>CM060702.1:37431307-38708123 GCA_030686995.1 Artemisia argyi
TAATTCCCCAATCCTATGAGTGCCTACTTCACTCCTATGCCGAGCCGGCTAAGAAGCTCCTAACATGGGATCATTAGAATTTACTCATGCATTAAATACAACCAATAAAACCTAGTGCACGTCAGTTCATGTTTCCTAAGACGTTCAAGCATGTTACCAATTGGAGATCTGCCAGTTTTCTTAAGCCTAACATCGAAATCATTTATCCAATACAACCATAAACAAGTAATCAACACATAATTAACATCTAGGTTTCATTAGATCCAAGCAAACACAAGATAGATCTAGCCTAGCATGATGGAATTAAGACAAGAACAAGATATAGACAACCAACACATAGACATATTGATTGAATTAAAAGAATACTTATCTCAATTACACATGAAAGGGATCAAGGGCTGAGAACCCTCGAAAAACCTGTAAAATTCGTACTAAGTTCGGCCTTAGGGTTTCTCCAAAACTTCTCTCCTTTATGAATGAAAATTAGAAAACTATATATAGGAAATTGAGGCTGATGGTGTCAAGACCAAATTGGTGACGCCGTCATCTCGCCGCCAAAATACTTCTCGGACTGCCTTGATCTACTTTAGACGCCGTCACGTTATAGCTTTTTCCAGGCCGTCACGTATTTTACTCTTGACGCTCTACCTCGTGACGCCTTCAATTCTGTACTGGACCGTCATGAAAATTACTCTTGACGCCGTCAGGATTTTCTTCTTGACGCCGTCACCTACTGTTCCCAACAAGGAAAATTAAGACTTTGGCATTTTCTTCACTTTTATGCTCCAAAAACGTCCGAATTGCTTCCTTTTCCAAATTTCTCTCCCAAAGTACCTAAAATCACAAAAGGAATAATTTAGGGCAATATTTGATCAAATAAATTCAATTCCGGGCTTAAATGACCCCCTAAAAGTGGTTCATTTTTCGCCTCATCATATACCCTTACACTTGAGATTTGCTTGTCCTCAAGCAAATGCGCTTTTATTCTACTCAAAATACAAGTTAGAGGTCATTTAACACTAACATAAAAGTAATTACAACAAATAATCGTTCCACTAAAGACCAATAGACAAGCACGGAGATCATATACTAGCACCTCACAAATAGTGTTTAGATACTCACATCTCTCGGGTGTAATAAAGTATAAATTACAATATGGAAACGGAAGATATCTCTCACTACCTGTCATAGCAAAATAGATTACCATAGGCTTGGGAAAGGATCAAACCTCCACCACATGGCGTAAGCACCTAGGATAAACTATCAAAGAGGTCTTTTAAAAGGGTTGTAACGTTAGGCGTAGGGACATGAAATACACGGTTTTGTTGGATAAAGGAAGTTTTTACTGGTGGCGAGCTAACAATCTTGATTAATTACATGTACAATATGGCGTTGCTAAGCCAAGACTAGACTCGACTTAAGCTAATAAATGAAAAAATAACAAAAACATAAAATAAACATAGAATGAAAAGGGATGGTAGTTCGTATGTTTTTTCTCTTTACCTTTTTTCTATTTTTTTTTCTTTTTCTTGTTTTTTCGATTTTTTTTTTTTTTTTGCATACTCTCTTACCCTACCATCCAAAATAATACATCATAGAGAATGAACATTTCCCTTACACTTGAATCTTTACATACTTTACAATGAACTATTCTAATGACTCGAATCAAGAAAATCAAAACACTTGGAGTACTTTTAAGATTAACGTACGTGCGGGGGTAATAATATTATGTCCTTCCCCATTACTCCATAAAATAAGTACTTTACCCATGAGTCTCAATCGTCCCAAAACAATATGTACAAGGATATGACTCGACTTAGAAACCATGTAATCAATTAGATAGTTAACTTAGGGTTTAACAAATAACAATAATGCACTAAAGATGAGTGCATACACGGAAGGCTAAGGCGATTTGGGTGTACATTTAAGTGGGGTGTAACAAATTCTTCCTTTAAGTAAAATGCTTAAAGTTAGAAACGAAAAGATAGGCTCGGAGGGGTGTACTAGGGGTTTCGTGTACTAAAAATGAGTACAATGCTAAGGTGTGGGAAAAATTAGTTGACTTAACTAGCCAAGTAATATGACTTAAATGGTCAAGTAATTATAATACGGGTTTAACACAAGGATGATCCTAATGCCTCTTATCATGTAGTAAATCCTACTACACGAATGTAGTCTCACTAGCGGTCTCGGGATGCATCACTAACGCAAGTTCTAGAATCTAAATGCTACCGGTACACTCATAAGCACTAATAGTAAATGCTTTTCCTATCAAATCTAAAGGCGAACATCACATATTTGGGTGGAAAATTTTTCTGAATATACGGTTATGTGCTAGTCATACAATCTTCTATCCATGAGACGCTTGCTATGGCTAAAGTTTTACTCCTAAATGTTGTAAAAAATTTTAAATTTGGCGCTAAAATTGCACTAACAAGTATTTCTTATAGTTTTATTACACGTCTACTATTAAACAAAGCAAACTCAAGCGAAAGTGTACATGTAAGGTATCATCATTTTACCCTCCCCTTACACTTAAGATGAACATTGTCCCCAATGTTCAAGTAGAGAATGTAAAAGTGAAAAAGTAAAAAGAAATGAAATCAAATACTCCCCTGATTCGCTCGGTATGGATAATAAGGTGGCCAGGTTAAATCTTCCTCCAAGAAAATGAACAATCAAAGCTTCCCTTCCAGAATATAAATCATCTTCTTGTCATACATAACCTGTGAATCCTGAGAAAATAGACAAGACAACCTCGCCTAAAATCGGCGGCAACCTATATAAGTTACTACATCCTAGAAAACAAAATAAGATATAATGCTTGTGGAATGCAGTTTGCAGATTTCTTGGAGATTATAAAACTTAATAATTCACAAAAACCATAAGACTCCGTTAGAAAAACAAAACCGGTAAAATTTCCAGATTTTTACACGTGACGCCGTCGAGAGTTAACTCGTGACGCCGTCAGAAGTGACCTGCAGAAATTCTTATGTTAAGATTCCAGAAAATTTCTGGAAAAACTTGGTCTCACTTCCTGGAAAATCCTGCAAAACTTCATTATGACTCGATACAAGCATTTGACTCTAACAAATACGAATATACATGTTCATTTAATATTGTGGAGAATCATGATCGGTTTGTTTCTTGAAAACATATTTGGGGTTTCCCCTTACACTTATCTTTTGCAAAAATACTTTTAGGTGGAGTTAAAACTAGGCCAAAACAACAAAGTAAAGTATTTCCACTATTTAATTGAGAAACATGATCTACCAACAATAAAAATGAAGCATGCATACGGAAGCAAATAACAAACAAACAAAATAAAATCACACAAACATGGGTTGCCTCCCAAGAAGCGCTTTTCTTTATTTACGAGTCTTGTAGCTAGACTCAAGGTCATGGGTTACTACGTGACCTCATCATTGGTTCCACACTCCGATTGTAAATATTCTTTGTAGAAACCAATCACCTTTTTCTCAACCGCCCCCATAATCTTTTGGGCAAATTATTTATCGACTTTATACCTTGGTCCTAGGGCCAAGCAATCTTTGTAAAAAAGACTCCTCTTTTCCCATACATAATCCATGCCCTTTTTCTTATCCTCTTCATTGATGTCCTCAAAAGCACCAACGTTGTCCTTATCAAATCGGGATATAAAGCGAAATTCTTTCATCCTATTAGGCATCCTATAAGTGATACTATCGGTGTTACTTGCAAATCGGATTGTTCCTTCTATCTCATCATATTCCAACTTAGACTCCTTAACAAACGGTTTGCCAAACACAACATTGGATAATCGACAATCAATAACATTAGCAAGATCTTCCACAATCATAAAGTCGGTGACAAAAGTGAAATTACCAACAAAGACATGTAGACCTTTGACTCTCCCGACAAAGTTACAAACTCCACCGGGGTATTTGGGATCTTTTCTAGGTTCAAGTCTTGTTTTCACTATATCATTATAAACATTTGAGGACATAATGTTGATTGGGGATTTAAAGTCAATGTAAGCATTGTTAATGTGCCTATACCCAATCATACATGGTATCTTAGCATTCTTAGGATCGCCTCTCTTTATCTTAGGTTCGATTATAGTGAACGGAGATCGCGGGTTATCAATAAGATTATTATAATATGCAATCTCCTCCATAGTGGGGTATAGATTAAAATAGTCATTAAGCTTCGGATCTATTTCCCCCTCTTCTAGTCCCTCAACAACATTCACAAAGTCATTAGGCCCTAGGTCCTCATTTGAATATAAGGCGGTCGCTAGGTCACTAAATGCATGTTCGAGCTCAACCTTAATCAACCTATTAAGCTCTCTAAGTTCCCTAATCTCACTCTCAATTTGTTCACGTAACACAGCCACTTCTCTAGGGGAAAGGGATGGATTCGCGTTTTCCATAATGGTCAACGGAATAGTCAATGAATTTAATTTACTAACAAAGGCACAAAGAAAAAGATAGACTAAAGAAAACCTAAAAATAAAAATAAAATCTTACTAGAAAGGAATCTAGCAAGTAGACCTAATAAAAAGAGATTCTAACCTAGACAATAACTATTCCCCGGGCTGCGGCGCCAAAAACTTGATACGTGGGAATCGCACCAGGCTTTACCTCTCAAGGTATCCTGAGAAGCTTACAACCCCCACCAGGCAGTGTACCTGATCGTTGTAGTATAGTATAGTGACAAGTACCGGGGGATTGATCGTTCAGCTAGGAATAGTGTCACTAGGATTAGAAAACCTAAATACTAGTTCTAAAGATGAAGGATGATTATTTTTGTATTTTTATATTTTTTAGAAAGCAAGTAAAAATCTCGGGTTTGAAGGATTTGGGCGGAATTAGTTGCTAGTCAACTAACCCAATACTAAAGATGCAATCAAAATAAAATACTAGAAATGAAAATAAACTAAATTAAACTAAGGTTGTGAGCAATAAGTGGAGAAGTTGTGTTTACTTAGATTTCACTACTCCCTAGATATCTTTTACACGTTAATTACTTGTTATAGTTGCGTGGATGACGGATTGTATTCCTTAATACCTTTATGGGGTGGCGCACTTAATTCCCCAATCCTATGAGTGCCTACTTCACTCCTATGTTGAGCCGGCTAAGAAGCTCCTAACATGGGATCATTAGAATTTACTCATGCATTAAATACAACCAATAAAATCTAGTGCACGTCAGTTCATGTTTCCTAAGACGTTCAAGCACGTTACCAATTGGAGATCTGCCAGTTTTCTTAAGCCTAACATCGAAATCATTCATCCAATACAACCATAAACAAGTAATCAACACATAATTAACATCTAGGTTTCATTAGATCCAAGTAAACACAAGATAGATCTAGCCTAGCATGATGGAATTAAGACAAGAACAAGATATAGACAACCAACACATAGACATATTGATTGAATTAAAAGAATACTTATCTCAATTACACATGAAAGGGATCAAGGGCTGAGAACCCTTGAAAAACCTGTAAAATTCGTACTAAGTTCGGCCTTAGGGTTTCTCCAAAACTTCTCTCCTTTATGAATGAAAATTAGAAAACTATATATAGGAAATTGAGGCTGACGGCGTCAAGACCAAATTGGTGACGCCGTCATCTCGCCGCCAAAATACTTCTCGGACTGCCTTGATCTACTTTTGACGCCGTCACGTTATAGCTTTTTTCAGGTCGTCACGTATTTTACTCTTGACGCTCTACCTCGTGACGCCTTCAATTCTGTACTGGACCGTCATGAAAATTACTCTTGACGCCGTCAGGATTTTCTTCTTGACGCCGTCACCTACTGTTCCCAGCAAGGAAAATTAAGACTTTGGCATTTTCTTCACTTTTATGCTCCAAAAACGTCCGAATTGCTTCCTTTTCCAAATTTCTCTCCCAAAGTACCTAAAATCACAAAAGGAACGATTTAGGGCAATATTTGATCAAATAAATTCAATTCCGGGCTTAAATGACCCCCTAAAAGTGGTTCATTTTTCGCCTCATCAACCTTTTATATTGAGTTACGGATAGTTTAACGTTAATATAATCAACCTATACGGTTATCAGACTTATTGGACTGAAAATCCGATAAGAGCTCGACAAGTGTATCGGATGACGTTATTAATGAGAAATATATCCTAATGACTTATGATATATGATATAGCTTTGGATTAATAAGTGAACGGAAGAATGGTCGAACTTAACAAGTGACAAGCTTGATAAGTAATCAACCCTTTGAATGAGAACTTATCAAATCTTAAGGTCATATCAATTGACCCTAGCACAAGATATGGACTTACACTAGGATGTTGATCCATTATTTGGTTATATGAGAATTCATATATCTTGATTTTATTCTCGGCGTGAGTTCACTCGAGTCGAGACTATGTCTCCAACATACACACACAACGATACCAATAAATGATTTTCACAAGATGATTTTTGGAAAAACAGAAATGGAATATACTCGGGGATAGAAATATTGGTTAGAGATATATTCTGAAAAACAAGTCTATATGATTAGGTTGTGTCGAGTCCATAGTTGCTGTAACTTGTTAGCTGCTGGCTTGCTTTGCCCCTGTTTGAATTGCTGAGTTAATATGCTCCTGATATATTTTATGATTGTGGTTTGTTGGGTTCGAGGTGAGTTCATAGCCCCCTACTTCTTAACGGTTTTTATAACTATTTTGGGGGACAATACATGCTCGTTTTAACTAAACCAAATGATTGTTGAATTGTATATGTGAAATGTTCAAGATTTGAATTATGATATTTTATGATTTACTCTGTTTGCTATGCGAGTTGGCTAAGGTTTAGTACTCCATAAATTGCGAGCTATTAAGTCATTAGTTCCTTCGGGAAGTGCGGTTGCTATAGATGGATCTATTGTGGTTAACTCCCCCGTCCGGACTTTGGTGCCCAACTTGCCAGGGATTATGCCCAGATTTGTGGATGCACCAACTTGCCATGACGAATAAACGGTAGGGATCATGGCGTTATTGGATGCTAGGATGTTTATGCACCTATAGGGAATCTTCATTTGATTTGTGATTTCGGGAACTTCAACTTAGCCTTGCGTTAGCAAACATATTACTGAATGGTCCACTGTTATTACTTTTGATTAAGCTCTATGAACTCACCAGCGTAAGCTGACCCTTTTAGCATATATTCTCAAGTTATTGATGCAACTATTGATGAATGCTTAACTTGGAGGCTTGGCAAGTGGCACGGCTTGTGGATCAATCCTTACTCCTAATTACATTGGGGACCTACTTTATATTTCACTATTGGGCTTACTTCCGCACTTTTTTAAAAGTGTAAACAATAAATATTTGATTGAAATACTTTATATAAACGATAATGTATATTCCGTTTTCTAATGCTTGTGTTGTGTACCAATCCCGTAGCATCTCGAAAGCTTGTTTAAGTCTTCCGCTGTACCAAATTTTGGGGGTGTTACACTTACATCTGGAGGAAACAAGAAGAAATAATGAAAAAATATCCGTCTAACTAACCGGGCAATAATGTATTTCTTAAGTTTCATATGTTTTTTCTGTGTTGTATGTTTTTTATTATCCAGATCGGGTTTTTTTTTCGTATCAGGTTTTTTATGTTTCGTATGTTTTTTTATTTTTCGTATTGTAATTTTATTTTAATGAATAAATTTTAGTTTATTTAGAAAAATGAAAAAAAAAAAATGGGTGGGTGGGGCCAAATGAAGAAGTTGATTTGTGTTATGAGCATGAGAGTATTTTGAAGTGAGAGTGTTGAAATGAGGTGGTAACCGATGAGCCCAAATAAAGAGATGTTAGACTTCACCATACCTTATGCTCTAATGATCAGATGTCATTTTCTTTATATAGTATATGCCATGAGTCAGTTCATTTTATATTCAGGTTAAGTTAATTTGCAAACGGGTTGTGGCTAAGTTATTGTTATAAAATAGTAATGAATCGAAGAGTTATATAGTACTAGTAAAATTAAACCTTACTGTGAAAAACATAGGTGACACTAATCACTAATGTGATGAATAGCTGCTAAACGGAAGACAACAACATGTGATTACAATCATCACAAAATACGGTTTATAAGGTTGTTACTTGTTTGGCTGGCCCATCACAATATTTTCAGGAAAACGTCGATTATATTAAGCATATTATTAGATGAATAGTTATGTAGAAGCTCGGGTGAGTTACAGTCGCAGGACATTAATATGGGAATATAGAAAGAAAAAAAATTAGAACAGCTAGAGGATTTTCTATTAATCAGTCACAAACGCACACATTGACATAATGGCTATGTTTGGCGACACGTAGCAGTAGCAGTAAGCAGTAAACAGTAAATAGTAGCATTAAGCAGTAGCAGTAAAAACGTGTTTGGTAATGTAGCTGTAACTGTAATTATAAAGTGTTAAACAAGTAAATGTTTACCGCTTATCGCTTGTCGCTTGCTGCTTCTCCAGGAAGCATTTAAGATTGGAGCGGTTAATCATGTTTCAGACGCTTGTTGAGGTGTTGTCAAACAAGCAAGATAATGCTTACCGCTTGTCGCTTATCGCTTATCGCTCTTAAACGTTTCAAAAAAGTTGTTGCCAAACATAACATGTGACATTCGAGTTGATGGAGTTACACAATTAGTCAATAGCCTCTCAATATTCACAAATGCGAGAAGAAGAAAAAAAAAAAAAAAAAAAAAAAAAAAAAAACTATCCATCACAATATAAAGCCAACTAATTCTAGACATGCACTAGCTATTTATAAACATCTTGATAGCACAACTAGTATCACGTACTAGGATATGTGAAAAACTTGTTCATCAAGTTTCCCTGGATGCAACATATAATCTTTAAGTAGACACAATCGTGAAAGTTACGAAGTTTAAAAACATGCAGTTGCTACAACTTTCAAAACATAAATCTTTTCACTGAAGTTGAGGAAAGAAAACAATGGTACCCCCTTGTAGTGAACCTTTACATATATTCTCAACTCATTTTTGTAGCCCATTTCTTGTCTTTCTATTTTCCATGAAGAAAAACCCAACCAACGAAACAATTGAAAAAACCGAAAAACAAATGGATGCAACATCAATGGAGGCATGTCGACCAGTGATCGGTGTTATATCATACAAGTCAAGAAGTGCAACATCACCTGTGTTCTGGCCATACGCTACCACCATTTGTTGATCATTGTACACGTACACCCTCACAAAGTACTTACCCAAAGCGATGTCTCTTTCAACTGTCCAAACAAATGAATTATTCGTAGGACTATATGGCCTTTGGACAATCGTGTGTTGGCACGTTTTGTCTTTCTTTAGGTCATCCACCGTCTTCCGCCATGGTCGGCCTTCCTGGCTCTCCCATCCATAGCAAAATTTGAGTTTTACAGTCTTGTAGGACGAGTCTATACCCGATGGGAACTTTGAGTCGAGTTCCCATTTTAGGGTGAGATCATCCTCCCCAGCTTTTAAATCTGAAAAATTCATAATCAAATTTAAACACCGGTTAATTTCACCATAATGTAACATACTTTCAATTTTATTCATTATATTCAGCTTACTTAACTTTTTTATCTTTACATGTAACTTACTCAACTTTTCGTAATTGAATGTAATGTAATATCACAAAACGTACTTTCATTTCTTTTCACCAATTAGTGTAACGTTGTTACAACGACTGATGAAAACGAAACGTAAGTATGTTACCCACCAACGTGATAAAAAGTATAGTTTGCAAACAAATTTAAAAAAAAAAAAAAAAAAAAAAAAAAAAAAAAAAAAAAAAAAGATGTTTGTATCTATACCATGGCCTAGTGGGGAAAAAGCAGTGACTTTAAGAGTCATTTGAAGGGAAGACAGGGTAACTCCATAGCAACCTGCTGCAAAATAAGAAAATACAAGACAGCCAATAACAAAACCTCGAAAGTAGTCCATTGATGTCTTGACTCCTTGTAGTGAAAAGTCAAACAAAATGACAAAAGATCAAAACAATTTTCTGTATATATCATAAAATGATCATATGATAAAAGATGGGCTAATGTGTACAGTTTTAAGCTCATATATATATACTGACACTAACTTAGCATATGCTAATATCCGACAATGACAAAGAATATTGTCAATATGTGATTTTTAAATTTTAACTGTCAAACAAGTTACCTTCAACTTAAAATTTCGAATTGATGATTATTTTCTTATTGTGGTAATAAACACAACTTACCCCAACTTTGAGGATGCTTTGAAGAAGTCAAATTTGGTGTTTTTTTAATAAATCTAAGATGGCTCTTAAGCATGCTCAAGGGGTTACATACTTGTGGTTTTAGACTGGTTATGTTTGGAAGCTAGCTTCTTTATGCTAAAATTATTGTTTGTTATCGAAAGGGAATAAACCGAAACAAGAAAAACGTCATTAGAAGCGACATGAAGAGGATCATGTACGGCCAATGGATTACACTAAGCAGCTCAAATGTCAATCTATGATTATGCACACGAGATAAGTAAATATGTGATCTTTTTCATGTATAGGAAAGACATGATAACAGTTGTAATGTATTAAGAACACATATTGTTTTACATGCGTCACGTATATACTAAAATGGAATGAGGACGGATATGGATGAAACTCATCACCGCTTTTGATATTTTGGTATCATTTGCCGGCACAAGTACTAGACACCACCTGAAATTCTCTGAGAATTATCAGCAAGTTTTAAGTGCATATAGATCAGGAGTTGAAAATCGACATGAAATTTATGTGATTAAACTTGGATTACTTAACAATCTAATCAACGGTGATTAGTAACTTATATATTTTTCTGCTTTTTGCGGAAGTTCACAGGGAATCGACTTTATTTAATGCTAGGAGAACTCGTTTTCTGCATATGGAATTAGGAAATAGTGGTAGAAGATCTTACAAAATATGTCAAAGTTAACTTTATATGAACTTTGGGTTCATCCCTTTTACTATTCTATCATAGATTTTTAAGTTAGAATTTGGAAACATTTGTAATAAGGCACTTTTAGCTAAGGATCGACTGGAAGTTCAAGTTTTGCATTATTCAAACTTTAAGTGTCCTGCAATTTTTAACACTCTTCTACACTTGATCTCATTTATTGGAACTAGTTTCATGGGCTTATAGTCTTACTCTATGTCACTATCCAAAGCACCAGGACTAACTTAGATTACCATTTCTTTTGGGCCTGATCTTCCTGACATAATCTTCAAATTTGAAAACAAACTTAATTTTCATTATAAAAACAATACAAATAATGACCCTACCAAAACTGGTAATATTTAGTATACTTTTCATACCGGATCTAATCATCTATTATAAAGTTGATTTTCTAAGTAGTTTTGGGATATGATTTAAGTAAGTTTTTTTTTTTTTTTTTTTTTTTTTTTTTTTTTTTTTTTTTTTAAAGGTTTGGTTCTAAGTGTTTTTAGAGTAGGTTTCTACTTCGATTTTGATTTCAAAGCTAACTTTACCGAGTATGTTTTTCTATCTGTGAATATTTTTATAACGTTCATGTTTCGAATCTCACTCCTACTAGTTTGAACCAAATTGCTTTAAAACACCAAAGAACTTATTCGATTTCATACTTCTGGTTTGCTCCTATCTGATAGTATATGATTCTTAACAATTGTTAACATGTTGCGGGTAAACAAAGTAAACTAACACTTAACATAACCCAATACTACCATAAACATACAATTGGTAACGTACCCTTAGTACTATATATCACCTATAATTTCTTAAACAATTGTGTATTATAATTTTATCACATAAGAAAAGTTCAAAACCATCTCTTTCATAGGCCAAATCTCTCTTGTAGACATTTTTCTAACATTTCACATAGATTTCTTCTCCTATTAAATAATGCCGAATAACTCACAATACAACACATAACACGACATTTATTCCTTTCATTAGCCGGCCATCAACCCTCTTTAAAAACTTCAAACAAATCTTAATGTTCTCAGCCAAGTTTTCAGTATCGAATAACTTCAAATCTGATCACACTAATGGATCAACGGCGATTTAGTAAAAATGTAGGAAATGAAAACCTTCAAAAAAAACTGGCTGAAAGTAGGCGAAAAGGAAGTCGAGGCCAAGAACAAGTCCCTGACATTGCTGATTTTATGAATGATATGTTTTTTGGAGCGGTAAACAATGAAAAAAAAGTATATAATCTTACGGGTGATGGTAACGGGGACACGATGGATGAAGAAGATAGTTTTGATATGAGTTCGAGGAGTACGAGTAGTAGATTGACTCAGGAGTGGCTAGAAGAAGCGAAAAGACTAGTGGCTTCTTCACCCAACCGTGGCTCGTCGCGAGCTGAGGGGAATTCACCTTCTCGGCTCGTGGGGTCTCCTAGGTTTGGTGTGTCTAAGCCTAGATTGTCGACTTCTTCACTTACGGACAGAGATCCATTATCTCGTTCTGCTAGAAGGTATTTTTTTTTCTCATAACATGTTTGAAATAATTCATCAATCATTATTTATAGTATATATGTATATAATATAGGACATATTAAAAACAGTCTGTCAAACAGCCATAGTTAAGTAGTTACTAGATAGCCAAAATTTGTTGTTAGTACGTTACGTTGTTAACTTGCCATTGCTGCTACATTTCCGAGTCGTTACCAATAAGTAGCAAGTTTTTACTTGGTTGCGAAACTTGATCAGATTAATGATAAGTTGTTACTATATAATAATACAGTATCAAATATCAAAGAGACAATATATTATGGCTAAGATTAGAAAGATAGTTTTGTGTCGTTGTGTCGTATGTGTGATTGTTGACGCCCTTAAGATCTTAAGTTTTAATACATGGAATGTTGATGTAAACCGAAAACAGGCACCGGTCAGTGGACGTATTCACTGGTGAAATATTAACGAAATCGGCGAAACATAGTCACAGCAGAAACAACTCTCAAACCAACGTTGACGCGTCTCTTCCTCCAGTCCCCATCGACAATTCCCCTGGTTCCGCAGTCCAAAAATGGTTTAACAACATCCTTAAACCACCTACTCCAGACCACCCGAATTCCGCCACATCACCACCTGCCACAACCAACACTACAATAAACCCCTCTCCTGACATTATCCCACCACGAGTATCCACCCACCGCAGGTCCCGCTTCGAGCACAATTCGCCACCTCCATCACTTCCACCCCCACCCCAACCACCCTCCGCAACCTTAACCACCCTTTCAGCAGCCGACCCAACAACCCTCATCCCACCGCGTTTATCCACACACCGACGATCACGGTTCCAAAATGACCCGAATGTAATTCAACAACAAATCATACCAAATAGAAGATCTATAAAAACAACCAATGCAGCTTCTGGGGACATCCCATTATCACCACCAAGGCACCTAGTTGAGTCGGCTCATAGGCGATCAATATCATCCTCAACATGTTCTGTTTCAGATAAGCAAGTTCTTTCGCCACCAAGGAATCTAGTGGAATCTGCTCAAAGGAGATCAGTTTCGTCGTCCACGTGTTTTACCGACAAGATTTCAAGAAAATCTAGCCCTGTTAATGAACTGAAAGATTTGGAAGTGGGTGATCAGTTGGATCTTAATGGGTTCTTGAAGAATCAAAGAGCTAAGATTTTTAAGTTGTTAAATGGCGAAATTAGAGGGAAAGCAAAGATTGTGCTATCGGGACATTCAAACAGTAAGTTATAACCATTCGAAATTCATATATATTTTTAGAGAAAAAAATAACATTTGTGACATTATATGTGCCTTGCTCATTGGTTTGGGATGAAAATTACAGGTACAAGTTCAATGGTGTCAGCAATTTGCTACGCATGGTTGTTGGATACTAAGATGAGAATTAAAAGGAATGCAATGGTTGATGGGGGTGGCGACACCATGGAAATGGTGGTGCCAGTTTTGAATGTGAGAAGGGGAAAGATGTGGAAGCAGCGGCAGGCTGCATGGCTCTTTCACCATGCTGGTGTTGATGCCTCCGCCATCCTCTTTGCCAATGAGGTTCGTGCTTATGCCCCATTTCGTAAAGTTTGTTTGGCATTGTGTTTTGATAATGATAAACATGATATATGATGATTAGATTAGATAATAAGCCACCAACATGGCAACATGCATGCTTACTATATACAGTCTAGTGGCATTTAAGTGGCACATCAAGGCTTAAGCTTTAGTCGAGAGGCGAGACAACAAGTGTATTAAAAAAAATTATAATGGGTGTGTGAGTCTTTGCTGTATTTTTTTTTTTAACAAAGATGCATACATAATAATTCGTTTGAGTGTTTCTGATTTGCTATAGATTTATAGGTGAAATGATCTATAATTAATCACACATTTAGAATCACTTTAGTTGCATATAGTCACAAAGTGACCCATACAGCCATAAACTGAGCAGCACAATTTCAAACACCCGCATGAGTCCTTCGTCCTTGTGTTCCAGTAGAAAAGGTTACATATTATTTTTGGTTGATTTATCTGTTACTATGTATCATCACCAGATAGAGTTGGAGATCTTAATGATGAACAAGCAGTTAAGCATTCTTGTGGTTGGGCAAGAAATTCTCAAGACTAATGAGGAGGTTTGTACAAAATACTTCATAATCTCATTTGATATTGGTCATTTTTTTTTTATCTTCACATAAAAGTATTTGGACATGCAATAAGGTGATCAATTGTCAAACTTTTTAGTTTCTAATGTCTTATCATGTTATCAATGTTGATTATACTTGAGCTTTACATAGCTCAAGATCCTGGGCTAATAAAGTCGTGTTTGACGTGTTTCTTGACATATATTGTTCTGTGTATGAATAGGTTGGATCCAAGTGTACTATTCTTACAGATAATTATTGTGAGGATGCATATGACCTACTTCAAAACCCCGTCTTAAAGAAACTCATGGTAAATCCCCGGAAGTTTTTTATGCGACGTTTCTTTCATAGTCGTTGGTTTACAAGAATAATTGATTTTTGACAAATTGTGATATTAAACTTGCAAAAACTCAATCACTTGTTTTGTATTCTTAACTATATGCATTCGATGATGTAGATTCTTGATCTAGTTCTAAATGGAGTATTTCTTTATATGTAAATCAGCTTGCAGGTATTTTATTAGACACACAAAATCTGAACACGGCTACAACTAAAGATACAGAAGCTGCGCGGTTGCTTTCGGTCGGCTCTGCGCCCAACTATGGAAATAGTTTGTATGATCAATGTGCGTATATTATCCTCACTTTGATACAAAATATATGTTAGCTTTGCATGCTTAGCTAGACAGATATATTCTCAGTGTGAAATAGCCGTTTGACCCTTGGTAGCGACAGTGTTGTCCCCCGATGTGTAAAGAATCATTTGAAATCTAGCTCACAACTGATAATTTCTTGATTTTGGCCTCAGTGACACAAGAACAAAGAGATGGTGCTTTTTTTGAAGCTTTAAGGCACAATTACGGGAAGCCTCCTAATGAGAGTAAGTTTTCATACTTGATTAGCCAGATTCACCGGAGATGACTAATTAAAGTAAATAACAAAATTAGAAATAAATAAAACTTTCCTAAAAAATGAAAAATAACCAAAACTGAAAAAACCTTCTAGAAAAACAACTATCCAAACACCCCTCTTACTTTCTTGTCCTCATCAATTAGTTGGTTTAAAGACATTGCCAAACGGCTCTTTAGGGGCGGACATACGTGGTTTGTTGGGTATGCAGATCAGCACATGCATACTCTGGAAAAAAAATTGTAGTGGTTTGTTGTTCTAGCGCTCCCTAAAAATAAGATTTGTTAATGTAGTAGACTAGTAGTTGCTTTGTTTTATTTTCTTTATAATCTATGGAAAGAACACTCAAAATAATCACTTAGGATCTTGAACATAAAATAAATGATAAAGTATTTCAAAAAGAATTAAGGAGTGTGAATTGGTTAACATCGCAATTCTTCATTTAAAGTGAAGAACCTTTAACCTATATATTCACTTTCAGTTTCACTATGCATCTATGTGGGATAAAGTAAAATCTGCACAAACCATTCTCTTTTTATACTGAACTCAATCTATTTATGATTACTTTATGTATTTTGAGATTTCCCCAACACAAGTCTAGCTAAAAAGTGTAAGCACATAGTTCATAAATTAATCAATCATTAGCTTAAAGGGAAATCATACACTTAAACCTAGAAACATATTTATATACGCCTATACGAGCAAATGTTGAATCTGATGGACCTTCAGCTTAAAGATGGAGGCAAATTGTTTAACATTGATTCGATTTTTTCAGTTTTTGGTTTGGGTATACTGTCTGATTATTGGTTTCAATATTTTTGAACTGTCTTTTTCGGCCTGTGTTATATGGGGGTTGGGTGACCGGTCATTGGCCACACAGTTCATCCCCTTTTGTGTGCTCTTAAAAGATTGTGTGTCTATCACAGGCAACCGTGAGAAAGCACCACCAGCAAAAGAGGAACTTAACGAAGCAAAACATCAATCCCCAAAAACATTTGAAAAAAGCTCGAGAAAGTCTCCCAATGAGGCAAAACCCGACACTTTGCCTCCAAAAGGTACTAGTTTCACTGTTTATATGGTTCTAGGACAATAACAACCTTATAAAGTTGTTAGCCAATTCTAATTAACATGATCATTTCATATCAGGTAAACCGAAAACGCCAACAAAACAAACTCCATCACCAGCTAAAGCACAATCAAGCGAGCCCCCTCGTGAAAAAGGAAAGAATCCTTTTTTCTTAGCAAAATGGTTTGGGTTCGCAAAGTGAAGAGTGTTGATTTAATTTATTCTTGCTCTCTCCATATAAACATTCATACTAGATTGACATATGTTAATTATTTATGGTGCTTCTTCTCTTTATTATTCTATTTATTGTTTTGTATCAAAAAAACAAAAGTTGTGATTGATTTCTCATGTTAGGATTATGACTCGCTTATGTGAACCTGGTTTCTACAATATAATGAAATTTATACCCTTGTCTTGATCTTGATGTATTGACAAAGTCGAGTTCTAAAAGCTGAAACACGCTAAAAATGTAAATGATATGATATGCAGGCAATATTTGGGGCCTTGTGGCAAAGTTACAACTTGTAAGGACTCGACTTGTGTCGAGGCATTATAATCTATATAACCTGTAAGGCTGTAAAGCATAATGTGCCACACAAAACTAGTGAAAAGTCACATAGATTTTGCAAATTTTAGCTCTGTGATCAAGATTAGATCCAGATACAGGACACTCAAAATTAGGAAATTATTGAGCTAAGTACATGGTCCTGTCTGTGGTGTCCAAATTACAATTAGGTCCACATACTCTTAAGTCTTATCCATGTGCATCATCCCCACCTGACCCGTACCCCACAGTACCCATCTCGTGTATAATTGAACATTGATGCATCGCAGACCGATAGATACATTCTCGCAATGATGAACACAAATTCCATCGAGAAATAAGATGCTTCATTTCAAGATCATCTCTCAAGGAGTAAATTTGGTCATATACAAGCAGACAATTGTTTTCGACAAGGTTGAAAGATTCACTAAAATCAAAAAGCTATGTCTAATAACGAAATCTTACCCGTATTAATCTCTCAAGTAAATAAAAAAATTGTGTGTCACGTATTAATTATTAAATGTGGACCATGAAAACATGGAATGCCAAATGTGGCGTTTGGTTACAAATTTGTTTCGTATTTATTTACGAAACATAAATTATTGAAAACAAAGAAATCATAAAAAAAATTCAAATTAGCCTTTTCTGAAAATCGAAAACCTCAGTTTGAAAAACGTCTCGACCTTTAATCCCAAATTTTTTTGTAAGACACGAATTTTATTTTTGCTATAAACTTGCATGTTAATTTTGTTGGTCGTAGTAAGAGTAAATAAACTATTACTACACGAATTTAGACATAAATTTAGCATGTTTTTAGTTATGGTCATTTTTTGTATTAAGGATAAATCAAATAGAAGTAAACGCCCCAGTCACTCTCAGTCAAGGGTTGAAAAGTTAGAACTTGGGCCGTTGACGGGCTTTAGTCAAAACCTTTTCTTGGGTTGGTTGTGGGCCATGCTATTAATCTTCAAGATTCAAAAGTTACAAACTAAAAAATTTTGCATTTTTTTTCGTGTTTGTTTGTGATATTCTCACTGTTGAATAAACGTCTAGGCAGATATTCAATATGCTCCACTTCAAATTAGGGGATGATTAGTGTATTTTCAATCAAACATGCATAGAAATACATATAGTTGTTTTAGCTAACCAATTCTACAAGGGTTTTTGTGAGTCTGGTTGCAAAAACAAATTAAAATCAATGTGTATTCGCCACCGAACTCATAAAAAACGCATACTTGCATGCGTTTTCAATCATAAGCAATAAATTACGCTTAACGCATAATACGTAAAGAAGTTGGGAGTTTAATTTGGATACAATAACGTGTATAAAATTAAAGATGAAAATTTTCATATAAAAGATGTGTAAAAGCACTTAATAGTACATAGATTATGAAGTAAATTTAATCATAATCTCATTCAACCTTCCAAGCATAAAGAAAAAGACAAAACTCATATAATCCACTAGAATCAAACCCTTCTGATGAACCACCACTCCCTGATGATTGTGATGACAAAGGCGTCGAAGACAACGATGTCGTTTGATTTGTGGTCGGAGCAGTCAAGTTGATTATAAACAATGCATGCCTCAAACCAGGGCTAAAAAGCCAATCATGAACATCCCAATAAACCTCAATGTTCACTTTCTTTAAATTAATACATTCATTACCTCTAAATTTCCATTGAAGATGCTTCACATGAATCATCATATGTCCATCTATTCTTATCTCCATTTCGGAATCAACCCCGTGATCAGTATTTGTGTTCTTTGCTTCAATTGATAACTCATGAAATCGACCCTTTTCATGAAACTTGACTCGTGTTGAATACTTTTTCTTCCCAAAAACATGTTCCTTTCTTGATATCAGTATTGGATCAATCAAAGAAGGCCTACATCCGGTTTTCCTATACGCATCTTTTTTCATATCACCAAGTAAAAGAATGACTTCTTCTTCACAAACAACCGCTACATAATACTCTGAGCTAGGCTCGGTTTCACCATGGAATTTTGCACTTTTTAAATCCCAAAAAACATCAATCGCCTTACCATCCAATACAAAGTTTTTGGACCCTTGCTTTCTCCAAAAATACCAAGGTTTTAGCTCGACTTTACATGTAGTCTCATCCTTTGGCCCATCTATAGACACTGATAAACCATGAAGTAACATGTTCTTGCACCAAGTGATGGTGATCAGCCAACACTGATCACCAACTTTGGTCTTGTAGACAGACATGAAAACACTTTGACCAGACCGTGTGATAGCGGTCGAGTCATCATGCTTATCATGCTTCTCCCCATGTGGTTTCTCATGCAAGTCTTGCATGATTCGAATAATCAGAATTAGATTATTAGTAGTTTTTTTGAGAATGATGGGTTTTGGAAATGAGAAATAAAAGAGGTTTTGAGGGATAACATAGAGTTATGGGAGGATTGTATGCCAGAGAGGTTTCTTGGCAGCACTAATGAAATCAAGAAATTAAACAATTAATAATGTTTCCAAACTGGCAGGTAGGTGGGCAGATTATTGAAATTGTACCAACAAAATAATATTTTCTTTTTTTAATCCCGAAAAATCATATCCAAAAAATAAAATTTATATCATAGGTTTGTGATGTTAACATGTATTTCAAAGATCAATTTTTTATTGTAACAATTACTAACCTGTATTTGAAAATCTAATCATTTGACCCTGAAATTATAAATAAGGTTCACGTCTAAACTTCCCCTAAAACATGCATGTTAAAATGTTTTTAAAAATCTTTAAGCTTAAAGATATGCCTTTTGGGATATATTAGGCAAATAGTTTTCTGAAAAATTCATTTTTTTATTTTTTATTTTTTTAGCTTTTTTTCTTTTTTTTATGGAATCTAAGTTAACTAAGTTTATATATTCCGACTTTATATTGATTAGTTCGTTTACTAGCTTGAAACATGAGCGTATCATAATCCGAAAATCAAAAAGCTAATACGCAAAAAAGAGCTGTACATTCCAAACCAAACCAAGATTGCAATTCTTTGGATTTTGTCGTGCAAACTAATTTTTAACACGTCAACTACGTGATATATATTTAAGCCAAACAAGATATAATAACACTGAAAACACAGAAAAAACGCCATTATTTTAGTATTGAAAACTTTAGTACAAAATATGACAGGTTCAATGAAAGTGACCATTAGAAATTTAGAAGCATGACAAATTGACAAGAGCACATGAGTTGATAGTTGAAAATTAGCCGAATTAGGACCGACCAGTCAAAGATTTAAAAACAATAAGTTGTTCAATTATTATCAACGAAAACTTAAAATGTGTTTCAAAAATTATGAATGGAAGCACATAAGAAGTTGCTAATCTTGCAAATATAGCTACTGTATTACCAAATTCGTTGCTAGTTATCTATACTATCTATAAAGGGTGTATCCTTGTTATTGAATCTTGAAAACTTAAAAATTAAAAATTAAAACTAATAAATTAAAACTTATCAAAACATGGTTTAACAACTTTTCAAAATAAAAAATAAGAACCGAAAACAAATATACACACGGTTTATAAGAACTCATATGCATACACATCGTTGTTATACACTGCTATAAAATCTTGTTGTTATGCATAGGTGACCATAAACTTATAACTTTTTATATAAAAATAATGTATAGAGCTTCATAGTCTATAAGAGCAGTGGGTGTGGCTTGTCGTTGGAGCTCGCCGCGCCAACGTGGCCTTCGTTGCAGCTCGCCACCACACCATCTGCCCCTCGCCATCCCTCGCCATTCACCACCTCCTCGTCTGCATGACGAGGTTTGTTTTTCTGCCACTCGTCCTTTTTTTTTCTTTTTTTTTTTTTCCCTTTATTGATTTTGTTAATGTTGCCTCTTTCTTTTTCTTTTTGTTGGGTGAAGATCTGTTCAAAAGAAAAAGAAAAATAGGAGGAAGATCTGTTCAAAAAAAATAATAATAAAAAAATAATGGGAGGAAGAAGATGAACATTTACGAATGAATAACTTATGTTTAGTTATTTGGTTTTGCATGTATATTTGTTTGGTTTAGGCCTTAAACTTGGGTTCAAAAGTTTGGGCCATAAACAAAAAAATCAAGTACTAAAACTAACATAAAACTAGTTTTAGATTTTATTAAAATTGTTTGTTAGTGATTTTTTTTTTTTTAATTAACTTTTTTTTTAATAATGTTTTATTTAAAGAATGAATGAAATTTTATTTTTAATGAAATGGATTTAGTTTATTTAGAAATTTGAATAAAAAATAAGTTGTAAGTGGTGGGTCCCAAATGAGTAAGTTGAGGTTAGTTGTGAGTGATGAGGGGTTAGTTGTGAAGAGGTGTTGAGGTGATGTGGCACCCGTGGGCCCCAAATGAGGAGGTGAAGCTTTGTCACGACACCTTCCACTCTAACATAAATATGATATTTAAATATTGGATTATAGACAATGGGGGTATGTTGGTCCAAGTCCAGAGTCATCTTCGCTACTTGGGTTCAACAATTTTACAGCCCAATTGTTGGATCTATCAAAATGTATCTTCTTAAAATGTAAAACCAATCTAACTATTGAGGTATTCAATGAAATAAACCAATATATTGACATAAAGCATTCACTATGACTGGTTAATAAAATTAAATGTTTAAATATAGTATGAGTATTAAAGTGTGAATATCATATTTCCAGTCATTTTATGACAATTTTAGAGTGACAAATATGGAACATTTGAACAAATATGTTGTTAGTTTATGATAAAATATGCCAACAATCAAACACTTTCACTAATATAATGATTATATTGTCATGACATATAGTAAAATAAACATATGAAATTTTGATTAAATTTGCTTCATTATGATTTGGATGCTAGAATGTGTCGAAAACATCTCTGAGATCTTGTGATAAACTAGTATAAAATTATTTATGTTCGAACTCGTATTTGTATTCAGATTTTAACTTGATAAAATTCCTAACAATCAATATCGAATCTACATCAAAATTGAATCACCTAAGAAAACAACTCGGTTGAGCCCTTAGGATGGAGACAGTATTTTTTCTACTATTCTGTTTTCAACTTTTCAGAAAACCATATTTTCTTTCCTTTTCTAGAAAAAGTATTAAAATTGGGAAGTGTGTTCATGAAAAAAGTCAGTGAAAGTAAGTGAAGTGTTTGTCCCCTATTTTCCTGTTTAAATTCCTTCACATTTTTTGGTAAATTTATGCACCTTTAGTATTTAGCTGATACAAATGTTTAATGTTACTTATAATTTGGTTCGGTATATGTTTACATAAAAACTTATCAGCAGAATATGAATTTTTGTTGGTTTAGTAAAATGAAAACGTTTTATCAGAACCCATAGGAATTAGATAGTGTATTGCCTTATTCTTAGACGTATTTCATGGTTCATGGTAGAAACTTGCGGATTCTCTTCCATGTAGAAACTTTAGTCATCTAATATCTCATGTTTGTAAGTTTGATACCATCATACTTGAACAGGAGACACATCACAGGTGGCTGCCTGTGTGTTTAATTAGGAATTTAAAAATCTGACCATATGCAAAGATAGATATGATCACAGAATGCATACTGAAAAGAAGGTGAAGTTAAAGTTCACATGTAAAAGTTAACATCACTGATTAGCTTACCAAGTGTTGGATTGGGTTACATTTTATTTCAAATGAGTCAAATTGCAAAGGTTAATTATAATGGGTACGGGTCAAGTAAGACTAAACGGGTCGAAAGTATGTTAATCGCTTTATTAAAAATCTTATATTATAATTGGTAATGATATAGCTTAGTGCATTAGATTACTCATAGAGAAGTCTTAATACAGACATAAAAGTGGCTGCTGCCTTGCCCCCTTGCTGGTCAAACCAACCTGACCCGTTATCTAACCCACCCGCGTGGCGACCTCTACTCCAGTCACAGATGAAAACTTATGCTCCAACATTCTAATTTCTGGATTTGTTTCAGACCAAAAATCACAGCTTTTTTCTAAAGGAGGCTTCTGCGTCATGCCAAAATTATGCCATACCTTTAGCACTATCATTCTACACAAGGTCCAGGTAAAATGCTGGTGTCTTGGCTAGTCAGTTTGCCCCGTGTTTGACTAGTGCCCATGTATGCAACACCAGGTGGTTACTCAAAAAAATCTGATATGATTCTTCTACTGTATTTCATTTACTTAGGCAGCAGCTCGAAGCTACTTTAAACATTATAACATCCCAACACATAATGCATGCAAGAAATCCCATTCTCCTATTTTAAGTTGTAAAATGTCTTAATACTAAATACTAGAGCCCGGAGGTGGCTGTTTCAATTTTTAACCGATTATAAGTGAATGGGTCGATTTGGGTTGTGTTTTATCTCAAATGGGTCAAATGAGACATATATTATTTTTGACGTGACCCGCATAAAAAGTTGGACCATTTTGACCCAAACTCAGTTTTGATCCATTACCCAACCCACCCATCTTCCCTTGTCTACGAATAGTGGTAAGTTCTTTCTTCAGTTTGGAGTATATAACTGAGTGTAGATTCTTGATATAGAAGCAGTGATTTAAGACGAAAGAGGGATGCCTCATATTTAAGGCTTGTTATGAAAGATTTGTATAAGACGTGATATATTTGGAGAATGAAGTTACTGATATGTGTTATGTGTATTCCTTATTTTAAAGACGTAAAATAAAGAGTTCTTATATACGAAGTTCCTCATAATAAGAGATATGTATCACAAGTGAAAGCAGCCGTCATAACAAGTCGTAATGCTGGTCTAAAGACCACAATCAGATTAAGAAGGCTAGTTGCAAGAGTTGGGAGCAATTTGTAAATAAATATTGTCAATGCTGAAATATCTAATTTTAGAAAGTATGCACAATCACATGAATCTTGAGTCTTCTTTTCTAAATGCATATGACGTGCCTGCAAAGTTGTCAAAATTTGAATGCATTAGGCATATCTTATTAGCGGATTAGCACGTTGTTTTTTTGTTATTAGAAGCTGGTTTTAATAGTTCTTGTTATTGGACCAGAGGTTGAATACATACCAATATGGGTCAATTTGTGTGGTATGTATTCTCCAATAAGTCAGATGACTCAAGTTTAAAACCTTCGGTAAAAAATACGTGCCATGTTGAATAAAAGGCATGTCCAATTGTCGAACATGTTGGTGCATGTTAGGTGAAAAAATGTTCGCGCCATATGCTCCTTTCGTCGACTTTCACTTCTTTAGTTTCTTGATTCATGATCGTGTTTCCAAATATATGTGAGGCAATGAGTTTTTGGCAACGTTAGATGAATTTTCTGTCTTGAAGAAGATCTCCACGTTGTAGACAAGCAACGTGTTTTTATACCATAATCATTTTGGCAATAAAAAGGATGTCCATGTTGTGGCAGTAACAAATGATGTTATCATGTGAATTAGTACAACTAACTAGTCTAGATAAAAACAGTTTTAATTGATCTGTTGTATTGTATGGGTAGAAAATTGTGGAAAACTTTTAATTGCTTAAAATTCTAACTTAATTATTGGGATTTGGTTGGTGAAGGCAAAAGACAAAGTTGCTTATTTTTTTTAATCAAGTATATATTTTTTTATTCCGTTGATTATTGTTTTCTGATGGTGGTTTGTCAAGAGAAGCAATTAGATGTTATTGGAGGCTAGGTCCCAAATCTCACTTTTTCAGTTATAAAAACCAAATGGATAAAGAGAAAAGAGATTAGCATTCGGTATCTTGTGAAATTACACGCCAAATGCAATGTTTTGGGACAAATGGCACGCCAAAACCATACCACCAAAAATGCCAAAGTCTAGCCAATTGATTCTCAGCCAGTTGAATTGCTCACGAGTCACGACAAAAGGGAAAAAGGTGACCATTTATTTTTATTATTATTATTATTTTAATGTATTGTGAGTGAGTGGGTTCTTTTAGTGAGGTATTTTGTGGGACCAAATAATATGTTAGTGGTGTGTTATGAGGGAGGGTGTTTGAGTGATTGATGTGTTATTGGTAGGGGTGACAATCGAGTCGTGTTCGTGTTGACATATTCGGGTTCACGGGTTGGCGGGTTGAAATAACCTCAACTCAAACGCAACTCATTTATTAATCGTGTCAAGAAGCTCAACCCTAACCCAGACCTGCATAACACGTGTAACCCGTTTGTGACCCGTTTAACCCGTTTAAGTAAATAGGTCAAGTAATGAATAAGATTGGTGGTTTGTTTATTTAACTAGCTTAAATGCAAAAATGATATAAAGATCTAAAATATGATAAAAATAACATACAAATAACTATACGACAATTTCAATGATATTTGAGTTATAAGTTATAAGCGTCAATTTCAATAAAATCTGAGTTATAATCATAAGAACATAACAAAATACATTTAATCCATATCCAACATTAAAACCAAGTTATACATTTTATTTTTAGAGACTTATATACTTAAACGGGTTCACGTGTTGACCTGTTTAACACTTGCTCAACCCAAACACGACCGTTTATTAAACGGGTTAGACGGGTTGACCTGTTTTTTATACAAACCTTTTTATCTTCAACCCAAACATGTTTAACTTCGTGTCGGATTCGTGTCGTGTCGAGAATTGTCACCCCTAGTTATTGGGGAAGAGATGATATGGCGCTGAGTTTGCATACCGATAACATGTTAAATGTTACAACGATACCTTGCACTCTCATATATTATGTTCTGACTTCTGACAGATGCATTACATTTGGATGTTTAGTAAAGTGTGGTTTAGGACTTCGCATTTAAAAAACTTTTTTCTAGATTCAAAGCTTGTGTCTTTCATCCATATTTTAGCTTTATTGGTAGATCTCTTACTTAACAGTATTAAGGTAATAACTCACTAATAGAAAAAGGTGTCTTTTTAAACCTATAGCAGAAGACCTTATTGCAATTGATAAAGAAAAGAAAATCAATTTCTAAGTATTGTTTCGATCCGAGTTTTAATCCGGACTAAACGAATATCATATCAAAGCGACGATGTATAGCGTCAAATAACTATACTTACGAAATCGTGATTTTGGTTGAACCCTCGATGCAAAACTTACGGGTTTAATTTGCAGTCATTGAGAGAAAAAAGTTAATGGGTTAGAAAAAAAATATAGTAAAAGTTTAAAAATTAAACAATATATTAAAATATTAATTTAGTTGTAGATAATATTACTATTTTTAATAAAGGATAGAGTAAATTACACCGTTGGTCCCTAAACTTTTTCCGGATTTCATACGACATTCAAAAACGGGAATTGTTGCCTTTTTTATCCACGGTCGAGAATATATTACGCCGCTAGCCCAAAATTTTAACACTCGTTAGTTTTGCCAGTTAAGTCCGTCCTTACATGCATGTCACACGAGGGCACTTTCGTCCGATCACTTTTTGGTACTTATTTGAGACACCGCCTCATTCTGTCATGTTACTATACACTCTCCATATCCACACACGTGTTATTGCTTTTACATATCTCAATACATCTTGTACACATCTCAATTGCGTGCAAGCATATTCCACAATCTTTTCTTTTTCACTTAAATATTTCCATCACTCCCTCTCTCTAGTCCTACTCACAGCTTTATTTATTTCTTCCCCAAAAGCTTAAGAAAAAGAAAATGGTACAGTGTTGGTGTGGACAAACCACAGTAATTCATACATCATGGACCAATCGAAATCCAGGACGTAGGTTCTATGGTTGTTGTGATTTTATTGACTTGTACGATCCGCCCATGTGTGCAAGATCAGTTACAATCATCCCCGGTCTATTAAGGTCAAGGAATGCTATCCAAACTACACTAGATGATACAAGACGTGAAGCTGCTAAAATGAAAAAATACTTTATCTTAAGCTGGGTTTTTTTATACTTTTCGTGTTATTTTACAAGTTAAGTAGCAGTGGGGAAGAGCGTGGGTGATGCGTTATAATTTTATTTTGTTAATATGATGTATTTGATCACCGGTGTAATTGTTTGCTCCTTATGAAATATTAGTTCAATGGTAGCATTGATTCAGTTGTCAAGTTGTCATTCTTATTGTTTTATGTCTTGGTTAAACTATTACGTTTACTTGTTGACTTTTAAGTGGGTAAACATAAGTACTTGACCATTATCTTAGTGGGTTAAGTTTGCGTATTATAATCCAACATAATAGAATATATTAAGTATGTTGACTTTGCTTTGTTAAAAGTTTGAAGTTGATTTTTTCACTAAACTGGAAAACAATGGTTTTGGTATATTACAACCCAAGTTAATAGAACTTTTAAACCATGTTGACTTTGTTTTGGTTAAAATAGTCATAAGAATTTGCATGTATTCAATTGCATTATGCATATGCAAGTAATTTGCACCAAAAGAAAATTACCTAAAAATGTATAATATTAGTTGATGAGTGTCTAAATACTCATCATTTTATACTAATCTGAACTGCCAAAACATCTAAAAACACTCAAATATGTATCAAAATACTTAAAATATCTTAGAGGTGTGTTTTATATGTTTCAAATGCAAAATATGCAAAAACAGATGAAAAACGTACAAAGTTTGCATAATTGGCAGTTTCAGTCCCTCAAGTTTCATAAATTGGCAAAACTAGTCCCTGGATGTTCAAATCATGTAAAAAGTCAAAATAAGTCCTTAGGGATTCATGAGTTGTCAAACTTAATCCTTCAAAGTTAAAAGTTACAAAATTACAACTCAGGTCCCTGAACTTTCAAAATTGACATAAATAGTCCTTGGAAATTTAAAATGGAAGAATAATTACATTTATGGTCCTTGGTTTATCTAACTTGGCAGGTTTGATCCTTATGTGAGAAGTTTGAGAAAATTGCAAAATGGTCCCTCAACTTTACAAACTTGGCAAGAATGGTCCCCGGGGTATGAAATATTGGAAATTGGCAACATTGGTCCTTAGGTTATCAAACATGGCAAGAATGGTCCCTTTGGATAATTTTGGAATGATGTCACTTCAGGCCCCTGAACTTTCAAATATTTACACAATTGGTCCTTGTGTTTATTTAAGCTAAAAACCAAACGGACCTTATCATTAAACCCAAAATAAAACCCACTACCCACCCTTTTTTGTTTAACTGATCCAGCTGGCCCATCCCACCCTTTCCTTTTGTCCAGCCCACACAACAGCCCAGGTCAACGCCCGGTCAACAAAACCAAAACCACCCCTTCCCCGTTTTCTTCCCCAATACCACACACCACCACTGCTAAACCATACCACCTTCCACCTCAACCCCCCACCTGTCAAACTTGATCCCCACTCCTCTCCTACCTCTCCTCCACCTCACACAACATTCCAAACTTCCCTAAAAACCCTCACACGCAACACATCTGACACATTGGAAATTGGCGCCAAAAAGACAATTTGAATGGCCTGGATTGCTTAGACCTTATCAACGGTTCTAAATTGGTGGGAAAAGTCAAGTGGGTCCCACAAAACTCAGAAAAGGGCTATAAGGATGAAAAGAAGCAAAAGATGAAGATTATTAGCTTAGGAGTAGTGTAACTTAGTCGTAGGTAATATAAACTTGTATTTCAGTTGTAATTTCAATTAAATCAGCTCGTATTAGTTAATTCTCATGTATTACAATCTTTACTTTAAGTTAATTTCAAGTTTCAGCTCAGTTCTTAGTTTATACAATTTCATAAAATTCTCAAAAATCTCATAAGTTGTATGTTGTTAGCCTGTTGTTGTTGTATGATCTCATAAGGCCATTTAAGCTTTGTCAAAGTTTTTAAAAGCTGTTAGATATCTTATAATTCAGTTTAGAGTATAATTATAAAATTCCAAAGAAAATAGAAAAAATAGTGGAAAAATAGAAAATCAAGTAAAGAGGAAGAAGGATACTGAGCAAGGTGTTATTGGGATATATTTCTGGTTTAGAGTCCTATGGGGGACACTAGGGTATGATTTGGTCCTTGGTTCAATCACTTCTCAGCTTCTTTAATTTGTAAGCTTTTATATACATTTTTACTATTCTACTGTTTAAGTATTTAATTAGCTTAGATATTGTTAATTTTAGGTTTCTGTATTGTTAATTAGTCATAATCTCAACTTAAATTAGTTATTTGTTTTTAAGATCCATTAGTTCTAAAAACTCCAAATTCTCACAGTGGAAAACTCACTTTTGACAAACCTGAGTTTTATACTTGTGACATGGTTGATTTATGTTCAATTAATCTTAGTTAATCATAATATAGTATTAGGAATCATATTTAAGGTTTAGGTTTTGAATCTGCTTCACAAATTTCCATTACAGGTTCATTATAGGGTGTTTGGATCAGTAGGATTCATTGACTTAAAGGGTGTTGTAGTTGTTGTTTCTGGTTCATTCAGGTCATAATAGGTCTAAGGTATTTAGGTCAGTCATAAAATCAGGGTCTCATTAGGAAAAAGTCAAAAATCCAAAACCAATTCCCTTGACAGTTAACTGTCAAGGAATTGAGTTTTATAAACTCACCATTTAGCTTATATCAATTAGTTTTAGCTTATTTTAGGTCTCTTGTACCTTATTATAACTTAACTAATCAGTAAGGTAGCCTAGAAATTCACAAAAGTCAAAGAAGCAAAGTTTTATTAAAAGTCAAATTTCATTGTCTCAGATTTTCTCAATTATTGGGTGAATTTTGTAGATTTGTGTATTGTGATTCAGGCTTTGTGCTTTTGAGGATTGGTAATCTACCACTTCAACTTCAATATCTCATCTGTGTTTTATTTTTAAGATTTTTGTTGTGGGCCCCATCCCTGTCCAAAGTAACTTGCAGGGAACACCCTTGCCCTGCACATCAGATACACAGCCATCACCACCACTTTGGTGGTGATTTGTGACCAACCCAGTGGGTCCCAGTAGTTCTAGTTAGGTTCCCTCAACCCCCCTCCTAGTAGACTCTAAGTTTTGACTCTTTGTTTGACCTCTACCTCAGTGGACCCCACCTAGAATAAGCCCTAAACCTTGTCCCCATTCTGTGTTCTATTCAGATTTTGGATTAGCTTATTGTGGCTTAACAGCTTTTCTACTGAGCTTATTTAACCTACTTAAGCTTTGACAAGTCCAAATATCTTATTAGAACCAGAAATATCCAAAGTGGGACCCACTTCAGCTCAGAAGAGCTTATTTGCTCATTAAGTCAACTAAAGTCAACTGTCTAGGATTATAGCTTATAACTAGCTTATTTTTAAGTTCTAAAATTATTGTTTTTACAAAAGTTAGTTATATTTAGGTATAATATAGTTTGGAAAAAGAAAATTCAAAAAAAAATAAAATAATAGTAAGTGATAGTTTCTATTTAATTTAATTAAATTTTAATTTTCATTTTTAGATTTTAATTAAGTAATCTGTGTTTTTATATTTTTATTAATTTCCTTATAGGTTAAAGTATTTTAAATAATTTTATTAGATTTTTATATTGTCATTTGATATTTATTAGATTTAAAAATAGTTTTATTAGTAATTAATTAATAAGTAAGTTATAATTAGCATAATTAATTTTTATATAGTAACACCTATTTTTTATATTTTTCCTAGCTTTTATAAGTCATAAAATAGTTTTATTAATTTTTTCATAATTTTCTAAGTTAGTTTAATAATATTTGTAATTTAAATTAGTTTAATTAGTATAATTAAGATAAATAGTTTTTAATTAATAAAAAGCTCACAAAAAGACAAAAAGATTTATTTTTATTTTTTTATACTTTCTTCAAGTTCTATTTTAGGTTTAGAAAATATTTTTATAAGTTTTTAGTTTAATTTGTAGTATTTATAATTTTCTAATTAAATAGTTAAATAGTTTTTATTTAGATAATTAATAATAAATAATAAAATAATCTTAAAAATATTTTTCTTTTTAATTTAACTTTATTTTAAGTTTAAGTTTATAGAATTTTCATTTTTAACCCTTGTAGTTTATTTTTCTTAAAACTCACCTTTTTCTCAGTACGCAGTCGCGTCTGATTTTAAATTGGTGTACGTTTTAAATACCTAGGTTTCACGTAATCATTAATTTAGTTTTCCTAAGTTATTTTAAGTTGTAAAACCCTAGTTAACCACACACACACACTTTATACCCTTTCCTGTTCACGTTCACTAATCACAGATTCGTTTATAATATCACATCGCACACCTCGTTGGGACTTACGACCCGGGAAAACACTGTATTCCTCGGAAGCATTTGTTTTAGACGTTTGACTTGGTTGACCATCATCTGGTAAACTTAGTTGACTGTTTGAGGCGAATCAAAATTTGGCGCCGCTGCCGGGGAGGTTGTGCGCTTATTTTAAACGATTTTGCGTATTAGTAAGTTTGGATATACATCCATTGTATATTTACCATCTTTTATTCATATTTCTATAAAACAAAACCCAAAAATATTCACCTTTACACCCCTATCTATTTGATTCTTCATTTCTCATCCCCAAAACCCTTTGATTCTACATTCTTCCACTTATCCCATAATTAATTTTAATGGCATCTCTCGATGACGATTTCTTTAAACAAAGGGCCTGTAAAATTGAAGTTGAAAAACTTATGGCCTTGTCAAAAATGTCGAGATGTTATGTTGATTATGATGGACCTTCGATTCCTATTCCCTCTCCGGTGAGGGAAAGAGATCATGAAACCGAGGTGACAAAGGACCTTGTACTTTCCTCTGACGATGGAGGTGCTAAATACGTCCAAACCACGGTTGTCCAAAAACCTGAGCTCACAAATGCTCCTAAACCTTCAAGAATCAATCCTGATCTTTCACGGTTTACGGTTAAAAGTTTGTCAAGCAAACGTACAGAGCTTAGGATAGTGACTGAAAAGAACGACTTACCTAACCTTCACGTTTATCAAGAACCAAAGCCCGAGACCATAACGGAAGTGGTGGAAATTCCTAGCTCTCAGAGCACACCACTTGTCCCACCTCCAGATTTTGTTCCTTGTGTCGGTTGTGGTGAGCCGCTTTTCGGTTTTCCATGTCATTGGTGTACATGTGAACAATGTGGTAATGATATCCAAAACGGGAGTTGTTTGTTTTGTGGATCGAGTAATTCATTTTCGTATGATCCTAATCAAAACTCATTCAACGACTCCTCAAATTTTTCAAACTACCCATCACATTCATACGAGCAAGAATCATATTATCCAAATCTCAATGATGCTTCGTATCAAAATACACCAAACCAGACTCAACAATTTAACTGTTGTGAGTATTGTGGTGGTTCACACTACAGTTCTGATTGTCAAACTAGGAATCTGTTTGTCTATGAACAGGTTCCTAATAACAATTATGACTTAAACACATACGACTCACAACCACATCAGTTCAACTGTTGTGAGTACTGTGGAGGTCCACACTTTAGCTCTGATTGCCAAACAAGGAATCCATTTCCTTGTAACAATTATGACTATTCGTTTCAAGACCCACCTCCACAGTGCCAAATAAACCAAGCAACTCCTCACATCCAGCAAGACCCTTGTCTAGAGGTTCTTGAGAAACTCAAAGATCTTAAGGAGGAGTTGGCTAATATGTCGTTTCACAATGCACCAAGTTTTTCTTGTGTACATTGTGGGGGTCCTCATAATGATGATCAATGTCAACCTTCCGGTTTTGACACATCCACACCCCCACAGTCTCCACTCACTCAATATTCTCGTGATAAATCTATCACGGAATTACTTGCTGAAAAACATGCTGTTAGAGACGAAAGAAGCATGGAAGAATTACTAGTCTTAGAACAAGCAGCTATAACACGTACCAAATTTCAAAATGCTTTTTTTCTCGATGAGGATGATGAATGTGATGATACCTCATCATGTTCATCAGTTGAGACTCCTTCCATGCATATACAGGGAGAAAAGAATATAACTGAATCACCAGCAGTAGAAATAATGGAACTTGTAGACTCCATTACTGCTAGTCCTTCTCAGCTCCCTGAGTATGATGTTATCACACCCGAGATTCCCACTCACTCTCTGAACATGGGGGACGAGCATCTTAACACTGTTCCTGCAAAGGAATCGGACGAATTCATAAAGTCTAGTGTTGAGAACCTTGTCCCAATCCCAAGTGAGTCACAGGGAATTCTTGATCATGTGTGTGATATTCCTCCCCCTCTTGTCTTTCCAAATAATCATACTGAGATGTTCTCTGATTCTGATGAGAACTATTCTTTATCTTGTGGAGACATAAGTTATGTGGGGGAATTACCTTCTGAGCTTGTCAACTCAGAAGAAGAGAATGAGGAAGAAATAATCCAAGACGAATCTCTTCGTCTTACAGTATTAAATGCTAATCTTCTCATTTCTACGATCGAGGCTTTTAATGAAAAGCCTATTTCATCTCCTATCCCCGTCAAGGATAGTGAGATTTTTATCAATGATTCTATTCCTGAATTGCAAACGTTCCATTTTGATCAAACGAAAGAGAAGATAAGTGGTATTACCACTTCTCATTCTTATAATTCTCTTCCCGTTTATGAATCATTTACTATTGAGGAGTTCCCCAATGAACTCACTCAAATCAATCCCGAATACGAATCATTTACCTTTGAGGAGTTCTCCGGTGAACTCACTCATATCATATCTCTTCCGGAGTATGATAACTTCTATTTTGATCTAGACATACCCATAATATGTCTTGATCAACCGAGCTTAAACGAGGAGATTCATGAAACAATGAATTCTCCTATTGAAGATGAGGAGTTAGTCATGATTTTCATTATGATTTTCTTCCTTTTCTTCATATATTCCGTGGCTTCTCCTATTCTTCACTCTTTCGGGAGTGAGGATATAATCTTTGACCCCGGCATTCTCATTTATAAATTATGAGCCGGGTGTCATTATGTCTCATCGGTGTGGAACTTTCACGTGCTTCAATTGTTTATCCAAACGTCTTGAATGAAAGTCCGATTGAGATTGTCTCTTCCACTTGCTCCCCCATGGACAAATAAATTCGGGGTCGAGTCAAGCTAGTGACTCGGTAATCAAAAACATTAGCATGTACACAGGTTTTCACCCATGTTTTACCATAGTGTGGGGGAGATGCCCCACATGTTGTATATATATATATCCTCTAAAAAAAAAAAAAAAAAAAAAAAAAAAAAAAAAATGTTCATATAGTGATAGCTTCTATTTAAGAAGTTTTATCTAAAAAAATAATAATTGTATGTATATACATTTTAAATAAAGGCTATAGAATATTTTCTTCTTACGTTCTAAGTGTCGGTTTAACACCCGGTATTTTGAATATTGAGGACAATATTCAGTTCTAAGTGTGGGGGGAGATTCGTCTAACGAATTTAAACACATGTTCCATCAAGAACCCCCATTTTAGCCAAAATTTTAAAATTTTTCTCACTTAGAACGCAATAAATGGTATCAATCCTCCATGTCTAACCCACAACAGGATTGGCTAATCCAGGAGCAAACGGTTCTTGGTAAAGATAACTCAAACCCGTTTATGGCTTGCAATTTGCCAAAAATTGTATGGTTCCTCAACTCCCCATTATCCTCAAAAGCTAATGAGTTGGCTAGCCCGCAAGATTATGGCTTGTGGTAAAGGCCGTGGAAAAACCATAATTGGTAATCAGCTCACCAAGATGTTGACTATTCCATCAAGAGTTGGCTAGTCCAGAAGCAAACGGCTTTTGGTAAAGACTAATCAAATCCGTTGACAGCTGATGATTTGCTCAAAATCACACGGTTATCAGGTGTGCCACAGTTCTTACACCTGGCTACTCCAGAAGTGATGGCTTTTGGTAAAGAGTTTTTCAAATCCATTAAGTCTTTCTCAATAGATTGCTAGGGACTAGCAATAGTTTAGTGTGGGGGATTGATGAGTGTCTAAATACTCATCATTTTATACTAATCTGAACTGCCAAAACATCTAAAAACACTCAAATATGTATCAAAATACTTAAAATATCTTAGAGGTGTGTTTTATATGTTTCAAATGCAAAATATGCAAAAACAGATGAAAAACGTACAAAGTTTGCATAATTGGCAGTTTCAGTCCCTCAAGTTTCATAAATTGGCAAAACTAGTCCCTGGATGTTCAAATCATGTAAAAAGTCAAAATAAGTCCTTAGGGATTCATGAGTTGTCAAACTTAATCCTTCAAAGTTAAAAGTTACAAAATTACAACTCAGGTCCCTGAACTTTCAAAATTGACATAAATAGTCCTTGGAAATTTAAAATGGAAGAATAATTACATTTATGGTCCTTGGTTTATCTAACTTGGCAGGTTTGATCCTTATGTGAGAAGTTTGAGAAAATTGCAAAATGGTCCCTCAACTTTACAAACTTGGCAAGAATGGTCCCCGGGGTATGAAATATTGGAAATTGGCAACATTGGTCCTTAGGTTATCAAACATGGCAAGAATGGTCCCTTTGGATAATTTTGGAATGATGTCACTTCAGGCCCCTGAACTTTCAAATATTTACACAATTGGTCCTTGTGTTTATTTAAGCTAAAAACCAAACGGACCTTATCATTAAACCCAAAATAAAACCCACTACCCACCCTTTTTTGTTTAACTGATCCAGCTGGCCCATCCCACCCTTTCCTTTTGTCCAGCCCACACAACAGCCCAGGTCAACGCCCGGTCAACAAAACCAAAACCACCCCTTCCCCGTTTTCTTCCCCAATACCACACACCACCACTGCTAAACCATACCACCTTCCACCTCAACCCCCCACCTGTCAAACTTGATCCCCACTCCTCTCCTACCTCTCCTCCACCTCACACAACATTCCAAACTTCCCTAAAAACCCTCACACGCAACACATCTGACACATTGGAAATTGGCGCCAAAAAGACAATTTGAATGGCCTGGATTGCTTAGACCTTATCAACGGTTCTAAATTGGTGGGAAAAGTCAAGTGGGTCCCACAAAACTCAGAAAAGGGCTATAAGGATGAAAAGAAGCAAAAGATGAAGATTATTAGCTTAGGAGTAGTGTAACTTAGTCGTAGGTAATATAAACTTGTATTTCAGTTGTAATTTCAATTAAATCAGCTCGTATTAGTTAATTCTCATGTATTACAATCTTTACTTTAAGTTAATTTCAAGTTTCAGCTCAGTTCTTAGTTTATACAATTTCATAAAATTCTCAAAAATCTCATAAGTTGTATGTTGTTAGCCTGTTGTTGTTGTATGATCTCATAAGGCCATTTAAGCTTTGTCAAAGTTTTTAAAAGCTGTTAGATATCTTATAATTCAGTTTAGAGTATAATTATAAAATTCCAAAGAAAATAGAAAAAATAGTGGAAAAATAGAAAATCAAGTAAAGAGGAAGAAGGATACTGAGCAAGGTGTTATTGGGATATATTTCTGGTTTAGAGTCCTATGGGGGACACTAGGGTATGATTTGGTCCTTGGTTCAATCACTTCTCAGCTTCTTTAATTTGTAAGCTTTTATATACATTTTTACTATTCTACTGTTTAAGTATTTAATTAGCTTAGATATTGTTAATTTTAGGTTTCTGTATTGTTAATTAGTCATAATCTCAACTTAAATTAGTTATTTGTTTTTAAGATCCATTAGTTCTAAAAACTCCAAATTCTTACAGTGGAAAACTCACTTTTGACAAACCTGAGTTTTATACTTGTGACATGGTTGATTTATGTTCAATTAATCTTAGTTAATCATAATATAGTATTAGGAATCATATTTAAGGTTTAGGTTTTGAATCTGCTTCACAAATTTCCATTACAGGTTCATTATAGGGTGTTTGGATCAGTAGGATTCATTGACTTAAAGGGTGTTGTAGTTGTTGTTTCTGGTTCATTCAGGTCATAATAGGTCTAAGGTATTTAGGTCAGTCATAAAATCAGGGTCTCATTAGGAAAAAGTCAAAAATCCAAAACCAATTCCCTTGACAGTTAACTGTCAAGGAATTGAGTTTTATAAACTCACCATTTAGCTTATATCAATTAGTTTTAGCTTATTTTAGGTCTCTTGTACCTTATTATAACTTAACTAATCAGTAAGGTAGCCTAGAAATTCACAAAAGTCAAAGAAGCAAAGTTTTATTAAAAGTCAAATTTCATTGTCTCAGATTTTCTCAATTATTGGGTGAATTTTGTAGATTTGTGTATTGTGATTCAGGCTTTGTGCTTTTGAGGATTGGTAATCTACCACTTCAACTTCAATATCTCATCTGTGTTTTATTTTTAAGATTTTTGTTGTGGGCCCCATCCCTGTCCAAAGTAACTTGCAGGGAACACCCTTGCCCTGCACATCAGATACACAGCCATCACCACCACTTTGGTGGTGATTTGTGACCAACCCAGTGGGTCCCAGTAGTTCTAGTTAGGTTCCCTCAACCCCCCTCCTAGTAGACTCTAAGTTTTGACTCTTTGTTTGACCTCTACCTCAGTGGACCCCACCTAGAATAAGCCCTAAACCTTGTCCCCATTCTGTGTTCTATTCAGATTTTGGATTAGCTTATTGTGGCTTAACAGCTTTTCTACTGAGCTTATTTAACCTACTTAAGCTTTGACAAGTCCAAATATCTTATTAGAACCAGAAATATCCAACCCACTTCAGCTCAGAAGAGCTTATTTGCTCATTAAGTCAACTAAAGTCAACTGTCTAGGATTATAGCTTATAACTAGCTTATTTTTAAGTTCTAAAATTATTGTTTTTACAAAAGTTAGTTATATTTAGGTATAATATAGTTTGGAAAAAGAAAATTCAAAAAAAAAACAAAATAATAGTAAGTGATAGTTTCTATTTAATTTAATTAAATTTTAATTTTCATTTTTAGATTTTAATTAAGTAATCTGTGTTTTTATATTTTTATTAATTTCCTTATAGGTTAAAGTATTTTAAATAATTTTATTAGATTTTTATATTGTCATTTGATATTTATTAGATTTAAAAATAGTTTTATTAGTAATTAATTAATAAGTAAGTTATAATTAGCATAATTAATTTTTATATAGTAACACCTAGTTTTTATATTTTTCCTAGCTTTTATAAGTCATAAAATAGTTTTATTAATTTTTTCATAATTTTCTAAGTTAGTTTAATAATATTTGTAATTTAAATTAGTTTAATTAGTATAATTAAGATAAATAGTTTTTAATTAATAAAAAGCTCACAAAAAGACAAAAAGATTTATTTTTATTTTTTTATACTTTCTTCAAGTTCTATTTTAGGTTTAGAAAATATTTTTATAAGTTTTTAGTTTAATTTGTGGTATTTATAATTTTCTAATTAAATAGTTAAATAGTTTTTATTTAGATAATTAATAATAAATAATAAAATAATCTTAAAAATATTTTTCTTTTTAATTTAACTTTATTTTAAGTTTAAGTTTATAGAATTTTCATTTTTAACCCTTGTAGTTTATTTTTCTTAAAACTCACCTTTTTCTCAGTACGCAGTCGCGTCTGATTTTAAATTGGTGTACGTTTTAAATACCTAGGTTTCACGTAATCATTAATTTAGTTTTCCTAAGTTATTTTAAGTTGTAAAACCCTAGTTAACCACACACACACACTTTATACCCTTTCCTGTTCACGTTCACTAATCACAGATTCGTTTATAATATCACATCGCACACCTCGTTGGGACTTACGACCCGGGAAAACACTGTATTCCTCGGAAGCATTTGTTTTAGACGTTTGACTTGGTTGACCATCATCTGGTAAACTTAGTTGACTGTTTGAGGCGAATCATTAGTCATAAAAGCCTTTAATCGCATATTGTCAATGCAACAAGTTGCAATGACTTGAAAATTGCAATGGTCTAGTACCAGGTCTTAAACATATATCCAAGTACAGAGAAAAAAAAAAGTCTTAAACATGTTCAAATAGCTGACATAAGTTTCAAACACAAATGTAATAATAGTCAAGTCTTTTTTGGTGAAGCAACTCCAACTCTTTTACTTATGCCACCAGCTCCAAATTTGTCTGCCCTTACTGAACTTTTGTTCCATCTTGGTGATGAAGAACTTCTACTTCCACTAGCAATTCCACTTTGATTTGCAGATGTATCACTAACCACTGAAGTTTGACAACTTGGAGTTGCAGCATGTTGACTTTCACTTTGTCTTGCACCAGCAGATGCACCTAAATCATTGTGGGTTGCACTTTGATTTGCAGCAGGATGACTGTCATTTCCACCAGTGTGTTCTTCCAACTGCATTATCAACATTGACAAAAATTGGTAACAAATGAAGAAAAAAAACAACAACTTAATAAGACTAAGCAGTTTATTACCTTCTGTTACACGAGCAGATGGTGAGCCTTCTATGTAATCATCCAAACAAAACCTGACTTTCTTTCGGGGTCTTGTATTATCAGATGAACCACCAGAAGCTTCAACATTTTTCCCTTTTCCTTTGTTTGTATTTTTTTTCTTTCTGCCAAGAGTATTGCACTGATGCCATTGAAGGGTATTGCAAGATGTAGGAATAGCACTTCGTTTTCAGCTGGGGCTGCGAAGGTTGGCAATATTTCCATGCATTCCTTCCACCTCTGAAAGGCTGCTTCAGCTTCCATGCTCCATCGGAAGGTTGTTTTATGGGTACCCACGATACAATTCTTAAAGAATGATGAAGACCTGCAGACCCCCTTCAAAAGAAACTCGCTTGGTACCTCTAGCCTGGCTTCCAAACTAAGGGCCCCTTCTAACAAATTCTGTGCCTGTTTACTTGGATTAGCCTTTACCCTTGGGAGATTAGCCTGAACCCTTCGATTTGTAATCTATTTTTCCTTTGGTTGACCTTTTTCAACACCAAGGGAGCACATCTTTGGGTTTAGCTTCATGTTGATTCTTCTTAATTGAACAAAGGTCTCTTCAATATTGGAGAGTAGGTCTTCCTTCGTCTTACTTTTTATGACCATGTAGCCAGCATAGGCTTCTAGATTCCTTCCCATCTGATTTTCGAAAGATTTTTCTATTAACCATTGGTATGTAGCATCCGCGTTCTTTAGACCAAAAGGTACTTTCCTATAACAGTAGGTACTTTTCCCCACGTGAAAGACTGTCTTTTCCTCGTCTTCATCTGTCATATGTATCTGGTGATACCCTTTGTTCGTGCTAAGGAAACACTTTAGGCGATGATTTGATGGTGACTTTGATTTCCAATCTTTCTTTGTCGGAAGCCAATCATCTTTAGCACAGGCCTTGTTGACGTCCGTGAAATCTACGCATATATGCGATCCTCTGTCCCTTCGTTGGATTGTGATTGAGTTGGAAATCCAAGATGGGTTTTTCACTTCCTTGAGTATTCCAACCTTCACAAGTTCGTCTACTTCTTTGCAAATAACTATATTCCTTTCGGGTGTCACACTTCGATGCTTCTGCTTAGTCGGTTTGATGTGTTTTGAGTCATCGAGCTTGTGCTCTGTGTTGAAAGGTCTCCCCTCAACCATGAGTGTTCTCGAAACTCCTTTCATGTCCGAGTGTGACCATGCAAACACGTCTTTGTAGGCCTTAAGTAGCTCTTTCAATCTTCTTTTGAAGAGGGTAGGAAGTTGTTTTCTTATTGTTACCTTTTGTTCCGGATAGGATTCGTTTATCACCATCTGCTCCCCAGATTCTACGTGATTCACGATATCCTTCGTATGTTCGTGGGGACTTTCTTTAACCATCTTTTTGGCACCCTCTATCCTCCCTTCGTTATAACTGGAGAATATAGTCCCAATGCCGTATTTCGTTTGGAACTTGACCGTCGAGTGTACGGTGGAGACAACGATACCCATCTTTTGCATGGCTGTTCTTCCAATTAGCAAATTGTAAGGGGATTCCGACCTTACGATGATAAAATTTAGGGTTTCAGTCCTTGTAAGCTTTCCCTCACCAAGCGTTACTTCTAAAGGTACTTCTCCTAGAGGCCACAAGCGTTCACCCGAGAACCCAATCAAAGGCATCTTTGGTTCTACCCGTTTTGGCCTGATTGAAGGTTTGAGTTTCATAAAGCAGTGCTCATAGATTACCTCGCAGGAACTTCCACAGTCCATGTAGACTTTGTTTACTTCCATATTGGAGATTACGACCTTTATAACCACCAGATCATTCTAAGGGTATCTGCCTATCTCGGAGGGGAATGTTACCTCCCACACTTTGTGTAACTCCCTTTCGGTGATTTTCCTTTTTAGATTAGGTTCCCCCTGGCGAACCATAAGGATGGGAGCCTCTTGAGGGGAGGTATCCTTTCCTAGCTGCGTGTCAAAGATTTTTTCCTTACCCTTCTTTATACCTTTCACATGGTGCGCTAGTTTCCCCGATTTTACTGCTTCCTCTATCTGCTTTTTCAACTCTCTACAGCTGTTTGTTTTGTGACCGAAGTCTTCATGGAAGTAGCAGTACTTAGTCGTATCTCTGTTTTTTCCTTTGCTCGTCATGCGAGAGGGTGGCTCGAAAACTTTAGCAGCTCTCTCCGTTGCCAATATTTCTTTTGGTGACTTTGATAAACTTCCCAATAGGCCATGATTGAGACTTTTGTGGTAGGGAGTGAACCTGTTGTGATTTTTGTTCTTGCTCTTCGATCCTTCCCACAAAGGATGCTTCGAGGACTTGCTACTGTGCTCCCTACTTTCGATCGGAGCCCCGTTGGTGGACACCTCTTTGGCTTCTATCCAGGTGTATGTATTTTCCATAAGACCTTTGTATGTTGCTGGAAGATCGGTGGATAAGAATTCCACCAAAGTTTGGTTTCGGAGACCATGTACGAAGCCAGAGATAGGTTGGTCTTCATGTAAGCCCAGAATCTGAAGAGTTTCGTATGTGTATCCGGTGATAAAGGCTCTTGTACTTTCGTTGTCCCTCTGCTTGATGTTGTGCACTGTTAGGTGAGTCCTTGTGAACTTCTTCTGCTGGCTGAAGTTTGAATGAAACTTAGCCTTTAAGTCATCGAGGTTCACAATGCTGCCTGGCTTCTGACCATTCCACCAAATACGAGCGGAGTCCTTTAAAGTGTATGTGGACATATGACAAGCCACGGGCATGACCCACTTCTGCATCCTGATTGCCCCTTCGAACAAGTGTAGGAAATTATCCGGATCCCCCTTTCCATCATAAGTGCCTATATGTGAAGGCATCTAAAGACCATCGGGTAAAGGATAGTCTTCGATCCACCTCACGAAGGGTGTTGAGGAACCCGTAGGTTTCGAATACAGACAATTGTAAGGTGATGCGCCCATAAGGATGCCATGATACGGAGTATGGTTAAGGGGTACTCCCGAAGGGGTTTGGTTAAGGTATGGATGGTAAGGCGTATTCATGTTGAAAGGAAAGCCATTACACATGGTATATGGAGGGTATGCTATTGGGTGCCCGAAGGGTGTGTTAACTTGTGGGAAATTATGGTTACTAGGCTGTCCGTTTACTGGAGGGTAAAGGCTTTGAGGATAAGTCTAAGCTTGGAATTGGGGATACATACCATTGGGAGGAAGGTTTCCTCCCACATTGAATGGAGGTGGATTGCCTTCTACGCCAGATGCGTGAGAAGGCTGCAGCGGAACCCCTGCTTCAGTTCTCCCCAAATGAGCAGCTAGCAATGGAGGAAGATTTACCTCAGTGTTTTCCCTTCGTTGGCTCCTTCCATTGGAACCTTCAGTAATTACCCCTTCCCTTCTTGTAGGATTCCTTTCAGGGACCCCTTCGAAACCAACGGACCTTCTACCCATCCTTCGACCGGAAGGGGAACCTATCCTTACAGCTGAATGCGTGACCCCCTGCGCCTGAGGCCTCAGCTCCATCTCTATCTCCTCATCATAATCATCACTAGAGTATTCCAACTCTCTTCGCATCTCCGTGTTCCGAGCTTGCCTCCTACGCGCCCTTAATAGTGATTCCAACTCTTCAAAGTTGGCTTCGACAAAGGCCGCACTACTGACAGGTTCCGGATTAGCTGATGTCGAAGCATGGTGATTGGGTGTTATTTCTGGGTGAGATCGTGTAGTGAACGTGGATGCCGTAATTGGAGGAAGGTTGTTAGGGTTAGTTGGTGGTATTGGTGTTAAGGTCGAGAAACCCGGTGGGGGTGTAACTTCTCTCTCTTGATTCATGCCGGAAAAGTAGCGGGTATATTTGACTGGTTATTTGCTTGGGAATAACGGGACTAATTGTAGCGGGTCCCACGGATGGCGCCACTGATTATACAATAAATTGCATGACCAGGCCTACGATGGTAATCGAAGGATGTAATGGGGTGTTGTGGTTGCGCCAAGCTTGAATATAACCTAAAATAAGAAATACTAAAACACTACGTTAAGTGATTGCACAGGGGTAGGACCCTGCGAACCACCTCCGGCGTGTGAATAAGTATTTGATATGAAAAGTTTAGTGAAAATGTAGTAAAGTGGAGTAGTAAAGATTGCATACTAGATTTATGACTCTTCCAAGACTATTTATAGGTGATGAAATAACCTTGGAGAGTGTTCACACGTTTCTTGGAGATCATGGGGGCGTCCCATGATTTATGGTAACCGCTAGAATTTAGTGCCTCACTCCTCCTAGTTTAGCGGGGGAGCTAAAGAGGAAGAGGAGACATGGGTGAGACTTGGTCTTGCTAGAGCCCCGTCCTAATGTCATCATAGGATGTACCCCAAAGGGCTTAATCCTTATATTGGCGAATTCCCAATTGGTAACTAGATCAAAGGTGATTAGTTTTACGCCATTGAAAGTTTTAGGAGGCTAGCCAGAGCCTTCAATATGTAGGTTGCGACCAGGATCGAAGGGGGGGGGGTCCTTCGACCTGATCGGAGGGTACATTATCATCAATAAACCTACTAATTTCATCACTTACTTCTGCCTCCTCAAGAATAACATTGACTCCTCCCAGACAGTCAGTCACAAGTCAACCAAGTGAGTTTGGTCAACAGGTCAAACCCGAGTGGGAGAAAGTGATCAATTTATGATCCGTTGAAAGTAAAATGTGTTCACGGGTCGTTATGTCCCAACGAGGTTGAAATTGTATTTAGAAAACGTTTGGAGATACAGTGATTTGAGGAAAGTAACCAGATAATGATTTGGATGGATTATACTAATCAGATATGAATGAGATTAAGCTAATTTAACAATATTAATAATTACAGGAAATCAGATACGTATTTAAACCTAAAACATAAATTATAATTAAAACAAACGTAACTGCGTGCTGGAAAAAAGAAAAATGACACAGAAATAATCTTAAAGGGGTGAAATTGACTTTTTTACAAACTTAATATTAAAAGAAAATTTTATAAAAAAGAAAATTATTTTTTTGATTTTTTAATTATTTAATATTAATTAAAAACTATTTAATATTTAATTTAAAATAATTTAAATTACTAAATATACTAAAATGACTTAGAAAATTATGAAAATTTTTACAAAACTAATTAACCATCACAAGAATCCTATAAAATTATAAAAATTTTCTAAAAATTATAAATAAGCTGATTTAAATATTATTTACTTAATTATTAATTAAAAACTATTTAAACTAATTTAATTATAAAAACTAGCAAATGAACAGCAAAAATTATGAAATGTTTTCTAAAAATACTTTATGATTAATAAAAGCTAGGAAAAATATAAAAAGATACTAGTGCTTATTAATATGCAGAAATGGATTTTATTTTTGCTTTTTTAATTAAAACTATTTAACTAAAATTAATTATTAAAAATACTAAATCAAAACAGAAAATTATGAAAATTTTTATACAATTACTTTAATATAACAGGAACTTAAAAAAATATAAAAACACACAATTGCTTATGAAAAAGCAGAGAAAATAAGCCAAATACGCTAAATCTAATTAAATAGAAGCTATCATTATTTTTATTTTTTATTTTTCTTGTTTTTCTTTAACAAAAATATTTAAACACTGATAATATGCAACTTTAACAAAGACAAACTTTTTGAAACTTAAAAATAAGCTCAAAGTGAGCTTATGAGCTTGACAGATGGCTTATTAAGCCTAAAATGGATTTTTTGAATTTTGAATAAGCTATGAATAAGCTACCAACTGACCCAATAAGTGAAAATAAGATACCGACAGATTATATGGACTTAAAATAAGCCAAAGAAAAGAGAAAAGAACATGGAATAAGCTAAAATAAACAAATAAGCAAAATCCAAAATCCTAACACTTGTGCAGGCCAAAAAATGGCCAACTGCAGGCCTCTGTGGGGCCCACAGGTGAACTTGGGGGTCCAAATTAAGACTTGAACCAATAAGCTGGACTGGAGCGCTTTTAAATAAGCCAAGATTCCTTATCTGAGGTTCACTAATAAGCTCACAATAAGCTTGTGAAAATGGGTGGTTTGCACTGAGTGACTCAGTGTACTGAGTTGATGAGGGTGGATCTAGGACTAAAGTAAGCTAAGGGCAAAGGTTCTAGGGACCAAATTAAGCACTGATCTAATGATTTGGCTTATTGAGCTTCTAAAAAAGCCAGGGTTCAAAGGTTGGAGCTCACAGATAATCTCTGGAGGAGCTTGTGAAATCAGGCATGTAACCCTGGTGCAGGGGAGGTATTCCCAAATCAGGCTCAAAGAAGCCCTTGATTAAGCACTTAGAAAAATTCCTAAAAATAAGCAAAAATAAGGATGAAAAAGCTGAGATTCTAAAATTGATTTTCCAAAAAGTTTCAGGTCCAAAGGTTAAGAAATGAGATCATGAAAAATCCAAACAAAAATGGATTTTCTGTTTAACCTATGCAATTTGACCTTTTTTTTATTTTTGTGAAAGTTTGACTTTGGTGAACTTTAATCCTACTCTAATGACTGATAATGTTATATGAAGCTTCTAAATGATGAAATTAAGGTATTGTAACAAATTATCAACCAAGATGAATAATTTAGGATCTTAAAAACTCTAACAGTGAACTATTAATGAGATTCAAAAGGAATTTTGACTTTTTAAGAACAAGCACTGGTTTTTGTTGCTAAATTAACCTAATAGAACCTATAGTATCATGTTTCAACACTTAGCAAAATTTAAAACTCACTGAAACCAGTGAGTTCACAAGATCCAAACACCCCTTTAAAAATATGATTTTGTGATTTTCAAACCCTTTCAATGATTAAGTCCTCAATACTGATTCCAAAGGTTAAAAGATGATTAAATGAACTTGTTTAAGCACAATAACACAAAGAATATCAACATATATTCATAATTCACTTCTAAGCTACTGTGACAGTGAAATACATGAAATGAGCAACCATGTAAACTAATAAACAAGCTGATTATATTAAACACTAACTGAGCTAACATACATCAAATAATCATAAAACAACAGAGAATAACAACAATTAAAGATTTCTACAGTAAAATGCATAAAATGGAAATTTTGATTACAAAAGGCATCCAAGCTGAAAATTAAGAACCAAGGACCAGAAACATATCCCTATTACTCCCCATAGAGTTCTAAACCACTGCCATCCAAAATACACAGTTCTCAAGCTATCTTCTTCTTCATTTTTTTTTTTATTTTTGATTTTTTACTATTTTTGTGGTATTTTTTTGATTTTAAATGAAACTGGTTTTAGCACCACTTTGAGCTTATAGAAACTGTATGATGAGCTTGTAAGAGCTTATCATGCAATAAATGACCATTTTTAACAACATTTAAGCTAAAATAAGATTTTCATCAAAAATGCAAATTCTGAAATTAGTAAAGATAACTTGAATTTAAGGCTAAACAAAGTTTATATTTCAATAGAAGGACTGATTACACCCTTTTTCAACTAAAGATTACACTGAAAGTAGAAGATACATAAAAAAACAACTTAAATTTAACTAAGTAAAATTACACTAGTTAACTACTCTCCCTCTATGTGCTTCTTTCTTGATTTATAAGGATGAGGTAGGATTCCAGAGTCAATCCCACTTCTAATCTTGACCCTTGATTCTCTGTAAATAATCCTGGCCGTTTATCCAATTTTGGCGGGAAAAATGGAAATGCAACAAGGCCTCTGATAACTTGCAAGAGGGGGAATGCATTTATTGTAGTTGTTTTGTTAGGTGCAATTGGTGGTTTAGGTGGTGGAAACAAGTGGAGGAGGGGGTGGTGAGGTGATGGATGTTACAGGCAAGTTGGGGGGAAAGGGAAGTGGTGATGGAGAGTTTGACCAGGGTCAAACCTTGACCCTTTGAACCTGCGTTTTACTAATAAAAAGGGGGTTGGGCTAGGTTTTGTGTTGGGCTTGGGAGTCGTGTTGGGTTTGTGTTTGTGTTGTGTTTGGGTTGGTTTTTGTTTTGAGGAATAATAATAATAATAATAATAATAATAATAATAATAATAATAATAATAATAATGAGGAATCCATTTGGTGTAGAATTATCACAAGGACCAATTTTGTAACTTTCTAAAATTGAGGGGCCTGAAATGCCATATTCCCAAAGTTGTTACAAGGACCAACCTTGCCAAGTTGAATAACCCAAGGACCATAAATGTTATTTTCCATTTTATACACCCAGGGACTAAATCTGCCCAGTTTTGAAAGTTCGGGGACCAAACTTGTAAATTTTTCAAACTTTTCACCAAGGGACCAATCATGACAACTTGTGATTTTCCAAAGGACCTTTGTTGACTTTTCTTCCAAAACAAATGCTCAGGGGCCATTTCTGTCATTTTCCAAACTTTGGGGACCATTTCTGCCAATTTTTGCAAACTTTTACTCCAAGGACTATTTCTGGCATTCTATGATTCCACAAGGTGTGTTTTGACAATCTGAGCTCAAAGATGGTAATTTGCTTCCCCGACTCTGGCTTTTGACACGTTTTCCAAACTCGTGCTCGTTTTTGTCCTTTTTGGCCTGATTTATGCCAATTTCTGAAATATCCGTACCTGCACGATCACAAACACAAAAACACAATATCTTTGTAAATTATGGTTAGTTTGTGTCTGTTTTGGTCTTAATATAGCCAGAAAAAGGTGTGTGAATAAGCACACACCAAACATATTCCAATAATAGCCTTTTTAGATCGATTTCTTCTAGAAGTACTACTACCAATACGACTAAGATTACTAGGACCAACATCATTTTCTTCATCTATTTCATTAAGAACAAGACCTATTGCCTGCTTTGGCTTGAAGTAAGTTCCTACTTTGGACATTACATGTTCTATGTACACTTCAATGACCTTATGCTCACCTATAAACGTACTTAAATAACATACATCATCATCACTACATAATGAATGCAATCCAACATCAAGATTTTTGTCAGGTTCAAGAAAGTTATAAAATATTATTTTTCTATCTGTCCAACCCAGGTCTTGAACCATATCATCTAACTCGTGAATCGAGAACGTTTCAATACCATATCAAAAATACTTTTCCTACCCTTACAGTATATTCTTCTAGGAAAAAAGTGAAGCTCACCACCATGGTGTATCCTCATTGTAAAGCAAGTAGGAAGATCTTCTCCAAAAATCCAAACCATAATTAGAACCTAATCAATAAAAATGTCAACCATTTTATAAGTAATCGAACAAAATTAAAAATAAAATAAATAAATAAATAAAAAACATAAGACCCTTACTATAATCCTCATTTGCATTCTCATACAGATCTTCATTATCGAATTGTAAGTTTGTACCCTGTATCTTCCATTTAATAATACCCATTTTGTGAAACAAGCATAACAAAATTACGAACCAAAATTTGGGGAAAAGATTAGGGTTTAACTGTGTGCAATTGAGAGAAGTTCTGAGATGTTTTTTTAGTGAGAGAAATTATGTGAAAATGTATTGAAAATAGGAGATATAATGGGCGGGAACACTGACATGACAAGTAGTCAGATGGTAGCTGGGAAAGTACCAAAAAGTGATCGGACGAAAGTGCCCTCGTGTGACATGCACGTGAGGACGGACTTAACTGGCAAAACTAACGAGTGTTAGAATTTTGGACTAGCGGCGTAATATATTCTCGATCGTGGATCAAAAAGGCAACGATTCCCATTTTTGGATGTCGTATGAAATCCGAGAAAAGTTTAGGGACCAACGGTGTAATTTACTCTAATGGGTATAATAATCTACTAACATTACTTGCCATTTAATAATTTAAGTTCAAGGGATATTATAGGCAATCAACATTACACAAATTTAAACATTTTAAATTTAAAGAATGCATACACATGCATTATAAGCAGTAGAGATAAAATTCAACTAATAACTTTTGCTAAGAAATGTATAAAATGAACAACTTAGAGCATTCACTATGGATGTATAAGAATAGATCTAAAATATTATGAAGAAGTCCAAGAATTTTTGTATGATAGTGAGGAACCATTTCATGCCTAGATGGCATGAAAAGATCTAGGATTTTGGGGAGGTCCAAGAAATATTTTATGAATTAATGTTGGAATAATATATAAACCTCAAAAGCTTTATCCATGTGGGAATAGGTTCATAAAATGAAAAGTTTTATGAATTAATGACATTTTAAGAGGTGGCAATTTTATAAATTTTTTAATAAGTTCACCATAGTGGATGCCCTTATTCTGAATTTTCCCCCTAACATAACATATCCCTTAATATGAATTTTCCCATAACGTAACATATCTTATATCATGGAAGATAATTCACGATACTATTAAGCTAGTAAACTTGTTTTGATCGGAACCATAAATGCCTACACAACAAACATCTTTAGTACGGTTTTGGTTAACTTAATAACCATTTATAACACATTCAACCTACCAAAATGTTTGTCATGTATAGATAATCGAGTTATGAAGGTACAAATTTTCAAGTTCAAGAGAGTTTAAGTAATTATGATGTTAGGCATACTTTTTGAGAAACATTTTGGTTATTGGGCAGGACCATTTTATATGCGAACATGAATGGTGTAAATAAAGACCAACCTGAGCCCGCTTAGGCTTATTTGATCATGTTATTATAACAAGTCTACCCGAATAACTTAAACTCTTATTAAAGATCGGTTGTTTATTCGAATTTCTCTTTTTTTATTATTCTTTCATATAGCCCTTTTTTTTTAATTATGTTAATCCCTCTTAACCAAACCTATGATTAAAATCAAGTTTCAAATGATTTTTTCCTCTTCAAAACAACCCAATTGACCCTTGTTAAATTCACATTAACCCCTGATAACACCCTTAATTCAAAGTGTGTCAATTGAAGAAACATTTATTCTAAAGTATATTCGGAAGGATACATTTGAGAGCTTATAAGAGTTTGAGTTACACAAAATAAACTAGCTTCTAGTATGACCAAGTATAGTATGTGAATATGTGATAGATTTTCTACGAATCTAGGCTATATCATTTAGATAGAAGTAAGGAGAGTAATGTGATTGACAAGGGTATTTGAGTAAATGACGAGTGATGTTGAGTTTAGCATTGGGTTTAGAATATTAGGGATAGAGTTAGTTAGGAATTTGATGATTACTAGATGTTTTGCAAAATGTGGTTGTTGAAGGTGGCAAGTTGAAGGTCAAATATTTTTCAAGTTTGGTTGAGAAAAAAATTCTACAAGTGAAAAGTGATGGTAAAGAAACGATTTGGAACAAAATGATGCCTAGAAAAGTTAACATATTTGTGTGGAGAACATTGAAAGGAAGAATACCGGTACGCGTGGAGCTCGATAGAAGAGGCATTGGTTTGGATTCGGTCCTTTGTTCAATTAGTAATAATGTGTCAGAATCATGTGTTCATAGTTTGGTCACCTATGATCTAGCTATGAGTGTGTGAGAAAAGACCTTTAGTTTGTGGAAGGTGGGGGTTGTTAATGTTTTTAACTATTCATGAATTTTCAGTATCATGTGGAAACGTTAATGTCCCCACCGCTATCAGTCATGTTTGGCAAGCAGTCATTTGGACTACCAAATACTTCATTTGGAAGAAAAGAAACTCTCGTGTCTTTTGTAAAAAAAGTGTCAAGTACTAATAGGATCGTTCAAGACATTCAAATCAAAAGGTACAAATGGATAGTGAGATGATCAAAGAAAAAGAGAGATGGATTGGCAACAATGGTTATTCAACCACATAAAGTGTCACCTACAGTGGGGTACCTCGTCATTTCAATTCTGCAAGTCTGTGATTCATTTTCAAGTTTTATGATTCGTCGGTAAGTATGTGATTTTTCTACAACAAACGGGTCTGTGAATTGTCTGAAAGTTTTGAGGCTTCATCTCAGTGTGTTTTTTTTTTTTTTTTTTTTTTTTTTTGCCTAGTTTATAGTCTTTCATTTGGGTCCTTTTTGCTCCTATCATGATTGTTGTCCATCATTCTAATGCATGTTTCCTGTAACATCCCGCCTACTCAGACCACAATATTGTCCGCTTTGCCTGCAGGCTCACGGCTTTGTTTTTGTGGCCTCATTTGAAGACTTCCCGGCACGTCATCCAAGCCAGTACTACTCTCACATGAGCATGCTTAACTACAAGTTCCTTAGAACCCCACTAGCAGTAGACCATAAAACGCGTTGTCTCATTGTAAGCCAAATGTTATCTTATATGCCCAGTATCTCTCCAGGCTTATGTCAATGTGGGAGTTTCCTAGGGTGTTACAATTCCTCATTGGTTCATGTTAGTGATCTACATATAGTGGAACTTGTATCATTTTGGTGGGAAGTGGTATTAAAGTGGTCCTAATGTTGTTTCGCTTCTTGGCTTTAATCTGCTAGAACCATCGTTTGGATATGGTGTTTATACATGTATGTCCTTATATCAGGTCTTTATTCAATCATCTTAATCGGAGAGGTGGGACGACGTTTTTATTTATTTATTTTTTTTTTGGTATCGTTTGGTTTTAGTTATATAAGGGTTTTCTTTATCAACAAAAAATCATAAGAACTTGTGTAATATATTTTTAAAGTCCAAAATACATCCATTTAGGTTTGTCCATTGTCCCGCTTTATATTCAAGTTTTTTTTTTTTTTTTTTTTTTTTTTTTTTTTTTTTTTTTTTTTTATGGCACACAAACATCCCCCCGTTAGTAAAGTTAGCCAGCATACATTCCCTTATTGGTAAAGTTAGCCAGCATGCATCCCACCATTAGTAAAATTAGTTAATGAGTACTAATGATGTAATTAATTCCGCTGTTATCTCCTAACGAAACAAAAAAATATTTGCATCGTTAGTCCTCAAGACTAAAGATGATGATTTTTTTTTTTTTTTTTTTTTTTTTTTTGGGAAATAGATTAAAAGGGGGCATAGTAGGCTCGAACTCATGTGTGTTCGCCCAAAAATCAATGCCTCAGCCACTAGACTAAGCGTCCGGTGGTGTAATTATACCAAAATAAATTTTATTTAACCTTTGTTTGTTCGATTTTATACTATATTAACCAATTTATACGTTTCCATCCGTTTTTATACGTTTTTGTCCGTCTTTGCAGGTTTTCAAAGTGAGTCTCCATCCCCTTCAAGCACTAAATCACATGGAAGTTTATAACTAAATGAGTCAAACTTGCCACCTCTAATTTTGCAGTCCGGGATCTCTTTTTAGTTTATTTCTATCCTTCTATCCTGAAATTTGAGGTTTTATGGGCCAGGTCATGTTCGGAACATTCACCTCCCTTTCGACACCAATAATGATACATCAATTGTTGTTGCTAGTGAAATGGTTGAAGAGCTTGACTTAACAGATCAAGACGTATCTACACTCTCTGAAATGATTGATGCAGAAATTCGGTCATGTATTCCAGATTGGGCACCTCGGGATTACTTCGATGATCAAGAAGTCAAGGAAGTTTCAACTTCACCTTCTATTGACTCAGCTTTTGAACCTCAAATTTAGTCTCCATCCCCTTCGAGCACTAAATCACCTGGACTTTTAGCTCTTAAAGATTACTTTCAGGTCGAAAGTACTGGAGCGATTCACCCAAAGGAAGTTTCTCTCCACTTAGACCACAACCTTCAAATGCCTCTAAAGATAACACACCATCAAGTAATCATGATTCTCTATAATTAACCAAAGAAACTATATTAGAAAATGAAGATGGTAAGAATGTAAATGAAGGTTATAAGAAAGAAAATGAAGATGATAAGAATGAAAACAAAGTTAATAGGAAATAAAATGAAGATGAAGATGAAAGTGAAGTTAAAATCATTGTGGAAAAACTCGAGAATTTGTTTATTGAGCAGCAAAAAGAGCTTGATGAACTAAAAAAAGAAACATGGTTTAGTTGTATCAGATATTTTGAAGAATCTTTCTCCCGAAACTCGTTAAGAAGTTTCTCATCTTTGTCACGTTGATGTCTTTAAGCCTGGTCCATCTTTTGAGACATAACTGTTGCCATCTCAACTTTCAAAATTCTCGAGTCTGATAAAGATTTAGGTTTGATTTGATGATTATCCCAGAAATATAAAAAGATATAGTCAAACCTCCTTCGTACACAAGTTCAAAACTAGTGACAAACACACCAACCCTTCTAGCATGGGCATTGCTGCAGCTCTGAGAAATGTTAAGGCGAGCTTATAAGCATGTTTAACTGTTAACTCACTCATGACACAAATGTTGTATGCCATAACCTTCATTTATCTTATAGTTCTTTTAGTTTTTACAAAGGTTTTGCAATGTTTTTGGAAGTACATACTTGTATATACGTACATACTATCTAAGTATTAACATGAATGGGTCTGATCTCTTTTGATTTTGTTTGCAGAGTTCAATTATGAATTATTCGTAAGGGTGGAATTATATGTTTGTTAGTGTCTTGAGTATCGACATTTATTCAAGTATACATTAAAAATTTGTTTAGATATTATGTTATAGTCATTGTACCTGATTAGATATGGTTAGATGTTTTTTCGATCACTATGGTTGGTTTGTTGTAGGCTTATAGCAATGTATTCTCCTAGTGCAGACACTATGTTAGTAATTAGCATGCTTAAGTACATGTCAGCTATGTCTCAAAGTTATATCAATTTCTATTGGTACACTGTTAACGCCTTGGTTGTCTTGAGCTTAATGTAATAATAACTGTTCTCGGACTATGGGTGTATAATAACGTAGCCCACTGGTGTGTGCTTATTCACACACCTTTTCCTGGCCAAATTAAGACCAAAACAGACACAAACCAACCATAAATGCCAAAGATATTGTGTTTTTGTGTTTGTGATCATGCAGGAACGGATATTTCAGAAACAGGCAATAAACAGGCGAAGAAAGACAAAAATGAACACGAGATTGGAAAACATGTCAAAAGCCAGAGCCGGGGAAGCAAATTACCATTTTTGAACTCAGATTGTTAAAATGTACCTTGGGGAATCACAGAATGCCAGAAATAGTCCTTAGAGCAAAAGTTTGAAGAATTGGCAGAAATGGTCCCTCAAGTTTCAAAATTGACAGATTTGGCCCCTGAGCATTCATTTCTGAATAAAAGTCAACAAGGGCCCTTGGGAATTCAAAAGTTGTCGGAATTAGCCCTTGGATTAAAGTTTTGAAGAATTTTCAGTTTAGTCCCTCAAGTTTGAAATATTGGCAAAAATGGTCCCTGGAAATTTAATTATGGAGAAATTACATCAAAGGACCTTTGGAAATGGAAAGCTTGGCAATTTTTACCCTTGAAGATATTTTGGAAAGTTGGCAAACTCAGCCCCTTGAAAAATCAGAAAATTGCAAAAATGGTCCTTGTGATAACTTACATACCAAACGGACACCTTATTATTACTAAAAACCCAAAACCTAAATCCAGCCCAAATACAAACACAACCTACACCAACACCCCATCCCACTTCCCATTGGCCCAGTCCAACAAACAAACCCAACTCACCCTTTTTGTAATAAAACAGGGGTCAACCCACGGTCAAACAAACACCTTTCCCTCATTCTTCCCCCTCCACTTGACCTACAACTCCACCAACTTGCCCATCACCTCCAACCGCCCAATCCATCACCTCAAAACACCCCAGACAACAGCATTTAATGCTCACCCTCCCCCACATGCAATCACAGACTCCATTTGCAGTTTACTTTTGGCACCAAAAGTAAAATCAAAGGCTAGGATGAATTCAGAGCATCCAATGGCTCTCATTTATGATGGGAAATATTCAGAAGACCATTGGAACCCTAATTCAACACTATAAAAGAAAGAAGAAGCACAGAGATAGGAGTAGTAGTTTTTAGTTTTAATTCTCATGTCGAATTAGTGTAATATATGTCCTTAGTTGTTAAACTCTGTTTAAAAAGGTTGTAATCAGTAATTCTAGTGTAATATCATACTTATTTAATCTTAATTTCAAGTTCTCTTGGTTGAAATTAGATTTTGCATTTTCCTTTGGAATCTTCATTTAATCCTAATGTTGTTAAAAATGTTGTTCTACTGTTCCATTACCCTAACTTAAGCTCATTATAAACTTTCATAAGCTCATAAAGTATTTGAAGTAGCCTTAGTTCAAAAATCTGAAAAATACAAAAAAATAAGAAAAATATTTGAAAAATAAAAATTCAGGGAAGAAGAAGAGAAGAAAGTTGTAGCATGGTTAATATTGGATGGCCATGGTACTAGAGCCTCAGGGGAGGTACTAGGACAGGTGTGGCTGCTTGGTTCTTGGTTTTGGATGCACAGGATGGCAGAGGTACTGAGGACTTTCTCGGGTTTAGGAAAAATAGTTGTAGTTTAGGTTTTGACCTTATTCTCTACAACTGAAGCTCTGATGCCAATCTATAACACCCTCATTTTTCACTGATCGCAGCAGATTAAGTGTTTGGGGTATTACTTCATAGAATCACAGTTACATTAATAGAAAATGACTCGAAAAGAGACGTTTTGGAAATTTAGTTATCATTCATAATTATCAGAGTTTTAATTATAAAAGATATACTTTTATTTTTGATGAGGTCCCAAAAATCTAGGAGTTAGGTTATGTTGGAATGATAACCATGAAAAGTCCTCCGAGTTCAGTACCTCCTTCTGCCATGGCTCCATAGAAGTAATATACCTAGAATACATGCTTAAAAAGTCAACACTAGGTGTTGAGTGAGAATCATAGGTTTGGGGGTTAGTGAATACAAGTTCCTTGGGTTCAGTTGTTACACCCATCTGGGAAAGTGTAGGTTATGTGATAATTGTGATGCATGCACAATTATCAGGAGTGGGGTATGTTCCACTAAGCTCATGAATCACACCTTAACAATCCGGGTCATGTGGGCTGCAGACCCAACATGAGGGGATGGGAAGGATAACTTGCCAAATTTATTCCTTCAGTGGATTCAAATATAGCACTTATTGGTACCACCTAGTGGGGTGTTAATACCAACGGGAGTTGTCAAACTCCAATAGATCTATCAACTATATTCGCGTTCGCGTGGGTAAAATATCCCAAACGATTAGATTCATGAATTTTAGTTATGTAGTGGTGGCAGTTAGTTTACTCGTGCAACAACGAAAGAAAAAGACTTGTATTCGGTTTTAAGTAAAGCATTTTGCATGTATCCCCCTCACAGGGTTTTGTAAAGCATTTAGAGTGAAAGTATTTTAAAAAGTATGAGGCTATGAACTCACCTGGGCTTAGAGTAATCTAAGTGATGCAAATAGTGACTCGGAAACTAGACCGCCTTACTCACGTATCCTAGTGTGTTGTTGGTTTTGGATGTATGTCAAGCTTTAGTTATCTTGTTTATGTTTCTTAAGATATTGTTTTTAGGTTTGTTAATGTTTTAGATATAACATAACACCGTTCAGGCCATTGTAATTCAGAAGTATATGACTCTTCACATGAAGCTCCCTACTATTGTATTATGTTATCAACATAATGCCGTTCGGGCCATCATAATTCAGAAGTTAATACTCCTCACACAAAGCTCCCTATTATTGAGTTATGTTGTTATTAGGGTTTAGTTATAATCATAACACCGTTCGGGCCATCATATCTCAGAAGTATATGCAATAATCGTTCGAGGAGTCAGGGCACTTTAATTCGTAAACCCAACAAACTCGTCAAAATGAAATATCCACATATTACTCCTTACATGAAGCTCCCTAGTATTGTGTTATGCTTCTAACTTTACTTAGGCTTTATACTTATATGATATTTTTACGTTATACCCTTATAGTTTATATATTTACGTTTTCTATCCTAAACTTATAATACTTATATTATTTATACTAATAACTATCTATACTTGACACAACTAGTCCCTAGACTTCTATATGATATATTTAATCCTTAGACTCTTAAGTATTCTATATTTACCATTTATACCTTTAACTTTATAATATTTACATATTTAGTCCTTTTTAGTTTATAACTTATTTTAATATCTATCATAAGGTTTTAATATTATGCAAAACTATTCCTTATACTTATAACTCCTAGGAAATGTCAAAAACAGTCCCTAGACTTTATAATTTCAAGAATTTATGATATATACCCTTATGCATGTAAAGTTTTGCAAAACTAGTCCTAAATGCATATAACTTATATTATATCTAGCAACTAAGTTTTCTAGCTTATGTTTAACTTATTTTAGCTTATCTAGGTTATCTGTAACTTTTTTATGACTTATAGAAATAACTTATAGCATGCATGCAAGTATACAACTCAATCTAGGATTTTAAAATAAAATCTAACTAGTTCTAGCATTCACGGCTTAGGCAAGGTATTCTATGGGTTCTAAGGCATCCTAAATCTATCCTAGGGCTGTTCTAAAACTAAAATAACTAAAATGTAAGACTTACTTGGTTAGGGAAGGGTTTACGAGGGTATTAGGGTTTTGTGACTAGAAATGAAACTCGATACCATGCAAGGTCCTCCTAGCTCGATTCTTAGCTCTTCTATGATCTCTAAACTACTACTAGGTACAAAAATTTAAGGTGGAAGAAGAAGTGTGGGATGTTTTTGAATGGTGAAAGGGTTGCGGGTATTTATAGGGGTCGAGGGAGTGGTGGCCAAGTTTACTTAGCATGGTGGTATTCTAACGTGTAAGGAGGAGGGATGGGTGACAAGGACGAGCTATAGATGACAAGGAAGAGCTAGGAGAGTAGCTAGGGGGCTGCAATGGCGGTTTGAAGTGGTGTGTGGTGGAGGAGAAGCCGTGGAGGCGGTTTGGTGGAAGTAGCTTACAAGGAGGTGACACACCTACTAGCTTGGTAGCTTAGAGGTGCTTGTAAGTTGCTTAGGGTGTTTAGTGATTGTTTAGGGTGATTAGGGGTGGATTAGTGGTGGATTAGTGGGGATTAGTGGCGGATTAGTTTAAGTAGGTGACAAGTAGGTGATGCACCTACTTGTGTGGGTGCTTAGAGGTGTTAGGGTGCTAGCTTGAGGTGCTTATGTTTAGGTTTTATTAGTTTTGGTTAAGTTTATACCTAGTTCTACTTAATAAGTGTTTATGGTTTTACCTAAGGTTTAGTGCCTAAGTTAAGTTCCTAAGACTGTTTAGTGACTAATCCTAAGTCCTAAAGGGTTTATACTAAGTGAGGGTAACTTATGGGAAAGATTTGGGAAGGTTTGACCTAGTTTTGTAACCTAAATGACCTAAGTGTGTTTAGTGAAAGACTCGAGTTTATCCTATGGTTTTGTGCCTAGATTAGTGTCCTATGAGTGTTTAACAACTATTTCTAAGTCCTAAGAGGCTTATACTAAGTGATAGTGACCTATGGGGAAGTTTTGGGATGGTTTAGACCTAAGAGGCTTATACTAAGTGATAGTGACCTAGTTATGGTTTTGTGCTTAATGGGTTTGTACCTAAGTTCTAAAGGGTTGTACTATTTACCTAAGGGTTCTAAGATATCCTAATGTTCCTAAAGAAACTCATACTTAAGCCTTGGACACTTTCATACTTGTTAAACTAAGCATATAGGTTCAAATAAGCACATAATCCTACTTAAGGTTTAATTAGTGTTTATTACGGTTTTGTATTATGTTTAGTGTTTTAGATTGATGAATTACTTATTATGGTATTGTTATAATCTTATGCTTGACATACCTAGGGTTTATAGGATGCGAGTGTTGAGTTATTTGGCTTGTGTAGATACGTGAGCAGGTCTAGTGAGTCATGCAAGTAATAAAAGCATATAAAAAGCAAAAATTTACCTGTGAAATACCTACTATAGGTATTTGTAATGGGAATGATAGTAATGGGTTTTTGTGGGTTGTTACAGTCTTACCCCCTTAGAATAAATCTCGTCCTGAGATTTAGACGATTATAGGAGTAGAGGAGAGAATAAGTCGAGAAAGATAGAGGAAGAAGAGAGTTATAGGAGAGAATTTTCTGATACCGAAGAAGAATGGTGTGGAAAGAAAGGAGTTTTGCACAAGCGGAGTAAGAATTGCTTGTACAGATGCCAGATACTTAGGTTTTTATATCTCGTTATTTACAAATAAAGGCGTCCCAATATTTGGAAACAAGAGCTTATAAATTCTTAACCCATTTGATTTATAACTTTCTCATTAAAATGTAGGAACATCCTAGTTCATTTTAAGAGGATAGTCATCATAAATCATCCTTAGGTAGTATCGGCGAATAAAAATGAAGAGAGTTTTACCACATTTAAGGATATATGGTAAGGGAATATTTTAGAGACAAGTTTCAACCATGATGAAAACTAGTTCTAGTCATGGTGGAGACAAGTTCTAGATACGGTAAATGGATATTCTAGTCATGGTAGAGACAAGTTCTAGTCTTGATAGAGAGAAGTTCTAGTCATGATAGAGACAAGTTCTATAGTTCTCCAGTTTAGCAACTTGTCACATGGTAACTTCCCATGTTAAGACTAGAATGACGGACGTAGAAGATCTCATTTTTGCAATTTCTTGCAAAGCGAGATTTAATATCATAGTCGAACATAATGAGGATTAAAGTTCGATGTAGATATTCTTACAAGTTCTAACTAATAGAAACTTGTGGTATGACGAGAAATACAAGTTCTAGCTAATAGAACATTGCAGGATGAGGTAAGGAGAGAATATAGAGAGAAGAAAAAAAATAGAGTGTAAAATGATGGAGAAATAAAAATAAAGGGAAATGGAATGAAGGATTTTTATTGGAGTGGAGTGGAGTGGAAAGGAAAAGGATGAAATAGGAAGGTAAGGGGAAATGAAAAAGGAAAAGGAGTTTTGAGTTGGTAGAGTGGGAAAAATATAGGAGTGGAGAAAATGGAAGAGTAGGGTTTTAGTAGTGGACTGGGGAAAAAGGCGGGAAAATGGGATTTTAAACGGATGAGTAAGAAAAAGCGGGAGGAGAAAATTTAAACGGTAGAAAGAGAGAAAATGGAAAGATGAGATTAAACGGAAGAGTAGGAGAATGATGAAGAAATAATCCAAGAGAATGATGAAGAGAATGATGAAGAGTAGGAGTCTAGCGACTCGGTAAATAAAAACATTAGCATGCATGGGTTTTCACCCGTGTGTACCACCCTAAGTGTGGGGGAGATACTAACCCACATGTTGTATATATGTATATATCTTAAAAAAAATGTACAAAAACTTAAATAAAGGCTATGAGTATTTTCCTTCTTACGTTCTAAGTGTTGGTTTAACACCCGGTACTTTGAATATTGAGGACAATATTCAGTTCTAAGTGTGGGGGGGAATTCGTTATTGTAACGAATTTAAACACATGTTCCATCAAGCACCCCCATTTTAGCCCAAATTTTAAATTTTTTCTCACTTAGAACGCAATAAATGGTTATCAGTCCACCATGTCTAACCCACATAAGGATTGGCTAATCCGAGAGCAAACGGCTCTTGGTAAAGATATCTTAAATCCGTTCATGGCTTGCAATTTGCCCAAAATTGTATGGTGCTCAACTCACCATATCCTTAAAAGTTAAGAGTTGGCTAGCCCGCAAGGTTATGGCTTGTGGTAAAGGCAGTGGAAAATCCATAATTGGTAATCAGCTCACCAAGATGATATATGCATCAAGAGTTGGCTAGTCCAGAAGCAAACGACTTTTGGTAAAGACAAATCAAATCCGTTGACAGCTTATGATTTGCTCAAAATCATTTGGTTATCAGTGTACCAAAGTACTTACTTGATCTGAAACATTTGGCTACTCCAGAATTAATGGCTTTTGGTAAAGAGATAGAATCCATTAAGTTTTCTCAAAATATTGCTAGGGACTAGCAATAGTTTAGTGTGGGGGATTGATGAGTGTGTAAATACTCATCATTTTATACCAATCTGAACTGCCAAAACATCCAAAAACACTCAAATATGCATTAAAATACCGAAAATATCTTAGAAGTGTGTTTTATATGTTTCAAATGCAAAATGATCAAAAACAGATGAAAAACGAACAAAGTTTGCATAATTGGCAGTTTCAGTCCCTCAAGTTTCAAAAGTTGTCAAAACTAGTCCTTGGTTATTCTAAAAACTTGAAAAAGTCACCAAAGGTCCTTTTGAATCACAAATTACATATTTAGTCCTTTGGTGCAAAGTTTCATAAAATTACAAGTTTAGTCCCTCAACTTTGAAAATTGACATAAATGGTCCCTGGGATATTAAAACTTTGAGAAAATCAATTTTGGTCCTTATACTAATCTTCTATAGCAGGAATGGTCCTTGGTTGGAAAGTTTGGTAAAATTACATGTTTGGTCCCTGAAGTTTCATAGTTTGGCAGAAAAGGTCCCTGGAAGTTCAAAAAGTGGAAAAGTCAACTCTGGTCCTTACACTATTGAAACTTGGCAAGTTTTACCCTTGCAAGTACTTTTGGAAAGTTGTCAAATCCAACCCTTAAAAATCCAGTATTTACATTTTTGGTCCTTGTGATTTATTACTTAAAAACCAAACGGATCCTTAATATTAAACCAAAACCAAATCCAATCCAAACAACAAACCAAGCCCACCCTTTTATTTACCCAAGCCCACTCAAAAGCCCACCCAGCCTTTTAAATATAAACCAGGGTCAAACCCACGGTCAACCCCCGCCAAACCACCCTCACTATTCACCCTTCCCTCTCCCACACACTGCAACCTCAAAACCACCCTTCTCACCCACAGTATTGCTTCTCCCGTTTCACACCATGTCCCCTACACCTCCACAACTATCCAAAACCCCTTAATTACCTGTAAAAACCCTCCACGTTACACTGTGGACCTTTTGGCGCCAAAAAGCAATTTTAAACGGTGGAGATTCATTTGACCAAATCAATGGTCCAAAAGTGGTGGGATAGTCTCAGAAGCAAGCAAGGACCTCAAAATATCTCTATAAGAGAGAAAAGAAGCCAGAGAGAAGATTATTAGTTGTAGTTTAGTTTTTAGGTAATCGTAGTTAGTGAAATCTCAATTGTAGTTATAATCTTTAATCTTAAAAGCTTGTATCTTGTTCCTTTAATGTAATTTAAACCTTCTGCATAATCAAATTCAAGTTTTAGTTTCTATCTCAGTTTATGCAATTTTCAATTTTACTTAAGAATCTCAACTTTGTTAAAAGTTGTTAGTAGTTGTAGTTTTGGACTCTTAAGCCAACATAAGCTCCTGACAAAAGCTTATCAAGCTTTTAGAAACTTAAAACAAGCTTTAGTCTTTAAAAAAGGAAAGTAAAAAAAATAATTAAGAAAAATAGAATAAAAATCAAAAACTTGTGGAAATCAAAGAAGAAGCTTGGAGCAGATTGAATTATGGATTGATCTTGGTTTAGTAACTTTGTGAGAAGCTGTTAGGTTGGTATTTGGTCCATGGTTCTAAACTCTCAGCTTGATTCACCTTGTAGCATTTTTGCTCAACTTAGCATATTATTGTTCTATTGCTTTATTTGCTTTAATCTTTGTATTTTCATGTTTATATGGTGTTGTTAAGTAATAATATTGATTAATATTAGTGTTGTGTTCATTGGATTAGCTTGTACTAAAAATCAATTTCTCACAGTATAAAATACGAATTTGATAAACTTGTGTTATATGCTTGTGATGTGGTTGATTTATGCTCATTTGTTCTTATATAATCATAAAATAGTGTTTGGAATCAGTGTTGAGGTTTAATTCATCCATTTGCTTTGGAAATCACAAATTCAATGTTTAAAATGGGTGTTTGGCTTTGCATGTTTCTCTGTAGGTTTATGGTTCATTGTGGTTAAAATAAATTGAAGTAACTCACACTAGGTATTATTAAGTCAGACAAACCTAATAAACCTGTGTTTGTTCATAAAAAAGTCAAAATCATCTTTGATTACCTCTCACAGTCCACTGTGTGGATTTTGTGATCCACAAACCCTCAAAATAGGTTAATAGTTATAGGTTTAGATCAATTTAGCTTTATTATGGCTTATTAGAACTTATTCAGTAAGTAAATTAAGTTAGAAGTTCATTTTAGTCAACTTAGTTAGGTAATTAAAAAAGTCAAATTTTCAGATAATGAATTTTTGAATTAAATAGATAATTTCTTGTAAGCTTTAATACTTAGTTTCAAGACTTGTGCTTTTAGGATCTTAATATTTAGCTGCTTATCTTTACCAGTTATTTTTGTTAATTTTTAGATAGCTTATTTACTAGCTTAATCAGTGCTTAACTTTAAGCTATTTTTAGAAAGAGTGCCCTGTGCACAGGTTAAACACGTGATTTCTCAAGCGTGCACAAAGCTTATTAGTGGGCCCCAGTACATGATTCTTGGCTTTTTGGAAAGCCAAGTTGCTTATCTTTCTAGATCAGGGCTTATTTCAAACTTTCTAGCTTATTAGGTAGGGCTGCAAGTGGCTTTTTGTTTGACCAATTTGACTGAGTACACTGAGTACTCCAGTTTGACACCCAACTTCCAAACCTCACCTAGACTTCATTAATAAGCTATAAGCCTAGCTTATTGGCTTATTTCATAGCTAACCTGGTCAACTTTAAGGTTCAAGTTCCATTTTGAACCCCCTTTCACTTCTGTGGACCCCACAGAGGTCCAAAAGTTGCCCATTTGGCCTGTTTGGTTCTCAGGTTTCGGCCAATAGCTTATTTGCTTATTCTAGATTATTAAGTGTGCTTATTTGGTTCCCTTGTGCCTATATCTGTCTTTTATCATTAGTGGTGTGCTTATTTTGATCTGTGTGGCTTAATGCTAGCTTATTCAAGTCTTGACAAGTCCTAATAAGCTAAAAATCAACCTGTTAAGGATTTTGGATCCCACACAGCTTATTAATAAGCTATAACATAAGTTCCTTCATAAAAGTTGCTTATTATCAGTAGTAAATTAGTTTTGTAAAAGAAAAATCTAAAAAAGGCAAATTTAAGAAAAGTGATAGCTTCTATTTAAGCCATTTGGCTTATTTTCAGCTTATTTCAAAAGCTTTTCTCATTTTTTTAATTTTCATAAGTTCCTGAAGTTATAAAATAATTTTAGAAAAAGTTTTAGATTTTTCACTGTTCATTTGATATTTTTCTTAATTTAATTTAGTTTTTAGTAATTAATAATTAGTTAATAATTAGTAATAATTAATTAAAAAGTCTTAAAATTATATTTTCTGTTTTAAAAATATTTTTATATTATTTTAGATTTTTCCAAATTTAAATCTTATTTTTCTAGGTTTATTTCATAATTATTTGTATTTTAGGATAATTTAAATAATTAATAAATAATTAAATAATAGTAATTAATTAATAATAAATATATAAATAGTGTGAAAAATATAATTTTAGTTTTAAAATTAGTTTTATATTATTTTAGATTTTTCTAAGTTTTAATTTTATTTTTCTAGACTTATTTTACATTTTCTTATTAATTAATGTATTATTAAATAGTTAAAAATAGTTATTAATTAATAGTAATTAATTAAATAGTTGTAAAAATAATTTTAATTTTCCAATAATTTTCTTATATTATTAGAATTGTAAAAATATAATTTCATATCCGTAGGCTTTTTATTTCTTAAAACTCACGTTTTATTACGTACGTTTACGTAGATTTAAATTAAACGTACGCGTTTTTAGGTTTTAAACGTTTTTAAATATCTAGGTTTCACGTAATCAATCTAATAGCTTACTTAAGCTATTCTGTTTTATAAATCCTTAGATTAATCACTCACTCACACTTATACCCTTTCTTGTTCATAATCACTTGATCACATATTCGTTTTTAATACCTTCGCACACCTCGTTGGGACATAACGACCCGGGGAAACACTATATTCCACGGAAGCATTGGCCTTAAGCTGTTTGACTATTATAGTTGACCATTCACAAGTGGTTGACTTTAGTCAGACCGTTTCATGGCCAATCAAAATTTGGCGCCGCTGCCGGGGAGGTTGTGCGCGTATTTTTAACGGTTTTGCGTATTAGTGAATCTGGATACACGCTCATTGTATATTTACCCATCCTTGTTCATATTATTATCATATAAAAACAAAACAGTTCCCGAAAAAATTTTAAAATTAGTTTTCAACGAACACAAAAACCCAAAAATATTTTCCTTCTTATTATTATTACAAAAATTTTCAAAAATACCAAAAATATTCACCTTTACCCTCCTACCTTTTTTATTCTTCATTTCTCACCCTCCAAAACCATTTGATTCTTTCTATGTCTCATTCTCACATTTTTGTCTGTCAATTGTGTGGTAGTCCTTATAATGGTGGTAATTGCCCCAGTTGTGGCATGGTAGAGTCAGGAAACGGGTCTGTCTATAACCAGAATCCCTATTCCTACCATGACATGACTGATTCATACCATCAGCTTCCACACCATCAGACCCAGCAGTTTTACTGTTGTGAGTATTGTGGAGGCCCTCACTACAGCTCTGATTGTCAAACTAGGAATTAGTTTGTCTATGAACAGGTTCCTTGTAACAATCATGAATTTGGTTTTAACCAGCCCTCACAATACCCAACCCCTCATCCACTTCCTCAGAACGAGTTAACTAAAGCTGACTTGATTACTAAAATGATTATGGCTCAAATTCAAGTCAACAAGACCATTCAAGATGGAATAAACAGTCTTAAGGATCTGATTCTTAGGAAACAAAAACCTCTTGTTAACTCATTATATCTTGAGGATGAAAGTGATGAGGATGAACCAGTTGAAAAAGAAAAATCAAATGACCCTTCAGATATCTTGATAATGGGGGACAAGGAAGTCAAAGTAAATCCTCTTGAGGAAATAAATGATTTTGTTCCAATCCCAAAGGTATCTGAGAAACCTTTTTATTCAACTTCAGTTGAAACTGCTTCAGTAGAAATACAGGGAGAAAATAAAATGACTGAATCACTAGCAGTAGAAATAATGGAACTTGTAGAATCCATAACTTCTAGTCCTTCTCATCTCCCCCAGTCTACTGATATCATACCCGAGGTTCCCACTCACTCTCTGAGCATGGGGGACGAGCATCTTGACACAATTCCTGCAAAGGAATCTGACGAATTAATAAAGTCTAGTGTTGAGAACCTTGTCTCAATCCCAAGTGAGTCACAGAGAATTCTTGATCATATGTGTGATATCCCTACCCCTCCTGAAAATCCAAAAGATCAATTTGATACTTTCTCCGATTACAGCAATGATTGTACATCTTATGGAGAAGTTGAGTATGTAGAGGCATCACTGCCTCATTCTGATGTTGACCTTCTCCTTGAGGAGTTCACAGATGAACTTACTCACATCAATCCACTTCCATTGGGAAGTGATGATGATCTGTTTGACTTCGAAGTCGATCTTGGTGAAATTGAAAATCTTTTAAATTCTAATCCCAACATCGAGCTTTGTGATTCACATACTGATGAATGTTCTTTACCTTGTGAAGACATCAGTCATGTGGATAGATTACCTTCTGAGCTTGTCAACTCAGAAGAAGAGAATGATGAAGAAATAATCCAAGACGAAGCTCTTCGTCTTACATTATTAAATGCTAATCTTCTCATTTCTAGAATCGAGGCTTTTAATGAAAAGCCTATTTCATCCCCTATCCCCGTCAAGGATAGTGAGCTTTTGATCAATGATTCTATTCCGGAATTGCAAACGTTCCATTTTGATCATACGGGAGAGAAGATTAGTGGTATTACCACTTCTCATTCTTATAATTCTCTTCCCGTATATGAATCATTTACTTTTGAGGAGTTCCCCAGTGAACTCACTCAAATCAATTCTGAATATGATTCATTCACCTTTGAGGAGTTCTCCTGTGAACTCATTCATATCATATCTCCTCCGGAGTATGATAACTTTTATTTTGATCTAGACATATCCATAATATGTCTTGATCAAACGAGCTTAACTGTTGAGATTCATGAAACAATGAATTCTCCTATTGAAGATGAGGAGTTAGTCATGATATTTATCATGATTTTCTTTCTTTTCTTCATATATCCTGTGGCTTCTCCTGTTCTTCACTCTTTCGGGAGTGAGGACATTATCTTTGACCCCGGCATTCTCATTTATAAATTTTGAGCCGGTTACTTATCTCATCGGTGTGGAACTTTCACGTGCTTCAAATGTTTATCCAAACATCTTGAATGAAAGTCCGATGGAGATTATCTCATCCACATGATACGTCCCCATGAACCAAATGAATTCGGGGTCGAGTCAAGCTAGCGACTCGGTAAATAAAAACATTAGCATGCATGGGTTTTCACCCGTGTGTACCACCCTAAGTGTGGGGGAGATACTAACCCACATGTTGTATATATGTATATATCTTAAAAAAAAATGTACAAAAACTTAAATAAAGGCTATGAGTATTTTCCTTCTTATGTTCTAAGTGTTGGTTTAACACCCGGTACTTTGAATATTGAGGACAATATTCAGTTCTAAGTGTGGGGGGAATTCGTTATTCTAACGAATTTAAACACATGTTCCATCAAGCACCCCCATTTTAACCCAAATTTTAAATTTTTTCTCACTTAGAACGCAATAAATGGTTATCAGTCCACCATGTCTAACCCACATAAGGATTGGCTAATCCGAGAGCAAACGGCTCTTGGTAAAGATATCTTAAATCCGTTCATGGCTTGCAATTTGCCCAAAATTGTATGGTGCTCAACTCACCATATCCTTAAAAGTTAAGAGTTGGCTAGCCCGCAAGGTTATGGCTTGTGGTAAAGGCAGTGGAAAATCCATAATTGGTAATCAGCTCACCAAGATGATATATGCATCAAGAGTTGGCTAGTCCAGAAGCAAACGACTTTTGGTAAAGACAAATCAAATCCGTTGACAGCTTATGATTTGCTCAAAATCATTTGGTTATCAGTGTACCAAAGTTCTTACTTGATCTGAAACATTTGGCTACTCCAGAAGTAATGGCTTTTGGTAAAGAGATAGAATCCATTAAGTTTTCTCAAAATATTGCTAGGGACTAGCAATAGTTTAGTGTGGGGGATTGATGAGTGTGTAAATACTCATCATTTTATACCAATCTGAACTGCCAAAACATCCAAAAACACTCAAATATGCATTAAAATACCGAAAATATCTTAGAAGTGTGTTGTATATGTTTCAAATGCAAAATGATCAAAAACAGATGAAAAACGAACAAAGTTTGCATAATTGGCAGTTTCAGTCCCTCAAGTTTCAAAAGTTGTCAAAACTAGTCCTTGGTTATTCTAAAAACTTGAAAAAGTCACCAAAGTTCCTTTTGAATCACAAATTACATATTTAGTCCTTTGGTGCAAAGTTTCATAAAATTACAAGTTTAGTCCCTCAACTTTGAAAATTGACATAAATGGTCCCTGGGATATTAAAACTTTGAGAAAATCAATTTTGGTCCTTATACTAATCTTCTATGGCAGGAATGGTCCTTGGTTGGAAAGTTTGGTAAAATTACATGTTTGGTCCCTGAAGTTTCACAGTTTGGCAGAAAAGGTCCCTGGAAGTTCAAAAAGTGGAAAAGTCAACTCTGGTCCTTACACTATTGAAACTTGGCAAGTTTTACCCTTGCAAGTACTTTTGGAAAGTTGTCAAATCCAACCCTTAAAAATCCAGAATTTACATTTTTGGTCCTTGTGATTTATTACTTAAAAACCAAACGGATCCTTAATATTAAACCAAAACCAAATCCAATCCAAACAACAAACCAAGCCCACCCTTTTATTTACCCAAGCCCACTCAAAAGCCCACCCAGCCTTTTAAATATAAACCAGGGTCAAACCCACGGTCAACCCCTGCCAAACCACCCTCACTATTCACCCTTCCCTCTCCCACACACTGCAACCTCAAAACCACCCTTCTCACCCACAGTATTGCTTCTCCCCTTTCACACCATGTCCCCTCCACCTCCACAACTATCCAAAAACCCTTAATTGCCCGTAAAACCCTCCATGTTACACTGTGTACCTTTTGGCGCCAAAAAGCAATTTTAAACGGTGGAGATTCATTTGACCAAATCAATGGTCCAAAAGTGGTGGGATAGTCTCAGAAGCAAGCAAGGACCTCAAAATATCTCTATAAGAGAGAAAAGAAGCCAGAGAGAAGATTATTAGTTGTAGTTTAGTTTTTAGGTAATCGTAGTTAGTGAAATCTCAATTGTAGTTATAATCTTTAATCTTAAAAGCTTGTATCTTGTTCCTTTAATGTAATTTAAACCTTCTGCATAATCAAATTCAAGTTTTAGTTTCTATCTCAGTTTATGCAATTTTCAATTTTACTTAAGAATCTCAAATTTGTTAAAAGTTGTTAGTAGTTGTAGTTTTGGACTCTTAAGCCAACATAAGCTCCTGACAAAAGCTTATCAAGCTTTTAGAAACTTAAAACAAGCTTTAGTCTTTAAAAAAGGAAAATAAAAAAAATAATTAAGAAAAATAGAATAAAAATCAAAAACTTGTGGAAATCAAAGAAGAAGCTTGGAGCAGATTGAATTATGGATTGATCTTGGTTTAGTAGCTTTGTGGGAAGCTGTTAGGTTGGTATTTGGTCCATGGTTCTAAACTCTCAGCTTGATTCACCTTGTAAGCATTTTTGCTCAACTTAGCATATTATTGTTCTATTGCTTTATTTGCTTTAATCTTTGTATTTTCATGTTTATATGGTGTTGTTAAGTAATAATATTGATTAATATTAGTGTTGTGTTCATTGGATTAGCTTGTACTAAAAATCAATTTCTCATAGTATAAAATACGAATTTGACAAACTTGTGTTATATGCTTGTGGTGTGGTTGATTTATGCTCATTTGTTCTTATATAATCATAAAATAGTGTTTGGAATCAGTGTTGAGGTTTAATTCATCCATTTGCTTTGGAAATCACAAATTCAATGTTTAAAAATGGTGTTTGGCTTTGCATGTTTCTTTGTAGGTTTATGGTTCATTGTGGTTAAAATAAATTGAAGTAACTCACACTAGGTATTATTAAGTCAGACAAACCTAATAAACCTGTGTTTGTTCAAAAAAAAGTCAAAATCATCTTTGATTACCTCTCACAGTCCACTGTGTGGATTTTGTGATCCACAAACCCTCAAAATAGGTTAATAGTTATAGGTTTAGATCAATTTAGCTTTATTATGGCTTATTAGAACTTATTCAGTAAGTAAATTAAGTTAGAAGTTCATTTTAGTCAACTTAGTTAGGTAATTAAAAAAGTCAAATTTTCAGATAATGGATTTTTGAATTAAATAGATAATTTCTTGTAAGCTTTAATACTTAGTTTCAAGACTTGTGCTTTTAGGATCTTAATATTTAGCTGCTTATCTTTACCTGTTATTTTTGTTAATTTTTAGATAACTTATTTACTAGCTTAACCAGTGCTTAACTTTAAGCTATTTTTAGAAAGAGTGCCCTGTGCACAGGTTAAACACGTGATTTCTCAAGCTTGCACAAAGCTTATTAGTGGGCCCCAGTACATGATTCTTGGCTTTTTGGAAAGCCAAGTTGCTTATCTTTCTAGATCAGGGCTTATTTCAAACTTTCTAGCTTATTAGGTAGGGCTGCAAGTGGCTTTTTGTTTGACCAATTTGACTGAGTACACTGAGTACTCAGGTTTGACACCCAACTTCCAAGCCTTACCTAGACTTCATTAATAAGCCATAAGCCTAGCTTATTGGCTTATTTTATAGCTGACCTGGTCAACTTTAAGGTTCAAGTTCCATTTTGAACCCCCTTTCACTTCTGTGGACCCCACAGAGGTCTAAAAGTTGCCCATTTGGCCTGTTTGGTTCTCAGGTTTTGGCCAATAGCTTATTTGCTTATTCTAGCTTATTAAGTGTGCTTATTTGGTTCCCTTGTGCCTATATCTGTCTTTTATCATTAGTGGTGTGCTTATTTTGATCTGTGTGGCTTAATGCTAGCTTATTCAAGTCTTGACAAGTCCTAATAAGCTAAAAATCAACCTGTTAAGGATTTTGGATCCCACACAGCTTATTAATAAGCTATAACATAAGTTCCTTCATAAAAGTTGCTTATTATCAGTAGTAAATTAGTTTTGTAAAAGAAAAATCCAAAAAAGCCAAATTTAAGAAAAGTGATAGCTTCTATTTAAGCCATTTGGCTTATTTTCAGCTTATTTCAAAAGCTTTTCTCATTTTTATAATTTTCATATGATTTTTCACTGTTCATTTGATATTTTTCTTAATTTAATTTAGTTTTTAATAATTAATAATTAGTTAATAATTAGTAATAATTGATTAAAAAGTCTTAAAATTATATTTTCTGTTTTAAAAATAGTTTTATATTATTTTAGATTTTTCCAAATTTAAATCTTATTTTTCTAGGTTTATTTCATAATTATTTGTATTTTAGGATAATTTAAATAATTAATAAATAATTAAATAATAGTAATTAATTAATAATAAATATATAAATAGTGTGAAAAATATAATTTTAGTTTTAAAATTAGTTTTATATTGTTTTAGATTTTTCTAAGTTTTAATTTTATTTTTCTATACTTATTTTACATCTTCTTATTAATTAATGTATTATTAAATAGTTAAAAATAGTTATTAATTAATAATAATTAATTAAATAGTTGTAAAAATAATTTTAATTTTCCAATAATTTTCTTATATTATTAGGATTGTAAAAATATAATTTTCATATCCGCATGCTTTTTATTTCTTAAAACTCACGTTTTACTACGTACGTTTACGTAGATTTAAATTAAACGTACGCGTTTTTAGGTTTTAAACATTTTAAATATCTAGGTTTCACGTAATCATTCTAATAGCTTACTTAAGCTATTCTGTTTTATAAATCCTTAGATTAATCACTCACTCACACTTATACCCTTTCATGTTCATAATCACTTGATCACATATTCGTTTTTAACACCTTCGCACACCTCGTTGGGACATAACGACCCGGGGAAACACTATATTCCATGGAAGCATTGGCCTTAAGCTGTTTGACTATTATAGTTGACCATTCACAAGTGGTTGACTTTAGTCAGTCCGTTTCATGGCCAATCAGTCATGCAAGTAATAAAAGCATATAAAAAGCAAAAATTTACCTGTGAAATACCTACTGTAGGTATTTGTAATGGGAATGATAGTAATGGGTTTTTGTGGGTTGTTACATTATTAGTGTAGTTTAGTTAAGATATTGCTTAAATACTCCCTGCTTGTTTACAAGTTTTCTTTGAGCTCACTTTTACTCATAACTGCCAAAATTGCATACCTTTGATTCCTTTTGATTTGTTGTTAAGATTGGAGTTCTTGTGTCCCAAATAGCTTATTACATCAATATATGCTATTGAGAATCAGTTTCATGGTTTAAATCCCTCATCTGCTTTAAAAATCTTCAAATCAGTCAAGTAAAGGTGTGTTTGGATCAGTAGGATAGGTGGTGTTCAAGGTTGTTTCATCTGTTACATTTAGCTCAGACATGTTACAATAGGGTCTATTAGTATAGAACAAGCATAAATACCAATGGTCATTTGTTAAAAAAGTCAAAAATCTCATTGTCACTTCATTTCTTTTAACTGTCAAAAATTTAGGTTGCATAATCATTCACTTTGGTTCATTAGTTGGTAAAGTAGCTTAAATTAGTTTCATTTTAACTTAAAACAACCATTTCAGTAACTTAGGATCATCAGAATCTCAATAAAGTCAACTTAGCTCATAAATTTAAAAAGTCAAAAATGCACACTCAGTTTCAAAACCAGTTATGATAGGATTTTTCATGATCTCAATTTCCATCCACTAACTTTGAAATTTTTGGACTTTAGTATTTGGAAGCTCAGCTTTTTAATTCTCATTTTTGCTTATTTTTTAGAATTTTTCTTAGTGCTTATTTAAGGCTCTCTTTTGGCTTATTTTCTAAAAAGGTGCCTTGCATCAGGACACATAGTCTCACAAGCTCTTTTTCATAAGCTCATATTTAGCTCATTACTGAAGCTTAGTGATTGGTTTTTGGCATTTTAGAAAGCTCACCATACCAGCTCATTGTGCATGTGCTTAATTCTCATCTGAGTGCTTATCTAGTTGCCTAATTTGGTCTCCTAAGTTCCCACCATTGAGTCAGTATACACTGACTCATCAGTGTGGATAGCACAGGTTCATAAGCTCTTGTAGAGCTTATCAGTGGAACTCTCCCTTAGCTTCTTGGCTTTTTGAGAAGCTCACTTAGCTGGATTGCTAGTTCAGACCTCACTTTGGACCCCTGAGCTTATTTGGTGGGCCCAAATTAGGCCTGCAACTGCCCCATTTGGCCTGTTTGGTTTTCAGATTTTGGATTTGCTTATTTTTGCTTAATCTGCTTATTCAGAGTGCTTTTCTATTTGGTTTAGCTTATTCTAGATATGTTTCATTTTTTTTAGCTTATTTATTCTCTTGGTTCAGTTTGTAGCTTGTTTAAGTAGCTTGTGATAACCAAAAATCCATTTAAGCTTTAAAAAGCTTAACTGTTAAGTCATTAAGCTTCCACAGAGCTTAATTGTGAGTTTTAAAAAAGTTGTTTTTGTAAAAGTTGCTTAATATTAGTTTTTAAATAGTTTTGTATAAGAAAAATCAAAAAGAAAAAGAAAAACATAAAAATTGGCCAAGGTGGGATTCGAACTTGAGACCTCTTGGTTACCAAAGACAAAACTAAACCAACCCCGTGCACCATCTGGGCTAGTGGTTACTTAGTGTTTTAGTTTCCCACTCTTTTATTTAAAGTGATAGCTTCTATTTAAGCTAAATAAGCTTTTTAGCTTATTTTACTGCTTATTTTCAAGCTATTTGTTGTTTTCATAATTTTCCCAAGTTTATGCTATTGTTTAGTATTTATAGAAAATTTTTCATAATTTTCTCTTTTCATTTAGTATTTTTAATAATTAATATTAGTTTAATTAGTTTTAATTAATAATTCATAAATAAAAATATTAACTGCTTATTTATAAGCACTTACATCTTTTTATATTTTTCCTAGCATTCTGTTATATTAAAGTATTTTTAGACAAAGTTTCATAATTTTCATTGTTCATTTAGTATTTTTCATAATTAAATTTAGTTTAATTAGTTTTTAATTAATAATAAGTAAATAATTTCTCAAATAGCTTATTTATAAGTTGTAGAATCTTTTTATAATTTTTTAGGATTTCTGTGATAGTTAAGAAGTTTTAGAAAAAATTTCATAATTTTCCAAGTTAGTTTTGTATTTTTAATAATTTAAATTAGTAATTAAATAGTTTTTAATTAATAATAAATAATTAAAAAGTCAAAAAAAAAATTTCTTTTTTCTAAAATTTTCTTTTATTACTAGGTTTATAAAAAAGTAATTTTCATCTCCTTAGGATTAATTCTGCTTTATTTTCACTTTTTCCTGTACGCGTTTACGTTTATTTTCATTTAAACGTACGTTTTTAGATTTTAATACGTTTTAAGATAATTAGGTTTCCAGTAATTGTTAACATTGTTAAGTTGGTTTATTTCCATTATTATCTGTTTAGTATAATCAACCAAATCATATTTTTGTTAGCTCTGTTAAATCACCCGATCAATACGTTTTCCAAAATACAATTTCAATCATCGCCGGGACATTACGACCCGGGAAAATACTGTGCTTACACTGGATCACACTTGCACACACTCATGGTCTGACCTCGTTGACCAACATCCTTGGTTGATCTTAGACTGACCTGAGAGAAGCAGTCACCCACTATCTCAGAAACTTGGAAATCTTGTGTTCAATTGTTTAATTATAAACCTTTGGATTTCACTCAACATTTGAGTCGACTTTTGAAGCATGTTTATCTTAGGTCTGTAACACCCCCAATTCATGGTTGCAGCGGAATTCAAACTGGGTGTTACTCGACGGCACAACAGTCATAATAATAGAAAATGAACTCTAATTGAGTCATTTTAAAAGATTTATCATTCAAATTATATAAATATCAGAGATTACAAAAATGAGGTCCCAGATGGTTCCATGTTTACAATGTATATGAGTTTTTGAATGATAATAAAATTTATAGCCCTCTTGAGTATCCGTGCGCTTCCGTGCCATCCTTGATCGTCATGAACCTGAAATACATGCTTGAGAGGTCAACACAAAGGTTGAGTGATATTCATAGAGTTTGTTTAATGTTTGAACACAATATGTTGGTAGTGTGAGCTATAGGCTCACACCAATGGTTGGAAAACAAAACAGGTAGGCTACGTTGTTATACGCCCGGAACGGTTATTAATTCACTAAGCTTATGACACCAAAACGTTAACGGGTACCAATATCAATCGGCGGAGTTATCCCGGTAGGTACTTTGCCGTCATACCTAATGTCTCAAATATTAATGCATTTGTTTGAACTTAGTCAAAACAAATGGGATTCGTCAATCCCAATAGGCCTATTCATAATATTCGAGCTCACTATTTCTAGTGATTAAATGGTTCATAATAAGGGATCTCGGTTTGGCAAGGATGGTACTTAGTGATAATAAAACAATCAGGCAAGCATACAATTTGAAAAGCATTGTGTTCGGTTGAAAAATAATAGCATGTATTCCCCCTAAGGGTTTGTAAAACAATTAAGTAATGGAAAGTGGGGCTATGAACTCACCTTGAGTTGGATGATGTATAATGAGAATGATGGATATGTCGTAAGAACTTCTACGAGCAACCTAGAATAATTGTTGCAACTTAGGTTTGGAATAATGTCTAAGGAAACATAAACATGCCAATATATGTCTTGCACTTAGTCCATGATGTGGTACAATGTATAGTGTAAGTCTTTGAAAATAAATGGTTCATGAAACATGTATATTTATATATCGTTTACTACCGTTCGGGCCGACATAATTCAGAAGTCATGTTAGTAAACGTTCGAGGAGCCAGGACACTTTAATTCGTAAATCCACAACTCATCTCGACGGCTTACATAATGAACTCCTCACATGAGGCTCACTACTATTGTAGTAGTTGATAAAGTATATATATATATAAGTTTTGATCCAAAAAGTTACATGTCTAATATTTGAATAAACTTAGGAAAGTTTATGATTACATGAAGATTGTTATTAGGGTAAGTTTCTTATAACTTGTATGACCATTTTTCTTTGTAATATCTCATGGTTCTTTTAAGTGAAGTAGATCCAAATTGTTTGTTCAAGTTATCGCCAATACTTTGGTTCATGTTTACGCCCAAGTAAGCTTACATGGTCATTTCGTCAAGGCCTTGCCATGACCTTTGGTCATTGTTCCATGGTCTTGAGACTCAACCTTGGCTCTAGCCATGGTTGTGGTCTTGATTCTAGGTCATACGACCTCTTGGTCTTTATAAACCATAACCTATATATTATGACTTTGGTCTAAAAATGGGTTGTTAAGAATTTGAAGAAAATATCACTCGGAAAGCGTTTTCAGGGCTCGAGCTTCTTTGGTCCTGAATGAAAACGTCGTTCCAGACAACTTTCGTGTTTTAACTTTTTGATGAATCGGACCAGAAGGGTAACTTTCAAAATGGCAGAATGCAAAACAGTTTGTTTAGGCAGTTTCGGCGTTTTGGTTTCGCTAACTTCTTTTGGCCATAACTTTTGACTCGGGTACTCGTTTTGGGTGATTCAAATTGCTATGGTTTCCTTGTTAGGTCCTATTTAATAGTAAGTAAGTGTCCAATATCATAGTTGTACTATTTTGGTCGTGGTTCTCCAAGAAAGTTACTAGTTTACTTGTTTACTTATCATAAGTTAACATATATATACCAATACTTGTTTTACCCATTTTTATACATCATGGACATGATCACAAGACAAAATATAGCATGAATGATATGTAAATAACATGAGTATGATATTTAACAAGAAGTATGTTAGGGTTTTGCTTACAACTTTAGGCTTTCTAAAGAAAGGAAGTTAAGAACAAGGATTAGGACTTTGATTGAGCAAGCTTCTCTTTTTGCAATCATTGATAAACCGAGGTTATTTGAAGATTATAACGACGCCTTCTTGAAAGTACGAAGCTATTTGAAGATTATAACTACGTCTTTTTGGAGACTTTAAAGTTATAACAACTTTTCTTAGAAAATTTCCAAGATTGAAGATCAAACACTAGTTTTCTTTCAAAAACTAGTTAACTTTCTTATGAAATATAAGAAAAGTGCCTTAGGTTTTAGGACTTGAAGGTTATAAGAAGGTGTGGTGCAAGTTTTCTATGTGTTTTAGCTTGGTATTTATAGGGTGAGAAAACTAGTTTAATCATATCTTGGGTTAGAATTTAACCATGGTTAAGTTAACACTTGTAACCATCCTAAAGATCAATGGTTAGGATTTAACCACACATGATGACTCCCCCCCCCCCTTTGGCGGTTTGGAAAGGATGAGAAGGGAGGTGACTAGGTTTTGGATGAGCTTTGCTAGTTATATGGTTAGTTTTGACTCCGGGAAAAGCTAACCGTAAATGATTAAGCCTCAAAACGTAAAACCGGGTATCGTAAAAATACGAAACTTGGAAGAATGGTTAAACATGTCATTATACTCCATAATAAAATATAAAATGAGTGGTAGGTTCCATTGGGGTGGTAAAACCCTGCTAAAACTGGAAACACGGGTCTAAAACGCGTAATACGTAAAACGTACGAATAATGTGTAAAATTGAGAAAAGTAATATGTTACTTTTCTAATAGGATAGAAATGAATTAAAATGACTTATAATGTCTTGACTGGGCTCAGTCTAGTGTCGGTTGGTATTTAATGTCTTTTAGACATCAAACCGTAAGCCTAAAAATCAAGGAATGACTTATAAAATCAAGGAATGATTTTTGGTCAAAGGAGGAGGGAAAAATATGTTGACTTTTTCTAATAAGTTGAAAACTCAAATCGTATTAGAAACGCGGTGCAGGTATAGGCTAAGCTTACGGCTGAGTAAAAACGCTTAAAAGTGAAAATTCCAGTTTTTCACGGCCGATGTTTATTTGGTCATGTTTTTCTCAGTCATGATTTATTCTCAAATAAATCATGAGTGTATCAAACATTTTTCTGATGTGGGGAAAATTAACGCGGTCGAGTTTCGTTGTGCGTAGAATTTTCAAATGACGTTTAACCTAAACGTGTAATTCCTTAATAACTCTCACGAAAATGATCTGATGAATGGCAAACTTTTACTTTTTCATGGAAATGATTTATCACACATGAATATGAAATAAAAATTAAATTCCAGAAAATGAATAGTAAAAGTGAATAGTGAAAATGAATAGTGAAATTTTCGGGAATAGAAGTTAACCTGAAAATGTGAATTGTTACAGTCTCTACCCCTTACGGGGAACTTCGTCCCGAAGTTCTATGTGTGTTATATGTTGGAGTGGTGTTGATGAAATGGTGTGGTTACTTATGAGGACTAAAGTCTGGGATTACCAGTGATGCAATTTGATTTGTCATTTTAGTGTATGGCGTAGGATGAGGCTTACTTTTATGTAGGTAGGGTAATAGTGATTAATAGAGATTCATATAATATTCGAATATCAAAGGAAATTGATATAGCAGTCGAATATTAATAGGAATTGATATAGTAGTTGTATATCAATGGAAATTGGGATAGTAATTGCAATCATAGCCTAGTAGGTAATCGGTTGTTGTACCTAGTGTTTATTGACTTCATACTTATGTTATTTCGGATATAAATAAGCGCACTTGTTTATAATTCTTTATTTACATAGAGAGGCATCCCAAACAATGTAACTAAAGGAATATAAACGTATGGTTCGATGATTTATAATTTCTTTATTTAAATGAAAAGGCATCCCAATCCATTCAAATAAGGACATTATAAATCATCCTACTCAAGAATTCCCGACACAACATTCATACTTAGCCGGTGAGTTACAAGGTAGTGTATTACGAGATGATACTGGTGTTCCAAAAGTACAAGATGAATATTCAATCTTGTAAAGCTGATAAGGGTGCTTGTGGTGTAACTAAGGATGATTTGAGCTTTAAAAGTGCATCAAGATCTGTTAATGAGCTTGTGTTTGTAACGGTTGTAAAGATAATGATGTGATATGTTGATGAACAAAAGTGTGTAGTGTATGCTTAACATTAATACTGGTAGAGATGTCAAGTTTGCTTTGAAAATCTTAAGAGATTTTAAAGGTTTATGATGGAATGGTATCCTTAGGACCTAAACAGGATAGTACTTCTACAGGATGAAGAGAATAATTGATAACTATCCCAAGATAGTAGTTCGGATTATCTCATAAATGAAAAAATTTCAAGAATGAATTTAGATTATACAAATAAGGTGTTAAGATCTTGCTGAGTGGTAAGGCACTATCGTGTCTCTAGATTGTTTTAATGTATTCTGGTGGTTTATCGAGTTCAAGTAGGAAATCAATATAAACATAACCCTAGTACAACTACTCTCAGTATTTGAAAATTTTAAGTCGAATATAGTTAGTCAGACTATATTCCACTGTCCCTAGGTTAAATATAGGTGACTAGTCTATATTTAGCCAAGGTTCGATAAAATTTTCAAATACCTAAATTAGGTATACTTGTGATATGTCCGTTGCTTTCGGGAAACTATCCACTAAACAAAGGCGATGTCAAACCCTTCAGTTGCAAGTCCCGCCCATACAAGACTTGTAACCCATGTTTTCATATTCCATTGCATAGAAAATAGTAAGGGTAGGTGCGTATGGAAAGGAAGTTTTAAGTAGTTCTAAAATAGAACATACTTGGCCAGGATCACGAACTTTTAACAATGAAGGTTTCAGAAGAAAACCTTGATGAATGTAGGGCTGAACTTCAGCTTTTGTAGGTGATGGATTTGTTTGTCCTTTAAAAATCTCATATTTCTATTTAGAAATCGATAGATTGTGACGGGTTTTTGATGTCATATGAAATGATATTGATGATGTGATGGAATGATTCTAGAGACCATTGCGCAAAACACAATGTCTCGGAAGTAGGTTAGACCATTGTGCAATTCACAATGTCTGGGAAGTAGGTTAAACCATTGTGTGACTTAAAACATTTGAGAAATGATTAAGACCATTGTATAATACAATGTCTTGGAAAATAGGAAAGACCATTGCAATCAGTTACAATGTCTTGGAAAATGAATGAGACCATTGTATCTCACAATGTCTTGGAAAATGAACGAGACCATTGTATCTCACAATGTCTTGGAAAATGAACGAGACCATTGTAACATACAATGTCTTGAAAAGTGAATGAGACCATTGTAACATACAATGTCTTGAAAAGTGAATGAGACCATTGTAACATACAATGTCTTGAAAAGTGAATGAGACCATTGTAACATACAATGTCTTGAAAAGTGAATGAGACCATTGTAATATACAATGTCTTGAAAAGTGAATGAGACCATTGTAATTAGTTACAATGTCTTGGACATATAATGTTGGAGTAGGAACATGATTGGGAGAATCTGGTTGTGTCGTAATGCCCTAGAATAGGCATACGCAGATATGTTTAGTCCATTGTTTAGATAAATGATTGAAAATAAACCGAGTTTATATATCAATATACTAATATGTTCATGTAGCATAAAATGCTTACGGGCAAAATGCTCAATTATGTTTAGGGTACATATATTAATATGCAATTATGTTTGTGTAGCATAAAATGTCTACGGGGAAATGCTCAAAATGGGTATATATGAATATACTAATATGTTTGTGTAGCATAACATGCTTACTAAGTCCATAATCGTCTGGAGGATGGAAGACACGAAGAGCGGAAGGCTATAAAAATGTTTTTGCTTGTATGTGTGGTTATAGTTTAGGTCTCAATTAGACCCGTTTCTCTATAACCATGGCTCTGGTACCAATCTGTAACACCCCCAATTCATGGTTGCAGCGGAATTCAAACTGGGTGTTACTCGACGGCACAACAGTCATAATAATAGAAAATGAACTCTAATTGAGTCATTTTAAAAGATTTATCATTCAAATTATATAAATATCAGAGATTACAAAAATGAGGTCCCAGATGGTTCCATGTTTACAATGTATATGAGTTTTTGAATGATAATAAAATTTATAGCCCTCTTGAGTATCCGTGCGCTTCCGTGCCATCCTTGATCGTCATGAACCTGAAATACATGCTTGAGAGGTCAACACAAAGGTTGAGTGATATTCATAGAGTTTGTTTAATGTTTGAACACAATATGTTGGTAGTGTGAGCTATAGGCTCACACCAATGGTTGGAAAACAAAACAGGTAGGCTACGTTGTTATACGCCCGGAACGGTTATTAATTCACTAAGCTTATGACACCAAAACGTTAACGGGTACCAATATCAATCGGCGGAGTTATCCCGGTAGGTACTTTGCCGTCATACCTAATGTCTCAAATATTAATGCATTTGTTTGAACTTAGTCAAAACAAATGGGATTCGTCAATCCCAATAGGCCTATTCATAATATTCGCGCTCACTATTTCTAGTGATTAAATGGTTCATAATAAGGGATCTCGGTTTGGCAAGGATGGTACTTAGTGATAATAAAACAATCAGGCAAGCATACAATTTGAAAAGCATTGTGTTCGGTTGAAAAATAATAGCATGTATTCCCCCTAAGGGTTTGTAAAACAATTAAGTAATGGAAAGTGGGGCTATGAACTCACCTTGAGTTGGATGATGTATAATGAGAATGATGGATATGTCGTAAGAACTTCTACGAGCAACCTAGAATAATTGTTGCAACTTAGGTTTGGAATAATGTCTAAGGAAACATAAACATGCCAATATATGTCTTGCACTTAGTCCATGATGTGGTACAATGTATAGTGTAAGTCTTTGAAAATAAATGGTTCATGAAACATGTATAGTTTATATATCGTTTACTACTGTTCGGGCCGACATAATTCAGAAGTCATGTTAGTAAACGTTCGAGGAGCCAGGACACTTTAATTCGTAAATCCACAACTCATCTCGACGGCTTACATAATGAACTCCTCACATGAGGCTCCCTACTATTGTAGTAGTTGATAAAGTATATATATATATATATATATATATATATATATATATATATATATATATATATATATATATATATATATATATATATATATATATATATATATATATATATATAAGTTTTGATCCAAAAAGTTACATGTCTAATATTTGAATAAACTTAGGAAAGTTTATGATTACATGAAGATTGTTATTAGGGTAAGTTTCTTATAACTTGTATGACCATTTTTCTTTGTAATATCTCATGGTTCTTTTAAGTGAAGTAGATCCAAATTGTTTGTTCAAGTTATCGCCAATACTTTGGTTCATGTTTACGCCCAAGTAAGCTTACATGGTCATTTCGTCATGGCCTTGCCATGACCTTTGGTCATTGTTCCATGGTCTTGAGACTCAACCTTGGCTCTAGCCATGGTTGTGGTCTTGATTCTAGGTCATAAGACCTCTTGGTCTTTATAAACCATAACCTATATATTATGACTTTGGTCTAAAAATGGGTTGTTAAGAATTTGAAGAAAATATCACTCGGAAAGCGTTTTCAGGGCTCGAGCTTCGTTGTTCCTAAACGAAAACGTCGTTCCAGACAACTTTCGTGTTTTAACTTTTTGATGAATCGGATCAGAAGGGTGACTTTCAAAATGGCAGAATGCAAAACAGTTTGTTTAGGCAGTTTCGGCGTTTTGGTTTCGCTAACTTCTTTTGGCCATAACTTTTGACTCGGGTACTCGTTTTGGGTGATTCAAATTGCTATGGTTTCCTTGTTAGGTCCTATTTAACAGTAAGTAAGTGTCCAATATCATAGTTTTACTATTTTGGTCGTGGTTCTCCAAGAAAGTTACTAGTTTACTTGTTTACTTATCATAAGTTAACATATATATATACCAATACTTGTTTTACCCATTTTTATACATCATGGACATGATCACAAGACAAAATATAGCATGAATGATATGTAAATAACATGAGTATGATATTTAACAAGAAGTATGTTAGGGTTTTGCTTACAACTTTAGGCTTTCTAAAGAAAGGAAGTTAAGAACAAGGATTAGGACTTTGATTGAGCAAGCTTCTCTTTTTGCAATCATTGATAAACCGAGGTTATTTGAAGATTATAACGACGTCTTCTTGAAAGTCCGAAGCTATTTGAAGATTATAACTACGTCTTTTTGGAGACTTTAAAGTTATAACAACTTTTCTTAGAAAATTTCCAAGATTGAAGATCAAACACTAGTTTTCTTTCAAAAACTAGTTAACTTTCTTATGAAATATAAGAAAAGTGCCTTAGGTTTTAGGACTTGAAGGTTATAAGAAGGTGTGGTGCAAGTTTTCTATGTATTTTAGCTTGGTATTTATAGGGTGAGAAAACTAGTTTAACCATATCTTGGGTTAGAATTTAACCATGGTTAAGTTAACACTTGTAACCATCCTAAAGATCAATGGTTAGGATTTAACCACACATGGTGACTCCCCCCCCTTTGGCGGTTTGGAAAGGATGAGAAGGGAGGTGACTAGGTTTTGGATGAGCTTTGCTAGTTATATGGTTAGTTTTGACTCCCGGAAAAGCTAACCGTAAATGATTAAGCCTCAAAACGTAAAACCGGGTATCGTAAAAATACGAAACTTGGAAGAATGGTTAAACATGTCATTATACTCCATAATAAAATATAAAATGAGTGGTAGGTTCCATTGGGGTGGTAAAACCTTGCTAAAACTGGAAACACGGGTCTAAAACGCGTAATACGTAAAACGTACGAATAATGTGTAAAATTGAGAAAAGTAATATGTTACTTTTCTAATAGGATAGAAATGAATTAAAATGACTTATAATGTCTAGACTGGGCTCAGTCTAGTGTCGGTTGGTATTTAATGTCTTTTAGACATCAAACCGTAAGCCTAAAAATCAAGGAATGACTTATAAAATCAAGGAATGATTTTTGGTCAAAGGAGGAGGGAAAAATATGTTGACTTTTTCTAATAAGTTGAAAACTCAAATCGTATTAGAAACGCGGTGCAGGTATAGGCTAAGCTTACGGCTGAGTAAAAACGCTTAAAAGTGAAAATTCCAGTTTTTCACGGCCGAGGTTTATTTGGTCATGTTTTTCTCAGTCATGATTTATTCTCAAATAAATCATGAGTGTATCAAACATTTTTCTGATGTGGGGAAAATTAACGCGGTCGAGTTTCGTTGTGCGTAGAATTTTCAAATGACGTTTAACCTAAACGTGTAATTCCTTAATAACTCTCACGAAAATGATCTGATGAATGCCAAACTTTTATTTATCCATGGAAATGATTTATCACACATGAATATGAAATAAAAATTAAATTCCAGAAAATGAATAGTAAAAGTGAATAGTGAAAATGAATAGTGAAATTTCCGGGAATAGAAGTTAACCTGAAAATGTGAATTGTTACAAGGTCCATAAGGTACACGACTGGCACGGAGAAGCACATATATTAAGAAGGCTTTATTTTGTGTTATCATTCGAAAAAATCAAAAACCTTATGTTGATGTAATATGTAACTGTGAAACTACTAGGGGACCTCTTTTGTAAACTCTGATATTTCAATTATTCAAATGATAATTATTTTAAAAACGACTCATTTAGAGTTCATTTTCTATTATTATGACTGTTATACCATGAAGTAATACTCATCTTGAATTCTGCTGCTATCACGAAATAGGGGGTGTTACACGTCACGTATAAAAACGCATAAAAACGGACGAACACGTAAAAACACGTATAAAAACGTACAAAACCGTATAAAAGTTAGTAAAACGTATAAAAATGTTTAAAACGAAAGAAAACGTATGACAACACATAAAAACTTATACTAAAGCGTATAAAATGTACAACACCATACAAAAATGTATAAGAATGTACAAAAACAAATAAAAACGTAAGAAAAACGGATGAAAACGTATAAAGACGGACGAAAACATATAAAAATAGATGAAAACGTATGAAAAGAATGAAAAAGTATAAATCGGTTAATATACTATAAATTTGAACAAAAAAGGTTAAATAAAATTTATTTTGGTATAATTACACCACTGGACGCTTAGTCCAGTGGTTAGGTTGTTGATTTTTGGGCGACTAGACCCGAGTTCGAGCCTGTTGTGCCCCCGTTTAATTTATTTCCAAAAATAAATTTGCACCGTTAGTCCTGAGGACTAGCGATGCAAATATTTTCTCTTGCGTTAGGAGACAACGGAGAAATAATTTGCATAGTTAGTCTTAATTGTCTGATTTTACTAACAAATGGATGCATTTTTGCTAACTTTACTAACGGAGGGATGTTTGTGTGTCAAAAAAAACCACATGAATGTAAAGCGAGACAATGGACAAACTACATAGATGTAATTTAGAATTTACTTATTTTTTTATATAGAAGCCACTTGAAGTAGATTTTGAAAAGTATTGAAACTTTCGAAATGATTAATTAAAATTATATTTATCGTTTTGTTTGAATGTGTTTATGAATAATTTCACATTCATAAGCTATGTTTGCAACTAGTTTCCTAAACATATCTAAAAAGAGATATGCTAGACTCTCATAAAGAATCCCCAAGAGTGAATGATTGATGTATATTTATCGTTTTGTTTGAATGTGTTTATGCATAATTTCACATTCATAAGCTATGTTTGCAACTAGTTTCCTAAACATATCTAAAAAGAGATATGCTAGACTCTCATAAAGAAGAGAGAGAAACTAGCACAAAATACATAAATCACAACTGACACATCAACCAGTGAATTTCTTTTTTTGTAGTTCTAGCATGGCTCATCTAAAAATAAGAGTTTCAACTTCAACTTTAGTTTTAGCAAATGTAGAATAAGAAAAATGCCCATAAAGACATAGCTAAAGGGTTATTCATGTAAAACCCATTAAAATACTTATAACCAGATTCCCCTAAAAAATTGACTTTTGATAATACTTCCAAATTCAAACCTTTTTATATTATTTCTTTTTCTTTATTAGATTTGATCTGAATATTAATTTTAATTTTATTAAATTTCACTAATTATTTTGATCTGAATATTAAATTTCACTAATTAAGAAGCTTCATTTCATCATACTCCATCTCTCGATCCTTCTTCTTCCCCAAATTCATACAAACCCTAACTTCACAATTGATTACAAAATGATGTGAAATTAAAAGTGAATTCTGTAAATAATTAGGGTTTAAAGAAGAGAATGGGAATTTCGGATCATGAACCGGATGATCCAGATACTGATTTTGTTGAGATCGATCCATCGGGTCGTTATGGTCGGGTTAGTATTTTTTTTACATAATATTTTTTTGATCTTATAATGTTTTTGTGACAAATTTTGTGTTTGCAGTATAAAGAAGTGTTGGGAAAGGGTGCTTTTAAAAAAGTGTATCCTTCCTTTTTCTTGCATTATTAAACGATTGTATAGAGTGAAAAAGTTAACGATATAAATTGTAATTAAGTATTTAAATATTTAATAGATTACAAAATGAAAATGCAGCTTTTGGGCTTTTTTATTAAAGACGTGTTTGTTTAAGGTTTCGGCTTATTTTGGAACTTATGAGCTTATATAAGTTTTATGACATATAGGGGTTGTTTGACTAAGTTTATGAATTGAGCTTCTTTGAGTCATATAAGCTAATAAGCTCATAAGCCCATCATATAACCTTACCCAAACACCCCCATATAAGCTCCGAAATAAGCCAGAAAGAAATGAGCTTGTAAGACATAAACTAATAAGCCCCCCAAAAAGCTTAACTTATATAAACTCTGCTAAAATTGTTTATTGAGTTTTGATATGACAGATAAGCAGTTTTCAGTTTTGATGGTGTTTAGGATTATTTAGGATACCGCTTATCTGATTCTTTGAGAGTGAAATAAGCTATTTTGGATACACAACTTGAAACTGCTTAAATCAAAAAGAATATAAATAATGTTAATTAGCAATCCCATGAACCCATAATTGGTGTTGGTTTTTGCATCAATGATGAACTTATTATAACAGCTTAGGGGGTGTCTGGGATTCTTATTTAAGTGCTTACGTTTGTTGCTTTTTTTTTTTTTACATCAAATAAGGAATTTTTAGTGTTTTGATGCAGTGTGTTTATCTGCATATTTTATACCGTAGTATATAAAAATGTTGGAATGTGATCAATATTCAAAGCAGGTAAGCACTTTATTTTAAATAATCCCAAACACGCGTTATCACAACTATGATAATATTTGTATTGCAGATGAATTTGCGTTTGGTATTACTAGGTCCTGTTTTTAGTTATGTTTGATCCTTGATTGATAATGGCAATTTAGATACAAAGCATTTGATGAATTAGAAGGAATTGAAGTAGCTTGGAATCAAATAAAGGTTTGTGATGTCTTAAGGAACCCTGAGGAGCTCGAGCGTCTATACTCTGAAGTTCATTTGCTTAAAACGCTTAAGCACAAGAACATTATCAAATTCTACAATTCTTGGGTTGATACGTCGCACGAACATATTAACTTTATTACTGAGATTTTCACATCTGGAACATTAAGACAGTATGTCCTATTCATTTCTAGTTGTGTATTTGGTTTTCCAGGACATTTTCTAAACATGACCATGTTTGAAATATCTATAGGTATCGCAAGAAACATAAGCATGTAGATCTGAGGGCATTGAAGAATTGGTCTAAGCAAATATTGGAGGGACTTTTATATCTTCACAGTCATGACCCTCCGGTTATACATCGTGATCTCAAATGTGACAACATTTTTGTTAACGGGAATCAAGGAGAGGTGAAAATTGGGGATCTTGGTTTGGCAGCCATTCTTCTCAAAGCTCGTTCTGCTCACAGTGTTATTGGTGAGTGCATGTTTCATTTATGAATTTCTTGTGATATGTTATGATTACTTTAAAAGCTATTGATGTATGGTGATTGTTGTATCATGTTTAGGTACTCCTGAGTTCATGGCACCGGAGCTCTATGAAGAGGAATATAATGAACTTGTAGATATATATGCCTTTGGAATGTGCTTACTGGAATTGGTGACATTTGAGTATCCGTATTGTGAATGTGCTAATGCTGCCCAGATATATAAGAAAGTCACATCGGTAAGTTATACATGATCACCTTCCTATCCAGTTTCTTACATTTTGACTCGATTAGTACAATACTACCATTTGACCAAAGGCCACTTGGTTTCATGTGTGTATCGTGAGAGGCATAGTGTGACTCAGGGAAAAAATTGTTAACAGTCATCTAACACATCAAAACCGTATTTTGTTGTCACTTCACTGGTGACAAGATGGCTCAATTCTTTGTTGGTTTCCAGTATTAGAATCAGACCACACGGTGACCTATTATATCAAAACTATGTACCTTTTGGTTATCAAGTGTTCTTATGCTATAGCAGTTACGGACTTAAGGTTTATCTTACAAAGTTTAGTATTGTAAAGCCATAAGAACTGATTGAGGCTCATAATCAATGTTTTGAGAAAATAATGTTTTTGCCTAAAATCAAAGTACTCACATAGGTCACATGTTGGGTATGCCAAAAGTGAACGATTTGACTGTTTGAGATGAAACACAACCAAAACTGACCCATTTATAAGTAAAATGGTCGAAAGTTTTACCTTTACTAGCCTGGAGTACATGTTATTCTATAGGTTGCCAACTCATAATCCTTTACTCTTATGAAAATAGTTCTACACATTTATAGTTTACTTTCCCTTAATCTTGTTAGGGTGTCAAACCCGCTTCGTTAGCAAAAGTGAAGGATCCTGAAGTTAGATCATTTGTAGAGAAGTGTATTGCTAAGGTATCTGATAGGTTATCCGCTAAGGAGTTGCTGATGGATCCATTTCTGCATGATGAACGCAGTACTTGTGCAAATAAACCAGGTCCATCCAATTCCCATCAAGGTAAAATCTGCAGACTGCAAGGCACTTAATAAAAGTATTTGCTATATATTCTTCTAGTTTCTGATAAGTTTTTATAGATGACGATGTTGATAATCTTGAGAAAGGCAAAGCACCAACGATGCCCGATACTACTAGAGATTTCACAGTGAAAGGTCAAATGAGAGACTTGAACACGGTATTCTTAAAACTACGAATAGAAGATACCACAGGTTGTTTGTTGATCTTTGTTTATGTTCTATAGAAGTGGCAAACTGTTCGGAAGGGCTGGGTAATGGGTTAAAATGGGCCAGGTGTGATTCGGTTGACCTGATACCCTTTTAGTTTTAAACTCTCAAACTTTTGATGAATAGTTGGTATGTCAAATATGATTACATAAATCATGTTAGGCCAAAAATACTCTAAATGTGCATTAAAAACTGACTTTGGGCGACTTCACCCGTTTGATTTTCAAAGCCATCTGGCTCGTTAACATAAAGCTGGTTTTATTATGGAAATATACTACTTAGTAATGTAACCCTTTTTTAGCGGGGTATGTAACATGGCATACTTTTTTTTAATATTTTTTACGAAATAATCACATAACTTGCAAAATCAGTTTTATGAGTTCCTTAACTTTTTCAACAACCCAATAATTTGCCAAAAACATGATCTTTCCCACTGTTTAATTTCGCAAACACATCTTAGAAGTCCGAAAAAATATAGTTTGAGCAAATTTTTGGTGGTATACAAGTTATTTGTTAGTTTCCTTTTCTTATTCTATTCATTAGCGATAAAATGTAACCTTAGTTAGCCATTTATAACTAAATGAGTCAAACTTGCCACCTCTAGTTTTGCAGTCCGGGTCCGGGATCTCTTTTCAGTATATAGTCCGGGTCCGGGATCTCTTTTCAGTTTATTTCTATCCTTCTATCCTGAAATTTGAGGTTTTGTGGCCCAGGTCATGTTCGGAACATTCACTTCCCATTCGACACCGATAATGATACATCAATTGCTGTTGCTAGTGAAATGGTTGAAGAACTAGACTTAACAGATCAAGACGTATCTACAATCTCTGAAATGATTGATGCAGAAATTCGGTCATGTATTCCGGATTGGGCACCTCGGGATTACTTCGATGATCAAGAAGACAATGAAGCTTCAACTTCACCTTCTGTTGACTCAATTTCAATTTCTGAACCTCAAAGTGAGTCTCCATCCCCTTCGAGCATTAAATCACCTGGACATTTAGCTCTCGAAAGATTACCTTCAGGTCGAAAGTACTGGAGCGATTCACCCAAAGGAAGTTTCTCTCCACTTAGACCACAACCTTCAAATGCCTCTGAAGATAACACACCATCAAGTAATCATGATTCTCTCGAATTAACCAAAGAACCTGGTAAGAATGAAAATGAAGGTTATAAGAAAGAAAATGAAAATGATAAGAATGAAAACAAAGTTGATAGAAAAGAAAATGAAGATGAAGACGAAAGTGAAGTTAAAATCATTGTGGGAAAACTCGAGAATTTGTTTATTGAGCAGCAAAAAGAGCTGGATGAACTAAAAAAGAAACATGGTTTAGTTGTATCAGATATTTTGAAGAATCTTTCTCCTCAAACTCGTCAAGAAGTTGCTCATCTTTGTCACGTTGACGTCTTTAAGCCTGGTCCATCTTTTGAGAAGTAACTGTTGCCATCTCAATTTCAAAATTCTCGAGTCTGATAAAGATTTGGGTTTGATTTGATGATTATCCCAGAGATATACAAAGATATAGTCATACCTCCTTCGTACACAAGTTCAAAACTGGTGACAAACACACCAACCCTTCTAGCACGGGCATTGCTGCAGTTCTGCGAAATGTTAAGGCGAGCTTATAAGCATGTTTAGCGGTTAACTCACTCATGACACAAATGTCGTATGTCAAAACCTTCATTTATCTTATAGTTCTTTCAGTTTTTACAAAGGTCTTGCAATGTTTTTGGAAGTATATACCTGTATATACACGTACATACTCTAAGTATTAACACAAATGGGTCTGATCTCTTCTGATTTTCTTTGCAAAGTTGAGTTCAATTGTGAATTATTCGTAAGGGTAGAATTATATGTTTGTTAGCGTCTTGAGTATCGACATTTATTCAAGTATAAATTTAAATTTTGTTTAGTTATTAGTATGTTATAGTCACTGTACCAGATTAGATATGGTTAGATGTTTTTCCACCATGGTTGGTTTGTTGTAGCAATGTATTCACCTAATGCGAACACTTATGTTAGTAATTACTAATTAGCATGCTCAAGTACAAGTAAGTTATGTCTCAAAGTTAAGCAAGAGTTGAATGCACACAATAGGAACACAGTAAACGATAAGTAACATTCACCCCTTGGTAATTACATGTACACTCTCCCTTGATAACCAAACGAAAAAAAAAAAAAAAAAAAAAGCTAACTCGACGTGTCAAGTCGTTTTCGTTCATAAGTTCTCAAGGTTTCAACTTTCAACAGATCCATAAGTTGAAACTTGAATCTACATACACATACCCTTAAACTATCATTACACAAACACAGTAACGAAAAAGTACCTTCAAGCATCAAAAATACTATATACAAAATCGGATGCAGTTTCGGCTTCTTAGATTTGGCTTCTTGTCTAAGAAGCCCAAACCATGACCATTGAGGTCACAAATGTAGCACAAGCAACAACCACAAGGCTTCTCTCTTTAATCAAAACCTTAAACAAATACTCTAAGACTTCACTACTAATCTTCCTTCCTTCACATACCAAAACTCGACGTCGTTTCCCCGTACAAGCTAGCATCACAAACACCGTTATTAATGTCACCATAGTCGCTCTAGCCATAACAAGCAATAATGCTCCTACCACAAAAGCACCCAAAACTGGAATGAGAAACCATGACCACCATGGTTCATTATCATTGTTATCATTTAACAATATGTACAATGAAGAAACCATAACGAATAAGCATGATATCGTGGTTGGTCTAGTGATCATTATTGTATACTTCTATGATGATACAAGGTTGAAAATTTGAAATGAAAGAGGAATGATAGTGGTTGACCAGTTGTTATGGTTTTTGAGATCATGTCTATTGACCATTGATGGCCTATAAGAACAACTTTTAAAGCTAATTTAATAATGCAATCTTATAAAATAAGCACATGTAAATATTGTTTTCTTTAGTTTAATTTTTTTGTCTAGTTATGGTTGCCTTTGTTGACCACAGTTAAAGTTTTATTATATAAAATTGAGTCTGTTCAAAATTTGTCCCCTAAAGTATTGCTCGTTTTGTAATATCAAGTAAAAAGTTTTAAATTGTTTGAGTGATTAGTCACTAAATCACTAAAACAAATGACATTTTGTATTAACATCACTGTCTCACTCATCACATGGCATTTAAAGAAATGCAATTTTGCTCTTTTATCACTTTTTAAACCTCTCACAGTCTCACACACTTTATTAGGGATGGTAATAGAGATTCGACTAGGGATGGCAATGGGCGAGAAAAAACCCACAACCCGCGGGTACCCGCCATAAATGGGTGGGTAAATGCGTCAATTTTCACCCATGGGTGGGTTGTGGGTGAAAATCTATACCCATTAGTGAGTGGCGGGTGGGTGACGGGTGAGGCATACCCATCGCGGGTAAACCCATGACACCCATTTAAAATACCCATGGGTATACCCGTGGGTGTACCAGTTAACCCGTGTTAAAATTAATTATAATAATTAAAATATTTATCATGTTGCAGGTATACATTTAATAATTACAACAAAGTCTCAAGAAAACACACTAACCTAAAAGTTTGTTTAAGTTTCAATACTAAAAAGAGAATATGAAAGATCAAATAATCAAAGTTGTATTTGGCAAATTGATTGGTGTCTTATTACACAGTTTTATGGTTAGTTTTCATATTATCGTTTTGTAATTTTGTTGCATAAACACTAACCCATGGGTTTACCCATGGGCAAGAAATACCCATGGGTAAGGGCATGGGTAGAAAATTGTACCGATTGGTGGGTGACGGGTGGGTGACGGGCGAGAAAAAAATTACATGGGCGGGTGACGGGTTAGAGGTACCCGTGCCCATTACCCACGGGTGCCATCCCTAGATTCGACCCATTGAATACTCACCCGATTCGATCCATCGGTGGTGAAGAACGAAATTGGTCGCTAATGGATATGGATATGAACAATTATTAACGGATCGGATATGGATGTAAAAATTTCATCAATGGATTATTCATTTATCACATGTAATAAAACATATACACACATTTTTCTAAATTCGCAACTAATATATACATTTTAGATCTTATTTTCTTAACTTGGCATGTTTAATTGGTGATATGAATGGAAGTTTACTGAAATTATACGATACTTCACTTTCAAACTTAGTTGAATTTTAATGACTTTTCATATATGATACTCCCTCCGTCCCATTTTAATTGTCCGCGGGCCCGAATTTGACCGTAAATATTTTTGTTTGTATTATATAACACTTGATGAAATTTATATCATTGAAAAGTTCGTTAAACGAACTTTTCAATGATATAAATTTCATCAAGTGTTATATAATACAAACAAAAATATTTACGGTCAAATTCGGGCCCGCGGACAATTAAAATGGGACGGAGGTAGTACGTAGTTGTTAAAAAATAAATAAATAAATAAATAAATAATAAAAAATAAAAAATAAAAAATAAAAAAAAGTTAACTCATAACACACAAATTAACATCAAATTATGAGAAATAAATATTATTTATTATAATTAAGTGTAGCATGATATTTGTCTGTAACAAGCTATGTATTAATTTTAACTAAGAATTAATATGAATATGTTTTATTTGATATTTTGGATATCCATTTAACCATTTTATCCATCGGACATGGATATTAGTTGATGATTTAAAGCTAAATGAGTATAGATATAGATAATGAGAATTTAAATGGATATGGATATGGATACGGCCTCACCTTATCCATATCCGATCCATTGTAATCTCTACTCTTATTATACCGAGTATCCATTTTTCTTACATCTAGATTTAAATTTAAATTCATACAAGCATGAATGAAATCATAATATGCCTTTTTATTTTATTTGAAGTTTAAAGATTTAGAAGTTTTGAGGTTTAAGAGTTCAATGCTTGACTTTGATTCATTTAGGTTCTCGGCACATATATTTGATGTTGAGATTCTATGGTTAGGAGTTGGATATTGTGTTCGATACTTATATTTCATGGTTGGCTATTTTGTTTTTCAACTTCTATTACATATGGATTTCTCAACTATTTGATGTCCCATTACCGTCATATTAATTTTCTTTCTCAATCATATCCGTTTCAATTTTATCCTGAATTGTTTCATTGTCACTAGTAACCATCATACCACTAGTATATGCTTCTCATACTCACATACACGTTGTATATATATTTAAAAAAAAAAAAAAAAAAAAAGGGCAGAAAATCGGCAAGCCCGTCAATTTCTCTCTCACTAAGGTTTGAGCCCTTAACTTTTTGTGAAGAAACCAAAAACCTTGCCATTAAACCATTTCGTGGTGGTTTATATTTTTGAAAATGGTAACCGACAATCTTAGATTAAATTAGAATAAATGATATATGTAATACAATAAATTTATGAGTTAATTAATATTATGGATTTGAGTATTGTTCATAAAACATGTGTGGTAAGTTGAACTTGAATTTATCTCAAAAAATAGAAAATTCAAAACAATATGTAAAGAAATGAAATGATACATACACTTAAAGCAACGTAAATCGCGTAAAAAATTTATAATGCGAAATATCTATTTGGACATTACATTATTCCCAAGTCAATTAATTAAGTTTAGCAAATTACATGACAGTCCAAACATTCCACTTCACAAAGAAACAAGACAAAAGTGTTGTTACTACCTACCAGATCAGTTTGTTCAACTTTAAGCTGCCTAAACAACACGTTATTTGTTATTTATTTTCTTGCCTGCAAAACTCTATGCACATGTTCCTTGTTTTCACTTGAACATAACACATACTAAAACTTGAAAAGAAACGGGTCAAATGGGTTGAACGAGTAGAAAGTCGCTTAAAGTGTATTACTATTAAGGTATAGCGTAATTATTTTATTTGAGAGGAATAGATTAATGTTGAACTTAATAAATTTAGTAATTATAAAGAAACTCAAAAATGTAGGAAGTTTTTAATGGTCAACCCGCCATACCAAAATTCATCGTTCCTCATCAAGGTAAGGATCGTCGCTCTCTCCTCCCACAAATAAAGTCCCGGCAGCACCAACAACTGCTCCAGCTAACCAAGACGTGCTACGAGTCAACCAACTAGCTTGAGCAAACACTTCTTGTTCACGCCTAGTTCTTTCCTCTTCCTCAACTAGCATATCAAACCACCTTTGAGCCATGAACACCTTAACCGCTCCAATACCTTGTTCCACCACTTCTTTTGGAGGGATTACCAACGGGTTTTGGTCAATGATAAGTTTGGTCAACTTGTCAAGACGACCAAAGGTCAACGGTAGTGCTTGGATTTGATTGTTGCTAACATCAAGTTCTCTGAGGCTGGTCAAATCACCAAGTGTGTCAGGGAGCTCAGTGAGATCACTGAAATTACTGCCCAAGTTAAGTACCTCAAGATTTGATAACTTTCCGATGGATTTTGGTAGGCCTCGTAGCTCATTGAAGTGTGCGTCAAGCAATTGGAGAGATTTCATATCACCAATAGAAGTAGGGAAGTTGCGCACCTTGTTTAGAGGGATTGAAAGCCTTTTCAAATATATTAGTTCATACCCAATTTTTGTTGGTAGATATGTTAGCCTATTGAAACCAGCGTCAAGTTCTATCAATGACCTATAACAACAAAAAGAATCATTGCAAATTTGCAGTAGATGGTTGTAAATGTAATATTAGTTATAAATGCGAACAAATTTATATAATAACGGGTCAATTTGATTTCTTTTTGGTGACTGGTCATATTTGGCCCACGCATCAAGTCACCATTTTTTGAAAATGCCTATCTTAACTCGTTACTCACCATGTTTGGACAATGGGTTTCGACACTTTTAGATGTTTTTGTTATGAAAAGCAGGAAGCACATGTACCTGCATTTAGCAATGCTATCCGGCAAGGAACAAAGCTTGTTGCTAGAGACATCCAGAATCTTCAATTTGTGCAAACAGCCAATGGAATCTGGAAGTGACTCCAAAACATTGGAGGAAGCGTTAAGCTCCTCAAGATTTTCAAGTCCAGCAATAGAATCTGGAATCACCTGTTCCCCATGCATACCCTTGATTTAGTAAGAGAAAACAGGATTCTACTTATATAAATTTCTATATGTGTGGGACATGGTCGTACCCTATTAGATTTTGTCATGTGCCCACTAACTTAAATCCAACCAATCATGTTTACTATCTTATGAAAGGAACAGAAAGGTCTCAGAAGATATAAACTAGCGTACAGCGTTTTTTAGGCTTTAATTACCAACACAATCAAGGATTTCAAGGGTATGCACTCGTAGACCCTCCTCCTCTGGCTATAGATCCACCCATCTATCTAGTTCCTACAAAAGTGCCTTTCGGAATAATCATTAAAAGCAAAATCTTAAAAGGACAGGCGTTTGGAGTAGGTTGAGGTCTATTAGTCCCAAATTGTCGTTTGGGTTGAGGACAGGTGTTTGGATTATGGTTATAAGATGTATTAACCAAACCATAATTGTTGGGCTCTTGTGATTGCTTACTTTATTTTCTGTTACCTGTTTCTTACATGTTAATGATGTCAGTCAAAACGACAAGCTTATGTTAAACACACACCTAACATACAGGGGCGTTTGGAATTGCTTATTAGCACGTCTTGTCTGCTTATCACTTTTTACAATAAGCAAGTTCACACCTTATACTATTAGCATCTTATTTCATTTGCTAATAATAATATATCACACTTTAGATAAGCAATCATAAAGTCTCTAAAAAAAGCTTGATAGACATCAATACGCAATAACCACTTTTTCACTAGAGATCCTAAACACTCGAAGTTTCTTTCATAAGTTCTAACCTAGTCCATGACATTGAGTCAAACTATTAATTACTAACCAAAATTAAGATTCGTAGATAATAATTGACTAATTGTATATAAAGAACATGAAATTGAACAAAATATTCAAAATACGCATATTAAAGATAAACAAAGTATAAACTAACCTCAAGCTGATTATTTGATATGTTAAGATAAATCAACGTACGTATCTTCCCAAACGCCTCAGGCAAAAATGGCAATCTCCTTTCAGACAAATCAATCGATTTAGCTCCAATAGACATAGCATCTGTCAAAATGGCAACAACTTCTTCCTTCACCTCTTCCGTAACAGTCCCACCTTGATCACCCACACCTGAATCCAATCTCCTTGCACCAACAATCTTAACCGATTCATAAATCTTCTCTAACCTTTTCTCCGCATCATACAACAACTTATCATACGATTCATGCATTTGATCCAATGATATCAACGCCTTATGCATCTGTTTCTCATGTTCAATAGCCTTTTTTCTTTTCTCAACATCTGGATCAATCTTATCAGATAACGCAATCTCATCAAGCTGCATCGACAACAATGTGTCAATATCTTTAATCCTAGATTTCGCTATATCAACGGCTTCATGATCAGGACGATCACCTAATGTTTTTAATAAGGATCTTGTTTGAGAAACATCAGCTACGGCTGACCGCATGGAAGATAGAAGATGAGGATCTGTTAAATGTGGCATGCGTTCGGTTAGCTCAAAATATGGTTCTGGTTTTAAGGAAGAACATGTACGACGTATGGCACGAGGGGTTGTTGTTTGAGGCTGTTCAATGTCGAAATCCGACATGGTTGGACGTTTCATGCTTGGGATTCTTGCCATGACGTAGGATAGGATTGGGAAGTTTTTAGGGTTTGGATCCATTTTTTTATGTGTTGTTGTAAAGATTGTGGTAAAATGATGAATGCGTGATTATGTTATGATTTTTGGATTAATTTTGTTGATGAAATGGAGGTGATGATAGATTAATGGATAGAATGATGATGCTAACGGTATATATGTTGCGTGCATGCAATATTTCGGAGAAAATTTTGGAAGGTTTTGTTATGCTTTAATTTTGTGATAAAAAGTTGTGTATGATGGTTGTAATGGTGATAGTATTCATTTTTGGTATATTGAAAACTAGCTTGTGCCAAAAGACCCCATATAGTTTCGCCATGCATGTCGAATAGCATATCGCTCTTACTTTGCAAACTGATTCGATTCGATCTGTTTCTGCTCTATAATCATGATAGGATATCATCATGATATTAAAGAAACAAGCTTATAAACAAAATGAAACGACCAAAAAGACAATGGACTTGATATATATGTACACAATGAGCTCCTTAATTTTATTGTGAAAAATATGACAAACTCACTTATGTTTTTCGCAAGGAATATTAATGTAGACTACATCAAGATACAAATGTAGACCTACATCAAGATACAATTTGCTACCATCAACTACGGCCATCAGTTTCCAACAAAGTTTCTCTTTCAACCAACTCGAGCATGTCTCGTATCCGATCACCAAACTTTGCTATGACATTTCTTGTTATCCGCTGCTCGAATTTGCAACTTTTGAGCCACACAACACCAACAAAAACATCGCATGCACACCACCTAGATCTACAATCCACGACCTCGTACTTAATCTGGACCTGCATTTTTCGGCCAATGTTAAGACCAACATAGATATCCGTAGAAACTACTAAGTGGGATCGTCTAAACAACAAATATGTGAACCTCAATTCTACACTTGATACAAACGTCTGCAACAAACTTTTGTTACGCTTTATGAGGGGCCAAGAAACATGTCTGAGTTGATAAATATCCGGAAATAATAAAAACTCTACAAGATATATTTATCTAAACACGCATTTCATGTGTGCAAGAATATGTCCGGTACGTGCCAAGCCATTTCTAGTTGTTTCAAGTCACAATTTAAAGCCAATTGAAGTTCACCTTTCTCAAAATCCTTGTTATTTCAATTTAAGATCTTAATATGGTACATATTTTTTCACAAAAAATAAAGCATCTGCTTGTTCATCTTAGTAAACGTTACGGGAGTAAAACTTACATAGAAGTGGTCACCAAATGGCACATCATGTAGAGACATAGCCTCGGTCACAACCCAGCCTTTCCCATAACTAACCGGCGTCTTTTGTTGCGTGCATGTGACATCACCACCAAAACTCGACACCCTTCTATTGAACTTGTAACTTAAACGTCGTTCAAGCACATTAGGACGACCGCTAACAGGTTCCCAATTAGTTGTGTTATAGTTTAAGCAACACAGCTTCTCCATTACTTTGTGCTCAAAATTTCCTCCGTTGAAGATCGCCATCACTGACTCGACCTGCAAGTCAAAGCTGACGTCAAATCCAAAGTCACAGTCAATCTCATAGGCATATCACATATGTCACTTGCAGAGCTGATGTTTTTTACAAGTACTCACATTGAGCGGAAGTTCTTCCGAGTAGATTTTGGACATTCTTGCATCTTCTATGACCAAATGGGTTGCATCGTCTTCACATGACAGCCTTTCATCTTCTTCTTGCTGATCTTGAAATGTGTCAGCCTTATCCTCATCAGTGTCTGATTTTTGATCCGAACCGGGAGATCTTGTTTTCCATAATGCCATAATTGTCCTAATTAATTCACACAATAGACAACCATTAAAAACTTGTTTTAGCTATAAAGAGATCAAGAAATGTTGAGGAGTTCTCATTTTTATTTACCGGCTGGCTGAATTAAACGACACGAATGAATGGAAGCAAAAATGGAGCCTTCCCTCCTCGTCTTGTGACTTGGCACCATGCCTTGCATCTATACCTCGTCCTTTGTGCAGAACCATAGTGAGTATTGGGCTGCCAACTGATGCGAATGATGGTGGAAGCACTTGAATGTCTTCAACATCTTCCCACAGGAATGAAAATTTCGTTTTGTGTCCAAACAAGTTCGCGTAAAACCCAACAATCCTCGAGGAAACAAACAGTCGACCCTATTGATGATATTAGGAACCATAAAAAATAGGGCCCTAAAAAATAAAAACAAAAACAAAAAAACTAAGCAGATATTATGGGATTTTTATATGTGTTCTTAAGTGTTACCTGAAGGGGCAATTTTCTTTTGAGGGAGCACGAAAAATCACTGATGAGAAATTCCTCGGGTGGCAAGCTAAAAAGCTTCTGAAACATCGAATTCCTATGAGGCGACTTCACATTGAGCTGCAAAGTAGTTAACTTTATTAGATCGACACATTTGTAAAAAATCAGTTCGTCAAATATAATACAGTATTTATATCAATATGAACCACGCAAAACACATCTGATAAGTACTCATTTGTACCTTTTTCCCAGCTTCCTTCTCTACTTTCGTTAAGTACTCTTTGATTGTTTCAACTCCATTATTATTATCTAAGAAAATTCTTAAATGCAGTTTCGACTGCAAAGACTGCGCAAGTTTTCCTTCCAGTGTGACCCACATATCCGCTAATTCTTCGGATGTATGCCTCAAGAATCTAATTTCTGCATGCCCAAGTGAAGCTGCTTGACCAAAAGGACCATCAAAGTCAAAAACTTCGACATCCAATAATGACGGGGGTTCTTCTGCAGCATCAAACTCCAGTATCTCTACAAACAAACAACCGGTATCAAGATTGGTGATGATCATTTAAAATAAAAATGATTTAAGCTCAATGCAACTATCAAATTCGAAACCACACCGTTCCATTGTGGTTCAAGTGTTTGAAGCTTGACAGAGCTTGTTCTTGTCTTTCCGTTGCATGTTAACACTACATATGGATCTGAGAAACCGGAAGAATCCAATGCAGCCAGGTTGGTTGCCTCGATAATAGCTACAGTTACTACCCACCCTTCACCTTGAGCTTTGATACCATGGTCATTTCCTGCCAGCAATTAACGAGAGCCCTCCCGTCATTCTCTTTTATCAATGAACATCGTGTGTGTGTGTGTGTGTGTGTGTGTACATGTATATACACACTCTCACACGCACACATGCATATACAGGGGAGTATAAGTTGTTAAGTGTGTGCTTAAAACTGATTACATGATTTATAATAATCAAGAACATGAGAACATGGAATCAAATTTTACCTCTACGCAGTCTGGCTTGGACGAAATGTGAAACCATCATGTAAACACGTTCCAAGTTGAAGAAAACTATTCCACACATAATAAATTCCCCAAAACTGTCTGGCAATTCAAGACCCTCAAATTCTAAACCTTGAATACGACTAGGCTCACATAGTAAGATATGCACAAAAACGTAAAGAACCATAAAAACAGTAGAAATCACAGTGAAGTTACAAAAATACTCCACTGCTAGCTCCCAATCCGATTGGTGCTCATTCTCCAACGTTGCCAATGTTTGACTTTTGTCTAATAGGCTCAACTTATTGAGTGGTTTGAATCTTTGACCAAGCAATCCTGCAAACTGGTCAAAACTCTCTGTCAGACCTTGCTTGGCACCACTTTCGATCATATGCTTCATCATTGTATTTTGATGAAAATTGATCCCCCACGAGACTATAATCCGCGAAGTTTCCTCTCCATCACTATCAGGCCCTGGCATTATCTTGTAAAGTAATTCAACTCGAAAGGTACCCCCATAAGGAACATCAGGCGTAACAACACTTACAAAAACTGCAAATTCTTTCCCATTTGCTCTAACGTAAGTTTGTTCTTCGGTAACTTTAGAAGCTTTGACTAATTTGCTTGCGGCTTTTGTATAAGTAACGGTTCTGATCAAAGACGATGACTGACCAGATTCCCATGTCCATGGGCCCTCATGAAGATCAGTTGAACCCTGAATATCTGCTAAATCTTTCCTTAATTGTGAGTCAGGACCGAACAATAAAATGTTGAGATCTTTAGGAGGTACTAAGTAAGTTTCATTGATAAGGACACCCCCTTGTAAATTTTCTGGCATTTCCTTTTGGTCAGATATCGAGTCCATGGTTTCCATTGAATCCTCAAAGGAAGTAGTGAAGTCAGGTTCTTCGGTTGACTCACCATTGTCGGATGAAGTAGTGGGTAGTTCAGAGGAGTCGTCTTTAATGGAGGAGTCATCATGTTTGCTAAAAATCTTCTCGAAACGTTTAGTGATAGATTTTATTATCTTTTTGGGTGGCTTTGATGTGTTAGAATCATGTGATGGGCTTTGTTTGCTTTGATACTCGTCAATATAGTGCTTGTCGATACTTGGCTGTAAGAAGGACTGATGACTATTCGAGACATCTTGGTTTCTCTCGTGTAGTGAAAGAGCGAGAAGAATCTTCCCTAAAATTATGGAAGAGCAAAATGAAAGATACTTAGTTCAGTTTAAAGTGAAGGTTATTTATGTAATGCTACGTAGTTTTTTACAGAAATATTGTAAAACCATAATTTAAAATTTTATGAAAGAGAACACTTAGGTATCACATGGGTCACATTACATTGATTGAATTATACAGAGAGTCGGCTTAACTACATACAGATATGTGTGCATAACATGGGTGTATCATGTATGAATGTGAGAATAAAAGTTGTTTCGAGTGTTTGGAAAAAACAGATTTGGAGAAGCTAAGGGTGCGTTTAGTTGAGGCCCCTATTTTACACAAAATGTTTTGTGGTAAACAGAAAACAGAGATCACGTTCAAATAAGCGTTTTTCAACAAAATATTTTGCAAAACACAAAATCTTATGTTTCCTAACTTAAGAAAGGAAAATTACAAAACAAATTTAAGTTATTTTCCTTGTTTTCCTTTCTAACCCACAACCCTCACTCCCCTTCTTCAATTATATAAACATCAACTAAACGCGTTTTATATATATCGCTGTCTCAAGAGAAGTGATCCGGCGAGAAAAAAAAAATAAAAAAAAAAATAAGAAGATTTCTCAGCCACACATTTTAAATAAGAGATGTTTAAAAGAAGATGCATCTACTTTTGTAAGTGCATCTAAAATGTGTGATAACGCTTTCTTATTTCAATTTTTCTTCCCATTTGATCATAACTCAGTATCTCCAAACAAAATCAATTATATACTATTTGCAAAGGAAAAATAAATTAATAAAATGAAACACTAACCACATTCTTTCTTGATTGTTTTATTAGACTTATAATTCTCAACAGAAAACCAAGTTGGTTCCAAATGATGATTCTCTTCAGCAGCAACAGACCACAAAGGTATTCGAACCTGACCTACCAACACCTTAACACCATTATTAAAAAATCCAACATATTCATCATCATAGCTATACACAGACACAACAAGCTCATCATCCTCAACACAATCAACTCTAAATGCAAACTCTTCATTCCATATAGGGTTTTTGGTGTCCTTTAAAACCCTTGTTCTAAATTTGGATTTACCAACTTTAAGTTTTATAAAAGATTGGCTAACTAGCCAATCTTTGCCTTCTAGCACATATACATAGAGTCTCATTATGTTTTGCTATTTTGAGATATGTTTTGCTTGCTAGAAATGCATGTTTATTTTTCTTGAAATTAATGATAGAAATAGACTAATGCAGCTGTTGCGGTGGAGTTGAAGACGGCCATTAGAAAGTGACACGTGGAGAGACGCTAGGAGTGACACGCGGATATGTTATGTCTGAAAACAAAAGAAAAGAAAATATGACGGTTATGTACTTGTTGTTAGAGTTTGACAATCAAAGAACACATATTGCGGAAGTTAGGATCAAGTAATAACACGTATAAAGATTAACTAAAACATAAATAGTAAACGTACCCGATGCACTTCAAATAAACCTTAATTCTTGTACAATTAGATCAATGATAAACCCCTTACCGTTTTGTTTATCGATCTCTTGATAATTACTAAAGTAAGTAATTACCTTGTTCTTGTACACACAAACTACCAACGAATAAAGGTTTGATGCAAGTAAACAAAACACTTAATATTTTGCTTATGAAAAAATCGATCCAACCCTAGGGGGCGAAGAACCGATCGGCCACAAGAAAAACAAGGAGAAAGAAAAAAGGTTTTAGGGTTGTGTGTGTGCACAAAAGATGTGAAACCCTAATCCTTGGCCTTGTATATATACTAGGTGAAACTTGGTGACCAAGAAAGCATGGGTCGACCCATTGGAGTGGGCTTCGACCGGCCATAGCACCCAAGGGGTGTTTCTAGATCTTTCTTGACTCCCAAGTTACACTCTAGTCCATATCTTTCGTCCCTAATGATAATTAGTCCATACGTTTAATAACTAACGATCATTTAGTCCATTAAGTGTCATAAATATATATATTCAATACATTTAATATATACATATTTATTTTACATTATTCTTGTTTGTAAAGTGTGCAATCCCGAGGTCTCGGGTTCGATACTAGACATTTACTTATTAATATTTATACGTAACTTTTAACAGCTCCCACTCGTATATCTATTAATAGTAAAATGACACTGGTTAGCGTCTTGCAACACTCCAATGCCCCTAGTTCGACCTGAGCTAGGTTTCCTGGAAAACCTTTAATGATTCATCATTATTATTATCCTTTCGCCTCTAATACTACATTAATAAAGATGTGAGGTTCTTTATTAAATCTGTTTCTCGTCTCTTTATGATTGAACAAAATTACCAAAACATTTGAACGTATTCCAGATAGACTTTGGGCGTGGCCACGCAAACATTTTGTCAACCCTACGAGGGGCCCAGCAGTATTAAACTTCTGAACAAATCAGAATGAGCGAATTCTCTCTTGACTACAAGAATAACCCATGAACTTTGCAACATTCTGAAAACAACCCTTATGACTTCCAATTACGGTAAGCGGTAGATTGCTCCACAAAATGCACTACATCCATGACACTTATCTGGTATCTCAAGTCTAAGGATAATTATTAAATATGATTCTCACAATAAATTTAAATCATATTATTGGGATAAGTCCAATACTCAATTCATTGAATATCATGTGAAATTGGTATGACTACGCATCAATATACTTTCAAGTATATTCTTAACCAATACTCAAAATTGCCTTAGTTTAATGATATTCCCATATCATTAATCGACAACGGACTATTTAGAATAATAAATTATTCACGGATCTTAAACATGCAAATATAGGATATATTATTAATAAGACAATGAATAAATAAACATAACCAATATTTTATTTCAGTAAATATTAATAATTGTACATTACATCCTTTATCCAAATACTAATCACAAATGGGCATGAAACTATCAGCTAATTTAAGTCCTATTCCTTCAGCATGCTTGTAAAGCTTGGTGCCAGGTAAAGGCTTTGTAAATTGATCAGCTAAGTTTTCATCTGTGTGAACTTTGAGCATTTCGATTTCACCTATCTCAACTTGTTCTCTGACATAGTGGTGCTTAATCGGGAAATGTCTGGTGCCTCTCATGATTCCAGGTTCATTGGCAAATGTAATTGCGGCTGAGTTGTCACAATACATTTTTATAGGTCGCTGAATCGAAGGCATAACCCCAAGCCCTGAAACAAACTTCCTAATCCAAACAGCTTCCATTGCAGCTTCTGAAGCAGCTATATACTCACTTTCTGTAGCAGACATCGCTAGTACACTCTGCTTTTTGCTCCTCCAATCAACAGCTCCTCCATTAATGACAAAGACATAACCCGTCTGAGATTTCGTATCATCTTTATCACCTTTCCAAGAAGCATCGCAGTAACCTGTTACATCAAGCTCTGCAGATGGAGTACCCCCATAAACTAAGAACATCTCTTTAGTAGCCCTAAGGTACTTAAGAATATTCTTAACAGCAGTCCAGTGTTTTTCACCTGGGTTCTGCTGATATCGACTGGTTAAATTCTGAGCAAACGCCACATCAGGCCTTGTGCTTTTCACCGCATACATAATAGATCCCACAGCCGAAGCATAAGGGACTCTCTTCATGCGTTGCACCTCTTCGGGTGTTGAAGCACAAACTTTGTTGCTTAAGCCATGTTGCTCTTGCATCGGCAAATATCCTTTCTTGGAATTTTGCATACTGAATCTCTTCAATATTTTATCAATGTAAGCACTTTGGCTTAATCCAATTAATCGCTGAGATCTATCTCTATATATCTTGATTCCCAGAATAAATGCAGCTTCCCCTAGATCTTTCATAGAAAAACAACTTCCAAGATATTCCTTAACCTTTTTCAAACTTGGAATGTCGTTCCCCATGATCAATATGTCATCGACATATAATATAAGGAAAATTACATTACTCCCACTAGCTTTGTGATATACACATGGCTCATCAAGATTTTGAGTGAATCCATACTTCTTAATTTCACTATCAAATCTTTTATTCCATTGTCGTGATGCTTGCTTTAATCCATAAATGGATCTTTTAAGCTTGCATACACGATCTAGGAATTCTAGATTCACAAACCCCTCAGGCTGTGCCATATAGATGTCTTCATCTAGGCGACCATTTAAGAAGGCGGTTTTGACATCCATTTGCCAAATCTCATAGTCATAGTAAGCGGCTATGGCTATAAGAATCCTAATTGCCCTTATGTCAGCTACAGGAGAAAAGGTCTCCTCATAGTCAACACCAAAAGTTTGAGTATAGCCTTTAGCTACCAAACGGGCCTTATAGGTGTGTACAATGCCATCCATATCAGTCTTTTTCTTGAAGAGCCATTTACTCCCAACTAGCTTGGCACCCGGAGGTAGGTCTACTTCTTCCCAGACTTCATTGTCTTTCATGGATTGCATTTCCCCATTCATAGCTCCCTGCCATGTTTGCTTTTCAGGACTATTCATGGCAGCTTTATAACTTGTAGGTTCATCAAGATCCCCTGTCAAGTTGTCATCACACTCTACGTTTAAACATAGACGTGTAGGAGCCTTCACAGATCTTGAAGATCTGCGAACGGAAATCACTTCAACTTCTGGTGGAGGACCTAAACTTTCAGGTTCTTCAGGAAGTTGGCTAGTGTTTTTAGAAGGTGTCACATCTTCATGATCGTCTTCCAGATCATATACTCTCCCACTGAATTCTTGAGATATGAGCTCCTTTTCTAAGAAGTCTCCATACCTTGCAACAAAAATCTTGTTTTCAGCTGGGTAATAAAAGTAGTAACCCATAGTTTCCTTAGGGTAACCTACGAAGATGCACTTTACAGATCTTTGTTGGAGTTTGTCTGCTGAGTCACGTTTAACATACGCCTCACAACCTCAGACCTTTAGATAAGACAAGTTAGGAGCTTTCCCAGTCCATACTTCATATGGAGTCTTATCAACCTTCTTTGTTGGAACCATATTTAAAATGCGAACTGCAGATTCCAAGGCATAATCCCAAAACGAGTAAGGAAGATTTGTTAGATTAAACATAGATCGTATCATATCTTGCAATGTACGATTCCTTCTTTCAGATACACCATTTTGTTGTGGAGTATATGGAGAAGTAAGGTGCTGGACAATTCCCTCCTTTGCTAAGTAATCTATAAACTCTTGACTCAGGTATTCACCACCTCTATCGGATCAAAGAGCTTTAATCTTCTTTCCTAGTTGCAACTCTACTTCTGCTTTAAACATTTTGAATGTCTCAAACACCTCATGTTTATGTTTAAGTAAATAAACATAACCATAACGGCTGTAGTCATCCGTAAATGTTAAGAAGTGGCTAGCACCTTTCCTCGACACATGTCTAAGTGGTCCACACACATCTGTGTGAATAAGACCAAGTAGATCATTTGCCCTTTCAATCCTATTTTTAAAGGGTTTCTTAGTCATCTTCCCAGCAATGCAAGATTCGCATTTATCAAATGATTCATCATTGATCTTTTCTAAAAGCCCATCATGTTGCAGCTTTTTCATGCGATCTTTGCCAATGTGAGCAAGTCGACAATGCCAAAGATAAGATGAATCCAGACTTTTTTTGATTCTCTTATTGTTGATGCTATACATTGAATTATTTTTAACAAAAGCATTATCATTATCATTCATATCAATTTCAAAGACACCATTCACAGCAATAGCATTAAAATAAAAAACACCATTTAAAGAAACCGAAATTCCATTGCTAGAAATAGTATGCTCAAAACCAAGGTTCAACAAACATGAAAATGAAATTACACCTCTAACAATTGACGGTGCATAATGACAATTATTTAAAGATAGTACTAAGCCCGAAGGCAACACTAAATCATAAACTCCTATAGCTTCAACTCCTGCATGCGCTCCGTTACCAACGTGCAAGAATTGTTGTCCATAGGCCAGCTTTCTCTCAACTCTAAACCCCTGCAAGGTATTGCAAATATGAATGCCACATCCCGTATCATATACCCATGAATTCAATTTAGGAGTAAGAGTGAATAATTTAATCATAAAGAACGCACCTGATGAGCTGGGGTTACCAGCTTCATTCCCCTGCTTCTTGAGTCGCAAGTCATGAATATAGAGAGGACAATTGCGCTTCCAATGGCCCTTTTCATGACAATGGTGACATGCCTAATCCTTCTTGTTTGGTGGTTAGGCTGATGTTGCTTCATCTTGGGTTCAGGTTGATAGGCCATGACCTGCTTGCCTTTGTTAACCTTCCCTTTGCCTTTGTTCACAGGCGATTTCTTCTGGATTCTCCCACCATGAATTGCCAACACTTGCGGGGTAGGATTCTTGACCTTGGCTGGTAGACTTTTCTCATACTCAATAAGCAATGCGAGTAATTCAGATACTGTCTTCCCCGAGCAGTGCATATTGAAGTTCTGCACAAAACCAGCAAAGTCCTTGTTGAGGGACCTGTTGATCAAGTGCACTTGCACATTGTCAGGGTAACCAAATCCAATTCTGTGAAGCTGATCAAAAGATTCCTTCATCTCAGTCACATAATCTTCAACTGGTTTACCATCACCATGCTTGCAGTTATGTAGCTTGTCCAATTCATCATACAATTCAACTGCTGGTGGTTTCTCATAAGATTGCCTAAGAACATCAAGCATATCTATTGGGAAAAAGTACTCAAACTTTTTTTGTAATTTAGCACTCATGCTAGTGAGCATTAAACAAGCAACCTCATTAAACTTAGTATGTTCCACCCTCCATGCCGCCTTGACTGCTTCCGGTTCAGTAGCAGCAGGCTCAGCTGGGCATTCTTCGGTCAAATAGTCCATTTTACCGGTCGACCTCAAGACAATTCTAAGTGAGCGGTACCAATCATTGAAATTCTTTCCAGTCAGTTTCTCTCTCTCAAGATGACTCTTGAAAGCAGAAATCACAGATGGGGTATCGGGTTGAGCCATATCTACAGATAAAAGTTCAAACATTAGTATTTTCGATAATAAATATCTTCAAGAAAATAAAATACCCAAAATTATATTCATATAACCACCAAAATTTTCTTGAAAACCTAGGATCTAACTTTACATAGTTTCACCACATCAGTTGATCTGCTAGTGGTGAAAGTACAAAAGATAGTAATCTGTCGAACAATAATTGGCAAACAAGTTTTCCAATTCCTAGATCATTATGGGAATTACATCAAATTGATTCATCAATTTGCCTTGTAAGCATGTTTCATCCCATCTCATGCCTTAAGTTCTAGGTCTCACGCACAACTTAATTAAGTCGTCTACCTTAGAAACATGTAAAATTACAATTATGGTCTCACGCGTTAAAAGAATTTTACCTTGTTATAGTAATTTAGCCTAGGTCTCACGTTTACTAAATTAAAATTCCAAGTGTTTCTTATAGGTAGATGGCATGTAACTTAAATTATAAGGGTATTTAATTTTGATGTGTAAATCAAAATATGTATAAAGATGCATGCACTCATCTTTATAGCATAAGTTTTCAAAACCTTTTTATTACCAATTCGTGAAATTAATACACAAAGTTTTACTTGAGGTTTAACAAACCCTAAGATGACTTTCTACAATTATGATTTTAAAAGTAATTCGTTTAAGACATATTCAAGATTGTGATAACCAAGGCAGACTCTAAGGCTCTTTTCTAAGCCTTCAAATCACGGTTATGAATATCATCTTAAAGAATTTAATTTTAAAAGCATATTTGTACAAAACATCAATCAAGCAAAAGTTTATGGATTCAATCTCAAAATCTTATAATAAAGTATGAATTTTGCTAGTCTCGCCTGGGAGCTGATTACCGTGCGAATCGGACCACTATCGGCACTTAAGACCTTGCAAGATTCTTACTTTATCACTTTAGTTTCACCGTTATTAGTCTATATTATTTTCTTTTATGAAAATCACCCTTTTTATTGCTTACATCAAGTCAAACAATTAAGAAAACAATAAAACAAGTAATTTAAAGAAAATAAACAACTAATAATAAAACGTGAAACAATTAGCCATATGCAAACCATATTAAAAAGATCCTAATAAAATCAATTCTAGGTATAATTCTGCATGTAATCACCTAAGGCCTTCCCTTCTTAATGGAAGTGGAGCCACATACATTGACGAATCAATTGCGTAGGCCAAAGATAATATACACACCACATAGCATATAAATTGATTTTAATATATATGTATTGGAGTCTTCCCCAATTTTAGATCTATTTAAAACATGTGACATAAAAATAATCAAATAAGATCCATGACTAACATGCATGTTTCGTCACGGATTAACCTAACAATTAGCACATAGGTCACAAGTACGTTCACAAAACCGGTTTAGACCTTGGGTTTCTATATGATTACAATTTAATCAAGAAAACCACAAACCCTAATTAGGGTTTTTTAGTGGAAATCGACCCCCCCTAAAATTAGGGTTAGGGTTACAAAATTTTATAAAATTTTTTTAAAGAAAACCCTAGAAAAAAAAAACATGTATCTAAAACAATTAAAGATCCGATTTTTATTATGTTTTAGTAATCAATTACATGTTATCCATGGCTCGTGATGCCACAGTTAGAGTTTGACAATCAAAGAACACATATTGCGGAAGCTAGGATCAAGTAATAACACGTATAAAGATTAACTAAAACATAAATAGTAAACGTACCCGATGCACTTCAAATAAACCTTGATTCTTGTACAATTAGATCAATGATAAACCCCTTACCGTTTTGTTTATCGATCTCTTGATAATTACTAAAGTAAGTAATTACCTCGTTCTTGTACACACAAACTACCAACGAATAAAGGTTTGATGCAAGTAAACAAAACACTTAATATTTTGCTTATGAAAAAATCGATCCAACCCTAGGGGGCGAAGAACCGATCGGCCACAAGAAAAACAAGGAGAAAGAAAAAAGGTTTTAGGGTTGTGTGTGTGCACAAAAGATGTGAAACCCTAATCCTTGGCCTTGTATATATACTAGGTGAAACTTGGTGACCAAGAAAGCATGGGTCGACCCATTGGAGTGGGCTTCGACCGGCCATAGCACCCAAGGGGTGTTTCTAGATCTTTCTTGACTCTCAAGTTACACTCTAGTCCATATCTTTCGTCCCTAATGATAATTAGTCCATACGTTTAATAACTAACGATCATTTAGTCCATTAAGTGTCATAAATATATATATTCAATACATTTAATATATACATATTTATTTTACATTATTCTTGTTTGTAAAGTGTGCAATCCCGAGGTCTCGGGTTCGATACTAGACATTTACTTATTAATATTTATACGTAACTTTTAACACTTGTGTCTTGGTATACTTTTTCACTAGATAGATTTCTTGTTGGTTAAGTGGATGATGGCTATAAATAGCCAAGTTTAAAGAGTCTTCAATTCCTTATCAAAATCTCAAAAAGTAAGGTTTTATTTCTGTTATCTTGTCTAAAATAAATTGCCTAAGATTTTTAGAATTATGCAATGATATAAAAACACCTTAAGTTTGTAGAATTATACATCATAAGAGTATTAGATGCGCGGTAGGGTTGGTATAAATTTTTACGTTGTAAAGGTTATGTTTACGAAAGTTTAGATACAATCCATCATGTTCACTAGCTATTAGATGCGCGATCGGGTTGGTATGCAAAGTAAAGAATTTATAAGCCTTGATAATCGGTAAGGAATGGTGATAAGCTATAAGCTTGGAAAGAAATGTTTGAGTCCATAGCGGAATGTAATGTATGAGCTAGAGTTATGTGTTCACATGGAAGTGTTACGATATTATATAATGCCGTGGAATGTTAAGGTGGTATGATTACCTTGTACCAAGGCTTAAGATGTAAAAAAGTTGATAACGTAAATCTTTTTAAAGCTTATATATTAAGTTGAAGATTTTGCTAAAGAATAAACATGTGTATCTCGCTTAGCTTTTATAATGTGTGTGTGATGTGTGTCTCTAGGTACAAAGACAAGCGAATGAGTAGATAAAGTATAGATCAGTCTTGCCATGCTATTCCCGACAATCACTCAAGAATCATATGTTTCCGTTGCAATGAGTTTACCAAGCCTTATATTTCTTAAATATACTTTTAATGAAATGTATTAAAAGATAATTACAAGTCTTATATAAGTTGTATATTTTAGAAAAATATTACTACTATATTTTATATGATTTGTTGTGAAGAAATTGTTTTGGAGTTTAGTGGAGAAAAATGATTTTGACGTAAAAGTCTAAAAGAGTTTTTATACAAGTTGAGGGTGGTTGTTTTCGAAATGTCTGCCATGTTTTTTTTCAAGTAAGAGATTTGTTATTATAAACTACTAAAAAAATTACGGTTCATAAATTGCGGTGTAACATATGCTGCCTAAACCTACATGTATTTTGATGTGCGCGAGTGAAAAATGAATATGTGCCAAGAAAGGTACTCCGTATTATTATTTGAGTTTTGCTAGAACCACAAAATCTTTACAAAGAAATATTCACATAATAACATTTATTTTTTATTGGTATTTATCAATCTTATTTTTTTTCTCCCTTTTATTAACCTATCATATATGTAACTAACTCAATTATGTGTAGTTTTTTTGTAAACTTTGAGTGGATATAGCATATCTCTTATTATTTTGAGGGGCAATAATACAGCACAAAAATAATTCCACAAAACAAGCCACAAAATGAGGTGTCACTATTTGATTTGCTTAATCAGAGAGAAGAGAGAGAAACTATATAAAAAATACACAAATCACCGAGTGACACCTTTTGTGGCTTGTTTTGTAGTTTGCTTTTATGGGTCTAGCATTTTCCTATTTTAATTTTGAGATATCTCAAAATTAAAATGGAGACTATATTTTTAAGACGGAAAAAGTAGAAAGTAAATGACATTTTTAATAAAATTTCATAAAACGAGTTATATTCAATCAAACATTAGAGCTGGCAATTTCGACACGAAAACACGACACGACACGACACGAAGTTAACAGGTTTCGTGTTTGGGCTTATCGTGTTTCGTGTCGTGTTCGTGTTTGTGTAAGATGACACGATAAGATAACGTGTCGTGTTCGTGTCAAGACCTCGTGTAACCTGTTAAGACACGATAAGACCTGTTAAAACCTGTTAAAACCCGTTAAAGACCTGTTAAGACCTGTTAAAGACCTGTTAAGACTTGTTAAGATTTCATGTTTTAGCGTGTCAAGACCTGTTAAGACCTCTTATCGTGTCTTATCGTGTCGTGTTCGTGTGACCTGTTAATTTTCGTTTTCGTGTTCGTGTTCATGTTTTAAGATCTGACACGATTAGCTTATCGTGTCGTGTTCGTGTCAGGGCTTAACAGATCCGTGTCTTATCGTGTTCGTGTCGTGTCGGACCTGTTATGCCAGCTCTATCAAACATGCATTGGCGTTTTATTAAACAAAATGGGCCAATGTCAAACCAGAACAATAGCCCAGCCCACATAGAAAAACTCCACCGGTGGACCTTACATTAATTACGGCGACAGAGCCAGTGACAGAACAGTTAAATACTTAAATCGAAACAATCAATAAAAACTTATTTAATGATGCAGTTTCCATCGTCAACTAAGATGATTCCTACATCTTTTCTTCTTACTCCACAGTGGCCTCAACCCCATAATGAGGAGCTTCTTCTTGCCTTGGAGGAGTCAGATTTCGAAGATAAGGTTCGTTTCTTAGTTTTCAATTTAGCTTCTGACTTCAATTATACTGAGGGGGTGCTTGTTCAAGCTTATATAGTGGGCTTATGGCTTATTTGGTTTCGGCTCATGTTTCATAAGCTCACTTTTTGTGGCTTATTTTGAAACTTTTCCGCTTATATAAAGCTTATCATGTCATGATAAGCTTATATAAGCTGTTGTTTTTTTCTAAAATAAGCCACCAAAAGTAAGCTTATAAAACATAAGCTGAAAACCAAATAAGTCATAAGCCCACTATATAAGCTTAAACAAACACAATGTCGGCCATTAATCAGATGTTTCTATAAATCACAGTTTTTCATTATTGGATTTTAATTTTCTTTGTTTCTAAAGTTAGGTTAGTGTTGCTGAGTTATGTATGAATATGTTTATTGCAATTGTATTTGTCGTGTCTTCCTTTTTGTCAATAACAGTGTGGTGTAGATACAGCTTTACTTAAGTCTACTATCTCTGTTCTGTACAACTTCTATCCAACAATGCTGACCAATGAAACTAGAATTTTGTGCCAAGACTCGCTATTTCAAAAATACCAACTAAATATATGTCGATTTATATAAGAAAGGCTTCACTAAGCAAAGTTTTGATGAATAAAAGATGTCACAAAGAGGAGACAAAGTAGCTTTTTAGGAATCCTTGCCATATGACATGGATAATGTATTTAGGGGGTGTTTGGCGCAGGGGTTGTGAGAGCTTATGAGGGCTTGAGCTTTTATAGATAGCTAGCTAGCTTATAATATAAACTCTGTTTGGCGCAACAGATTGTAAGAGCTTTTGAAATTGATAAGCTCTTAGAAGAGAAGCTACTTACTTACTTAGGAGGAGCTTTTGTATTTTGTCCTTTAATGTCATTTTACACATATAAGCTCCAGCTACAACTACTTTACCAAACGAATCTGAAAATAAAATCTCCAACTCCGTCTCCGGCTCTCATAAACTCCAGCTCTTATAAGTATTTGAAAACAAGTATGTTGATGCCTGCTTATTGGAGTATAAAATATATAAGCACTTTGAAATACGCAAACTCAAACACCCTCTTAGAAGATGTAAAGTAGCTAGTGGCCCTTTTTATATATTTGTATGCTTTTACATTAAAAACATAGGATGAAGTGATGAACATAAATAAGAATGTGATTATAAGCTTTATATCTTTTATGCAACTGGAATTGGAAAAGGTAGGAAAGGACTATATATGCTCATCCTTGAAATAATTAGGGTGGTGTTATGGCTTTTATTTCCCGACACTCAACAATCGCTTTCCAGCCTATATTTCTAGTTTCTTTACCCTCGATCAATCATTCAATATATAACAGTAATAAAAATAAACTTAAGTTTTGCTTTATAGACTTTCTTTATAAACTTAAGTTTTTTGCAGTGTAATGAAATCAGGAAGATAGATAGCAACCAGATTGTGATAGGGAAGACAACAATCGAGGAAGACAAAGAAGACTTCGACAATGATGCAGATGATGATGATGCTGATAATGCAGAAGAGTCGGACGGTGATGAGTTTGAACAGGAAACTGGTTGATTCTTGTGCTGGTTGATGTTGTACCATCCCTCGCATAGACGTAGCAAGATAATATCTTTCTCACTTGCATGTAACGCTAAAACCATTGACAAACACATTCTTATCTTCTTCTTTTTTACATGATCTTTTTTAGCTGTTACAGTTTTGATATATTCTGAGTAGTTTTGAGATTATGACAATTCTACCAAATGCTATGGCCTTGATAATAGGTTATCCCTTGTAAGTTGAAAACATCGAATAATAATATCAATCTCTCTAAATTGTTCTTTAAACACTTGTTTGTTTTCGTTCTGTTTAATGAATCCATCATGTCATAGTTCACCACCACAACGATCAAAACCATGTAAAACTCTCCCTAAAAACAAACTGCTGTGACCATCAGTAAATTCAATCATGCCAATCATGCCAACAGAGTTTCGAACATGATACCTCTCACTTTGATGAAAGTATTCAAGTTGTGACCAGTTTATCCAGCCTGGTAGTTTTTACCGTTTATTTTGTTGAGATCATGATAATATCTTTTCCTTGTTCAAAATCCTTTATTGGACTTCAATTGATTTTTCTTTACATACTTGTACTAGAATAAAAATCTCTATAAATAAGGGGGTGTTTTCAAAGTATTTATAAGCCCCAATTTTTTCTGCCTTATTTTGAGACCTATTGGCTAAATATTTATATAAGCCAAAAAAATGAGCCATGTGTAATATAAGCCAAAAAACAAATAAGCTCATAAGCCACATAAAAGCTTAAACATCCACTAAATAGAAGTTTGTTTTGGTAAAACTCTAGTGAATCAGTTTAGCATAAATAACAAAACAATTAGTTTCTGAAAGAAAAACAAAACATATTATAGCAACTTCAATAAAACACTATAAAAAGAAGTTTGAAAACAAAAGTACTCCAAATGTCCTTCAAAGAAATAGCATCTTGCATCAAGTGACGCCCATATCCTCTGAATATTATTTTTCTTGTTCCATGTTTTTTGGTAGATCATATAAATAGTTCAATAACTTTATTCTTGTTCCATATTTTAAGAAGTGTGGATGGTCAAGTTGAAAGGTGTGCTAGGTCACAACACCAACCCCACAGTTACATTTTCGGTCATCTTTTGACTTTAAGTTTAGAGTAAATTACAACGTTCATCCCTAAGGTCCAGGCGGATTGCACATTTGGTCTTCAGATCTAGGGTTACGTGCCCCTAGTCCTCAACATGGCCATTTTCACTCCCTCAGAGTCCAAAACCCTAATGTTTGTTAAAATTTTTGTTAGCTCTAAGGGTATTTTGTCATTTCACCTTTTATTGTCCAAACACCCCTTGAATACAATATTAAACACACACCCACTTTCATCACATTATCACAAACATCCTTTCGGCATTTAGAGAAATTCTAAATGAATTCATACAACGTGTCATGACGTCGTTCGACACATAAGGGACTTGTGTCGTGACTTGTCATTTTCACGACAAACATAGTTAAATGAAAATTAGAGTTTATGTCCCACAACCTGGGACAAGTCTAGAACGAAATATGCCGGTAAACTATGTGCATTAAATGATAACAAGTCTAACAGAAACACATTGCGCACTTTCTATGTAAGGCCTTGTTGGGTCTGTTAAAACCCAAACTCCTTAATCTAGGATTTGAAGATAAAATACCCTAAGTGTTTAATAACCATGAACACTCAACAAGTCACTAAATGCATAGTCTTTCAGTGAGTCATCCTCAAGATGCTCATGGCGTATCTATTAAGAAAGGTTCACCAAAAGCGGGATTAGGCGGGATAAGTTTGAATGGATAAGGGAAGGTCTTTATCAAGCAAAGGTCAACTTTCCCTGAAAGGGTATAAAACCAAGACGTGTGTCAACACTGAAGACCAGAAAGCATCCCTGCTCTTTACTACTTATAGTCATTTGTAACAGAGACAAAATACATATGTATTTTGTCCAATATAGGCTGATGTAATCTTTGTCTTGTAGTCTTTGTCTACTATGTATTTGTTAGAATCTACCTGTGTATAAATAGAGAATACATGAGAGAGGTAAAGATTAAGTTTGTGCACTAAATGCTTAGTCATTCACAAACCAAATCTTTACTCCCTCCAAAGAACAACACAATCCCTGAGATAGCTCAGTTGAATCTTAGTTGTCACTCAAACTTAGTTTGAGTTTCGTGAGGAGTTTATACCATACTTGTCATTTCAATCCCAAGTGCTGTTCCGCAAACACTTGGGTATAATTCTTTTGATTAATTTCTAATAAAGAATTAAACGTTGAAAAATCTCTTGTCTTATCTTTTACGTTTATTTACTTTTGTTATTAATCATTACATTGCTATATCATGGAACTTGGTTATATTAACTTTGTAGTTAATATTATCCAAGTGAAAGGGTCTAATAAGTTATATCAGAGCCTCTGATTTGTAAAACTTTTCGCAACTTTTTCAAACAAAAGATTGCTCAAAGTTTTTAAAATCAAGATCCCACCATGGCTGATAGCGATGTACCCCAGCTAGTTGATAAAAAGGGAGGTGACTATTCAGCTGTAGCTCTTAAACTAGAAGCTGGTAAATTTAGCAAGTGGAAAAAGCGTATGCTTTGCTACTTGACTGGTATGGAACCATACTACATCACATGCATCAAAATACCTGACCCGACCCGGACTCGAATCCGACTAAGCCTATTCAGGTCGGGATACTCGGGTCAAAATTGAATTCGGGTTATTCGGGTCAACCGAGTAACCTGAATACTAAATAGGGTCGGGTAACGGATTGAAATTGTTTGGCTAACTTGGGTTCGGGTCAACCCATTTGACCCGAGTAAGGATTTTTTTTAATTTTTTAATATATTATTTTATAGATTATTCATATAAATTAGAACAAATATGCAATTTTATGACTATTTTACTCGTATTCGGGTTGACCCGAACCCAGTGGCGAAGTTAGAAAATTTCAGTGGGGGGTCGGGATCTAAAATTTTTTATTGCTTAATGTATAAAAAAAAATTCACAATTAAAATGGGGGGTCGAAACCGAATATACCGAAATTTTTCTACATGAAAACTATATACCCCTACATCGCAAAAAAAAATTCGGGGGGTCGGGTGCCCCCTTCCGCCCCTATGTAGCTGCACCATTGCCCGAACCCGACTAACTCGAGTTCAAAGAAGACCACGTTTGGATATATTATTTTTAGCCTTGACTCGATTTTGACCCGACCCGAATTGACCCAAACTCGACCCAAATGACACCCGTAGGCACCGCCCTCCATAGTACGTCTTTATTCTCTATAAAACGTGAATAAACCTATAACGATAAACCTATCAACCTATAACGATCAACCTATAACAATCAACCTATAAACCTATAACGATCAAGAACTATGATGATCTACCTATAACGATCAACCTATAAACCGATAACGATCAACCTATAACGATCAAGAACTATAATGATCAAGAACTAGTGGCGGTGTTTGGCTTGAACGAGGCTACAATTTTGGAGGTAATATTTTTTTTCTCAGTTTACATATTGATAATTCAGTATTATTACTATCTTTTTGTTATTTGTTATTTGTTATTGGTTACTAATATGCAATAATCCTTGGACCTAAATCATCCGTTAAAATCACCGTGCATGAACATTGACCAACCGGAAGTTTCGGATATTATAAGAAATCGAAATCAAAACATGATTTATGAAACCTTAGGTTAGCTATTGTAGATTTGTTTTTGAGTTTGTGAGTTTTAAACTTGCACATTAGATAGTTTCTAATCAATGTCTTTGTGTTTTTGTGTTAAATAAAGTATCCACAACATACCGTACTTAATGAGATTTTTGTGTAGTAGTGCTAAAACATTATTAAGACCACCCTTAACTGGAATTTCATGCCTATTAACATTCGTGTCTCTTACACTCTGCGTTGACTTTAAAGCATCATAGTTATCTGGTTTGGATTTCTCAGCACTCTGGAATTATCATTATAATCATATGTAGCTCCATGGAAATCACTTCATATTTTATAGACTTCTTATCAGGCACTTTACCCTCAGCATCATCTTATAGCAACCAAACCCTAGGATATCTCTCGGTGAGATAACTAGACGTCCCATTTGCATCATCCAGATCAATAGGCTTACTACTAGCGCAAGATGAAATAGATAAATTTTGAACTTCTTTATCCTCATCATCATCTGATGCATAGCCACCAAGCCCTAGGACATCTCCATGTGAGCTGGAACTAGACTTCCCATTTGCATCACTTCCTTTAGTTTTGGCCGGAATTAGGAACTTTGAGGAAGATTGGGGAATTATAGTTGCTGATGAAGATAATGATATCCTATCCCTTGGCCAGTAGTTGGCCCAACTACATAGCGACAAAAGGTAAAAAGATAAGAGACATATCAAACATCATTACCTGTTGCATGCCATATTTTAACATGAAAAGCCTGTCACAAAAATGAATAAGTCATTAGTGACAACCTTCCAAAGTATAACGCATTGGAATTGCATCCCTGTTTGTTGATTCGATTACTTTGAGTAGGTTTTTAGAATCGAGCTTTTGTAGGATATCATCCGTAACGGCTTTATCCGTGCCTTTAAATGCACGTCCAATATGTTTGACATCTATGATGGAACGAGCGATGTTTTCCAACTCGTCGCGAGCTGGAAAACATCGCTCGTTCTATCACAGAAGTCAAACGTATTGGAAGTGCGTTTAAAGACACGGATAAGGCCGTCAAGGGCCTTATCCGTGTCTTTAAATGCACGTTCAATATGTTTCATCTTTGATGGAACGAGCGATGTTTTCCAGCTCGCCAAAAGGCGCCTTTTGGCGAGCTGGAAAACATCGCTCGTTCTATCACAGAAGTCAAACTTATTGGAAGTGCGTTTAAAGACACGGATAAGGCCGTCAAGACTGGAAATACGGATGTTATCCTACAGAAGCTTGGTTCTAAAGACCTACTCAAAGTGATCAAATCAACAAACTGGGATGCAATTCCAATGCGTCACACTTTGGAAGGTTGTCACTAACGACTCTTCTTCATTTTTGTGACAAGCTTTTCATGTTAAAATATGACATGTAGTATAATTTTACTAAGTAATGATATTTGATATGTCTCTTATTTTTTAGCCTTTTATCGATGCAGTTGGGCCAAAGGCCCTTACTTCAAGGGATAGGAAATCATTATATTCATGAGCAGTTATAATTCCCCAGTCTTCCGCAAATTTCCTAATTCCGGCCAAAACTAAAGGAACTGATGCTAATGGGAAGTCTAGTTCCAGCTCACTTGGAGATATCCTAGGGCCTGGTTGCTATGCATCAGATGGCGAAGAGGATAAAGAAGTTCAAAATTCGATTCCATCTTCCGCTAGTAGTAGGCCTACTGCAGTAGATGATGGTTAAGTGCCTGATACGAAGTTTGTAAAAGATGAAAGTGATTCCCATGGAGTGGGTCCAAATGGAGCTATTGATGATTATATTGATAATTCCATTGCTAAGAAAATCAAACCAGATAGCTAAAATGTTTTAAAGTCAAAGCAGAGTGTAAAATACACGGATGCTGGTAAGCATGAAATGCCTAGTTAAGGGTCGTCTTAATACCGAGGATTCATTATCAAATGATAAGACTGATAATAAAAGGAGATCCTCTAGTAAAGACTACAATAGGGAGGTGGAGACTGGTATGGACAAGCATGGGCGGAGCTATGTGAGGACAAGGGAGGGTCCTCGCCCCCCTAGGTCCAAGCTCGTTAGTGTATTTATTTGCGATTTCATGTGTATTTTCGGAAAAAAATTTATTTCGGCCCTCCCATTTAATGTATTTCCCGAAAAAAATTTGCTTCGGCCCTCCCACGAAAAATTTTCTAGCTCCGCTACTGTGGACAAGGAACGCAAGATGTTAATAGTAAGATTAGGATGAGAAACATATAAAGAGGGAGAAGAAGGATGATCAAAATGGCTCCATAGAGAAACCGCGAGATTCAGAGAAAAGGGTCAATAAGAATGACATTAAGGATGATAAGAAAGAGAGAGACGAGGATAAACGGCGAGATTCCTACATCGTTTCTTCTTGCTCCACAGTGGCCTCAGCCGCATAATGAGGAGCTTCTTCTTGCCTTGGTGGAGTCAGATTTCGAAGATAATTAAGGTTCGTTTGTTACTTGTTTTCTATAAAATCACAGTTTTTCATTCTTGGATTTTTGTTTTCTTTGTTTCTATAATTAGGTTAGTGTTGCTGTGTTATCTGTTATGTTTGAATATGTTTATTGGAATTGACTGTCATATCTTCATTTTTGTCAATAACATTGTGGTATAGATACTACTTTACTTAAGTGTATAATGTATTATCTCTGTTCTGAACAACTTCTATCCAACAATGCTGACCAACAAAACTAGAATTTTGTGCCAAGACTATTTCAAAAATACCAACTAAAAAATGTGTTGATTTATATAAAGAAATGCTTCACTAAACAAAGTTTTGATGAATAAAAGATGTCACAAAGAGGAGACAAAGTAGCTTTTTAGGAATCCTTGACATATAACATGGATAATGTATTTAGGGGGTGTTTGGCGCAGGGGTGGTGAGAGCTTATGAGGGCTTGAGCTTTTAAAATTAGCTAGCTTATAATATAAGCTCTGTTTTGTGCAACAGACTGTAAGAGCTTTTGAAATTTTTAAGCTCTTAAAAGAGAAGCTACTTAGGAGGAGCTTTTATATTTTGTCCTTTAATGTCATTTTACATATATAAGCTCCAACTCCAACTACTTTACCAAACGAATCTGTAAATAAAAGCTCCAGCTCCATCTCCAGCTCTCATAAACTCAAGCTCTTATAAGCATTTGAAAATAAGCATGTTGATGCCTGCTTATTGGAGCATACAATATATAAGCATTTTGAAATAAGCAATCGCAAATACCCTCTTAGAAGATGTAAAGTAGCTAGTGACCTTTTTTATGTATTTGTATGCTTAAATTAAAAACATAGGATGAACATAAATAAGAATGTGATTATAAGCTTTATATCCTTTATGCAACTGGAATTGGAAAAGGTAGGAAAGGACTATATATATGTTCATCCTTGAAATAATTCGGGTGGCCTTATGTTGAAATAAATATTTTTTTTGCAGTGTAATGAAATCAGGAAGATAGATAGCAACCAGATTGTGATAGGGAAGACAACAATCGAGGAAGACAAAGAAGACTTTGACAATGATGCAGATGATGATGATGATGATGCTGATAATGCAGAAGAGTCGGACGGTGATGAGTTTGAACAGGAAATTGGTTGATTCTTGTGCTGTTGATGTTGTACCATGACTACCATCCCTCGCATAGACGTAGCAAAATAATATCTTTCTCACTAGCATGTAACACTAAAACCGTTGACAAACACATTCTTATCTTCATTTTTTACATGATCTTTTTTAGCTCTTACAGTTTTGATATATTCTGAGTATTTTTTGGATTATGGCAATTCTGCCAAATGTTATGGCCTTGATAATGGTTATCCCTTGTAAGTTGAATTCAACATGATCTTTTTTATCCCTTGTAAGTTGAAAACAATAAATAATACTATCAATTTCTCTCTAAACTGTTCTTTAAACACTTGTATGTTTTTGTTCTGTTTAATGAATTCATCATGTCATAGTTCACAACCACAACGATCAAAACCGTGTAAACTCTCCCTAAAAACAAGCTGGCGTGACCATCAGTAAATTCAATAACGCCAAAAGAGTTCCGAACATGACACCTCTCACTCTATGATGAAAGTAAAGTTGTAAATCACTTTATCCACCCTGGTAGTTTTTACCGTTTATTTTGTTGAGATCATGATAATATATTTTCCTTGTTCAAAATCTTTTATTTGGACCTAAATTGATTTTTCTTTACATTACCAGAATAAAAATCTCTATAAATAAATAGAAGTTTGTTTTGGTAAAACTCTAGTGAAGCTTATTAGTTTAGGATAGATAACAAAACAATCAGTTTCCAACAAAGACAAAACATACTATAGTTTGTTCAATAAATCATTATAAAAAAAGAAGTTTGAAAACAAAAGTACTCCAAATGTCCCTCAAAGAAATAGCATCTTGCATCAAGTGACGCCCATATCCTCTGAATACCTTTTTTTCTTGTTCCATGTTTTTGAGTAGATCATATAAATAGTTCAATAACTTTATTCTTGTTCCATATTTTAAGAAGTGGGGATGGTCAAGTTGGAAGGTGGGCCAGGTCGGTTGCAATTTTGGTCATCTTTTTGACTTTTAGTTTATACTTTCATGCAAACTGTTTGCTGTACTCATACATATGAAAAACTTTTTTCAAATTTATCATTTTCCATACTAATGAAAAAATCTATTAGCAATTTTTGATCCATTTTATAACCTTATCGAACAAAGACATTGTACTCTTCATGTTCTTTTGATTGTCATGGAGGTGATGGGAAAATGTTGGGTTATCTAGCATACTATCATCTATTAGAAGAAAGAGCATTTTGAAAATGTATCGTACCAAACACTTTTTGTTATTGTGTGTATTGAATTTTATTATTATTTTTTTCTTATCATGTATACTAAATTTTCAAATTTCGATTATTGTGTGTATTTTGTGACTATTCATCCATGTAAAATGACCAATTTACCCTTCGAAATTTGAAAAAAAAGTAATGGTAAAATGGTCACAAAATACACACAATAATCGAAATTTAAAAATCAGTACACACAATTACTCGTACAAAAAATGACAAGTATGATACATTTTCAAGCAATTAACCTTTAAATATATTTGGCATTTGGAATGGCATAGGTGTTTGGGTGATGTACTGATGTAGTAACATTGTAAACTTTGAGCATATTCGATCTATGGTCGAGGTCTCCAAAAAAATCAAAACCATCGTCGATTTGGGATACCCCATTCTAAAAGCCTATTAACATATGTTTTACTTGTACGCGCCTAGAGTTTACTGTTTACCTTATACAATCTTCGTCATGTTCTTTGTCTTTTAGCGAGAATGGCGAGCAAAACATGGGACGAGCAAGCATTTTGCTTACTATGCTCTTTATCTTTTAGCGAAAAATGTTTGTCTTCTTCTGAAAACGGCGAGTAAAAGGGGAGAGTGAGCAAAATCAAAATGCTCTATGTGTCGATTTTGGTAAATCTCTAAAAAAGTGCCGGTTTTGTAATTCTTGTTGCAAAGTGTTCATATTAGTAATTGATTTCAATCCCAATCCCAAACACCCACTAATGCTTTCAAATTCTCCAATAGTGAGTTCCCGTTTTATAAATACTAGCAGGGTACCCGCGCGTTGCAGCGGCGGGTACCCTCAAACTAAAATTTTCAGTGATCAATTACTTATCAATAATGAGTTTTTCGTGACATTAATGCTTCAAGATATAAAATCAGTAACCGATAATATTATCACGGTAGGAAAAATATATTGGATATGATCTTTTCAGTCCAATAATGCATTTCAGTTCCAGCCCATTACTTGTGATACATCATATCAGATCGTTAAACCAATCTGTATATTGTAGCATTTAAGCCCAAACAATCGGTTATGAGCCCACAAACTAAACCCAGTCCAAACGCAACACATAAGAACTCGTTATAACCCTTTTGTTCTCATTTGTGTTAACCTAATCACATACACTTATCATAAGCGCCCCCATATCTAAACTCTCACCTAACTTTTCTCATCTTCTCAAACCGATCTCATCATTGTCTATGATAACTGAATCAACAACCATCACAACAAATCGAACAACCAAACTCATCGAATCATCATAGACACGAACACAACCATACAAGATTTCTTCAATTTCTGCACAATCCAAGTCAAGAAAGCATATTAATGCTTCAAGATCCTTTGGAGTGTCGCAGGTAGGTTCTACACGTGTTTTTCGTTTCGTTCTTCTCTTTCTGTATCTTTGAACGAAACAAGAAAAAGAAAGTAACATAATTGTTATAATTCCTTTTCTGTTTATTTCGGATATTAATGAAGTTATGCTTAAAAAAATTGATCGATGATGACTTTCATTCATTTGTTTGGCCTTGAGGGGTTTTGATATATCTTTGAGTAACACGAAAGAAGAGTAACACGAAAGAAGGAACTGAGATCTCTTGATTTTTCATTTATGTTTGATGATGTGTTTCTTTGACCGAATATAAGAAAGAATTTGTGTTTATGGGTCTTGTTATTTTTATAGATCGAGATAGGTTATGGAGATCTTTAAAGATTTGTTGAAACGAACCTGAGATGTCATTTATTTATTTATTTAGTTTTTAATAGTATGTCAAAGTTGTTTGTTGGTGATGCCGTGGGATCTGTGGGATTGTTGTTTAGAACAAGAGTAGACATTTTTTTTCTTTACTATTCGACCAAGGACGACTAATTTAGGTCTGAGGTCAACTATTTTTAAGCGTTTGGCTTAGGGTTGAGCATCGGTCTAAAACCGACCCGACCGGGACCGGCAAAACCGAAAACCATGAAAAACTAAAACCGAACCGAACCGAAACCAAAAATCATGAAAAACCAAAACCGAAACGAACCGACAGGCTGTCCGGTAGGCTCAGTTTTTGTCGGTTCAGTCGATTTTGTTGGTACGGTTCGGTTTTGAACCTTCGATGCTCAGCCCTAGTTTGGCTTAGGATTAGATTTTACATTGTGTTAAAATGTTTGTACATTTTAGTAAAGGAGTGATTTAAATGTTGTGTTAAATGTATGTGCATTTTAGTAAAGGGGTGATTTTACATTGTGTTAAAATATTTGTACATTAATCACCCCTTTAATTAGCATTAATGTAGTGTTTTCTTTTGTTAAAGTGTTCTACACTATGTTTATTTTTTGTAAGTCTGAAAATTATATGCATTAAAGTAATGTACACTATGATTAATTACATGTAAGTCTGAAAATTTTGGAGCCCTTTATTCCGATTTGTAACTTCAATTATTTTTTATGCTTTATATATTTAAACTGTTACCAGTATTTCTCAGCTTGCTCCATTTCATCATATGAGTAGAACTTTTAGCGTTTCACTATTTATGAATCTACGGCTATTTTGCTTCTTTCCCTATTTTGCTTCTTATAAGTCGGTTTCGGTTACTAAGATGAGCCTGTCCTTAAGAAACGGTTGAGACTTTTTCACTTCCCAAACCAAGCCAGCCTGACTATTTCACTTCCCAAACAAAACCGGCACTGGAAGACCCCACAAACTTATGTAAAAGAAGTTGATCAAGGCACTCAACTAACGGGAGATCGTTAAGTAGACAAGTAGTACGGTCCCACAGACAACCACCAGCATTACACGGTTACATCTTTGGTCAGCTAATACTTCACTTTTTGATAAGATATTCCTTGCTTTACCTTTTAGAATTGTTCTTTCCATGTGTCCATTATGCTGAGTTTCCATTTCTCATACTAATTCGAGTTTGGAACATTTCAACTCATATACTTATTCGAGTTTGGACCACTTCAACCCAATCGAAAATCAAACCAGTTTCAAAATCAAATACCAACACCAAATCCATGTAAACTGCAAATTTCTGTTAAGATAAAAAAAGATCATAATGCCGATTAATATTCGGCTGTTCAAGCTTATTTTTTCACATATGTGCTTATTCAACTCTGGGTCAATTTAAACACCTCATTTTGCGATTTATGAGCTATGTGTGACTTAGGGGGTGTTTGTTTCGGCTCATATAGTCAGCTTATGACTTATTTCGTTTTGAGCTTATGTTTAATAAGCTCATTTTTTGTGGCTTATTTTAAAACTTTTCTTTTTGGCTGATATAAGTTTATTAAACCAAACACCAAACACAACATTAGGATTTGGGGCATAACAATGGAATAATAAACTTTTATACACCGAAGAGTTTCAAAATAAGCTAAAAATAATAAGCTTACGAAACATAAGTCCAAAACCAAATAAGCAATAAACCGCCTATATAAACTGAAATCGCCTAATATCCCACGCAATAAGCAAATTCGCAAAACGCGTAACAGATCATCAAATCAATCTCACCAATACATCCTCAAAAATTCAAATTGGAATCAAAATAGAACTCCTTTCATCATCATCATTTATATTTATAATATATGTTCATCTAAACCTAACTATTATTACTCAATAACTACTACCACCTATTCACATAATAACCCAACCTAGGGTTCCGAAACCCTAACCCACGCACCACCGGCAAACCACCACGGCACCCTCCGGGAAACCGTTTCACCGCCGCATACTCTACCAGCGACTCAACAGACGGAACCGGCGAAACCGTCTTCACCGCCTTAACCGGAAAACAAACACACCTAATCTTCATCTCCGGCGAGACACGCTCATACTCCGCCACCACAGCTTTCAAATCCTCATCACACTCAACCGTCACCAACACGTCCAGATCCTCCGTCGGTAACTTACACTTCAACTTAACCGAATATCCACACGCTTCGAAAAACTTAACGGACAGTTCGGAGAAAGTGACGGAACGGGTGACGGAAAGGACTCGGGTGTGGCCGCCGATGTAACGGAGCTTACCGTCGGTGTGACGTGGCATGATTGTGCCGTTGTAGCTGTAGAGGAATTTGAGATTTGTTGGTTTTTGCGACGGTTTAGTGACGGAGTTTGAGTTGGTTGTTATGCGAGTCATGGTTGATGGAAGGAAGGAAGGTGCTAGAAGATTTTGTGGAAGGTCTTTAGGGGTTAATGGTAACGTCTGGGGGTATTTATAGGGTGGAGGGGGTTTTGTTGGGTTGTAGTGTGGGTTTGTAAGTTGGTCCTTGGGTTGTGTTTAAATTCTTATTTTGGTCCTTGAGTTTTTCATCGTCACTGATATAGTAAAATCTTTATAAATTAACATGAATGAAATCGTCTAAAACTATTATCAAAAAGTTAATTATTTAATTGATTAAAGATATTATTTTATTTATAAATTAATGAATTGTGATGTATAAAAATATATTATTTTGTAGAATAGTAATTATCGATTTATCGAGTTTCTACTAGATAATATTTTTTATCGTTTTGAGATTAACAAATTATAAGAGTTTATTAGATTTTTCAAGAAGAAAGTAAGAGTGAGTGTAGTTAAAGAAAAACATGTGTGCCTTTTAGAGAAAAAATTATAAAATATGGAAGTGAGAATTATGTTCAAATTGGTTTTTATTTTTAGAAAACTGTTTTAGCAAAAAATTAAAATTTATACTCTGTCCTAGAGGAAGTGCTTGCTAACAATTTTTCAGACAATTTATGATACATGAGAATATGAGATTAATGTGCATTTTAGTTATAGACGCGGCACCTTTTCTCATTATCATCTACCACCCTTTCTTTCCTCTCCGCTATTCATTCATGAAGATTGTCATATGTATTAATCAAATACATATATTATGATATGACATTTATGTAATGGTAAAATAGGAAAACTAATATATTATTACATTTATTTATTGAAATTGATCAATTATTTTAGAACAAATCAAAATAATAATGTGAATAATTTTTATGGAACGAATTAACTCATTAAGTATCTTTCAATCCATTAAAGAAAACAATAGAACCATTCTTAAAGTTTGACTTCTTTATTTTTTTGGAATTGCAAAAATGTCCTTAACATTTTATGAAATTGCAAAAACGGGACCGAGACAAAAAAGTAGCGCAAAAAAGACACCAACGTTCCACATTTTCGCAAAATGGCCACTGAGAGGCCTTTTCCGTTAGTTTCATCGTTAAGTGCCATGTCACCGAGGGTATTATCGTTATTTCACTGCTTTAAGGTCCACGTGGCATATCACTATTGATTCAGGGACTAAATTTGCAAAGTTATTTTTATCTTTTATTTCACATCTACCACCACCACCACTCTCTACCACCACACAACCAACACCACCACCCTTTACCCTTCATCTTCATCTTCTCCGGTGACCAAACCCAGATTCCAGTGATCAAACCCAAATTCCGGTCACTTTTTTCCTTTTCTTTTTCTTTTAACCCACAATGAACTAAAAATTACGTAACTGCTGAATGGAATGAAGTAAATTAAGTAAATTAAATAATTTTTTACGTTCTAGCTTATCATTCCATCAATTAATGTCCAGAAACTGCTGAATGGAATGAAGCTTTTGATTTCTCACGTGATACGAGATTCTTGTCAAATTGCATCAAGAAGACAAATGGTAACCAAATTTTATATATATATATATATATATATATATATATATAGGGGTGAGTTAAAATAAAAAAGGTATTTTTGATATGAAGGGTAAGAAAGATTATTGACCATTGATTTAAAAATCAAATGATGAGATTAAACTATATTATTAATTAAGGCTGGAAGGACAAAAAAGTCTTTTAACCATAATACATTAACACAAATTTATACGGATAATCACCCTTCTTCTCTATTATTCTATGACATCTCTCTATCCTCCAACAACTTTCTCTCTCTAAACAACAACTTTCATTTTCAATAATTCATTAAATTGTCTAAATCACCTACTAAATCTATTTTACAAAAATACCCAGTGATATTGAAAGATCAGAGATCAGAATAGATACAGATGGTAGGGATGGTGTTCTTAAATATATTCTGGTGGTGGTGGCCGTGGAACACTGTTGGTGGCGGAGTTCTATTCCGGTGGTTGGGATGGTTACATATCGTTTCATCGGCGGTGGGGTCAAGGGTGGATGATGAGGGCGATAGTCAAAACACCATTAATCGTTCAAAAATGCATCAAAACTTCTTATTAAAGTCGATGTTAAACGGCAATCGAAATATTATCGGTAATGGGTTTTAACCTACAGTTGCTTTATTGATCTATCAACTATTAAAATGTTCATCCAATTTAATTGTAAATGTTTTGTGCATAAAAATGGCTAAATGTGCATCAATTTTCGTAGATAGTTTATAAAAAATGTGATATATTTGGATAACTGTGAGTTGTGCGAAATAATACTGTTTTGTGCATTAAAAATGGACTAAATGTGTTGCAATTTTAGTTGGAAGTTTGTAAAAGTTGGTTACCTTTGGATAATCATGATTTGTGTAAATGTTTTGGGCATACAAATGGCTAAATGTACATCAATTTTCGTAGATAGTTTGCAAAAAATGTGATATGTTTGGGTAACCATGAGTTATGTGAAATAATACTGTTTTTTGCATTAAAAATGGGCTAAATGTGCTGCAATTTTAGTTGGAAGTTAAAAAAAGTTGGATATGTTTGGATAATCATGATTTGAGTAAATGTTTTATGCATACAAATGGCTAAATGTGCATCAATTTTCATAGATAGTTTGTAAAAAATGTGATATGTTTGGTAAGTGTGAGTTATGCGAAATAATATTGTTTTGTGCATTAAAAATGGGCTAAATGTGCTACAATTTTAGTTGGAAGTTAGTAAAAGTTGGATACGATTAGATAATCATAATTTGTGTAAATGTTTTGTGCATACAAATGGCTATAGATGTGCATCAATTTTCGTAGATAGTAGTGATGTGTTTAGGTAAGTGTGAGTTATGCGAACTAATACTTTTGTGTGCATTAAAAATGGGCTAAATGTGCTGCAATATTAGTTTTCATAGGATGTTATGCGAAATAATACTCTTGTATTAGTTTTCACAAGAAATTAGTCAAAGCGACAAGTGCAAGAAATCGACATGTTCTCGATGACGAGTTGACAAATTCTACGTTTTTGTGCATTAAAAGTGGGCTAAACGCGCATTAGTTTTCTTAGAAGCTATTCAAAGTGATAAGTGCAGGAAATTAACATGTTCTTTGCTAAAACTTACAAGTTTTGTGCATTAAAAATGAGCATTAGTTTCCACATGCAGTTAAGCAAAGTGATAACTTCCATAAGCTGATAAGATGTGGAACAACATATTTAAACACTTTGTATGCTAAAAAAATGAATCAATATATGCATTAAAGTATATTTAATTTAAATTATGGTCTATGCCAAAAAAAAAAAAAAAAAAAAAAAAAAAAAAAAAAAAAAAAAAAAAAAAAAACTTTTCATCAAGTGCTTGGCAGATGAGGAACATCCAAAAAATGTATTATGTTTGGGTAATTGTATCTGTTTTGTAAAATAACCTCATTTTTGGCATAAAAATTGACTAATGTGCAATAATATCATTTAAAGTTAGTAAACTGGTATCCTTATTTCATTAGCAGACATTTATATGAAATAACATTGTTTTGTGCATCAAAATAGATGAAATGTGCATCAGTTTTAATAGGAAGTTAGTAAATTGATATCATTAGGTAATCAACATGCACTTTGTATAAAAATGGCATTGTTTTTTCTTTTTCATTTTGTAAAAATGTGAAGGATATATTAGCTCAAGAACACTTATAAAGGCTAAAAATAGCACTAGACATCAAAATGGTTTATATGTGCATTAGTTTTAATAGGAAATTAGAACAGTGACATGCTTAGGTAATCAACATGCCTTTATATGAAATGACATTGTTTTGTGGATTAATAATGGGCTAACTATGCATTAATTTTCATAGGAAGTTAGTGAAAGTACTCTCCTTAGGTAATCAACACGCCAATTACTCCCGCAAAACCCTATTATTTACTTGTTTTCAAAACCCGATAAATAACTATGCGTATAGCCAATTACTGTTGTATTCTACCATTTTTATTGTTGATGTTATACCTTATGTGTGCATAGTAATATTTGGTCTATGTATATCATTGCAGTGAGGCAACAACTTTTGGCTCTGGAGTTATGTTATCATTGGTTACTGGTATGAGAGGTGCTACCGTGATCTCAGTTGGAGTTTTCTTTGCACTCGCGAATGGTGAAAATTTTAAGGTGATCATGTTGTATCTCATGCGCAGTCTTCTTAATTGTTTTACTCAAAAAAAGTTATGTGAATTATAAAAGTAATGCATTAATAATCCTATTTAGCATGGATAAAGTATAATGATTTATAAAAGTAATCGAATTTTGAGTCAACTAAGCGCAATTCAACTCAATGTGTTGGCCCAATGTGCATTAAATTTACCTGTTTTCGTTGGACCCATATGCAGGTGGAGGAGAAATTTTCACACCAGCAAGCAAAAGATGTTTTGTGTAATAAAACGAGATGCTTGCTATCCACCATAGGTCTTGAATTTTGATCGCAGTGATAAAAGTTTGGTGATGGCTTGTTACTGAACGTGATTTCTCATTGCTTAATTACTAACAGAGGTAACAAAAACTCTATTTGTTTTACTGTCATCTAACTTATGGTTCTTGTAATATATGATTACAAATCAATTAGTTTTCTGCCATATGCTAAAATCAACCAAGATGTTTAGCTCTGGATATTTAAATATTGAATCTTGCTATATTTCCATGCTTGGAATTGGATAATTATTTCATTTTTAAGATATGATAAACTTGACATCACATTGATGTTGCAACATTTTCTCTAACAGATGCACACAATGGTAGTATGGGGTGCATAGTCGCATTTGAAATCATCTACTTGCTCTATTACGAGCTTTCAAATACACTACAACAGTTAAAATTAACTTCATATAATATTATTTTAGAAAGGCAACTAGATATAAACTAAAGATTGATCTAGGCATCTAGGGTGTGTTAGGGATTGCTTAAGAAAGATACTCAGCTAGCTACTTGAAAGTTTTTAAAATAAGCTGTATTGAATAAGCAATTTTGAGTTTTTTTCTTCAATAGTAATTTCAAGTTACTTATCCAAAACACTGGTTTTAATAGGCATTCCCAAACACCTTAACTTAAATTGATTGCAATGTACCATGATCTTTCATAGATTTATCTTATGTTATTATGGTGGGTTAAATTAGGAAGAACACCGTTTTGTGCATTAAAAATGGTCTAATTGTGCATTTGTTTTCATACAAAGTTAGTAAAGGTGACAGGCTTAGGTAATCGGCACTCTATTGTATGAATTATCAGTATTTCGTGCATTAAAATGGTCTAATTGTGCATTCGTTTTCATAGGAATTTAGAAAAGGTGACATGCTTAGGAAATCAATACACTATCGTTTGAAATGACACAATTTGTACATTTAAAATTGTCTAAATGGACATTAATTTTCATAGAAAGTTAGTAAAGGTGACCTACTTAATTAACGAGCATGCTAATGTTTGACAATACATGGTTTTGTGCATTAAAAATGGTGTAAATCTGTATTGGGTTTTTTTAATGCCATTGTATTATTTTTTGTGTATTATCAGTGAGCTGAACAACGAAACGGATAAGGATGATTATGAACAAAGTTTGTCAAAGATTAGACATGAGCTGGATAACATAGTATAACTGTATAAAATTGTTTTTGAGAGAGGCGAATAGGAGCAACTGCTGCTACCGGTGCTTTTAGTCCTACAAAAGGCTGTGGAAGGGCCACTCACGGCATCTGATATTCCAGCTACCAGTAAACAGGGTTGTCCATTTTTGGACTTTGAGTTGAATGTTGGAGTTGTGGATGATGCCAGTTTAAATAATGCATCATCAATATGCTCGGTGAACCGTGCTCTTACTGGAGGGGGATTGGATCTTGATCTAAATGCATGCGAGGAGAATCCCAAGGCTCTCCAACTGCCCTTCAACAGCAAAAGTAGACCGGTCATAGCACAATTTCCTCAAAGGTTACCTCCTATGGTGGCTTGTCTAACTCTGAATAAAATTCTTCGAGGGGTTTCGACGTGAATAACGGACCTGATGTAGAAGAAATTGGTGGTGAATCAGTATCATATATAGGGAAGAAGAAAGTTGGGATTGTATGTTTTGGTGTGGTAAATGGTGTGTTAGTTTCTAGAAGTTAATACAGTTAATTTTTCTGATAGATTACTTGTATAGATAGGTTTTTGTAACAAAATGTTCGTAAAATTTCTTCTATTTGATGCATTCATGGCCGTGGAAGCGATTTTGTGTTCGATTGGGAAACTATTTCCTTAGTGTAAAATTGTGTTACATATGATCTATGGATAATAAGATACTTCATCCTCGAAAGTAAAATCTAAAAGTAATTCTACATGATTGAGAAACTATTTCCTAAGTGTAAAATTGTGTAACTGATATTGGCGTGTGTGTTATTAGGGAAGAAGAAAGTTGGGATTGTAAGTTTTGGTGCGGAGGGAAGTCGGATTTATTAAATAGGTTGTTACGGTTAGAATATAAAATTACTTTTATACCCTTAATAGTTAGTTAGGATCAAAGTTAATCTCATCCATTGATTTTAAATCAAGGGTCTAAAATCTTTCTTATTTTTTTTACCAAAAATTTTCTTTTTATTTGATCTCATCCCTATATATATATATATATATATTTACTACCTTATAATGTATTTAGGACATTTAAATTTAAAAGTCTTAAAAAAATAAGACCAAAAACATTTTCACAAAAAGAAAGTTACATATGAAGAGGTTTCAACCCAAATTTAAATGTATTAATATTGCTATTAAAAATTCAGACTTGTAACATCCTGGAAATTAAATGTATTTAAGTGTCGACTTGTAACTGCCTTCGAATATTTATAATGTTTTTAAATGTATTTTGAATTATGTAATGGTTGAAAAAAAAGGTGTATTTCGGCATAAAATTGTCACAGGGTACCCGCCGCCGCATTGCGCGGGTACCCTTCTAATATATATATATATATATATATATATATATATATATATATATATATATATATATATATATATATATATATATATATATATATATATCTTTCTAGATATGTAGTTCTTTTGAGAAAATTTGTTGTGGTACTTGGTTGATGATGATGAATCAATAAATTATAGGAAATATTGTTCAGCGGTTGTGCGCTGCAGCTGATATAAAGTTCTACGTGACGGTTCTCTCAGAAGCCGAGAAACAAGGATTCAAGAGTTCTACTTATGTAATGGGTAACAAGAATTGTAATCTTACGTCTTGGGCTCCTGGATGTGAGCCCGGTTGGGCTTGTCATTGAAGCTTGCCCAGCTGGATCATTCTGTCCACTTGCTAGTCTCAATCCCGTTACTAATATATGTGACCCGTATGTAATTTCAGTTTTCCTTTTGGTTGAAAGTACTCATAAAAATAGTGAGTCAGAAAGCTTAATGTATAACAAATTGCAGATATCGTTACCAACCACCACCAGGAGTGACCAATCATACTTGTGGCAGAGCAGATGTATGGTCAGCTGTTACGAATATCCGTGAGGTATTTTGTCCAGCAGGGTCCTATTGTCCGAGCTCCATTCTGAAACATACTTGCGAATCTCGGTATATGTTATATTTCATGGTGCTTCTACACTTGTTGTTTATCGTTAATTGAATGGTTGTCAAAACTCTTTAACTCATCAAAACTCTATGTTACCTGTTTATCGCCTCATTATTAATATCCATTCATCTTATTTCAGACATTACTGCAGACTTGAATCAACATATGAAACAGGTAACATTTGGAACATGATCCATTGTGTTAGAAAAATTTACATGACTCGTTTTCTTTCACATTGGTGTTTGGAACAATTATGTGACTTTGCTCACGTTAATGCAGTAAAAAATAATTAAGAATGTGGATAAACTTGCAGAGTGTTATCGATTTGCTACATGTGACAAAGGGGCGTCAATTCAGAATATCACTGTGTATGGAATAATGATTTGTGTAAGTGCGTATCTTACTCAATAACAGTATGAGAAATGAGAAGGGACCTTAGATTTATCAAGGGTTTTTTTGGATAAAGTAGTCATGTTCTTCATTTGATTCTTCTAGTCATTGTGGTTTATATGTATGTGCAGGTTGGGTTGATGCTTCTCCTGCTCATTTTTTACAACTGTTCGGATCAGGTTCTTGCCACTAGAGAAAAAAGAAAAGCAAAATCAAGAGAAGCAGCTGCACTAAGTGCAAAAGAAATAGCACAAGAAAGATGGAGATCAACAAAAGACGGAGCAAAGAAAAGAGCAGTTGGGTTGCAAAGCCAATTAACACGAACATTTTCTCGTATGAAATCACCCTTGTCAGAACAATCCAACATTGGTCCTAATGGCAACACGAACATTTAAAGAAATTTAAACAGTAACTAGCTAACTTAACTTAATTGGCATTCTAACATCTTCATTTTTTTTCTCAAAGATATCAATTTTCAACCAACATATTCTCAAAGTTACGTAATTTTTATGTTTTATCTTTAAAAGAAAAAGGAAAGGAAAGTTATGTAATTTTTAGTCCATTGTGGGTTAAAAGAAAAAGAAAAGGAAAAAAGTGACCGGAATCTGGGTTTGGTCACCGGAGAAGATGAAGATTAAGGGTAAAGGGTGGTGGTGTTGGTTGTGTGGTGGTAGAGAGTGGTGGTGGTGGTAGATGTGAAATAAAATATAAGAATAACTTTGCAAATTTAGTCCCTGAATCAATAGTGATATGCCACGTGGACCTTAAAGCAGTGAAATGACGATAATACCCTCGGTGACATGACACTTAACGATGAAACTAACGGAAAAGGCCTCTCAGTGGCGATTTTGCGAAAATGTGGAACGTTGGTGTCTTTTTTGCGCTACTTTTTGTCTCGATCCCGTTTTTGCAATTTCATGAAACGTTAAGGACCATTTTTGCAATTTACCTTTATTTTTTATTTTTTTTAACTCAAAACCCACGCTTTTCTTCATCGGAATGAAAAACACCAAATTGTTTAAATGCGTTTTTTAAATTTTCAACTCCCTTACCTAAATATATCAACCTCCAAATATTTAACAAAAATTATATCAAAACCTAGAAATATTTCGTCCAAGAGTTTTTTGTTTTTTTTAATAAACATGTTTAAGATTTAGCTCTCTCTCAATAAAAACATATAAATCACATCACTGCTTATACGCATTTATTTTTAGTAAAAGTCGTGTACTCAAGATAATTTTATTAAATGTCAAAACTGAATGTACAATTTCTTTCTTATTTATCACATGAAACAAAAAACAATAGATAATGCTATTTTTAGTAACCAAGATGAGGTCACATGAAAATCACTAATTGAGATGAAGTTGAACAACCACATGATCAAATTTAGTTCAAGAAGTTTGTTGAACTTGTTAAAAAGGAATAATAGTGTGTGCATGATTATTTGAGAATGAGATCTCAAAGTGAGATTTACGTAAAATTTACTTGATTATAAACACCTTAAGGTTTTGATTGTGAATTTGTGATAGCTTTTTTTTTAAAACAATTAGCCTTTATGGCTATGTTAAGCTTACGACGGTAAAAAATATATTTATAAAAAGTACTCACGCTCTAGGCTTCTTATTTATTTAGAGGGAATTGCAAAAATCGTCCCTAAAGTATGGCCAAATTGCACGTTTCGTCCCTGAACTTTCGAAAGTGCAAGGATCGTCCCTGTGGGAAACTTTTGGGGCAAAAATCGTCCCTGGCCTACTTCAAATGACTAAAATACCCCTGCCAAACTTTAAGGACGATTTTTGCAATTCTCTCTTTTTCACATTCTTACTCAAATGGTCCCTGTGCTTCGCTGGGCATTACAAATTTAGTCCTAACTTTTTTTTAATTAATTTATTTAACTATTAATATTAGTATTATTTTTTTATACGATTTCGTCCGTTTTTGTCCGTTTTTCTTTCGTTTTTGTCCGTTTTTCTTACGTTTTTGTCCATTTTTCTCACGTTTTTTTTTCGTTTTCATACGTTTTTTCCGTTTTCATACGTTTTTGTTCGTTTTTCTTACTTTTTTGTCCGTTTTTCTCACATTTTTTTCGTTTTCATACGTTTTTGTCCGTTTTTCTTACGTTTTTTTCCGCTTTCATACGTTTTTGTTCGTTTTTCTTACGTTTTTGTCCGTTTTTTCTCACTTTTTTTCCGTTTTCATACGTTTTTGTTTGTTTTTCTTACGTTTTTGTCCGTTCTTGTTACGTTTTTTTTCGTTTTTATACGTTTTTGTCCGTTTTTCTCACTTTTTTTTTGTTTTCATTCGTTTTTCTTACGTTTTTGTCCGTTTTTCTCACGTTTTTTTTCATTTTCATACGTTTTTATCAGTTTTTCTTACGTTTTTTTTTCCGTTTTCATACGTTTTTCTTCCATTTTCCACTTTTTCGTCTGTATTTACACTGTCCATCACAAACAAAAAAAATTCCAAAAAAAATTTTCAAAAAAAAAATTTTAGAAAAATAAAATAAAAAAAGGTTTCCGAAAAAAAATTTGAAAAAATGTTTTTGAATTTTAAAATTTCAAAAAACATGTTTTCGAAAAAAAATTTAAATAATTCCAAAATTTTTCTAATTTTTTTTTTTAAATATTTCTTCTAAAAAATATTTTTTAGAAATATTTTTTCTAAAAAATATTTATTCGATTTTTTTAAAAAGTTGTAGAAAATTTTTTTTGAAAAAAAAAGAAAAAAAATGTTTTTGAAAAAAAAAATTCGAAAAGAATTTTATTTTTTAAAAGAAAAAATTCGAAAAAAACGTAACAAGAACGGACAAAAACGTAAGAAAAACGAACAAAAACGTATGAAAGCGGAAAAAAACGTAAGAAAAACGGACAAAAACGTATGAAAACGATAAAACGTGAGAAAAACGGACAAAAACGTAAGAAAAACGAACAAAAAAGTATGAAAACAGAAAAAACGTGAGAAAAACGGACAAAAACGTAAGAAAAACGAAAAAAAACGTATGAAAGCGGAAAAAAACGTAAGAAAAACGGACAAAAACGTATGAAAACGAAAAAAAACCTGAGAAAACGGACAAAAACGTAAGAAAAACGAACAAAAACGTATGAAAACGAAAAAAAACGTGAGAAAAACGAACAAAAACGTAAGAAAAACGGACAAAACGTATGAAAACGAAAAAAACGTGAGAAAAACGGACAAAAACGTAAGATAAAGGGATAAAAACGAAAGAAAAACGGACGAAAACGGACGAAATCGTATAAAAAAAATAATACTAATATTAATAGTTAAATAAATAAATTAAAAAAAATGTTAGGACTAAATTTGTAATGCCTAGCGAAGCACAGGGACCATTTGAGTAAGAATCTGAAAAAGAGAGTTGCAAAAATTGTCCCTAAAGTTTGGCAGGGGTATTTTAGTCATTTGAAGTAGGCCAGGGACGATTTTTGCCCCCTAAGTTTCCCACAGGGACGATCCTTGCACTTTCCAAACTTCAGGGACGAAACGTGCAATTTGGCCAAACTTTAGGGACGATTTTTGCAATTCTCTCATTTATTTATTTATTTATTTTTATCAATCCACTAGCATGGTACGGGACAAGATTTAAGTCAAGTGCACTTTAAAAACTTTAATAGAAAATAGAAAATTGATGGATAAGAAATGAACAACCACAAATAGTTGAGGGACAATTATAAAATGAACAAAGAAAGACTTCAATTCTACACGCAAAATACGACCAAGGCTGCTTTTTCTCATAATTTCCGGAAATAAATAGGAATTATTCGGATATTCGACTGTTACGTTTTTATATTCTTATACTAAGACTTTGGAGTTTTGGACCAATTTGCTAAAAAGTAAAGACTTTGGAACGAATTTATGCCTACAAAATATGACGAAAGGGTATTTCGTTGAAAGGGTATCAAATGTGCAAAACAAAAGGAATTGTAACTTCACGTTTAGTTAGTTGATTTACTAATTATACTGTTACAACAATTCATTGTCGTGTTCGTTGTTGATATTCTATGTATACCTTTTTACGTTACATGTGTTTTCATTACTTTTGTACCAAGAGGTGCAAACGGGCAACCGGTGGTTAAACCGGCGACCGGTTTTTGACAAAACCGGTTTTCTAAAACCGAACCGGTTAGACCGGTTATGGGTTTTTACCCCATACCGGTTTTTTACCGGTTTTATACGGTTTTAAAATAAAACCGGTTTTATTTATTTATTTTCAAAAAAAAAAAAAAAAAAAAAAGTTACCGTTGGAAAAAGACCGGGTTTAACCGGTTTTTTTTTAAATATAACCGTTTAAAATATATATATATATATATATATATATATATATATATATATATATATATATATATATATATATATAGCCGTTGACCGGTTTTTTCCGGTTTTTTTTAAATTTACCGAGCCAAACGGCTCTATGAAAATATGACCGTTTTTTTTTTTGTTTTTTTGAGGGTTTTGGGGAGTTTTAAGGCACTATAAATAGAGGTAATGAGTTGGGGTTGAAAACACATCAAAAACAATCTCATTTCTTTCTCTAATCTCTCAAAAACGCTCAAAAATCGCTATTTCGCATTTTCGCTATAATGGAAAACTTTCAATCACAATCACAACAAGCTTCCACTACTCCCTCCGTTGCTACTAGCAATGTCCGAAAACAACATTACACAAACGATGATGTTGAACATGTTAGACCAACCACCCGAAAAGGTGATGTGTGGGCTAATTTCGATATGTGTGTTATGAAAGATGGTAATGTAAAAGCGCGTTGCCACAAATGTGGGCATTTTTATAGCACCGGGTCTAACTCTACACTTAGGAGTCATATTGGTAGTTGTAAGGCGGTTCGAAATGATAGTTCGCAAGGTACTATCGGTTCGGATGGTCAAGTTTTTATTTATGATGCGGATGCGCTTCGACTTGATTTTACGAAGTCTGTCATTCAACAAGGGCTTCCATTCAACCACTTCGACAACGTCAAGCTAACGGAGATCATCAAAACGAGGCTACAACCGCGGTATCAACATGTAAGTCGTACTACTCTTAGAAGTGATGCTTTTAAATTATGGAAAACGGCTAAAAAAGAAATAATTGAAGGTTTTCGTCAATATAAATATGGTGTTTCTATAACTACGGATACTTGGACCGCACCACATGGTACGGCAAATTCTTATCTCGCTGTTACGGCTCATTGGTTTAATCCCGAATCTTGGTTATTAATGAAACGGACAATCGCTTTTAAATTATTTGGTTATCCTCATACGGGATGTAATTTAAGAAAAATTTTGCATGACACTTTAATTGAATATAATTTAGATGATAAAGTTTTTACGATTTCACTAGATAATGCATCAAATAATACTAGAGCTATGGACTTGTTAAAATTACGTGTAAAACCTATTTTAGATGTTGCTTTTTTTCATTCCCGTTGTTTTGCTCATGTTATAAATTTATCCATACAAGCGGCATTAAAAATATGTGATAGTTTATATACGAAATTTAGGGGTTTATTAGTATTGATATATAAATCGAGCAACGAACGACAAATAAACTATAAACGTTTTCGTAAAATGTGTAATGAAGAACCCCTAGGACCTTGCCTTGATAATAATACTAGACGGAATTCTACTTGCATAATGTTTGAAAATATATTACGACAACGTGCGACTTTACAAGCTTTTAATCAAAGACTTATTAATAAAAATATGTCCAACATAATACTAAACGACCAAGATTGGGATCGACTAAATGAATTAACTATGTTTTTACAAGTTTTTAAAGAGGCAACAACTATATTATCGGGTGTTTATTACCCAACTAGCCCATTAGTTTTAAATCAAATTTATGCTATGACGGAAAAATTATATGATTTAAAAAACTCACCTTCACGAATGTTTAGAAAAATGGTTAAAATTATAAAAAAGAAATTTATAAAATATTTTGCTAGTTTACCTTTGGTTTTTACTTGTTCCGCCGCACTTAATCCATGTTTAAATGTTGGAGGTGTAGAACTTTTAATAAAAAAAATAATGGAAAATTTAGACTTATCTTTTGGGTTAGACGGTGATGACGTGGGCTATATAGAATCTCAAATTTTTAGATTTAACGATCATTTTCAAAAATTGTTTGGCATTTATGCAACAAAATATGGTCACCAACAAAACCCAATTGTTGACCAAATGTGGGCCGGATCGTCCCAAATGACAAGAGACATTAATATAAACCTTTATAATTCTTTATTTGAAGACGCTACAAGGCGTCAACGATCATCGGCCACAACAAGCGAATTGGGACAATATATGGCTACAAACTTTTTAAGAACTTTAAGTCCCAATGAGTTTGCAAACTTTGACATTTTGGCTTGGTGGAAAGAAAGGGAAATTCAATATCCGGTTTTATCCGCTATGGCTCGTAACTTATTAGCGGTCCAAGCTTCGACGGTAGCTTCCGAATCGGCCTTTTCGGTTAGTGGTCGAATTATATCGGATAGAAGACAAGATTAACATGTGAATCCGTGGAAGTATGTGTATGTTTGAAAGATTATTTGGACAGAGTAGATAGGATACAACATGAATCATCGTTGGAAGGTCCAATATTAGATAAAGAGATTGAAGAAGGTATAATAAGAGAAGAAGAAGAAGCGGGGATATCACCTTCGTTTTCGACTACGAATACCGAAGGCGAATTAGATGAAGGTAAGTTTGAAGTTGAAGATTTAGATGTACAAGATTTTTTGGCAGAAAATGATCTTGATGACGACTTGAGTGACTAGTTGAGTATAACGGGTGATGGCAATGCCGAAGCTCGATATACTTGATTACACTAATATGTTTTCGGGTGATGGCCATGCCGAAGCTCGCAAAATATATTAGTATTCATATGTTTTTATGATTGTATTGTTTAAATAAAATTTATGATTGTATTTTTTTAGTTGTATAATTGTATTGTTTAAATAAAAATTATGATTGTATAATTGTATTGTTTAAATAAAAGTTATGAGTATATTGTTTAATTATATGTTTGATAATTAACAAGTTATAACCCAAAAAAAAAAAAAAAAAAAAAAAAAAAAAAAAAAAAACGTTCGAAAAAAACGAACTCGGTAAATAACCGAAAAAAAAATCCAAATCCGAACATTTATAACCGAAAAAACGAACCGGTAAAAAACCGATTCCGAAAATTTATAACCGAAAAAAGCCGATTCCGGACATCTATAAACGAAAAAAACCGACTCCGAAAAAACCGAACCGAACCGAAACTGGTTTTTAGAAAAACTGGTTTTTTGAAAACCGGTTTTAACCGGTATATTTGCACCTCTGTTTGTACCTTTACGCGAGGTGTTGCCACATTTTTTAAAAGATGTTAGTCCGTTTGATGGATGCACGAATTAGTGGTGGCCGTAAAAACCTTCATCTTTTATGTCGTGACGAAGAAGTTATTTGAGTAATGATATATATTATTATTATTATTATTATTATTATTATTATTATTATTATTATTTTTCTAACTTCCTCCCGCGATAAGGACGTGTCTAAGGATGCTACTTCGGGCGGGCGTGCTTCTTTCTATGGGGCGCGCATCACTTTGGACGTGCTTTACTTTACCGGCAGATGCATGAGTCGGAACATAATAGCTAGGCCCGTCGTGGGAGGAGAATAAGCAAAATTTATTGCATAATCCAAGTAAAAGTGAACATCTAGCTAATCAAAATCATCATCACGAGCAGAAGCTGAAACTGCTAGTCGGTCTACCGGATCAACTTCTGTCTACCCCTCCCGGTCAAAGATCGTCGGGAGTCTTTTTTTTTTTTTTTTTTTTTTGAATCTGGGAAAAATGAATGAAAATAAAAGCGGAGACCCGCCATCTGCTAGCATTGTGGTTTGGAATCGATTCTTTATCAATAGCCCACCCTTTCTTTGAACCTTGTCAATGATCGAACTGAAATTAAAGATATGAACTGAGTGCCATTTGATGAGTAACTGAGAACAAAGGAGAGGGATATGGAAAGAATGAAGTAATGAAAGAGGTAGTTATTGCTAGTAGTAACGACTTGTCACGATCCATTGGTTCATATAGAATCCATGTCCTAGGTGTATCAAAAAACATTCTTTTCACTAAGCGTATATAATAAAATAGAGTGAAAGGGTCCACCCCGAAACCAAGGGGGTACTAACTAACAGCTGAGTCCACTCTTGTAGAACCCTGTAAAAATTTCTTGTAATTAAATCGTTAATAAATATATAATCTTTCGTTATCGTTTCTAATTCCCATTTTCTCGGAAAAATTTAAAATTTTCTTATTATATTATTTTGGCGATTTTCACAAAATAATATAATTCACGAAATGACGGAATTAATCTTCGACACGTTACACGAAACTTAAACTTTACATCTAATCCTAAACCTAAATCCTAATCCTAATTATATTTATCAAATATAATTAAAATTCACTAATTACCCTATTAATCAAACCGGACCCTTAATTACCTTCGGCCCAAACCTTGACCTCTATTCCTAAGCCCACGAAACAAAGCCCAAAATCTATTTTTTTTAATTTTCATACGTTCGACTAAGTTCACACCCTCCCCAAAACGCATCGTTTATTTGTAAATCTTCTACACGACCCACGCATTTTATTTTCCCATCTCGTTAACCTACTAGCCAACAATTAGTGTGTCAAGTCTCGTGTTCCTACGTTGAGTTTTGATACGCTTTTAACAGGCAAAGTATTCGACCTTAGCAAACCCAAATCGATTTGGACTATATTCAAAACTTAACCGTTTTGAATCTAGTTTGTTTCTAATCGTTCCTAATATTATTCCTAAGATGATTCTAAGCTCAAATGTTAAAGATGATCATGTATATTCAAGTTGTACACGATTTTGTAAATCGTGTTGTATGATAATATATATGTCGACATGGGTATGATTCATCCCAACACCCTCCTTCTTTTGTGCTCTCACAAGCTATCCTAAAACAATATAAAACTTCACCTAAGGAGTCTAGTACTGATATGCAATAGTGTGGGAAGAGTTTACATTGAACTTTCTTACTAAAACGTTATATATTTGTAATATATATACGTACGTTGCATGCATCTTACTCTTATTCATTCTCTCATTCTTTCACTGCAATAATTGGACCTTCAAATCCTTCTCATAAGACTTACAAGTCGAGTGGTATTATATTGGAAGCAAAGAAAAGATATCGGGTTCAAAATAATATATAACGTTTGGGTTATATAGCTTGGACGTGATTTCTTGTGTTCTTTTATACCTATCTCGACTCTATATCACCTCTAAGGTGTTTATAAGTTTCTTACACTCAATTCTAATCCATTTCATACGTATTTATATGTTCATGCACTTTGTGATTTTTGTTTCAATCGTCTACACTTTGCACTTTTAATTCACGTATATATTTGTTCTTAGTACACGAGACGTGATTAGCCTCTATCTTGGAAGGCCTAGGAATCACGTAGCACACACCATTCACTTTAGTTGTAACGTTATACTCATTTCATGCATCCATTTTAAATTAGCATCCATCGATTTAAAATTTGTAAAACACTTAGTAAAATTCACAAGTTTTCAAAATATATATACCGGTTCAACCATGTCACAAAATCAACGTATAACTTAAAATCTAGTTTAACAATGGTACCATATCTTTTCACGACGTCATAGACCACCTAGCAAACTAATGTTTTCATGTAAACAACTTGTAAAAATAATCACATCTTGACACCATACTCGAACCATTTTGAAATGACACAAACCGAACTTCAAAACCAAAATTTCAAATAAAATTCTTAAGCTTGTCGAGTGGGCTTAACTAAAGCCCACTAAGCATTTGAAATCCGTAAGCCCACTGGGCCTATAAGAAATGTTTTTAGAATCATAAAAATAGTCCAAAGCCAAGCCCAAAACTTTTTCCATGCCCTCGCCTCCAAAAATCTTAATGGGCCTTAAGTTAATTCGATCCAGGCCCATAAGCTATAAAAATGAGCTTTTGAAATAAATAAGCAGTTAAATAAGCTTGTTACTTAATTAATAAGCTTCGGAAAATTTTTAGAAAGTTCCATAATCATTTTTGTAAAAATTGGACTAAAAATGTAACGCGACGACACCTAGAAGGACTAAATGTGTAAATATTGAAAATCAAGGACTAAACCTGTAAATACAGAAATCTAAGGTTAAAATGTGATAAAAATTAATATTAGAAGGTTTGTATTGATTATTGGACAAAGTAGAGGACTATAGTTGAAAAATATATAGAAAGGACTAACGGTGTAACGCAAGTATCGTTAGTGTAAAAATGGTAAAAATTGGAAAAGGAGACAAAGACTAAACATAATTTATTTATCATTCTTATTTATTTTCTATTTTCGTCAATTTATTTCATATCATGTTTAAGCTTTATTTTTATATATATATATATATATATATATATATATATATATATATATATATATATATATATATATATATATATATATATATATATATATATATTATTAACTTAACGTTAATAATATATAAAACGATAGTTAAAAAGTTAAGGTTTTACTTACGATTAAAAAGGAAAAACTTCGATGGATAATTTTTAAAATCATATTTTGTCATATCATGCATATCACAATATTTTCACTGCACATCACTTAATCGTCATAACGAATATCTAATATTCGTTATTTTCTTTATAATTACCGAATAGTTTTTGGTCAAGTTCTTAGATAAAATTTATTTATCAGGTTGTGTTTCGAAGCCGTTTTCATAAAATTCGTCCGACCTTATTTTCTTCGTTTTCAGTATCAATCAAGGTGAGTCATAGCCTCACATTTAATTATTTTCAAAACTCCGTGAGGGGGATACATGCTATAAATAGATCACAAGTGTTTTTCTGTATGTTTTCCTGACTGATATATGCCTAAGTTAGCTATTGCCAAAAGACCCTTATTCATGAACCATTAATCACTGCGGTGAACGCGAATATAATGAATAGATCTATTTAAGGTTTGACAGCCTTTCCCACTAATGCTTGACGGAATGCCATTATGCGTGTGGTTAGCCGCATTAGTCGTGATAATTATATTTGAGTAAAAATAAGAATTGACAAATCACCTATTACACGAGGGCAAATTTATCATTGATTTGATAAACACCCGCCGTTTACGGTATTTGTTAACGTTTGCGTATCATGAGACTTAGTGCAATATATGAACTGCAATATCAATGTTTTCAAACTGATTGTATTTTCCAATACAATCTTGCTTGTGTATCAAAATGATTATTAAATTCAAACTCTATGATTTCACTCAACAATTTTGTTGACTTTTAAGCATGTATCTCAGGTATTTAGCAGGGGAAGCAAGCATGGAACGGGCGGCAAAAATCTTCAATTTATGTTTAATTTATTTCAAATATGATGTAAAATAAATGATGTTTGATTTAATTCAAAACATCAAGTTTTTATAATACTCTGATAAGGAGCTATTGTATTTCAAATAATTATAAATGAAATAATATTTTTAAAACGTCTCTTCGAGTCGTTTTCTATCATTATGACTTCGATCCTCACCGTAACACCCTAATTTCTATTCCGCTGCCGCATTTCAAATTAGGGGGTGTTACAACTCTGAACCGCAGGAGATAGTTGCCCATCATACGGCTCACCAACTTCACTTGCCTCTATGGGGGCTCGCTCCGGGCAGGTTCGGTCACTTACAATACATGGCTCTTCGAAGGAAGGGCTTGGGTTAGGAGCATTTTCAATATGACTCTTTTCCTGTATTTGTTCGATGAGAAATGCGAGTCGGTTTTGTCCACTTTCTCCATCCCCCTCTAGAAAAATGAAAAAAAAAAAGGGTAATGGAATGACTTCTTATTCCCGTGTTTGATCTCTTCCATCGCGGCCTCGCTCCTTGTCACTTATGTTGAAGAAAGGTTTGGAACCCTGTAGATAATGAAGAGGGGCCAAAGATCTTCCTCTCAATAGTGCTTCTCGAGGCTCCACTCTCCCCCTGAATAAGTAAGACCCCGTTAGCCTGGGCGAAGATGAGGATAAAGAGTAAGGATTGAAGCCCCCTTAGCTCTGCCAGACACTGGACAGGGGTTAGCTCTGTAAATGTGTAGAGCCAAGCGTAGTGTGGTGTAGTAGTAAGCACTTCTAGGCCACTTCCCGGCTACTGGATAACTCCAGTGACAAGTTAACCACACCAAAAATACATAAAGACCCACGAAAAATTACATAGGGATTCTCATAAAAGTACAGACATGTGTACTTTTATGTGGGTCTCTGTATACTTTTGATGTATTTTTTGTGTGCTTAGGCACAAGTTAGAAAAACCCTTATTATTATTATTATTATTATTATTATTATTATTATTATTATTATTATTATTATTATTATTATTATTATTATTATTATTATGAACCATCACTTTATTAGAACTATAAAAATTTACATGAAGTTGGATGTGAGTCTAGATACAAGCTGTGCTCCCACTCCTTTCTGAATACAAAAGTTTATTCAATGAAAAATAAAAACATCACTCTTAGCATTATTTGAGTGGCTAATGGCAATAGACTTAATACGTGAAAGTGTATCTAAAGCATCCGTATCAAATTCCCTGAACGTAGAAAAAAACAAATGGTATGAACTTGTATCCATTGTCCTCACATTTCGATGAATACTTTCTCTTTTTCTGCTCTACGGCATTGTACAAGACAATCCCAGGAGCCCATGAAGTCGCCCCAATACCAGCAAATGGAGTGATACCAGTCACATCTAAGCATGCATCTTTACCTTGAAACCAATTAAATAATAACAAATCTGCATGTCGTAGCTCCTTCTCATCCTTCGAAAGAAACCCCATAGGAGCCTCCTTACGCACCATGATCCCAACCTTAGAACATATATTAACAAGTATTATTATTATTATTATTATTATTATTATTATTATTATTATTGAAACACAATAATTTTACATAAAGTTGGATGAGAGTCTAGACACAAGTTGTGCTCCTACTATTTTCTGAATACAAAAGGTTACTATAAGAAAGATAAAAACAACACTTTTAGCATTATTTGAGTGGTCAATAACAATAAACTTAGTACTTGAAAATGTGTACAAAGCCTCTGTATCAAATTTCTCGAACGTAAAAACACCACTATTATTATTATTATTATTATTATTATTATTATTATTATTATTATTATTATTATTATTATTATTATTAGAACGGTACCTGCGCAATGCGGCGGCGGGTACCTGTGACTATATTTTGCGTTATTCGGTTATTCGGTTACATATTTAGTTGTCTTTATGCTTTATAAGTAGAGATGGTTAAGCCAAATAATTTTAGTTTGAACAACCAACATGCTTCCTAACAAACTTCCTAACTAACCTGGTTCTCAACCTATTAATTTTGAAATCCTTCCACAATAAGCAAGTAAAAGTCTGAATTTTAAGCATTTCTAATTATAGAATAGTCCCAAATGCATTATATAGTAGTATAGATTATTATTATTATTATTATCTATTTATTTTTTATTTTTTATACCAACATTACTTTATTAGAAACTTATAAGATTTACAAAAAATTAGTGAAGAGTTGAGATACTAACTGAGCATCTTCTCTTTTAACTATAGCAAAGTTAATTATTATTATTATTATTATTATTATTATTATTATTATTATTATTATATAAACATCACTTTTATTATTATTATTATTATTATTATTATTATTATTTACTCTTTTTTCTTTTCTTTTTTGGTAAAAAACAGATATAGTTTCTCATTAAACGTCTGTCATACACGTCTTCTTAATTTTCACGATTTTCTTTTGGTGTAAACCAACTATTTTTTTACTTACTTTTGGAATTGATTCTTAACCTTAGTCACCCGTACTAGCTTTACTTTTGTGTCACCAACGTGTTTGTCGTTAAGAATGACGATGGTATATAGTGACAAATAATTATACTTGTAAAATCGTGATCGTTCGATCTTGATACAAAGCGTGTGTTTTTTGAAATACAAAGCGTGTTTTTTTAAGATTAATATAGTGTGTATTTTTTAAAAGTTGGCAGGTTTATAATTGATCTAATTTAAGGTATATTTGATAACGTATAGTCCATACTCGGGTCACGAACCCGATTAATGAACATTACTAACGCCCAAGCCCATCACGAGTAGGCTATCATAATAATGATTCGGGCTATCATACTAGCGGTTTGGGCTCACGAAAGCGCAAACCTAAATATATTATTTATGGTCTAGATAATGATCTTTTATTTATGGGATAAAGATCAATGACCGTATAAGTGTGATACGTCGAAGAGTAAGGAGCACGAAATCTACAAGGATTCCGTGCCTATATAAAGAATATTATACTTTTCATTGAGGTACGATCCAAAAACCCTAACTCTTCAATACTACCCTAAAACCGATTACTTACTCTCACGCCGGAGGATAATCGTGGGAGACAATTCCACGATAAGCCTAACGGTGTTTGTTTGCTTTCTTAGTGCGCAGGTCTAAAGCATTAAGATCTGATTGGTACGAGAACAGGAACCCAAACAAGGAACGCACCAACTTTTGTATCAACAAGTGGCGCCATCCGTGGGACCCTACACTAAGAACTAGAATGACGAAGCATAAAAACTCAAGCCAACGGACTCCGCAGTTGGAAAAAACACATGGTGACCCCTAGAGGAGGAAACATCAAGATTCGACATCTAAGCAGGCCTCTGGAACAACCAGTGCGTCCAGTCACCAAGAATCAGGCCCAAGTCTGATCCTCCCAACGGTAGAATTGCCGACATGGACTACCCAGGCCACTACAGTGGCCCCTAGCACAGAAGATCTTCAGCGCACTCTCTTCACCACTCTCCACCAAACGGCACCCATCGTAGACACTACTGTCCCACCATGCGCGCCTAATCGAGACAGGGGATCTAATGTGGAAACAGATATCCTCGCGGTAGAAGGGGATGCGCCTGAGTTCACGCTAAGTAATTTTGTGTCCCAAAATTACGAAACCTTAACTGCCCTCATGCAAGAGTGATGAGGCGAAAAATGAACCACTTTTAGGGGGTTATTTAAGCCCGGAATTGAATTTATTTGATCAAATATTACCCTAAATCGTTCCTTTTGTGATTTTAGGTACTTTGGGAGTGAAATCTGGAAAAGGAAGCAATTCGGACGTTTTTTGAGCTTAAAAGTGAAGAAAATGCCAAAGACTTAATTTTCCATGCAGGAAACAGTGTATGACGGCGTCAAGAGGAAATATTTGACGGCGTCAAGAGTAAAGTCCATGACGACCCAGAAGAAACCTGAAGGCGTCACTTCAAGAGCGTCAAGAGTTAAAATCATGACGGCCTGCATAAGGAGTACACATGACGGCGTCAGATCCAGATCTAGGCAGTCCGAGAAATTATTTAGCGGCGAGATGACGGCGTCAGACATTTGTTCTTGACGCCGTCACCTTCCAAAATCTATATATAGTTTTCTAATTTTCATTCATTAGGAGGAACTTGTGTGGAGAAACCCTAGGGCCGAACCTTGTACGTATTTGTTGGTCCCTTTTACTTGGTTAACTATAACTACAAAGCTAAAGTAACCAAGTTCTATGACATTTAGACAAAGATATATAAAAGATTAACAATAAAGTAACGTAAATATGAGAGACAATATTTTCCAACGTTTAATTCTTTATCAGAAGTTAATCAAAAAGAATCGTACCCAAGTGTTTGCGGAATAACACTTGGGATTGAAAACGACAAGTATGGTATAGACTCCTCACTAAACTCAAATCAATGTTGAGTAACAACTTTCAGGACCCACTGAGCTATCTCAGGGGTTATGTTGTTATTTGGAGGAGTAAAAGTGGTTTGTGAATGCTTTGCATTAATTGCACAAACTTGTCCACTTTTACTCCTCTCTTATGCTACCTATTTATACACAAATGTGAACAACTCTATTATACAATGGACCTAAGTGTTCATTAATAAAATCTTGATAGATTTTATTCTCTGGCAAGGGAAACTTCTTTGGGTTAAGTCCAAAAGGCACTTTCTGATGACAGCCTGGTTTTAGCCATTTGAGGAAAGTTTGACCTTAAAGTGATAAAGCACTTTAGTGAAACAGATCAAACTTTCCCGCCCAGTCCCGCCAAAACTTCAGTCTTCTAGTCATCAGTCTTCAGTACCATGAAGTTGTTGAGGAGTCATGGGGTTCAGTGAGTTATTGTCATCCTCACTGAACCCATCACCTTCTTCTTGGCTTAGATCACACTTCACTGAGTTCCTCCTCACTGAATGGAGAACCTTTCTTCTTAGGCTCGGTCTTAGCATCCTGAAGATGACTCACTGAGGTACTGTTCACTCAGTGACTTGTTTATAGTTAGGTTATTTTACGTTAAAATCCTTGTTAGAAGAAGATTGGGGAATTCAGTTACCCAACAATCTCCCCCTATTTGAACATACAAATAGCCTAAGTGTTTCTTGATTCAGTGTGAGTTGGTAGGGGTCTTCATCTCTTACTGAAAGTTGTTGAAATATAAGTAGGACACATAATTTTAAACAAAACATCAAAGTTTATTCATAGTTGTTACAAGTCCCTACAAATTACAAAAAAATAAAAAGATAGTTGTTGCAGATCAGATGTTCAGGTGGTATCCAAGGTTTTCAAGCTTTGCTTTCTTTGATCTGAGTAGGTGTCTTTCAGGATGTTCATTGATCATTGCTTTCAAGTCCTGGCAGAATCTTTTGTTCTCATCACTCTGAATGGGGGACGCCAACATGAGATACATGAGCATTGCTTTGATTCCTGCCTTATCCATATCAGACCACCTTTGGAAAGCCAAGCTTCCATATTCATCAGTGAAGCACAAGCCTCTTTCAGGAGCTTCAAGGACCGCATTGTTCACGAACGTGATCCCTTCAGGAAGCGACCTGTCACACTCCAACCCTGGTACCTTGATCTCAGGCTCCAATTCTATTTGCTTCCTTTTCCTTTTGGAAGCCTTAGATGGAGCAGTCTCTTCTACTGAGTCAGGAAAAAGTGAGGGAATGTTAAGAGCCTCAGGCATTGCTCTCAGTCTGTCGTACCTATCCTTCAGTGATTCGAGAAGTTTAGGTACTACAACATTGTTCTTCTTGGCAATGATTGATCGAAGCTCATCAAGCTCAGTGATGCCAAAGTCTGAAAACTTGAAAGGCTTATGGATGTCCATTATTCTTTTATCACGTCCCCTGAAGACGGTGACCATTGCAGGATCGGTGTTTCTGTGGATTTGAACGTCAGTGATGGTTTCAGGTCTTAACCTTTCTTTCATCACCCAAGTATACTTTTCGATCCTGTGTTTTCTGATTTGAGCATCCTTCCTGAGCTTGTTTTCCCTTTCCACTTTGAGAGCATTTAGCTCTTCTTCCTGAGCCTTTTTAAAGACAGCACCAACTTGTACAGTTGCTAGTGCCTCAGTGTTCAAACCAATCTTTTTAGCTTCCTCATGAACAACCTTAATGATAGCAGGCTTGCTCATTCTCTCTTCCTCGGCCACCTTGAGTAGTGTCTCAGTCCTTTCCATGTGAGCTTGAATTTCGTCATTAGTGAGAAGTTGTACTACTCCATTGATTTCAAACGGGACCATGATAGGTGCATCAGGATCAAATCTGACCATGGTTGAGGCTGGCTTGAGAACATTTTCAGGACTTGAGGTGGTAGCAATACTTTTGCCTCTGTCCTGTCCGAGAGAAGAGGAGACTGGTTCCTCCTGTGGTGGAACTTCGGTGATTGGTGTTGCTTCAGTGACATGCTCCCCCTCAGTGTGAGAGGGCTGTCCAGCTTCTTGTTCAACAGTATTAGGGGCTTCAGTAGCATTCTCCCCCTCAACATTTGCCTGATGCCAATTGTAGAACCCAAGAATCATCTTCTGGAGGACGAGGTTGATCAAAATACGCCATTATTCTAGAGAGAGAAAGTAGAGAGAAGGTGAGGTGAAACAAAGATATTTTTACTATTATAAATTATGTTGCACACCCACACCCCTCAAGTGAAGCCTTGAGGGGTATTTATATGCCTTACATAAGACAACTTTTACAATATTACCTTAGTAGTCCCTGCACTTTATGCATTCTAGTTGTCTACTCCAATTCACGTAAATATCGCTCAGCTTCATTTCTAACAATCTCCCTCCAGCTGGAGATATACGTGAATTGGTTACAATGATTCCTAACAAGTAAAATAAAAACAATCAAAGTAAGCGCAACAATGCTGAGGAGGACTTCATAGCTCTTTTCTTCATAAATATCCCCAGCAATCTTTGTTTACTTGTAGACGAATCACTTGCTAACCTAATTGGGTTATTACTCCCTCCCAATTAGTAAACCATTTTCTTTTACATGCTCCCTCCCAAATAGACAACCCGTTTGATATAACCTTGATGCTTGTTGAAGAAGTATCTTTGAATTCTGCCCATATAATCTTCAGTCTCATGCACAGCAGAAAATGAATCTTAGACTGATAATATGTGACTTCTTCACAGGTTTGTTTGGGGAGCATCATATCGTCATCTTCAACTCACTTAGAATGCTTTCATTTCTTTAATAAAAGCCCTGATGTACACATTTCTCCCTCCTGGATGATGACGATCTCTCGGAATCATCATAAATATGTGTACATAAACGTATCAACTGGAAGCAACATACAAATCAATACCCCATGAGTGAAATGGCAATAACTATTCTCTCTACAATTCATCTCAGATCAACCTCTTTTCACTTCCATTGGCTAATAGTAAGTGACCACGTGTGGAGACAACCCGATATGACAAACTTGAGTGTGAAGTAAAATTCCCCAGACTTGTGACTTATACTTGTACTATCCTGATTAAGAACCTATACTGAGCACAACAACGTTACTCCTTACAATATAGGTAGTGGCATATACCCAACCATCCATCCTTTATTGTATATCCGTCTCTTGAACAATCCACAACCTTTTGTGACACTGAGCACTACAACGTAACTCCTTAAAGTGATAGCTATTGTGAGCATTAAGAACCAACTTATGCGTTTATAGATCTCACACATAGCTAGATGTCCAAGTCTTAATCACTATCCCATGAATGCTCAAACAAGGATCTCCAAAAGTCTTGCATCCAACCAACCCCTAGACCTTGAGATACTAAGTACACGCACCCGTGAAACGTCACTTCAAGCTCAAATAAGTAATAAACAAATTATCCCCGTAGTCACCTTTGATAACGTTCAAAATTTAGCCATCGATCTTTGGTGAATCTTGATCAGGATCTTTTAAAGCAATTCGTGGTGTGTTTTTGGTGAAGTTTGACATTCAATCTAGTTGATTCGTAGTGATTTCGGATTTTCCCTCCAAAAATATAATTGGAAAATTTTCTCCCTCAAAATTTGGAAATCACTAAGAAATACAATGCTAAGGTTACCAGAAAAATTTGAGTATTAAAAATTTTTACGCAAAATTTCACCGAAAAAATTTGAATTTTGGCCTAAAAATTTGAATTTCGGGCCAAAATTTTCAACGTTATATCAAAATTTGAATCTCGCGTAAAAATTGGTCGTTTAGTCTCCTCTCAAAAATAAATTTTTACTAACTCGATAATGCATGCTAACTCGATAACCTTCTTACTCCCTAACTCGGTAACCATGCTAACTCGATAACCATTCCTTAACTCACAACTTTCTCCTTCTTCAAACTCGGTAACTTTCAAACTCGATAAGCTCCTAACTCGGTAATACCCCTAACTCGATAATACCTCAAACTCGATAAATCCCCTAACTCGGTAACCTCAGAAAAATTTGGCAGAGTTTCCCTTATGTAGTAGCCACAAAGAACCTTACTCGATAAACGATAAGGTGAAGGCTAACTCGCCAAACTTAAGTCCAAACTCGGTAAGAATAAATCCTAACTCGGTAAGAACCTAACTCGGTAATATCCTAAATCGGCAATATTGTTTTCAAACTCGGTAGGATATGTTCAAACTCGGTAAGAATATTCCAAACTCGATAAGTATTATCCAAACTCGGTAAAAAAAAAAATTCAAACACGAAAAAGTTTTTCAAACTCGGTAAGAATTTTCAAACTCGGTAAGAAAAATTTTCAAACTGGAAAAAATCAGATCCAAACTCGATAATCTTCTGCCAAACTCGATAATCATCAAATCCTAACTCGATAAAATGGCGATGAACAGTACCAGATTCGCTTTTTTCATCCAAAAACACGACTTTTCACCACAAAACACCACGATTCGCCCCCGGTTAGCTCTGATGCCAATTGTAGAACCCAAGAATCACCTTCTGGAGGACGAGGTTGATCAAAATACGCCATTATTCTAGAGAGAGAAAGTAGAGAGAAGGTAAGGTGAAACAAAGATATTTTTACTATTATAAATTATGTTGCACACCCACACCCCTCAAGTGAAGCCTTGAGGGGTATTTATATGCCTTACATAAGATAACTTTTACAATATTACCTTAGTAGTCCCTGCACTTTATGCATTCTAGTTGTCTACTCCAATTCACGTAAATATCGCTCAGCTTCATTTCTAACAGTCAGTGATGGCAAGTGTTGGCTGTACTGAAGAAGTAGATGCACCCTTGAAGGCTTGAAAAATTTCGGTCATCATAGACTTGATCTCCTGAGTATCCTGTTGAATGAGGGACACCCTGGAGTCAAGTGCAGCCTGTGCATTTTCAAGAGCTATCATCCTGGAGCCCAAGGTCCATGCCAGAGAAGTAGACCTTTGGGACTGAGCTGCCACTGATTCCTCCATTTTGATGAAGGAAGATTTGAGAGACTCCACAGTAGTGGTGAGACCCTGAAGATTAGAACCCTTCAGCAAGTCAAGTAATTCAGTGAGAGCCACTGAGTTCACCTGATACGTCTCGGATGCCTGAAGTAGCTTCCTGGTGAGTTCAGGATCATCCTTGACTGATTCTTGAACCGACTGAACCCCTACATTCAGCTGGTTGAGGGTTATCAAAAACTGGTTCAGGCGAGTGATCATCTGTGTCAGGGAATGGTTGACTGAGGAATTTTGTTCCCTGACATCTTCATCGAAGTCTTCAACAGCATCTTTGAGATTGTGAAAGTGAACCGCCTGTTCAGTGTGCATGTCAAAGACCTCATCAGTGATCCCCCTGTACAAAATGTTAGTAATCTTTTTGATGAATTTGGTGAAGGTCTTCACAGTGAGAGGAGCCTGATCATCTCCTGAGGACTCTGGCTCGGACTGAGTGTCAGCATCATCATGGTTTGAAGATTGAGGAGACTGAGGAATTGGTTCAGGGACTGTCTCCTCAAGCTCCATTTCTTCTCCGGCCTTGAAGACTTCCTCATCACTGTTGAATTCATCATCAGAGTACAAAACAGCCTGAGCTTCAGCTAGGGACTGAATCTGCAAAATAGGGTTAGCCGGCTCCTCTTCATAAGAAGACTCGCCTTTGTTTTGGCCAGGTCCTGACCCCTCAAATCCGGTAGGTTGGGTTTTACCTACCTGGTCTTCAGGGTCAGTTCCCGAGTTATGCGCTCCTTCGGGGTTGGTTGTGAGTTCCATATCAGCGGGTGGTATGTTTCCCTCTGAGTCTTTGTCCCTCGTGACCCCTTCAGGCACTGATAGGTGTTTTTTAGTACCATCATTAGGAGCCGTGATTGTTGTGTCCCTATCAGCGGGTTGTATGTTTCCCTCTGAGTCTTTGGGATGAGTTGTTGTGCCCTCAGACAAAAGCTTTGATTGGCGAATGTCCTCATCAGGCACCTGAGTGGTTATGCCCCCCTTTCCAACAGGCTTGTACTGGCCTGTCGAAGATTTAGGGGTGAGAACTCCCTGTTGCTTGGGTTGTGATTTACCCGAGCCTTTGGCAGGATGTGAGTGTTTGTGGGCCCCCTTCTCAGTGGAGTAGTGCTGCCCCACCGAGGGTATAAGACCCCTTACTCCCTGATACTCTGGTTGTGATTTGCCAGAGTCTTTAGCAGGATGTGAAGGTTTATTGGTTCCGACCCTACTGACTTATTTATGCCAGCAGGTTGGGAACGGGTTCGCCCGAGGACACTGAGTGTGATGTCTCAGTGCCCTCCGTTGGCCGTTGTTTTGGGGCCAAAGATTGGCTTATGATCCTGAGGGTGTCGGCAGTCAGGGTCTGTTGTTGTTGCCCCCTTTTGTCAGGCTTAGGGGCAGAGGTCTCAGTGGCAAGTGGCTTGGGTTGAGCCACCTTCCTGGACCCCTGTCCCTTCTTCCTCTTCACCTTTTTGGTGGGAGGGGGAATTGGTGAAACAATGTTGTCACCCTGGATAGCAGTCAGCATATATGTGGTCAGGGCGACAGGTGTAACCTCATTAGGGTCACGTGAGTAGTTTGCCTTATGCAAGACATCAGGTTCAAAGCCGACACTGTCAGGCTTGAAGTACTCAGACCCTAGTAGGTCATTCAGGGCGCAGGAAATGAATCTAGGGTAAGACATGTGTTTTTGCCTAGACTTCCCACCCAGTTTGCCTATGAGGTCCCTGAAGATAATTTCTCCAAGGTCAATCTTTTTACCCTCAATGAGACAGTACACTATCATTGATTGAGTAGTGTTCAGTTGCTCAGTTGAGGACTTATTCCCCCCAAGGACCTGAATAACGAATGTCATCAGGATCCTCCAAGGGGCAGGGAACCATGTTTTAATGATGGGGGCTTTGTTCAGTAGGGCCCCTGGAGCAATATCAGGATGATTCTTATCATATGGCCCTAGTTCTAAGAGGAGTTGTTTAACCTCCTCTTCAGTGGGTGGGGCAACAAAAGTCTCAGTGTAGTCAAGGCCAGTGGCTTTGACAAAGGTTTTATAGTCAAGAACAAGGGACTTTGTCCCATTCTTCACTGAGAACTTAATTTTGGCCTCCTTTGGTGCATCAGGGTTTTCAACCACCGCTGAGCACCAAAATTCCCTCAAGTAGTCATGATAGATGACTGAGGGGGTCTTTGTGAATGTGGTGGTGAGAAAACAGTTTTGTAGAAACTTCACCACATCCCTGTAAGCAGGGAACCCTTCAGGGTAGGCAAAGTTTCCCACCACATTATTTTTAGTAAGGTCTACGCTTTCCATTTGGAATTCCACAATTGGTGCATATTTTATGACCTTAGAAGATGCCATTATAGTTTTAAAAGGTCTGGTTTTGAATAAAGAAGAAGCACACACAGATTTTTGAAAGCAAAAAGTTCTTGAAATAATTTTGCAAGAGTTTTGTTAAGATTTTAAAGCGTGTGTGTGTTCTTCTTTGTGGGGGTATTTATAGGGTGGGAATTAGGGTAGTGATGTTGCGGATACTAAAGGTTTAATTTATTTAACCGAAACGGCATAATAATGTTGGTTTGATATCCGCATTAAATATCACGATTCCCATTACCCTATTTTCTCTCACATCGTGGGTGAACAGTTGTGCGGAACTGCAAATAATGCACTTTTGCAGAGTAAAAATCATTACAACTTTTGTGTGTGAGGGAGCATTTAATGCTCAGTGGTGTTTGGTGAGAGAGATGTGGGGGCCCAAGGAGTGGATGCCAGTTGTGTAAGTGACATATATTCCTATATTTAATAGGATTCAGTTACCTACCTGAGACATTAACTAACTAAGTACTTAGAGCATTTAGTTAGGGTATTCAATGCCATTTTTCATCTTGAGCCCCCTGAATGAATTTTCATTCAAAAAAACTTTCAGGAAGAGTGTGATCAGGGACCTAGAGAATTTACATCAGGTTGGAACACATTTGATCAGTTTCCTGATTCTATGTCCAACATGCCCAGTTCAGCTTTCAATCTTGTGAAAGTGGGTTCATCCAAAGGTTTTGTGAAGATATCAGCTAGCTGATATTCAGTGGGGATGAAGTGTAGTTCAATTTCACCATTAGTGATGTGATCCCTGATGAAGTGGTATCTGATGTCAATGTGTTTGGTTCTTTGATGAAGTACTGGATTATTTGAGATGGCTATGGCACTTGTATTATCACAAAAGATAGGTACCATCTTATACTGAATGCCATAGTCACTCAGTTGGCTCTTCATCCATAGTACATTTGCACAACATCCTGCAGCAGCCATATATTCAACTTCAGCTGAGGACATGGCCACTGACTTTTGTTTCTTTGTACTCCAACACATAAGTTTACCACCAAGAAATTGGCAGGATCCTGAAGTACTTTTCCTATCCATATTACATCCTGCATAGTCAGAGTCAGTGTACCCTTTGAGATCAAATCCTGAACATTTTGGGTAATACAAACTAAGGTTTGGAGTACCCTTCAGGTACCTGATGATTCTCTTGACAGCAGTGAGATGTGATTCTTTAGGGTCAGCCTGGTATCTTGCACACAGGCAGACTGAGAATTGGATATCAGGCCTTGAGGCAAGTAAGTACATCAGGGAGCCAATCATTCCTCTGTATTGGGTTTGATTCACTGATTTTCCAGTGAGATCAGGGCCAAGATTATTTGGAGGAACCATAGGAGTTTTTACTGAAGAGCAGTCAGTGAGCTCATACTTCTTCAGTAGGTTCCTGAGGTATTTTTCTTGGCAAATGGATATTCCTTTTTCAGTTTGTTTAATTTGGAGTCCAAGAAAGTATGTGAGTTCACCCATCATGCTCATTTCAAACTTTGTGGTCATCAGTTTCTCAAACTGTTTGCAAAGTTTGTAACTTGTTGAGCCAAAGATGATGTCATCAACATATACTTGGACAAGAATGACATCATCCTTTGTTCTGTAGATGAACAGTGTGTTGTCAATTCTTCCTCTGACAAACTTGTTTTGAATCAGGAAGGCTGAAAGAGTTTCATACCATGCCCTGGGTGCTTGTTTCAGTCCATAAAGGGCTTTGTTAAGCTTGTAGACATGGTTGGGGTATTCACTACTTTCGAAACCAGGAGGCTGTTGCACATAAACATCTTCTTTGATGTTACCATTCAGGAATGCACTTTTAACATCCATTTGGTAAACTTTGAAGTTCATGTAAGTTGCATAGGCAAGGAAGATCCTGATGGCTTCCATTCTAGCAACAGGTGCAAAGGTTTCCTCATAGTCTATACCTTCCTGTTGATTATATCCTTTGGCAACCAGTCTTGCTTTGTTTTTGATGACTGTGCCATTCTCATCAGTCTTGTTCTTAAAGACCCATTTCATACCAATGATTAAAACACCCTGGGGGCATTCAACAAGGGTCATGACATCATTTCTGTCAAATTGTTCCAATTCATCTCTCATGGCCTGAACCCAACTTTCATAAGTCAGGGCTTCTTTAACATTTTTAGGCTCAATCTCTGAGAGATAGTCAGCATAAAGACATATATTGGCAGTGGCAGCCTTGAGTTTAGCAGCCTTGCTTCTTGTGAGCATGCCTTCAGTGGGTTCACCAATGATGTTCACAAGCTCAATGATTTTGGATCTAGTCCAGCTATCCTGAGGTTTGGGATAAGAATTTGAGCTTGAAGGAGCCTGATTAGGTTCAGACTCAGGAACATGAGGTAACTCATCATTATGTGCTTCAGTGACAACTGTAGGAACAATTTGTTCTGAGGGTTCCTGAACAATTTGTTCAGTGGTGTCAGTCTCATTTGAGACAGGCTGAGTTTCAATGAACTCATTGATAGGTGGTTGGGGAAGGTTGTGAGGGACGATGTAATAGGAGACATCAGCATCAGCTTGGTATTAGGTTGAGGGATTGTTCTCAGGATGATACTCATCAGGAGGATACCTTGATGAGTCATCAATACCAATTTCATCTACTGAGGAATTTGAGAACCTGATGGATTCAGTGCTCTCATCAACAGTAATGTGATAAGTTTCCTCAGTTTGTTGTCTCCTTGTGTTGAACACCCTGAAGGCTTTAGAAACCAGGGAATATCCTAGGAAGTATCCATCATCAGCTTTGGCATCAAATTTACCCAAGTGATCCTTGTGATTATGTATAAACACAGGACACCCAAATACATGAAAGTAGCTGATGTCAGGAATCCTTCCTTTGAATATCTCATAAGGAGTCTTGTTATGCCTTTTCACAATGATTGATCTATTTTGAGTGTAGCAGGCTGTTTTAACTGCCTCAGTCCAAAAATGTTTTGAGAGGACTGAGCCATTTAACATTGTTCTTATTGCCTCAATGAGTGTTCTATTTCTCCTTTCAGCTACTCCATTTTGTTCAGGAGTATAGGGAGAAGTGAAATTTTGAGAAATTCCTTTCTCATCACAAAAATACTCAAGGTCTTGGTTTTTGAATTCAGTGCCATTGTCAGTCCTGATCTGTTTAACTTTGACATCATTTTGATTTTCAATGTTCCTGACAAATGACATGATGGTATCAGCTGCCTGACTCTTCTTGGTCAGGAAGTAGACCCAAGTGTATCTTTTGTATTCATCACAATGACCCGAGTATACTTCTCATGGTGAATGGACATTGGACTGACAGGTCCAAAAAGGTCCATATGAAGAAGATGTAGGCAGCTTTTGATGGAAAAGGTTTGTTTGGTTTTGAATGATGCCCTGTGGTGTTTTCCTTTTTCACAAGCAGAACAAGGCTTGTCTTTGGTATACACCAGGGATGGAAGGCCCATAACTTTGTTCTGTTTGGCCAGGTTGTTGATGCTCTTGAAGTTCAGATGAGAGAGTCTCCTATGCCATAGCTAGTTGATTGTCTCACTTGCCTTTGAGAATAGACAAGTCCCATTCTGAGTCAGGGATGACATGTCAAGGACATATACATCATCCCTCCTAGGGGCAATCAACACAACTTCCTTATTGGCATTAAAGATGGTCCCTCGCTTGTCATCAAACTGAACTATGTATTTGGCATCACATAGTTGGGAAACACTTATCAGGTTATACTTGAGACCATTAACATAAGCTATTCTTGTAAAAACTATACCATTGCAGTTTACTGAACCATAACCTTCAGTGGGAGCTGATGAGTTATCACCAAATACTACTTTGGGTCCTGGTTCTTCCACATATTTGTGCAGAAAGCTTTTCACACCAGTCATACTTCTGGAGCATCCACTGTCTAGATGCCAAGTAGGATCCTTGATGTGTTTCTGCACAAACAGTAAACTGGGTTAGTTTTTCTTGTTGACCCACTTTCTAGTGGGCTTGGTCCTCAGGGACTTTTTGAACTCAGTTAGTGAATCATGGTCTGAAGTTGTGTGACCTGAGCTTCCACATGTTTTACATTTTGCGGAGGTTGATGCCTCAGGTGACTGAGAAGTGTTGGTTTGGTTTTTCCTTCTGGACTGAATCACTTTGTCATGTCCCCTGGTTTTATGGGAGGGATCTCCACAGATGTCACAGCAATCTTTCATCATACAATCATCAGGAAGATGATCATTGAAACCACAATGAGGACATGGTGAGAAAGGCTTGGCCTTCAGTCTTTGTTTGGAAGGTGTGGCATACTGATAGCCTTGGTTTTTGTAAAGACCTCTTGCTTTTAAAGAAGCAGTGTGAGAGATGTGATCACAAGTTTTGTGGTCTTCTTGTTTGCATATCATACAAAACAGGACTCTGTAGCATTTATCAGTGTTGTGATTTGGATAATTGCACAGCTCACATCTCCCTGAGGGTTTGGGCGTGGTCTTTGGTTTGGAAGAACCTGAGGATACTGAGGGCTTTGTAGATTTTGAGTCAGAGTTTTTCTCAGTAGACTCAATTTTCTCACTCAGAATCCTGACAAGTTCAGCAAGCTGATCAACCTTTGAATCAGTGCTTTCAAGCTTCACTTCAGTAGTTACTGAAGGTTTTTGGTGTTCAGTGGGTACAGGAGTAGGCCTTTTCAGAATAGTCCTTCCTAACCCTGATTTCTCTTTAGGAGAATGTGGTTGATAGACTAATGGTGCAAGGTCAGAATTGGGTTCCGCTCCCTGAAGTTGTTTCAGTGGAGGGAGTGGTGAATCAGACTTAGACTCAGTGATGGACTCAGTAGGACTAAGTTCATCAGTGACTCCTAGCAGCTCCTTAATAGCATGACTTTCAGGCTCCAGGATTCTTCCAGTATTAAAATTTGGCATTTTACTGTCAGGATTGTTTCTTTCAATCCAATCATTGGGTTTGGGAGCAAGTTCTTTGCTAGAGAGTATGTTGGTTAATAGAAAAGTTGTAGAATGGCTACTCTCCCCAGAAACTTCAGTGAGTTGATCATCACCCAGACCTGCCTTTTTGGGGCTGGGTGTGAGACTCAGTGTTTCATAAAGTTTGGGGTTTTTCTGAGTCCATTTCCAAATAATTTCCTTTTCTTTCTTAAGTTCTTCCTGAAGAGCTTGATTTTGTTTTACAAGTTCAGAGTTTTGAATTTGAAGTGTAACACTTTCAAGCTTGGCTTGTTTTAAAGCAAGTAATTCATCTCTACAAAAATTTAATTCAAAACTCAGTTTGTTAAATTTTGAAAACAAATTAAGTCTTTGCTCTTCAACATACTTAAGATCAACATTAATATAATCTAAGTAAGATTTCCAATCATCATTATCATCCATAGAAAGTAAAAGATTTACCTTCCTCATAGTGATGTTAACCCATTCACCATATCTTGCATGACTTTTCCCCACAACAAGCTTGTTGTCATCTGATAGAGCCATCAGGGCACTGATGTGAACTTCATCATCATCAGAGGACACTTCAACCTCATCCCAGTCATAAGTTTCAGCAACAAGCCCTTTGTTCTTGGCTTGAGAAGGCTTTGGAGCCTGAGGAGGCTGAGAGACTGTTGAGGATGATTCAAGAAGGGCAAGTTTAGCTTTTGCCTTTCTATACTTGGCTTCAAAGTCAATTTGAGGGACTTTTTCAAATCTCTGACTAGACTGAAGCATCTTTGGTTGAAATTTGCTGGGACCTGAAAAAGAGTTATTTCCTGAAAATTTGAAGGATGGTTCTGAGGTGGTTTTTGAAAAACAATCTTTAGCAAAATGTCCCATTTTACCACATTTGAAACATTCAGTATTATCATTTGCTTTTGAAGGGAATTTGTTTTTCTTGAAAAATCTTTTTGAATTAGCAAGGAGTGCTCTTTCATGAAATTCAATTTGAAGATCATTCAGGTACTCCTCACTGGTTCTTTGGTCAACCTCATCATTAGAACCATCCTGAAAATCCTGCACAACACCTTTAGAATAGAAAGCAGTTGATATGGGTGAAATTGTCAAGGCCTTTTTGGTCTCCTGAGCTTTACCAGGGTATCTCTGGTGATAAGATTGTCTTCATAGACAAACTTCCCATAGATGGCAGAGAGCTCAAGGTTCTGAATGTGGTTTGCATTTCTCAATCCCTGAGAGAAGTTTAACCACTTCTCAGGGAGACTGTTGACAAAACAAACATTGATCTCATGTTTTGACAGTATAACACCATCATTGGTCAGCTCATTCAGGAGGGTCTTATACCGAGTATAAGTCTCAGAGAGACTTTCAGAATCCTTGGCCCTGAAGGTATTGAATTCAAGCTTCAGGTCCATGATTCTATTCTCTTTGGTATCAGAAGGCCCTTCATAGCTATGAACCAGGTTAGTCCATGTCTGTTGGGCAGTGGGACAATTGATCACTGATTCCATTATATCATCAGGGAGGCATGATATAATGATGCTTTTCAGGCGCTGGTCTTGATTGACCACCCTCCTTTCATCTGGGGTCCACTGAGCTTCAGGTTTAATTAAACCTTAGGCAGTTGTTGGGACATATGGACCATCATTAATCAACTTAATGTAATAGGGTTCCATCCCAGTTAAGTAGCAAAGCATTCGCTTTTTCCACTTATTAAATTTGCCAACTTCTAGTCGAGGGGCAGTTGCTGAATAACTTCCACCCTTTTTGTCGACAAGTTGGGGAACATCTATGTCAGTCATAGTGGGATCTTGATTTTAAAAACTTGAGCACTCTTAAAGTTTTGAAAACATGTTTAAGTTTTACAAATCAGAGGCTCTGATACCACTTGTTGGTCCCTTTTACTTAGTTAACTATAACTACAAAGCTAAAGTAACCAAGTTCTATGACATTTAGACAAAGATATATAAAAGATTAACAATAAAGTAACGTAAATATGAGAGACAATATTTTCCAATGTTTAATTCTTTATTAGAAGTTAATAAAAAAGAATCGTACCCAAGTGTTTGCGGAATAACACTTGGGATTGAAAACGACAAGTCTGGTATAGACTCCTCACTAAACTCAAATCAATGTTGAGTAACAACTTTCAGGACCCACTGAGCTATCTCAGGGGTTATGTTGTTATTTGGAGGAGTAAAAGTGGTTTGTGAATGCTTTGCATTAATTGCACAAACTTGTCCACTTTTACTCCTCTCTTATGCTACCTATTTATACACAAATGTGAACAACTCTATTATACAATGGACCTAAGTGTTCCTTATTAAAATCTTGATAGATTTTATTCTCTGGCAAGGGAAACTTCTTTGGGTTAAGTCCAAAAGGCACTTTCTGATGACAGCCTGGTTTTAGCCATTTGAGGAAAGTTTGACCTTAAAGTGATAAAGCACTTTAGTGAAACAGATCAAACTTTCCCGCCCAGTCCCGCCAAAACTTCAGTCTTCTAGTCATCATTCTTCAGTACCATGAAGTTGTTGAGGAGTCATGGGGTTCAGTGAGTTATTGTCATCCTCACTGAACCCATCACCTTCTTCTTGGCTTAGATCACACTTCACTGAGTTCCGCCTCACTGAATGGAGAACCTTTCTTCTTAGGCTCGGTCTTAGCATCCTGAAGATGACTCATTGAGGTACTGTTCACTCAGTGACTTGTTTATACTTAGGTTATTTTACGTTCAAATCCTTGTTAGAAGAAGATTGGGGAATTCAGTGACCCAACAGTATTTTACAACTTTTTCAAGGGTTTTCAGCCCTTGAATCCTTTCATGTGCTATTGAGACAAGTCTTCTCTTAATTCAATCAATATGTCTATGTGTTGGTTGTCTATATCTTGTGCTTGTCTTAATTTCAACATGCTAGGCTAGATTTATCTTGTGTTTGCTTAGATCTAATGAAACCTAGATGTTAATTATGTGTTGATTACTGGTTTATGGTTGTATTGGATGAATGATTTCAATGTTAGGCTTAAGAAAACTGGCAGATCTCCATTTGGTAACATGCTTGAACATCTTAGGAAACATGAACCGATGTGTAATAGGTTTTATTGGTTGTATTTAATGCATGAGTAAATTCTAATGATCCCATGTTAGGAGCTTCTTAGCCGGCTCGACATAGGAGTGAAGTAGGCACTCATAGGATTGGGGAAGTAAGTACGCCACCCCATGAATGGTATTAAGGAATACAATCCGTCATCCACGCAACTATAACAAGTAATTAACATGTAAAAGATATCTAGGGAGTAGTGAAATCTAAGTAAACACATTTCTCCCATATATTGCTCACAACTTTAGTTTAATATAGTTTATTTTCATTTTTAGTATTTTATTTTGATTGCATCTTAGTATTGGGTTAGTTGAATAGCAACTAATTCCGCCCAAATCCTTCAAAACCAGAGATTTTTACTTGCTTTCCTAAAAAATATAAAAATACAAAAAGAATCATCCCTCATCTCTAGACCTAGTCTTTAGGTTTTCTAATCCTAGCGACGATCAATCCCCCGGTACTTGTCATTATACTATACTACATCGATCAAGTACACTGCCTGGTGGGGGTTGTAAGCTTTTCGAGATCCCTCGAGAGGTAAAGCCTGGTGCAGTCCCCACGCTATCAAAGAGGAAGCAAGAAGAAGGTCAAGCATGAGTCTGCAAGCCCGACTCAACTTCGGCCCTGAGTACGAACCATCCCCATCGCGCTATCAGAAGGAGGGGTGCGAAAAGGATACCCGCCGACTTCCAGTGTTCACTAAAGTCGGAAGTAAGGTTGTGGATGATGAAGCATCTGATTCGCAGTACTCAGAGGAGCATGAAGATAATGGAAGGCGTACCAATGTCCATGCTAGACTTGGTAGCCACAGGATCCAGGAGAGACTTGGACGGCAACACTCACCGAGCGAGAGCCCTTCAAGGTCTAGTAGCAGAAGAGTTCATGATAGGATTGGGAGACAGTCCTCCCCAAGTGAAAGCCCCTCAAGCTCGGACTCTAAGGATAAACGTCGTAAACGCCGCAAAAGGGCCGACTCTTCCTCAAGTGACTCCTCGGAAAACGAGGACAAGGAAGCAGGACACTGGAAGTCCAGGAGAAGACATCGCGATGTGGACGACGAAGATATATCTCTTCCTTGGCGCCGCAAAAAGGACGACGCATTCATGGTATGTGTTAATTCACATACCTTTTCATAGCCAAAAACCGACCCAAACAGACTAATTATGCTAACAAATGCCAAAGAATGTGTGTTTTTATGATTGAGAACGTGCAGGTATGGATATCTCGTTAAAAGACGAAAAACAAACGGAAATTAGCAAAAACGAGCACGAGAGTAGAACGTGTGCAGAATAGTCAAGGAAAGTCAATTTTGAGCTTTAGAAGACCTTAGAGATTTGAAGATTGTCATATTTAGTCCCTGGTCAATGATTGAAGAAATCCCACTTTCAGTCCCTACACTTTCATCATTTGACAGATTTAGTCCTTGGAAGATACTTTTCATATTATGACATCTAAGGTCCTTGGAAAATCAGAAAGTTACATTTGAAGCCCTTGGATCACTTTTGGAATCATGGCAGGAGTAGTCCTTATATTTTCAGATTTACATCTTTGGTCCTTGTTATTTCTTAAAACAAAAATCTGAAAATCCAAATTATATAAAGCTTGATCCAACAAAGCTAATCCAAATCCATATTACAAACCAAAGGCCCAAAATCCACTCACTAATACCCAAGCCCAATCCCCCACCCTCGGTCAACAAGTCAATGGTCAAAATCCCAAGTCAAATCTCCATATAATAATATTTACCCACTCCCGCCCCCCAGTTACCCCTTAACCCAGAAATAACTGTTCACCATGAACCCTAGTTTACCCGTCCCTTCTAATTACTGAGATTAAGGGTGTTTTGGTTTAATCATTTGTTTCAAGAAGCATGTCAGTATGTGTCAGATATTGTCAGAGCATAGAAAGCACAAGGAATGATAGGTGGCAGCCTCCTATTGGTCTCTACACGTCATAATACTCAATCCAAGGGCTATGAATCAAAGGGCAATCATTGATATTGATCCCACGGTTCAGATGAAGCTTGAAGAAGCACAAGCACACGGATTGCCAAGCTGGCAATCCGTGACTCCCTCTCGCTAGTATTTTCATTGTTTAGCTATAAATAGAGGTGTAGAATCAGTGTAAAAAGGGTGGAGTTTTTTAGTAGCAAAACTCTGCCAAAATTTCTTTTGATGTATTAGTATATCTTAATTGTAATTCCTTTTATTATCAATGAAATTAGCTTTTTAGTTAAAATCAATTTAGCTTGTTACTATTTCTGCATTTGTTCATTTCTTATATCAGTTTTAAGATCTTGCTTAACTACAAATTACTTTAGTTTTCAATTATGTTATTATTTCATTTTAAATAGCTTTTATAAAAACAGAAAATAAAAATAAAAATATAGAGATAGAGTTTGTTGTATTCAGCTTTTAAATAAACTAGTTTGTGGATTTTTAAATCTCATATAAGCTCCACAAAGCTTCTGTGAGAGTTATTTTGAGTTTCCTTGTTCATTAGCATGTTGGTCAACGAAGGTAAACTATGGCAGATTTGTTGAATTTTTGGTGGATTGCTAATAGCTTGGGATAGCCAGGGAAGATCCCAGCCTATCTTAAAGATAGGAAACTATGGAAAACCCTTTGTTCTTGCTAAGGGTGTTTAGTAAGTTTTTGATTCATTAATTGCAAGTAGTTGTTGAAGAATTCTTAGTCTAAATCTGTTCTCTGTCATTCAGTTAGTTTCTATTGCATTTCATTGTTGATATTGCTTCTGAGTTTGTTATTTTAGCTTTATAGATCACTAGATTGGTAGATTGTATTTGTTTGCATCTATATATAGTGTTAACTGCAAGTAAGGTAGTGTTTGGATTTGTGAATTGCTGGTAATAGTTGTGATTATTTTGCTGGATTTCTGTCTTACACAGGTTTTATTAGACTAATAATAGACATTTAGTACATAAATAGTAGGTCTATTTCAGAAAAAAGTCAAAATGAGGTTTCAAATTTATTAACTGTTAGCATAGTTAAAAATCAGTTAGAAGAATTGAAGTAGTGGTTAGATAATAGGTTAATATAGCTTTATCTAGCTTAATTACAGCTTAACAATACAATAAGTAGTAGATTTAGTAGATTGAATTTGGATTTAGTCAATTGGTAAAAATTAGTTATTAGTCAACTGTTTAAGCTTGAAGCGGTTTACAAGCTGCTGATATTGGCTTCATTTAGAGTAGTACAAGATATTTTCTAACAAAGTTTTTTGGTTTCTTAGCATCCCAGTAGTGTAGAGATTGTTTTGCCCCACTTAAATTGTAATTTAGAGCTTATTAGAGCAGCTTATTGTTACCTTATTGTTGAGCATTTGGAACAGGTTTCTGAGTTTTAAGAATAGGCCTGCTAGTTTCTATTTGAGCTTGTTATTGAGTTTTGTTGGATATTTTGAGCTCCTAATAGTGTTTAGTAGTTGATTACATTGTTCCTGAGTTCTGGCTTATTCAGTTTCTTATTCTGCTTATTAATTAGCTTATTCTCCAACTGCTTATTGCTTGCATTTTGTTTTTCTAAGTGATCTCCCATTATATCTGAGTTAGTTTGAGCTTTATAGCATACATTGCATCTGTTGTTGAAGTTTGGTTAATTTTTGTGGCAAGTGCTTATTAATAAGCACTTGCCATAAGCTATTTTAGTCCAAATAAGCACTTTAGCTTATTATTTTCTTTTCAAAATTTTTTTGCAAGCTTTTCACATTATTTTAGATTTTCTATAAATTTTTCATATTTTTCTGAGTTGATTTGATATTTTTCTTAATTTTTCTTCAATTATAATCATTTTTAAATCCTTTTTAATAAACAAAAATCAATAAAAATTCAGAAATAGCCTTTAAAAATACAAAAATATTTTAGATAATTCTTTTATAATATTTTAGATTTTTCAGAATAGATTTTATATTTTCCCCATTTATTTTTACAATTTCCTTTATTTTTAATTATTTTTTAATTCAAAAAAATAGAAAATAATTCATAGAAAATAAATAAAAAGTCAAAAAAATATTTTTCTTTTTCTCAAAATTCTTTTTAGTAGTTTAAAATTTTTAGAAATTTGTTTCACATTTGTAGGATCATTTTTAGTATTAAAGTCACGTTTTATTTCGTACGTTACGTTTAAATTTCGCGATTGCATTTCCGTTTTTAGATTTTAGATATTTGTGCATACTTTGCTTGTACTTTCTGCATAATTCACTATTTCTTCTCATAATTTGAATTTCACCATCACTATTTTCACATTTCAATTGTCACTACACGGTTCACGAATCGATATTTCGATATTCCATTCAACTTTCGTTGGGAAACGACTCGGTAAATCCGTATTTCTCGCGGATTTTCTCATTACCAAATATATATACTATAATTGAGCAATCAATTTTTGGCGCCGCTGCCGGGGAAGGTTGAAGTGAGTTTTTGAATATTCGTTTTGAAAATTCGTATTTTAATAAGCCTTCCTCTACTTGTATATATTTTCTATAAAAAAAATATAAAAATTGAAAAATCCAAAACACTTTTCCTAAAGTGTTTACAAAAATACAAAAATAATAAAGTTACAGCCTCGACTCTCCAATGGAAGGGAGGGCGTTGTAAATTAAATAAGTCTCACAACATAACAAAAATGTGAAATTAGTTGTTTATCGGATTACTTCATTTCTACAACCGATTAAGCGGGAAATACGGAAGCTAAGACATTAAATTGCTACCTGAAGAGAGAAACACTCTACTCTCCCGTCCCGTCGCGAGTGGTTTTGAAGGAAACGGTTTCGATTAACGTAACGTTTTATAAAAAGAAAAACAAAAGAAATAAAAAGTTTTTGAGATAAAAAAAATAAAAAAAATAAAAAAATAAAAAGATTTTCTTTTTTTTTTCTTTTCTTCTTCTTTTTCTTTTTGATTTTATTTTTGGTGTATGCACACCCGCTCTTCTTTTTGAGAGTCTTATATCGCCTTTATCAAATCCCGAAAGGGTAATTCGACACACACACCGTGTCCATTTCCCTAATGTTGTGGAAATGGATCCGAATAATCAACACCCTCCGGTGGGTGGAGATGATCACCAACACGTGCCAGCTCCCGATCTCCGAACGATGGAGGAGCTGTGCCAACCCACGATGCATGGTATAGGTGGCCCGATTGCCCCTCTAAATATTGAGGCTACGGATTTTGGACTTAAGCACCACATGATACAACAAGTCTAAAATTCGTTCCAATTTCACGGTTTGCCGGGTGACGATGCAAACAAGCATCTTGACAAATTTTTAACCGTCACCCAAAGCATTAAACAACATGGGGTCTCCGATGACGCCCTCCGTCTTTCTCTCTTCCCCTATTCTCTAACGCATCATGCCACCGCTTGGTTTGATCGCCTTCCCAAGAACTCGATTCATAGCTTCGAAGAAATGGTATCGAAGTTCTTGGCGAAGTATTTTCCACCATCGATGGTGACAAAGCTACGAAATGATATTAGTAACTTCCGGCAACTTCCCGATGAGTCTTTATTCGAGGCTTGGGAACGTTATAAGCTTGCTATTGATCGGTGTCCGAATCATAATATGCTTCTCGTTACGATAATTGATACGTTTTATAATGGATTAACTTTACGACATCGTGACACGATCAATGCAGCAGCCGGAGGTACTTTTATGAAACGTCGTCCTGATGATTGTTACGAACTTATTGAGAATATGACGGCTCATTACAATTATTGGGACTCCTCAGCCGAGAGGAATGAGCCCACGAGATCGACCGTGACTCATAATTCTTCGTATAATCCTGAGCTTGCTGCAATTACTAAGAAGCTCGATGATATGTCGACGGCTATGCTATGAATGCATCAAATGTATCAAACGACACAGGATCAAATGAAAAACCATCATGTCAATGTGGTTAGTCATGGTTGTGAAACTTGTGGTGGTCCACATTTGTATTATGAATGTCTGGCTACCGGTGCCTTTTCTCATGAGAACGCGTATGCTGCAAATACGGGTAACAACGGTTATCCACCTCAAGGAGATCGAAATCTTCTCAGCTACCGTTCTACTAATTTTCTTGGACCACCCATTCTCGAACAACCAAACCAAGTCAATCAAGCACAACCAGAATCATAATGTGCAGAATCGTAATAATCAAGGAAATCAAAATCACAGTCGAGCTAATAATGGTTTTCAAAATCATAATCAAGGATTTAATCAAAACCGGGGTTTTCAAGGTAACTACAATCAAGGCCCGCCTCAAGGGAATTTTCAAAACCAAGGAAACTATGGAAACCTTGGGAATTTTCAGAATGCTAATCATGGAAATCAGAATAATGGTAATTTTCAGAACCGTTGGCAGAATTTCAATAATAATCAAAATCAAAGTGTTATTCAAAATCCGTCACCCACGGATGAATTGATTAAGCAATTGCTTCAAAACCAACAATCTTTTATGGCAAAATATGAAGAATCAACTCGGTTGTTTGCTAATCAAATCAGTGATATTAACAAGCGTTTAAATGATCGAACCTCGGGTTCGGGTACTACATCTCTTCCAAGCAACACGATCGCAAAATCCGAGGGGCGAGATTAAGGCTCTCACGATTCGCAGTGGGGTTAAATATGATGGACCCACAGCTCCTACTACCTTTTTTTCTTCGTCTCCGCCTAAGGTAGTGGACTGTGAGACCGAGGTGACAAAGGATCCGGTTCCTCCTACTAATAACGGAGGTTCTAAAAACGTCCAACCTCCGGTTGTCCAAACGTCAAAAGATAAAGAAAAAGTCATTTCTGAAATCAATGTGAGATACAAATCAAAATTACCATATCCATCAAGGTTTAATGATGAAGAGCTCCGTGCAAAATCTAAAAAACAAATGGAAAAGTTTCTCGATATTTTTCAAAAATTGCACTTTGATATCAGTTTCATGGATGCTCTTGTGTACATGCCAAAATTTGACTCAACGTTCAAAAACCTATAAGTAATAAAGAGAAATTGCTTGAATTAGCCGAAACGCCGATAAATGCTCAATGCTCCGCGATTCTTCTCAAGAAGCTTCCCGAGAATCTTGAAGATTCGGGAAAGTTTCTCATTCCTTTTTCGTTGAAAGATCAAGAGGTTTGCAACGCCCTGGCCGATTCAGGTGCAAGCATTAACCTTATGCCATTATCGATCTATGAACAACTTGGAATGGGGGATCTTAAACCGACTAGAATGACTTTAGAGCTTGCTAATCATTCGATTACTCATCCGGTTGGAATTGCTGAAGACGTTTTTGTTCGAGTGAATTCGTGTACTTTTCCGGCAGACTTTGTCGTTGTTAATTTCGAGGCCGATCCGAGAGTTCCTCTTATACTAGGGAGACCGTTTTTGCGAACCGCAAAAGTCCTAGTAGATCATTTTGAGGATACTCTAACTTTACGACATGATGATGACATAATGATTTTTCGAGCCGATGCTTCAAAATCAAAGAAGTATTCCGTTAAAAGTGTTGATGTTTGTGATTATTCTTTTGATGATTTTGTGAAAACTTTCGTCTTCGACTCTTCCCCATCATTTCCTCCGAATAAGGAATATGATTCTTTTTGGGAAGAGGTCGATGAATTCCTTGCTATTGATACGATTCCGTTTTCTAAGATTGATGAACTTTACTTTGATTCGGAGGGTGATAGTATTTTTCTTGACAATTTGTTGAACGATGAATCGTCAATCCCTCCGGATAAAGTTAAGAAGAAGATTGAGCTTACGATTGACGATCCTCTGGAGCCCGAGCTCGAGGAATTTTTACCCGACTTTGAGAGTTTTTCATTTGATACGACTGAGGAGATTAGTGGCAATTCCACTTATCGTCCTGATTTTTCTTATCCGACTTATGAAGCTTTTAACTTTGATATCGATCATACGGAAGAGACGAGTAGTGGCAGTACCACTTCTCTTGCTTTTATCTCTCTTCCAGAGTATGAGTCGTTTTGTTTTGATAAGATTGAATGTGATTTTGAAAAGTTTTCTAATCCAGAATATGAAATTTTTTAGTTTTGATTTTGAAAGTGATCATGATCCGGGTGGTATTCTTAAAAATGAGAGCCTTAATGAAAATTTTATCCCCTCCCTCCCACCCGGGAAAGTTTTTAAAATGAGCTTGAATGATAAGATTCATAATTTCACAATTATGAAGTCTTCTTTTGATGATGATGAGTTTTTCATGATGGTTATCATGACCTTCTTTCAATTTGTAACATTTGGTGTGATTTCTCTTCTCCGTCACTCCGTCGGGAGTGAGGACTTTATTTTTGACCCTGGTATCGTTTCTAATAGTTTTCACCATTAGAATACCATTGGTTATCTCTTCGGGGTGGAACTTTCAAATAATTCATATGTTTATCCTAATATTTTGAATGAAAGCCCGAGTGAGATTATTTTTCCACGGATTTTACCCCAAGAACGAATTAATTCGGGGATCGAGTCAAGCTCATATGACTCGGTGACCAAAAACAAGCGCTTCGTGGGTGGCAACCCATGCTTATCTAATTTCATCTTCCTATTTTTCTTATTTCTAACGAATAACGTGAGGAGGGGTGCCTCTTCTACTCTTATGTTCCGTGGTTGTTTGTGATGTTTGTTTAGGATTGTTCGCGATTTATGATGACTCTCGTGCTCGTTATCTTCTCTCCACGAGTTTCATTCATCGGTGCTTTTGGAAATCCTATATCCGTGAATCTTATCGACTAACGTTTTCTTTGGCATAATTAATAAATGGCCCTAGAATTTTGTTAGGATTTCCTTTACCCACAAAACATTGAGGACAATGTTTAATTCTAGTCTGGGGGAGGTTGAATCTTTGATTCGATTTGACCTTGCATTTTTTACCATGTCGTATACTCTTGCAACTCCGTTTTTCCACAAAAAATGAAAAAATTGAAAAAATTGAAAATTTGAAAAATTTTGAAGAAAAATTAATGAAAAAGCACAAAAGAATGAGAAAAAGTTGAAAAGTTGTGAAAAAAAAAAGTTTGAATAAGTGTTTTGACACCTTGTTGACTTTCTTGCTGGCGAGATTAGGAATAAATATTTTGACTTGACCGGGCGTGTTGAGCCCTAACTTGTTCCCTTAACCAATGATAATCATATAAGCTTGTGCTAGTTTTGTACCCAGGAGCTATAAAATGCGAATTCTTTTTTAAGAATCTGCAAGTTCCTGTACTTGACTTTACACATGCGCAGCTTAAAAGCTTTCGGTAGTCTTTTACATCAGAAGCTAGAAATGCGAATTCTTCTTCTAGAGTTTGCAAGTTTCCGTAACTGACTTTATATATGCGTAGCTGATTATCGGCTAAGTATTCGCTGGTTTCATTACTTGGAATCTTAAATTGCGAAGAGCGAGAAATGATGGAGTTTATTTAGAAGTTAGATGCTAAACGTGGAGTAGTGGTTCTCTTTAGAGCTCGTGGAAGGTACTTGTGGCTTTTTACTCCCATAAAATACGTCACCGATATATAATAGATGTTCCAGGTTAATTAGTGGTATCTAGGTTTGGATAATATTTAGTTCTTTATTTTCTTAAGAGAATCTTTGCTTTAGAAGTTGGGTACATATCAAGGAACATAAAAAATAAGAGCAAAAACGAAAAAATCAAAAGTCAAAAGTTGATTATGTATGTTGTTTTGGAGCTACCCGATAAGCTTCCATTGATGTTATGAAAAAAAAAGTAAAGAAAGAAAAGTATGAAAAATAAGAGAAAAGTGAAAAATGAAAAAAGTGAAAGCTGAAAGTTATGATGAATAAAAGTTTGAATGTAAATAAGTTGTTTGCGCGTGAGGTGCATGTGAATGACTCTGAATTGGACACATGAGGTGCATGTGTAGTACTCCGCAACTTATATATGATATTGTATGTACCAAAAATTCCTTGACGTGGACCGAATTTCTATTGCAGTGGTTCTTGAGAGAAAATGGAAAACTACTTATCGTTTAAACTTAGGTATCACTATCGGAATAAAAAGTATTGAAACGAGAAAATATGAAGCAATTCATTTCTCAACAAAAATAAAATATTGAGATACAAAAACTTAGGACATGGGAGCAAGGAGTTTCCACAAGTAACTTTTATGAGTAGTGTTAGCATCTAATTTGTAGATAAGCTGTGATCTTGTTTGTATGCTTAGTTTGGGGACTTGTGAAAAATCAAGGATGACGATTTTTATCCGTATGGTCACTTTTCCATGAGAAGTGTTTCTACTCGTTGACCCTAAAAATTATTCCAAAATAATGAAAGTTCAACAAACCGTCACAAGTTTGAAGTATGAAAAGTACAAAAATAAGTGAAAGTGGAATAAAGGAAAATTTTTGGAAAACGGAGCGTTTGCGGGAATAAATGATTTTGTAATTTCTTTTGAACCTCCTTGCTAATTTACAAAGTCAGTAGGAAGAGTTATGAAATTATTTATCCCAAAAGCGTGAATTGATCACATTACGTGAGGACACGACAATACCTTAGTCTGGGGGATTTTTGTATGTGTTTATTCACATACCTGTTCATAGCCAAAAACCGACCCAAATAGACCAATTATGCTAACAAATTCCAAAGAATGTGTGTTTTTATGATTGCGAACGTGCAAGTACGGATATATCGTTAAAAGACGAAAAACAAACGGAAATTAGCAAAAACGAGCACGAGAGTAGAACGTGTGCAGAATAGTCAAGGAAAGTCAATTTTGAGCTTTAGAAGACCTCAGAGATTTGAAGATTGTCATATTTAGTCCCTGGTCAATGATTGAAGAAATCCCACTTTCAGTCCCTACACTTTCATCATTTGACAGATTTAGTCCTTGGAAGATACTTTTCATATTATGACATCTAAGGTCCTTGGAAAATCAGAAAGTTACATTTGAAGCCCTTGGATGACTTTTGGAATCATGGCAGGAGTAGTCCTTATATTTTCAGATTTACATCTTTGGTCCTTGTTATTTCTTAAAACCAAAATCTAAAAATCCAAATTATATAAAGCCTGGTCCAACAAAGCTAATCCAAATCCATATTACAAACCAAATGCCCAAAATCCACTCACTAATACCCAAGCCCAATGTCAACAAGTCAATGGTCAAACTCCCAAGTCAAATCTCCATATAATAATATTTACCCACTCCCGCCCCCCAATTACCCCTTGACCCAGAAATAACTGTTCACGATGAACCCTAGTTTACCCGTCCCTTCTAATTACTGAGATTAAGGGTGTTTTGGTCTAATCATTTGTTTCTAGAAGCATGTCAGTACGTGTCAGATATTGTTAGAGCATAGAAAGCACAAGGAATGATAGGTGGCAGCCTCCTATTGGTCTCTACACATCATAATACTCAATCCAAGGGCTATGAATCAAAGGGCAATCATTGATATTGATCTCACGGTTCAGATGAAGCTTGAAGAAGCACAAGCACATGGATTGCCAAGCTGGCAATCCGTGACTCCCTCTCATTAGTATTTTCATTGTTTAGCTATAAATAGAGGTGTAGGCTCAGTGTAAAAAGGGTGGAGTTTTTTAGTAGCAAAACTCTGCCAAAATTTCTTTTGATGTATTAGCATAGCTTAATTGTAATTCCTTTTATTATCAATGAAATTAGCTTTTTAGTTAAAATCAATTTAGCTTGTTACTATTTCTGCATTTGTTCATTTCTTATATCAGTTTTAAGATCTTGCTTAATTACAAATTACTTTAGTTTTCAATTATGTTATTATTTCATTTTAAATAGGTTTTATAAAAACAGAAAATTAAAATAAAAAATATAGAGATAGAGTTTGTTGTATTCAGCTTTTAAATAAGCTAGTTTGTGGATTTTTTACATCTCTATAAGCTCTACAAAGCTTCTGTGAGAGTTATTTTGAGTTTCCTTGTTCATTAGCATGTTGGTCAACGAAGGTCGACTGTGGCAGATTTGTTGAATTTTTGGTGGATTGCTGATAGCTTGGGATAGCCAGGGAAGATCCCAGCCTATTGATGCGTGGGAATCGCAACAGGCTTTACCTCTCGAGGGATCTCGAGAAGCTTACAACCCCCACCAGGCAGTGTACCTGATCGTTGCAGTATAGTATAGTGATAAGTACCGGGGGATTGATCGTTCAGCTTAGGAATAGTGTCGCTAGGATTAGAAAACCTAAATACTAGTTCTAAAGGTGAGGGATGATTATTTTTGTGTTTTTATATTTTTATGAAAGCAAGTAAAATCTCGGGTTTTGGAAGAGTGGGCGCAATTAGTTGCTATTCAACTAACCCAATACTAAGATGCAATCAAAATAAAATACTAAAAATGAAAATAAACTAATTATACTAAGGTTGTGAGCAGTAATTGGAGAAAATGTGTTTACTTAGATTTCACTACTCCCTAGATATCTTTTACACGTTAATTACTTGTTATAATTGCATGGATGACGGATCGTATTCCTTAATACCATTCATGGGGTGGCATACATAACTCCCCAATTCTATGAGCTCTTATCTCCTCCTACACCATGCCCAGCACAACTATAGGGATTGTAAACAGTGGCTCATGCATTAAATACAACCAATAAAGACCTAGTACGCCTCGGTTCATGTTTCTTAAGACGTTCAAGCATGTTACCATTTGGAGATCTGCCAGTTTTCTTAAGCCTAACATATAAATCATTCATCCAAGACAAGAATAAACAAGTAATCAACACATAATCAATATCTAGGTTTTATTAGATCTAAGCAAACACAAAAGAGATCTAGCCTAGCATGATAGAATTAAGACAAGAACATGATATAGACAACCAACACATAGACATATTGATTGAATTAGAAGAACACTTATCTTAATTAATCATGCAAGGTATCAAGGGGTTGGAACCCTTGAAAAACCTGTAAAGTTACACCAAAATCGTCTTTAGGGTTTCTCCCAAAACTTCTCTCTTTTAAATGTGAAAAACTAGAAAACTATATATAGGAAAATAGGGATGACGGCGTCAAGAACAAAGGTGTGACGCCGTCATCTCGCCGCCAAATACTTCCTCGGACGGCCTTGATCTACTTCTGACGCCGTCAAGGCCTAGGCCGTCACACAAATTACTCTTGACGCCCTGTGTGTGACGCTGTCATCAACTACGGATTTTAATTCTTGGGGTTTTGACGCCGTCAGGAACAACTCTTGACGCCTTCATGTACTGTTCCCAGCATGGAAAATTGAGACTTTGCCGTTTTTTTCACTTTTATGCTCCAAAAACGTCCAAAATGGCTTCTTTTCCAGAATTCACTCTCCAAGTACCTAAAATCACAAAAGGAACGATTTAGGGCAATATTTGATCAAATAAATTCGGATTCGGGCTTAAATGACCCCCTAAAAACGGACCATTTTTCGCCTCATCATATACCCTTACACTTGAGATTTGCTTGTCCTCAAGCAAATGCGCTTTTATTCTACTCAAAAGTCAAGTTAGGGGTCATTTAACACTAATATAAAAGTAATTACAACAAATAATCGTTCCACTAAAGACCAATAGACAAGCTCGGAGGTCATACACTAGCACCTCACAAATAGTGTTTAGATACTCACATCTCTTGGGTGTAATAAAGTAATATAACATTATGGAAATGGAAGATATCTCTCACTACCTGTCATAGCAAAATAGATTACCATAGGCTTGGGAAAGGATCAAACCTCCACCACATGGCGTAAGCACCTAGGATAAACTATCAAAGAGGTCTTTTAAAGGGTTGTAACGTTAGGTATAGGGATATGAATTACACGGTTTTGTTGGATAAAGGAAGTTTTACTGGTGGCGAGTTAACAATCTTGGTCAATTACATGTACAATATGGCGTTGCTAAGCCAAGACTAGACTCGACTTAAGCTAATAAATGAGAAATAACAAAAACATAAAATGAACATAGAATGAAACGGGAAGGTAGTCCGTTTGTTTTTCTTTTTTTTTTTTTTTTTTTATTATTATTTTCTTTTTCTTGATTTTTTCGATTTTTTTTTCTTTTTCGATTTTTTTTTTTTTTTTTTTTTTGCATACACTCTTACCCTACCATCCAAAATAATACATCATAGGGAATGAAAATTCCCCTTACACTTGAATCTTTACATACTTTACATTCAACTATTCTAATGGCTCGAATTAAGAAAATCAAAACACTTGGAGCACTTTTAAGATTAACGTACATATGGGGGTAATAATATTATGTTCTTCCCCATTACTCCATAAAATAAGTACTTACCCATGAGTCCCAATCGTCCCAAAACAATATGTACAAGGATATGACTCGACTTAGCAACCATGTAATCAATTAGATAGTTAACTTAGGGTTTAACAAATAACAATAATGCACTAAAAATGAGCGCATACACGGAAGGCTAAGGCGATTTGGGTGTACATTTAAGTGGGGTGTAACAAATTCTTCCTTTAAGTAAAATGCTTAAAGTTAGAAATGAAAAGATAGGCTCGGAGGGGTGTACTAGGGGTTTCGTGTACTAAAAATGAGTACAACGCTAAGGGTGTGGGAAAAATTAGTTGACTTAACTAGTCAAGTAGTATGACTTAAATGGTCTAGTAATTATGATACGGGTTTAACACAAGGGTGATCCTAATGCCTCTTATCATGTAGTAAATCCTACCACACGAATGTAGTCTCACTAGCGGTCTCGGAATGCATCACTAACGCAAGTTTTAGAATCTAAATGCTACCGGTACACTCATAAGCACTAATAATGAATGTTTTTCCTATCAAATCTAAAGGCCAACCTCACATATTTGGGTGGAAAATTTTTCTGAATATACGGTTATGTGCTAGTCATACAATCTCCTATCCATGAGACGCTTGCTCTGGCTAAAGTTTCACTCCTAAATGTTGTAAAAAATTTTAAATTTGGCGGTAAAATTACACTAACAAGTATTTCTCATAGTTTTATTGCACATCTACTATCAAACAAAACAAACTCAAGCGAAAGTGCATATGTAAGGTATCATCTTTTTACCCTCCCCTTACACTTAAGATGAACATTGTCCCCAATGTTCAAGTAAAGAATGTAAAACTGAAAAAGTCAAGAGAATGAAATCAAATACTCCCCTGATTCGCTCGGTATGGATTATAGGATGGCCAGGTTAAATCTTCCTCCAAGAAAATGAACAATCAAAGCTTCCCTTCCAGAATATAAATCATCTTCTTGTCATACATAACCTGTAAAACCTGACAAAATAGACAAGACAACCTTGCGTAAAATCGGCGGCATCCTATATAAGTTTCTAAGTTCTAGAAAACAAAGTAAGATATAATGCTTGTGGAATGAGGTTTGCAGATCTCCTGGAGATTATAAAACTTAATAATTCACAAAAACCATAAGACTCCGTTAGAAAAACAAAACCGGTAAAATTTCTAGATTTTTACTCCTGACGCCGTCAAGAGTAAACTCATGACGCCGTCAGAATGGACCTGCAGAAATTCTTATGTTAAGTTTCCGCAAAATTTCTGGAAAAACTTGGTCCTACTTCCTGAAAAATCCTGCAAAACTTCATTATGACTCAATACAAGCATTTGACTATAACAAATACGAATATACATGCTCATTTAATATTGTTGTGGTTCATGCTCAATTTCGTTTTTATAAACAAATTTGGATCTCCCTTACACTTATCTTTTGCAAAATACCTTTATATGCAATTAAGACAAAGTTAAAAACAAAATAAAACATTTTCACAATTTACTTTGAAACATGAGCCACAAACAATAAAAATAAAACATGCATACGGAAACAAATAAAATCAAACAAACAAACAAACAAATAAAAACATACAAAACATGGGTTGCCTCCCAAGAAGCGCTTGTTTTTGTTCGAGTCACGAGCCTGACTCTACCCTTATTTAATGGAAATAGGGGAGGTTCTCCCTACACTTAGGATTAAGTGTGGGTGAAAGTAGCGATACACACCCTTAGGGTGTGAATATGCCACGTGAGGTGAAGGGGGTGAGTGAATGACTTCCTTCATCCTAAAACTACCCGGATAATATCGGTTGGTGGGTGGGTCGGTTCCTCTTTTGTCTCCTAGAAATATATCTAAGGATGGAAAGGTGTGTAAAGATTGAGGTTCCGGTTCATCAACACTATGAAATTCCCTAGAACTAGGAGTAAGGTTATCACTACAAGTATTCAAACCTATATCCTCTAATGGTGCCTGGTTCAAGGGTTCTACTTCTATTGGGGTTCCTGTAGTCTCTTCTACTTCTTCCGGGTAAGTCACGGGCGATGTGTATGCCTCAAATGATGGTAGGACTTGTGGGGTACTTAGTGGGCTTGGGTTTTCTACTATTTCTTCCATCACATCAATATCACCTATGTGTTCATCTTGTATTATTGTAGTACCTAACCATGACATGCAACTAGGTGGCTCAACTCTAACCTCATGTGTGTCGTATGTTTTGGTGAAATCTATCCCGCTCATGCAACTAGGTAGTTCAACACTAACCATATCATAATCTTGGTTTGATTCTAAGTTCATGTTCTTAGAAATTAGGCCATCTCGCTCATACGAATCCACCAATTCATTGAACTTATGGGTAATGGTTAGGAAGCTTTTCTCAAAATTCATCCAAAGGGTCTCACTAAAAGGAATTGATCCTAAAAATGATCGTCTAATAGAAAACACACATGCATAAAATTCATCAAACCCATCTAACTTTACACCCATCTCCTCTTGTATATATGTAAGATCACTTAAAAATTTATTGGAACAACAGGAGGCAAATCGATCTAAGTAAACTAATTGTTCTTCTAAAGTTAATGATCTAAATGGAATTTCATCCACCATGGAGACAAATGAAAATGGTTTCACAAACAAAGGGCACAAAGAAAAAGATAGACTACAAGAAAGCCTAAAAATAAAAAATAAAATCTTACTAGAAAGGAATCTAGCAAGTAGACCTAATAAAAAGAAATCCTAACCTAGACAAAGTGCCAAAAACTTGATGCGTGGGAATCGCAACAGGCTTTACCTCTCGAGGGATCTCGAGAAGCTTACAACCCCCACCAGGCAATGTACCTGATCGTTGTAGTATAGTATAGTGACAAGTACCGGGGGATTGATCGTTCAGCTTAGGAATAGTGTCGCTAGGATTAGAAAACCTAAATACTAGTTCTAAAGGTGAGGGATGATTATTTTTGTGTTTTTATATTTTTATGAAAGCAAGTAAAATCTCGGGTTTTGGAAGAGTGGGCGCAATTAGTTGCTATTCAACTAACCCAATACTAAGATGCAATCAAAATAAAATACTAAAAATGAAAATAAACTAATTATACTAAGGTTGTGAGCAGTAATTGGAGAAAATGTGTTTACTTAGATTTCACTACTCCCTAGATATCTTTTACACGTTAATTACTTGTTATAATTGCATGGATGACGGATCGTATTCCTTAATACCATTCATGGGGTGGCATACATAACTCCCCAATTCTATGAGCTCTTATCTCCTCCTACACCATGCCCAGCACAACTATAGGGATTGTAAACAGTGGCTCATGCATTAAATACAACCAATAAAGACCTAGTACGCCTCGGTTCATGTTTCTTAAGACGTTCAAGCATGTTACCATTTGGAGATCTGCCAGTTTTCTTAAGCCTAACATATAAATCATTCATCCAAGACAAGAATAAACAAGTAATCAACACATAATCAATATCTAGGTTTTATTAGATCTAAGCAAACACAAAAGAGATCTAGCCTAGCATGATAGAATTAAGACAAGAACATGATATAGACAACCAACACATAGACATATTGATTGAATTAGAAGAACACTTATCTTAATTAATCATGCAAGGTATCAAGGGGTTGGAACCCTTGAAAAACCTGTAAAGTTACACCAAAATCGTCTTTAGGGTTTCTCCCAAAACTTCTCTCTTTTAAATGTGAAAAACTAGAAAACTATATATAGGAAAATAGGGATGACGGCGTCAAGAACAAAGGTGTGACGCCGTCATCTCGCTGCCAAATACTTCCTCGGACGGCATTGATCTACTTCTGACGCCGTCAAGGCCTAGGCCGTCACACAAATTACTCTTGACGCCCTGTGTGTGACGCCGTCATCAACTACGGATTTTAATTCTTGGGGTTTTGACGCCGTCAGGAACAACTCTTGACGCCTTCATGTACTGTTCCCAGCATGGAAAATTGAGACTTTGCCGCTTTCTTTTCTTTTATGCTCCAAAAACGTCCAAAATGGCTTATTTTCCAGAATTCACTCTCCAAGTACCTAAAATCACAAAAGGAACGATTTAGGGCAATATTTGATCAAATAAATTCGGATTCGGGCTTAAATGACCCCATAAAAATGCACCATTTTTCGCCTCATCACCTATCTTAAAGATAGGCAACTGTGGAAAACCCTTTGTTCTTGTTAAGGGTGTTTAGTAAGTTTCTGATTCATTAATTGCAAGTAGTTGTTGAAGAATTCTTAGCCTAAATCTGTTCTCTGTCATTCAATTAGTTTCTATTGCATTTCATTGTTGATATTGCTTCTGAGTTTGTTATTTTAGCTTTATAGATCACTAGATTGGTAGATTGTATTTGTTTGCATCTATATATAGTGTTAACTGCAAGTAAGGTAGTGTTTGGATTTGTGAATTGCTGGTAATAGTTGTGATTATTTTGCTGGATTTTTGTCTTACGCAGGTTTTATTAGACTAATAATAGACATTTAGTACATAAATAGTAGGTCTATTTCAGAAAAAAGTCAAAATGAGGTTTCAAATTTATTAACTGTTAGCATAGTTAAAAATCAGTTAGAAGAATTGAAGTAGTGGTTAGATAATAGGTTAATATAGCTTTATCTAGCTTAATTACAGCTTAACAATACAATAAGTAGTAGATTTAGAAGATTAAATTTGGATTTAGTCAATTGGTAAAAATTAGTTATTAGTCAACTGTTTAAGCTTGAAGCGGTTTACAAGCTGCTGATATTGGCTTCATTTAGAGTAGTACAAGATATTTTATGATAAAGTTTTTTGGTTTCTTAGCATCTCAGTAGTGTAGAGATTGTTTTGGCCCACTTAAATTGTAGTTTAGAGCTTATTAGAGCAGCTTATTGTTACCTTATTGTTGAGCATTTGGAACAGGTTTCTAAGTTTTAAGAATAGGCCTGCTAGTTTCTATTTGAGCTTGTTATTAAGTTTTGTTGGATATTTTGAGCTCCTAATAGTGTTTAGTAGTTCATTACATTGTTCATGAGTTCTGGCTTATTCAGTTTCTTATTCTGCTTATTAATTAGCTTATTCTCCAACTGCTTATTGCTTGCATTTTGTTTTTGTGAGTGATCTCCCATTATATCTGAGTTAGTTTGAGCTTTATAGCATACATTGCATCTGTTGTTGAAGTTTGGTTAATTTTTGTGGCAAGTGCTTATTAATAAGCACTTGCCATAAGCTGTTTTAGTCCAAATAAGCACTTTAGCTTATTATTTTCTTTTCAAAATTTTTCTGCAAGCTTTTCACATTATTTTAGATTTTTTATAAATTTTTCATATTTTTCTGAGTTGATTTGATATTTTTCTTAATTTTTCTTCAATTATAATCATTTTTAAATCCTTTTTAATAAACAAAAATCAATAAAAATTCAGAAATAGCCTTTAAAAATACAAAAATATTTTAGATAATTCTTTTATAATATTTTAGATTTTTCAGAATAGATTTTATATTTTTCTCATTTATTTTTACAATTTCCTTTATTTTTAATTACTTTTTAATTCAAAAAAATAGAAAATAATTCATAGAAAATAAATAAAAAGTCAAAAAAATATTTTTCTTTTTCTCAAAATTCTTTTTAGTTGTTTAAAATTTTTAGAAATTCGTTTCACATTTGTAGGATCATTTTTAGTATTAAAGTCACGTTTTATTTCATACGTTACGTTTAAATTTCGCGATTGCATTTCCGTTTTTAGATTTTAGATATTTGTGCATACTTTGCTTGTACTTTCTGCATAATTCACTATTTCTTCTCATAATTTGGATTTCACCATCACTATTTTCACATTTCAATTGTCACTACACGGTTCACGAATCGATATTTCGAGATTCCATTCAACTTTCGTTGGGAAACGACTCGGTAAATCCGTATTTCTCGCGAATTTTCTCGATACCAGATGATAGGAGAAGTTGCATGCCCGCCAATGTTAAAACATATGATGGGACGGGTGATCCTGATGACCACCTAAAAATTTTCGAATCAGCTGCTACAATCGAAAATTGGCCACAACCAGTGTGGTGTCACATGTTTAACTCCACGTTGGTAGGGAATGCGCGAACCTGGTTTAGTAAGCTTCCACGAAGAAGCATAAATGGGTTTGAAGAGTTGCGAAAAGCATTCCGTTTGAACTTTACTCAAAGAAAGAAGTGCGCCAAGAACCCTGTTGAACTTGCTAGAGTAAAACAGCGCCAAGGGGAATCCACAAGCGCTTATGTGGAGTGCTACAAGGATGAATGCATACACGTCAAGGCGTGTCCCGAAGTGCTAATGATCTCAGGGTTTATGAATGGGATCAATAACCCAGAGCTTATCAGGAGATTGAATGATAAGGTTCCCTAAACCTTTGATGAACTGATGAAGCGCACTAGGTCTTTTATCCAAGGAGAAACAGCTGCTGCGGATAGCAAAAAAGGTTACTCAAATTATAGGTCACAAGAACAACCCAAGAGACAATCCAATGACCAGAGTAGCAACCGCAACAAGCCAGCAAGAACTACCGCAGTCAGGGAAGCGGACAAGATAATGACAAATACACTCCACTCGTGAAGACCCCAAGGGAGATATTTGTGACAGAAGGTGCAAACTTCTCGAAACCTCCACCAATGCGCACCCCATAGGATCGGCGCATAGAGAATGGAAAATAAGAATACCATGGACAAAAAGGCCACACCACCAATGAGTGTGTCCAACTGCGCCAACTAATTGACAAATTAGTAAAGGAAGGTAAAATGGACCACCTCGTTAAAAACATCAAAGAGGGGAAGGACAAACAGAAGAATGGGGGCAAGAAAGAGACACCCAAAGAGAAGGCTGACACCATCTACATGATACAATCATGGCAGCGAAAGACAAGGCAAAAAGTCAGCCAAAAGTTTTCCTTTGGGAACGAAATCAGTTTCCCCACTCTGGCTGCGGATAACGCAGTAGTGGAGCCACTCATCATCGAGATACATACGGGGGGTCACAATATCCACCGCATGTATGTTGATGGAGGGGCATCTACAGACATCATGTACGAACATTGTTTCAAGAGGCTGCGACTTGAAATATGAAGTCAGTTAATTCCGGCCACGACGTCACTAACCGGCTTCACAGGAGAGAAGATATGGCCCATGGGGCAGTTGCGCTTACTTGTGGTCGTTGGTGATAAGCAACACTCTATGGCAGCTTGGATGAACTTTATGGTAATCAGATCTCCTTCACCATACAATGGCATTATTGGAAGACCAGGAATATCAGCCATGTGCGCGGTACCATCTACGGCCCATGGGATGCTCAAATTCCCAGTAGACGGAGGTATTGTTACCCTCTACGATACCGCGGTGTCACCTAAAGAATGCAACACGGTGACGAGTGAAACAGAGAGTATCCCAGAACAGTGCACAACTAAAGTACCAAACCTAAAGGTCGTAATTCACCCTGACTACCCAGATCAAGAGGTATCAATTGGAGGGTCGCTGTCTTACAAAGGCAGAGCGGCTGCGTGCTCACTCTCGCAAAGGAACCTAGATATCTTTGCGTGGGAACGAAAGCACGTGAATGGAGTGCCACGATCTATCACAAAGCACAAGCTAAAAATCCGACAAGGATATCCTCCAATACGGCAGAAAAAGCACGGCCAGGCTCCAGATCGCGCAAAAGCATCCTAGAGGAAGTACACAAGCTTGTAGACGCTGGAATCATGCGGGAGGTCTATTACCATGACTGGCTTTCCAATCCAGTGATGGTAAAAAAGAGCGATGGCAGCTGGAGAATGTACGTGGACTTCACTGACCTTAACAAAGCATGTCCACAAGACTGTTACCCGCTACCAGAGATAGACTAGAAGGTAGAATCTTTGTGCAGATGCCCCTTTAAATGCTTCCTAGACACATACAAAGGGTACCACCAAATTCAGATGGCTGAGTAAGACGAAGAGAAAACAGCCTTCCACACAAGTCAAGGGGTCTATTGTTACACAAAAATGCCCTTTGGCCTAAAGAACGCGGGAGCAACATACCAGCGGTTGGTGGACAACGCGTTTGAGAAACAAGTAGGTCGTAACCCGGATGTTTATGTTGATGGCCTTGTTATAAAGAGTCATACCGAAGAAGAATTGGTGCGTGACATTTAGGAAACATTAAAAACACTTGGAAGGATCAACATGAAGTTAAATCCCGAGAAGTGCACTTTTGGCGCTACAGAAGGCATGTTTCTCGGATATTTGATAGAGCCTGATGGCATTAAACCCTGCCCAGAAAAGACAAAAGCTGTCATCCAACTCCCTTCACCACGTACACTGAAAGAAGTCCAGTCATTAAATGGAAAATTAGCTGGGCTAAATCGATTCTTGTCCAAATCAGCGGATAAGTCACTCCCTCTCTTTAAAACACTCACGAAGTGTACAAAAAAAGGAGATTTTCATTGGACTGTGGAAGCGGAAGAAGCTTTTCAACAGCTTAAGCAACATATAGCAGCACTTCCCACACTTGTCGCACCCCAACCAGGGGAATAATTGATCATGTACTTGTCCGTAACTCATGGAGCAGTCAGCACGGTGCTATTGACAGATAGGAACTCCGTTCAAACACCAGTATACTTTGTAAGCAAAGCACTCAATAAGACAAAGACTAACTATACCGCTATGGAAAAGCTGGTCCTAGCTTTAGTATTCGCAGCCAAAAGACTGCGCAGATACTTTCAAGCACACCCAATAGCAGTGATTACGGACCAACCTATCAAACAAGTTATCTCTAAACCCGACGCATCAGGGCAGCTACAAAAAAGGAGTGTGTTATTGGGCGAGCATAACATCTCTTATAGACCACGTACCACGATTAAGGTGCAGATATTAGCCGACTTCATTATTGAGAAACTAGATACTGATACTCCACCTTCAAAAAGCGATGTAGAACTACAAGAACCATGGGTTCTATTCACGGACGGATCCTCATGCGTGGATGGGTTAGGTGCAGGCCTTACCTTCACCAGCCCGGAAGAAATGGAATTCACTTATGCACTGCGTTTTGAATTCACAGCCACAAACAATGAGGCAGAATATGAAGCCCTACTTGCCGGATTACGCATTGCAACTCAAATGGGTGTACGCAACCTAGAAGCAAATGTCGATTCCCGATTAGTCGCCAATCGTGTGTTGGGCGACTGTGGCTAAAGAGGATAACATGGTCCAATACCTCGACAAGACCAAGTCCCTAATCCAGGGCTTTGACAGGTTCACCATCAAGCAAGTTCCTAGAGGAGAAAACAGGAAAACAGATGCATTAAGCAAAATCGCATCTACAAGCTTTGTGCACCTGTCAAAACAGGTATTGGTGGAGACCTTGAAGAACAAATCCATCTCAGAGATGGAGATATCCACGGTGATAGAAGAGCAGAATCCTACTTGGATGACACCTATCATCGAATTCATAAGCAAGGGGATATTACCCCAGGAACAAAAGAATGCTCGACGGATACGGCGCACAACGCAGAGGTTCGAACTTCGAAATGGTATTCTATACCGACGTTCATTCCTACAACCATGGCTTCGGTGCGTTGGACCTCTTCAGGCAGATTACGTACTCCGAGAAATCCACGCTGGTTCATGTAGTATGCACTCAGGACCACAGTCCATTGTGGCACGAGCCTTGCTGTCAGGATACTATTGGCCTACTATGCATCGTGATGCGCGGGATATGATAAAGAGATGCAGTGACTGCCAAGTCCACAGACCCATCCCGCGCCGACCACATTAAGATCTGACGCCTATCACTTCACCATGGCCATTCTATAAATGGGGCATTGATATCGCAGGCCCTTTTCCTATCGCAGCAGGGGGACTAAAATTCCTCATAGTGGGCATAGATTACTTCACTAAGTGGATTGAGGCAAAAGCAGTAGCAAGTATCACAGGCAACCAGGTCAAACACTTCATTTGGGACAACATCGTATGTTGCTTTGGACTACCTGGAGAAATTATTCCGGACAACGGAAAACAATTCTGCGATAACCCGTTCAAAGATTGGTGCGCGCAGCTAAATATCACACAACACTTCGTGTCAGTTAAACACGCACAAACCAATGGTCTGGTTGAGCGCGCGAACCGTAGCCTGGGAGAAGGAATAAAAGCGCGTCTTGACAAACACAAAGGAAGATGGGTGGATGAATTGTCGCATGTTTTATGGGCGCACCGCACGACAATCAAAGTCAGTACTAGAGATACACCATTCTCTCTTGTCTATGGGACAGAAGCTGTCATACCAGCCGAAATTGGGATGCCAACTATTCGTACGACGGAAGTCAATGTTGCAACCAATGACGACAAGCGACGTATAGATTTGGATCTATTGGAAGAAAGGCGCGAGCGTGCAGCTATATGTGAGGCAAGAGCTAAGTCAAAGATGAAGGGGTACTATGATGCAAAAGTCAGAAACACTTCATTCAGGCCAGGAGACTTTGTGTACCGTGCCAATGATGCGAGCCACGCGGAAGATACGGGAAAGCTTGGACCAAAATGGGAAGGACACTACGAGGTCACAGAAACATTAAGCAGAGGCGCATACATGCTGCGTGATATGGATGGCCATGAGCTAGCACGCACTTAGAATATTTGCAATCTCAATAGATGCTATCTTTAGAAAAGGCCACGACCCACGCATAGACACCTCTGCACTTTAGTAAGTACCCAATAAATGTCCGTATATTTACATTTTGTTTTGTTTAGGGAACTGTATTTTCTTTTCAAAAACTTGCAAGAATTAATCAAACATCGTGGTTTCTAGCTAACTCCGCGACACATTTAACTTTATTGCTTCCATTTTATTTATGTCTCAATATTGTTAATTTATACTTTTGCCTACATGGCGTGCATGCATTCATTAAGGCCCACGATGGCAGAAAGGATGAGTAAACCTAATAAATAACTCGTTGAGTAAGAGGGTTGCAAACCCATCAACATTGGATCACACATCCTTGCTAAACACCTTACTCTCAAGACGTTGAAGTAAGTTTAATGCGCATCCTACGAAGGATACGTAACAACGCACACTGTACACGTTTAGCAATTTATGAGCTAAGACTCTTGGTTCCATGATATGGTATTTGCAGCACGTTGCAAGTTAATCCATATACTTAAAAGTGCACAGCATAACAAAACACGCATTATAAGACAACAATTTCAAGGACATCAAAAGTGCACAGCTAGAGAAGAAATTAAAAAGAATTACGTACTTGCACTCAGCAATAGCAGACACCAAGTGAGGGTACAGCTCCTCATCATACTCAATGCTCAGCTTGCGCAGTTTACCCTCCTGCTTCTCTAAGGCGCCCTCCACAACCTTACAGAACTCATCCAATTGAGCAAAATGCTTACTCATGTTCTGCTCCAGGTACTTCACCCCCTATATACAAGAGGACTTGTACTGATCAAAAGCAGACCGCTCTCGGCTGACCTGGGCAAGCAGGGACATTTTCTCATCAGCGAGCTGCGCATCATACACATTTGTTGACTCTACCTCCGCCCGTGCATCAACCAACTGCGCCTTCAGTAGCACAATTTCCTTATCCTTCTGCGCGCTGCTACTACCTTCACCAGAATATTGAGCCTTGAGATGAGCAACCAACTTGGCCTGATGCTCAGCAGCCGCGCTCAACTCCTCTATCAGCTCTTGCACAGACATCTCCTCATTCGCCTTCAACGGCTCCTCCACCTGAGAGTGACTCACCTTAGTTGGCACTTGCTCCATATGCGCTGCATCACCCCCTGCAGCTTCATCCCTACATGCAAAAAGCAAGAACTCAAGACATTGTCTAAAAAAAATAAAAAATAAATAAAAAATAAAAAAGAGGAAAAAGAAAGCAAAACCATGGCATTGTCACTTACATGGGAGGGGAGGTCTCAGCAGTACCCCGCGCAGCCACAGACAGCGACGCCTCCTCATCTGTAGGCTCATCCACCGTAATGACGTGATGCCTGCGCTTGGACGTGCCCTCACCACCATCACCAGAAGCCTTGCGCTTGACTCCCTGATACTCCTCTTCAGAATCAGTATCGACCTTGAGGATCCCACCACCCTCAGAAGACTCAGTGTGCGCAGGCTCAGGGGTTGGCACTTCCTGAGAAGGCACATTCTGCACTGGAGTCGCCACCAACAGGGGTTGGACGACGTTCTCCAGCTTTTCTTGCGCATAAGTGCGCCCGGATGTGGCCTCTAGGATGGGTACCTCACCTTCCCTCAACGGATGCACACCCACAGTCACTTGGGTGGGCTTTGCTAACCTCACTACGCTGAACAAGTCCATCTCTGCGCAACATATGAACAAACAACAAAGAACAATTGAGTTAATAAAATTGCAACATAAAAGAAGGCTTACACTACAGATGCGAAGGAAAAGAAGGACAAGCACCCACCCCGGCCGCTCTCATCCAGAAACGTTGGCACCTCGTCTGCGCCTTGGAAATAGTTCCAACTAATTCCCATATATACCAAAAACTCCTCGGGGTAGGAATTGATGGGGATGCGGTCAGTGTTGATGGTCTCCGCATCATCCATGTTGTACGTCCCGAGGTCAGGGTGCTCATCCTTTGGAAGTGTCCCCTGAGTATAGAACTCAAAGAGCCATGGGAACACTCTACTATCCACCAGAAGAATTTCTCCCTCCAGTTCCTAAGGGCGTCTACCTTCTCCGTATAACATTGAAGGCGCCCTGCGCGCTTCGAAAAAGAAACACACCCGTTTGACCACGTTGTGTGGTAAAAATCGTAGAATAGATTGATGGTTGGGTTTATGGCAAGTAAACGACAGTTTACTTCAAAATTGGTTACCTTCGCCGCACCTATACAGTGCAGCTGAGATATGTGCAAATGATAGTAATTGAGCATGTCACTCAAGAATAGGGATATGGGCACGCGCTGATTCGCAAACTCGAAAAAGCGCGAGTATACCCCTATCTTCCCCTCAGGGAAGTCTGCAATACATGCGTCTGCCTCCGGTACTTCTGGGTGCAACGCGAGGGGAATGAAATAGTCGGAGGTGAACTGACGGAGTTCATCCTCGTCCATCTCAGAGACAAAATCGATTAATTGGCGAACCATTTTTTAAATGTGCTTTGACCAAGGAGCGCACGCGCTATTACCTTAACAGCTACTAGGTTTCTTGATTGATGTTTGATGATTCTAAAAGTGGAGAAATGGCGTTTTTACTGTGATAATCACAGTGAAAATGGGTTTATATAGGGTTACCCCTCGCCTTGGATGGATGCCACGTGGATCCCACTACCTTCATCGTGTGGCTAGAATACCAACAGGTACAACACTTTTTCACGTCTTTCAAGAGATACGTGGGACTTTTTCAGCCTAGATACACCGTATATTCTTTTTGGTGGGAAATACTAGAAGATTCCCCGCCACGCTTACTGCTATAGTTATTAGTCTAGCATACGTAGCTACAACCCGCGCATACTAGACTGGGGGGACATGATGACGTATAGTCCATACTCGGGTCACGAACCCGATTAATGAACATTACTAACGCCAAAGCCCATCACGAGTGGCCTATCATAATAATGATTTGGGCTACCATACTAGCGGTTTGGGCTCACGAAAGCCCAAACCCAAATATATTATTTATGGTCTAGATAATGATCTTTTATTTATGGGATAAAGATCAATGACCGGATAAGCGTGATACGTCAAAGAGTAAGGAGCACGAAATCTACAAGGATTCCGTGCCTATATAAAGAATATCATAATTCTCATTGAGGTACGATCCAAAAACCCTAACTCTTCGATACTACCCTAAAACCGATTACTTACTCTCACGCCGGAGGATAATCGTGGGAGACAATCCCACGATAAGCCTAACGGTATTTGTTTGCTTTCTTAGTGTGCAGGTCTCAAGCATTAAGATCTGATTGGTACGAGAACAGAAAACCAAAAAAGGAATGCCCAACTTTTGTATCAACAATATTAAAGGATAATTAAGGTAATTTAGGCAATCAGATTTAAAGAATAAGGCATTAATGGTTTATAAGCGGTATGGATATTCTCGTACTACCTCCGTCCCAAAATATAAGTTAAGTTTAACTTTTTGAGTCAAACTTTGACTTTAAATATTTTTCTTTGTATTATATATTTGTTGATGTAAATATATATAAATAGGTTGTGTTTTAAATGTATTTTCATTTGGTATAATTTTCATCAAGTGTTATATAATATAAACAAAAATATTGAAGGTCAAAATTCGATTCAAAAAGTTAAACTGGACTTATATTTTGGGACGGGGTGAGTATTTTGTTAACCTTACTAGTGATAAAAATGTCTATCTATACTACATTATAATGCATTTGGGACTATTATATAACTAGAAATGCTTAAAATTCAGACTTTTTTCTTGCTTATTATGGAAAGATTTCAAAATTAATTTGTTAAAAACTAAGTTGGTTAAGAAGTTTGTTATGAAGCGGTTGATTGTTTAAACTAAAATTATTTGAGTTAACAATCTTTAATATTTCTACTTATAAAACATGAAAACAACTAAACATGTAACCAAATAACGCAAAATATAATCACACGATACCCGCCGTCGTATTGCGCGAGTACCGTTATAGTATATATTTTATAATTATGGGATTGAGCTTCTGCAATATACTAGCAACATTTCACCTTAATGCCAGCTTGATGCGGGTGTTGGTGAGATCGGATTGTGATCCGTTAAGTACATATACACACACATAGAAACTGTTTTGTTGTAAAGAAAACATATCTAAATGAAAAATCTTGGCCTTGGCAAATGAAAGTAGTGGAGATCCTTTTTGGCATCAAGTTATCAAGGAATTTTATTGTAACTACGGAGGATTTTTGTTTCCCTAGAATTCAGTTGGCAAATGGTATTTGTTGCGAAATTGTTAAGACGGTGAAGGATATTGAAGTTCTGTTACTACTTTTTATTAGAATTAGGTTTATTCCCCTTAATGATTTCATTAACATATATCGGTATAAATAATAATACAAAACGGTATGCCACAAGTTCAATAATGGGCTGGACTAAGTTCACTAGACATAATAACAACTGGGCTACATGGCTACTAATCGTGTAATGCATATGCTAGGTTAATACACCCTTGCAGTTTAAGCGGGAGGCATTCGAACGTTCAAAACTGAATCTGAAATCAAGAAACAAAGTAGAAAGAAATCCCTTAGTAAAGATGTCAGCATACTGAAACGAGATGGAACATGAAGCACACGAACTTGATCGGAAGCAATGTAATCGCGGACGAAATGAATGTCAATCCCAATGTGTTTCGTTCGTTGATGTTGAACTGGATTCGTCGATAAATATACTGCACTGACATTATCGCAATAGACAATAGTAGCGGTAGACAAAGGGTGATGCAGCTCGCGCAGCAGATTGCGAATCCAAGTTGTCTCAGCCACCACATTAGCAACACCACGATACTCGGCCTCAACACTGGACCGAGATAATGTCGCCTGTCGTTTAGCAAACCACGAATGTAAATTATCACCAAGAAAAACACAATAACCAGAAGTAGACCGGCGAGTGACCAGGTAACCCGCCCAGTCCACATTTGTGTAAGCAACAAGCTGAGCAGTAGAAGAAACATGCAGTTGAAGACCATGATCAAGAGAACCACGAACATAGCGCAATATACGCTTCAAAGCATGAAAATGTGTATCACGAGGGTCATGCATATACAGACAGACCTACTGAACCGCATAGAAAATATCCGGTCGTGTGAAAGTAAGATACTGAAGGGCGCCAGCTAAACTCCGATATAAGGTGGGATCATCAAAGGGCGTACCAGCAGGTCTAAGCTTGGACTCTGTATCAACAGGAGTGCGGCATGGATTACAGTTCTACATATGAGCCCTCTCAAGAAGTTCTTTAGCAAACTTGGACTGCGATAAAAACATACCAAATGTTGTACAAGTAGCAGAAACACCAAGAAAATAATTAGGAGAGCCAATATCAGTCATTGCAAACTCACCATGAAGAGCAGCAATAACACGCTGTAAAAATGCAATAAAAGAAGTCGTCAATATAATATCATCCACATACAGTAACAAGTAGGCCGCGTCAAAACCACGATGAAACACAAAAAGTGACGCAACAGTTTTGCTATGCTGAAAACCAACGCGAGTAACAAATCCTGCAAACCGTTGAAACCAAGCTCTAGCGGCTTGCTTAAGCCCATACAAAGAGCGCTGCAAATGACAAACATAATCTGGGTGTGCAGGATCTACAAACCCAGGCGTTTGGTGCATATAGACTGTCTCTGATAGATAACCATGAAGAAAAGCATTCTTCACGTCAACCTGATGAATAGGCCAATAACGAGAGACTGCTAGACTGAGTACATTGCGAATAGTAACTAGTTTGACAACGGGACTACAAGTCTCATCACAATCAATCCCCTGCTGCTGATTACGACCATTTACAACAAGTCGCGCCTTATACCTGCTTAAAGAACCATCTGCATGAAACTTATGCCTAAAAAGCCACATAGAATGAACAATATTCACATTAGCTGGTCGAGGCACAAGTACCCACGTCATGTTAGTAATTAAAGCATTATATTCATCTAACATAACTTGTTTCCACTGTGGATCACGAAGAGCATGCACATGAGAACGTAGAAGTGGAGACACAGTAGTGACATGACAATTCATACACTCAAGAAGTTTAGAAATGCCAGGTTTAGCACGTGTGACCATGGGATGAGTGTTAAAGCAGTTTGGGTATGTGTAAGAGCTTGCGATATAGAGGTAATGGGTTCAACATGTACAAGTAGGTGTTGTGAGGTGTTGGGCTCAGGCGGTTGCGGGGTATTAGGCTCATGTAGGTGTTGTATTGGATCGTTCACAGGGGGCTGTTGCGGGGTATTGGGCTCAAGTGGTGGGTTAGGTGTGGTAACAGGTTTAATCGGCAATGGTATATCATCTAAAAATCATAAACGGGTGGTTTGTAATTTTGGAGTGAAGCAAAAGGAAAAATCTCCTCTTCAAAACGAACATGTCGTGAGAGTATAACTTTATTCGAGGAGAGATCAAGGCATCTATAGCCACGATGGTTGGTGGGGTAACCAAGAAACACATAAGGAGTGGATCGAGGTTCAAACTTGTGGTTGACATTGATATAGGGGTAGCAAAGGCAACCGAAGACACGTAAAGTGGCATAATCGGGTGTTTGGTTATAAAGTTTTGTAAAAGGAACCTTATTTTGAATGGCTTTTGATGGAAGTATATTGAGTATATAGGATGCCATATTGAGAGCCTCCACCCAAAAAGAGGGAGGCATGTGTGCTTGAAAAAACAAAGTGCAAATGAGATTATTAATGGTACATAACATGCGTTCGGATTTGCCATTTTATTGTGAGGTATGTGGGCAAGAGAAGCGAAATTGAATACCATGAGAGCGAAAAAAACTCATGAAAGCGGGCATTGTCGTATTCACCCCCATGATCACATTGTAAAGCTTTTATATCTACACCAAATTATGTATTAACATAAGCACGAAAAACTAGAAACTTATCATACAAGTCAGATTTTTTAAGCAACGGGTAAACCCAAACAAAATGCAAGAAATGATCTAAAAAGATAGCATAATATTTATAACACTTTCACTCGTAATAGGAGAAGTCCACAAATCCATGTGAACAATGTCAGAAATAGCAGCAACCTTCGACTCCGAAGTATAAAAAGGAAGTTTAATTTGTTTGCCTAATTGAAACGCATGACACAAAGCCGACAACTTTGACTTATTACAAGAAATGAAATTACGAGACTCTAAATGACGAAGCACATCTTAACCGGGGCGCCTGTGCCACGTAGTATGACTAAACGAAAGCAAAGCAAAAGGAGAATGTGTGGATGATGGTTGGGTAACCGGGTAGAGATCGCTCGTGCTATTACAACGGAGGAGAAGTCTGCCCATCTGGTAATCCTTCACAGAAAAACCATAAGCGTCAAACTCAACAGAAAAATCATTATCACGCGTAAATTTACGAACATCAATTAAGTTTTTAATAATGTGCGGTGTGACAAGTATGTGGTTAAGTTGTAAAGGTTTAGTAGAAGTATACAATGAGCTATGTACAATATGTGTAACCGGTATGGAAGCACCATTTCCAACATACACCGATGGATAAATGCAAGAATTACTAATAAAAGTAAGGATACCTACGTTGTTAGCCAAGTGAGAAGAAGTGCCCGTGTCCATATTCCACGATGAATCCGGATGAGTATCGTCTGAAAAGCTTGAGGAAGCATAGTGGGTTGTGTCGAAAAAACACCGAGAGTCGAATAAGCAAAGGGACCTGGCATGTAACTGTTGATACTCAGTAGTGCAAACTGATGACCAATCAGTGGATAGTATCAGGCCTGCTGGATAGGCGTAGAAGCTGTTGCATGTGGGGCCTGCTAGTAGGTAGTCATAAGTTGGGCCTATTGGACAGACGATGGAGCTTGAGCTTGTGTAGCGTGATGGCCTAGAGATGTAATTGGCTGAAAACCTGGTACACCAAGATTGGGCTGAAAAGTCCCAATAGCAGATTGGACAAACATGTATGGGTTTATACAACCCATACCTTGCATACCATACAAATTATAATGGGAGGAAGGAGTAAACTGCTGGGCATGCACAGGAGGTGGAGTCAAACTTGGAGCATTATTCTAAGACCTGCGAGGAGTTGAACTGTGAGCATTATTCTGAGACACACGAGGCTGAGTCGCACTTGCGGTAGTTGACCGAGGCTTGGAGTCATTAGTGCAATGAGCAAACTTACACCGAGAGCCATACGTACATGAACCCGCTGGAAATTTCTACATAATTCAACTTGAGGTTTTGACATAGAACCTGTTTTGGAAGAATTAGCATTGGTAGTCATCAACACAGTGGGTGAACCCAAAGTTATATGAGTCGAAGATAAAGCATTAGTAAGTTGCTTCATATCACTTTCTTCTAAAAGCACCATGAACCGTACTTTATCAAACGTAGGAAATGCATCCCGATGACGAATGATGCGTGCAATATCCGGGAATTTAGCCCGAAGTCCATTGATAGCATAAGTTACGAGACTCGAATCACTTACCGGTGAGCCAAGATTAGCAAGACGATCGGCCTTTGACTTGATTTCTTGAAAATAGTCATTAACAGATAGTGATCCAATAGCCATGTTTCAGATCTCATTATATAGTTGAATGACACGAGAGGCTTTGTTAACATGAAAAAGAGCTTGTAATTTATCCCACACTTCATGAGCTTTGATGGAGTCATCATTGACCATGTCAAACAATTTTGGAGAGATCATGGAAAACATCCACATGACAACGAGGGAGTCATTAGTCTCATGGAAAGGATCAGTTTGTGAGGAACTGGTCGCTGCCGGTTGGTAAGATGATGGAGAACATCATAGGTTCTACAAAATCATTTAAAAAGGTTGCACCAAGAGTTATAACTTAGTTTGTCTAGATCAAGGGATGAAGGGATACACGCCTTGATGCAAGTGATTGAATAAGCCTTATCAATCAGTTATTTTGGTGGTTGATTATCTCCTGTCATGATGCTGTGGCAAGAAGCAAAGCAAAGCAAATAATTAAGCAAAAGAAAACTGCAGCAGGAGCATGAATAAGAGGCGGAAAAATTTTAGGGTTTAGGATCTTTAGGCTTTGATACCATATTAGAATTATGTTTATTCCCCTTAATGATTTCAATTACATAAATCGGTATAAATAATAATACAAAACCGTATGCCACAAGTTCAATAATAGGCTGGACTAAGTTCACTAGACATAATAACAACTGGGCTACTTGGCTACTAATCGTGTAATGCATATGCTCAGCTAATACTTTTAATACTTCTTAACTGTTTGGTAGGAGTTTTTTGGGGAGCTTTTAGCTTTTTGTTACAAAAATAATCTCTTCTGAAATAAGTAGCTCCGTTTGGATATATTGACTTTTAGCTTTTATTTTAAACAAATAGCTCTTAAATGAAAAGCTGATTCATAAAGCTTTTTAAAATTTTGGAGCTGTTAAAACTTTAAATTACTGATATACCCTCCAAACATTTATTTACAATTATAAATATGTCATTTTATGTCATTTTACATCTTATAATTACATTTAACAGCTAACTTACCAAACACTTTTATTGAAAAAAAAAAGATATAGCTTGTAGCTCATGTTAACAACTTTACAGTTTACACCTTACAAGATACAGCATACAACTAGTTTTGCCAAACATACTGGTTCTGCTCTATTCTGTTGAGACGATTAAAGATTGTAAGGTAAATGGTCATTGGCGTTTGCTTAATGACGTGTAGAGCGGGTCTTGGTCTTTGGCACTCCATCCTCGTGGTAGAGCTTGGATGACCTCTTGATTGGCTCCAAACGGTCAACCTAAACTGACCAGGTGATGGTCAACAAGGTCAAACTGCCTAGAATCAATCTCCGTGGAATATAGGGCTTCCCCGGGTCGTTATGTCCCGACGAGGTGTGGATTGTATTCAAACGGGTTTTGTGATCGGGTAAATTTGGACAGAAAAGGGTTTGTGAATGTTTATACTAAGGAATCTACAAAGAAATAGCTTAAACAAGCTATATAGATGATTACATGAATTTAGAAAAACCAGAAACGTGTAAAACCTAAAAACGCGTACGTTCAATTTAATTTACGCGAACGTACGAAATAAAAAATAAAAACTGAAATCTGAAAACCCACAGGAGGTGAAAATGACTTTTTTGCAAACTAAAGGATGAAATAAAATTTTTAGAAAAAGAAAATAAATTTTTACACTAATTAATTACCTATAATTAATTAATTACTAATTAATACTAATTATTAATTTTTAAAATACTTAAATACAATATAATATTAATTTAACACTAGAAAACTGAAAATTAATTTTATAAAATTATAAAATAACTAAAAACAAATTTTAAAATTAAAACTATGTCTTTTTGTCTTTTTGTCTTTTGGTGGATTTTATATTAATTAATTACTAATTATACTTAATTTAACTAATTAACTATTTAACAAATTTTAAATTACTAATAATACTAAAATGATTTAGAAAATTATAGAAAAATTTGCAAATCTAATTAACCATCATAGGAATCCTAAAAAATTATAAAAAGTTTGTTTTATAAGTTTTTACACTATTTTACTAATTATTATCTTAAATATTAATTAATTACTAATTAAACTAAATAAATTATAAAAACTAGAATGAACAGTAGATATTACAAGAAAATTCCTAAAGTTATTTTATGACTTATAAAAGCTAGGAAAAATATAAAAACTAGGGTTTACTTTATAAAAACTAATTATGCTATTTAATACTTAATTATTGATTAATTATAACTAAAACTAATATTAAATCTAAAAATTACCAAATGATAATATAAAAATCTAAGAAAATTATTAAAATTACTTTAACATAAAAGGAATTTAAGAAAATTATAAAAATGCCAAGTGCTTAATAAAAATCTAAAAAGGAAAATTAAAATTTAAATTACATTAAATAGAAACTATCACTTGAAATTAAATTGTTTTTTTGTGGAATTTTCTTTTACAAAACTATTTTATACCTAAAAACATTAAACTTTTACAAAAGCAACTTTTTTAGAACTTAAAAATAAGCCAGAATAAGCTTAAAAGCTTGGACAGTTGACTTATGTTGACCAAAACAAGAAATAAGCTCAAATGGACTTATGTGGGGTCCACAAGGGTAAAATAAGCTGTAAATAAGTTATATGGACCAAAATAAGTCTGAAGGAACAAGATTGGACCTCTGGATAAGCCAATAAGCTGATAAGCTAACCCAAATACCAAACAACCCACTCAAAAATAGGACAAGGTTTAGGACCGTCTAGGGGGCCCACAAGGTTGATTGGGGGCACAAGCTTGGGTGCAATGGAAAGCCACCCAGCTTGGGAGTTCAAAGAACCAAGAGTTAAGCAGTGGGTCCCACTGTGGAGGGCTGCAGCAGCCACCAAAGGTGGTGGTGGTGTGATGGTTTGCTGATGCAGGGGAGAACACTCCCCCTGCAGGTGACTTTGGAGGAAGGTGGGGCCCAGTAAAAAAATCACAAAAATGTAGGGAGTGTGGGATCATAAACTTCAGCTGGGAGACTACAATCCCTGAAAATTTCAAGTCCTGAATCCCTTCCCAAAATTCTAGAAAAACCTTGCTATTTTGGAAAAAACTAAAAACTATCAATTTTGACTTCTCAAGTTTGAGGCTCAGTTTGACTTTTATGAACTTTAAGTGGTTTTAGTAAGCTGAAAATGATGCAATAAGCTAAAATAGGACTAAATTAAGCTACAACAATAGCTTATGCAATGAAATGGTGGGTTTGGGATCAAAATCTCCCAACAGTTAACAGTAGGGGGAAGATTAAATGGATTTTTGACTTTTTAGTGAATAGAGACTTGGTTTATTGGTTTCATTAACCTAATATAACCTATATGAACATGTTTCAAACATAAACAACAATAAAAACCTATTAGAGCACAGGGATGACTCTTGAACCAAACACCCCTATTCCTTGACTGTTGAGAAATATTTCAAAGCAACATGCAATGTTAAACTATGATGATGATGAAAATCACTCTTATAAGCTATTATAAGACAACATAAGCAGAAACAAACAACTAGAAAACATAAATAACTACAATTCCAGATTATGCAAGGAAATATGGAAATTCTTACAAATTTGTCCAAGGCATGAGGTACTGAGCCAAGAACCACAATCCTAATACTCCCCTTGGAGTTCTATAACCATGAAAATCCAAGATGCACCATGATCCACTACTTGATTCTCCTTCATGGACTGCTTTTTGATTTTTTGTCTATTTTTCATGAATTATTGAGTATTTTTGTTTTTTAAATCCTAGATGTTTTCTTTGCTTTAAAAACTTAATAAAACTTAATATTTAGCTATTATAAGCTTGATGGGACAATGGATAACAACTTTCAACAACTTAAGAACAATATGATAGCTTTGAGTAAAATTAACCATATACTGAAAAGAGATTGGAATATTGAAATTAATGATTGAAATAGGTCTCAAATACATAAAAATACTTAGAATTGCAACTAGAAAGCTGAAAGATACACTAGAATATGGAAATTCATTACAACGACAACACTATACTACACTACATCTATATTAGCTAACTACCCCCTCTATCTTCTCTTTTTCTTTTCTTTTGTACACTTGGATTTGGACCGTAGGATGGGCTCAATTGATCCTGGCCTTTGAATTATGATTTTGGCACCAAAGTCTCACATGGCAGGTTAAGGTAACTTGGAGGAAATAAGGGACATTTATTGAGGTTTGGAAGTATTGTGAAGTTGGGGGAACATGGTATGGGTATGCTGATGTGGAGGAGGGGGAGGTGAGGTGTTGGCAGTGGTGTTGCAGGCAAGTGGAGGGAGGAGGTGGATGGTCAAAGGGGGTGTTGACCTGGGGATATATTAAAACGGGAAGTGGGGTAATGATGTGCTTGGGTAGGAAGTTGGGCTTGGTGGGCTGGTGAGGGTGTATTGGATTTGGTTTGTGGATTGGGTTTATTTATTAAAGGGTTTAGTTTGGTTGTAGTAGCAAAATACAAGGACTATATATGTAAAACTGAAAACTATAAGGACTGAAAATGTCATTTTTTCAAAATTAATTCAAGGGTCATTTCCTGCCATATATGAATAGTCCAAGGGTTGTAAATGCCATTTTTCACTTTTGGTCCTTCAGGGACTAAAAATGACAAATATTGAAACTTGAAGGACCAAAATGTAATTTTCTCAAACTTTTTCATCCAAGGACCAATGTTACCCATTTGTGACTTCCCAAGCACCAAAATTGATTTTTCTTTCAAAAATATCCCACCAGGGACCAAATCTGCCAATATCTGAAACTCTAGGGACCAAACTGTAAGTTCTCAAAACTTTTCCAATTTTTCACCAAAGGACTAAATATGACAACTTATGATTTCAAAAGGACCTTTGGTGATAATTTTCCATATTTTGAATGACCAGGGACTAGTTTTGACATTTTATGAAAGTTGGGGGACTGAAACTGCCAATTTTGCAAACTTTGTACGTTTTTCATCTGTTTTTACTCTTTTTGCATCTAAAAGAAATATTTTTAGTATTTTGATGCATTTCTGAGTGTTTTTGTATGTTTTTCAGTTTAGATTTGACAAAAAATGATGAGTGTTTGAGCACTCATCAATCCCCCACACTAAACTATTGTTAGTCCCTAGCAATAAACTGTTTTGAAAACTTAATGGATTTTAATCTCTTTACCAAAAGCCATTACTTCTGGAGTAGCCAAATGTATCAGTTCAAGTAAGAATTATGGTCCACTTGATAACCATGTGATTTTGAGCAAATCACCAGCTGTCAACGGATTTGATTTGTCTTTACCAGAAGCCGTTTGCTTCTGGACTAGCCAACTCTTGATGGAATAGTCAACATCTTGGTGAGCTGATTACCAATTATGGTTTTTCCACTGCCTTTACCACAAGCCATAATCTTGCGGGCTAGCCAACTCTTTCACTTTTTAGGATATGGCGAGTTGAGATACCATACAATTTTGGGCAAATTGTAAGCCATCAACGGATTTGATATATCTTTACCAAGAGCCGTTTGCTCCTGGATTAGCCAATCCTTTTGTCGGTTAGACAAGGCGGACTGATAACCACAAAAATTTTGAAGCACCAGTGAATTTTTTTTTATAATTTTTTGAGATTTTGGCCAAAAACGGGGGTACTAGATAGTAAAATGTGATAAAATTCGCTAGAATACCCCCCCCCCCCCCACCCCTCACACTTAGAATGAATATTTTCCTCAATATTCAAAGTCCCGGCTATTATGCCGACTCTTTGAACATAAAAGGGCAACATTACAAGCTAAATGTGAAAACACCAGTTTGTATTTTCACTTTATAAGTAAGCACAGTAGGGGTAACTCCCCCACACTTAGGGTGTAAACCCTAAGTACATGCTACTGTTTTTGTTTACCGAGTCGCTAGCTTGACTCGACCCCGAATTCATTGGTTCTTGGGGAAGCATGATGTGGAAGAAACAATCTCAATCGGACTTTCATTCAAGATGTTCGGACAAACATTTAAAGCACGTGAAAGTTCCACACCGATGAGATATAATCCCGGCTCAAGATAATGGTAAATGAAAATGCCGGGATCAAAGATGGTATCTTCATTCCTGAAGGAGTGAAGAAGACAGGAAGGCACCGAGAAGGTCATGAGAATAATCATGAAAGGATGCTCATCCTCAAGATCATGTTTAGTTTCCTGAATTTGGATTTTGTCGGTTAAGCTCTTAGGGTTAGAAAACATCCCGGGAGGGAGGGTGGGATAATTTGTCATAGAAATACAAATTCTCATGATTGAGAATCTTTCCCCCCGATCATGATGTTTCTTGCCATCATACTCCGGGGGAGTCATGATAAGGTGATCAATGATGGGCTCAGAAGGTTTTTCATCAACATCACTGATGTCTCCATAAGATAAAGAATTTTCATCAGTGTGTGAATCACTAAGCCCGGTGTTGAGATAGGAATTGAGTGATGGATCATCATTCAATAAACTTTCAAGGAAAAGAATATCCCCCTCAGAATCGAGATAGTTATCATCAACTTCATACAAAGTTGAACTATCTAGGGTAAGGAATGCTTCGACTTCTTCTAGATCATCTTTGAAATCAAAGAGATCATCATCACATCCCGATGGAAGTGATTGGTGTGAGTGAGTTCATCGGCGAACTCCTCGAGAAGAAAGTCAACATTAGAGTGGGGTGGGGATGCATCAACATACTCAATGTCTCCATAAGATAAACAATCATCACTGGAATCAGAGACAGTCTCAATTTGATCATTTGGATTATCAGGGGTTGAAGGAATATCACACACTTGATCAAAAGTTCCCTGTGACTCTCTCGGGATTGGGACAAGGCTCTCAACACTAGACTTTATTAATTCGTCCGATTCCTTATTAGAAACAGTGCTAAGATGCTCATCCCCCATGTTTAGAGAGTGAGTGTGAACTTCGGGTGTGATAACAACAGACTGAGGGAGATGAGAGGAGCTAGCATTCATGGATTGTACAAGTTCCATTTGATCTTCTGCTAGTAATTTCTCCGTCACATTATTTTCTCCCTGATTTTCAATGGGAGGAATCACAAATGATGAATCTGACGAACCCTTATAAAATTGAAGGATATCAAGGGTTTTCTCATTATCACTATCATCATCACAGTCAAGAAGAGCAGCTTTACGAAATTTGGCACGTGTTATAGCTGCTTGTTCTAAGACTAGCAATTCTTCCATGCTCAATTTGTTTCTAGCCTCTCGTTCTTCAGCAAGTAATTCTGCCATAGATTTCTCACGAGAGTCTTGAAACGATGTAGTAACCAACTCCTCCTTAAGTTCTTTTAATATCTCAAGAGCCTTTAGTAAAAGGTCTTGCTTAATATCATGAGGAGTTGGTTGGATCATTTGGTACTGTGGAGGTGGGTCTGAAAATGAATAGTCGTAATTGTTACAAGGAAATGGATTCCTTGTTTGACAATCCGAGCTAGAGTGTGGACCTCCACAGTAATCACAACAGTAAAACTGATGTGGCTGTGGGTTGTATGTGCTAGAGTTATAATTGTTATCAGGAAACTACTCATAGACAAGCGTGTTTCCCGATTGACAATCAGAATTGTAGTGTGAACCACCACAGTACTCACAACAGTAAAACTGTTGAGTCTCATGGTGTAGTAGCTGATGGAATGAATCAGTGGTGTCATGGTAGAAATAGGGATTCTGGTTATAGACAGACCCGTTTCCTGACTCTACCATGCCACAGCTGGGCAATTACCACCATTATGAGAACTACCACACCATTGGCAAATCAGAAGGTGTGGGTGAGACATAGAAAGAATCAAAAGGCTTGGGAGGGTAAGGAATGAAGAATCAAAAGGGTAGGAGGATAAAGATGAATATTTTTGGTTTTTTGGAAAGACATTTTGTACAAATAGGAAAGAAAATGTTTTTGTGTTTTTGTGTTCGTTGAAAACTGAGTTTAAAATGTTTTCGTGAATTGTTTTGTTTTTATAAGATAAGAAGATATGAACAAGGATGGTAAATATACAAAGGATTGAATTCCAAAAGCACTAATCAGCAAACCGTTTTAGAAAAACGCGCACAACCTCCCCGGCAGCGGCGCCAAATTTTGATTGGCTCCAAACGGTCAACCTAAACTGACCATGTGATGGTCAACAAGGTCAAACTGCCTAGAATCAATCTCCGTGGAATATAGGGCTTCCCCGGGTCGTTATGTCCCGACGAGGTGTGGATTGTATTCAAACGGGTTTTGTGATTGGGTGAATTTGGACAGAAAAGGGTTTGCGAATGTTTATACAAAGGAATCTACAAAGAAATAGCTTAAACAAGCTATATAGATGATTACGTGAATTTAGAAAAACCAGAAACGTGTAAAACCTAAAAACGCGTACGTTCAATTTAAATTTACGCGAACGTGAAATAAAAAAATGAAAATTGAAATCTGAAAACCCACAGGGGGTGAAAATGACTTTTTTGCAAACTAAAGGATGAAAGAAAATTTTTAGAAAAAGAAAATAAATTTTTACACTTATTAATTACTTATTATTAATTAATTACTAATTAATACTAATTATTAATATTTAAAATACTTAAATACAATATAATATTAATTTAACATTAGAAAAATGAAAATTAATTTTCTAAAATTATAAAATAACTAAAAACAAATTTTAAAATTAAAACTATGTCTTTTTGTCTTTTTGTGGATTTCATATTAATTAATTACTAATTATACTTAATTTAACTAATTAACTATTTAACTAATTTTAAATTACTAATAATACTAAAATGATTTAGAAAATTATAGAAAAATTTACAAATCTAATTAACCATCACAGGAATCCTAAAAAATTATAAAAAGTTTGTTTTATAAGTTTTTACACTATTTTACTAATTATTATCTTAAATATTAATTAATTACTAATTAAACTAAATATATTATAAAAACAAGAATGAACAGTAGAAATTACAAGAAAATTCCTAAAGTTATTTTATGACTTATAAAAGCTAGGAAAAATATAAAAATTAGGATTTACTTTATAAAAACTAATTATGCTATTTAATACTTAATTATTGATTAATTATAACTAAAACTAATATTAAATCTAAAAATTACAAAATGATAATATAAAAATCTAAGAAAATTATTAAAATTACTTTAACATAAAAGGAATTTAAGAAAAATATAAAAATGCCAAGTGCTTAATAAAAATCTAAAAAGGAAAATTAAAATTTAAATTACATTAAATAGAAACTATCACTTGAAATTAAATTGTTTTTTTGTGGATTTTTCTTTTACAAAACTATTTTATACCTAAAAACATTAAACTTTTACAAAAGCAACTTTTTTAGAACTTAAAAATAAGCCAGAATAAGCTTAAAAGCTTGGACAGTTGACTTATGTTGACCAAAACAAGAAATAAGCTCAAATGGACTTATGTGGGGTCCACAAGGGTAAAATAAGCTGTAAATAAGTTATATGGACCAAAATAAGTCTGAAGGAACAAGATTGGACCTCTGGATAAACCAATAAGCTGATAAGCTAACCCAAATACCAAACAACCCACTCAGAAATGGGACAAGGTTTAGGACTGTCTAGGGGGCCCACAAGGTTGATTGGGGGCACAAGCTTGGGTGCAATGGAAAGCCACCCACCTTGGGAGTTCAAAGAACCAAGAGTTAAGCAGTGCGTCCCATTGTGGAGGGCTGCAGCAACCACCAAAGGTGGTGGTGGTGTGATGGTTTGCTGATGCAGGGGAGAACACTCCCCCTGCAGGTGACTTTGGAGGAAGGTGGGGCCCAGTTAAAAAATCACAAAAACATATGGAGTGTGGGATCATAAACTTCAGCTGGGAGAATACAATCCCTGAAAATTTCAAGTCCTGAATCCCTTCCCAAAATTCTAGAAAATTCTTGCTATTTTGGAAAAAACTGAAAACTATCAATTTTGACTTTTCAAGTTTGAGGCTAAGTTTGACTTTTATGAACTTTAAATGGTTCTAGTAAGCTGAAAATGATTTAATAAGCTAAAATAGGACTAAATTAAGCTACAACAACAGCTTATGCAATGAAATGGTGGGTTTGGGATCAAAATCTCCCAACAGTTAACAGTAGGGGGAAGATTAAATGGGTTTTTGACTTTTTAGTGAATAGAGACTTGGTTTATTGGTTTCATTAACCTAATATAACCTATATGAACATGTTTCAAACATAAACAACAATAAAAACCTATTAGAGCACAGGGATGACTCTTGAACCAAACACCCCTATTCCTTGACTGTTGAGAAATATTTCAAAGCAACATGCAATGTTAAACTATGATGATGATGAAAATCACTCTTATAAGCTATTATAAGACAACATAAGCAGAAACAAACAACTAGAAAACATAAATAACTACAATTCCAGATTATGCAAGGAAATATGGAAATTCTTACAAATTTGTCCAAGGCATGAGGTACTGAGCCAAGAACCACAATCCTAATACTCCCCTTTTGATTCTCCTTCATGGACTGCTTGATTCTCCTTCATGGACTGCTTTTTGATTTTTTGTCTATTTTTCATGAATTATTGAGTATTTTTGTTTTTTAAATCCTAGATGTTTTCTTTGCTTTAAAAACTTAATAAAACTTAATATTTAGCTATTATAAGCTTGATGGGACAATGGATAACAACTTTCAACAACTTAAGAACAATATGATAGCTTTGAGTAAAATTAACCATATACTGAAAAGAGATTGGAATACTGAAATTAATGATTGAAACAGGTCTCAAATACATAAAAATACTTAGAATTACAACTGGAAAGCTGAAAGATACACTAGAATATGGAAATTCATTACAACGACAACACTATACTACACTACATCTATATTAGCTAACTACCCCCTCTATCTTCTCTTTTTCTTTTCTATTGTACACCCTGGAGACACTCTCTCTCTTTCCCACTTGGATTTGGACCGTAGGATGGGCTCAATTGATCCTGACCTTTGAATTATGATTTTGGACCGTAGGATGGGCTCAATTGATTATGATTTTATACACCATGGAGACACTCTCTCTCTTTCCCACTTGGATTTGGACCGTAGGATGGGCTCAATTGATCCTGACCTTTGAATTACACATAGCAGGTAGACACTCTAGAGTATTACAAATAACACATATTCGAACACATAATGCTAGAAGCAAGAGACAATCAAAGTCAAGTTGAAGTAATGCGTACCTTTTAAATTGCATAGAGATGCTATCAAGCATATAAGCATTACGCGTAAAATCTTGGTTTGACGACACGCTTTGAAACTCAATTACTCATGTATCCAAGAAGGTTAGATAATCATATGAAGGCATAGAGAATGATAGTCTTAATCCTTTTATCATGAGTTTCTATTAGAGATTGAATTATCTCTAAATCTCTCTTCCTGGTTTGACAAATTTTACTTGCTGTGTTTTGTTAGTTGATGATGCTTATGAGTTGAATCCTAATCCGGTTTTATCTTTAAACAACCTTTGACTCCTCAACAATCTTTCAAGAGATTTTGAGCTTACATCAAATTTAACTAATAATTATTCCTTTCTCATTTTGCATTTTAATCTCATGTTTGTAATCTAGTCATAATTTACATTCTAGATCAATTTCAACATTACTCTCAATTCAAGACATTCTATCTTCTAATAGGATTTCCTTTTCAAAGATATTCTTAAGAGATTTTGAAGACTCATTCTTGAAGATAGTTTTTAGGTCCATGTTGCATAAACGTTTAGATTCATTTTCTAGTTTAGAAAACTCTAGGATGAATTAATCAAAGCAAAAGTGTTTGGTTTTAAAGTGTACCTTGCTTGATGTTTTATCAAGTTTAGAATTGCAAACCGAATGATTGACTATATCTTCATCCGTGTTATTCCATGAATCACAAGCAAGTCTACTACGAGCTTGACACGAATAATCACCTTTACTAACACCTTGCTTGTTGTTTCAATAAATTGACAATCAACTACCGGATCATTGTCTTCGTCAACATCCATATCATTCCAAGATACGCAAGCAGGTTCATCAAAACACACGTACTCATCTTCACTTGTACCTTCATTTAAAACATTTAAACTAGTAGCACATGTATTAACTTCTACTAAGTGTCTATCAATTAGTTTTTCTAAAACTTCTAATTCATATGTAAGATCAAATTGATCATCTTTGACTTGACATATTCCTTAATGAAAGTCTACCATATTTTTCCAAACATCATTAGCCTTTTGACAAAAATACATTCTTTCATATTTGGTACTAAAGCTTTGTAAAGCATTGTTTTAGCTTTAGTATTTTTATCAAGTTTAAGATAGTTATCTTGGTTTTCAAAAACTTATTTTCTTTGGTTTGAAATTACCAAAAGAAATAATATGCCAAAGATCTTGATCAATTGATTTCACATAGTTTTCAAAATTACTTTTCCATTCAAGTAAGTTTTCTTTTTCAAATAGCGGTTGGTTTTGAATAGGTTGCCCTTCTTTGAGATTTTCAAAATCCATGGATCGATCCAAGTTTTAAAATACATTCTATTTTAAAGATCTTGAGTAACGTAGCTCCTGATGCCAATTGTGGAAAACTAGAAGGGGGGGTTGAATAGTTTACCGCTTTTTAGATTCTTTTTAACTTGAATATCTTTTACGTTTGCTTAAAGATATAAACACAACGTTATATGTTTGATTCTTTGAAAAGCTTTTTATGTAAATATCAATTTTAACTTTACTAGTTTCATACATTGAAAAGCTTTGCTTGTGATAATCTTAACTTTGCTTGTTTAGTTATTTAGAAAGCTTTTACTTTTGTTTGAAGATACAAACACATCTTTACTTGTTTAGTTCTTTGAAAAGCTTTATATGTAACTAGCAATTCTAACTAAAGAACAACATGTAATAAGCAAAGATAAAAAAAGAAACAATCAAACCACAACACGATTGTTTATCGTGGTTCGGCTACAAGGACTCTTTTTCCTTGCCCTACATCCACGCCCCGAGTTTCCAACTCGAGAGTTATAAGCACTAATCAACAAGCTCCTTTCACCGGCGGAGAAAACCTTTTGTGATTTTAGGTCCTTTGGGAGTGAATTCTGGAAAAGGAAGCATTTTGGACATTTTTGGAGCATAAAAGTGAAGAAAACGCCAAAGACTTATTTTCCATGCTGAGAATAGTACTTGACGGCGTCAAGAGCATTTTGGTGACGGCGTCAAGAGTAAAAGTGGTGACGGCCCAGAGAGAACATGAAGGCGTCACCCAAGGCCGTCACGTGTTAACTTGTCAAAACTTGCGCGCGGAGTAGCTGATATTGTTTTGGTCATAACTTTTGCATACGAACTCGGATTTAGGTGATTCAAAAGCCCACGCGAAGAGGACGAAGAGATCTGCAATTTGGTGAAAAAAATGATCTTGACGGTGTCAAGAGAACGAGCTGACGCCGTCAAGCCTTGCCGACAGAAAACATGCCTATAAATATAACATCATAACTTCACTTTTTGTAAGCCCTAAACCCTAAGGTCGATTCCTGGGTTTAGGTGGGTGATTTTCCAGCAACTTAGAGGGTTTCAATCACTCCATAAACATCATGTATTGGTTTGATGATTCTATCTTAATTATGTTTTCCATTATCATTGTTGTTTGCTCTTCTTTGATGATGATTTGCTAATTCACCTTGTGTCTACTTATGATTATGTGAAACTTGTATATAATTGATTAGATCTCATTGATTTCTAGTTGATGTTGTATCTATCTCCATCAATTAAGGCGTGACAACTTCAATAGATCTAGTTGGTTTAGTTTATAATCCTTGTTTCCTATTGATTCTTGTTTTGATTGAATGATTTATATGTTAGGCTTAAAAAAACTGGCAGATCTCCAAATGGTAACATGCTTGAACGTCTTAGGAAACATGAACCTATTGCACTAAGGTCTTTATTGGTTGTATTTAATGCATGAGCCACTGTTTATAATCCGTATGGTTGTGCTGGGCATGGTATAGGAGGAGATAAGAGCTCATAGAATTGGGGAGTTATGTGCGATACCCCATGAATGGTATTAAGGAATACAACCCGTCAATTAAAATAAGGTTATAATTCAATAGGTAGGATTGGATAGCTAGCAAGGAGTAACATATCATGGGTAGACATGCTTCACTTATCTTGTAGAACCCTAGCTTACTTTTCTTGTTAATTAGTTTAATTAGTAGCTTTTGGGTTAGTTGATTAGCAACTAATTCCGCCCACTCCCCCAATACCCGAGATTTTTACTTGCTTTTCATAAAATATAAAAACATAAAAAGAATCATCCTTCACCTTTAGACCTAGTTAGATTAATTTCAATCCTAACGACACTATTCCTAGTTGAACGATCAATCCCCCGGTACTTGTCACTATACTATACTACAACGATCAGGTACACTGCCTGGTGGGGGTTGTAAGCTTCTTAAGATCCCTTGAGAGGTAAAGCCTGGTGCGATTCCCACGTATCAAGTTTTTGGCGCCGTTGCCGGGTAATAGTTATTGTCTAGGTTAGAATTTCTTTTTATTAGGTCTACTTGCTAGATTCCTTTCTAGTAAGATTTTATTTTTATTTTTTAGGTTCTCTTTAGTCTATCTTATTTCTTTGTGTCTTTGTTCGTAACCATCCGACATCATGGACGACGGGAACATCTTTGAACCCGTCATCCCACCACAACAAAACCCACCATTAGAACCTCTCAGGCCCCGAACCTTAGGAGAGTATTCCCGACCTAGCCACCAGGGCTACCGAAACACCATTGAGCTCACCGGAGCCAATGTGACCCCCTTGCGATCTGACACCATCCGGTTGGTGCAAAGCGGATGTGCATTCCATGGACTTCGTTCCGAAGATCCAAACCAACATCTTAAGGACTTCCTCAAAATCGTAGATTCCATAGACCTAGATGTTGCAACTAGAGAGACAACCCGATTACGCCTATTCCAATTCTCTCTACGGGATCAAGCTAGTCAATGGCTTGAGCGTTTACCCGCGGGATCCATCACCACATGGGATGATCTCACCACTCGTTTCCTTGCTCAATTTTTCCCACCGGGGAGAACTACTAAGCTTAGAAATGACATATTGATGTTCCAACAATGTCAAAATGAATCTCTTTATGAAGCATGGACTCGTTTCAAGGACTTACTCCAAAAAGTCCCTCATCATGGCATAGATCTTTGGCTCCAAGTCCAAATCTTTTATGACCATATCGACATCTCCACGAGGTGAGCCATTGACCAATCGGCCGGTGGTAAGCTACGTGATCTAAGTGCGGAACAATCATGCGAACTCATAGAGATCTTGCTCTCTATGACAACGAAAGTTGGAATGATCCCCGTGACTTGAACAAAACGGTCAAGGCAATATCTTTGCCTTCGAACAATTCTAGCACTCCCGACCGTAGGATCATGGAACTTGAGGACCAAGTCAAGTTTCTCATGAAATCTTACGAAGCTCCTAAGCCTTCAAGCCAAGTGAACAAAATCACTTCTTTATGCGAATTATGTAGTGGTCCCCACGACACTCGTGATTGTGTGGAACTCCCCGGAACAGCTTTTGCGGACTACGCATCCACGCGTACCGACGAAGCGAGAGATAAGTGGTACACTTTCAAGCCCGAGCCAAACACTTACGGTGATTCATACAACCCCTCGTGGAAAAATCACCCAAACCTTAGGTGGAAGCAAAATCAACCCAATTCTTCCAATCCGCCTAATCGTTACCAACCAACCGGTCCACCCTCCAACCGTACTTTCAACAACAATCCTTCTAACAACTTTGGTAGTACTAACAATCTTGAAGGATTGATGTCTAAGTTCATGGCATCTCAAGAAGCTCGCATATTTAAGTTTGAAGCCGATTTCAAACAAAAGCAAAGCGAGATGACCACTAGAATTGACGCATTGTTGAAGGTTCTCAATGACCGAGAAATGGGAGCACTTCCAAGCGACACGATCAAAAATCCGAAACTAAACGTTAATTCCATATCTTCAGTTTCGTCACCCACTTCGTGCCCACAATACTACTCGGTTAAATCCACGAGCACGTGTTTCAAACAAAACCAAGTTCTCCAAAAGGACCAATCAAATAAAACACCCAATATAGAGCCGGTCAAAAGCATAGTTGAAACACCTCTTACGCAAGACCTTGACGATGAATTTAAAGAACTTCACCTTGAATGCCCCGTCATTGATGTCTTAGCGCGTGCTCCTTACTATAGTGCCCTCCTAGAAAAATATGAGAAGTGTAAGCTAGATAAAAATGGGACCGCTTTCGTTCAAAACAAGTTGCCTAAAAAGCTTGATGATCCGGGTATATTTGTTTTGCCTTGTAAGATAGGAAGATCTGAAGCTTTCGATACACTAGCCGATTTAGGGTCAAGCCTCAACTTGATTCCCTTATCCTTATTCATCGCTCTTAAGCTAGGAAAGTTAGAGGAAACGGAGGTATTGATAGGACTAGCGGATGGGAGTATTGCCCACCCGGTTGGAATGATTAAGGATGTAGTTGTTCACGTAGGAAAGTTAACTATATTAGCGGATTTTCACGTCCTAGACATGGTTAGTGACACTACATGCCCATTATTGGTAGGAAGAGGATTTTTAGCAACCGCTAGTGCCATGATAGATTGCAAGGAATCCAAGATAACGGTAGGTGAAGGCGATACTTGGTCGGTGTACGATGTTAAGAAGCATAGTTATGATTGTGATGATGAACCGACACCGCATTGGGTAGAGATGAATAGGAGACCATATAGATACGGACCTTGGATAGAAAGGAACTTCATAGGACCTCAATGCCCATTTTATCTAGAAAAAGATTTCGTTGAAAAGACACATTCGGTAGAACAACTCATAGCTAGAGATGAAGAGCTAGACCCCCTTGAGGACCCCTTGGTCTTTAGGAAGATGATTGAGTTCTTAAGCGTAATGCCCATTAACATAGAAAGGAATAAATGGAAAAGAGAGGGAGACAAGTGTAAATGGAGGTGGGACAAGCCACCTAAAGAAGGTGACGGATCATGGCATATGAGGATGACTTTGTATGATCCGGATGGAGAAAAGTTTGAAAGGTCATACCATACTAAGGAAACCGATAGGAAGTTGAAACCTAAGTTTGATCCAAAAGATGTCCTCAATGAGGAACTCACCCGTATCACGTAATAACCCATGACCTTGAGTCTAGCTACAGGACTCGTAAATAAAGAAAAGCGCTTCTTGGGAAGCAACCCATGTTTTGTGTGATTTTATTTTGTTTGTTTGTTATTTGCTTCCGTATGCATGTTTTAATTTTTATTGTTGGTAGATCATGTTTCTAAACTAAATAGTGGAAATACTTTACTTTGTTGTTTTGGCTTTGTCTTAACTCCACCTAAAAGTATTTTTGCAAAAGATCAGTGTAAGGGGAAACCCCAAATATGTTTTCAAGAAACAAATCGGTCATGATTCTCCACAATATTAAATGAACATGTATATTCGTATTTGTTAGAGTCAAATGCTTGTATTGAGTCATAATGAAGTTTTGCAGGATTTTCCAGGAAGTAGGACCAAGTTTTTCCAGAAATTTTCCGGAAACTTAACATAAGAATTTCTGCAGGTCACTTCTGACGGCGTCAAGTGTAAAAATCTGGAAATTTTACCAGTTTTGTTTTTCTAACGGAGTCTTATGGTTTTTGTGAATTATTAAGTTTTATAATCTCCAGGAGATCTACAAACTTCATTCCACAAGCATTATATCTTATCTTGTTTTCTAGGATTTAGTAACTTATATAGGATGTCGCCGATTTTACGCGAGGTTGTCTTGTCTATTTTATCAGGTTTTACAGGTTATGTATGACAAGAAGATGATTTATATTCTGGAAGGGAAGCTTTGATTGTTCATTTTCTTGGAGGAAGATTTAACCTGGCCACCTCATTATCCATACCGAGCGAATCAGGGGAGTATTTGATTTCATTCTCTTTACTTTTTCACTTTTACATTCTTTACTTGAACATTGGGGACAATGTTCATCTTAAGTGTAAGGGGAGGGTAAAAAGATGATACCTTACATATGCACTTTCACTTGAGTTTGTTTTGTTTAATGGTAGATGTGTAATAAAACTATGAGAAATACTTGTTAGTGCAATTTTAGCGCCAAATTTAAAATTTTTTACAACATTTAGGAGTGAAACTTTAGCCATAGCAAGCGTCTCATGGATAGGAGATTGTATGACTAGCACATAACCGTATCATTCAGAAAAATTTTCCACCCAAATATGTGAGGTTCGCCTTTAGATTTGATAGGAAAAGCATTTACTATTAGTGCTTATGAGTGTACCGGTAGCATTTAGATTCTAGAACTTGCGTTAGTGATGCATCCCGAGACCGCTAGTGAGACTACATTCGTGTGGTAGGATTTACTACATGATAAGAGGCATTAGGATCACCCTTGTGTTAAACCCGTATCATAATTACTTGACCATTTAAGTCATATTACTTGGCTAGTTAAGTCAACTAATTTTTCCCACACCCTTAGCGTTGTACTCATTTTTAGTACACGAAACCCCTAGTACACCCCTCCGAGCCTATCTTTTCGTTTCTAACTTTAAGCATTTTACTTAAAGGAAGAATTTGTTACACCCCACTTAAATGTACAACCAAATCGCCTTAGCCTTACGTGTATGCGCTCATTTTTAGCGCATTATTGTTATTTGTTAAACCCTAAGTTAACTATCTAATTGATTACATGGTTGCTAAGTCGACTCATATCCTTGTACATATTGTTTTGGGACGATTGGGACTCATGGGTAAGTACTTATTTTATGGAGTAATGGGGAAGAACAACATATATTACCCCTATATGTGCGTTAATCTTAAAAGTACTCCAAGTGTTTTGATTTTCTTAATTCGAGTCATTAGATTAGTTTATTGTAAAGTATGTAAAAATTCAAGTGTAAGGGGAGTGTTCATTCCCTGTGATGTATTATTTTGGATGGTAGGGTAAGAGTGTATGCAAAAAAAAAAGAGAAAAAAAAATAGAAAAAGGAAAAAGAAAAAAAACATACGGACTACCATCCCTTTTCATTCTATGTTCATTTTATGTTTTTGTTATTTTTCATTTATTAGCTTAAGTCGAGTCTAGTCTTGGCTTAGCAACGCCATATTGTACATGTAATTAACCAAGATTGTTAACTCGCCACCAGTAAAACTTCCTTTATCCAACAAAACCGTATATTTCATATCCCTACACCTAACGTTACAACCCTTTAAAAGACCTCTTTGATAGTTTATCCTAGGTGCTTACGCCATGTGGTGGAGGTTTGATCCTTTCCCAAGCCTATGGTAATCTATTTTGCTATGACAGGTAGTGAGAGATATCTTCCGTTTCCATATTGTAATTTACACTTTATTACACCTGAGAGATGTGAGTATCTAAACACTATTTGTGAGGTGCTTGTGTATGACCTCCGTGCTTGTCTATTGGTCTTTAGTGGAACGATTATTTATTGTAATTACTTTTATATTAGTGTTAAATGACCCCTAACTTGTATTTTGAGTAGAATAAAAGCGCATTTGCTTGAGGACAAGCAAATCTCAAGTGTAAGGGTATATGATGAGGCGAAAAATGAACCACTTTTAGGGGGTCATTTAAGCCCGAATTCAAATTTATTTAATCAAACATTGCCCTAAATCGTTCCTTTTGTGATTTTAGGTCCTTTGGGAGTGAATTCTGGAAAAAGAAGCATTTTGGACGTTTTTGGAGCATAAAAGTGAAGAAAACGCCAAAGACTTAATTTTCCATGCTGAGAATAGTACTTGACGGCGTCAAGAGCATTTTGGTGACGGCGTCAAGAGTAAAAGTGGTGACGGCCCAGAGAGAACATGAAGGCGTCACCCAAGGCCGTCATGTGTTAACTTGTCAAAACTTGCGCGCCGAGTAGCTGATATTGTTTTGGTCATAACTTTTGCATACGAACTCGGATTTAGGTGATTCAAAAGCCCACGCGAAGAGGACGAAGAGATCTGCAATTTGGTGAAAAAAATGATCTTGACGGTGTCAAGAGAACGAGCTGACGCCGTCAAGCCTTGCCGACAGAAAACATGCCTATAAATATAACATCATAACTTCACTTTTTGTAAGCCCTAAACCCTAAGGTCGATTCCTGGGTTTAGGTGGGTGATTTTCCAGCAACTTAGAGGGTTTCAATCACTCCATAAACATCATGTATTGGTTTGATGATTCTATCTTAATTATGTTTTCCATTATCATTGTTGTTTGCTCTTCTTTGATGATGATTTGCTAATTCACCTTGTGTCTACTTATGATTATGTGAAACTTGTATATAATTGATTAGATCTCATTGATTTCTTGTTGATGTTGTGTCTATCTCCATTAATTAAGGCGTGACAACTTCAATAGATCTAGTTGGTTTAGTTTATAATCCTTGTTTCCTATTGATTCTTGTTTTGATTGAATGATTTATATGTTAGGCTTAAGAAAACTGGCAGATCTCCAAATGGTAACATGCTTGAACGTCTTAGGAAACATGAACCTATTGCACTAAGGTCTTTATTGGTTGTATTTAATGCATGAGCCACTGTTTATAATCCCTATGGTTGTGCTGGGCATGGTATAGGAGGAGATAAGAGCTCATAGAATTGGGGAGTTATGTACGATACCCCATGAATGGTATTAAGGAATACAACCCGTCAATTAAAATAAGGTTACAATTCAATAGGTAGGATTGGATAGCTAGCAAGGAGTAACATATCATAGGTAGACATGCTTCACTTATCTTGTAGAACCCTAGTTTACTTTTCTTGTTAATTAGTTTAATTAGTAGCTTTTGGGTTAGTTGATTAGCAACTAATTCCGCCCACTCCCCCAATACCCGAGAATTTTACTTGCTTTTCATAAAATATAAAAACACAAAAAGAATCATCCTTCACCTTTAGACCTAGTTAGATTAATTTCAATCCTAACGACACTATTCCTAGCTGAACGATCAATCCCCCGGTACTTGTCACTATACTATACTACAACGATCAGGTACACTGCCTGGTGGGGGTTGTAAGCTTCTCAAGATCCCTTGAGAGGTAAAGCCTGGTGCGATTCCCACGTATCAGTCGCTTACACTTTTACCGACACTAAGCTAGATGTCGAGTTCTTTTACACGGGTACAACCACTCCCATCGTCGCTTATACTTTTACCGACACTAAGCTAGATGTCGAGTTCTTTACCAAGGGTACAACCACTCCCGTTAGTTCTTTTACAAGGGTACAACAACTCCCGACACACTACGTATTTTGAGGCCTAAAATACTAACCACTTACTTCTATATACATGACACACATGAAGTATAAACTACCAAAGCTTATACATGACCAAGCTACCAAGACTTGCAACTTTAGAGTTGAAGCTTGTAACTTCTTGAATGATCTTGTGAAGTCCCTTGCTACATAAGAGAATCACACAAATCAAAAGGTTACTGAATTAGTTGAGAGAGTATGTGAAAATATGTCCTAAAAGGGGTTACACAAAACTAACAAATGGTTTGGTATTTATAGCAAACCATTCTGCAGGTCTGGCGGATACGGCGGACCCCTCAGAAGGGTTCCGCCCGTGTATCTCCAGGGTACCGCCAGGGCTGTAGTTGGTTTTTGCAATAAATCTTTCAAACCAAACAAGGTCACATCTCATTACTCTTGCAAACCAAACAATGTCACATCTCATAATATCAAGTCAAAAACTAAACTTGCAAGCAACCACTTAGTAAGTCAAACACACTTCTTACCATAAATGTATATTGACAAAGCTTGCCCTAAATGTGATGTGACCTTACTATATTAAGAAATAAATGTGATGTGACTAGACACTTTCTAGTTTAAGAAATAAAAACAATGTTTTGTTTAAAAGGAAATGAAAGCCTTAGTTAAACAAGACTTAAACACTTAAAGTGATGATTTACTTATAGTTAAACTTCATACTTTGTCATTAACAAAACTTAGCAAAGATCGTAAAATATAAATAACGTTTTTAGGCGATATTTGTATTAACAATCTCCCCCGTTTTGTTGATGACAAAACATAAACTTTAATTATAAGTAAGTCACTAGTTTTAGTGTTAAGTCTTATAAAGTTAGGTGTAAAAACTTGTTTTTGCTAAGATGATGTGATATGCAAAAAAAAATTTTGAAAACAAGTTTATATCTAAATTCTCCCCCTTTTTGTCGAAACAAAAAGAAGAGTAGCGAAGCGGAAGTAAGCACTTGCTCCCCCTTGGACGATACTCCCCCTAAATGGAGTGCCAAGAGAGGAGACATGGATTTTGAACCTACAAGAAAAAGGTTAGTTGTTGCACAAGACAAGTCATGAAAGCATTTCATGTTTAAAACACAACTAAGAGTTGTGAAGTGAAATAGTACAACACACATGCTCCCCCTTGAATATTACTCCCCTAAATGGAGTATCAAGGAAGGAAAACATGGAAAATGATCCTACAAAAAGAAATGTTAGTTTCAAAAACACAAGATATATGTATGGTACCATACAAGGTATAGTTCACTTATTATACCTAAATGGTCAACAAACAATGAAAACCTTGTAGTAGAATGAAATTTATTTCATGTAAAATTTTGACTCTTAAAGAGTCAAGGACAAGAAATTTGGATTACACCATCCTACTTCTTAAAAATAAAGAAAAACTAAAAAATAAACTAAGAACTTAAAAAGCTACAAGGAAATCATCATTTTCCTTAATGAGAAACATTTTCCAAAAACAAGGCTAAGGTTGTTTAAGGATGAAAATGTGGGTTGGAGGGTTGTAGCGGGCTTTATTTTGAAGGTTGAAAGGATGACACGGTTTTGGTTTGTTGGTTGAATTGGGAAACATTTTCCAAAAGAAACGACTTTGTTTCATTTTGGAGACTCTAAGGTTGAGGTGTGTGAGACGAGGATTGTAGAAGATCCAAAATGTGGTTTAGTATAAACCTCATTTCTTCGGATAGTTCACGAATTTCCCTTCGACACCCTTCCACCAATTATGGAAAACTAGAAGGAGCAAAGGTGGAAGGTTGAGTAGTGTTTTTGCTTCCTTCATTTGTTGATTGAAGTGTTGTTTGTAAAACCATGATATGGTTGATTTGAGAGTCAACCATACGTTTGAAGGCATGAAGGTGGTTTAAATGAGTGTCAATCTCATTTTGAAGGTTTGGAGGTTTTTCCCATATGGATGCTTCTATTTTCTTATAAGAAGAAAGTAGAGATTCAAGATGTTAGGAAGGTTCTTGTGGTGATGGTTGTTGTTGTGGTGGTGGTTGTTGGTTTTAAACAAAATAGCGGAAGCTCGGTTCGCCAGAAGGATTGCCATGAAGGTTTTTGTAAATTGGGTGAAACACAATTGATTGTGAGTGGGTATGACCTTGATCATTTGGAAAAATGGATGGTCTAGCATAACGGTAAGCCAACCATTCTACTAATGATGGTTGATGGGGTTCATCATCTAGTTGCTCACTAGGTTGTTGTTGGGTTTCCATTTGAGCAATGGTGTCAAAAAGATACAAGGATGGTGGATTTGATGATTTGGGTGATAGGTCTTCTAAAGTTTCCAAATAAGGTAGTGGTGATGTTGGTGGTGTATGGAAAAGTTCCATTGGTGAAATTGTTGGTGATTGAGGTGATGAGGTTTTTGATAGTTGAGCTTGTTGAGAAGGTGATGATGAATCACTTGAAGGTCTAGTTGTTGGAGGAATGGTGGCCATGTTTGTGTAGCAATGTGTTGGAGAGGGTGTTGGAGTATCAAGATTAAGCAATTCTTGAAAGGTCATAACATTGGTATTACAATGTGTTGGGGATTGTGTTGAGGTAGTGAGATTAAGGAAATCTTGGATAGGTGAAGAAATGTTAATTGAAGCATCACTTGAAGAAGATGAGCTTGACTTGACGGTTTTGTTAAAACAACAAGGTTTAACACTAATCCTAGTGATTTTTGAAAGTGATTTTGATGACTCGGATGATGTGTTGGATTTGGTCATTTTCAAAGGTGCGGTTTTGATGTTTTGAGAGAAGAAGTTTTGATGGTGATGGTGTGGTTTGAATTGTTGCAAACTTTCAAATTTATAGGATGAAGAAGATGTTGAATAGGGTGTTTTGATTTAATGTTCTACCATTCAAAGATTGAGGTTTCAAATGATTTACAAAATTTTCATGAATATGTCAAATCAATGCATGTCATTCCAATAGAATAAGGTGGAGTGAAAGACCAACAAAAGCACTCAATGCTTTGTGATCATGGGATGTGATTTGGTTGAAAATGATTTAATGGTTTTGAAGGATCCTTTAAAAGGGTTCCTTGGGTTGGTTATGTTTGAATTTGAATTTTTGGAGGGAAGTGGCTTCCTAATTGCTTTAGTGAGTGAGAGTTGTTCTAATATGGTTATTGGAGTTAATGGAAGATGTTTCTTACTTAGGATAATGGTTTTGACACATTACAAGTTTTGGACTTAAGAAAAATTGAAAAAATTTCTGCAGGTGTCTGCGGAACCCTCAGAATACACTGGCGGAACCCATTTAAGGGTACCGCCTGGTCCGTTGGGCCATTTCTGGAATTCCCAGAAAATATACTGGCGGAACCCAATTTTGGGTACCGCCAGAGGTAAAAAATTAGGCAGTCCGCGTTTTTGACCCGCGAGACGATTTTCAAAATTTTCGAAAACTCCTAAAATCAAAAAGATAAGGCATTTCTGGTTAGGCAATGCAAAAATTAGACACGTAAACATACATATCATAGGACTTTGACCTTGAGGTCGAGGATTTCACTATACTTAGTAAGAATTGCCATAAGCATAGAAAAAATAACAAACACCTTAAACATTGTCATTATGCATAAAAGTTCATACAAACATAATCCAACAAACGTAATAAACCATGAAAGTGAAAAACAAATAATTCACGTAGTTTTAACACAAAGATGATTCTAAAGCATTCATAAGCCAAACACTCCTTAATCTTCTCACAACCGGTCTATCTTCTTGTTGAGCTTGTTTAGGTACCTTCCAAAACACTTGAACATTCCTTTGATTTGCTTGAATTCTTTGGAAGCATTGTCAATGATGGGGAGAGCTTGAAGGTATTCTAAAGGGGGTAACTTAGAGTTGGGAAGTTTATCATCCTCGCTCATTCCGGATGATGATGATGATGGTGTAGGTGATCGAGTACGTTAGCCCTTATTTTTGAAAACTCGTTTATCACTTAAAGGAACGAAGATGTGAGGAACGAGAAAATAGTCAAGGCGAATTCCATTTTCGTTAGGAGAAATGGGTGAGATTGCTCTAAAGAGGCGGGTAAGAAGCATACCATAGGGAAGAGCGGTTGTTCCAACTAAGGATATGTCGGCCATTCTTTTGGCTAGGTAGTGGGCTAAGTTGAAGGGTTGACCGGTGGAAATGCTATAGAGCATATAACAAAGACATGTGTTGATGTGATCTCTATTTCCTATGGTACTTATGACGTTAGCTCTAAGAATTTCTTCCCACTTCTTAAATTGCGGTTTAAGCTCATTGAGCTCCATACCAAAAGGATCCTTATCTACAATATTCCCCGAACGATTCACCCTAGTGGTAGAGGTTCTAACAAAGAGGTGTTCCTTAATAGTTTCCTTACTAGCAAGAGGTGTATCGTAAGGATAAAAACGATCAATAGAATCAAGACTTGAAATGGGCCACTTATCCGTGTAGAGGCATGTTCCCTCATTTGGTACATCAAGAATTATAGCTAAGTCTTTTAAATCTATGTCATGTGGTATTTGATTGGTTGTGAAGTTTAATGATATCCTACCACCAGCACATGTGGAAAGGTTTACGGTTGCATAAAATTCCAAGATGAACCTAGGACAAATTGGCTCATCTATATCAAGGAGACAATCAAAGTTAATTTCGGCAAAGTTTTGGCGAATAGATGTTCCTTCTAGAAAGGATGGATCAATGGTTCTACCTTCGTGCACATAGCGTTTTTCTAATGCCTTAAAGGTTTCTACTTGAACCGAGTTGAGACCTTTGGTCATATGGTGTTTGGGCATGTACTTAAGGGTTTCTTTGTGATCGGATTTGTTTGCGGGAGGCATGTTGATTCCTAGAAAACATAAAATTGTATGTTAATGACTTTTAACAATGTGGATGTTCTAATATGTTCCTATATGCAAAACAATGTGAAGACTTGATTATCTTGACTCATTTTGATTCCCAAATTGTTTTGTTATGCAAATTTTGTTGTAAAAACAAAAGATAACCAACACTCTCCTAATTGAATGTGTCTTCGATTGAATGTACCCGAAAATACATATTAGTTATGTATCCCCTTTAGCATTCAAGAGATAGTATGCAAGTGATGTTTAAATGATGTTTTTCATTTGTTTTAACAATGTGGTGATGAATCATGTTCTAATTTTGGATGCAATTTTGAAAGATAATGCGCTTGGTGTGTTTGGCAAATCAAAGTAACAATAAAAGGATACAAGTCTTAATTAATGAAATACATAATTGACTAGCCACCAAGTTTTTCATGAATCATGAAGTTTTATGCAAAAACCCTAAGATTCTAGTTAATGATTGTAAGCAAGAAAGTTATAATTGAATCAAAGATGCAATTGTGATTAGAATACTTACAAAGTTAGTTGGATTTGAAGAGATTGGATTAGAAGCCCTAAAATTCGTGAGGATATGTGTTTTTGAGAGGGTGATGGCTGTTTGAAAGTTTTTGTTAAGATTTAAGAGGGTGTTTGGTTTTGAAATTACAAATGAAACACTCTGAGGTTTTGGCGGACCAGGCGGAACCAAAAAATGGGTTCCGCCCGTATGGTTTGAAGGTGCCGTGGGTTCTGCAGGGAGAAACTTAAAAAGAAATTTTCTTGATTTTTATGGTTTTATCCTAACGTTCAAAACTTAAGGTTTTAGGTCTTATGAGTCTTTGACTAAGCCTAGGAATTATGAATGCTTCACATTCAGGAGATTTTGTTAACGTGTTGATGAAATAGTTAACGTAGAAGACTTTCTTAGTTAAGACGTTCCTCAATGAACAATCTTACCAAGGCGATGATGATGGATCACAATATGTCTATTAAGAAGCATAATGGATAGAATTGTCGCCGAAGTCGATGCTTCCTTTGTTGAAGGGATAACAATGTATATGAGATGAATTCCGTTGTCGATATGACTTAGCGTACTCAAGTGGAGCTTGTTGATGTGCTTCTCTATTCGATAATATTTTGAGAATCTTACGCGTTTTGGAGAATCATTGGGTAAGTAAGTATAAAAGTGCAAGTACCACTTGTGCTTTTCTTATCAACTTATTACCGACATAATTCCATTAGTCACACACTATGGTTTGTATTCCCGTTCTTTTGGGATACCATAATCCTAGTTGTGTAGTTCCTTATGATGTATCCAAATAGGCTCAACTAAAGAGTTGTTTTAGGATCTTCTTTAACACGAGCACATAGACAAAAGCTAAACATAATGTTGAATCTAAATGTTATGAGAACAAGTAGTCTTCCAAACATTTCTCTATGTTTAGTTTTACCTACGGATTTACTAATCTCATTCTTGATAAGTCATCAAAAACATAACTATTAAGAACAATAGAGAAACTAGGAATGTCTTTAAGTTAAAAACCCTTGCTTTTGTGGCTTGCTTTTATTGTCAAAAAGTCTTTCAAATATTGACACTATACTTACTTGATTACATTGAAATACCAATTTTGTTTCACTAGTTGTTTTATTCTAAATTCCAAAAATTGTTTTTTTTAATTTGTTTAGACACAACTGTGACCAATAAATCAAGTTTTATAACTTATATCAATTTTACTTGATTCAATGTTTGACTCAAGGTGAGAAGATGTTGTTTTGTACTTTTACTCCATGCTTGTCTTGCCATCATTGGACTTTCGACTAAGTTATCATCTACCAAAGATGATATCATAGAAGGAGGAGATCACCCGTTAAATGTTATATTCAACGACTCCTCGACTCTTTGGGTTTTCTTACTTAAGACACTATGAACTCTATTTATTACGAAAAAGTCCAAGAGGTACAATATCATGAGACTATGTGTCACATTTGATGTGTAAATCCTAGATGTTGAAAACTCAATTTCTTTCACACATCCTAATATATGCTAATGTGATTTATTTCACCTTGTGTGTTTATGTGAGATTATCATAAAGGAGTGATTGAAGAAAAACACAATTAAAGACTCAAAGTATGGTGTTTGAGAAAATTGTTTAACAAATGTTTGTTTTGCAAGCATCACAAAAGTGTTAGACATTTTAACATTTAGGAAATTCTTTAGTTATCTCACTTGTAAGCAAGAGTTGAGTGAGACTTACTCAAGAGTTTTTCGTGTTTATCTCTTGATGGTTAAAGAACCAAAACACCTTATATCTCCTACTAGTACTAAAGACTAAATTCCTTGTTGCATAGAATCTAATCTTAGCTATTTACACATAGCAGGTAGACACTCTATAATGCTAGAAGCAAGAGACAATCAAAGTCAAGTTGAAGTAATGCGTACCTTTTAAATTGCATAGAGATGCTATCAAGCGTATAAGCATTACGCGTAAAATCTTGGTTTGACGACACACTTTGAAACTCAATTACTCATGTATCCAAGAAGGTTAGATAATCATATGAAGGCATAGAGAATGATAGTCTTAATCCTTTTATCATGAGTTTCTATTAGAGATTGAATTATCTCTAAATCTCTCTTCTTGGTTTGACAAATTTTACTTGCTGTGTTTTGTTAGTTGATGATGCTTATGAGTTAAATCCTAATCCGGTTTTATCTTTAAACAACCTTTGACTCCTCAACAATCTTTCAAGAGATTTTGAGCTTACATCAAATTTAACTAATAATTATTCCTTTCTCATTTTGCATTTTAATCTCATGTTTGTAATCTAGTCATAATTTACATTCTAGATCAATTTCAACATTACTCTCAATTCAAGACATTCTATCTTCTAATAGGATTTCCTTTTCAAAGATATTCTTAAGAGATTTTGAAGACTCATTCTTGAAGATAGTTTTTAGGTCCATGTTGCATAAACGTTTAGATTCATTTTCTAGTTTAGAAAACTCTAGGATGAATTAATCAAAGCAAAAGTGTTTGGTTTTAAAGTGTACCTTGCTTGATGTTTTATCAAGTTTAGAATTGCAAACCGAATGATTGACTATATCTTCATCCGTGTTATTCCATGAATCACAAGCAAGTCTACTACGAGCTTGACACGAATAATCACCTTTACTAACACCTTGCTTGTTGTTTCAATAAATTGACAATCAACTACCGGATCATTGTCTTCGTCAACATCCATATCATTCCAAGATACGCAAGCAGGTTCATCAAAACACACGTACTCATCTTCACTTGTACCTTCATTTAAAACATTTAAACTAGTAGCACATGTATTAACTTCTACTAAGTGTCTATCAATTAGTTTTTCTAAAACTTCTAATTCATATGTAAGATCAAATTGATCATCTTTGACTTGACATATTCCTTAATGAAAGTCTACCATATTTTTCCAAACATCATTAGCCTTTTGACAAAAATACATTCTTTCATATTTGGTACTAAAGCTTTGTAAAGCATTGTTTTAGCTTTAGTATTTTTATCAAGTTTAAGATAGTTATCTTGGTTTTCAAAAACTTATTTTCTTTGGTTTGAAATTACCAAAAGAAATAATATGCCAAAGATCTTGATCAATTGATTTCACATAGTTTTCAAAATTACTTTTCCATTCAAGTAAGTTTTCTTTTTCAAATAGCGGTTGGTTTTGAATAGGTTGCCCTTCTTTGAGATTTTCAAAATCCATGGATCGATCCAAGTTTTAAAATACATTCTATTTTAAAGATCTTGAGTAACGTAGCTCCTGATGCCAATTGTGGAAAACTAGAAGGGGGGGTTGAATAGTTTACCGCTTTTTAGATTCTTTTTAACTTGAATATCTTTTACGTTTGCTTAAAGATATAAACACAACGTTATATGTTTGATTCTTTGAAAAGCTTTTTATGTAAATATCAATTTTAACTTTACTAGTTTCATACATTGAAAAGCTTTGCTTGTGATAATCTTAACTTTACTTGTTTAGTTATTTAGAAAGCTTTTACTTTTGTTTGAAGATAAAAACACATCTTTACTTGTTTAGTTCTTTGAAAAGCTTTATATGTAACTAGCAATTCTAACTAAAGAACAACATGTAATAAGCAAAGATAAAGAAAGAAACAATCAAACCACAACACGATTGTTTATCGTGGTTCGGCTACAAGGACTCTTTTTCCTTGCCCTACATCCACGCCCCGAGTTTCCAACTCGAGAGTTATAAGCACTAATCAACAAGCTCCTTTCACCGGCGGAGAAAACCTTTACAACGTCGCTTACACTTTTATCGACACTAAGCTAGATGTCGAGTTCTTTTACACGGGTACAACCACTCCCATCGTCGCTTATACTTTTACCGACACTAAGCTAGATGTCGAGTTCTTTACCAAGGGTACAACCACTCCCGTTAGTTCTTTTACAAGGGTACAACAACTCCCGACACACTACATATTTTGAGGCCTAAAATACTAACCACTTACTTCTATATACATGACACACATGAAGTATAAACTACCAAAGCTTATACATGACCAAGCTACCAAGACTTGCAACTTTAGAGTTGAAGCTTGTAACTTCTTGAATGATCTTGTGAAGTCCCTTGCTACATAAGAGAATCACACAAATCAAAAGGTTACTGAGTTAGTTGAGAGAGTATGTGAAAATATGTCCTAAAAATGGTTACACAAAACTAACAAATGGTTTGGTATTTATAGCAAACCATTCTGCAGGTCTGGCGGATACGGCGGACCCCTCAGAAGGGTTCTGCCGGTGTATCTCCAGGGTACCACCAGGGCTGTAGTTGGTTTTTGCAATAAATCTTTCAAACCAAACAAGGTCACATCTCATTACTCTTGCAAACCAAACAATGTCACATCTCATAATATCAAGTCAAAAACTAAACTTGCAAGCAACCACTTAGTAAGTCAAACACACTTCTTACCATAAATGTATATTGACAAAGCTTGCCCTAAATGTGATGTGACCTTACTATATTAAGAAATAAATGTGATATGACAAGACACTTTCTAGTTTAAGAAATAAAAACAATGTTTTGTTTAAAAGGAAATGAAAGCCTTAGTTAAACAAGACTTAAACACTTAAAGTGATGATTTACTTATAGCTAAACTTCATACTTTGTCATTAACAAAACTTAGCAAAGATCGTAAAATATAAATAACGTTTTTAGGCGATATTTGTATTAACATTTTTGTTTTTTAAATCCTAGATGTTTTCTTTGCTTTAAAAACTTAATAAAACTTAATATTTAGCTATTATAAGCTTGATGGGACACTGGATAACAACTTTCAACAACATAAGAACAATATGATAACTTTGAGTAAAATTAACCATATACTGAAAAGAGATTGGAATACTGAAATTAATGATTGAAACAGGTCTCAAATACATAAAAATACTTAGAATTACAACTGGAAAGCTGAAAGATACACTAGAATATGGAAATTCATTACAACAACAACACCATACTACACTACATCTATATTAGCTAACTACCCCCTCTATCTTCTCTTTTTCTTTTCTTTTGTACACCCTGGAGACACTCTCTCTCTTTCCCACTTGGATTTGGACCGTAGGATGGGCTCAATTGATCCTGACCTTTGAATTATGATTTTGACGCCAAAGTCTCACATGGCAGGTTAAGGTAACTTGGAGGAAATAAGGGACATTTATTGAGGTTTGGAAGTATTGTGGAGTTGGGGGAACATGGTATGGGTATGCTGATGTGGAGGAGGGGGGAGGTGAGGTGCTGGCAGTGGTGTTGCAGGCAAGTGGAGGGAGGAGGTGGATGGTCAAAGGGGGTGTTGACCTGGGGATATATTAAAACGGGAAGTGGGGTAAGGATGGGCTTGGGTAGGAAGTTGGGCTTGGTGGGCTGGTGAGGGTGTATTGGATTTGGTTTGTGGATTGGGTTTATTTTGTTGACATAAATAATGTGTGAAAACGTTATTCATATCTTTCAATACCTCTATATTTTGACGATCACAAAATGTAAAATCGTAAATCGTATAATTACTACGTAAACAAGTATTAAGCTAGTTTATATCACCATATCCAACTTAATCACTTAAGGTATTGATAAACAAGTGCTTAATACATCTCATGATCAAAGGGGTATTTAATTAACTAACACAAAGTTTATTTAATTATATAAACATATTATATATTTTTGAAAAACACTTTTGGTAATTAAGAAAAATGTTTTATTCATACTAAATATATGAATTCAAATTTTTAACCAAAATCAGTTAGTTTTTCACCAAATAAACTTTCCCCACTAAAAGACAAGGATTCTGGCCGTTTCAGCTGGGCGGCCCCCTTAATTATAAGGGGCGGTCCCCTTAATTTTAAGGGGACCGGCCTTGATTTAAGGGGACCGGCCATGCTCCTCTGTCAGAATCTTTTGCCTATAAATACCACCTTAAACCTGGATTTTTGGCTCACCTTTTGCACGAAATTTTCAGATCTATAACTCTCTTATCATCCTCTAAAACCCTTTGATCATTTGTATATTAATTCTTGTTTCAAGTGATTCAATCCCCCTCATCATCCATTCTCATCCAAAGTGCAAAAGAAGAACACTCTTTCTACAACCAAGTTCAAGAAGTGTTGAAGAGTAGTTGTGCATAGTGTATATATACGTTCATTTGTGAATATTGTGTTGTGCTTGTTATATATTGTTTAGAAGATATAGAAGTTGTGTAGGAAGTAGAAGTTGATTAGTAGTGAAGTAGGTTAGTTGTGAAGATTGGTGTGAAGTAGAAGATTGGTGTGTAGAAGATTGGTGTGTAGAAGATAGGTGTGAAGAAAATTGGTGTGTAGTATATTGGTGTGAAGAAGTTGTGCAGAAGTTGTGATCAAGTTGTGAAGTTGTTGTGGTGTGTAAATTGGTGTGTAAGGTTTTCTCCGCCAAAAGGGAGTTTGTTGACATAGTGAAGAAAACTCTCGAGTAGGTGACTCGGGGAGTGGAGTAGGAACAAGGAAGGTGTCCTTGTAGCCGAACCACTATAAATCCTTGTGTTGTGGTTTGATCTTTCGAACTCTTCTCATTACCTATTTATTTACCTTTACTATATTAGCTTTGTTAGTTAGTTACCATACAATTGTTCATATAGTGCAAGTATTGAGTTCACATAAACTAGAATCGAAGTTTTTAAAACAAACTTGTGTTTATAAATTTAAAAGGACGTAAAACTATTCAACCCCCCCCCCTTCTAGTTTTCCACAATTGGTATCAGGAGCCACGTCTAGCAAGATTTTTAAAATATATTGTATTTTAAAACTTGTAACGATCTATGGAATCTGAAAAATATTTAGAAGGGCAATCTATGCAAAGACCAGCACTATTTGAAAGCGATGGATTTTTATATTGGAAAAATCGATTCGAAACTTATGTGAAATCAAAAGATCTAGATCTTTGGCATATTATTACCAATGGTGATTTTTTACCTATTCAAAATAACCCCGAAACTAAGAAAGATGAAATCGTACCTTTTGAAAAACAAAATGATGATTTAAAAAGAAAACGTGCTAAAAATAATGAAGCAAAAATGGTTATTTACAATGCGCTACCACGTAAAGAGTACGAAAGGATCTTTATGTGTGAAACCGCAAAAGAAATTTGGAATTCTTTATTAATAACTCACCAAGGTAATAATCAAGTCAAAGATAACAAAATAGATCTACTTGTTCAACAATATGAGCAATTCACGATTCCGGAAGAGGAATCAATTGATAATGCTTTTGCTAGATTTAACACTATAATCACAAGTTTAAAAGCGCTTGATGAGAATTTCTCTAGTAAGAATTTTGTTAGGAAGTTTCTTAGAGCTCTTCACCCAAAATGGCGAGCTAAAGTGACGGCTATTGAAGAATCAAAGAATTTGTCAACGCTATAACTTGATGAATTAATTGGTAATTTAAAAGTCTACGAAGCAATAATAAAGAAGGACTCCGAAATGGTTAAAGGGAAACAAGAGCAAAGCAAGCCAATCGCCTTGAAAGCTAGAAAGGAATTCAACAACGAAGATAGCTCATCTTCCGAAAGCGAAGATGAAGAATATGCCATGGCAGTAAGAGATTTCAAGAAATTTTTTAAAAGGCGAGGAAGATTCGTTAGACAACCACACGATGAAAGAAGAATATCTCAAAAGAATAATGATGACAACTATAGCAAGAATGAGAGAAAATGTTTCAAGTGTGGTGATCCGAATCACCTTATTGGAAAATGTCCAATGATGACAAGAGATCAAATTCAAAGAGCATTTGTTGGAGGTGCTTGGAGTGATAGCGATGAAGATGAGAAAGAAACAACAAAGGAAGAAAAGTGTCTCATAGCTAAAACATCAAGTGAGGTACGTTCCGAAACCGAATATTTTAGTGATGAAAATCTATCATTAGATGAAAAAGACTTAGATAGTGAATACAATAGATTATGCAAACTAGGACAACAAGTTATGGCTAAAAACAAATCACTAAAATACATTAACAACCAATTAGAAAATGAAGTACTTGAACTAAAAATTAAAATACATCAACTTGAAAAAGGTAAAGAAATTTTTGAAGAATGTAAATCATGTCAAGAGCTTAGAAGTGAAAACAACAAACTTAAGGAAGAAATTTGTAAACTTGATAAATTTGAAAATAGTAGTAACTCACTTAGTAAAATTATAAGTATTCAAAGAATATCCGGAGATAAAACCGGTCTAGGTTTTAACTCAACCGAAGCCTCAACAAGTGAAGTTAAAAATGTTAAATTTGAAAGCGAACTCACGGAACTAAAACCTTCAAAATCTAATCCTAAGTATATAATCATAAATGATAAGAAAATTCCTCTAGCTAGTAATGAAGAAATAAAACCGTTTTATAAACCATCTTTAAAAACCGAAGTAGGATCGTCTAAAACTAAAACAAGATCTATAACTCCACCACCTAGGAAACCGAATAATTCTTACCCTAGACCTAAAACACCTCAACCAAGAGTAAACCAAAATAGACGAAACTTTAACTATAATCAACAAATGTGGAACTTCAATCCATGGGGAATGTTTCCACCATATATGCACCCAAGTCAAATACAAAACATGTTCGGGACAAATAACTTTGGTCAAATGAGACAATGGGGACAAACGTAAAAATTTTCACCATTCATACATGGAAATCTTTGATGTCATCCCGTGTTCGGACTTTCCCTTGAAGATTTTGAAGTTAAACGCATTGAAGACGAAAGGTACACATTTCCTTTTATTTCCTTGTCAACAAATGCATGCTTAGCTTAGTATCTAGTTTTTATGTGATTTTGATTGGTTCATTATTCCCTCTAGTTTTTATACATATATATACTCATCTACTTATACTATATATATATATATATATATATATATATATATATATATATATATATATATATATATATATATATATATATATATAAATATATATATATATATATATATATATATATATATATATATATACACTTAGCTATATCTAGGATCTTATAACCTAGAAAATTCATTTGTTGATTTTCTAGAACTAGAAATTGTTCGTTTACGAACCTTTTCTTTTCCCCATTTGCCTTATTGAACTTTAATGTTCAACAACACTCATGCTGATGAAGAGAGATGAGTCGAAAAATCTATGGATGAAACAAACTCCCGGCTTCCGTTGCATATGTCTCCCTCCTTTATTCTCGTCTTATAAGCCCATACTACATACATAATATATATATATATATATATATATATATATATATATATATATATATATATATATATATATATATATATATATATATATATATATATATATATACTTATGAACCTTCCACAACTTTCTCGTGTACTTGACAACTTGATAAATTTCATCCGAAATGATCAAGAAAATTTAATTGGCAAAATGTCAAGTAAAAGTGTCAAGTAATTCCTTTCGTGCGAATACCCTCCAACGTATTTTTGATTAAATATAAATCTAATACATACATATAAATATTTTCTTGTTCTTTCCAGAAACCAAAATCGCAAAAATCAAGTTTTGGAGGGCGGCCCCCTTAATGTTTAAGTGGACCGGCAGCCAAATGAAGGGCGGCCCCCTTAATGTTTAAGGGGGTCGGCCATCTGATAGCTCAAACCCGTTTTTCTCCTTTTTCCTTTTGCCAAACACTCCACTTTTTCATACTCCCCTTCCTCTGCTTCTGCTGTGACGAAAACCAAAACCCAAAAACCTCTCAAATCACCTCCAAATCACATAATTTGGGTTAATTCGCAAAGGGCAAATTCATCTAACACAATCACCATTACGTATTGTAAGTTTTTCATAACACATTTCATCTAATTTCATCTTATTTGGTCATACTCATGATTATGCATGTTTTATAAAATTCTTCAATTTCACAATTTCTTTTGAATTAAGTCCTAAAACTCCGTAACCGAATGCTTCCCCTAGGTTTAGAAAGATCAGTCAACACTAGAAACTAGTAATTATAAACTATCATGTCGAAAATTTTTGAAAAACTTCATACACTCCTTTTCAAAATTTTTAGTAAACTCATTGTTGAATAATGTTTTGAAAACGTGTTAAAACTAATCACATTATACTTTTGTAACTTGTAAAACTTGAAATTACATTTTTCGACCAAGAAAAATTATATTGGTTCACGATATAGGGGTGTTTGGATTATGTCCAAATAATATCGAAACCTAGACATTATAATTTTTATAAAACCTTGTTACAATTATAAACCTAAAAATTGCTAACCGGACTCGTCAAGATATATAATTCATATATATATTGACATACTAGGGGTATAAGTCAATAGTTAAGGAAGCGTTTGGTTTATTACTAAAAATGACATTTTTAAGTAAAAATACAAACTATCTTTTTCAAAAACAAATCACATGCATAAGAAACTCGCAAGAAATAGCTAGTTTTACAATCTAATGTAAATCTAGTAAATTTCATGATATATTAAGATGTTTAAAGGGGCGTTTGGATTTGTCCATAACTACTTATTAAACATCGTAAAGTATATCTAGAACGAGTTAAAAACAATATTAAGGAACATGGTAATCTACTTCTTAGGATTAGTAACGAAGTATGTTTACGTTCCAACATAAGCCTTAACAATATACATATACTTTTATCTTTCTTTATATTTATTTTGGTCTTTTTGTATTGTTGATGTGTTTAGGTGAAAATGCCAAAAGCAACTACCGAAGATCTTTCTCACACTAAAAACTACATTCCTAAAGTTTCCCAACTCCCTACCACATCTCCTTCCATTGGACTTATATATCGTCAAATTGAAGATAGAAATGTTCATGAAGGACGTGAAGTAGATCTTGCTTTTGCTCAATCCGACTACATAAATCGCGTGTTTACAAGCATCAACTTCAATTGTCTTTATGAAATAAATGAACCTATCATTCCTCGCTTCATAATGGATTTCTATAGCCAAGTCACCGTCCAAGCCAATGACCTTGGTTTCATCACCATCTCTTTCATGATTCAAAATGAATTTATCACTCTAACTCTCGAACAATTTGGTCATATCCTCCAAATTCCTTTTAGAGGTCAAGCCGTTTTCACAAACGAGTGGGACCTCGAATCTCTTAATCACTATCGACCAACCTTCGGTCCCTATTTCGACGAAATTCCTCATCCCGACGAAATTCGTCAAATCCTTGGTGTGGAACGTGCCACCATAAGCCGAAAAATAAAATCCAAAAACGTTCAAATCTCTCCATACCAACTTCTCCTCAAGGAATTAAGCCCCTACATGAAGTGTTGGGAAGAACTCATTCGTGAGAATGCGTTTGGTACCGGAGGTCACCGGGACCATCTCCCGGCGTGCCTTGCTCACATGTTGTATTGTATAGCTGTCGAAAAGCCGTACAATTTGGCCTACTTCTTTATCAAACGGATTGAGTGTGCTAGAAAAACTCCCAAAGCCAACCTTCCATATGGAATGTTCCTCACTCGTCTCTATCGTCATGTTATCGAGTACTACCCCGATCTTGACAATAGTATCTATGAGTCCATCTACCCCACTCTACGTCCTCTCGCTCTAAAACAAGCTCGACGAACTCGAAGTGACAAGGGTAAACCTCGTCGTCATAGCTTTCATGGATCATCCTCAAGGCAAGACGATGACGATGAGGAGGAAAACATCCATGATGCTAGTACCCCTTCGTTTTCTGAGTTCGTTGACAATTTAGAGGATCTTGACTATCCCGAGTATTCTACCCCATCTCCTAGTGATCAAAACGAAGAAGTGCTTCATGAACGAACTACCGAGATGCTTAGAAGACAAAAGAGCTTGCACGAAGAAGTTAGAGGTGGCTTCAAATCTATAGGAAAGACTTTGAAGGGTATCTTCGGGAAGAAAAAGAAATGATATGCTTGGATTATGTTTGTTAAACAATATTTAATTTTTATGTCTTGTGTGCTATTTGTCCGAAATACATTCGGAAGTACTTGAAACTTTCTTGGAATAATTGTTTGGATAAATGATTAGTATGTTAACTTGTTTATTATGTTTAATATATGCTTATGAATGCATGCTTTGACTCTTAAATTATATATATACTTGCATGATTAGCTTATATATATATATATATATATATATATATATATATATATATATATATATATATATATATATATATATATATATATATATATATATATATATATCATGTTTGCTTTATAATAGACCAAAACAAATGTGAAATGTCCAAATGGTGCTTGCTGCAAATACAAAACAGAACACAACATTTTTCCAGAAAATTTTTGAAAAAATTTTGGTTTCTGGGTCGTCAGATGGGCGGCCCCCTTAAATCATAAAGGGCGGCCCCCTTAAAATTAAGGGGACCGGCCTCCATTTAAGGGGACCGGCCATCTGAAACAGTTTTTACACTGTTCTCTTTTGCATCTTGTGATCCCTTTTGCTAGTCCCAGCTACCATTTCCCTTAAAAACTAAACTGATTTTGGAATATAACATTACAATTTCAAATTAATTCCACTTCTAAACATGTTTTCCCACTATATAATCTCCATGCATGTTTAATTCACATTCCATCATCCTCAAACATTCATCAAACATCATCATGTCATCACCAAGAACCACCTATTCAAACAATGCCAAGAAACAAAAACTTGTCATCATTCCACCCAAACAACTCTTCATTGATCTTACAAATGAAGACAACACCACTCCATCTCCACCACCTCAATGTTCATCTCCTAGTGCACCAAATGCACCCTTCAAAACACCTTCAACAAATGGAAACTCCATTTCCTCCATACCATCCACTTCATCCATAAATGACTACATCAACACCCACTTGTCTCCTCCAACAATTGATCAACCATCACAATCTACCAATGAAAACACAACTCTTGCACTCACTCTCTCATTATCACCATTAACACCTCTTGATGCACATTTCTCATCATCTCCTATCAATCCACCAACCTATAACCCCGTCCCATGGAGCTTACTTGAAGCTCATGGAGACACTTGCCTTTGTTGCATTCACAACCGAACAATTGTGTTCGGATTAAGAGATGAGATCCAATACATGTTTTCTCATATTGAAAACTTGTTGCATCAACCACCAACAACAAACACAACACCTCCACTACCATCAACAAACACACCTCCACGATCACCATTTCCATGTTCACCATCCATTCCTCCCAATTAAACATGCTTGGTGTTTTACAAATAAAATTGTGTTAAACCTTTTGGATGGCAAGCTCTAGAGAGGACTCTCATGTTTGAGCCTTGGTTTTCTTTTTATTTTAGTGATGATTCTAAGCCTTTAAGGCTTTTGTTAGTTGCATTACTTGTTATGGTTGTTAATGTAATGCTTGATGTATCTTTTTCATATTATTAATGTTATGGTTATGTTTAGTCTCTACTCTTGCATGCTATATACATATATATGTTGCTTGCCACTAAATATTCTTGCAAGATATCCATATCTCGATTCTTTTTGGCCTCAAAACGAGGGGGAGTATACTTCGAGGGGGAGCTTACATTAACATGGGATAACCTTTTGATGCTAACAAAAAGGGGGAGAAGTGATATAAACTCACAATAATACTTGAATATATACTAATTTTTGATTAATGAGTTTAAATTTTGTAATCATCAAAAAGGGGGAGATTGTTGACATAAATAACGTGTGAAAACGTTATTCATATCTTTCGATACCTCTATATTTTGACGATCACAAAATGTAAAATCGTAAATCGTATAATTACTACGTAAACAAGTATTAAGCTAGTTTATATCACTATATCCAACTTAATCACTTAAGGTATTGATAAACAAGTGCTTAATACATCTCATGATCAAAGGGGTATTTAATTAACTAACACAAAGTTTATTTAATTATATAAACATATTATATATTTTTGAAAAACACTTTTGGTAATTAAGAAAAATGTTTTATTCATACTAAATATATGAATTCAAATTTTTAACCAAAATCAGTTAGTTTTTCTCCAAATAAACTTTCCCCACTAAAAGACAAGGATTCTGGCCGTTTCAGCTGGGTGGCCCCCTTAATTATAAGGGGCGGTCCCCTTAATTTTAAGGGGACCGGCCTTGATTTAAGGGGACCGGCCACGCTCCTCTGTCAGAATCTTTTGCCTATAAATACCATCTTAAACCTGGATTTTTGGCTCACCTTTTGCACGAAATTTTCAGATCTATAACTCTCTTAACATCCTCTAAAACCCTTTGATCATTTGTATATTAATCCTTGTTTCAAGTGATTCAATCCCTCATCATCCATTCTCATCCAAAGTGCAAAAGAAGAACACTCTTTCTACAACCAAGTTCAAGAAGTGTTGAAGAGTAGTTGTGCATAGTGTATATATACGTTCATTTGTGAATATTGTGTTGTGCTTGTTATATATTGTTTAGAAGATATAGAAGTTGTGTAGGAAGTAGAAGTTGATTAGTAGTGAAGTAGGTTAGTTGTGAAGATTGATGTGAAGTAGAAGATTGGTGTGTAGAAGATTGGTGTGTAGAAGATAGGTGTGAAGAAAATTGGTGTGTAGTATATTGGTGTGAAGAAGTTGTGCAGAAGTTGTGATCAAGTTGTGAAGTTGTTGTGGTGTGTAAATTGGTGTGTAAGGTTTTCTCCGCCAAAAGGGAGTTTGTTGACATAGTGAAGAAAACTCTCGAGTAGGTGACTCGGGGAGTGGAGTAGGAACAAGGAAGGTGTCCTTGTAGCCGAACCACTATAAATCCTTGTGTTGTGGTTTGATCTTTCTAACTCTTCTCATTACCTATTTATTTACCTTTACTATATTAGCTTTGTTAGTTAGTTACCATACAATTGTTCATATAGTGCAAGTATTGAGTTCACATAAACTAGAATCGAAGTTTTTAAAACAAACTTGTGTTTATAAATTTAAAAGGACGTAAAACTATTCAACCCCCCCCCCCCCTTCTAGTTTTCCACATATTTATTAAAGGGTTTAGTTTGGTTGTAGTAGCAAAATACAAGGACTATATATGTAAAACTGAAAACTATAAGGACTGAAAATGTCATTTTTCCAAAATTAATTCAAGGGTCATTTCCTGCCATATATGAATAGTCCAAGGGTTGTAAATGCCATTTTTCACTTTTGGTCCTTCAGGGACTAAAAATGACAAATATTGAAACTTGAAGGACCAAAATGTAATTTTCTCAAAATTTTTCATCCAAGGACCAATGTTACCCATTTGTGACTTCCCAAGGACCAAAATTGATTTTTCTTTCAAAAATATCCCACTAGGGACCAAATCTTCCAATATCTGAAACTCAAGGGACCAAACTGTAAATTCTCAAAACTTTTCCAATTTTTCACCAAATGACTAAATACGACAACTTATGATTTCAAAAGGACCTTTGGTGATAATTTTCCATATTTTGAATGACCAGGGACTAGTTTTGACATTTTATGAAAGTTGGGGGACTGAAACTGCCAATTTTACAAACTTTGTACGTTTTTCATCTGTTTTTACTCTTTTTGCATCTAAAACATATAAAACACAATTTTGAAATATTTTCAGTATTTTGATGCATTTCTGAGTGTTTTTTTATGTTTTGCAGTTTAGATTTGACCAAAAATGATGAATGTTTGAGCACTCATCACCTCTCGTCTCTCACCACCCTTATTGGCAGTCTTCATCTCTCCCCAAATGGTCATTACAAATGGTTGTGGACTGGAGATGTTTCAGGGAAATTTAGTTTTCGGTCTTTAATTAGCGAATAGCATCCAAAATTATAATCTCAACGATTAAGATTTTTCGATAAGCATCGTCATTTGATTTCTTGGATCCCGTGGTAAGTTAATGTTTGTGTTTGGAGGGCCTCGATGGATTATTATTATTATTATTATTATTATTATTATTATTATTATTATTATTATTATTTATTTATTTATTTATTTTTAGAACGACAATTTTTCACACCTATACCATATATTTCACAATATATCTCACAAATGCCTTCAGCGAGGCTTGAACCCACAACCTATAGATTGGTGGGGAACTTACATACCACTAGACCAAAGGCCTTGGGTCCTCGATGAATGTATTACCCACTTGCGCTAATCTGTCCCGTTGTAGTGTTAATATCCCATCTGCTTGTCCATTTTTGTGAGGTGGATGTTGAAGATATTGATCATTGTGTTATTTAGTGCCCTCGTGTTTTGACAGTTTGGAGAAAAGCGTGGAGTTGCATGGTTAAACATGCCCTTTGCTTTGGTGTTCCTTATTTATTTATTTATTTATTATTTATTTATTTATTTTTATTATTTTTTTTATGACATTTCTATGGGAAATATTCGGTTCCAAGGCTGCTCTCGCATAAACAAAGTTCTGCATGGAGATTTACATTGTACTCTGAAACATATAGAAGTGAAGGAATAGAGTTATTAACGTTGACCCGAGCTCGGTTGGTAGTATTAACGACGAAGACATCTTCTCTTTCCTTCAAAGAATATCAAAGATTTGGATATTTGCTAGTTTTAAGTCGAATGCTGCTAACTGGAACGCTTGGATTTCAAAACCCTCTGACTTATTTTTAATTTCTTTGATGTTATTTTAAGTTACTGGTTTTCTCTTGTCTTGTTCCATTTTCTTGATTGGATTTTCCCTATGTTTTTTGTTTTGTTTTGGGCTTCCTTCTTGCCTTTTTGTTGCCTTTCTTTAGTATATCTCTAGCCTTTCAAGAAAATGAAATAGATAAAAGAAAAAGAAAAAAATGTCTTCACCTAATCTTCATAAAAATTGTTGTAACAACAAATATCATACTTTCTTCGTCTCAAATTTATAGTTCACATTTTTCTTTTTAGAATGTCTCAAAATAATAAGAGAATTTACACTCTTTTATTTTGGGTGGAAAGTGAAAGTAAGTGAAAGAAACTAAAATATGAGTATGTTCTTGAGTTTTTTTAAAAAGGAAAGTGAAATGAACGTGTGAAAGATAGGGGGAATGATTGGGAAAACTTTCACCACACTTTTGGGATGAAAGTGAGAAGAATCTATTTAATATATTTTTTATGACCAAATTATCCTTATTTACTTTAATTTGAACTATAATTAAATATAGGGAAGTGATTGGCACACTCTCAAATTTTATTGGGACACTCCATTGTACTAATAGTTAAAGCAGACTATATTTAAAGTACAACCGTTTATTGCACAGAATGGAGTGTCTCAATAAATTTTGGGAGTGTGCAAATCATTTCCTTTAAATATATGATTGAGGATATAATTGTCAAATAACATTTTTCTCATCACTTTACACCCTTTTTTCATTTAACTCAAGAACACTAACAAATTTTTATCGACCTTTCCTTTTCTCTCCCAACCACTTTTTATACTTCCCATTACTTTTCAGTTTCTTTAAATAAAAAGTGAAGAACACAATGTTAGTGAGGGAATATTCTATTTCAGTAGTTGATATTTATAGTGGTCATACTTTTATTAAAATTTGTGATTTTTGTCTCTTGAGAATAATTTTGATACGGTTTGAGCATTAAATTTTTGACTTTGACAATAAATCTTTAATAAAACTAATTTATCAGAAATAAAAGATATGCGTTTTTTTTTTCATCATTATAGTTTTGTTCTATTAGGTTTTTCTTGTAGATGTTTAATAAACAAGAATTTTAATCCGCGCGGTGTAAAAACTAATACTTAGGGTGGTGGCAATGGCAGCGGCATGGGCCATACCGGCGGTGAACACCGCCGCCACATGGGCGGTATGGAGCAATTATCAAAAGGAACGTTGGAAAAAATGACCGTTGGGAGCAAAAAAGGACCGTTGGGAGCACTAAAAAGAAAAAAGAAAGAAAGAAATTTCCTTTCCGATGAGCTTGTTTGATCGGAAAATATGGAAAATATGGAAGAAAAAGTAAGTCAAGATAGTGAGGATGTGGAAGAAAAAGTAAGTCAAAATATGGAAAAGAGAGAACTGCAAAATACATCCCTATAATTTACACATTTTGGCATCTTACATCCCTGTCAGAAACTTTTGGCAATATACATCCCCCGTTAGGCGAATGTTTGCCACAATACATCCCCTGTTAACAATGAGGACTAACGTTGCAAATTTTTCCTCCGTTATCTCTTAACGAGACTGAAAATATTACATCGTTAGCCTTCGTTAGCCAAACATTTGCACCGTTAGTCCTCTTTTTTAGAAAAAAAAAAGTTAAAAAAATTTAAAATTAAAAAAAAAGGAAAAAAATTTTAAAAATTATTTTTTTTAAAGTTAATATTTAAAAAAAATCAATATTTAAAAAAAAACTACTATTTGCGAAAAAAAATAATGCGTATTTTTTTTAAAAAAATGCGTATTTTAAAATTTTTTTTTTTTTTTAAATTAATGTTTTTATAAAAAAAAAAATAACTTTTTTTTCTTCGCAAATATTAATTTTTTTAAAAATTTTTGATTTTTTTTTAAAATATTAACTTTAAAATAATTAATTTTTAAATTTTTTTTCCTTTTTTTTTAATATTTTTAAAAAAAGCGTATTTATAAAAAAAAATATTTTTTTTTCGCAAATATTAATTTTTTTTAAAAATTTTGTTTTTCTTTTTAAATATTAACTTTAAAAAAATTAATTTAAATTTTTTTTTAAATATTTTTAAAAAATGCGTATTTATAAAAAAAAAAAATTTTCACAAATATTAATTTTTTTTTAAATTTTAATTTTTTTTAAATATTTACTTAAAAAAAATTAATTTTTAATTTTTTTTTCCTTTTTTTAAATACTTTTAAAAAATGCGTATTTATAAAAAAAAATTAACTTTTTTTCCCAAATATTAATTTTTTCAAAAAATTTAGATTTTTTTTTTTTTAATATTAACTTTAAAAAAATTAATTTTTTTAAATTTTTTTCCTTTTTTTTTTTTTTTTTTTTTAATTTTAACTTTTTCTTTTTTCTAAAAAAGAGGACTAACGGTGCAAATGTTTGGCTAACGAAGGCTAAAGGTGTAATATTTTCAGTTTTGTTAAGAGATAACGGAGGAAAAATTTGCACCGTTAGTCCTCATTGTTAACGAGAGATGTATTGTGGCAAACGTTTGCCTAATGGGGGATGTATATTGCCAAAAGTTTTCGACAGGGATGTAAGATGCCAAAATGTGTGAAACACAGGGATGTATTTTGCAGTTTCCTCTATGAAAAAAATGGGCTACGTATATAGTATAATATTATTTCTTTTTCTCCTTTTGACCCAATATTGGGTTATATTACAACACGTGAATACATGAACTTCAAGTATCTTTTATATTTATGCTAATTTGTTAGCATTATATATTTTCTCAAATATCTTTTATATTTATGATTTTAAAAATGCAAAAACGTTCATCTTAGTTAAATTCGAAAAAATTTGACAAATCGTTAATACGTGTATCATATTGTGCAATATGATTTTAAAAGACGACGAGGAGGCAATATGTTCTTTTTTCAAGTATTATGTATTTTTATTTTAATTATTAATGAAATATTATGTTTTTAATAAATTATTTATTTATGAAAATAAAAAATAAAAATATAAAAAATTGGTGGGTTGGGAGGTATGAAAAAGGTATGATTGCCACTAAAAAAAGGTTGGGAGGTATGAAAAAAGTGTGAGTGAGGTGGTATGATATTTGGTTGGTTGGGAGGTATGAGAGATTTTGGGAGTGACCACTGCCACCACCCTTATAAGCAAACTTCGCAACAAATCTGTTGGCATGAATATTACGATATTTAATCTAAACATCCTCTTCATGTTTTGATGATGACAAAGATGTAAGTTACAACATATAACGTAAAGTGCTTAAGTTACTTGTGATCACAATTCTCCTATGCATTCTTACGTAAACAAGCCTCGACATCTCAACGTCTCTAGTATGCTTCAACAATCACTTAAGGTATGGATAAACAAGTGTTTAATACATCTCATGATCAAAGGAGTATTTAATTATATAAACATATTATATATTTTTGAAAAATACTTTTGGTAATAAAGAAAAATGTTTTAATCATACTAAATATATGATTTCAAACTTTTAACCAAAATTAGTTAGTTTTTCACCAAATAAACTTTCCCCACTAAAAGACAGAAAATCTGGCCGTTTCAGTAGGGCGGCCCTCTTAATTATAAGGGGCGGCCCCCTTAATTTTAAGGGGACAGGCACACAATTAAGGGGACCTGCCACGCTCCCCTGTCAGATTTGGTCAGAAATTTTTCCCTATAAATACCACCTCAAACCTGAAATTTTTCTCACATTTTGCACAAAAATTTTCAGATCTAATTCTCTCTAAACATCCTTCTAAAATCCTTTGATCATAAGATTATTAATCTTTGTTTCAAGTGATCCAATTTCTCATCACTTAAAGTGCAAGAGAAGAATCCTCCCTATCATAAAGCCAAAGATGTATTAGGATCTAGTTAGTGCTTATTTGAAGTTGTGAGTTATATATATGTAATAAGTAGATCAAGATGATCTTACTTAGTAGTGATTTAATGAGTGAGTAAGATGTAGTGGGAGGAAGTAGTAGTGTGGAGAAGACATGTAGTTGTGAAGATGTAGGTGTGTGATTAAGTAGTGGAGTTTAGAAGAAGTTGTGATGAAGTTGTGAAGTCATGAAGACGTGAAGAAGTTGTGAAGCCGTGAAGAAGTTGTGATGAAGTCGTGAAGTCGTGAAGTTGTGTAGAAGTTGTGTAGTGATCGAAGTTGTGTTGTGAGATTGGTTCTAGCTACTATTAGAACTCGACATTTAGCTTAGTGTCGTTAAATGGTGTAAGCAAAAGTTGTGCACGGTTTTCTCCGCCAAAAGGGAGCTTGTTGAGTAGTGAAGAAAACTCTCGAGTAGGTGACTCGGGGAGTGGAGTAGGAACAAGGAAGGTGTCCTTGTAGCCGAACCACTATATATCATCGTGCCTGGTTTGCATTTACTTTCTCTTATCTCTTATCATTTGTTCTTGCATTTATCGGTTTACTTCTATGCTTGCCTACATGTCTTAATTGTTGCTTATATAGTTGTGATGATTGATTGTGTTGAACATAGTAGTTAATATTGTGATTGTGTGTATAATTGCATGATATGGTCAAATAGATTATTATTCACACTTCTCATATTAAGTTTAACTTGATAGATAATTTGATACAAAACGTTTTAAGATTTTAAAAGGAAAACGTATTCACATAAAGATTGACCAAAGCTTCATTCATAAAACTAAGCTTTTCAAAAGCTTACATATATAATTGATCGTATTGATTATATGTTGTTTTCATACTAAACTCTAATTGAAGTTTTCCAAACAAACAATTGAATAAATTTGAATCAACATTTTGAAACAAAGTTTTTATAAAATGAAAAAGAAGGGAAAACTATTCAACCCCCCTTCTAGTTTTTCACAATTGGTACCAGAGCCACGTCGCTCAAATTTTTAAAACAAATGGTTTTAAAAATTGAGTACGATCCATGTATCAAATTATCCATTAAGGAGGATTAAATATGAAAAGTGTTTTGTTGATTAACTTGTATTAGTTTTGATGATATATACACTAATTATACTAGCTCGAAATAATATTATGCTTAAAATAAGTGTTATATGTTCGGTATCAAAATCAGAATGTCACACACCTTTCCGAAAAGTCAGAAAACAATTTTTTACAAAAAATGAAATTTTGAGTACCAGATGGGCGGCCCCCTTAATTGTCTGGGCGGCCCCCTTAAATACTGGGCGGTCCCCTTAATTATTTAAGGGGTCCGCCTGTCTGTTCGACAGTTTTTCGAAAACTTTGAAAAATCATATAAAATTAACTGTAACTCCGTAGAAGTCGTGCCACCCGGAGTTTTAAAGGAAATTGAGTCTAATTTCATTTAAAAATACTTACAAGTAACCATTATAAACTTAAATAAGTAAGAAAGTCAAAATACTATACGGTGGTAAAAAATTTGTGTTTCATTTTAACGTAAAACTTTTGTTTTACCTTTTCCTTCAAGTCGGGTATTCCTAGTTGATATACTTTTGAAAAATTAAGTATTTATGTTTTCAAAATATTGATCTTAATTAAATTATAGAATGGGAGGAAACTATTTTATTTTCAAATAAATTCGAGCTGAGTAAACGTTGGTGTATATAATACACAAAACGACGACAAGTGTTTTATGTGTTATGTGAACTTCTTTGTGATTTTATTTTCTTAATTGAATATATTAAATGATTGTTGCTATTTGAAGTTTAGCTATGTATATATCTATGCATATGTGCCCTATTAGTGTATAGCTAGTTTGCCGATTTATACTTAACTAGATCTTATGCTAGATTTCTTGCGTTAGGATTGTTATAATATGCTTGCATTGCATGTAGGTATAGATGGCTTAATGTTACTCAAACATCTTGTAAATGAGTTCAATCTAGTCACCTAAACATTTCAAACAATTTAATCTACTCTTTACAACACACTTAAATATTTTCTACAAATTAGCTTGTTTTACCTTAAGATGTTTAATATGAGAAATTGAATCATTGTAAAACATTAATAGTTATATCAAAGAAAAAGTATTTTCAAAATCTAAGTGTGTTCATAATAAGTAAAAATGAAGAGTCTTTCACAAGAACAAAGCATATAACAATCATGAAATAATAAGTCAACTTTCAATTATTCACTAATAAATAATCTTAGGATTAATGGAACACACTATCAAAATGTTTATTTATTTCAAATGAGTGTCCGTGAGGGTCAAGAAAGATCTTGATATTATATCAATTCATTATTCAAATTATGGTTGATATATTCATCAAATCTAATTGACGTGTTTTTTAGTGTGGACAAGAAATTGGATTGCTATTTGTTTAGCTTCAATATTATATCAAATTACAACAAAAGATATAGTCTTGAATCTACATACTTAATCACACTAGATTGATATGAAAATAGTTACATCCTTTGTAGATGAAAAGAGTGTGCATTAGATCATAACTCACACTTGTGTTGATAATGTCATAATTGAATCTACTTGTCCAATAATTGTGTTCCAAATATTAGAATAACATTTTAAACACATTTATAAAATATACAATGAAATAGGATTGACGACTTGGATGTTTCGTCCTAAATATTTAAGCAATTTACATTGCAATGCAATGGATAAATGTGTCATATCCGAAAAACCAAACATGAGCAAACTAACAACATATGTAAACTTTGCTCACACTACTTAAAATCGTCACTTCAAGATAAAATACATATTTAAGAATAATACACACTATATATTCTTTGTATTTCATTTTCTTTGTAGCATGAATAGTTGTGTTACAAGATAATGCACTACACTTTCCTTTTTGAAATAATATAAGTTATTAGAAGTGAAAAATAACTTGTCACAATCCATAAACAAATAATTTTTTCAAATACTTGTTAAAGTATGATATATAACATTGGCAAAAATCATAGAAAATAATATTTGTTTAAAAATATATTAATGTCTAGTTTTGATATCATTTGAAAATCACAAACTCATTTAAGATAAATAATCTTAATGAGATTCATTTCACAAGAGATGCTAAGGTGCACTCTTAAGTTTAGCACAGTTATTAAATCAAGTACTATGTCATCAAAACCAAACAACCGGTAAATCATGAAGAAAAGATTAAAACTTTTTGTTTACTCTTATCTAAACATTCAACACGTCTCTATTAGGATCGTGAATAAAATATATCATCTAGATTTACCTTCATTAAAACATGATGTTTAAGTCACATTAAGCCAAGTATTAGTGAATCAAGCAAACTTCATGTTTGGTAATCTTCGATAGGTAAATTTAGGAACTCAATTTCTTCTAAAAAGAGAATGACTACTGGAGAATCTATTGACTAGAAATTCAATTTAACCTAACGGTTGAATTGCTTCTATGTGAGAAGTTGGGTGTGTGTAACCCGTAAAAATGGTCGTGTTTAGCCTGAATTGAGCACCACTAGTAATAGTCTCATACTCATTCTCCAACTTGATTAAATTGCTCTTCCTATATATATACCTAACGCTAGTTTACTTTTATGAACTTTGCTTCTCATTAGATTCTTTCATTCCTAGATTTATGGAATATCGCATATATGTTGTTTCTAGATGTTTATTTGCTCCTATGTGATTTGATTGTATGCCTTTACATGCTTAACTCTATGTCCGGATGAGCACGAATTTAATGGGAAGGGAAAACACACTCACTCACATATATCCCTCTACCTTACACTCAAACCTCATAACCCTTCTTTAGTACATCCTCAATCCACCCATGTGAAATGAAAAACCGAATCATCCTTTATACTACCAATCTCGAGTCATCCACCATTTCCATGCCCTCAAAATTTACCTTCCTAAACCACATCCTTCCTACACTATAAATACCCTCTTCCCATCATTAATGCCATCACACCCAAACATGTCATCTCCCAACAACCAAAAACCTAAGATTTCAAGAACCGCAAGGATCTCCGTCAAACCCGTTTGGAGGAGGAAACTTGATTCTTGTCATAACTCAAGTGATGTTGTTCCAATTCAACCAACTACTAAACCTCAAACCCACAATAATGACTCATCTCACAACCTATCACCCACTCATTCCCTCATTCATGCTTCTTCTTGTGATGAGCATGCTCAATCCCAAAACAACAATCCCAATCTCTCAATCAATACTTCACATGTTGCTCATTCAACAAAAGCACCACTCACTCTTGGAGAACCTCTTCCACCCATTTCATGTTTTCATGACTACCCAAGCTCAACCATGTCTCTACCACCAAGAGTACCACCACCACATCCTACAACCTCACATGCCATTCCTATGTTGCATGTTCAAACCTTCACCCAAGACAACCATCATGTTCCACCATCATCACCTTCCTCCGAACACTTGAAGTTCGTTGAGGAGCTAAAAGAGGTTCATGAGCTTAGTGCTCTTTTAGCATTACATCTTGCGCAACGCAATTTGGATCCAACCCAATCAAGCTCACCATCATCACCACACAACATCAACCAAGTTGAGAAGCATGTCAACAATTGCCCTTGTTGCATCTTCCTTCAACAACAAACCATTGCCTTGAATGAGCACCTCACTTGGATTGAGTATCTTCTTACAAGATCTCAACAAACATCATCACTTGAACAACATCCAAACTCTCAATCAACCTTTTCCGCTCCTAAATCTACACCCCTAAAAGTCAAACGAATTTCTTTATGAAATGCATCTTTTCCACTTCCTAGCAAGTGAAGAACACAAAGAAGATATCCATGCTTCAAGTGTTGTCAAGCCATCACCACCTCATTCACATATCCATTTTCGGTCGTCAACCAACAAAACACCTAAAAATCCCTTGATTCCAAATCATCCACCCTTGTCAAATGTTATATTAATTTAAACCATATTTGTCAACCTTTTGTCATTACCTTCCCTTTTCATTCACTCTCATCCTTCTTTATTTTTCTACGTTTTTAAAAGAAGGCATCATTATCATTTTTTTTTCTCTTTTAGAATATATATTTTGGTATCTTTTGCCAAAATATGTCGGTAGAATCTTTGCATTAGGTTCCAATCATTATCATGTCTTAAGCTTTGGTCATGGTAATTTGTTTTTGGGAAGTTAGGTTGTTGTTTTTAAAACAATAATTACATGTGTCATATTTTTAGCGCATATACCTATTACGTCCATATATTGTTCCCCTATTAGTATCATGCATATACCTATCATCATCATTATATCTATTTGCACTTGTCTACTAACTTTGTTTTGAAGGATTACTTCATCGCTCGATTCTTTGGTAGCCAAAACTAGTTTTGAGCATACACCAAGGGGGAGTATACACCAAGGGGGAGCATACACCAAGGGGGAGCATTAAGGTTGATTGGATCAAGGCTTCACTTACGATGATGCAAGCTCGCCTTTTACATTCTATCTCAAGAGTTCAAGCGTAGTAGAAGTCTCGTCTTAGAGTCCACCTTTTTGCTTCGACAAAAGGGGGAGAAGAAGTGTAAACAAGTAACTTATACATTTTACTATAAGTTATAGTTTACATAGTTTGTCATCATCAAAAAAGGGGGAGATTGTTGGCATGAATATTACGATATTTAATCTAAACATCCTCTTCATGTTTTGATGATGACAAAGATGTAAGTTACAACATATAACGTAAAGTGCTTAAGTTACTTGTGATCACAATTCTCCTATGCATTCTTACGTAAACAAGCCTCGACATCTCAACGTCTCAAGTATGCTTCAACAATCACTTAAGGTATGGATAAACAAGTGTTTAATACATCTCATGATCAAAGGAGTATTTAATTAAATAATACAAAGTTTATTTAATTATATAAACATATTATATATTTTTGAAAAACACTTTTGGTAATAAAGAAAAATGTTTTAATCATACTAAATATATGATTTCAAACTTTTAACCAAAATTAGTTAGTTTTTCACCAAATAAACTTTCCCCACTAAAAGACAGAAAATCTGGCCGTTTCAGTAGGGCGGCCCCCTTAATTATAAGGGGCGGCCCCCTTAATTTTAAGGGGACCGGCACACAATTAAGGGGACCGGCCACGCTCCCCTGTCAGATTTGGTCAGAAATTTTTCCCTATAAATACCACCTCAAACCTGGAATTTTTCTCACCTTTTGCACAAAAATTTTCAGATCCAATTCTCTCTAAACATCCTTCTAAAATCCTTTGATCATAAGAGTATTAATCTTTGTTTCAAGTGATCCAATTTCTCATCACTCAAAGTGCAAGAGAAGAATCCTCCCTATCATAAAGCCAAAGATGTATTAGGATCTAGTTAGTGCTTATGTGAAGTTGTGAGTTATATATATGTAATAAGTAGATCAAGATGATCTTACTTAGTAGTGATTTAATGAGTGAGTAAGATGTAGTGGGAGGAAGTAGTAGTGTGGAGAAGACATGTAGTTGTGAAGATGTAGGTGTGTGATTAAGTAGTGGAGTTTAGAAGAAGTTGTGATGAAGTTGTGAAGTCATGAAGACGTGAAGAAGTTGTGAAGCCGTGAAGAAGTTTAGAAGAAGTTGTGATGAAGTCGTGAAGTAGTGAAGTTGTGTAGAAGTTGTGTAGTGAACGAAGTTGTGTTGTGAGATTGGTTCTAGCTACTATTAGAACTCGACATTTAGCTTAGTGTCGTTAAATGGTGTAAGCAAAAGTTGTGTACGGTTTTCTCCGCCAAAAGGGAGCTTGTTGAGTAGTGAAGAAAACTCTCGAGTAGGTGACTCGGGGAGTGGAGTAGGAACAAGGAAGGTGTCCTTGTAGCCGAACCACTATATATCATCGTGCCTGGTTTGCATTTACTTTCTCTTATCTCTTATCATTTGTTCTTGCATTTATCGGTTTACTTCTATGCTTGCCTACATGTCTTAATTGTTGCTTATATAGTTGTGATGATTGATTGTGTTGAACATAGTAGTTAATATTGTGATTGTGTGTATAATTGCATGATATGGTCAAATAGATTATTATTCACACTTCTCATATTAAGTTTAACTTGATAGATAATTTGATACAAAACGTTTTAAGATTTTAAAAGGAAAACGTATTCACATAAAGATCGACCAAAGCTTCATTCGTAAAACTAAGCTTTTCAAAAGCTTACATATATAATTGATCATATTGATTATATGTTGTTTTCATACTAAACTCTAATTGAAGTTTTCCAAACAAACAATTGAATAAATTTGAATCAACATTTTGAAACAAAGTTTTTATAAAATGAAAAAGAAGGGAAAACTATTCAACCCCCCTTCTAGTTTTCCACAAAATCATATAAATAGAATACCAGATCCGGTACTACTACCATCGTAACCACCAGATCCGACACCTGCGGCGACGATGATGGCGACCGGCGGTAGGGGGTACCAGGGGAGCGGTGACGAAGACCAATGACAGAAGGTGTGTTTGTTGTTGTGTTGGCTGATGAAATTGATTGTTGTTTATTTTGGGTTTTCTGACATACAAATAATTTTTTTGTTTGTTGTGGGTTTTGGACTTTTGGTTATGATAATTTGTGGTGATGAAGATTAATTAAGGATGTATGTGGTTGTGGGATTTGATTGAGATAATAAACTTTGTGTATGTTTTTTTGTGTGTGTTTGCTTTAATAATCTGGAAAATAAGTATGAGTGAATGAGTCTTTCTTAAAAAAAAAGAAATTTAAAGACAGAGGATATTGTAGTCATTTAACTTTGAGGCAGAATCGAAATATGACTCAAAGGTTTCCCGCGGGGATGATATCTATAGTTTTGAAATGGTTGGAACGAAAAATGCAATTTTATCAAACATCAGGGACGATTTATGCAATTTTATTCATTATTTTTCTTAGAATAAGATATACTAGTAATCAAAACGAAATGGGGGTCTGAATTGGTTGCTTACAAAAATAAATGAAGGCAAAAGGGGTGCTTTAATATGCATATTTTTTATGATAGACCAGCTATAAACATGAGTAAGAAAGTCAACTAGGTACATTCAGATCTGATGGGTGATTCTACGCGTCTCAATGATCAGATGGCTGAGGAGCTATCTGCATTCCTTGAATGCTTCCCAACCTATCATCTTTACAACCAAACTGTTTTATCAGACGGCTACTTTTCAAATAAAAGATGGGTTTTTAGCAGCCAAGATGAAGGATCTCAAAATATTTCATCTGCAGGTTAGCCTTCCTCTATCTATCTTCAATATCCCTATTTACTTTTAGTTATATTTTGGATCATTCACAGTTAGTCACTGCCCGTAAATTACACAGACGATCTTGGCACTCGGATGATTTACGACAAGATTAAATCTGCATTTTCTAATATAAATAGACATGCCGGTGAGATAGTTCAGTTCTGGGCACCTCATGTAACGATCCGTGGCAGATGGCTACTTTCAACTTTTGATCAACCATTTGCTGTCTCCAATCTTGATAGCGATGTCAGAAAATATAAGAAACGATGTGGGGAGTATGCGTATAATATTGACGTGACTAAAAATAATAAGCATGTTATAGATAACATTGAACAACATGAGGACCACCCTCGGCCTATGATCATATTTAGTGGCGCCTCCGCCTCTGCATTCCTGAATCGTTTGACAGAGGTGGTTCGGAATGCAAGTGTTCGACATAGGGATCCATTGGCGCGTTATGCATTCGAGGAGTGCAAATTGAATAGGTCTTTTATGATGCCTATTTTTTGTCCTTCTCAATGTTCTTATTCTTGTATTGGTGTTGTCGAGTGTTCTTCATGGTACGTTGATCCAGATCTTGCCAATACTACTAGGAGGGCACTAGAGGTATGATTGTATTTTGTTGGTTTGGTTTACGAGAAATAAAATTAAAATGAGAATGATAAAAAGAAACTACACATTTACAAACAAAAATAGATAGATTTTTTTAACCTCACATCATTTGAAATTTGCGGCTTTTTATTTATTTATTTCTATTTTCAATTTTTTCTTCTTACCGGATATTTTCCCTAATTTTTAGGACTAAGTTTGTAGATACGCAACATACTTTCTCAATAGTACCGAAATACATAACCTACTAAAAATATTCCTTATATCGCTAACAAACTTTCAAACTTGGCTAAAGATACGTAATGTTGACCGGATTTTTACCTGTTTGACCGGTTTGTAAGTAAACATTTAAAGAAACATACATTATTGGTCCCTGTGGTTTGCGTCTGTTTTCACCAGTCATCCTTTAACTTTAATTCAGTTATAAAAGTTACAATAATGGTACTTGTCGTTTGGGTTGACTTTCACCTTTAGTCCCTTGACTTTATTTTCACTTTTTCGCTCGTGTTTACACGTTTTGGTCCGTTTTACACGTTTTCTTTCGTTTTTCTGATTTTATAAAAAAAATCAAATAAATTTTTATAAACAAAAAATTATAAAAAAAAATCGAATAAATTTTTTTTCCAAAATATATTTTTTTTCATTTTTTCTAAAAAATTTTCGAAAACAAATATTTTTTATTCAAATATTTTTCTAAAAAATTTTTATTTTTTTTTCTAAAATAAAAAATATTTTTTTTCGAAAATATATTAGAAAAAATATTTTTTTTTGAAAATATTTTATTCAAATATTTAAAAAAAAAATCGAAAAAATATTTTTTTTATTCAAATATTTTTCTAAAAAATTTTTTTTTTTCTAAAAAAATTTTAGAAAAAAAATATTTTTCTAAAAAATTTTCGAAAAAACGAAATATTTTAGAAAAAATATTTTTTTTTTCGAAAATATTTTAGAAGAATATTTTATATAAAATTTTATTTGATTTTTTTGATAAAAGTGGAAAAACGGAAGAAAACGTGTAAAAACAGACCAAAACGTGTAAAACGGACGAAAACTTGTAAAAACGGACGAAAACATGTAAAAACGAACTTTACACGTGTAAACACGGGTGAAAGAGTGAAAATAAAGTCAAGGGACTAAAGGTGAAAGTCAACCCAAACGACAAGGACCATTATTGTAACTTTTATAACTGAATTAAAGTTAAAGGATGACTAGTAAAAACAGACGCAAACCACAGGGACCAATAATGTATGTTTTTTAAAATGTTTACCTACAAACCGGTCAACCAGGTAAAAATCCGGTCAACATTACGTATCTTTAGCCAAGTTTGAAAGTTTGTTAGCGATATAAAGACTATTTTTAGTAGGTTACGTATTTCGATACTTTTGAGAAAGTATGTTACGTATCTACAAACTTATTCCTAATTTTTACTACTTATTACTAGTAATTATTATAGGCATACACCTCAAATCAATTTATCAATTGATTCTATTACTTGAGCTTATTTAGTTTACATTTACATATAATAGGTTTTTCACTAAAATAAAATGAGAGAATTGCAAAAATCATCCTTAAAGTTTGGCCAAATTGCACGATTCGTCCCGGATGTTTGGAAAGTGCAAGGATCGTCTCTGTGGAGAAAACTTTGGTGCAAATATCGTCCTTTTTGGGGAAACGTTTGGCGCAAGTATCGTCCCTGTGGGGACGATATTTGCATCAAAGTTTTCTCCACAGGGACGATCCTTGCACTTTTCAAACATCCGAGACAAAACGTGCAATTTGACCAAACTTTAGGGACGATTTTTGCAGTTCTCTCAAATAAAATCTACTCTCCGTTTAGGTTATCCCATATTATAATTTCATCCTTGGCCTTTTCTACTTGGAAGGCAAAAGTTTCATCGCGTTGCTAACTAGAGTCATTTAATGTTTTGAATGCAGGAAGTGGGTCTCTTTGTGTTTGATGTACAACATCATATACCATACAAGGTAAAGGTTTCTAAAACACCTACTAATCATTTGTGGTTATTTACGCAACAGAATAATCAAGCCATAAACAATCAAGAAAACATAAATAGCTTTACCGTTGTTAAGACGATCACAAGAAGATTGACCTAGGACCACAGGCATGATAATACAACCCAGATCTAATATTTAGATCAAACAAACAAAAGAAGTAAATAAAGAACTAGATAGTTTATCGACATTCGAGGTGTCGATGAGCTGTCCCACAATAATGCATTCATATCATGTGTGCATGAATAAATTAAGATATTATTGTTTTTTAATTTTTATTTATTTATAATTTAATGTATTTAAATTATGTGATATGTTTTTAAACCTTTTAAAGCTTTATACTTGACACGGAAAGGTTTATAAAAAAATATCTTTTTTAATTAAGAGTTTTGCTTAATATAGTGCTATAAGTTACGGTTAAGCACTATAAGTTATAAATTTTATATTTGCAAAATTAACGATAAACACACATCAAAACTTCTTTGTTTGACATTCCATTTCATGTTTGAAAGTAAACAGTTAGAGCGATCAAACCAATGCACAGATATTTATAGTGGTTTGGCTATGAAGCTTACTCTTCGCCCTACTCCACTCCTCAAGTACTACACTCGAGAGTTCACTACACTATGTTATCAAACACCATTTAGGTGGAGAAAATCGTACACCGTAGCTTACACCGATTTCCGAAACTAAGCTAAATATCGAGTCCTAATCTTAGCTAAAACCAATCTACACAACACAACACTTCACGGACTTACACTTCATCCGGATCTACACACAATACTACACGGACTTACACCTTGTCCGAATCTACACACAATACTACACGGACTTACACCTTGTCTGTATCTACACATAACACTACTATACACGACTTACACACAAGTTGGATCTACCTATATACAAAAATGGGGAAAGAGAGAGTTCAGATAGACAAGAGAATCGTAACAACGGTTACGTGTGTAATGCCTAATCTACAACACTTCATTTCTTGGCGAATACGAGTGTTCTTCCTTTTGCACTTTGATGGAAGAAAGAATGAGATCACTTATAAACACATATATACACGTTAAAGTGATCAAAGAAGGTTTAGAAGAGATTAGGAGAGAACAGAAGTTTTTGTGCTAAAAGGGTTAATAAATCATTTGGGAATAGTCCTATATTCATAGGTGACAGGAGGAGCGGGGGACGGTCCTTTAAATAGGGACGGTCCGTTATATATAAGGGATCGTCGATCCTATAAGGGACCGTCCATATGACCATTCCATTTTTGTCATGACGTGGTGAAATGTTTATCTGATGAAGTTGCCATCTCCTTGGGCGGGAAAAATAGTTGTTGGAGATTTCAGATTCAAATTAACTTTTCTTATTATAATATTTCTTTAAAATACAAAAATAATTTGTATACTTTATTTTTTAAAAGGGTTTTGTCACATTTATAAAAATGTGAGTTTTAAGAACAAAAACATTTCTTTGATCACTTAACAAGTTATATATAATGTTTGTTCAAACCTTAAGTGATATTGTATCGAAATGGATTTTTACGACTAAAAACTTGTTTACATATATTTTTACGTAGCGTATTTTTACATTTTGTGATTATCAAAACATATGGAGGTCGAAAAATATGAATAACGTTTTTGAGATTATTTGTATTAACAAAAATCACCATCAATTTGATCAAATAAGCTCAAACTCGAAATTTCAAAGGTCGTTAATGGAGGATTTTGTACGAACTCGTGAAAATGATATACACATCAATCAAAGAATCACCAGCTCTGATACCACAATGTTAAAAGAAGCTTGGATCATTGATTGGAGATTAGTGTGTGTAAAGTGCCTGTGTGCATGATACATAAAGAATTGGTAAAGTTGTATTTTATTGACTAATTATAATGCCCACGCATGCGCGGGTTTTTTAAAATTTTTTGAATCATATATTTTTATTTATTAAAAAATAAATAATTTAATATTTGTTTTGTTTGATTTATAATGTTTAATTATAGTTTTTTATTATTAAAGATAATTATTTAAAAATTTTAATATTATTATTAATTGCATCTTATCTATATTTTTTGTATTTATCTTCTACTTGTATTATGGATAAATATAAAATAAAATGTTACCCAATAAGAAAATAATTTTTTTAAAATAAAATTATTACTAAATAAAGTATGAATGCATTTTTTTAAAATGGAAAATTTCCAATAGAGATTTTGTTTTGTTATATAAAAGATATCATAGTGTTTGACAGTTACAATGCATCTTCTTGAAAAACGAACTATCATCCTCTGTTTATACTTGAATAGATGGGGAAGTTTGTTTATTTAATTAAGCTAGTCCTTACACTAACAAGTGGATCATTTTTATACTTAACGTATTTATCTACTCAATTGGGTTGGGCCTGCGAAAAACAAATTCATGCATTTAAGATTAGGATCAGATCCCGAAAATTATGATTGAGGAGGAAAACTTTGATGATTTTTAGAAACTGCAACAAATTGGTTTGCTAGTGCATCTCCAATGTGAGCACTAAATGTATTTTTTACGTTAAAATAGTGCAAAATTTAGAGTTGGGATCAAAATGGGAAGAAAAAATAAAATGAACAGGATGAGAAGTAAGTATAATCACACATTCGAGATGCATCTGAATTAGGTGCATCTCTATTCATTTAGATGTATCCAAATATATTTTTTAGCTCAAAATTATACGCATACACATATAGTAGTTGCATTCTCTAAATTAGGTGAATCTTATGTACTCTTTGTCATCTAATGGTCAAATGTGGTTTTAGTACTAATTTGCATCTTTTTCACTTCCAAATCTCTTCGTAAAAATAAGAGATACATCTAAATGAATAAAGATGTATCTAATTTAACTTCATGAATTTTAATTGTGTAATTATAGTTACTTTTCATTCTTATTATTTTAAGTTTTTTTTTTTTTTTTTTATTGTACCATTACCCACGATCAAAAAGTGCTAAATTTTAGTGCATTAATATTCATTGCACTAAATACTATTCATTACTTATATTAATCCTTTGATGTTTGATATAAACAAGGTTACGGTGTATAACGATCACCGTAACCTTTTAATAATGAGTCTAAACACAAAAAGATTAGATTAACTTGATGGGAATAGATTATAAAATTGAAATAAATGGTAAAATTTTTGGTAATTGACAATAAAAGAAAATAATAAATACTAATTTATATAAAGTATATTTCTATGCGTTTCTCATCAACACGATCAAAATGAGCACGACACTGACATATCTTAATTAACTTATAGTATTTACTTATTGCATTATTATGTATTTAAATTGATTTAAGGTACATTTAGTGCAAGATTTAGTGTAGCGCATTGATGTAAAACATTTTTGGAGCGAACATATTCTTCAAATATTCTTTTTTGACATTATAATAATGCAAAGAGTAAAATACACCGTTCGTCTATAAACTTGTATCAAAACATTATGTTGAGTTTGGCAAAGAAATTTTCGTTGCCCAAGGTCCTTACTTCCATGTTTTCATCATTTCATCATCAAAGGTCTTTTTAACCGTTATCCCTTAGTCAACATTCGTTATATCCCCCCACGCGTCTTGCACATTAGGGCAAAATGGTCATTTCAAGTCTTGTCTTCTTCTACCCTCATCCTTCTTTTTCATCTCCACTCACCACCACCAATCACTACCACCACCCACCACCCTCCCACTCACCACCATTAATCACGGACCTATCACCAACCCATTCTATGTTCATGTATTAGATTTATTTGATAATTATTTGAAATTTACTTTTTTATGATCACAACCCACTACCATTATTAAATTTTTCTTTTTTCTTTTCTTCTTCCTTTATACATCTTCATCTCCAACCATCACCACCAACCACCACATTTTTTCATTAACCTTCTAAATATCACAAATTAACAACTTCAAATCAAACCACAACTTCCAAAACTACATACCCCCATCATAAATCTACATTTCATCATCAATAAAAAAAAACCTAAGTCAGTCTAATGAAATCCTAAATACGTTCGATTAAATTGATGTATGTTATTTACTTTCTTGTTTTAGTTGCACCCTTTCATGGTCGATCTTTATCCTACTGTACAAAAGCAAAAGTATTTTATTTTCTAGTACGATATAGTCTTTATCCTAACATGATTATTACTACTTGCTAAAACGGTGCATAAGAAGCAAAATAACATAGCAGCAGCTATATAAGATGTACTAATTAAAAAAAGCATATATCAACATGCAACATTAATCTCACTTTAGGTTATATTAATCAAAAGCTACAAACATGACATATACCTTTGCAAATACTTGCGATCCACAAAACATTGTATCATAGATGCCCTATATATCAAATGCAAAAAGCCTTTTTTTAACAAACAAAGCTCCATAACTGCTCACACCAGCCACAAGAACAAGAAGACGCGAAAGTGACTGGACCAAATGAAAAGCAAAACTTGCCGCTGGTATTCTAACCTCATAATCCAATTCAGTCATCACCTCAGGCATGATAAAAGAGAAAAACATAACACAAGATTTTAAATAAGAGTAGATGTAGTAAAACAAAGGGCAGGTTAAATAGCAGCTCAACACACACTTTTATATACACAATGAAACAGATTTGGTCAAGTTAATTCACCATTAATCATTTTTTTTAATAAATATATTTGAGAGGTTTTATGCATACATAATAAAACCTTCGACCTTTTTGTTTTGAGGAATTATTATTTTTTGTTCTACCTATTGGACATGTTAAGAGATAAAATAAAATCGAAATCCACTTATATAATGTGGAAAACACACTTGGCTTCTTCATAGCAACTTAAGGTCAACAAAAAGTTAGCGATTCTGAACAAACTGATGCAATATGAATGCATCAATTGGCAGTTCATAATTTAATCATTTTCTTGAAAAACACAAAATCGTTTAAAAAGTCGATGAATCGTTTTTGAAGTGGTTTTGAAAAAATGATGTAGAGTACACTTGCCTTGTTAGCAATGTTGTAGGAGAGCCAGTCCAGGCCCTAGTAAAATCCTTCCCCAGAAGTAGCATAGGTGCTCTAGATGTACCTGCAAAACAAAATCAATCAGCTTACAATGTTAGACAAACACAGTTATAAATATAAGTAATCTGCAACAATTATTAGCCAAATAGAAAAACAATCTATAAAACAGATTTGTTTAAGTTGATGAGAACATGAAAGTTTAAAATAAAAATTGAATGTCGAAAACCAAAGAACTAAGAACCCTAATAAAACAAAGTGTGTAAACCGGGAACTTTCTCAATAATAGAAATTCTAGAAGAAATGATTACAAGAACTCCGAACAAATCAATGTAACATCCAGATCCTTCATAACTATATATAGATGGTGATTTTGACCCAATACCTATAAATGGGTCATCAAATGAGTCGTCTAACAGGGTACACAGTCATTAAAGTGCTTAACACCTCATCATTTTGCTCTCAAAAGATTAGATTAATAGTTTTAGTAATCATATTTAACACCTTTAACTATTTCAAAAGCTCAACAGAATAGGATGTATAAAATGAAGATGTATAAAGGAAAAAGAAAAAAAGGTTTAATTGGTGGTGATGGTTGGAGATGAAAATTTTTAAAGGAAAAATAAAAAATAGAAAAATTTAATAATGGTGTTGGGTAGTGGTAGATGGTTGTAATGGTGGTGGATGGTTGTATGATTGGTGGTGGTGAGTAGAGATGAAGAAGAATGAGGGTGGATGAGGAGATTGGTGTTTTGTGTTTGGAGTAGATGAATGGGATTTGAGAATGAGTTTTGTGTTTGGTGATAAATTGTGGTAAGGAGATGATGGTGACAGTGGTGGTGACAAGATGATGATGGTGTTGGAGGTGACTGAGATAACGATGGTAGTGTGTCAGTGAGGTGATAATTTTAGTGTAAATACATTGTTCGTCCTTAACGTCGTATCATACGGAGTAATAATTAACAAAAGCAATGAAATAACCATTTTGCCATGCGCAAGGCACATGAGGAACATAACGGATGTTGACTGACGGATAACGGTCAAAGAGACTTTAGATGACGAAAAACATGAATTTGACTAGATTTTTTTTGCGGGACTCAGTGCCATGTTTTTGTACAAGTTGAGGGACGAACAATGTATTTTACTCTAATGCAAATTTGTAGTGCTTACGCGGGTGATACTCCCTTGAGTGAAAATTGTAAAAGTACCTATAAGTTTTACACAAAATTAAACAAATATTTTTCGATTAAAGTTATCTTCGCTTTGTATGAGACAACCCTAATGGCTTTGGCCAAATTCGTAAAATGATGCCATGAGCCATGATATCTCGTTTTAAAAGTAGAATGTCTAGGTGACCTTCATAAATATCAATTTCCTGGGAGTTGAATACTGTATTCGTTTGATCATATCAATTATATATAAGATGTGATATAATACTTTGTGTTTGTTTTAAGTGGATATCTTTTAAATTTGTAAGACCCACTTATAAACCAAACGACCCTAAGAAAGAAAGTAATACACCATAAATACCTTTAGTTAGACAATTGATGTGGTCAATCACAATTACTCAATTTTGCTTACGTACGTAACAAAATTATGCCATCAGATTGGTCATCACATTCCAATTCTTTTTCAGCTAGACTTCTAAAATGTATGCTATCACTTTATGCAGTTCGTCATAATCCACCTTGTGGTTTTGATCCAATATAACCATTCTTCACCCAATTTATTTTACATTATAAAATTTTCTTCTCGAGTTAATTCTTAGTTGCATCATAAATAATCATTTTTTTGTAGCGGTTTAAAGTATCTTTTTTTAACTATTTATTTGTCTATCACCTGTAGTAAGATATTAGATGTGAATAAAAATTTCAGTACATTTGTAACAGGCTATAATTGGTCTCGAACCGGCCAGGGATGAAATTCAAGAGGCAATAAAGAGCGTATGTGAATTACATCAGATAACTCTAGCACAAGTTTGGATTGCTTATGAAAATGTGAATCTTGTGCCTTTCTCATCTTCTTTAGACACACGAACGAAACAAAAGTTAGCGTTTAAATTGACTGGTTATAGTGTTGACAAGGGTTCTGCATGTTTCAGTAGCCGTTTCAAGAACTATTACGATGCTTGTGACATCATTGCTGTCAAAATATGCAAGGAAATCGAGGAATTTCCAGCTTTTAAACCACACTTCCGTGAAAAAGTGGTTAGGCCGAGGTTTGATGAGCTAATAGTATGGGCATTACCTTCTTATGATTATGATTATGATGATGATGCTAATTTTGATGAAGATGTAGGTAGTGGTTTTGCAATATGCTTGAGGTGCATTGATACGGGTGATTTTTGTTATTTGTTTGAATTCTTATGGCTCCATAACTTAAACCATGTTATCTTACTGGAGGCACTACTCTTAACATTAAAAAGGTGTTTGCCACGTTTCATTATTGTTTCTGGTGAAATTCTTGGTAAAGAATTACATGTAATAGATGTTGAAAATTCTGCGGACAGTCAAATTATAATGTTCAAGATTTTCCAATATGGTAGAATTACATCAATACGTCAAGCACTGGAAAGAGGAAAGAAACGAATCGTTGTTAACTACAACGCCCCTTCCAAGGCAAAACGCAATACAAAGAAAATTCAATTGTCTCGAGAAGACATTGAAAACCAATATGGAAAGACAATGGAAGAAGCTGCAAAAATACTTGGAGGTAATGATAATGTTCTATTCCAGATTTACAACGACATAATTTCAATTGAGTGAGATCTCTTTGGAAATTAATCATTACATCTGACTTAAAAGAAGTCTCTTTTACTATGCTTCCTTATTTACGAGACATTTGAGAAATCTTATTTTTTATGTTGTGCAGTTTCTGTATCTACACTAAAACGCAACCATAATAAATTGTGCAATTCCGGGTGGCAAGGACCAGATTTACCGCAGAGAAATGCAAATAATTCCAATAGAAATCAAACTAAGCAAAGTCAAACAAATGAAGGCTGTAGTGATCCCGCCCTCGTCAACAGAAATGAAATTACGGTGACCATAAAAGCAGAGTATGCAGATGATATGATCAAATTTTATCTGCCTATCTCAGAAGCAACATTTGTTACTGTTAAGAATATAATTGGTATGAAGTTTAAGCTGACTCTTAGGAATTACAAGCTCAAGTACCTTGATGAAGATAATGACTGGATATTAATAGATTCTGATCAAGACCTGAGTGATTGTATCAAAAGCTCAAGAAAGGTGGATCGAACTGTAGTTCGACTGTGTGTGTTTCTAAAAGACTAGCGATTCCAAGTGGTTCCTATGCAATCTGTTGAAATGGTTGTATCTTTTCTATTTTCTACTTTTTTTACATCATTAAAAGAAACAGATACGAAACTATTTCTCGTTCTTGATTAATTTGACATTAGGAATAGAATGGTTGTCTTCGTAGATTTATTGGCTCAAGAGATACTCATGAAATGGTCGGTTTGTCTTTATGTTCTATTGATTATTGTGTTATGTGTCTATTTCGAGTTTAGGTTCATTTATGTCATATTTCTAAGTACAAGGTCTCTAATGACAATAATAGCAATAATGTCTAGCTTATATATCAGCAGTTGTACTCATTTCACGTTTATGAATGAATTAATAGAACTTCTTCTCCCCCAAATCTCTTTATCAGTGATTCACTGTTTCATATCAGTATATTACACACTAACCGATCCTCATCGAAAGCTATTCTAAATCCCTAGCTTTCCTCGTTGATTGTAGGATTGATTACCCATCGAGCTTAGCGTGGTCTGAATCAAATCCGAACCATAACACTGGTATCAGAGCGACACGTTCCTCGGTCCTCTTCATCAAGTTGTTTTACGAAATCAATTAATACAAAGTCTACTGCCACAAGGATGTGGGGTGAAATGAATTCCAGCAACGTGTCTATTTCAAATTCCGAACTCAAGCAAACAGAGGTAAGTCTAAAATCTTATGTAAATGATATTTTGGATAGAATAGATAATACTCAGCACTCACACAATATGCAAATATCCAATATAAAGAATCTCGTTTCTAAAATGTCACTACAAATTGCACAATTTGGGGCTGAAAATCTCAAAACGAGAGATGAGCTTAGTACTGGAGTGAAAATAGAGAAAATGAATGTTGAAACACTTGTGTTGGGAAGTAGAAACTGTGAATTTGATCATGAGTTAGAAAATGTTGAGGTTACCCTTAAGGGGTTTGATGAAACGCCAAAAGTGAATTTTGGGGTTGGTCATAAGGTGTTTGTTGAAATACCGAAAGGGAATAGTAATCCAACATCTGCAGATTATATTGAAGCATCAAGTGGTCGGTTTTGGGAGTTAAAAGGGCTTAAGCAGATTTCTAGTGTTAAGGAGTATCATGACACTTTTATTAGTATACTTGATCGTTTACAACTTTCACCCGAGTTTAGTCTTAGTTGTTTCGTTGATGGTCTTGAAGAAGAAATTCAAGGGATGGTGAAGTTGTTTAAACCTCAAACCATTCATGAGGCATTTTGTTTGGCTAAGATACATGAATCATCACTTAGAGCTAGAAAAACCAAGGAGCCCATTAAAACAGCACCCTTAGCCACTAAAAACATACCAAAAGAAGGGTACCATGAAGAACTCGGCAAAAGTGTTGATTATAATGCTAAACCCACAGATTCTCATGAGTGTTTGCAAACTAATGCACTAACTTTAAGTCAATCTCAAGAGCTGTTGAGTTTAGGACTTTTTGTGAGTGGGAATCCAGATCTAGAAATACAAGTTGCAAGGGAGTCAAAGGAAGCTATTGAAGGTGCAAATAGAGGGTCTGAAGTTGTGTCCGAAAATGCAGATATGGGTGATTATACGGGATATGTGATTGGCTTAAAACCAGTCAACTTTTATTAGTCAACCACTTGTGAATGGTCAACCGTAAAAGTCAAACTAACCAAGCCAATACTCCGTGGATAGTATAGTGTTTCCCCGGGTCGTAAAAGTCCCAGCGAGATTGAAATGGTGCTTTTGGAATCGTTTATGAGTGAGTGGGACTGAGGACAGTAGCCCAGATGATATGGAATTGATTTTGCTACTGTTATTTTGGTATTGGTACACAGATATAATATTCACAAAAATCAGATACCAGATATATGCACAAATTCACAATTAAGATCACGTATCGGACTGGAAAAGTGGGTTTTTGGTATTTATCAAACTACAGGGGGTGCTTTTGACACTTTTTGAAACTTAAAATTAAAAATGAAAATGAAATTATGAAAATGATTAAAATACTATTTAAATATTATTTAATTAATTAAACTATTTAAAATCTAAATTAAAACCTAATTTAAATAAACTAAAAATGACAAATGATTTAAATTAAACTAAAAATTAACAAAAATATTTTCTAAACCTAAATTAGAACTTGAAGAAAGTATAAAAAATTAAAAATAATATTTTTGTCTTTTTGTGGTTTTGTTATTAATTAAAAACTATTTAACTTAATTAAACTAATTAAACTACTTTTAATTTATATTAATACTAAATTAACTTAGAAAATTAAGATAAAATTTATAAAATTACTTAACCATCACTGGAATCCTACAAAATTATAAAAACTCTAAAAATTATATTTTAAGATTCAACAACTAATTATTTACCTTTTAATTAACTTAAGTCTATTTTAAACAAATAAAATAAGAAAAATAGAAAATGAACAGTAGAATTTCAAAATATATTTTCTAAAAACTTATTATACTATATTAGAACTAGGAAAATTATAAAAACTAGATTTAACCTTATAAAAACTAATTAAGCTATTTAATACTTGATATTAATTAATAATAAAGAAAATTAAAATTAAATCTAATTAACACTAAATGACAAAATAAAAATCTGAAAAAATTATCAAAATTACTTTACTATATAATGTATTTAATAAAAATATAAAAACACTAGTGACTTAATTAAAATATAAAAATGAAAATTAAAATTAACTTGAATTAAATAGAAACTATCACTTACTTTAACTTTGATTTTTTTTGGATTTTTCTTTTACAGAACTACTTTATACCTTAAAATGACAAACTTTCATGAAAACACTTTGAAAATTAGCTTATTTATAAGTTGTAAACACCCCCTTGTCTTAAACAGTTGACTTTGGTTGACTGTTTGGTCAATCTGGATCAAATGGCTTTGGGTGGGGTCCACAATGTTAAAACTTGATACAAATAAACTAAATAAGCTTTAATAAGCCAGAAACAACAAGAAATGAGCACAATTAAGCTGTTTAAAGGGAAATAAGCACTTTGCACAATGAAACTTAACTCAGAAATGGGACAACCTTTGGGGCTTAAACTAGGTGGGGTCCACAGTGACTCAGGTCAAACAAATGGTCAATCCTAAGAGTCTACTAGGAGGGGGTTGGGGAAACCTAACTAAGGGGTGTGGGGCCCACTGAGTTGGTCAGAAATCACCACCAAAGTGGTGGTGATGAACTGATAACTGCTGATGCAGGGCACACCTTTGCCCTGCAAGTGTGTTTAGGGGTGAGTGGGACCCAGTACAAAAATCTTAAAAATAAAATGGAACTGAGACCTTGAAGCTGAGGTGGTAGAGTAGCTATGGAAACAAGTTTAAGGGTCCCAATCCAATCACATAAATCAAAACAAATACTTGGATTCTTGGAAAAAACTGAGTTGAGCAAATGTTGACTTTTTCTATAAAACCTAAACTTTGACTATTATGAACTTTAATCCTGTCTAATTGATTGATTATGATGTTTTAAGGTACTTTGAGCCCAAATTCACCTAAACCTTTCAAAGATGATTGGAAATGGGGTGTTTACCACTCTTTAACCAATCAAAGAAGGTGTGAATGAACTGTTTCTAATGATTTGACTTTTTATTGAACCAAACATGTGTCTCAGTGTTGTTCTAAGCTAGTTTGATACTGAATGATGGTATTTGAACAAGAAATAGCAACAATCAACACAGTGTTACTCAGAACATACATAAACCAAACACTAGGTTAAGAGACAGTTAACTAAAGAAGCTAATGAAATTAAGATTAAAACTAAAACTAAGAATCAGGAACTACTAATTAGGTTAAAAGAAAGCTAAATGAACAATATTGAGCTGCAAATAAACACTATGATGAAACTTGAAACAAAAAAGAGAATTGCTCACAGATTTGCTTTCCTCCCAATAACATGAACCAAGAACCAAGAAACTCTTCCTAGCATCCCCCATGGGATTCTAAACCAAGGACTTCCATTTCACCCCTTGCTCCAGCAATGAATTCTATAAAACTGTCTTGTTGACTTTTGTTGACCATGTGGTGTTTTTGAGTTTTTTATCACTAGGCTGATTTTAATTGTTACTAATAGCTTATATAAGCTATAAGGGAGCTTATGTTAGCCTAGGAATCCAGTACATTATACAATAACAATACTTGAGCTTAATGATGATATAAAATTTGAAATAAAATTGCATAAGCTGGAAAAGCTATGGAAACTTGAAATTACTTGATTGAAAAGAGTTACAATACAAAAAAGATGCTTAATTTACTGCTTAATAGCTAAAAATTACACTAAGAATTTAAACTTGCATTATGCGACATACATTAAAACTAAATTAACTAAATCCTTGCTTCCTTGCATTCCTCTTCTATATATAGCCCTTGATTAGGGTTCCCAGATGTATTGCCATCATTTCCCACCTCCTCTGATAACTTTTGGTCCACTCTCATGCCTCCACGTATTTTGGCGGGAAAGAGATTTTTGCAATTTGTTCTCTGATAACGTGCAGGGGAGGGATTTGCATTAATTGTGGTGTGAAAAGGTAGGTGTAGGGGGATGGTAGCATTAATTGTGGGGAGGGGGGGGGGGCTTTGGCTTGTGATTGGAGGAGAGGGGAGGCTGAGCAAGTGGTGAAGTTGTGGGGGATGTCTGAAAGGGAAGGGGAGAAAGAGGGTGGTGTTTGACTGGGAGTTGACCAGGTCAACGTTGACCCGGATTTAATACTTTGGGTGGATTGGGCTAAGGTTGGGTTGGGTAACTTTTGGGCCCAAAGTGTTTGGATTGGGGTAATGGTTGTGTTTATTTTTGGTCCGGTTGGGTTTTTTTAGAAATTACAAGGACTAATGTTGTAATTTAAGCAAAGTTGAAGGTTTGGTTTTGTAAGTTTATCAAAGTTCTTATAGGGACTAAACTTGACAAGGGTGAATAGTACAAGGGTATTTTTTATGTTTTTCAATTTTTTAAATACCGGGGACTATTTTTGCCAATTCACCAAACTTCAGGGACTGATTATGTAATTTCACCAAACTTATCACCAAGGACCATTCTTGTCAACTTTTTATTTTTCAAAGACTTTTGTTGACTTTACTCAAAAATATTTCCCAGGGACCAAATTTGTCAATTTCCAAAACTCCAGGGACCTTTTATGCCAATTTTGGATTTTGAGGGGTAAAAGTGTAATTTTCTCAAACTTTTTCACCCAAGGACTTATTTTGATAATTTTTTACTTTTCTTTGCCTTGGGTTGACTTTTCTTTCGTTTTAAAACTTCCAGGGACTAGTTTTGTCAATTTTTGAAACTTGAGGGACTGAAACTGCCAATTATGCAAACTTTGTCCGTTTTTCATCTGTTTTTGGTATTTTTGCATTTGAGACATGTAAAACACTTTCATGGGATATTTTCACTATTTTGATTCATTATTGAGTGTTTTTGGATGTTTTGGCAGTTCAGAAATGGTAAAAATGATGAGTATTTACACACTCATCAATCCCCCACACTAAAACATTGCTAGTCCCTAGCAATCTTTTGAGAAAAACTTAATGGATTTGAAACTCTTTACCAAAAGCCATCACTTCTGGAGTAGCCAGGTGTAAGAATTGTGGCACACCTGATAACCGTGTGATTTTGAGCAAACCACCAGCTGTCAACGGATTTGATTTGTCTTTACCAAAAGCCGTTTGCTTCTGGACTAGCCAGCATCTTGATGGACTAAGTCAACATCTTGGTGAGCTGAATACCAATTATGGATTTTCCACTGCCTTTACCACAAGCCATAATCTTGTGGGCTAGCCAACTCATTTGCTTATGAGGATGCGGGGGAGCTGAGGAACCATGCAATTTTTGGCAAACTGCCAGCCATCAACGGGTTTGAGATGTCTTTACCAAGAGCCGTTTGCTCCTGGACTAGCCAATCCCTTTGTCATTTAGACTTTGGCGGACTGATAACCACAAAAATTTTGGAATAAAGTGAAAAATTTTGGCCTAAAATGGGGGTACTTGGAAAGTTTTGTGATAAAATTCGTAAGAATTCCCCCCCCCCCCCCCACACTAGAACTGAATATTGTCCTCAATATTCAAAGTCCCGGTTATTATACCGAACCTCTGAACGGGAAAAGCTAATATTCGATGCTAACTGTGGAAATTTTTATTTTTCACTTTATTTTATCTGTACATACAATTTTTTTTTTTTTTTTGATAAATGTAATCACTACCTCCCAGGCTTGTGTCAGGTTTACCACGCTAGCTAATCACTTGTGAATGATTAACTGTAATAAATTTGCCCTGACAGCCCGGGAGTTGAATGATAAAGTATAGAATATACATACACCTCCCAGGCTTGTGTCAGGTTTACCACGCTAGCTAATCACTTGTGAATGATTAACTGTAATAAATTTGCCCTGACAGCCCGGGAGTTGAATGATAAAGTATAGAATATACATACACCTCCCAGGCTTGTGTCAGGTTTACCACGCTAGCTAATCACTTGTGAATGATTAACTGTAATAAATTTGCCCTGACAGCCCGGGAGTTGAATGATAATATACATACAAAACATGATTATTGAATTTTGAAACATATTTACTTTTGAAACGGTGGGGGATGGCCACTCCCCCACACTAGGGTGGTAGAAAGTAGAAAGAAGTCAGAAATACGGGTGAAAACCCATATATGCTGCTAATTTTTGTTCACCGAGTCACTAGCTTGACTCGATCCCCGAATTCATTGGTCCATGGGGAAAGTTTGGAGATCCGGGACAACCATGGGTGGTGTGTCCTCTCCAAAATAATGTTTCAATCTATGACCATTCACTTTGAAGTTGGGACCTTCGGGTTGAGATAACTCGACAGTCCCGTATGGATATACTTTAGCAATAGTGAATGGTCCGGTCCATCGGGTTTTTAATTTCCCCGAGAAGATCTTTAATCTTGAGTTGAAAAGAAGGACTCTGTCACCGACGTTGAAAACTCGGTTCTTAATCTTAGAGTCGTGAATCTTCTTTGTCTTTTCTTTGTAGATCAAAGAGTTCTCGTAGGCTTGATCACGAAGTTCGTTTAATTCATTGATTTGAACCTTACGGTGATCACCCGCTTTATGAAGGTCGTAGTTAGCATGTTTCAAGGCCCAGTAGGCTTTGTGCTCGAGCTCGATCGGTAAATGACACGCCTTCCCGTATACAAGCTTGTATGGAGTACACCCGATGGGTGTTTTGTAAGCTGTACGGAAGGCCCAGAGTGCATCATCTAGTTTATCCGACCAGGAAGCACGGTTTTCACCTACTGTCCTCTCAAGAATCCGCTTAATACCACGGTTGGAAACCTCCACCTGCCCACTTGTTTGGGGGTGATATGCGGTAGAAAGACGATGAGTAACACCGTACTTAAGCATGACTTTTGCAAATTGATCATTGCAAAAGTGAGTACCGCGATCACTAATGATGGCACGTGGGGTTCCAAAACGAGCAAAGAGGGATTTCAAGAATTTCACAACTACTCAGGCATCGTTAGTGGGTAAGGCCTTAGCCTCAACCCATTTTGACAAGTAGTCAACAGCCACGAGTATGTATTTGTTTCCACGAGAAGATGGGAATGGCCCCATAAAGTCAATGCCCCAGACGTCAAAGATTTCACAAACTTGAATAGCATTTTGCGGCATTTCGTTCTTTTGTGAAATATTCCCGTGACGCTGACAAGCATCACAGGCTTTGACTAACTCGTGGGCATCCTTGTAGATTGTGGGCCAATAGAAACCGGAATCAAATACCTTTTTGGCGGTGTAGTTAGGACTATGGTGGCCCCCGGTGGGTCCAGCATGGCAAGCCTTGAGAATATCAGTGGCTTCCTGTCCGTATACACATCGCCTGATGACTTGATCGGCACAGATTTTGAAGAGGAAGGGGTCGTCCCAGAAGTAATGTTTAACGTCTTTGAAGAATTTTTTTTTTTGTTGGGACGTTAACCCCTTCACTATGAAGTTACCCGCATGGTAATTTGCAAAGTCGGCAAACCATGGGGTAGTAGAGTCACCACGAAAAGCAACCGCATTGAGTGTTTCGAGAGGAAATGTTTCATTTATTTCCTTTTTCTCGGACACATCTTGATGAGGGTTCTCTAATCATGAGAGATGATCAACAGCAAGGTTCTCGGCTCCTTTTTTATCACGGATAATGATATCAAATTCCTGAAGGAGGAGAACCCAACGGAGAAGCCTCGGCTTTGCATCTTGTTTTGCAAATAGGTATTTCAAAGCCGAGTGATCTGTGTACACTACGCATTTAGTCAAGATTAGGTATGACCGGAATTTCTCGAAGGCATACACCACAGCTAGGAGTTCTTTTTCAGTGGTGGTGTAATGACCTTGAGCCTCAGTCATAGTTTTGCTTGCGTAGTGTATGGGCTGAAAGTATTTTGCTTTTCGTTGCCCCAAGACCGCACCTATGGCAAAATCACTAGCATCGCACATAAGCTCAAAAGGTTGGTCCCAATCGGGGGCAACAAGAATCGGTGCCTCGGTAAGCTTTTTCTTTAATGTTTCAAAAGCTTCGATGCACTCAGGAGAGAAGATGAAAGGAGCATCCTTCTCGAGGAGATGGGTCATAGGCCGGGCAATCTTAGAAAAATCTTGGATAAACCTACGGTAGAAGCCGGCATGACCCAAAAAGCTCCGAACACCTTTTACGGTGGTGGGATGAGGTAATTTGGCGATGACATCGATTTTAGCTCTGTCAACCTCGATCCCGTTTTTTGAAATTTTATGGCCGAGGACAATGCCCTCCTTGACCATAAAGTGGCTCTTCTCCCAGTTGAGACTTAGATTCGTTTCTTTGCAACGTTTAAGCATATGTTCCAAGTGGGAGAGGCAAGTCTGAAATGAATCCCCGATGACTGAAAAGTCATCCATGAATACCTCCATAGTTTTCCCGATCATGTCGGAAAAAATAGACATCATGCATCTCTGGAACGTGCCTGGTGCATTACATAAGCCGAAAGGCATACGTCTGTAAGCAAAAGTTCCGTAGGGGCATGTGAAGGTAGTCTTCTCTTGATCCTGGGGATCAATGGGGATTTGGAAGTAACCCGAGAAACCATCGAGGAAGCAGTAGTATTCATTCCCGGCAAGTCTTTCGAGCATTTGGTCCATAAAAGGGAGAGGAAAAATGGTCTTTACGGGTGGCTTCATTTAACTTTCGATAGTCAATACAAACACGCCAACCCGTGACCAAACGAGTTGGAATCAACTCGTTATCCTCATTGGTGACAACGGTAATGCCACCCTTTTTGGGAACACAATGAATTGGGCTAACCCAAGGACTGTCAGATATAGGGTAAATCAATCCCGCATCAAGAAGTTTAAGAACTTCTTGTTTGATAACTTCGTGGATTTTGGGATTTACCCTTCTCTTATGTTGCACAGCTGGCTTAAAGTCATCCTCCATTAATATTTTATGAGTACAAAAGTTCGGGCTTATGCCCTTAATGTCGGAGAGTTTCCAAGCAATTGCTTGCTTGTTTGACTTAAGAACCTTTAGGAGTGCAGCCTTTTCCTCATCTTTTAAGTCTTTGGCAATAATGACGGGTAATTTATTATCACCCTCCAGAAATGCATATTCTAGATGAGGAGGCAAGTCCTTGAGCTCAACCTCGGGAAAGTCTTCAGTTATTTCAACATTTTTGACTTCCGCTTTATGAAGTATTTGTGGAGACGGAGAGGGTGAAGGATCGTCATTTAACAATCTTTCAAGGAGAAGAATGTCCCCCTCCGGGTCAAGATAGTTTTCATCAACTCCATCGGGAATTGAGCTATCTTGAGCAAGAAAAGCCTCGAGCTCTTCCAAAAGGAAGTCACTTCCCTCAAACGGAGTGAGGGAAGGGGAAGAGTCGGAAATGATAGGGTCAGTAGAAAGACTGCCACTGGATGAGAAACCAAGGACTTCTTGGGACGATTCCTCCGACGCAATATCGATGATATCAATACGGTTAACCGTTTCAGCGTCATAATTGGAGGAATATCTTGAAGTCTGATCAAGATTGAATGTTATGGCTTCGCCATCAACACGTAGAATGATTTCTTCTTCGAATACATCGATCAAAGCACGACCCGTTCTTAAGAATCCTCTCCCGAGAATGAGAGGGACTCGTGGGTCAGCATCGAAATCAACAATCACGAAATCTGCCGGAAAATGGAACTTTCCTACTTTCACGAAGATATCTTCGGCAATGCCGAGAGGACGGGATATGGTACGGTCTGCAAGCTCGAGTGTCATGCAGGTCGGAGTGAGAGCAGGGAGTGAGAGTCTTTTCCAGACTGTATAAGGCATCAGGTTAATGCTTGCGCCAAGATCGGCCAAGGCAAAGCATTCAACCATCCCAGGGAAAACACAAGGAATGAGAAATTCCCGGGATCTCCAAGCTTTTCGGGAAGCTTTTTCAAGAGCACTGCTGAGCAATGCTCGTTAAGAGGAGTTTTTGCCATCTCACAAAGTTTTTCTTTGTTGCTTATCAGATTTTTGATTGTCGAAGCAAACTTAGGCATGAGAAGAAGAGCGTCCGCGAAGCTAATATCAAAGTGTAATTCTTGGAAAATTTGATAAATTTTTTCCATCTGATGGTTAGCTTTTTCGCGGTTCTTTTGTTCAGTCAGTCGTGAAGGATATGGAATTGACGGCTTAGGATTATTCTTTGAGATTTCATCAGGACACACAGGAGGATCAAATACAACTTTCGGCTTACGAGCCAAAACCGGGACAACTTGAGGTTGGACGTTGTTGGTACCTCCGTTATTAGTAGGAAGTACCTTGTCCGTAGTGACCTCAGGTTCACGTTCCGCTACCTTAGGAGGAGAAGAAGAGGTAGAAGGAATCGAGGGTCCATTGTATGATACCCCACTTCGGGTAGTGATCGCCTTGACATCGCCCCTCGGGTTAGCGATCGTGTTGCTCGGTAATGTACCCGGGCCCGAGGGTCGATCACTTAAAGACTTCTGAAGTTCAGAGATCGTCTTGATCAATAACCGATTTGTTTCCTCTTGTGCTTTCATGAATTGTTTAATTTCAGCATCGGAGGAAGACGGGGGTGGAACAACGTTTTGATTTTGAACAGGGGGATTTTGAACACGGTTGTTTTGAAAATTCCCTTGGTTTTGATTGTTGTTACCCTGAAAATTGTTTCTCTGATTGAAATTACCCTGATTGTAATTCCCTTGATTCTGGTTTCTTTGAAAATTTCCTTGAAAACCTTGGTTTTGATTGCCATTTTGAAAATTGTTTTGATTAAACTGGCCTTGATTTTGGTTCGGGTTTTGGAAATTTGAGTTTTGACCTTGGTTAAAATTCTGATTCGCGTTACGGTTTTGATTTTGGTTAAAACCGGGAGGTCCGAGAAAATTGTTGGAACAATAGCTTAAGAGATTACGGTCCCCTTGCGGTTGGTAAGAATTACCCCCCGTGTTGTAGGAACCGTTAGCAGCATAAACATTCTATTGAGGAAATTCAGCAGTAGCTGGACACTCGGAATACAGATGTGGGCCCCCACAAGTTTCACAACTTCGGGCCACGGCTTTCACTTGTTGATTTTGAACCTGATGTTGTATCGTTTGGTTCATTCTCAACACAGCCGTAGAAATATCATCCATCTTTTTGGTAAGAGCGATTATTTCAGGAGATGATGATGAGGGAGTAACGGAATTACATGACGCTTCCCTCTCCGCAGAGGAATCCCAAAAGTTATGATGGGCAGTCATGTTTTCAATCAAGTCATAGCACTCCTCGGGACGCCTTTTCATAAAGGTCCCACCAGCAGCGGCATTGAGAATGTCTCGGTGCCTCAATGTCAGACCATTATAGAAGGTATCTATGATGGTAACTTGTAACATATTGTGGTTAGGGCACCGATCAATGGCTAGCTTATAACGCTCCCAAGCCTCAAAAAGAGACTCATCGGGAAGTTGCCGGAAGTTGCTGATATCATTTCGTAACTTGGTAACCATGGATGGTGGAAAATATTTTGCTAGAAACTTGGTTACCATTTCATCAAAGGTACGAATAGAATTCTTTGGGAGTCGGTCAAACCATGCAGTGGCATGATGAGTGAGAGAATAGGGGAAGAGGTACAGCTGAAGGGCATCATCGGTGACACCATGCTGTTTCATGCTTTGGGTGACCGTAAGATATTTGTCAAGATGCTTGTTGGCATCGTCACCCGGTAATCCGTGAAATTGACACGAATTCTGGACTTGTTGGATCATGTGATGCTTGAGGCCAAAGTCCGCAGCCCCAATAGTGAGTGGTGCAATAGGCCCACCCCGCCCTTGCATGGTAGGTTGGCACAGCTCCTCCATCGTTCGGAGATCGGGAGCTGGCTCATCCCTAGGAGGGTCAGGGGTGGTAATGGTGGTGGTAGGCCAGCGGCCATTTCGGTTTCTGTATTAGAACGTAGCTCGGGTACGTCTTTCTGTTTTTTATTCTTTGCTTGAGACCGAGTGCGCATGCACTAAAAACAATTTTTCAACACAAATTCGAGGCAAAACCACAGTGAACTTAAACCAATAATCACAAGTGAGCAGCTTCTTTGAAAAAGGTACACTACTCACAGGGATACAAAGGCAAGTTTTAAATCTTAAGTTTGGGAACTTATTATGTTCACACCCCCAGTTGGTAGGTGTTCAGCCTTGGTTTGCGGTGGTAAGCTTTTATGTATTTATTATTTTGAAAATCTGCTTAAGGCTTACGGGTGTGTGTGCAGAAAACTTGAGAATTATTATTTTTTTGAACTGATTCGTTAACCGAAATCGTTCTTTTAAGATTACTCGCAGGCTGGCGGGAGGAAGTAAATAGGTTTCCTCTTCAGTTCGCAATTTAATGTCAGAACTTACCTTAAACCAACTGTTTCAGGTTGTAATCTTAAAGGAAACGAAGTAATTTAACTTCACAGTTTGTTTTGTTGTTTTTGATTTTTTTGGTGTTTTTAACACTTTAGGAAAAGTGTTAATGAACGTTTTTGATTTGATTATGTTCTTACAAAACTTTTTACAGGGAGGGTTTTGAAAACCACTAAACTTAAAACGATTTTAAAACACGCAACAACCTCCCCGGCAGCGGCGCCAAATTTTGATTGGCTTAAAACCAGTCAACTTTTATTAGTCAACCACTTGTGGATGGTCAAGCGTAAAAGTCAAACTAACCAAGCCAATACTCCGTGGATAGTATAGTGTTTCCCCGGGTCGTAAAAGTCCCAGCGAGATTGAAATGGTGCTTTTGGAATCGTTTATGAGTGAGTGGGACTGAGGACAGTAGCCCAGATGATATGGAATTGATTTTGCTACTGTTATTTTGGTATTGGTACACAGATATAATATTCACAAAAATCAGATACCAGATATATGCACAAATTCACAATTAAGATCACGTATCGGACTAGAAAAGTGGGTTTTTGGTATTTATCAAACTACAGGGGGTGCTTTTGACACTTTTTGAAACTTAAAATTAAAAATGAAAATGAAATTATGAAAATGATTAAAATACTATTTAAATATTATTTAATTAATTAAACTATTTAAAATCTAAATTAAAACCTAATTTAAATAAACTAAAAATGACAAATGATTTAAATTAAACTAAAAATTAACAAAAATATTTTCTAAACCTAAATTAGAACTTGAAGAAATTATAAAAAATTAAAAATAATATTTTTGTCTTTTTGTGGTTTTGTTATTAATTAAAAACTATTTAACTTAATTAAACTAATTAAACTACTTTTAATTTATATTAATACTAAATTAACTTAGAAAATTAAGATAAAATTTATAAAATTACTTAACCATCACTGGAATCCTAAAAAATTATAAAAACTCTAAAAATTATATTTTAAGATTCAACAACTAATTATTTACCTTTTAATTAACTTAAGTCTATTTTAAACAAATAAAATAAGAAAAATAGAAAATGAACAGTAGAATTTCAAAATATATTTTCTAAAAACTTATTATACTATATTAGAACTAGGAAAATTATAAAAACTAGATTTAACCTTATAAAAACTAATTAAGCTATTTAATACTTAATATTAATTAATAATAAAGAAAATTAAAATTAAATCTAATTAACACTAAATGACAAAATAAAAATCTGAAAAATTATCAAAATTACTTTACTATATAAGGTATTTAATAAAAATATAAAAACACTAGTGACTTAATTAAAATATAAAAATGAAAATTAAAATTAACTTGAATTAAATAGAAACTATCACTTACTTTAACTTTCATTTTTTTTGGATTTTTCTTTTACAGAACTACTTTATACCTTAAACTGACAAATTTTATGAAAACACTTTGAAAATTAGCTTATTTATAAGCTGTAAACACCCCCTTGTCTTAAACAGTTGACTTTGGTTGACTGTTTGGTCAATCTGGGTCAAATGGCTTTGGGTGGGGTCCACAATGTTAAAACTTGATACAAATAAACTAAATAAGCTTTAATAAGCCAGAAACAACAAGAAATGAGCACAATTAAGCTGTTTAAAGGGAAATAAGCACTTTGCACAATGAAACTTAACTCAGAAATGGGACAACCTTTGGGGCTTAAACTAGGTGGGGTCCACAGTGACTCATGTCAAACAAATGGTCAATCCTAAGAGTCTACTAGGAGGGGGGTTGGGGAAACCTAACTAAGGGGTGTGTGGCCCACTGAGTTGGTCAGAAATCACCACCAAAGTGGTGGTGATGAACTGATAACTGCTGATGCAGGGCACACCTTTGCCCTGCAAGTGTGTTTAGGGGTGAGTGGGACCCAGTACAAAAATCTTAAAAATAAAATGGAACTGAGACCTTGAAGCTGAGGTGGTAGAGTAGCTATGGAAACAAGTTTAAGGGTCCCAATCCAATCACATAAATCAAAACAAATACTTGGATTCTTGGAAAAAACTGAGTTGAGCAAATGTTGACTTTTTCTATAAAACCTAAACTTTGACTATTATGAACTTTAATCCTGTCTAATTGATTGATTATGATGTTTTAAGGTACTTTGAGCCCAAATTCACCTAAACCTTTCAAAGATGATTGGAAATGGGGTGTTTACCACTCTTTAACCAATCAAAGAAGGTGTGAATGAATTGTTTCTAATGATTTGACTTTTTATTGAACCAAACATGTGTCTCAGTGTTGTTCTAAGCTAGTTTGATACTGAATGATGGTATTTGAACAAGAAATAGCAACAATCAACACAGTGTTACTCAGAACATACATAAACCAAACACTAGGTTAAGAGACAGTTAACTAAAGAAGCTAATGAAATTAAGATTAAAACTAAAACTAAGAATCAGGAACTACTAATTAGGTTAAAAGAAAGCTAAATGAACAATATTGAGCTGCAAATAAACACTATGATGAAACTTGAAACAAAAAAGAGAATTGCTCACAGATTTGCTTTCCTCCCAATAACATGAACCAAGAACCAAGAAACTCTTCCTAGCATCCCCCATGGGATTCTAAACCAAGGACTTCCATTTCACCCCTTGCTCCAGCAATGAATTCTATAAAACTGTCTTGTTGACTTTTGTTGACCATGTGGTGTTTTTGAGTTTTTTTATCACTAGGCTGATTTTAATTGTTACTAATAGCTTATATAAGCTATAAGGGAGCTTATGTTAGCCTAGGAATCCAGTACATTACACAATAACAATACTTGAGCTTAATGATGATATAAAATTTGAAATAAAATTGCATAAGCTGGAAAAGCTATGGAAACTTGAAATTACTTGATTGAAAAGAGTTACAATACAATAAAGATGCTTAATTTACTGCTTAATAGCTAAAAATTACACTAAGAATTTAAACTTGCATTATGCGACATACATTAAAACTAAATTAACTAACTCCTTGCTTCCTTGCATTCCTTTTCTATATATAGCCCTTGATTAGGGTTCCCAGATGTATTGCCATCATTTCCCACCTCCTCTGATAACTTTTGGTCCACTCTCATGCCTCCACGTATTTTGGCGGGAAAGAGATTTTTGCAATTTGTTCTCTGATAACGTGCAGGGGAGGGATTTGCATTAATTGTGGTGTGAAAAGGTAGGTGTAGGGGGATGGTAGCATTAATTGTGGGGGGGGGGGGGGGGCTTTGGCTTGTGATTGGAGGAGAGGGGAGGCTGAGCAAGTGGTGAAGTTGTGGGGGATGTCTGAGAGGGAAGGGGAGAAGGAGGGTGGTTTTTGACTGGGAGTTGACCAGGTCAACGTTGACCCGGATTTAATACTTTGGGTGGATTGGGCTAAGGTTGGGTTGGGTAACTTTTGGGCCCAAAGTGTTTGGATTGGGGTAATGGTTGTGTTTATTTTTGGTCCGGTTGGGTTTTTTTAGAAATTACAAAGACTAATGTTGTAATTTAAGCAAAGTTGAAGGTTTGGTTTTGTAAGTTTATCAAAGTTCTTATAGGGACCAAACTTGACAAGGGTGAATAGTACAAGGGTATTTTTTATGTTTTTCAATTTTTTAAATACCGGGGACTATTTTTGCCAATTCACCAAACTTCAGGGACTGATTATGTAATTTCACCAAACTTATCACCAAGGACCATTCTTGTCAACTTTTTATTTTTCAAAGACTTTTGTTGACTTTTCAACTCAAAAATATTTCCCAGGGACCAAATTTGTCAATTTCCAAAACTCCAAGGACCTTTTATGCCAATTTTGGATTTTGAGGGGTAAAAGTGTAATTTTCTCAAACTTTTTCACCCAAGGACTTATTTTGATAATTTTTTATTTTTCTTTGCCTTGGGTTGACTTTTCTTTCGTTTTAAAACTTCCAGTGACTAGTTTTGTCAATTTTTGAAACTTGAGGGACTGAAACTGCCAATTATGCAAACTTTGTGCGTTTTTCATCTGTTTTTGGTATTTTTGCATTTGAGACATGTAAAACACTTTCCTGGGATATTTTCACTATTTTGATTCATTATTGAGTGTTTTTGGATGTTTTAGCAGTTCAGAAATGGTAAAAATGATGAGTATTTACACACTCATCAATATGCTTATGCTTCAAGAATAGCTATGATACTTAAACAACCTGGAAATGTCAAAGATATTAAAAAGTTAGAGTTAAATGATGTGAAAGAATATGGTATGGTTGTTGAAGCTTCACTGATTAAAGATAAGATATTAAAGCAGCCTTGTGATGATTTGATCGTTGTTGAAAATTTTGGATGGAAACCAGGTTTAGATTTTTGGTCAGTCGAAAAAGGAAGAAAAACGAAACATGGTGCAAGTGAACATGGATCTGATGATGTGATTAAAGATGATTCAATTATGGTGAAGGTTGACTTTAATCCTAGGTCTGATAATGGGTCACTTGAGGAGCATTATCTTGGCAGAAAGGTGAGTTCAAGAATTTTACAAGGTGTAATAAATGGTCAACCTCAGTCAACAATAGAAAACACAAAAACACTTATGGTGCGTGATATGATGTGGTTTGCACTTTGGTACATGAAGGTTAAAGAAAGTGATTTGATTTTACCCCATTTAAGCCTTTTGAAGAAGCCTGAATTTGATGACATTCGAAATATGTATTTGAACGTGTATCAAGCTTGTGAAAACATAGATTGTGAGGGTCTAATATATGCTGTTAATTCTTATGTCAAGTTGTTGGTCAATTTGTGTTATAATGCTGAGACGAAAGGAGTTGTAAAAGGTGTCGTAGCTGGGGCACATCAAGCTATGTTTTGTTACAATTTAGGATCAGTGGGTAATAGTTTTCAAGAGATTGTGAAGGTTTTGTTTGGACTAAATAAGTATTTATTGAAGTTAAAGAAAGATTGGGAAGCTACTGGTATTGACATTTCATTTCCTGTTGTTCAATTTAATAGTGCATTTCAAGGTGTTGAAGGGAAATTAAATGTGTGTCTCTTATTCAACTGTGATGAAGATTCAAAGGAGATGGAAAACCAGAACTTCATATGCTCATGTTTAATGAATGGTATAAAGGAGAAAAAAACCGTCATTGCTGTAAGATTTTTATGCTCACTTATTTATGATGTAAAGTCAGAGAAGGTTTTACAAGTACTTGTATTACTTCAGCTTCCGCTTGAAATAAACAAATTCTATATGGAAGTCCAGTTTAGTGGAAAGTTTGGAGCCTTTTCACATGCTGACATTTTTAAAAATCAACCTAAGCTCAACTTAAATATCACTAGTAAACTGGTTACTACTTATTGCCATGAAGAATTGGTGATCAAGAATAGATCACAAGCTGTGGATAAGTGGCTAGTTAAGTGGAAGTGGAAGAAGCTACACCGAAGAAAGATGGATATTTTAAAGATTGGTATCAACTCTCTTGATCCTTGAGGTCAAGGATCTTTTAAGAGGGGAGTATTGTTATGTGTCTATTTCGAGTTTAGGTTCATTTATGTCATATTTCTAAGTACAAGGTCTCTAATGACAATAATAGCAATAATGTCTCGCTTATATATCAGCAGTTGTACTCATTTCACGTTTATGAATGAATTAATAGAACTTCTTCTTCCCCAAATCTCTCTATCAGTGATTCACTGTTTCATATCAGTATATTACACACTAACCGATCCTCATCGAAAGCTATTCTAAATCCCTAGCTTTCCTCGTTGATTGTAGGATTGATTACCCATCGAGCTTAGCTTGGTCTGAATCAAATACGAACCATAACATATTGCATGGGTTGACGCTGTTAAATGACCTATTGGAGATTGTCAATCTTCCAAGAACTTAATAAGAATATGATTGAGGAGTTAGCAGAAGAATAGATGGAGCACATGAAACGTGGCAAGAAAGCTCAATAGAAGAAACGTAGATCGTTTTATCTACCGCGTAGGGCTGATGCATTTTCTATGCCGTAGAAGCTACCCTCTAATTTTGATATATGTCTTGATTTGTATATGCCGTATAAGGAATACCTCCTTTACACCGTATATGCGAGCATCCACTATGATAAACCTTTTACAAAAGTTTATACATTAATACATCAATAAATTTTAGACCTTTTGATTTTATAAACCTATATTCACTATAGTATAAACCTTTGCAAGTTCATAAAATGTCTTTTTTAACAAATGCATTAAATGTATTGAATTTATAAAGAGGTTCAAGAATTAGGACCTCTTCATGCCACATAGACATGAAATAAATGTCCACTATGGTTGAAATAAACATAAACTTTTTCATGTTTTTTAGACCTTTTCATAAACCCACCATAGTGGATGCCCTAATTTCCATGTTATGTTATTTACTTCGCTTGTTTACGTTGTTAACGGAACACTACCTTTATGTCGTATACATGTCCAGTTTTTTTTTTTTTTTGTTTTTTTTTTTTTTTTTTTTAGTTTAAGAGGGTTGGGTATATATGGACTATGGTAGCTTGAGCACCCACGCTATTAGGAGCAGGGGCGTAGCCAGGATTTTACTTTTTGGTGAGCCAAATAATTTTCGACACACTAACAAGTATAGAAAAACTCAAAATAGAATAATCTTTACAGTAACTGTGAATTTTAAGACACTTTGCAAGCACCATCAATGTAAAAAAAAATATATGAACTATCATTGGAAAATAATAGTTATGAGTCTTAATCAATTATTTTTTGGGCTTAGTAGTTAAAATTGGCATGCATGTACAAAACATATAAGAATTTCATGGGCTTATTGGCAGAGACGGAGCCAGAAACAAATTTGACTGGGTGCACAAATTTTTTTGAACCGTAATATAATATAGTTAAAAAGTGGATTAAAACAAATATTTTATTATTTTTTATTTGTAAGTATACCAACTAAATAATACTAGAAAAACATTGTAATGCACCGGGTGCATTTAAGATACATTTAGAAAAAATCAACAATTTTTTCAAAAATTATCACTATATCCAAAAAAATTCATCGGGTGCACGTGCACCCGCGGGCACCCCCTTGGCTCCGTCCCTGCTTATGGGTGAGCCGTGGCTTACCCTACACCCCATTTGGCTACGCCACTGATTAGGAGTGTACCAAAGCCATGATACCGGGGACCCCAAGCGCCAAACAATTCAGCAATTCCTTGGCTCGAGCCAAGAGATTTTTTTTTTTAGTTGAGTTCTTATAATAAGTTCGGTTTTAATTTTGTGTGTTTTAATTTTGTGTGCGTGTATATATATGTTTGTAGTGTGAGTGCGTGTAAATACATATATCAAAATTTTAATTTATACCTTTAAAATTTTGTTTAATTAGTGTATAGTTTTTAAAAAAATGCAAATTTAACGTAAATTTAATACATTTTTTTAGTTATTATTATTATTATTATTATTATTATTATTATTATTATTATTATTATTATTATTATTATTCAAAGATTGAAAAATTAGTTGTTTGACTCCTAAATAGGGCTGCAATCAAGTCAAGCTTTTATCAAGCAACTCGAGCTCGAGCTCGAGCTTGGCTCGATCGAGTCAAGCTTTTATCAAGCTCAAGCCCAAGCTCAAGCCCTAAAATTAGCTCGAAATATTTAACAAGCCAAGCTCAAGCTTTGGATAGCTTGGCTCAAGCTCGTATCAAGCTTTTATCAAGCTTTAATATAGATATTTTCATATAAATTTCATATAAGTAATTAGGAGCAAATTTGGTTATTAAGCTAATTATAATTTATAAGGGCTTAGTTCGTAAATATTGGATAATGTATTCTAGAAACCTTTAACCCTACCAAACGTCCAAACGATTTGTATTCTAATGATCTAATCTAAGCGTCTCCTCAATCTAAGCGTCCAAACGCAAGTACTCCATATGTAAATATTAACGCAAGTATTAATTAATATTGTGTTGCTACTGTTGCTTACTTAAAATACATATACTTATTGTCGAGTTTAGCTATTGAATAAAATATTTTTGTATTCATTCAAGCTTTTCAAGCCAAGCTCAAGCTTTGCTCGAACCTACTCAAGCCAAGCTCAAGCCTGGATGATGAAAGCTTGACAAGCTATCAAACCAAGCTCAAGCATAGTGTTTTTCTTTCAAGCCAAGCTCAAGCCTTGTTGAGCTTGAGCTCGGCTCGACTCGATTGCAGCCCTACTCTTAAATTGATTTGTTTTGTTTTTTCAAATTAGCATGGTAGGTCCCGCCACTTCCGTATACCATCCTCCGTCTCCTCCCAAAATACACAAAAACAAATCATCAATTTGACTTTTTCTAACAGATGCTTCCAGCCTAAACTTGGCAACTGATTCTTCATTGACTAATTAAAACTCTACTACTCTACTTCTTTATACAATCATTCATACACTGTCTGTCCATGTTCAAATCATTCACACAATCAATCACAAAATTACATAAACTCATGAAATGAAACCCTAAATTAAAATTAAAAACCCCAAAATGATAACCCTAACCCTAAAAACCCTAATTTTAGTTGTTTTTATATTATTATCACAATCACCACCGCCAGCCACCGCTACAGACTTTTTATACAACTCATTCACAAACACCACCAATCTTTTACTCGTCCGAGACGCCCGTATCCAGCCGCCCGTTATTCGTCTCTCCAACGACTCGACTCAATGGTCCGTTGGCCGCGCTTTTTACTCCGAAAGAATTCCAATTTTAACTAACAACTTAACTAACTTTCCCGCCAATTTAACTAACTTTCCCGCCAGTAATGTAACTAGCTTTTCCACACAGTTTGTGTTTTCGATATTGCCTGAAATAGCGTCTAGTCCTGGTTTTGGTATTGTTTTTGTGTTGTGTAATACGACTGAGCCGGCTAACGCGATAGGTGGACAGTATTTGGGGCTGTTTTCGAATATTGGTGCGGGGACGCCTGCGCCGTTACTAGCGGTGGAATTTGATACGGGTGCGAATACTGAGTTTAATGAAAGTAATGGGAATCATGTAGGGATTGATTTGAATAACATTGAGTCTAGGGTTTATGAAGGGGCGGGGTATTGGAATGAGAGCGGGGGGTTTGTTAGGGTGGAGATGAGAAACGGACAGAATGTGCATGCTTGGATTGAGTTTGATGGGGGGAGGATGGAGATTAATGTGACGATTGCGCCTGCTGGGATGAGGAGGCCGAGTAGGCCGTTGTTGAGTTATAGGAATGCGGAGATTGGGAGGTATTTGTCGAGTGAGATGTATGTTGGCTTTAGTGCTTCTAAGACTACTTGGGTTGAGGCGCAGAGGGTTTTAGCGTGGAGTTTTAGTGATACTGGTGTTGCGAGGGATTTGAATACCAGTGGTTTGCCGGTTTTTTTGCCGAGGTCGGAAGGGAGTTCTGGGTTGTCGACTGGTGGTAAAGTGGGTGTTATTTGTGGTGCAGTTGTGTTTTTTGTATGCCTGTTAGGTGTTTGTTATTATGCGTGGGTGAGATACAGAGCTAAGAGTCAGGAAGATGTGGCTGAAGATTGGGAGCTTGAGTTCTGGCCACATAGGTATTCATACGAAGATCTAAACGCGGCTACTAATGGGTTTTCGGATAAGGAAGTATTAGGGGCGGGTGGGTTTGGTAAGGTGTACAAGGGGACATTGAGTAATAACACTGAGGTGGCTGTAAAATGTGTGAATCATGATTCGAAGCAAGGAATAAGAGAATTCATGGCTGAGATTTCGAGTATAGGTAGGCTTCAACATAAAAATTTGGTTCAAATGAAAGGTTGGTGTAGGAGACGTACTGAGTTATTGCTTGTATATGATTACATGCCTAATGGGAGTCTTAATACTTGGATTTTTGATAAACCAAAAAACGTTTTGGGCTGGGAAGGGCGGAAAAAGGTGTTGACAGATGTAGCGGAGGGTTTGAATTATTTACATCATGGTTGGGACAAAGTCGTGGTACATAGAGATATTAAGTCGAGCAATGTGTTATTGGATTTGAATATGAGGGGTCGGTTGGGTGATTTTGGATTAGCGAAATTGTATACACATGGTGAGGAACCCGGGACTACTAGAGTAGTGGGTACTCTTGGGTATTTGGCACCTGAGTTGGCCATGTTGGCATCACCAACTGCCGCTAGTGATGTTTATAGCTTTGGTGTGGTGGTGTTAGAGGTGGCGTGTGGGCGGAAACCGATTGAAACATGGCAGGAAAGGGAGGAAGATATGGTTTTGGTGGATTTGGTTAGAGAAAAGTATACAGAAGGAAAGTTATTGGATCTTGCAGATAAGAGAATTAAAGGGGAATACAATGTTGAAGAGATGGAAGCTGTTTTAAAGCTCGGATTAAGTTGTTGCCACCCTGAACCACAACATCGGCCTACTATGAAGGATGTGGTTTCACTCCTGTTAGGCGAGGATACGACTGTTGTACCAAGAGTTATGCTACAAGAGAGCAAGAATGAGCCATCACCATAAGGTCCATAACGAATGCCGCCACTGCCACTTTGATTGTAACTCTATATCACCTTCTCTGTTGTATTTATTTGTGATTTTGATCCTTTTATTGTAGATAAAAAAAGCTACCATGAGGTCTCCTTCATTGTTTTACCTATTGATACCACCAATTTCACAATGAGGGTAGTCCTGATGGTATATTTGTTTATTACATCAATATATCTTGATTTCTTGAAATTCTGGTTTTCAGCAAAAATTGTAGAAAATGACAGTTACGATCCACTTACCTAAAAATGAGGCAATTTGTGTTATTATTTTGTCTCCAACAGCTAAATGGGTAAAACTTATTAAACATATATATAAGATAGAAACGGGTCAAATGGTTTTGCCTAAAATTTATTCATATGCTTACAAGCGCCTAACTTTTTTATTAAAAAAATAATTCTTTTCGAAGTATCGATTTTGTAGTCATAATTAAGATATTAGTTATATATTAAATTTTCATGAAAAGGACAAAGTAGTGTTGATTGACCAACCTGACCGTACCCGTTTTGGCCCTTGTATCAGTTCAAGGGTTTTCATGTCATGTCATGTGCTTGTTATTTGTGGCAAAAGAAATTATTCTGGTCAATTGCTAGATATCAGTTTGAATAAAAGGATTGCATGATGTAGCAAGAGTTAGACTAAATAAGCACCAAGTTGATAACCTGATTAAAGTTCAATATCCCTCATATCGTTTAATCGTTGTACTTTTCTGGCTGAAAATTTTCCTTGAAAAAATAAGGTCAACCTTGGCTGGTGCAGCCTTGGACCCCATTTGAATTAGTCTTGTGTCCATACCATGCTAGTCAAATTAAAACTTGTTCCTATACGCGTAAAATTAAATAGACAATAATTGATATAGACAAGACCAGGGGTTGGAAACCATGTGCTGATTTCCAATTTTTCCCTTGGAACTAGCTGCTGTATACTTGCATACCTCGTGGAGGAGGAAAATGTCATCTGGCATTTTGACGTAAGTCTAGAAAGACAAGAAGTCCACATATTAAATTAAGTGTATTATGCCTTTTTAGGCAGTTAGCCATGGCCAGAAGTTTAGTTTTTTAGATTGAACCGGGTCATGACTGGTACCCCTATTAGATTTTGGGCCTGAAGTATATCAGCCGACCCTGGACTAGAGCTGGTTCTTGCCCCATTTGTGCATCTCTAGACAAACAAAAGCAAAACAACTTAATAATTCACATCCTTTGTAACTCACATATATACATTATCAACTATAGATAGCTAAATATTTTAGGCCAAGGATGTTTCAGGTCATTCACTTCAAGACTACAATACTTGTGTATACCGAACACCTATCATTTTGATATAGGCTTAAGTTTTATCCTTGCGATTGAAGCGAGTTTGCCTGCGTCTTTACACTTGTACATTCTTAAAGAGTGAAGTTTAGGGAGTGAAAATTGAAGTATGGCTTCTTTCTTTGACTAGCAGTGATTGAACCTTGCGAACTTAACCGGCAGATTGAGGCTACTGATTCCTTCATTTCTTCAGGTCCACATACCAAGACCCCTACATAGGATCCACCAGTTTCTTTTGAGAAGTTCAAAAATGTATCTGCTCAATTTACATGTTACATGGTTAGTGTATGTAGCAAAGTTAAAGGGCTTTTCTTAAAAGGTGTTAGAAACATAAGAGAAAGGTACCATGAAAGTCGGGCCTTGCTCCGAAATAGAGTTCATGTTCATCAAGGTTTTGATATGATTGAACAGAGCTTGCTTGCATTTCTTTTCCTTTCTGCTTCAGTGCCATAGGCGGTTGCTGTTTTCTCAGATCTTTTAGTCTCCAAAATAACAAGACAATTATACTGCTGATGATGGATAGAGCGAAACCGCATATAAGAATAAGATCAACTAATGATGAGGCGTTCTTCTCTTTGGAAGAAGCTTTTTTGGTTTGAGGCAAGAAGGCGTGGCTGATAATGATTACTAAAACAAAGAACAAAATGGAGGAGAACCCGACAATAGCAGCCATTAGAAGTGAGCTTCCGTAGCCATTTGGAGAGTAACTTATGCGTCCCGTGTCAAAATTGACTATCTCCACTTGAGAATACTCACGTATCAGTTCACTAAGCGTTGCACCAGATTGTGTTTCTTGGGTCACATATGTTTTTAACTTCAAATTAAATTCCTTGGTTTTTTTGTTTGTGAGAAGAGGTAAAACCGAGTTTAGGATACCAATACTATTACGTTTTTTTGTTATATAAACAAGCTGTATTTTAGTCGGGAAGTTTTTCCTCCCACGGTTATGAGCAGAAGAAATTTCTTGCAATATGCTCAGAAATGGTGTCACCCCGATTCCTCCAGCCACCAGAAGCAAACTATCATACTTGCTGAGACGACATACCAAATTATGACATTATTAAGTTAGAGTAGAGGTCAAAATACAATCTTTAATGGGTGAAACTGGTCCAGGTTGAAATGGGTCATTTTTAATTATTTTTCTTTTGGGGGGTTACCATGGTTTTCAGTTTTTTGGCCGACTAATTCACGCGAGTTGAAATGGGTCATTTTTAGTATGGGTCAAAACGGGTCGCTTGACCTGTAAACATTTTATATTATTTTATTGATGGGTTATTTTATATTACATAAAAATATAATTGCAATGTCATTTAAATCTTTGAATAAAATTATTAATAGATTTAAGGCTACTAGGAACTTATCTGAGCAGTTCCCCTTTAGATTAAATATCTGATTTGACCCATTTGAATTAGAACACAACCTGAACAGACCCATTTATAAGTAGACGATCTTGTATACCTTAGGAAGTCTGTTGATGCGGGTCCATATGGACCTTCTACCGAAACTGGAATGCACATCTGAGATCTTTGGTCAGGACCATCGACTGGCATTCGCTGGACAATGTCATAAAGAGAATTTGTCCATGATCCGTCACATTTTATGATTATAGACATCGTATCATTATCAACACTGGAACTTGAAGCTATACTAAACGAATGCCATTGGAACTTGGAAATGCTTGGTATCTTTAAGAAGATTATGCTTGTTGGGGTATACTTCAGTCCTGCACATGAGATTTAAAGTTCTCCATAACAAGTTATTTTATTATAGTAGCTTGTGATAATGAATAATAACTCTAGCATTTTACTTGGTTCTTTTGGCAGTGTAACTTCAATAGCCTTGAAAGGGAAGATTCGAGCAGAAAGTATGCATGTTTCTGGCCTTGACTGTATTATTCTGAGTAACCTCTCGATGGCGAAAAGAAAAATTGCAGGGAACACCATGTAGAAGTGCCGGTCTCCAGTATGAAACAAGAAGAATATGATGAAGATGGTGTACAAATGGTGTGTGTAGTAAAAGATTTCAAATCTTTTTCTTCTCACTTGTGGAAGCGATGTGACCCAGATGACTAAACCTGCGACAAGGGAAATTTCCCCTGCCAGGTATATTCTCCCTGTTGTCTGCCATTTCCATATCTATTTCCCAGTATAAACAAGAAAAGTCCATACACAATTTAAAAAGTTAGAGAAAATAGGGGTGGTCAAAAAATTTGCTGAACTAAAATAGAACCGTGAACTGGACTGAATGGGAAAGAGGTTAATGGCATATTGTGCTTTGTAAATAAATTCATTATACAAGGACATGTTATATTCAAGAAGTAAAGTAAAATTTTCAAATTATACTTTATATTATAAGTCAAAATTTCTGATAATTAATATAAAACTTGATATATTTTCACCACTTGAGAGTTCAGACTCGTTCTTTGTGTGGTAAAATTAAAAAATCGATACTTTTAGATGAGTGTGATGATTAATGATTGTCATGAAATCAATACAGATTAAAGTCCTTGTGTAAAGAACTAAACTGAAGATTAAACACAAACTATGGTTAGGTTTAGATTCCACTATATAAAGTTAACTCAAAAGCAAGCACCTACCTCCATTGCTTAATAAAAGACCGAAATTTATCTAATTAGGTCAAACCCAAGACTTTTCATTTCCAAAACTGCTATAAAGTTTGCTACAATGTTCATACCATCTTTTTATAATTTTTATGCATAAAATTCAATGTATCCCCCTACTAGCTTTGTTGAAAATTGATTAGTTAACAGCATTATTAAATTTGGAAAAATACTCACGTGACCTCAATATTATATAGAAGTGAAACATTAGGTAGAACAAGGTGGATTACCTCATCTTGAATCTGGTTTTTGATACCCCATATGAATAAAGTGCCAGCACCATGTAAAGTGGCCAATGATAGCATCATAGTCCCGAGCCAGATATGGTATCGGACGGATGCTTCAAACTGGATTCCAAACAATCTAAAAACATTCATTCCTCTCATGATTGGGAATAGAAGTAGAGCTAGGCAGGCTTCTGCTAGCAATCCACACCTTGTTGCTAGCCTCAATGTCTTGTATTGCCATCTGCAAAAACAGACAATGAGAGATATTGAGAGTATGTACTTGGGGGTGTTTGGATGTGCATTCTGAAATTTGTTATGTGATTTATGAATAATAAAAATTAGGCAGTTAATTGTAACGAAAGGGATGTAGTAGATAGTTTTTGTATGCGCTTTTGTTGCATGAAATTTTAATATTGGATAAACTGTTTGTGTCCTTTGCTAAATCTGATTCTTTTAAAACTTAATACATAAAATTTTCGAAAAGGATATTCTTGTGAAAGGAAAGGAGAATCGTCTTGTGAAGTTGTGAGATGCGAGGAAAATTCTAAAGATTAGGTTAAAGGCAAGGGTAAGTAAGTAATTGTGTTTTACTATTTGATAATCAGTTGGCAAGTATGGGAGTGGTTACTCAAAATTGATTACTATATCTAATAATCAGATAGTGAGAAGCAGAATTTGTAAGTATATGTGTTCCTTCTGCTTGCTTTTTTCTAAGAATCCAAACGCCCCTATAGCTAAGAAGAATGATCAATTAGTAAGTCTGTGTTTCGTCTGCATGGCTTTTTCTTACGAATTAGCCATCGTCCTTGGTAAAAGCGCTAGAAAGTAAGCAATTTTGGACAAATTATGCAAAAACAAGCATCATACTCCTACTTTTGTCTACAAACATCCGCTCTTGCAAAATGTAGTGTTATTCAGTATTTTTTTTTAGTATAATGATTCAAAAAGTCGATAAGTTGTCTGTAGTTTTAAATTAATACTCACATGTTTAATTTCAGTGATTTGACTGGCATCATCTTCTTGAAATCATTTGAGATTCGTATGTAGAACGTCCATGCTAGAAATATGATAAAGACGGAGATGACAAGGACTTCCATGGCAGACAAAACCCCTATGAAGCTATCAACGATGATTGGATTGGACAGAGCTGTGATGAACCTTCTACCTTGTCTGACATCCAAAAAAAACAACCCAAACGCTTATAGGTAATTATTTATGAGTTTAATATTATAATGTTAAACATAACATACCTTGGTCTCTGTTCTTTTGGTTTGAAATGCATGTAGACAAATCCAATCATCACAGAACCGAGAATGGGGAATGTGTAAACCGCAAAATCAAGACCTGTGAATACATGATGTTAGAGTGTCGTTTCTTATATTTATAGATCCTCAGGTAACTTCAAGAACTTACCATTAGAACCAAAAACTGTAGTTCTTGCAGCCTCTTCAGCATCCTTCCATTTTCTTGTCCATATTTGCGTCGGTTTCATAACCCAAACAGATATCCAGACAACTGCTAATAAGACCATCGAAAATTTAAGAACAAGAAGAAAGGGTTTTGCCATTTTCGAGATTTTGCAGTTATGAGGAATAAGGTATGGACTTATTATATAGTACCCAGAAACCTCTTCTTTTCAGAAGTTGGTGAAAAACTAAGTTGGAGATGTGCATATTTATATATGAATTAGATTATGGGTTAGATATCATTAGTACACCCCACCATCAGTAACAGTTTGCATCTCGGTGCATGATAATAGTCAAATAATCTTATCCATATTAATCATTTGTATTTCTACATGGTATTAGATTTTAACACATGGCTTATTTACATCAAATCACATGAATGATGGTAGCAGGCAAATTAATAATAGTATTATGAACATATGAAGAAGAGAAGAAGAAGAAGAAAAGTTGGAATATTGGGAACTAAAATATATATTGTCACCCATATACGAAGAACACAAAGATGTATATATGGGCCTAATAGGGCTATGCAGGTCAAGGCAAATGAAATGAATGTTGACCAACTAGAAAGAATAATAGAAACTGATATGTCCAACCCTTAAGCAAAAGTCCAATGTAGATGAATTCTACTAGGACTCTAGTTCATACATTCACATCCCAATTGTAGACTCGCTACATAAAAAGAAATCTAGTATATTGTATTGTTAAAAACAGAAATAAGAATTTGTTATTGTGGTGCATAGCCTGAAATCTTTTCGTTATGCTAATTGTAGGCATTCAATTTCCCCAACTGAATGAGAGATTTTCATTTGAGTTAAGATTATGTATGTTACTCTTGCAGTCCATTGATCTCTCAGATCATGTGGGTCCTACCTATGGGAATGGAGTGCAAGAATAACGGTTTTGCATATTATGTTATGACATGTAAGTGATGGAGGTTTTTGGCATTAGCATGTTGTCAGCTTCATGATATTTTTCCATATCTTTTCGTTGTGATGCATACGTTTGTAGCATAATTGACCCGCATTTGTAGAGAATCTTGTAGCATAATTGACCCGCATTTGCAGAGTGGATTCTCGGTCCCTCTCCACTTCTTGTCACTTTACTTTTGGTGTTTTGAATCTTTTTCATTGAGATTTTGATGGCTGCCTCAAATTGAGTAATCTTTTCCAGAATAAACTCTAGAGTTGTTGTTTTGTTTTTGTTTTTTTTGTTTTTTTTTTTTTTTTGGGTGACATATTAGAGAGTTTCATTTGTACAGAACAGGTAATTGGTACCATGATTTGGTCAGATTTAGTTAAGGAACAATGATCATGTTTAACCTCAAGTGGAATAGAACCGAAGATTGCATCTGATTATCACGCGTAGTGGTCCTGAAATTTTCTTAATTTTCCCGCAATAGGTTGCCATACTGTCAACTTGTCCACAAGAAGGACAAGCGTGAGACGCTAGTCTTTGAACTCTTTTGGAAAGTAATTGTTCTTTTTGTGGCAGTGGAATACTGATGATGCATCCTAGATCTTTTAACTTTAAAATGTTCATAGTAAGTATCGCCTGAAAGACAAGAAATGTGAAGGATGTGTTCTTTGACGAAAGAATACCTCCAAACTAAGGAGATTAGACATAGTTGAGATAGAGTGTAACCTTTTAAAGTCAGGTGTTTGAATGTCTTATACCTTCTACTTATGGGATAATGGCATCCTGGCATATACTTTCACAAATATAAGCATTTATTTATGTAATTTTTGGCTTAAGTAACCGAAGTTTCACAAGCATTACCATGTTTGCAGTGTACGTGTAGAAGTGTTACATTGGTTAATTGAACTTGTAAAGTATGTTTCACTATGGTAATCTTTACGTTATTGAACTTTCGAAGGGTGAACATGCTTTACGCATAATCTCTACGCGATCCATAGTTCTTCAATTTTACATCTCATTATCGTATCCTTTTTTTATGTCTTCTTTGGATGTTTAATTAGTTTATACAAGAAATTATAATGCATAATCTCTACGCGATCCATAGTTCTTCAATTTTACATCTCATTATCGTATCCCTTTTTTACGTCTTCTTTGGATGTTTAATTAGTTTATAGAACTCGGACATGTGTTTTTGAGATTACAGAGTTTAATAGCATAATACTCGCGTAAAATACCGGTGATAAATACTTCCTTATTATTTTATCTTTGGCATTTTCTAGTGGTGGATCAACGATTTTTCCTTTCACCTTTAGAGGGACATTTTTTGTCACAAAGGATTCCTGTTGCCGCTCTCCACTTCAACCATCTTGCTTCTATACGGTGTGTTACATCATCCTCTATCTTTCCAGATTTGTAAATCGCATATCCGAGATATCTAAATACTCCTTCGGTTGTAAGATCTATTTGCCGATACGGATTTTCGCTTCCTCGTTCTGGGCGTTCATGTTCATGTTGAAGTCGCACCGTAGGTATTGTCTTCTCCCTGCTAACTCGTTGGCCTTTGTCTTCTAGGGCCTCCCTTCACTACTCCAATCTACCACATAACGCCTCTGGCATTTCCGAAACTAGCACAGTATCATCGGCGAATATCAAGCACTAGGGGATGCTCTCATGCATCCCCCGTGATAACTCATCGAGAATCAAGGTAAAAAGGTACATGCTAATACGTGAGCCTTGGTGTAGACCTGCTTCCACCGAAAATACTATGTGTTTCCCACTGGGGTCCGCACACAATTCTTCACCCCCTTGTACATATCCTGGATAACGTTTATGTACCTTACTGGGGTTTCTTTTATCTCTTAGGGTCTTCCAAATCAACTAACGTGGGACATTGTCATAGACCTTCTCCAGATCTAAAAATGCCATGTGCAACTCTTGTTTTTTCTCTTTCTATACTTCTCTATAAGGCTTCGAATAATTTGTATTGCCTCAATCGAAGACCGTTCCGGCATAAAACCAAATTGGTTTTCTGCCACCTCAGACTCTCGATGCAGCCTTCTCTTAATCACTCTCTCTAGAGCTTCATAGTGTGGCTAAGTAGTTTTATATCCCTGTAGTTGCTACATGCTTGCGCGTATCCTTTATTATTGTAGATGGGGATAATATCGCTGAGTCTCTACTCCTCGAGCATATTAGCTCTCAAAAAGGTCTTGTTGAAGAGAAGAGTTAGCCACTTCACCCCCATCGTCTCCAAGGCACCTCCACGCTCTATGGGGATCTCATTCGGTCTGACGGCCTTGTTTCTACCCATCTTCTGTAATGCCTCCTTAGCTTCCATTTGGATGGCTCGAGCAGTCGCAATTTTTTAGCAGGTTTGCACCAATACTATCCCTTATTCGCTTCGCTCAGGTCTTCTAGCATTGAAGAGGGCGGAGAAATACTCTTCCCATATTCTCCTAATCTCGTCTTCGTTGACAATGCTTCTTCCACCCTCGTCTTTGATAAATCTTACACCTCATAGATCTATTCTCCTTTTTGTCTCTAGACTTAGCTATCTTGTAAATATCATTTGGTCCCCTATGGGAGTCTAATCTTTTATCCAAATCTTCATACATTTTTTCTTTCGCTCTCGCTATAATCTTTTTCACTTCTCTTTTGGCTTCTTTATACCTCTCCTTTGCTGCATTTTTGTCCGCGTGGTCTCCACCTCGCATCAAGATAAGCTCTTTGAACCGATTTTGTTTCGCCTTAACTTTGTTCTGCACCTCGTCACTAAGCCACCAAATTCTCGCTGAACTATATGTGTTTTGGATGTCCCTGCAACCACTTCTAGAGTTTCCTTGGCCGACTTTCTGATGGTGTGTGGTAGGCTGTTCCACATCTACTCTGCGTCTGCACTGCTCTACCCCCACCTCTATAGTAACTCTCTCTGTTACTCTAGATCTAAAAGACAGTTGAATACCAAGTAATAAACCAAAAATCTATACTACATATAAAAAACAAACCACATTGTTGGAAGTTGAAAATTTAGCGTAGTGAAATGACTATACCATCCTTGATTATCATTCAATACTCATGTCAAATTATATATGATTTTCATTAATAATTTTAAGCTAATCTGCCTTATTTATCAATAGTTTTCCACTTTCAGCCCACAACAGAATCTTGACTCTATAGGTTTTATTTGAGGCTAATGTTACAAAGTCATAATACAAATAATACAATTATCAGCTACAATATAAAGTCAGTTTTTTCTAACTTGTGCCACCATGGCATTGGTTAAATGTAATTAATAAACTTAAATTACCATGTTTAAATTGTAGATAACATTAATAATTTCCTAATTCTCTTTTAATTACCATGATTAACTTTGTTTTATTTAGAAATAATTCTATTTTAGGAAATAATCTAGTTCTTTTAATGCTTTTAAACAAGTGCCATGGTGGCACAAATTAGAAAATCTCTATAAAGTCCCATTCATCTATTCATCACAATAGATAATTTTAGCAATACCATCAATAAGCTTACTTTCAAAAAAAAAAAAAAAAAAAAAAAAAAAAAAAACATGTAACATGAATGTATTTGTTCGCCGGAATATTTAATTACACGGATATCTGTCGCTGCAACGTGCAAATAACTAACTATAATAAATAATAAACAAGTATATATAGAAACTAAGATTTAAATAAAAATAACAAATAATAATAATAATAATAATAATAATAATAATAATAATAATAATGACGACGACGACGACGCGAGGTGTAACTTTTCAACAACTAGAGGTGTAACAACTAGTAGACATAGATAAAGTAAACTTATTTTATGTCGGTTATTTTGCAAGATTTATTATTGGTTTTGTGCTGCAAACTTGTAGTGCTCATTTACAAGGATAGCATAATACTTGATTTAATGCTTAAATGGTGGTTTCTGTCAAAATGAAAACCAAAATTATTGTGGGGAGCACTAACAGAATTGTGTTACTTCCTAGTTAGTGAAAGCAAATCGAGGGCTATATATCCATCCATATATCAATACTTGTTGGAGCTTCCATCATGGCAAACCATAATTTTAAAATTGCAAATCATTTTGATTTGATCTTGGGAATCCCTTGAGCAATCATGCAACTATGCAAAATGGGTGCACATCAAATTCGACCAACACACTTAAACATCACGTGAATTTATCACGCACTTAGCTATGTGGGATGAAAAGTGAGCTCCTCCCCAATCGGTGACGATAACAGACATGAACCCACTTGTATTTATAAGTCACTTAATCTAGAAAATAAATAAATAAATAAAAGATAAAGAAATAAAGAAATAAGGCCAAAGTCGTCAATAACTGGTCCCTTATCGGGTTTACTCACTTGAATTGTATTTTCTATAGTGTGTCAAGTAGTGTTAAGGTTCTAAAACATTGGATTTTAAAACACTAAAGAAATCAAATCATAGATTCTTGAATGAATAAAGGAAGATTTTTTTTTGTTGAATAAGTTGATCAACCCAAAAGGATGTACAAATTCCATTGGCAACATGTTGGCATTTGGCATTTGGCCTTAGGACATCTCGCATGTGCACAAAGCCTAACTAAAGTGTTCTATTATTGACTGCCTATTTGACACAAACAAGTGAGGTTGAACAAAAAAGATTCTCATCTTTCAACTCAAGTTAGTAGTACAATAAAAGATCAAGCAATCTTACTAGGTTGTAAACGAACTGGACGACAAATGAAGTCTTGTTCGTGTTCGTTCGTTTAATTTAATTGGATAAATGAACCGATACGAACGCTTAAGCGCACAAATTTTATTGTTCATGTTCGTTCATTAAAAAATGAGATTGTTCGTGTTCGTTTATGTTCGTTCATTAAGAGCTTAAACAAATGTAAACGAACATAAATGAACGTACGAAGACAAACAAGAAAAGATACAAAATATTGTGTTTTATGTGTGTTCATTTGTTTAAGTATACCTATTTTAAAGTGCATGATAAAATTATACGATATACAAACATGAACAAATAAACAAAAATAAAGAAACATTAATGAACGTATAATCGGACGTTACATATATTTACGTGCAAGACTTTTGGTCATGTTCCTTCACTTAACTAAATGAATATAAATCTTGTTCATGTTCACTCATTTAATAAATAAACGCACATAAACGGACATTTTATTGCGCGGTTCATGAAATTTTCACTGAATGTTCAGTTCGTTTATAGCTCTAATCTTTACAATATCGATGGATATGGCAACTTCGTTTAGTACAATAGGGCTCAGGCGGATTAGGATTGTATCATGAGAAAAGATTAAGGGCCGACCAAATTTGCTAATAAACATATATTTGGTCAAAGAGAATTGCATATATACCTAATGAAACTTGTATTTTTGCATATTTCTTTAAAATACAAGTTTTTAACACATAATGCACAATGCCCTTTAAGCATGTATTGACTAAATATGCAAATATGCAAGTTTTTTTTTAAAAAAAAAAAAAAAAAAAAAAAAAAAAAAAAAAAAAAAAAAAAAAACTAGTTTATTACAAGATTACAAGATAGGATTTTTAAGTCAATCTATCTAACTAAAAAGTGCCTTACATCTATATAATTGACTCTTTTAGTTATAGCAATGCGTATTAAGGTTGATCTCTTTCAAGTAAGGGTAATCACAATGTACAATAACGATCGACCTTTAAGTCTACGCCTTTTCCTTTAAGAAGGTTGATCTATTTATGGCATTAGCGTGTCATCTAATTCAATTTAGTGCAATTTCATGGTAATTTCACACACTCCTAATGTCAAGGACGGACTCACATGGAAACCGGATGTGACACGGGCCGCACCTGATTTTAGGTTAATAATTGAATTTTTTATAAAATATGTTTTTTTAAACACGAGCAACCCTCAATTTTATCTAATAAATTTTTTATAAGGCAACTATAGTACGAAAAAAAAAAAAAAAAAAAAAAAAAAAAAAAAAAAAAAAAAAAAAAGTGCAACACCCTCCCAAAAATCCTAATCCGTCATCTATAAGACGGTCTCACGATCTCAACTGAAAATGTATTTTCTTAGTTGTTTAAGTCTATGTTGTGTTACGTGTTAATCTTAACATAAACATCATTCAATTTGCTATACAAAAGTTTCCCTATTGGAATTAGTATAAGATACTCAAAATGTCTAGAGTTTGAATTCACTTTCAATTTTTGACAGTGAATAACATGTATGGATAGTAGATGTGTAACTTCTATTTACTTAGTACAGTATGATATTTCATATTTTCTACAAGAATATATATATAGTTCAACATCTAACTCCACTACTCTTGGCATGAGTTTTGTCTTCGGACCACCACAATTATATGTCAACGTTGGATAAAGAGTATTCAATCTTTGATTATACACTCAATTTATAACCACATGAATGCGTTAAAGGTCAGTTCTATCAACCCCATCTTTTAATTACATCCTAGTGGAGTCTAATTTTGATGTAAAGTCTATAGGCTTAAAGTGAAACTAATTAAAAGGTCAAACACTTTGACAATCACGAAAGGGTATTTAAACTTTTATACTCCGTAGTGTTTTAAATAATTTAGTTAAAAAAGGTTTACAGTTATATTAATAGGTTTGAACGGCATATAAAAAATTATCATATCATATGTAAACAATATAAAAGATTTATGTTACATTCAGAATAAATTACAAAAATTTAACAACTAAATGCAGAGGGTAAGAAAGAAAAAAAGATGTAATAGGATATGATCGGACAACTAGATTTGACACATGTACGTGCAAAAATTATTCTTATAATTTATGTGAATGTAACATCTTTCATAATTAATTATGAATCAACTTGTGTGTATATGTCGGGTAAATCTATATCAGTTACATTCTTTTGGCCATGAATCACACAAACTAGTGGCGGAGATAAAAGGGGCACAAGTGGTAGGTGCCTCCTGGCGAAAAAATTTGTAGTGTAAATTTTCGAAAATATTTGGCTTTTTTCGTAATTTGCCCCCTTAAGTACCAATTTATAGTGCAGTTTCTAAAATTTATCAAAATGTGCCCCTCGACCAAAAATTTCTGGCTCCGCCCCTACACAAACACATACCGGAACGAGTCAAGAATTGATTACACAAAAAAAAAGATAAGTGACTGAAAGTAGGACATGAGATTACTTCACAGTTCACATTGTGGAGTCCATCATTTGTGATCACCTACCTCATAGCCGCGTTAGCAAACACTATTACTATTTATCAAACTAGTACTCCCTCCGTCCCTTATTAAATGTCCATGTTTGACATTTCAAGTCTTTATTTATTAACTTTGACCTTAAATATTTTTACGTGTGTTATATAGTATTTGATGAAAATTATACGCAATGAAAATACATTTAAAACTTAATTCATTCATATATTTTGTATCAAATATTATACTACACAAACAAACATATTTAAGGTCAAAGTTGAGAAAGAAAGACTTTGAAAATTCAAACAGGACATTTAATAAGGGACGGAGGGAGTAGCACCTAGGGAAAAAAGTCCATATGCGAATAATGAAAAAAAAGTCAGTATTAGTGTTTATCAAACTAGTATTTGTATCGTATTTATTCGTAGGTTTAGTCAAATACCCCTGGTACCGTAATTATTCGTAGTTTTAGTTAAACTAGACGAGTACCCGTGCATAGCAACAGATTTATAACGGCAGATATTTATAGTGATATTTTGGTTAAGTGTTTTGCGTAATGTTTTGTATAACTATAGTTGTTTGCCACTAGAAAATCTCGTTGCTATGCATGGATACTCGAATAGTTATTTTTGAAACCTCCAATATGCATATGCCTCTTTTTATAACTTGTACATAACCTGTTGATATGTTCGTAAAGCAAAAGTAAAATGATCAACTATCATTTAAGGAAAACAATAATTTTTTCTTTTTTTATTTATTAATATTTTTCATTTAAATAAACTAATCAAGTATCACTTAATTTTTAGTACATCTAAATACTTTTTCATCATACAGATTATGAAAATTATTTGAAATTTCATTTAGAAGTTTGAATTAACACGTTGGGGTTGTTTATATAGACAATGGAAAAAAAAACCTTTGCCATATACACTTTCATAAGTTTCAACTTTAGCCACGATAAAATGTCGTTGCTTTGCACGCGATAAAATGTCGTTGCTATGGAAAATAAGATAATGTTTTGAAAAGTATTAATATTATAACAAATCTTGTGTTGTGTTACAAACCGTGTGTTTTGAAATAAATTTTAAATTTGCCTATCTCTACCAACTAAGTAGAAGATGAAAATTTATTAATACTTACCTAATCAAACATGTAGTTTTTATATGTTTACAAAGTTACCTAAATTAATTAAGATTTAGATAATTAGTTGACAAGGGCATTATGAGGATTGACCAAAAGTTAAGGATTTCACATTTCACTTTGACTATTTTCACATTATAAGTAGTAAAGATACCCCCTCCCCCTCCTCTTTAATTTACAACCTAGTGGAGTGTAATTTTGAGCTAAAGTCTACGCTTAAAGTGACTAGTTAAAAGGTCAAACACTTTGACAATCACGAAAGGGTATTTAAACTTTTATAGCGTAAATAATTAAGTTTAAAAAAGGTTCACAGTTATAGTAATAGGTTTGAACGGTAAGTCATTAATCATATCATATGTAAACAATATAAAAGACTTATGTTACATTCAAAAACAAATTTACAAAAATTTGACAACTAAATATGGAGAGTAAGAAAGAAAAAAACTGTAATAAGAAAAGATTGGACCACTAACGTGCAAAAATTATCTTGTATAATTTTGTAAACATAGCATTTTTCATACTTGAATATGATCGCCACTTAGTGTGTATATGTCGGGTAAATGTAAATCTATAGCGGTTACCTTCTTATGACCACGAATCACACAAACACATACGAGTACGAGTCAAGAATAGATTACACAAGAAAAAGAAAAGTGAATGAAATTAGGACATGGGATTAGTTTACATTGTGGAGTTGTGATCACATACCTCACAGCCGCCGGCCGCGTTAGTAAGTCAGTATTACTATTTATCAAGCTTGTATTTGTACCGTATTTAGTCATAGTTTTAGTTAAGTACGTGGGTTTAGTAAGTCAGTATTACTATTTATCAAGCTTGTATTTGTACCGTATTTAGTCATAGTTTTAGTTAAGTACGTGGGTTAACCATGATTTTCCCGTAACAATTACGAACCTTTCCAATAAAAATATATCAAGTTATTGAAATTGATACATCTTTTAAACAGTAAAGATATCAAGTTTACTGACCACTAAGGTACCTTTGATGGTTAGCAATGGCTATGTATGTACGTATTCAGATACTCCGTATTCATGTACGTCGAGTCTAAATGTATCTAGTAGTATAAAATAGGACGTAATGTAACGACACACCAACACAAAAATAGGCAATAATTCATTTAGTTTTAGACACAAAGACATGGAACCACATTCGTACTCACAGTGATATAGTCGTAAAAGCGGCTATGTACTTTAAATATTTTAAATGTATACGCATATGTGTTACGTAGTACTACATGTTTATAAAAAATACAAAAAGTTAGAAAGAAAGAATAGCACACACAATTATAAAACGAAAAAAGTGACTTTGAAAGCAACGAGAGATCAAAGAAATTTCATATTATTCACTAGAAGCCACCGGCACCACTATCACACTTCTTTGTTTTCATCTCCCCCCACTCCCACTATTTGCATATACTCGTCATTTCTTATGTCAAAAGACATAAACAACAATGATCATGAGACCCTAAGTCAGTCATCGTTGCCGGTTATCAACGTTCTGCATGATCATGCAACCATAATGGAGATAGAGGAAGAAAGTTCATCACAACAAACCTGGCGACGTGTAATGTCGCCAGAGATTGTGGAAGTTGAAGAGGCGCAAGAAAATGGGAGTGTGATTAGTACTAGAGATGTTGTAGATGTTTTCGTCGCGGTTGGGAAACATGACATGGACGTCGTGAAATGGGCTATTGATCATGTTGTTGCTCCTGAAGCTCGTGTTTATCTTGTCCATGTTTTTTCGCCCGTTACTCATATCCAGACTCCAGGTATCTTAACAAATTTTTACTTCATCTATATAGTTATAAACATATTTGTTTTTGATGTGAAAGTATGATGATTGAGATATGTCCAGATAAACAGGTTGGTTGCAACAAAAACATGTTTGTTTTTGACTTTTTGGTTATGTCTTTTTACATTTTACAAATATTTTATTATGGGAATTACGATCCGAAGTTGTTAGAACTTAGAAATAGAACCAATTTTTAAATGTTTTAATTCATTAAGACGTCCTTAGAACAGGTCGAAACGTTCACGGGTTTTTGCCTTTTAGTTAATAGTTTATTTCATTATTGCACCTTTTAGACCGAAATAAGTACAACACAGTTTAATATAGACTATAGAGCATTTAGGCATATGTAAGTTGATTTAATAGTCAAAAACTCAAAATGATATAAGGGGATGTTTGGCAGATAGTGATCATGCTCGATATAATCGACTTTTATATATGAAACAGAATACTTGTGCTATCGATACCTTTTCATTATAAAAAAAATTGTGATACCTCGCTAAATGAAGAAAAAATGGAGAAAACCGAAAGGGGCTCACTTTGGAAGTATATATACATCGTGATTACAATGTATTTGATTCGTGATGCATAACACTTTGACGGAATTCAATCAGATTATCTGATTTTTATGTTTTGGTCTTGTACAAAGTTGGGAAGCTGTCGAGAAGCCAATTAAGCAAAGAGCAAGTTCAAATCTATATAAACGAGGAGAATAATAAACGAAGAAGCCTCTTACAAAAGTATATACGCCTTTGCACAGATGCTAAGGTATGTTTGGTCCTTATAAAGTTACACATCAAAAAAGTCATTGATTTGCATTCAAATTACTTATAATCCAATAATCTCGGCTTTCCAGATAGGCGTTGAGACAATGCTTCTTGAGAGCAATAACACAACAAAGGCTATTCTAGATCTAATTAGTGTCGTCAACATTACCAAACTTGTTATCGGTACTAAACGAGTACCTTCACTGAGGTAATCATCCATTATTTTGGTGACAATGCTCGGTTTTCAAGTCTAAGAACAGGGAAAAAAGTGATATTTTTTTAACCGTGTTCTTTTATAGGCGGTTGAGAAAAGGACCGGGCAAAGGAGAGTTCGTTAAGAAGAATGCACCAGATTTTTGTGAGGTTTCTATAATTCATAACGGGAAACAGGTTACTATTGATCAACGACACGTGTCTGGTGTTAGTCCTACAAATGCACCAACAACTAGTCAAAATGGGTTAAAAGTTAGTACCTTACAACCAGAAAGGAAATTTTTTGAATGTGCATGTTTTTCAAGAAATTTTGATTGATTTTTTAACAGTGAATGTGCACCATGTACAGGAAGAACATAAGTGCTCATGTGTTCTGAAGTTTTTTCATGACATGATGTATTTGAGATATAGGTTTCATTTTTACTCTTTATACTTATAGCGATAACATATGGGGCATAGCAATGGGTATGGGAAGGACCAAGGGATTAGAATTTGGTCTTATTGTACTTGATAAAAAAAATTGAAACTTGTTGAGAGTAATCTAGAGATAAGAAGATTTAAATCTCATGCTAGCTATATCACTATTATTTGACTTTATGCAATAGAAAAATGGCCATGAACAAGAAAAAGGCATTTTAATTCGCGAAACTACTGCGAAAGAGATCATCACTTGAACGAATACCACAAAAAAGCACTATAGCATTGACCGACTTTTGTTGATGGTCCATAAAGGCTTCATAATGCACAAATCAACAAGTCCAAAGCTTATCGACATTAATGTACACGCACAAATCTAATGAAAATACACATCAAGAAGTTTTGCTAAAAGTTAAACTAGCCAAAGGTTTGTGTAAATGTTATATATGACGCACGCATGAACTCATCAAAAGTCAACATGTCACTTGTATAAAAAGGATAAACGGATGTGATTTTCCAGGTTACTTGGGAGTGCGAGCCTTTTTTACTCATATGTACGCGGCCTTATCGGATTAATCCCTGGACCATTTCCGGCCCTTCCTTGGGCACCCTCAAATGTACACACCTAATAAGGTTTGAACCGTTGACTTGAAAGTCAATGACTTTATTACCGCTATGTCATTTGGTGGTGGTTATGAGTTATGGAGAGGGTGCGATATAGACAGCCTGACCCTTAACCGAAGGTAGAGAGGTTGATTCCAGAGGACCTCCGACTTTTATGTAGGGTGAGAATCGAACCCTCGCCTTGTACATACTTAATCAAGTTAGAATGTTCGATTGCTAAGTTTTTATATTTTTAAGAACATGGGCAATTTACAAATGATAATCATTGTTGTTACATTAGTGTCATGTAATCTCTCATTATTTATCGGTGCTTACAATTTCTCCCCTGTGACATTTTCATTGTGACTACTAACCACTTATTTCCACCAAAACACTTCACTCACATATACATTCATACCATTTTGATGAGGCGAAAAATGATCCGTTTTTAGGGGGTCATTTAAGCCCGGAATTGAATTTATTTGATCAAATATTGTCCTAAATCGTTCCTTTTGTGATTTTAGGTACTTTTTGAGTAAATTCTGGAAAATGAAGCATTTTGGACGTTTTTTGAGCATAAAAGTGAAGAAAACGGCAAAGTCTCAATTTTCCTTGCTGGGAACAGTACCTGACGGCGTCATCAAATTCTACATGACGGCGTCAAGAGATAAAACAAGAGGTGAAGTGGATAGAGTCCGTGACGGTCCAGAGAGTTTTACACTAAGGGGCATGACGGCGTCACCATAGGCCGTCATGGTCCCATTACACGTGACGGCCAGAGGAAATTTGCTCTTGACGGGGTCAGATCTGGATCTAGGCAATCCGATATTATTATGGGCGGCGAGTTGACGGCGTCAGATTTCTCTTCTTGACGCCGTCACGTTGGAAAATCTATATATAGTTTGTAATTTTCATTCATTAAGAGAAGACAATTAGAGGGATAACTTTGAGAAACCCTAGCACGATTTTATCAGTATTTTCAAGGGTTTTTACCCTTTGAAACCTTTCATGTTCAATTAAGATAAGTATCCTTTCAATTCATTCAATATGTCTATGTGTTGTTTGAATATATCTTACGCTTGTCTTGATTTTAACATGCTAGGCTAGATCTCTTGTGTGTTTGCTTAGATGTAGTGAAACCTAGATGTTGATTATGGGTTGATTGCTTGTTTATAGTTGTTACGGATGAATGATTTCGATGTTAGGCTTAAGAAAACTGGCAGACTTCCATAGTGTAACTTGCTTGAACGTTTGAAGAAACATGAACCAATGCGTACTAGGTTTTTATGGTTGTATTTAATGCATGAGCGAATTCTAATGATCCCATGTTAAGAGCTTCTTGCAGGCTCGACATATGAGTGAAGTAGGAGCTTATAGAGTAAGGGAAGTACGTACGCCACCCCACGAATGGTATTAAGAAATATAACCCGTCATCCACGCAACTGTAACAAACTATCAACCTGTAAAAGATATCTAGGGAGTAATGAAATCTAAGTAAACACAATTTTCCCATTTATTGTTCACACCACTAGTTTAATTAGCTTTATTTACATTTTTGTTATTTTATTTTGATTGCATCTTAGTTATTGGGTTAGTTGACTAGCAACTAATTCCGCCCACTTTTCCAAAACCCGAGATTTTACTTGCTTTTATAAAAATATAAAAATACAAAAAGAATCATCCCTCACCTCTAGACCTAGTTTTTAGGCTTTCTAATCCTAGCGACACTATTCCTGAGTTGAACAATCAATCCCCCGGTACTTGTCACTATACTATACTACAACGATCAGGTACACTGCCTGGTGGGGGTTGTAAGCTTCTCGAGATCCCTCGAGAGGTAAAGCCTGGTGCAATTCCCACGCATCAAGTTTTTGGCGCCGCAGCCCGGGAAATAGTTATTGTCTAGGTTAGAATTTCTTTTTAGGTCTACTTGCTAGATTCCTTTCTAGTAAGATTTTATTTTTATTTTTTAGGTTTTCTTTAGTCTATCTTATTTCTTCGTGTCTTTGTTCGTAATCTTTACTATCCGACATCATGGAAGGTGGTAACATCTTTGAACCCATCAACCCACCACAACAAAACCACCAACAAAAGCTGCCACTAGCAAACCAACCTCTTAGGCCCCGAACCCTAGGAGAGTATTCTCGTCCTAGCCACCAAGGCTATCGAAACACCATTGAGCTCACCCAAGGAGCCAATGTGTCCCCCTTGCAACAAACACCATCCGGTTGGTGCAAAGCAGATGAGCATTCCATGGACTTCGTTCCGAAGATCCTAACCAACATCTCAAGGATTTCCTTAAAATTGTAGATTCTATAGACCTTGATGTTACAACTAGAGAGTCGACCCGATTACGCCTATTCCAATTCTCTCTACGTGATCAAGCTAGTCAATGGCTTGAACGTTTACCTGCGGGATCCATCACCTCATGGGATGATCTCACCACTCGTTTCCTTGCTCAATTTTTCCCACCGGGGAGAATTACCAAGCTTAGAAATGATATCTTAATGTTCCAACAACATCAAGTTGAAACTCTATATGAAGTATGGACTCGTTTCAAGGACTTACTCCTAAAAGTCCCTCATCATGGCATAGATCTTTGGCTCCAAGTCCAAATCTTCTATGACCATATCGATCTCTCCACAAGGCGAACCATTGACCAATCGGCCGGTGGTAAGCTACGTGATCTAAGTGCGGATGAATCATGGGAACTCATAGAAGATCTTGATCTCTATGACAACGAAAGTTGGAATGATCCCGGTGATTTGAACAAAACGGTCAAGGCAATATCTTTGCCTTCAAACAATTCTAGCACTCCCGACCGTAAGTCAAGTTTCTCATGAAATCTTACGAAGCTCCTAAGCCTTCAAGCCAAGTGAACAAAATCGCTTCTTCATGTAAATTGTGTAGTGGCCTTCATGAAACTCATAACTGCATGGAGCTTCCAAAACATGCTTTTAAGGAATTCACATCATCACACGTTGGTCGAGGTCCTCGAAACTTTGACGAGACCTATGAGGCATGGAAGGATAAACCTAATTTCAGAGGATACCAAACTCGGAGCATATCCTTCAATGATTCCCCTCCACTCGAATGGTCCGAGCATTTTCCATCACAGAGCACTCCTAGGCAAAGCTATGAAGATGCCTTGCGAAAATTCATTCTCTCTCAAGAATTACAGCTCTCTACGCTTGAGACTAAATTTAAACAACAGCAAGACGATATGAATGACAAGATTTGTAATCTGTTAACTGCTATTAAAGAGCACGCTGTTAATAAACCAATTCAGGCTGAAGAGGTCAAATCTGTTACCGTCATGAATCAGCCAGCCTCTCCTGTGAAAATAAAAAGTCCTAGTAAACTCTTTAAACATCTGTCACCAAAGGTAAAGGACGTGAGGGACCCTGTTAACCCCTAGGACCAATCCATTTTGTAAATACTATCACCACAATATCTGCTCCTACACCTGACCAGAGCCAACAACCCACTGGAAATAAGGATCATGAAGCTAAGGATGAAACCTCAAGGTTAGACCACGAATTGACCAAAAGCCCTGCCAACTCATCCGTGGACTCCATCACTCAAGAGTCAGGCAAATTGGATGAAGTGAGAGAGAGATCAAAAGAGCATACGAAGAATCCAACAATTTTGGGTAAATCTATTATAGAGGAACCCGAGAAAATTTTGGTGGATATGACTAAAGGGAGTAGTGATAGGATTGAGGGAAGCAACTCTAAAGTTTTCAAGATTTCCTGCACTACTAGGAAGAAGCTCTTAACCGATACTTATATAGATCCTAACCTCCCTGTCAACATAATCCCCCTTTCCCTTTACAACGAAGCCTTCACTGAGCGTACATTGTATGAAGGAATCAATAACGCCAGAATTATAAAAAATCTATCAGTTATAATTGGAGAATTCGTCTATAACATTGACCTCACCGTAGTCGATGACATAGACTCAGTGACCAATATAACATTAACCAATCTTGTTCTCGGTAAACCATTTGTCGATGAGTCGGGAGTAATCCTTGACGAGAAGGATGGTAGTGCCTTATTCACCAATGGCGTCAGGAAGGTGATTTTTCGGAAGGGTAATGAGGAGGTGTACGAGTACCGTCCATCACTGGAAGGGAATATATATGGATCAAGGGATGGAGGATCGGGGAGGATAAGGCGGCGTGATCCGAATAACCTCAAAATCCCTTGTATGATCGGTCACAAGTATTTCGATAATGTCTACATTAAGGTGTTCCTACCTAAGAATTTTATGTCCCTATTCCACTATAACAATATCTGCAGATGGGGAATGATTTATAAAGGAGAAAATGTTGTTGGTAGAGATCATGAAGTCCAGGTATTCGTTGGAAATATGGCATTCACAATGGACTTTACAATCGTGGACAACATTGAGGACTATGTCGACCCAAGGTTGTCACAAGTTGTTTTCGGGGCACCCTTTTGTGAAATCACTAACTTAATGGTTGACGACCGGAACGGAATCATGACCTTCGCCGATGGAATTAGGAGGGTGTCATACCAAACGCCATACAAGAGAAGGGACCTCAAAGGAATCGATTGTGAAGGGCTTGATAAGCTAGGTTCTCAACTTATCTTATGTGATGAAGATGTTCGGAGAGGATGTAAGAACACTTCTGATTTATCATGTGGATTCTTTAAGGATGTTGGTAAACTTGGATCCAAGTATTGGGAAGATGTCTTTGAGTTTGAAGACCCAAAATACCTGCACTATGAAAGCGATACCGATATTAGAGATGACCTAGAGAGTGAAACCAACGATGAGGTCACGTAATTGCCCATGACCTTGAGTCTAGCTACAAGACTCGTAAATAAAGAAAAGCGCTTCTTGGGAGGCAACCTATGCTTTGTGTGATTTTTATTTGTTTGATTGGTATTTATTTCCGTATGCATGCTTTATTTTTATTGTTGGTAGATCATGTTTCAAAAATAAAATGGTGAAAATACTTTATTTTATCATTTGACTTAGTCTTAACTTCATCCAAAGGTATTTCGCAAAAGATAAGTGTAAGGGGAAACCCCAAATATGTTTTTAAGAAACAAAATTGATCATGATTCTCCACAATATTAAATGGACATGTATATTCGTATTTGTTAGAGTCAAATGCTTGTATCAAGTCATAATGATGTTTTGCAGGATTTTCCAGGAAGTAGGACATAAGTTTTCCAGAAATTTTCCGGAAACTTAACGTAAAGATTTATGCAGGTCACTCCTGACGGCGTCAGGAAATAATTCCTGACGGCGTCATGTGTAAAATTCTGGAAATTTTGCTAGTTTTGTTTTTCTAACGGAGTCTTAAAGTTTTTGTTAATTCTTTAGTTTTATAAACTCCAGGAAATCTGCAAACATTCATTCCACAAGCATTATATCTTACATTGCTTTCTAGGATTTATTAGTATATATAGATTGCCACCGATTTTACGTGAGGTTGCCTTGTTTGTTTTCTCAGGTTTAACAGGTTACATATGACAAGAAGATGATTTATATTCTAGAAGGGAAGCTTTGACTGTTCATTTTCTTGGAGGAAGATCTAACCTTGTTACCGCACTATCCACACCGAATGAATCAGGGGAGTATTTGCTTTCATTCTTTTACCTGTTTTACTTTTACATTCTTTAATTGAACATTAGGGACAATGTTCATCCTAAGTGTAAGGGGAGGGTAAATGATGATACCTTATAGGATACATGATGAGGCGAAAAACGAACCACTTTTAGGGGGTCATTTAAGCCCGGAATTGAATTTATTTGATTAAATATTGCCCTAAATCGTTCCTTTTGTGATTTTAGGTACTTTGGGAGTGAATTCTGGAAAAGGAAGCAATTCGAACGTTTTTGGAGCATAAAAGTGAAGAAAACGGCAAAGACTTAATTTTCCATGCTGAGAACAGTACATGACGGCGTCAAGAAGAAAATCATGACGGCGTCAAGAAGAAAATCATGACGGCGTCAAGAGTAAAATCCATGACGACCCAATGAAAACCTGAAGACGTCACAACAAGGGCGTCAAGACTATTTTTGGTGACGGCCTGCATAAGGAGTACACATGACGGCGTCAGACCCAGATCTAGGCAGTCTGAGAAATTATTTGGCGGCAAGATGACAGCGTCAGAAATTTGTTCTTGACGCCGTCACCTATCAGAATCTATATATAGTTTTCTATTTTTCATTCATTAAGGAGAAACTTGTGTGGAGAATACTAGGGCTGAACTTTGTAAACCCTAGGTCGTATTTTACAGTATTTTCAAGGGTTTTCACCCCTTGAATCCTTTCATGTTCAATTGAGATAAGTCTTTTTTCAATTCAATCAATATGCCTATGTGTTGTTTGAATATATCTTATGCTTGTCGTGATTTCAACATGCTAGCCTAGATCTATCTTGTGTTTGCTTAGATGTAATGAAACCTAGATGTTAATCATATGTTGATTACTTGTTTATAGTTGTATTGGATGAATGATTTCAATGTTAAGCTTAAAAAAACTGGCAGATCTCCATTGTGTAACATGCTTGAACGTCTTAGGAAACATGAACCGATGTGTACTAGGTTTTATTGGTTGTATTTAATGCATGAGCAAATTCTAGTGATCCCATGTTAGGAGCTTTTTAGCCGGCTCGACATAGGAGTGAAGTAGGCGCTTATAGGATTGGGGAAGTAAGTACGCCACCCCATGAATGGTATTAAGGAATACAATCCGTCATCCACGCAACTGTAACAAGTAATTAACCTGTAAAAGATATCTAGGGAGTAGTGAAACCTAAGTAAACACAATTCTCCCACATATTGCTTACAACTCTAGTTTAATTCAGTTTATTTTCATTTCTAGTATTTTATTTTGATTGCATCTTTAGTATTGGGTTAGTTGACTAGCAACTAATTTTGCCAAACTCCTTCAAACCCGAGATTTTTATTTGCTTTTATAAAATCTAAAAAATACAAAAAGAATCATCCCTCATCTCTAGACCTAGTCTTTAGGTTTTCTAATCCTAGCTACACTATTCCTAGCTGAACGATCAATCCCCCGGTACTTGTCATTATACTATACTACATCGATCAGGTACATTGCCTGGTGGGGGTTGTAAGCTTCTCGAGATCCCTCGAGAGGTAAAGCCTGGTGCAATCCCTACGCATCAAGTTTTTGGCGCCGCAGCCCGGGGAATAGTTATTGTCTAGGTTAGAATCTCTTTTTATTAGGTCTACTTGCTAGATTCCTTTCTAGAAAGATTTTATTTTTATTTTTAGGTTCTCTTTAGTCTATCTTATTTCTTCGTGTTTTTGTTCGTAACTCTTCGCCATCCAACATCATGGACGATGGTAACATCTTTGAACCCGTCATCCTACCACAACAAAACCCACCACTAGATAACCAACCTCTTAGGCCCCGAACCCTAGGAGAGTATTCCCGACCTAGCCACCAAGGCTATCGAAATACCATTGAGCTCACCCAAGGAGCTAATGTGACCCCTTTGCGATCCGACACCATCCGGTTGGTGCAAAGCGGATGTGCATTCCATGGACTTCGTTCCGAAGATCCAAACCAACATCTCAAGGACTTCCTTAAAATCGTAGATTCTATAGACCTTGATGTTACAACTAGAGAGTCAACCCGATTACGCCTATTCCAATTCTCTCTACGTGATCAAGCTAGCCAATGGCTTGAACGTTTACCCGCGGGATCCATCACCTCATGGGATGATCTCGCCACTCGTTTCCTTGCTCAATTTTTCCCACCGGGGAGAACTACCAAGCTTAGAAATGATATCTTGATGTTCCAACAACATCAAGGTGAAACTCTATATGAAGCATGGACTCGATTCAAGGACTTACTCCAAAAAGTCGCTCATCATGGCATAGATCTTTGGCTCCAAGTCCAAATCTTCTATGACCATATCGATCTCTCCACAAGGCGAGCCATTAACCAATCGGCCGGAGGTAACCTACATGATCTAAGTGCGGAACAATAATGGGAACTCATAGAAGATCTTGCTCTCTATGACAACGAAAGTTGGAATGATCCCCGTGATTTGAACAAAATGGTCAAGGCAATATCTTTGCCTTCGAACAACTCTAGCACTCCCGACCGTAGAATCATGGAACTTGAGGACCAAGTTAAGTTTCTCATGAAATCTTACGAAGCTCCTAAGCCTTCAAGCCAAGTGAACAAAATCACTTTTTCATGCGAATTATGTAGTGGTCCCCATGACACTCGTGATTGTGTGGAACTCCCCGAAACAGCTTTTGCGGACTACGCATCCTCGCGTACCGACGAAGCGAGAGATAAGTGGTACACTTTCAAACCTGAGCCAAACCCTTACGGTGATTCCTACAAACCCTCTTGGAAAAATCACCCAAACCTTAGGTGGAAACAAAATCAAGCTAATTCTTCCAATCCGCCTAATCGTTACCAATCAAACGGTCCACCCTCCAACCGTACTTTCAACAACAATCCTTCTAACAACTATGGTAGTACCAACAATCTTGAAGGATTGATGTCCAAGTTTATGGCGTCTCAAGAAGCTCGCATATCTAAGTTTGAAGCTGATTTCTAACAAAAGCAAAGCGAGATGACCACCAAAATTGACACATTGTTGAAAGTTCTCAATGACCGAGAAATGGGAGCACTCCTAAGCGACACAATCAAGAACCCGAAACTAAACGTTAATTCCATATCATCAGTTTCGTCACCCACTTCTTGTCCGCAATACTACTCAGTTAAATCAACGAGCACGTGTTTCAAGCAAAACCAAATTCTTTAAAAGGACCAATCGAATAAAACATCCGATATAAAACCGGTCAAAAGCATAGTTGAAACACCTCCCACGCAAGACCTTGACGATGAATTCAAGGAGCTTCACCTTGAACGCCCCGTCATTGATGTCTTAGCCCGTGCTCCCTACTATAGTGCCCTCCTAGAAAAGTATGAGAAGTTTAAACTAGGTAAAAATGGGACCGCCTTCGTTCAAAATAAGTTGCCTAAAAAGCTTGATGATCCGGGTATATTTGTTTTGCCTTGTAAGATAGGAAGATCTGAAGCTTTCGACACACTAGCCGATTTAGGGTCAAGCCTCAACTTGATTCCCTTATCCCTTTTCACCACTCTCAAGCTAGGAAAGTTAGAGGAGACGGAGGTATTGATAGGTCTAGCGGATGGAAGTATTGCCCACCCGGTTGGAATGATTAAGGATGTAGCTGTTTACGTAGGGAAGTTAACTATTTTAGCGGATTTTCACGTCCTAGACATGGTTAGTGACACTACATGCCCATTGTTAGTAGGAAGAGGATTTTTAGCAACCACTAGCGCCATGATAGATTGTAAGGAGTCTAAGATAGCGGTAGGTGAGGGCGACACTTGGTCGGTATATGATGTTAAGAAACATAGCTACGATTGTGAGGATGAACCGACACCACATTGGGTAGAGATGAATAGGAGACCATCTAGATATGGACCTTGGATAGAAAGGAACATTATAAGACCTCAACGCCCATTCTATCTAGAAAAAGGTTTCATCGAAAAGACACATTCGGTGGAACAACTCATAACTAGAGATGAAGAGCTAGATCCTTTTGAGGACCCCTTAGTCTTTAGGAAGATGATTGAGTTCTTAAGCGTAATGCCTATTAATATAGAGATGAATAAGTGGAAAAGAGAGGGAGATAAGTGTAAATGGAGGTGGGACAAGCCACCTAAGGAAGGTGACGGATCATGGCATATGAAGATGACTTTGTATGATCCGGATGAAGAAAAGTTTGAAAGGTCATACCGTACTAAGAAAACCGATAGGAAGTTAAAACCTAAGTTTGATCCCAAAGATGTCCTCAATGAGGAACTCACCCGTATCACGTAGTAACCCATGACCTTGAGTCTAGCTACAAGACTCGTAAATAAAGAAAAGCGCTTCTTGGGAGGCAACCCATGTTTTGTGTGATTTTTATTTTGTTTGTTTGTTATTTGCTTCCGTATGCATGCTTTATTTTTATTGTTGGTAAATCATGTTTCAAAACTAAAATAGTGAAAATACTTTATTTTGTTGTTTGGCTTAGTCTTAACTTCATCCAAAGGTATTTGGCAAAAGATAAGTGTAAGGGGAAACCCCAAATACATTTTTAAGAAACAAAACCGATCATGATTCTCCACAATATTAAGTGAACATGTATATTCGTATTTGTTAGAGTCAAATGCTTGTATCGAGTCATAATGATGTTTTGCAGGATTTTCCAGAAAGTAGGATGAAGTTTTTCTAAAATTTTTCCAGAAACTTAACATAAGAATTTCTGCATGTCACTTCTGATGGCGTCAGGAATTAATTCCTGACTGCGTCATGTGTAAAATTCTGGAAATTTTACCAGTTTTGTTTTTCTAACAGAGTATTAAAGTTTTTGTTGAATTATCAGTTTTATAATCTCCAGGAAATCTGCAAACATCATTCCACAAGCATTATATCTTATTTTGTTTTCTAGGATTTATTAGCATATGTGGATTGCTATTTTATGCGAGGTTGCCTTGTCTGTTTTCTCAGGTTTTACAGGTTATGTATGACAAGAAGATGATTATTATTCTGGAAGGGAAGCTTTGATTGTTCATTCTCTTGGAGGAAGATCTAACCTGGCCGCCTAATTATCCATGCCGAGCGAATCAGGGGAGTATTTGATTTCATTTGTTTTACTTATTTCACTTTTACATTCTTTACCTGAACATTGGGGACAATGTTCATCCTAAGTGTAAGGGGAGGGTAAAATGATGATACCTTACAGATACACTTTCGCTTGAGTTTGTTTGTTTGATAGTAGATGTGTAATAAAACTATGAGAAATACTTGTTAGTGCAATTTTAGCGCCAAATTTAAAATTTTTTACAACATTTAGGAGTGAAACTTTAGCCATAGCAAGCGTCTCATGGATAGGAGATTGTATAACTAGCACAAAACCGTACTATTCAGAAAAATTTTCCACCCAAATATGTGAGGTTCGCCTTTAGATTTGATAGGAAAAACATTTCCTATTAGTGCTTATGAGTGTACCGGTAGCATTTAGATTATAGAACTTGCGTTAGTGATGCATCCCGAGACCGCTAGTGAGACTACATTCGTGTAGTAGGATTTACTACATGATAAGAGGCATTAGGATCACCCTTGTGTTTAACCAGTATCAAAATTACTTGACCATTTAAGTCATATTACTTGGCTAGTTAAGTCAATTAATTTTTCCCACACCTTAGCGTTGTACTCATTTTTAGTACACGAAACCCCTAGTACACCCCTCCGAGCCTATCTTTTCGTTTCTAACTTTAAGCATTTTACTTAACGGAAGAATTTGTTACACCTCACTTAAATTTACACCCAAATCGCCTTAGCCTTCCGTGTATGCACTCATTTTTAGTGCATTATTGTTATGTGTTAAACCCTAAGTTAATTATCTAATTGATTACATGGTTGCTAAGTCGAGTCATATCCTTGTACATATTGTTTTGGGACGATTGGGACTCATGGGTAAAGTACTTATTTTATGGAGTAATGGGGAAGAACATCATATATTACCCCCGTATGTGCGTTAATCTTAAAAGTACTCCAAGTGTTTTGATTTTCTTAATTCGAGTCATTAGATTAATTTATTGTAAAGTATGTAAAAATTCAATTGTAAAGGGAATTTTCATTCCCTGTAATGTATTATTTTGGATGGTAAGGTAAGAGTGTATGCAAAATAAAAAAATAAAATCAAATAAAATCAAAAAAAAAATAAAAAAAAACAAGAAAAAGAAAAAAAAATAGAAAAAGAAAAAGAGAAAAACATACGGACTACCATCCCTTTCCATTCTATGTTCATTTTAGGTTTTTTTTTCTTTTTGATTTATTAGCTTAAGTCGAGTCTAGTCTTGGCTTAGCAACGCCATATTGTACATGTAATTAACTAAGATTGTTAACTCGCCACCAGTAAAGACTGCCTATATCCAACAAAACCGTGTATTCCATATCCCTACACCTAATGTTACAACCCTTTAAAAGACCTCTTTGATAGTTTATCATAGGTGCTTACGCCATGTGGTGGAGGTTTGATCCTTTCCCAAGCCTATGGTAATCTATTTTGCTATGACAGGTAGTGAGAGATGTTTTCCATTTCCATAATGTGATATTACTTTATTACACCCGAGAGTTGTGAGTATCTAAACACTATTTGTGAGGTGCTAGTGTATGACCTCCGTGCTTGTCTATGGTATTTAGTGGAACGATTATTTGTTGTACTTACTTTTATATTAGTGTTAAATGACCCCTAACTTGTATTTTGACTAGAATAAAAGCGCATTTGCTTGAGGACAAGCAAATCTCAAGTGTAAGGGTATATGATGAGGCGAAAAATGAACCACTTTTAGGGGGTCATTTAAGCCCGGAATTGAATTTATTTGATCAAATATTGCCCTAAATCGTTCCTTTTGTGATTTTAGGTACTTTGGGAGTGAATTTTGGAAAATGAAGCAATTCATACGTTTTTGGAGCATAAAAGTGAAGAAAACGGCAAAGACTTAATTTTCCATACTGAGAACAGTACCTGACGGCGTCAAGAGTAAAATCCATGACGACCCAATGAAAACCTGAAGGCGTCACAACAAGGGCGTCAAGACTATTTTTGGTGACGGCCTGCATAAGGAGTACACATGACGGTGTCAGACCTAAATCTAGGCAGTCCGAGAAATTATTTGGCGGCAAGATGACGGCGTCAGAAATTTGTTCTTGACAACGTCACCTATCAGAATCTATATATAGTTTTCTACTTTTCATTCATTAAGGAGAAACTTGTGTGGAGAATACTAGGGCCGAACTTTGTAAACCCTAGGTCGTATTTTACAGTATTTTCAAGGGTTTTCACCCCTTGAATCCTTTCATGTTCAATTGAGATAAGTCTTCTTTCAATTCAATCAATATGTCTATGTGTCGTTTGAATATATCTTATGCTTGTCTTGATTTCAACATGCTAGGCTAGATCTATCTTGTGTTTGCTTAGATGTAATGAAACCTAGATGTTAATTATATGTTGATTACTTGTTTATAGTTGTATTGGATAAATGATTTCAATGTTAGGCTTAAGAAAACTGGCAGATCTCCATTGTGTAACATGCTTGAACGTCTTAGGAAACATGAACCGATGTGTACTAGGTTTTATTGGTTGTATTTAATGCATGAGCAAATTCTAGTGATCCCATGTTAGGAGCTTCTTAGCCGGCTCGACATAGAAGTGAAGTAGGCGCTTATAGGATTGGGGAAGTAAGTACGCCACCTCATGAATGGTATTAAGGAATACAATCCGTCATCCACGCAACTGTAACAAGTAATTAACCTGTAAAAGATATCTAGGGAGTAGTGAAACCTAAGTAAACACAATTCTCCCCCATATTGTTTACAACTCTAGTTTAATTTAGTTTATTTTCATTTATAGTATTTTATTTTGATTGCATCTTTAGTATTGGGTTAGTTGACTAGCAACTAATTCCGCCAAACTCCTTCAAACCCGAGATTTTTAATTGCTTTTATAAAAACTAAAAAATACAAAAAGGATCATCCTTCATCTCTAGACCTAGTCTTTAGGTTTTCTAATCCTAGCGACACTATTCCTAGCTGAACGATCAATCCCCCGGTACTTGTCATTATACTATACTACATCGATCAGGTACACTGCCTGGTGGGGGTTGTAAGCTTCTCGAGATCCCTCGAGAGGTAAAGCCTGGTGCAATCCCTACGCATCAATACACTTTCACTTGAGTTTGTTTGTTTGATGGTAGGTGTGTAATAAAACTATGAGAAATACTTGTTAGTGTAATTTTAGCGCCAAATTTAAATTTTTTTACAACATTTAGGAGTGAAACTTTAGCCTTAGCAAGCGTCTCATGGATAGGAGATTGTATGACTAGCACAAAACCGTACTATTCAGAATAATTTTCCACCCAAATATGTGAGGTTCGCCTTTAGATTTGATAGGAAAAGCATTTACTATTAGTGCTTATGAGTGTACCGGTAGCATTTAGATTCTAGAACTTGCGTTAGTGATGCATCCTAAGACCGCTAGTGAGACTACATTCGTGTGGTAGGATTTACTACATGATAAGTGATGAGTGCTCAAACACTCATCATTTTTGTCGTATTTAAACTGCCAACATACAAAAAAAACAATCAAAAAGTCATCAAAATACTGAAATTATCCCATGGATTGTGTTTTATGTGTTTTAAATGCAAAATGAGCAAAAACAAATGAAAAATGATCAAAGTTTGCAATATTGGCAGTTTCAGTCCCTATGCATTTATTTTGAAAGAAATGTCAACCCAAGTCCTTCAAAAATCAAAAGTTATCAAAAATGGACTTTGGGTGAAAAGTTTGGAAAATCTACATGTTTGGTCCCTGGAGTTTGAAAATTAACAGAAAAGGTCCCTAGGAATTTTTTAAAAAGTGGAAAATGAAAATAATGGTCCTTGTGTTATTGGAGTTTGGCAATAGTGGTCCTTGTGAATACTTTGGAAAACCTACATCTACAGCCCCTCAACTTTGGTGGAATTACATTTTTGGTCCTTGTGTTTACTATAATACCAAACGGACCCTTGGCTGCTATTAAAACCCAACAAACAAACCCAAAACACAACCAATCCAATACCACCTTATCACTCCAGGCCCACTCCAACACCAGCCCACTCCAACACCAGCCCATCACCAACGCCAGCCCACCCTCCTTCAATATACTCCCCCATTTTTAATAAACATCAAAGGTCAAACCTTTGACCTTTCTTCCCCTCCCAACCTGTAAAACCAAACCAACACTCAACCTCCCCCCTCCTCCACCTCAGCAGCCCATTCTATGTTCCCCCCAACTCCCACGAAGATACAAGAGTCCTTAATTGCTCCCAATTATCCTCACTCAAGCCCCTGACAAGAAAGAAAAAAAATGGCGCCAAAACATTTCAAAGGTCAAGATTGAGTGTTAATCATCCAACGGCTCAAATACATGGTGGGATTTGCTCAGAAGCTTCACCAAACCCTAATGGCCCCATATAAATGGAAAAAGAAGCAGAGAGCAGTAGTGGGTAGTTTTTTAAGCTTATTGTAATTTTCTACTTTATGTAAAATTTAAATTCCAAGTTTTAATTTAGCTTTTCAGTGTATCCTAAGTTTCATCAAGTGTAATTCTCAACTTTTCAGTTAATGAAATCCAAGTTTTCTATTTAAATTCAACTCTTTCATATTTTAGTTAAATTCTTATGTTTGTATGAATTAGTATTAAAACTTGTTTCTAATGTTCCACAAGTTCATATTAGGTCTTAGTTAAGTTTTTATAAGCTCTTTTAAGCATCAAACCTGTTTCTAGTTCAACTCTCAAAAAATTACAAGAAATTAGAATTAAATAGAGAAAAAAATAAAATAAAAAAGAGGAAGAACAGAAGAAATGGAGCAATAAGCTATGGAGAATGGGTCTAGAGCTTATGGTAAGCATTAGGGTGTGAAAAGTTTACTGGTTCATCAGATTTAAGCATTGGATAAATTGTGAGTTCCAAATTCCATTTTATACCATTCACTGTACAAGTGCTTATTGCACTGCTTGTTGCTTCTTTTGTGCTTATTTGATGTTATTTAGTTGTAATATAACTTAAAATCTCATTGTTGTTTACCAAAATCAATAGTTGCTGAGTATTTCCAATTTCAGTCCATTTTAGTATATGGGTGATTTCTGAGTTGTTGTTGTTGTTAGTGACATATTTGTGCTTAAATAGGTTTAGGTGATCATAATTTAGGCTTCTGAGATTAGTAGTTTGGCTGTAATTCTTGTTTACTTTGAAAATCTTCACAACTGTCAAGTAAAGGAGTGTTTGGATTAGTGAATATCATCACTGATCCCTGTGTTTTGTTGGTTGAATTTGGTTTATGTAGCATTCATAAGTTCTTAGTATATCATTTTGAGCACAAAAACAGTTGGTGTTTTGGTCCAAAGTCAAAATCATAAGAATCTCACCATCATAGTTAACTGTGGAGTCCTTTAGGTTCATAAACCTTCATATCATTGCATAAGTTATAGTTATAACTTATTTTGGTCTTATTTTAACATCGTGCATCTTTTTCAGTCACTAAAGTAAGATTAAAAGTCAGAATAGTCAAGTTATCAAGTTTTCACAAAAAGTCAAAATGCATATGTCTCAGATTTTCCATTTTTTCCATGAATTTTCCTGAATTTTAAGTAGGGTTTTAGGCTTTGAAACTTCTTGGGTGATTAGTCTACCAGCTATACTTGAGTTTCCTGCAATTTGTATATTTTTGTGATTTTTTGTTGTGGACAAAATTGCCCCTCAAACACACTTGCAGGGAAACTGACTCCCCTGTGCAACAGACCATCAGGCCACCACCACCACTTTGGTGGTTGATTGTGGCCACCTCAGTGGGTCCCACTGGTCCATTTTGGGTTCCCTCAACCCCCCTCCTGGCAACCTTCAAATTTTGACCAAGAGATTGACCTTAGACCCTGTGGACCCCACTTGCAACCCTTCCCAAGTCTGTCCCATTTCTGTTTCAGTTCTCAAATTACCACAGTGCTCATTCTGGCTTTTTAGCTTATTCACATAGCTTATTTGAGTGAATCTTGTTTAAACTTGTTCAAATAACTTAAGTGAACCAGAATTAACCATGGTGGACCCCACATAAGCCCATTTGAGCTTAATTCCTTTCTCAGTCAAAGAAAGTCAACTGTTGGACAAATAAGCACTCAAAGTGCTTATTTCTGAGTTTCATAAAAAGTGTTTTTATAAAAGTTGTTAGTTTTTAGTGTAAAAATAGTTTGGAAAAAGAAAAAACACAAAAAACCAAATTTAATTTTAGTGATAGCTTCTATTTAATAGAAATTATCTTCTTAATTTTCTTTTTAGCTTATTTATAAGCACTCTAGCATTTTTATATTTTTATTAAATCTCTTTTATATTAAAGTAATTTTAAAAAAATTTCCAGATTTTTCTTTTGTCATTTAGTGGTTTTTAGAATTAATTTTAGTTTAATTAATTGTTAATTAATAATTAAGAATTAAATAGCATAATTAGATTTTATTAAGTAACACCTAGTTTTTATAATTTTTATAGCTTTTATATAAGTTAAAACATTTTTATAAATTTTTCTAGAATTTCTACTGTTCATTTTTTATTTTTTAGAATATAATTAGTTTAATTGGTAATTAATTAATTATCTGAATAATAATTAGTAAATTAGTTTAAAAATATATAAAATCAACTTTTTATAATTTTTTAGGATTCCTGTGATGATTAATTAGATTTATAAAAATCTTCTTAATTATCTAAGTCTTTTTAGTAATTTTTAATAATTTAAATCAATATAATTAGTTAATAAATAAATAAATAGTAATTAATTAATAATAAATAATTAAATAGTGTAAAAATAATTTTTCTTTTTCTAAAAATTTTCTTTATTTATTAGGATTGTAAAAATAATAATTCCACACTCGTAGCTTTTTCAGTTCATCAGTTGTACTTTCTTTCACGTTCGTCAGTGTACGTTTTTAATTAAAACGTACATTTTTAGGTTTTAGCTCGTTTCTCCTTAATCTTAATTCCAGTAATCAATCACATAGCTTTCCTAAGCTGTTTCATTTCATAATTTTCAAATAATTCTTATCACAACCCTTTTCTGTGAATAATCACCCGATCACAAGCACGCTAAAGCACAATCCACACCTCGTCGGAACATAACGACCTGGTGATACCCTTTATTATCCGGAAGCATTGGTCTAGGTGGTTTGACTTTGTTGACCATAAACTTGGTCAATTTACGTTGACTGTTCTGAGCCAATCAATAAGAGGCATTAGGATCACCCTTGTGTTTAAACCCGTATCATAATTACTTGACCATTTAAGTCATATTACTTGGCTAGTTAAGTCAATTAATTTTTCCCACACCATTAGCGTTGTACTCATTTTTAGTACACGAAACCCCTAGTACACCCCTCCGAGCCTATCTTTTCACTTCTAACTTTAAGCATCTTACTTAAAGGAAGAATTTGTTACAACCCACTTAAATGTATACCCAAATCGCCTTAGCCTTCCGTGTATGCACTCATCTTTAGTGCATTATTGTTATATGTTTAAACCCTTAGTTAATTATCTAATTGATTACATGGTTGCTAAGTCGAGTCATATCCTTGTACATATTGTTTTGGGCCGATTGGGACTCATGGGTAAAGTACTTGTGTTATGGAGTAATGGGGAAGAACATCATATATTACCCCCATATGTGCGTTAATCTTAAAAAGTACTCCAAGTGTTTTGATTATCTTAATTCGAGTCATTAGATTAGTTTATTGTAAAGTATGTAAAAATTCAAGTGTAAGGGGAATGTACATTCCCTATGATGTGTTATTTTGGATGGTAGGATAAGAGTGTATGAAAAAAAAAAATTAAAAAAAAAATCGAAAAATCAAGAAAAAGAAAAAAAAAATAGAAAAAGAAAAAAAAACGGACTACCATCCCGTTTCATTCTATGTTTATTTTATGTTTTTGTTATTTTTGATTTATTAGCTTAAGTCGAGTCTAGTCTTGGCTTAGCAACGCCATATTGTACATGCAATTAACCAAGATGATTAACTCGCCACCAGTAAAGATTGCCTTTATCCAACAAAACCGTGTATTCCATATCCCTACACCTAACGTTATAACCCTTTGAAAGACCTCTTTGATAGTTTATCTTAGGTGCTTACGCCATGTGGTGGAGGTTTGATCCTTTCCCAAGCCTATGGTAATCTATTTTGCTATGACAGGTAGTGAGAGATATTTTCCGTTTTCATATTGTGATATATACTTTATTACACCCGAGAGATGTGAGTATCTAAACACTATTTGTAGGTGCTAGTATATGACCTCCGTGCTTGTCTTTGGTCTTTAGTGGAACGATTATTTATTGTAATTACTTTTACATTAGTGTTAAATGACCTCTAACTTGTATTTTGATTAGAATAAAAGCGCATTTGCTTGAGGACAATCAAATCTCAAGTGTAAGGGTATATGATGAGGCGAAAAATGACCCATTTTTAGGTGGTCATTTAAGCCCGGAATTGAATTTATTTGATCAAATATTGCCCTAAATCGTTCCGTTTGTGACTTTAGGTACTTTTCGAGTAAATTCTGGAAAAGGAAGCATTTTGGACTTTTTTGGAGCATAAAAGTGAAGAAAACGGCAAAGTCTCAATTTTCATTGCTGGGAACAGTACCTGACGGCGTCACCAAATTCTACATGACGGCGTCAAGAGATAAAACAAGAGGTGAAGTGAATAGAGTCCGTGACGGTCCAGAGAGTTTTACACTAAGGGGCATAACGGCGTCACCATAGGCCGTCATGGTCCCATTACACGTGACGGCCAAAGGAAATTTGCTCTTGACGCGTCAGATCTGGATCTAGACAATCCGATATTATTATGGGCTGCGAGTTGACGGCGTCAGATTTCTCTTCTTGATGCCGTCACGTTGGAAAATCTATATATAGTTTTGTAATTTTCATTCATTAAGAGAGGACAATTAGATGGATAACTTGGAGAAACCCTAGCACGATTTTATCAGTATTTTCAAGGGTTTTTACCCTTTGAAACATTTCATATTCAATTAAGATAAGTATCCTTTCAATTCATTCAATATGTCTATGTGTTGTTTGAATATATCTTACGTTTGTCTTGATTTTAACATGCTAGGCTAGATCTCTTGTGTGTTTGCTTAGATGTAGTGAAACCTAGATGTTGATTATGGGTTGATTGCTTGTTTATAGTTGTTAGGGATGAATGATTTCGATGTTAGGCTTAAGAAAACTGGCTGACTTCCATAGTGTGACTTGCTTGAACGTTTTAAGAAACATGAACCAATGCGTACTAGGTTTTTTATGGTTGTATTTAATGCATAAGTGAATTCTAATGATCCCATGTTAGGAGCTTCTTGCAGGCGCGACATAGGAGTGAAGTTGTCACAACTCGTAATTTCAGGCCATTTCCCAAACTTCGACAATTTACTATTCATAAATCACTATTCATCGTTTTACTATTCATCATTTTTTAGGTCAATTTGATATTCTGAGAAGTGTTCAAAAATTTTACTATTCACCAAGTACTATTCATTTCCAGAAAGAAAATACTATTCACGTGCATTGCTCATTTCATCGTAAATTTAGTTTACGAGTACTTAAATTCGCGTAACCGTATTGGTTCAGGTGCGAATTCATGCATTATCATTTGGGACACTTCATACAGACTAGAAATAGTCTACATATCATCATAATAGCATTTGCATACTATACCACTCGTTAACCCGCGATAAATAAATATAACCAACATATCTAAAAATCCCCACGATGGTTCCGATATATTTTTAAACTCCTTACAACGTCATAAAAATTATAAAATTCATTTACCCGGTATTTTGGAAATTTATTTAATTTATATCGTAAGTTTATTATAATTACGACGGTTTTCGTAGAAACTAAACAATAATCATTCAAACACCCAATACTTGTATCCGAGATATTTTCACAACTTTTATGACTTTATTATGTCCCGATTAACTTCGTCAAAATTTATTTCAACTCGGCACAATTTATTTTTAGTTAATCCGGTACCCAAAACTTATAACATAACACATTATATACACTAATAACAAAGGATACAAATTAAATAGCAAGCAAACTACCATTTTCCTACCTTAAATACATACATGTCACATGGTTACTTCCATTTGATAACTTAATTACAACTTTGCCCTAAACTAACTAAATATCTAAAAACCGAAATCACATTTCACACTTAGATTATTTAGATCAAAACTTGCACTTTTTCTCTCTTTTTCCTCTTGAAACCCACGACCCAAACATAAACAACACCAAGATCCATAATTTTTTCCAAGATCAAGCCCTATTCTAGTTCATTTGATTATCCTTGTTAGGGTTTTGCAATACAAACTCAAGGATCATAAGGTTTTCATCATCCAAGCTTCATAATCTTTCAAAGTAAGTTTACAAAATTTATTTTCATCATTTCTTCAAGTATTTATTTTGATCATATGGTTTTCATACAAGATTCTATGCATATGTTAGCTTGTACCACTCATAATATACACTTATGTCTTTGAAACCCTAGAAATGGAAACTTTTGTTAGATCCACTAGATTGATGATGTTTTAGAACCCATGACACCTTAAGAAGGTGTATGGTAGGATTAGACTAGATTTGTGGTGATTGGAAGTGATTTGGGTGGATTAGAAACTAGTTTAGAACACTAGAAATGGATTTGGAACCTATTTATAAACCTACTGTCCCAAATTTGAAATCCTGGAAAACTCAGTAACTCAGGGGAACTTTTCAACCAAATATTTAGAAAATACTTTCAAAAACGAAGCCGTAGGCGAAAGAACGGATTAAAACGAGCTTATAACGAAGGAGATATGATTTTTGCAAATTTATTGACGAAAACTATTTTTCTGAAAATTGTTTGCTGTTGGACGATTTTTGGTGGACAAACCGAGGCGTTAGACGTAACCTAGAGAAGCCGAGTTATCAAAAATATATTAGTACATACTAAGACGAATCCGTGGATATAAAGAACGAAAAAAATGAACTTAAAACGACCAAGTTATTCACGTTTCAAAATCGGCAAAAATTCTATATAATTGACAGCTTTTACTAGATATAATAATAATACTACTTCTACGTACTAAATCCTAAATTTTCTAGAAATACTACTAAATTTCCAAATTCATAACTAATGAAGTACTTATGCTTACGAGTATATTATTACAACTATTAGACATTACTTCAAGGTTTTCAAGGCGAAGCTTGTAACACTAATTTTCTATATACGATATACTACGACAAGTTTTACAAGTCTAGTTAAGACTTATTTTTCTCAAGTATGGAATATATTTTACTATGACTATAACTAGTATATTTTTAAGTTATGAGTGGTGTAGGTATCATGTGCATGTGCATTCATTACATCATTTCATGATCTAAAGTAGATCATTTTCACTCATCTTAGGTTGCGGCTAGTGTTCGCGCCTTATTGTCCCGATCATTTTACCATCATTGTATCATCATACCAGGTGAGTCATAGCCCCACTTTTACTTGTTTAATGACTTTATAAACTCTTTGGGGGAGATACATGCTTCAATACTTGTTCTATGCTTTTATACGATTTGAATTACTTATGGGGAAGAATACACTGCTTGAATTATTTTTATACAATGCCAAAGTATTAAATTCCATACATTGCTTAAGTTGCCTTACTACCAAGTTAAGTCCCCTTTATTATCATGGACCGTTAATTATAATGCCAAGTGAGAGTGAGTGAATAGATCTATTGAGGGTGACGCCTCTATTCGTGTTTGGGTTGCTCCAACGGAATTACAAATGCATTTCATGTCTAAACAATTTGAGTGCCTAGTAACCACTCCTTTGGGGCCAATACTATGTCTAGCTTCGGGGTCATGAGCTTAAGAGACAATGTAGCATTTTGACATCTTATTACTTTACTTTATACTTGGGCTATTGTACATACGAGATTACTTATAAAGTCACGATACTTTTCCATCACTATTACTACTGAATTACGATGCTTTTACATCAATCTTATTACTTTTGTTTACACAAACCAAACTTATTACTTTTAGCAGTGGGTTGTGAACACACATGTTACAAGTCTCTTATGGCGGGACTTGTAACTGAGTGGATTTACGATGCCTTTGCTGGGAAATCTTCATTCATATGCATTACATTCTTTTTCACAAGACTCTATGAACTCACCAACCTCGTGTTGACACTTTAGCATGTATTTTCAGGTTTTAAGCAATGACACGCTACAGGAGGTTTTGGCAGGGCATGGCATGGTCATAGAAGACTCTGATATTCATTTGGGGACTGTTTTAATGTATTTTTAAAGGCCTACTTCTGCACTACTTTTAACATTGTAAATTCAACATTTTTGATTAAACTATTTTATTCTAAATGATTCAAGTGAAAACCATTTTTGTACTTGTGTTGTGATACCGATTGAGTTACACCCCAGCTACATGTATGCTTCCGCTGGACCCGATTTTGGGGGTGTGACAGATTGGCATCAGAGCTTTGGCTATAGCGAACTGAGTGTTTTTAAAACCTAGACTATAGCTACTTTCAAGAAAACTTAACACTATGACCATCACGTGCCTGCCTGCCAAGCTGAAGCCTCACTTGTGGTTTGTTGCTGACATATGTGATGAGATTTGTATCTCATTATCTGTATATTACATTCATTTATTATAGTTGATTACTATAATTATCTTTCATATAAGCATGTTCATGTATCATATATGTCACAGCATTATGTTTTTCCTTGTGTAGTTTCATCATTTGACCTCGAGTTTGGTCACTTGCCTTTGTCTTTCAGAACGTCTTGGTATTTGTGAAGGACATAGTCTTAGTATGACCGAGCTGAGTATTTCAAAATTCATGGAACCTCGGTGGAATATAGACTGGTCATCTATATTCAACCCGGGATAGTGAGATATAGGCTGACCACCTATGTCTGACTCAGAAACGAATTTTGCAACACTGAGAATAGTTATAATAAAATTTTGTCTGGATTGAATCCTTTACTCGATTTCCAAATGCTTCATTCATGTGTGTGTATACTCTCGTTGTCAGAACATTCATACTTTTCATCACCTCGTGAACCGCCGCTTGGAAGCACGTCAATTGATCATTTCATCTCATGAACATTCACGTCTATGCATGATACACTTATATCATAGTATTTTCTTTTATCACAATCTCATTTTGTCGCAGTTGGCACAGTCTCTTCCCTTCTTGCCATCATTATTATTTCCCTTCCCCATCCCCATATATATAAGGAATTAGCTGACACTATATAGTTTCCTATGCCACTCATCACTCACTACTCCCTATATTGATAAGTGGATATTATCAATGACCACCCTAGGAAAGACTTTCCATACCATCTATAAGGAGGATCCCTCGGTACATTAAGACCATTCAAAACTCAACAGAAATATCAGGATATCACAAAACCATTCGAACCACTATCACTGGCCTGATCGCCAAAAATTCTACCATCTAGAAAGTATTGGCTTGGCTGAATTACAGGATTAGTTTCGATACGCGTGCTCACTAAGCAACACCATAGAGATAAATCCAACCTCTTAACCGAGACTATAGATTGAACATGTCCTCACCAATAGACTTTATTCAAACATGTTAGACACCTATGCACTTGTGCAGACATACATACCTGGCTATTTTATCCTCTTAATACTTTCACTTTTAAATGGATTTTTCTCCAAACTACAGTTATACAAAACGTATATCTTGTAAGAAATACTTTTCTGAGGCTCTTGTTTTGACAAGCAAATTTCTTTTGGTTAATCTCTACAAAACTATTGAATGTCAAGAAATTTTAAACATCGATCTTTGGTAAATCATACTATCCACCTCGTGTAGAAAATACTTCTATCTTGCATAACTATTAAATTCTGAAACATCAAGAAAAATGTTACTTAAAAAGACGTTTGCTTAAAGTTGTAAATTTATTTATTCAGGGAAGGTTTATGACCAAAACACACAATCTCAAAACAAACCTTGAAAATCAATCACTATATTACATCAATTATACGCTTTGGGCTTTGCGAATTGATGACATAGAGCTTGGGGAAAATCTTAGTAATGGAAGCTAAGCATCGTAGGTGGAGAAAGACTCAATTCAAGACATCCTGCGGAATCTATTATTTTCAACAACACCCTTTGACGGACTTAACCTTGTGAGTCTTTCAAACAAGATTCATGATATCCATTTCAATTATTCCTAATAGAGGAATTTGGTTCACCTCAAAATCCTAGCGATTCTATTAAGATTCTTTTGGAATTACACCACCTATCATCTGCAGACCAATGGTCAGAAATTAGAGAACGATTCAAACATAGGGAGATATGCTCAGAGCATGAGTGATTGACAATAGAAATGGTTGGAATAACCATTTGCCATAAATCGGATTCTTTTACAACCATAGTTACCACACGAGCTTAAAGACTACATCATTTGGAACACTCTATGGTCGAAGTGCCAACATCCATTGACGAATCGAAATTTTGAAAAGCCCAACTCACTAGTCTAGTAAGCATTCATGAAATAATCTGGAATTTCCTACAAATCAAGAATCAGTTACAAGTTCGATAAATTGTAAACCCTTAGAATTTCAAGTTGGTGGCAGGGTTATGTTGAAAGATTCTGCCTAGGAAAGGCATGTTACCATTCAGAAAAATTCAGAAAGTTAAACCCGATATACACTGGACTATTTAACATTTCAGACCGAGTAGCCCTAGTGGCCGTTAGACTTGAGCTCCTATTAGAGCTCAGTAGCTTACACGACTCAATTATCCCCACTTTTCCACCAATACCACTCCAGAGACCAACACAAACTGAACTTCGGGATGAAGTTCCTTTTAGAGGGGAAGAATGTCACAACTCGTAATTTCAAGCCATTTCCCAAACTTCGACAATTTTACTATTCATAAATCACTATTCATCATTTTACTATTCATCATTTTTTAGGTCAATTTGATATTCTGATAAGCGTTCAAAAATTTTACTATTCACCAAGTACTATTCATTCCGGAAAGAAAATACTATTCACGTGCATTGCTCATTTCATCGTAAATTTAGTTTATGAGTACTTAAATTCGCGTAACCGTATTGGTTCAGGTGCGAATTCATGCATTATCATTTGGGACACTTCATACGGACTAGAAATAGTCTACATATCATCATAATAGCATTTGCATACTATACCACTCGTAGAATATTCATATTATTATTTTTGGTATGTTTAACGTTTTACGTTTATTTATCTTAATTAAACATTAACCCGAGATAAATAAATATAACTAACATATCTAAAAATCCCCACGATGGTTCTGATATATTTTTAAACTCCTTACAACGTCATAAAAATTATAAAATTCATTTACCCGGTATTTTAGAAATTATTTAATTTATATCGTAAGTTTATTATAATTACGACGGTTTTCGTGGAAACTAAACAATAATCATTCAAACACCCAATACTTGTACCCGAGATATTTTCACAACTTTTATGACTTTATTATGTCCCGATTAACTTCGTCAAAATTTATTTCAACTCGGCACAATTTATTTTTAGTTAACCCGGTACCCAAAACTTATAACATAACACATTATATACACTAATAACTAAGGATACATTTTAAATAGCAAGCAAACTACCATTTTCTTACCTTAAATACATACATGTCACATGGTTACTTCCATTTGATAACTTAAATACAGCTTTTCCCTAAACTAACTAAATATCTAAAAACCTAAATCACATTTCACACTTAGATTATTTAGATCAAAACTTGCACTTTTTCTCTTTTTCCTCTTGAAACCCAGGACCCAAACATAAACAACACCAAGATCCATAATTTTTTCCAAGATCAAGCCCTATTCTAGTTCATTTGATTATCCTTGTTAGGGTTTTGCAATACAAACTCAAGGATCATAAGGTTTTCATCATCCAAGCTTCATAATCTTTCAAAGTAAGTTTACGAAATTTATTTTTATCATTTCTTCAAGTATTTATTTTGATCATATGGTTTTCATACAAGATCTTATGCATATGTTAGCTTGTACCACTCATAATATACACTTATGTCTTTGAAACCCTAGAAATGGAAACTTTTGTTAGATCCACTAGATTAATGATGTTTTAGAACCCATGACACCTTAAGAAGGTGTATGGTAGGATTATACTAGATTTGTGGTGATTGGAAGTGATTTGGGTGGATTAGAAACTAGTTTAGAACACTAGAAATGGATTTGGAACCTATTTATAAACCTACTGTCCCAAATTTGAAATCCTGGAAAACTCAGTAACTCAGGGGAACTTTTCAACCAAATATTTAGAAAATACTTTCAAAAACGAAGCCGTAGGCGAAAGAACGGATTAAAACGAGCTTATAACGAAGGAGATATGATTTTTGCAAGTTTATTGACGAAAACTATTTTTCTGAAAATTGTTTGCTGTTGGACGATTTTTGGTGGACAAACCGAGGCGTTAGACGTAACCTAGAGAAGCCGAGTTATCAAAAATATATTAATACATACTAAGACGAATCCGTGGATATAAAGAACGAAGAAAATGAACTTAAAACGACCAAGTTATTCACGTTTCAAAATCGGCAAAAATTCTATATAATTGACAGCTTTTACTAGAAATAATAATAATACTACTTCTACGTACTAAATCCTAAATTTTCTAGAAATACTACTAAATTGCCAAATTCATAACTAATGAAGTACTTATGCTTACGAGTATATTTTTACGACTATTAGACATTACTTCAAGGTTTTCAAGGCGAAGATTGTAACACTAATTTTCTATATACGATATACTGCGACAAGTTTTACAAGTCTAGTTAAGACTTATTTTTCTCAAGTATGGAATATATTTTACTATGACTATAACTAGTATATTTTCAAGTTATGAGTGATATAGGTATCATGTGCATGTGCATTCATTACATCATTTCATGATCTAAAGTAGATCATTTTCACTCATCTTAGGTTGCGGCTAGTGTTCGCGTCTTATTGTCCCGATCATTTTACCATCATTGTACCATCATACCAGGTGAGTCATAGCCCTACTTTTACTTGTTTAATGACTTTATAAACTCTTTGGGGGAGATACATGCTTCAATACTTGTTCTATGCTTTTATACGATTTGAATTACTTATGGGGAAGAATACGCTGCTTGAATTATTTTTGTACAATGCCAAAGTATTAAATTCCATACATTGCTTAAGTTGCCTTACTACCAAGTTAAGTCCCCTTTATTATCATGGACCGTTAATTATAATTCCAAGCGAGAGTGAGTGAATAGATCTATTGAGGGTGACGCCTCCATTCGTGTTTGGGTTGCTCCAACGGAATTACGAATGCATTTCATGTCTAAACAATTTGAGTGCCTGGTAACCACTCCTTTGGGGCCAATACTATGTCTAGCTTCGGGGTCATGAGCTTAAGAGACAATGTAGCATTTTGACATCTTATTACTTTACTTTATACTTGGGCTATTGTACATACGAGATTACTTATAAAGTCACGATACTTTTCCATCACTATTACTACTGAATTACGATGCCTTTGCATCAACTTTATTACTGAATTACGATGCTTTTGCATCAATCTTATTACTTTTGTTTACACAAACCAAACTTATTACTTTTAGCAGTGGGTTGTGAACACACAGGTTACAAGTCTCTTATGGCGGGACTTGTAACTGAGTGGATTTACGATGCCTTTGCTGGGAAATCTTCATTCATATGCATTACATTCTTTTTCACAAGACTCTATGAACTCACCAACCTCGTGTTGACACTTTAGTATGTATTTTCAGGTTTTAAGCAATGACACGCTACAGGAGGTTTTGGCAGGGCATGGCATGGTCATAGAAGACTCTGATATTCATTTGGGGACTGTTTTAATGTATTTTTAAAGGCCTACTTCGGCACTACTTTTAACATTGTAAATTCAACATTTTTGATTAAACTATTTTATTCTAAATGATTCAAGTGAAAACCATTTTTGTACTTGTGTTGTGATACCGATTGAGTTACACCCCAGCTACATGTATGCTTCCGCTGGACCCGATTTTGGGGGTGTGACAGAAGTAGGAGCTTATAGAGTTGGGGAAGTACGTACGCCACCCCACGAATGGTATTAAGGAATATAACCCGTCATCCACGCAACTGTAACAAACTATCAACCTGTAAAAGATATCTAGGGAGTAATGAAATCTAAGTAAACACAATTTTCCCATTTATTGTTCACACCACTAGTTTAATTAGCTTTATTTACATTTTTGTTATTTTATTTTGATTCCATCTTAGTTATTGGGTTAGTTGACTAGCAACTAATTCCGCCCACTTTTCAAAAACCCGAGATTTTACTTGCTTTTATAAAAATATAAAAATACAAAAAGAATCATCCCTCACCTCTAGACCTAGTTTTTAGGCTTTCTAAACCTAGCGACACTATTCCTGAGTTGAACGATCAATCCCCCGGTACTTGTCACTATACTATACTACAACGATCAGGTACACTGCCTGGTGGGGGTTGTAAGCTTCTCGAGATCCCTCGAGAGGTCAAGCCTGGTGCAATTCCCACGAATCACATTTTAAAAGAAATGTGAAAAGTTGTACATGGTTGGAACCATAGATTGTCTAACAAACGGTGATGAATGACCAGCTTGTGTATTTATGAATGCCGACATGATGTATAAGGGTTCATCTACATAAAACTACAGTACGTACACATTCAGGGTCCATCTACATAAAACTACAATACGTACATATTCACATTCGTTTAAACATGTATATGTTATATATATCCTAACACCATCATCCAAATTAACAACTTGTTAGTCCATTATGTGATTTGTAACGGGCCTAGCCCGATTCTAGAATTATCTTAAGTCTCCTATTTATTTGTACATGTAATCAGTATTGAATCAATCAAATCAGTTATTGTATCTTAATACCGAATATGGTATCAGAGATTTTAATTTTCACGCTCCTTTCCTAAAAGCAAAACCTTCCATCACGCTCCTTTCCTAAACATTAAACTTTCACATGTACGCTTCTCTAGAACCTTAGCAAATCAATGTCCCTCCTTGATACATGTTATTTTTTTCGTGTTGGTGATTTGAGCTAAGGTCTCCAATCCACACGTCATTATTTGTGTGTTGTTGATTGTGCATGGTAATTAAGCCACACGCCATTAATCTGGTATGTAACAATTTACATTTTCGGATTACTATTCTTTTTACTATTCACTTTCACTATTCATTTCCGAAATTTTTATTTCATATTCTCGTGAGATAAATTATTTCCATGATAAAATAAAAGTTTGACACTCATCAGATCATTTTCGCAAAAGTTATTAAGAAACTATACGTTTGGTTTAAACGTCGTTTAAACTAGGGGTGAGCATGGTTCGGGTTGGTGCGGGTTTTGACTAAAACCGAACCGCAACCGCAATTGCGGTTTCTATAAAAAATAGAAACCGAACCGCACCACATTTTGCGGTTTCGGTTTTGCGGGTTTTTTGCGGTTTATGTGGGTTTTGCGGGTTTTAACCGCACCGCACCATCACTTATGAGTTATATAATTAATGTGGGTTTTTGCGGTTTTTGTTTCACAATGTTGGTTTTTTTTTGTTATAAAAATGCAAATATTTAATTTAAACACACACACATCACTTATTACTTACAAGAATATGAAGCATAATATGCACTACAAGCCTTATAACACACATTAAATAATCAATGTGCCGTTTTTTGGTTTTAAAAATCAAGTGCGGTGCGGTGCGGGTTTTGTGGTTCGGTTTTACGGGTAAAACCGCAACCGCACCGCATTTTGCGGGTTTTCTTTTTTCTTAAAACCGATCCGCCGGTTTTTTTCGTGGTGCGGTTTTTGTGGTTCGGTTTTTTGCGGGTTTTGCGGTTTTGCGGTTTGCGGTGCGGTTTCTGCTCACCCCTAGTTTAAACACCCTATGCATAACGAAAACCAACTGCGCCAATTTTCCCCGCATCAGATTAATGTTTAGTACACTCATGATCATTTAGAGAATTATTTTATAATTAAGTTAAAATGTTACCAAATAGACCATGTGCCGTACGAAACAGCAATTTGCGTTTTAAGCACATTTACTTATCCGCAACCTTAGCCTATACCTGCACTACATTTTATAATACGTTTAGAAGCTTTCATATTTTTGGAAAAGTCAACATATTTTCCCTCCTCCTTTGACCATAAAATCATTCCTTAATTTTTAACACCTACGGTCTTAGGTTTAAAGAATATTTAACACCAACCGACACTATACTAAGCCCAAGCTAGACATTATAGATCATTTTAATCCATTATTATCCTATTAGAAAAGTTATAATTTACTTTTCTTCATTTTACGCAACTTTCGTACGTTTTACGTTTAACGCGTTTTAAACCTACGTTTCCGGTATTATCAGCATTTTCGCGACCCGATGGAACTTACCACTCATTTTATATTTTATTATGGAGTATATTGACAAGTTTAATCATTCTTTCAAGTTTCGTATTTTTACGATACACGGTTTTACGTTCTGTGACTTAACAGCTTACAGTTATTGATCAACGGAACCAAAACTCACTCCGTAACTTAGATAATACCATGACTACTCATCTAGTCACCCTAGAAAAGCCTTGGCCGACTATAGGGAGGGTATTCATCACCAATGTGGCTTAATCCTAAGTCATGATCTCCTAGATGCATTGGTTATGGCTAAGTAAAACCCAAATGACTATGTATTGGTTATGGCTAAGTAAAACCAAGAGGTCTAATGACCTTAAAGCCGAGACCACAGCCATGGCTAAGGCCAAGGATGAGTCTCAAGACCATGGTAGCAATGACCAAAGTAACGGCAAAGCCACGGCTAAAGACCTTATGGCTTTCTAAGTCGAAAACATGAACTATAGTGTTAGTTGTAACATAATCAACCAATTTGGATCTACTCCAACAAATGACCATGAGACTTTGCAAGTAATATCCATTATAGGCTTAATAAACTCATTAAAAATAACAATCTTCATTTAAAATAAACTTTCCTAAGTTTATTCAACTATTCGGACATGTAACTTTTAAAGATCAAAAACATATATTTTCTATCAAATACTACAACACTAGGGAGCTTCATGTGAGGGGTTTCATTTGGGTAAACGGATCGACGAGTTGCTGGATTTACGACTTAAAGTGTCCTAGCTCCTCGGACGCTTACTACACGAACAATATGCAAGACATATATAGGCAATTCTTCATATTCTTTGACATTACTCCAAACCTAAGTCGCAACGTTCTATTATAGGTTGCTCTTAGAGACTTTCGGGATTCGACTACCATTTTCATTTCTCACTACATAACTTAAGGTGAGTTAATAGCCCCACTTTCCATTTCTTAATTGTTTTACAAACCCTTGAGGGGAATACATGCTATTATTTTTCAACCAAACACAATGCTTTTCAATTGTATGCTTGCCTGATTGTTTTATTGTCACTAAGTACCATCCTTGCCAATCCAAGACCCCTTATCATGAACCATTTAATCACTAGTAATAGTGAGCGCGAGTATTGTGAATAGGCCTATTGGGATTGACGAATCCCATTTGTATTGACCAAGTACGTTCAAACAAATGCACTAATATTTGAGACTTAGGTATGACGGCAAAGTACCTACCGGGGTAACTCCACCGATTGATATTGGTACCCATTATCGTATTGGTTGCTTGAGCTTAGTGAATAATAATAACTGTTTTGTTTTCAAACCATGAGTATGAGTCTAATTAACTCACACTACCAATATATATCGTGTTCATCCATTTAATAAACTCTATGAATTTCACTCAACCTTTGTGTTGACTGTAACACCCCAACCCGACAAGGGTCTAAAGTGTAACATTATAGTGTCATTTCAGAATATAAAGCGCAAGCGGAACACTTAACGAAATAAATTACAAGTCTTGAGACTAAAAAGACAAATAAAACAATTACAATCAGAATCAACTTCTGAAAGATATGAAATAATCAAACATAAATTTGAAATAAAATCCATGAATACTAAGGTAGGGTTGGTCCACTAAAAAACTCCTACTCTCATCACTCAATCCCAGCCTCCAACTTGATACCTGCCGCAGGGAAAAGAAATGTGGCTGAGCTAACGCTCAGTAAACAGATATAAACATATGAAAAGTAACTAAACATAAACGATCGAATAAATAAACAATTCAATGTGAACCTGCTGAGAAACAATATCATAAGAATATGAAGGGTCATATGAGAGTGAATGTCAAAGAATAATACAGAAATGGTAAGAGGGATAGTAACGGAAGTTGCTCATGTACCAAAACATTCAATCAATCATTTCATTTCATAATACATTGTACCGTCAATTCCTTTATTGTACATGGAGCTGCAGACTCCAATGTACCAGATTGTGATGGGGTGTAGGGTCACACACCTACCAATCACCAGATATCATTACACATTACCTAGGATGCATCCATACGCTCCCCTGCAAAACAGATTAGCACATACACTAGCTCAAGGCTAGCATACATACTCAGATAATGGCCACAGATACAGATAAGGGAAACGCCATGGATCAATCACACCACCACAGAAAGTGTCATGCCATTGGTGCCTCAATGACATGGTCATGTTACCTCCATGGCTAGGGATAGTACTTTGAGCAATGGGTCAATTCAAATAGATCGAAACAAAGGGTCATAACAAAGAGGTCATATCAGATGGATCATAACAAAAGGATCATATCAATGGTTCAGATCAAGAGTTCATATCAAAGGTTCATATCAAAGTAAACGAATCAAAGTCAATGCATACGAATCATCAGAAACGAGTACTCATACAAACGAACCAACTGATAACGATATAAATAGAAATGGGTATCCAGAATATCCGTTACCAATACGAAATGCAAATGCAATACTGTCTGAAAGTAAGCTCGAATATCCGTACCTTAAATGCAATTGAACGAAAATAAAAGAATCAATAGACGTTACATTTTCTTCAACGAATCTACATGGATTAGGGTTCATGACATATTTAGTAAGTTTCTACATTTAGTCAACTTAGGGTTAAAACCATATTAAATGCCATTTAATGATAAAATAGGGTTATAAATACTTATCAAATGTCATTAGGTTTAGGGTTTCCATTAAAGTCTCATTAATGTAAGTATAAATGTTACCATTTAGGATTTCTAATCATATTTAATTCAATTAATGTCGGAATACATAATACTATTTAGGGTTAATTCATAATAATTTGTAAGGTTTAAACGGAAAGAAACAAATGTTGGTTGGTTAAATTTAAGGGTCGAATGGTGATCTTTCAAAAGGGTCGAATAATATTTGTAGGTAGAAAAATGCAATATTAATATGGGTTGAAACATGTCAACATATATGGGTCGAATAGGTCAATGTTTATGTGGTTCTTAGGTTTAGTTGAAGTTGGAAAAAAAAAAAAGAAACAATTAAAAATCGAATACAAATATGTACAAAGATTGATCAATATTTAATATATGTGTCGATAAGTACAAGTAAAACCAAGGGAAGCTAGATAGACATTTGCATGTTATTAGGTTGATTACAAGAGGGTGTCAAATCATTATTTCATATAAATTAGTTAAGAACAGCTAGGGTCGATATTAAGCAAAATCGTAGAGCCGATGTATATTGATCAAATTAAAAATACAAGGGTCGACTTGTTAGGCCTAATAACGAAGACAAAAGGGTCGGTCGTATACGAACATAAGGGTCGAAAATAATACACATGTTGGGTCGTTATATTAACAGTTTTATGGGTTCGACATTCAAAAACCAAACATGGTCGATTCATATAATACATGTTGGGTCGGAAAAAAAAGTAATAAAAGATAGTCGATATCTTAGAGCCGAACAAAAAAAACATACCAGGTTGTATCAAAACTCAAATTCAATTTGCTAACACCCTTTTTGTCGATCAAGCAACTATGTTGATTATATGTGGGGTTGTTTGTTGTTGTCGAATGGGAAAAGAAAAGAACTAGTAATGATTTTAGAGTCATTTACAAAAACGTCCCTGTCAATTTCATCATTTATGTAATTTACTTGGCCTTAATGGTATTTAAGTCAAATAATGGGCCTTTAAATGGAGTGGTTACAAAATTTTAATATGGGCCTATTTAAGGAATTAACTAACCGAATAATTTGGTTTTAATTGGGTAAAAGGAAGTTTCGGATGGGTATTAATTTGCTCGGTTTAGGATTTAAAAAATATAATAATAAAATGGACCGAGTATAATGGTGTATAATGAGGCGATGTATATTTTATACATTATCAAAGTTATGCAAATATATTTATTCAATCTACCCAAGTTAAGGTTTTTATTTTATCAAATAAATTCTCAAACTTTATAAAAAAAATTCAAATTTATCCCAAATTTTAGATTCCGAATTTTAGGGTTTTACAACTCTTCCTTTCTAAAAATAAAATTTCGTCCGCGAAATTATAAAGAATCGGATGGAAACATACCAGATCACGAAGGAAATGAAAACGGTTCAAACAAACGGAATGTTAGTTTCTCATGACTCGATTCAGAAGGTTCAGAACATTTCAGATTCTTCAATAATGACCGATCATATCAAACTGAATCCAACAGATACGGAACACATATATATAACAGATAACAGATCATAATCATAAGCAGATACGATGATAAGGCTAAATTCCGACTTCGATCTATTAGCAGGTTCAAATCAGACATTCCAAAAATAAAACAGAGAATAGAGAAATGTAACAACACGTAAAATGAAAAGCATTAATGAAAAAAAAAATGAACCGAGGAATTCACGAACTGCCAACCCACTTCTTCTTAGGACAGTCACCAATCTTATGCTCCATTTAACCGCATGTCTAGACTCAGAGACATGATAAGAGTCCCACTACGAATAAACGAATCAGTGAAGGCAAAAATCAAAGAAGAAGATCAAAATGTGAAAGAAGACAGTCAGAGCAAAAGGAAGTGTCGAAGCAGAAGGAAGCCTAATGTCTACCCAATCCTCACAGGTCATAGCCTAAGCTCTGATACCATAATTGTAACACCCCAACCCGACAAGGGTCTAAAGTGTAACATTATGGTGTCATTTCAGAATATAAAGCGCAAGCAGAACACTTAACGAAATAAATTACAAGTCTTGAGACTAAAAAGACAAATAAAACAATTACAATCAGAATCAACTTCTGAAAGATATGAAATAATCAAACATAAATTTGAAATAAAATCCATGAATACTAAGGTAGGGTTGGTCCACTAAAAAGCTCCTACTCTCATCACTCAATCCCAGCCTCCAACTTGATACCTGCCGCAGGAAAAAGAAATGCGGCTGAGCTAACGCTCAGTAAACAGATATAAACATATGAAAAGTAACTGAACATAAACGATCGAATAAATAAACAATTCAATGTGAACCTGCTGAGAAACAATATCATAAGAATATGAAGGGTCATATGAGAGTGAATGTCAAAGAATAATACAGAAATGGTAAGAGGGATAGTAACGGAAGTTGTTCATGTACCAAAACATTCAATCAATCATTTCATTTCATAATACATTGTACCGTCAATTCCTTTATTGTACATGGAGCTGCAGACTCCAATGTACCAGATTGTGATGGGGTGTAGGGTCACACACCTACCAATCACCAGATATCATTACACATTACCTAGGATGCATCCATACGCTCCCCTGCAAAACAGATTAGCACATACACAAGCTCAAGGCTAGCATACATACTCAGATAATGGCCACAGATACAGATAAGGGAAACGCCATGGATCAATCACACCACCACAGAAAGTGTCATGCCATTGGTGCCTTAATGACATGGCCATGTTACCTCCATGGCTAGGGATAGTACTTTGAGCAATGGGTCAATTCAAATAGATCGAAACAAAGGGTCATAACAAAGAGGTCATATCAGATGGATCATAACAAAAGGATCATATCAATGGTTCAGATCAAGAGTTCATATCAAAGGTTCATATCAAAGTAAACGAATCAAAGTCAATGCATACGAATCATGAGAAACGAGTTCTCATACAAACGAACCAACTGATAACGATATAAATAGAAATAGGTATCCAGAATATCCGTTACCAATACGAAATGCAAATGCAATACTATCTAAAAGTAAGCTCGAATATCCGTACCTTAAATGCAATTGAACGAAAACAAAAGAATCAATAGACGTTACATTTTCTTCAACGAATCTACATGGATTAGGGTTCATGACATATTTAGTAAGTTTCTACATTTAGTCAACTTAGGGTTAAAACCATATTAAATGCCATTTAATGATAAAATAGGGTTATAAATGCTTATCAAATGTCATTAGGTTTAGGGTTTCCATTAAAGTCTCATTAATGTAAGTATAAATGTTACCATTTAGGATTTCTAATCATATTTAATTCAATTAATGTCGGAATACATAATACTATTTAGGGTTAATTCGTAATAATTTGTAAGGTTTAAACGGAAAGAAACAAATGTTGGTTGGTTAAATTTAAGGGTCGAATGGTGATCTTTCAAAAGGGTCGAATAATATTTGTAGGTAAGGGTGAGCATTACCGACCGACCCCCGATTACCGGCCCGATTCCGACCACCCGACGGCCCGATTCCGATCCCGACTAGCAAACGGGTCGGGAGTCGGTTTGCTATTCCGGCGAACTCGGGAGTCGGGTCGGGACGGGACGGGTCGGGACGGGATGATTCCGATCAATAACAAGCTAATCCGGCCCGATACCGACTAACCGATACCGACCGATTCCGATACCGACTAACCGAACACAATCGGGATCGGGAGTCGGTTTGAGATTCCGGCCACAATCGGGATCGGGCTTGTCGGGACGGGTCGGGACGGGATCGGTTCCGGCCCGATGCTCAGGCCTATTTGTAGGTAGAAAAATGCAATATTAATATGGGTTGAAACATGTCAACATATATGGGTCGAATAGGTCAATGTTTATGTGGTTCTTAGGTTTAGTTGAAGTTGGAAAAAAAAAAGAAACAATTAAAAATCGAATACAAATATGTACAAAGATTGATCAATATTTAATATATGTGTCGATAAGTACAAGTAAAACCAAGGGAAGCTAGATAGACATTTGCATGTTATTAGGTTGATTACAAGAGGGTGTCAAATCATTATTTCATATAAATTAGTTAAGAACAGCTAGGGTCGATATTAAGCAAAATCGTAGAGCCGATATATATTGATCAAATTAAAAATACAAGGGTCGACTTGTTAGGCCTAATAACGAAGACAAAAGGGTCGGTCGTATACGAACATAAGGGTCGAAAATAATACACATGTTGGGTCGTTATATTAACAGTTTTATGGGTTCGACATTCAAAAACCAAACATGGTCGATTCATATAATACATGTTGGGTCGGAAAAAAAAGTAATAAAAGATAGTCGATATCTTAGAGCCGAACAAAAAAAACATACCAGGTTGTATCAAAACTCAAATTCAATTTGCTAACACCCTTTTTGTCGATCAAGCAACTATGTTGATTATATGTGGGGTTGTTTGTTGTTGTCGAATGGGAAAAGAAAAGAACTAGTAATGATTTTAGAGTCACCCACAAAAACGTCCCTGTCAATTTCATCATTTATGTAATTTACTTGGCCTTAATGGTATTTAAGTCAAATAATGGGCCTTTAAATGGAGTGGTTACAAAATTTTAATATGGGCCTATTTAAGGAATTAATTATCCGAATAATTTGGTTTTAATTGGGTAAAAGGAAGTTTCGGATGGGTATTAATTTGTTCGGTTTAGGATTTAAAAAAATATAATAATAAAATGGATCGAGTATAATGGTGTATAATGAGGCGATGTATATTTTATACATTATCAAAGTTATGCAAATATATTTATTCAATCTACCCAAGTTAAGGTTTTTATTTTATCAAATAAATTCTCAAACTTTATAAAAAAAATTCAAATTTATCCCAAATTTTAGATTCCGAATTTTAGGGTTTTACATTGACAGTTTTAAACATGTATTTCAGGTCCATGATGTTAGAGGCTGGCACGGAGGGGCACAGATATTCAAGAGGGATATAAATTTTATTATCATTCGAAAACTCATTTAATGTAAATTGTAAACATGGAACCATCTGGGACCTCATTTTGTAAACTCTGATATTTATATAATTTGAATGATAAATATTTTAATACGACTCAATTAGAGATCGTTTTCTATTATTATGACTGTTGTGTCGTCGAGTAACACCCAGTTTGAATTCCGCTGCACCATTGAATTGGGTGTGTTACAGATTGGTATCAGAGCCATGGTTATAGAGAAACGGGTCTAATTGAGACATAAACTATAACCACACTTACAAGCAAAAACATTTTATAGCCTTCCGCTCTCCGTGCCTTCCATCCTCCAGACGATTATGGACATTTTAGATATTTTATACAAAGCAAACATTTTAGCATATTGATATACTAGTTATAATGCCCGCGCACGCGCATGTTTTTTAAAATTTTTTGAGTCATATATTTTTATCTATTAAAAAACAAATAATTTAATCTTTGTTTTGTTTGATTTATGATGTTTAATTATAGTTTTTTATTATTAAAAATAATTATTTAAAAATTTTAATCATATTATTAATTGTATCTTTTCTATATTTTTTGTATTTATCTTCTACTTGTGTTAATTGTATCTTATCTATATTTTTTGTATTTATCTTCTACTTGTGTTATGGATAAATATAAAATAATGTTACCTAATAAGAAAATAATTTTTTTTAAATACAATTATTGCTAAATAAGGTATGAATTGATTTTTTTGAAATGGAAAATTACCAATAGGGGTTTTGTTTTATTATATAAAAGATGTACCCTTAGTATAATTGAGCATTTCCCCGTAAGTTTTAGAATTGTTTTAACATTGTAATTCTTCTCATAGAAATCATGTGCGCACCCACTTCTCCTGATTATGTTCCCACTCTACCTAATAACTTCCAAGTCTTACCACCCTCACCCGAGTTCGGATTTGACTTCGTAAATGCCTTCGCTTCTGATGACGAAGAAGAACCTTTCGAAGATTTAACCGACGAAGAAGAGGAGGAACCAATGCCAACTAATTTTGCGTTGAATACTTCTAATTATTTTGAACAAAATTGGGTTGAGTCAGACTCTGAGGAGGATGATGAATACGAATATGTACTAGCACCATTATCACCACCACTATCACTTCACTTTTATATCCCTACATGTGATGAGTTGGATCACTCATTATGGATCGTATCAAGACCACCATTGATCCAACAAGAAAGTCAGCATAAACAGTATAGCCTCTCAAACATCATCGACTCGTACCTCCATGACACACTAAACCAAGAAGTTGCCAATCAATCAGAGCTGCTAGGACCTTCTAACCCGCAATAGACTAGTGTGATGATACTAATTATCTTTTGTACTACTAAACTGAATAGACTCAGTTAGTAAACACTGTAGAATCCATGTAATAGCTAGCAGTAGTTGTAAAATGTTGTAATTACTAAACTGAAAGTATCAGTTAGTAGATTTTGAAGAAACTTGTAATAGATTTCAATCTTGTAATCAATCAACGTTTTATGAATAAAACTCTTGCTTTATGCTATCATGTGTTATGATTCAAACCTTCAACGTTATTATTCTATCATTTCCCCATCAAAAATCGTGCTGATTTTACGACTCTCAACTTACGATATATCTTTTATAATCATTAAACTACTTGACTAAACCGAACATCACATTATCGGTCCTAAATTATACATAGCCTGATCACTTATGTCTAATTCAGGAGGGATCATGTTATGCTGGGAGCAGTCACCTGTATGTTTTATTAGAAACAAACTTTTCACTTATAATCTTAAAACAAATTTCGTGTAAGTATAGGCAATTCTTAAGTATTCATATGATAGAGTACGACAATTAATCACTCTTACTCTACCTTTCTCACATAAAAGTAAGCCTCATCCTACGCCATACTCTGAAACAACGAATCAAAGTACATCACTAGCTACCTTAGAAACCATTCGCCACAAGAAACCCTATCTTTTCACAGACGTCGCTTCAACCCCTGACATAAACTGAACTTCGGGATGAAGTTCCTTTAAGGGGTAGAGACTGTAACAATTTACATTTTCGAATTACTATTCATTTTTACTATTCACTATTACTATCCACTTTCACTATTCATTTCCGAAATTTTTATTTTATATTCTCGCGAGATAAATTATTTCCATGATAAAATAAAAGTTTGACACTCATCGGATCATTTTCGCAAAAGTTATTAAGAAACTATACGTTTGGTTTAAACGTCGTTTAAACACCCTACGCATAACGAAAACCAACTGCGCAAATTTTTCCCGCATCAGATTAATGTTTAGTACACTCATGATCAATTAGAGAATTATTTTATAATTAAGTTAAAATGTTACCAAATAGACTATGTGCCGTACGAAACACAAATTTGCATTTTAAGCACTTTTACTTATCCGCAACCTTAGCCTATACCTGCACCACATTTTATAAGACGTTTAGAAGCTTTCATATTTTTGGAAAAGTCAACATATTTTCCCTACTCCTTTGACCATAAAATCATTCCTTAATTTTTAACACTTACGGTCTTAGGTTTAAAGAATATTTAACACCAACCGACACTATATTAAGCCCAAGCTAGACATTATAGATCATTTTAATCCATTATTATCCTATTAGAAAAGTTATATTTTACTTTTCTCCATTTTACGCAACTTTCGTACGTTTTACGTTTAACGCGTTTTAAACCTATGTTTCCGGTGTTATCAGCATTTTCGCGACCCGATGGAACTTACCACTCATTTTATATTTTATTATGGATTATATTGACAAGTTTAATCATTCTTTCAAGTTTCGTATTTTTACGATACCCGATTTTACGTTTTGTGACTTAACAACTTACAGTTAGTGATCAACGGAACCAAAACTCACTCCGTAACTTAGATAATACCATGACTACTCATCTAGTCACCCTAGAACAGCCTTGGCCGACTATAAGGAGGGTATTCATCACCAATGTGGCTTAATCCTAAGTCATGATCTCCTAGATGCATAACATGCATGTGTATTTAGGAAACAAAATTGGAAACTACTAGCATACAATCTTAACCTCCTCATTGCACCTTCCTAAACACCTTCCTAACCTCCTCATGAGACTATATAAACCCCTTGCCCTCTCCTCTTCTTGCTGTCCCATATCATCATACACAAACACTCTCATAATCTTTATTCCTACTTCAAGTTTCACACAAGTTTCAAGCTACAAAGTAACTACATCAAATCCTTAGCTAGTTTAGGTGATTCTCTTGAGTTTAAATCCACTCAAGTCACCTAAAACCTCATCACCAATCCTTCAAGAATACAAGAGTGTAGAAGGATTGCCAAAGTGAAGAGAAGTTGCTCAATCAAAGTCATATCTTTATTCTTAACTTCCTTTCTTTAGAAAGCCTAAAGTTGTAAGAAACCCTAATACACTTTCTTGCTCAATATCATTTTCATGCTTATTATATTTCATCCATTCTATATATGGTCTTTGTATTATGTTCATGATGTATAAAAACTATTAAAACAAGTTATGGAAACCATATGTAGCTAAATAGACATAAACAAGAAAACTAGTGACTTATATTGAGAAATACGACCAAAATGGTATAAACATGGTATTGGACACTTACATACAGTTATAGAGGACTTAAAAAGGAAAACATAGCAATTGGAATCACCTAAAACGAGTATACGAGTCAAAAGATATGGCTAATAGAAGTTACCAAAACTTTGCGGCAAAACTGTCCCAAAGTTTCTGTGACAGAAAACATGCAAAAAGAGGCCTTTCTGCTCCGTTTCATCAAAAAGTTAAAACACGAAAGTTGTCCGGAATGATGTTTTCTTAAAAACTCAGGGGCACGGGTCCAGAAAACCCATAATGAATGCTATTTTTCTTCAAATTCTTAACAGCCATTTTAAATACCCAAATGACTATGTATTGGTTATGGCTAAGTAAAACCAAGAGGTCTAATGACCTTAAAGCCGAGACCACAGCCATGGCTAAGGCCAAGGATGAGTCTCAAGAAATACATGCACGAAATAGATGATTTATGAGTACTAAATTAACACAGAGTTTATTCAAACATAGCTTATAGACCCATGGAATCACGTAGATTTATAATGAAATTATTCATTAAAGAAATACATGTGTGAATAAACAAACAAACAACAACGAATGTAAATAAGTTTCATTATTTATTAAAAGAAATAATAATATGTCAATGATATGATAAACATTTTGGTTAGTAAGTAATTAAATAATAAGCGTGCATGTATCATGTTTTCCACTTTTGATGGTCTTGAAAAACCAATGTATGCAGTAAACATCAAATACTTGAATGGACAATGTTTATTCCATGAACACCTAAAAAGTTAAAAAGAAAACAAAAGTGAAACAAAAAGAAGTTACATGTGTAAATAATAGTTATTGTCTTGTATCTTTTATTGTTCATGAAGAACTATACCTGTATAAATTCGTTAGACGATTTAGACCAGACGCGTAATATTCAGGATCGTTGAGGACTCGCCAAGTGAATTTTCGAAAAATGGACTAAAAATGAAATCTGGCCAAACTACGGGGACTAATAGTGAATTTTATTCATGTATGTAAGCTTCTATTTTTTTTTTGTTAGCTACACCTGCAAGATATTTGTTTCCTACTTCAAACCATTTTTCTTAATAAATTAGTATCATTATATTATAACCATTTTTCTAAATAAATTAGTATCATTATATCATAAGGGTATCATGGCGCATGTGCACACCAAATATGATTTGGCTACTTCTTTGGCGTGTTGTCCATGGAATGCCTATCATACCCCGTCCCTTTATGCCAAAACCCACACCAATTAATTGGCATACGCTAGATTGTGGTTTTTCCTTCATTTTTTTTTAATTGTTTTGAGTGTTGTGTTTTAATTGAGTATGGTAGAGTAAAATGACATGTGAAAGGGTTGTTATAAGTGAATGAGTATTTTGGTCTGTGGGTGCTAAAAGTAGAGATGCTAAGGTGGTGCTAAAGTGGCACCAAAAAGTGAGTTTTAGCATGCCATGACATCCGATGCATTTATAGTTAATGCTTATAGTTAATGTATTACGTAAGTTTCTAGTCAATCAAATACAACTTTATTCTTTTTAGATTTGTAAATTGTAGATAGTATTCCTTAACTAACATTGATAAAAGAGAATATAATGGTTTACTTGTGCCTAGCTTGATGTTGCATTTTTATATCAATAATTTTCATAATAAAAAATTTTGTTGGTCAATGAACGTTGTAAGTATAAGATATCAATCAAAGCTTATAAGAATAATTACGCGTTAATATATGGTTCCTGTTGGAGAAAATTCTTTTATTATAAATAAATAATATCGGTGGAACCTTCTCCCATTTACTAAACAGAGTATATAATGTTGTTTCGTTATAACCTGGAAGGGATGGTGTGTTACTTGTATTTTCATATATTGAGTTTTTTTATAGATAACTTTGTATATTGCATGTTAGTACCAAACTGAGAACTAAAGCTTTAAATTTTCAAACCATAAGATAACAAAACACAATAGAGTTGAAAAATTCTTGACAATCATATTACACATATGGTGCATTCTTAGAAGTTAGGAGGTGAAAACTGGTGATCACTCGCAGCAGTCCTATTAGCTAACATCATTCTTTTGGTGTCATCAAGTCTTCTATATGCTCAAGATTACAATGACAACCTAATAAATATTGATACATACCAAGAAAGAACAAATTCATTATTTTTTATGGAACGAACACAGTACATGCTTGCACTATATGCTTAAGTTAATTGGCCTTGCATCCGTCCTCATCATTCGGACCAGTTCTTGCGAACCTATCATCCAAAAGGGACGTCAAGTTAGACAACGCATTTGCAGTTCTACATCTAACTAATTTACTTGTGTTATTGATAACTAAAATGAGACATAACTACCAAGTTTTTCACATATAAACCAACACCCCACACTAATTGAAAGGAGCACCAATATTCATTATGTGTCTACATGCTTAGATTTGTTCTTTCTTCTTAGATGCTTCACGCCAATTCAAGAAACCTAAATTGGGGTCATATTATCAATATTTAGCTTCTTTATTTTAAGGTTTGAATGTACACAATTTAAAGTTAATTACTTAAGAACGTGGCATATACAAACCTGTAGACTTTGACATATCGATCATCATTGTAAATAATTGTGACATCCTTCAACCAGTTGTTCTCAAATTATGTTGTTCAAGCATGTCCAAACATTGCAATAACTCCGCTTGACAGACAATGACATGCATGTGTTGCAGCCTTTCATCAAGTTTCCACTTTCTCAAGACCACTCACAAAGTCTCCACAGTTTCCCCGGATACATGCGAGTTCTAACCTCACATGTCCACTATATATACGCTTGTTTCACATGTTATTATGTCATTACATAAGAATATAAAATAACATATTTACTGTCATGAATAAAGGTGGTAGATGGGTGCTTCGTCATATGGGTCAAAAAGGGTAAATCTTGTGCGGGTCAAAACGGTTCATGACAGGTAAACACTTTTTTTGTCCATTTCCTAAATGTTGTATAAAGCTAATTATATAAATATTAAAAAAAAAAAAGCATATAACTAAGAATGTTGTAAGATAAGACTTTTGTCACTTTTTAAAATTTGGTACTTTTAAGTTTAATCCAATTAGTAAATTTCCTCTTCTAAGATTACATATTCATATACCAAATTTATGAAAACAGAAACCGTGGTTATAAACTACCCCTTAATATAACTTATGCAAAGTCCACTAAATACACAATAGAAAAACGACAGGAAAAACATTAACCCAAAAACAGGTTTAATTGATAAGAATCGATGTGATACCTGAATTGTCCTTTAGGATCATGTAATGGAACTTCAATGTATAAAGAGCATCATATAGTCATTGACTATACCACCATGGACACACGCTTTTCTCCACTCTCTATTTTGCAAGTTGGTACCATAAAGGCCTCATATTGGAAGATACTGGATATCTACAGAGCGAAAATATTTCAATCATTTACACAACATGAGAGTATATCATGAAACATAAGAATCCGAAATCAAAAAGCACATACACACATGCATTATTCCCACTACTATGCATATATAAAGAAAACATAGAGATCTATTATCCTGGACCACCATCTGAATACGTACAGATTGTGGTCCAGGATAACATATAAACATATGTAAGAAAGAAAAGCCAATTGCAACAAAATGAAATTCGGATTCAATTCTAACAGCAAAATAGTTTCAATGTACATATAGCAGCATGACGTGCAGTAAGTTACAGCTGTTACCGGAGCATTTCCATGGCAATACCTATTTGGAAAGGAGTTTTACGGCTGTTACTGGAGCATTTCCATGGCAATACCTATTTGGAAAAGAGTTTTTAAATTAGTAATGTAGTTCAACGGATCACCTACAAAACAAATTTTGTAGTAGATAATCGCTTACACAAAACGATTATGTATACGCGTAGCAAACTCTGTTGGTAAACATAAAAGTGGTTGTATATAAACCTACCTTTAGTCACGGAGTGTACATGTTCCATGCCTTCATGACAACTCTAAACATGTTGTTGTTGACTGTCATTAGCGGATGCCGAATTGTTAATGGCTGCTGAAATAATACGTCATCATATCATACACAATTATTATTAACTGAGTTACGTAATGTAATGGTTGACATAAGTATTTTTATATGTACAAACTTATATGGCAGTGACCGCAAATATAACCGTTTTCAACTTTACCTTGACGCACAGGTCGTAAATGTTTAGTGTTTTGCAAAGAGGTGTGACCCTGTTGTCGCGTGCGATTAACTGCACTTGCAAAAACACAATGGAAAATTGTACAAAATTATTAAAATTTTAATTACCTAATGTAATCCTTAGTACTACACTGTACGTACATACGAACTTACCTAACCGTAAGCATACTGTAACAACATTCGAGTTTACCTCTTGTCGTACAGGTAACACGTTGAATTTTTTCGGTGGAAGTGCAATGGCTCTCCTGTTGGTTGTTACTAATACCTCCTCAAAAAGTACAACAAACAATTTTGTAAAGTAAATAGGATTTTAATCAGTTAATATAAAGTTTTCTCCAACAGCAGATTCTAATTCTCGAATATAATTCAAAAACCAATTTACATCTAATACGCACCAAATGGAACATGCATATAAATAAATCCACATACCTCTGTTGGCCACCTTACTCAATTCAGTTTTGACACTAACAGTTTTTGAAACGCGCAATGATTCATTGGACACACATGTGACAAAGACACGTAAATAAGATTCAACGCAATCGTATATGTGTTATGTTAATACTAATGGTGAATGAACATACCGGTGCCTATGTCATTTTACACATTGGTAAATCCAACTTCCAAATCGCACTTGTCCATGTAAGTACCTTCTTTAATCCTTGTTTAATGAATATTCAAAAACAGTTATGAGTGCATATACAAAAACAGTTGAATGCAATATACACGATATAACAACGATCAATTGCTAATCAATTTCAAGATTAGAGGTACATTTACATTACTTAACATTAGTATCTCTTAAAGCTCTAGGCTGGTACTCATGACATCATCAGGTAGTTGTAGACAAATTTAAAACTTAGAAGTACGTTACGTATATCAGGTAGTCGTGATAAACTCATAAGAGAACACTCGACGAAAGGCTATAACCTACCCCCATGATCCGTCTTGTAAGAGTCAAAATACGTTACTTATATCAGGTAGTCGTGACAAACTCAGAAGAGAACACTCGACGAAAGGCTCTAACCTACCCCCATGATCCGTCTTGTAAGAGTCAAAATGTAAAATATGGATATTAAGAACATAAGAAAACTTTAAAACCCTGCTACAAAGGGGGTGTTTGTTTAAGATTATATGTGAGCTTATGAGCTTATTTGATTTAGGCTTATATTTCATAAGCCCCAATTTTCCGGCTTATTTGAAGACCTTTAGGCTTATATAAGTTTATCATATTATAATACACTTATATAAGCTTGCAAGTCTCAAAGTAAGCTAAATAATTGGGGCTTATGCTATATAAGCCGAAACACAAATAAGCTAATAAGCCACATATAAGCTTAACAAACACCCCCAAACATTAATGGCCTTCTAAAATAAGCAACCCAAACATTAATGGCCTCTAAGAAGCTTGTAACACAAAGACTCAGCTAAATCCCACATGATTAGTAATTGGTGCCAGGGCATGGTGTTCCAATTAATAGACATGACTACTTGCAATGTGCCACATACATGCTAAATCCCACAAGATTAATTAGTAATTGTTCACTCATTATAACTATAAAGTACACATGTCTAACAATTCAAACTTATGGTTTGGAAGCATACCTTGATTTATTCAACATAGCCCATCTAAATAAATCACAGCGTTAATAAACTTGCACAACTGCACTTAAACATCCAACAAAACAAATTAAATGATTAAAACAAAATTCATTTAAAAGAAGTCAAGGACCAAGCAAAAAAACTTCTAACCATAAGTTTGTTAAGATCTTTAAATCTGAACTACCACTTTTGTTAGTTTGAGTTACATCTTTTTTGTTTTCTTTGAGTTTGTATAAACTAATACTTACTCACCGGATTGTTGTTGTAACAAAATCAGAAATGCCATCCACAAATGAATCTTCAACACAATCAAATATTTACTCACCGGATTGTTCCTGCAATAAAATCAAAATTACCACCCACAAATTTAATCCGAGCGCAAATTGGTTGATTATATACAAAATGGGATTTGGATGTGTGGTATTGAATCGGTGATTTGAATTTTGAATCGAGAAGTGTGTTTGAGAAGTTTATTTACTAACCGTGTAGAGCAATCAAATCCGTATGTTACAACTGAACATTAATTACATATGAAACCGTATATTATTTTTGGAGGTGTTTTTGAATCCTACGTGATTAATGTTCAATTGTAACTGATCACCAAAGAAGTTTTTGAATCCTATCTAATTAAGGTATTGATTGATAGTAATGAATTTGGCAAGGTGTAACTGATTTGGGAGTGCTGAATTGGTCAAATCGTAGTGGTTTAATGATGAGGAAGGAAGGATAGCATTGAAGTGTTGTACAGTATTAAATGACTAACCAATCACAGAAGAGACACGTCACAGAATTAATTATAATGGGTGCTTAAAAGGCTTGTAAATTATTCTGGTTTATTATATTTTATATAGATATGTTTATTCTTAAAACTTAAAATTAAGTAATGTTAATGGATTACTATATCGTTGATTAAAAATGGTAACAGTATTTACTACTAAATTAAATTTTTTTGTTTCTAACCTATAAATTTTTTTCACGCCATGACTATAAATTGAACCCATAAATTTTATATCAAACTAAATTACAATTTCGCAAATATAATTACTTCCCGTCATACTATACTGCTTTGCGCGTCATCTGGTTTACAAGAAAACATAGCTCCTCCGTATCTCCAGTGTTTCTTAAAATCAGAAAAAGAGCAATGTTATAAGTTGGGCCATAAACTATAGTGAGACCATATTAAAAAATATAGCCAACCTCATTTAGTAAAAGCCCAGAAGACATCGAGCCCATTAACTCACACACACTCAGCCGCTATAAAATCTACTTAGGGTTTCATTTTCTTATTTAGTCTGTAACTTCCTAGGGTTTCAGCAGCCGTTCTTCACCACAAAAGCTTCTTCACAGGTACCTTTCATCTCTTGTAACAGATCTTTTATATACACTATCTGCTGTTCCATTATCAGTGATATAACAAACCTTAGTTGGCTTATAATATTGTTATTGTTGAGAGAATAAGCTGTTTTGTTTCATTTTGTGTTATATATGTTTATATAAAATAGATTGTATGTATCTTTTAATGGAATTAGTTATAGGTATTGGTTGAGATTGTATTTGTATGCTGAATGTTATTGTTGTAAAATGAATCTGTTATATAGATTTTATTAAGTAGGGAGTGTGTTTTATGTTTGTTATTAAACGGCATAGTTTATTATTGCAAAATTTGTAGGTATTTGTAGTTTATGAGATAATGATATGGTAAATTTTGTTTCATTGTTGCATTTGATGTAAATATTTAGAAATAAGTTTGGAGATATTAAGAGAATTGTTTTATAGAAATGTTCATACTGTTGTTTTAGCTTGTTCAACATAGTTAGATGATGAATAAACATGCTGTTGTTTTGTTTTTTTGTTATTTCTTATTTAGTTTGTGTATAATCTGCAGAAAATTATTATTTGAACAGTTCTTGTTTTACATAAATTTTATAATGGATCGGTAAATTTGCTGAAAACTGTTTTTGTTCAAGTTTACATTTTAATATGTTTAAAAACAGTTGAGTGGTCTTTTGTGTTGTGTTTTTGATAATATGCAAAGTTAGGTTACCAGTTTGTTGGTATTATGTATCTTTAAAACAAAGTGACAAGTTTTGTGCATATTTGCAGAAAAGTACTTGGTATTGGTGCTTTCGTGTAATTTGTTTGCTTTATCTGTTTATTTTGTTATTGCAATAGTTCGTTTTGTTGACATTTGTGTAATTTTATAAGAGTCTAATGTTGATGCATTGGTGGTGAATACATATCCAGTTTGTTGATATAATAGTTGAATTTGTATTTGTGTCAAGCGGGTCGCACTTCTGTATAATGATTTGCTTATCTTTCTATGGCTCATTGATTTTTGCAGGCAAAAATGACTACCAGATTGAGGAAGAACAGGAAGAAGAGAGGTCACGTCAGTGCAGGTCATGGTCGTATCGGAAAGCACCGAAAGCATCCTGGAGGTCGTGGTAATGCTGGAGGTATGCACCACCACAGGATCTTGTTCGACAAGTACCATCCTGGTTACTTCGGTAAGGTTGGTATGAGGTACTTCCACAGGCTCAGGAACAAGTTCCATTGCCCAATCGTGAACGTTGACAAGCTCTGGTCTATGGTCCCACAAGACGCCAAGGAGAAGTCATCTGCTGACAAGGTTCCAGTTGTTGATGTGACTCAGTTTGGTTACTTCAAGGTGTTGGGTAAGGGAGCTGTGCCTTTGACTCACCCCATGGTTGTGAAGGCTAAGTTGATCTCCAAGACCGCTGAGAAGAAGATTAAGGAAGCTGGTGGTGCTGTTGTGCTTACTGCTTAGGTTTCTTTTTTGATTTATGTTGCGAAGTATGGTTATTATTACTGTTAGTTTTATTCGCAGAGTACTTTGTTTGGTTAAGTTTGAACCTGCATTTGAATCAAATTTTGTTACAAAATGCTACAAAATGGCTATGCTGCGATTTATGGTTTTTATCTGTGACTAAAGTATGATGCGCTATGATATTCTAGATAGTTATATTCCTATTTGCTGGCACCCTTTTATGTATACCCAGTGAAATTCATGCAGTAGCCGTAGGTAGTGGATTTGATGTAGTGGCCGAAACAGAATGAGGTAGCAGATGCTCTAAAGATGATTTCCTTAAGTTCCTGATCGGGTGTGTGTCTGCTATGCACCTGGATTCTCAAGGAAATCATGTGAAGCATAAAGCATTTGGAACTCAGCTCTGAGGCTGGAACGGTCCTTATCTTCGTGTCCATCCCAATGATCAGTTATCCCAAAATTAAACTCTCAGGTGCTAGGTTGATTGAGGGTTATTGATGCCACATAACTACATAAGTGATTGATATCTTTGGGTGAAAAGCTAAAGTGTAAGCATCTTACATAGACTTGGTGGTTGAAGGGTGACTTGGGTTGGGAGATAGATTTCTAAGATTAGCATGACACTCAACAGCTAGCACAGACCCTTCCTAAATCTGTCACAGTATAAAAGATATTGGGAATTTAGAATACCTGTTTTCAGGAAATCTCAATCATTGCACACAACATGACTTGACTTTCTCTGTCTTACAATCACTCAACACTAAATGCGCGATCGTGGTCTCTACTATTTATTTTTATTTTATTTTGGAACTGCAAAACGATGGTTGTTGGTGTTTAAGTTGCAATCACTCAATGCTCCTCTCATTAAGAGTTCAACACTTAGGCAACACTGTACTACCCAAGCTCCCCGTGAAGATGACTTCCTGCTAAGAAGTATCTCACTCAAAATCTTAAATCAGCCGTGCTCCCCTTGTGTATACCTAGACTCAACTACTATTGCTAAGATTGTGACTACTGCATGTTGGAACACAACATTCAACCTTCTAACAGGTCACTGTTTTCTTCCAATTTCAGCACGTATTGCCCTCCACCCCTGCGGACCTTTTATGGTGTGGATTGATAACTTTGTTACTTCCTGATCTAAGCCTTAAAACGACTGAGATATTTACAGCAATCATCTATCCGTTTCATGCTTGCTTTTAGCATAACATGAATGCTACCAATTATATTTCCAAATCTTCCACATATATATTCACGCAGAATGCTAAAACACAAATATACAGATACTTGAAAATCCAATAAATATTTAGGCTCATCACTATATTGGAACAGAGACTGACAAGTTGCTTATGCTTACACACATATTTCTATGGCAAAAACAGCTCAATTGTTACTCGATGTTTGATATGATTTTCAAGGATATACGCTTGGCTTAAGCAAGCTTGAGACAGTGCTCATATCTTCCAGCCGAATCCTTGTGCTCTCAAATGTGACTTGTTATACGTTTACAGTTTCTTCTTTTCTTCTTTGAACTCGAGTTAACTTATTTATCAAACTGTCACGTGTTTCCACTGTATTTGTAAGCTTGAACTATGTTTGTAACATATGTTGAGCAGAACAAGCTTAACTAGGCTATAGTTGTGCCCATGATCTTGACATCAGCTCAGACTTGATCTGATAGCTTGATGCAGCCTTTGGCTTGGCTCAAGTTAGATTCGACGTATTAGATAGCTCAAATACTATTATTAGAAACCAGACTCTATTTAGAGCTTTATAAAGTATGTATGATCTATTGATCAAAGCTTGATCTATTGATTAAATAAATGGCTTACAGATAACACGAGCCTTCGGAATGGACGACAAAAGTCCTAGTAATCAATGTGATCTTGATCTCAAGCTTGTGATTTTTGGACAACTTGGAGAGTTGAGATGATAGAGCTTCCATTGGTATCATCTCCATTGCTCGAATGGACAACAGACTATCGTTAGTTTATATGGTTTATCACTACTTCTAACACCAACTATACAGATTTGTAGAGGCGTATGTACAGTGTCGTCTCTACGTTTGTGGAGACCCTGTGCAAAATTACAAAAATAGACCCCCAAAACAAAAGTTCAACATCAGTCCTTGTCGAATTGTATCATCCACATTTAAAAATCCAAAAAATGACTCCTAGATGATAATAGAACTTGTCGACACATCCAAATATCTTATGATTAACGAAATTTGTTCCTCGTGGCTAATATCAGTACAATCAAGAATAACTACAAAAATACTTTGCTTTTTTTATCTTGTTAATAATTGGAGTCTTGATTGGACGCGCAAGCAAAGTTATGAACTCATTTCTATGCTAGGACCAATATAATGTGCATGCATATCTTCATTTTTAAGAAGCTCAACATGCTTTTTAATATGGATCAAACTCAGCCATCGTATCAATTAATTATCAGTTCATTAATAAAACTAACTTTAAAAAATAAATAAATAAATAAATAATTACATACACATACATTACACATACAATGATGTACATATATACACAGATAATATAAAATTTGAAGTTCTATCCTGTAGCACATCTCGCACACTATCATATACAGTTCTGCATACTTTTACTTTACCTAAACATGAGCCGTTTGTATTATTTGTTCTTCTACATGTCCATAAAGCCCTTTAAGAAAGCATGTTTTTTTCATTTACTGTTAGTATAGATTTATCATTGTTAACTTAAATGCTCAATTGAAATGACGCATTGTATATTGTACATTGTACTGTGTATGGTTGAAACACAAGTACATGACGTTTTCTTGTTTTTTTAATCAATTTTTGTCTTCTATTCTTTTTCAATTAAATGGGAACACTTTTTAGTTGACATCGATACATTTGAAAAAATTCGTTACTATGTTATGGCCAAAACAACTACGGAGTAGTTTAATTGACACAAGGATCTTGGCGCAATTTTTGTATAATTTTCTTGAACTTTGAAGCAGTAATAGAAGTGTTTTTTGCAAAAGCAAAAAAGAAAAAAAATAATAATATGGGCTTAAATGGATGGGCTGCCAATGCCATAACTAGAAAGAAAGAGACATGGGCTAAAACACAAAAGAACGATAACGAATCCAAATATAGTTAGAGACTAGAGAAGGAGGGTCGGCCGTTCTTAACGCAAAAAGTCATAGTGATAAATATCGCTTAAAAAATTATTTTATAGTGTTGTTTTTTATTGGTTAAATTATTCATTAGAATAAGGGAGACTAAATGTAACAAACTAGTAGAAAAGCGGCTTATAATTTACTCTCTCCGTCTCAAAATATAAGTCCAGTTTGACTTTTTAAATCCGATTTTTTTTTTCAGTTACGTCTGAAAAAATCACATGTGATTTGTGATACAAATCGCATGTGATTTTTTCAGACGTAACTGAAAAAATCGAAAAAAAAAGTTCGTTAAAAGTATATTGAAGTGCCCGTCTGTAAAAAGATGATTTAATTCTCGTCGCGATAGTATGATTGGTTTTGCGTACCGATTAACGTTTTGCAAGATATTTAATTTTTAAGAAAAAGGGCGAACTTTTTTATTATTTTTATTTATTTATTATTTATTTTTATGAAGAAAAAAAATTGATAGTAATGATTGGTTCATTGGATCTTTAGATAATGTTGGATTTACTTTTGAACTTTTTTTCTGATAAGAGATGGCTCAGCACCCACTAGTCACCTACCAGCTCCGCCCGTGCTCTTTAGTTATTGCTCTGTTGAGTGAATTATTTGTACAAGTAACTGCAAACCTATATATAACACGTCACATATTTAATCTTAGTTTATATAAACAAACATAAGTCATTGCCGAATAAATGACTTTTTACAACACAAATGAAAGCAATTATTTTATCTCATACTCCGTATTATATGAGCCAAAGAAACCCTCTTGCCAACTTCAGGAAGCATTTGTCATCCACTAGGACCACTACTTTTAGTGTATGGTCGCCAAATAGGCCCAATATAGTTAAAAGTTATTGATGTTTACTTGAAAGTTGTGGTTGTATGTTTTTTACTTTATTTTATTTATTTTATTTTATTTTATATTTCGCGCGCATGTGGTTGTATGTATGTTCCTACATTTATACTACTAGTATATATTTTCCTTTAACATGTTTCATGACTTGCTAAGACATATAATAGAGGTCACTTGTATAGTTGTATTAAAAATGTCTTGAGATGTTTTGGTATAATCCTACATGTTGTTGGAAAAAGCTAAATGTTTAGTACTTAAGGTATTAGGGTTACTTGTTAAGATTCATATATCATGAGATTTAGTCGTCATAAGCTTCATCGCTGATTCCCCAGTCATACAGTTTTGTTATCTTTTTTATGACTACATAATTCATAGTTTTTGATCGATCCCTGACTTCTTTAACCTGTATCCTAAGAGCCTCCTTTGAAATGTAGATCGACTATGAGAATGATTTTTTCTAGATAGAGCATAACACACCGGGTTAACGTTATGCAATGAAATTAGTGGGTATGTGTGAGTATGTATAGTGACATTCCTCGAATAATAATGTGTATATGTCATGTATATGTGGACAAATGATACTCAAAGGCTACCATGTGCTTGTCAATTGTCGTAGTTATGAATTTTAAATAAAATGTTAAGTAGTTTTGTCTATAAGATGACAAATTCACATTTTTATTTTGTAAAATAAAAGCAAAAAGTAGTGATGGGGAGTTAAAGCAGATTAAAGGTTGATGTGCATATCATATGAATTGACATTTGAGCTTAAAATGATGATTATGAAAATAAGAGAGGGTGATTATTAGTTACTCCGTATTTTGTTCCATATTTTCATTTCATACGGCAGGATAGGGTAATGTGGTGACAGGAAGAAATGTACTTGCAATATCATGACCTAATGAGTACAAATGATTTTGTACAAATCATTCTATATAGTTTGATATAATACTTAGCTTAAAGCATCCAAGTAATTCAAATTGTTACGTCATGGAGTCATTAACGTAGCTTGAACCAAATTATTGGAGGGCTGAAATATCAATTTTCAATTTCTAGGGTCATATTGTCAAAACAATTTTTTTAGCAGTAATTCATGTATAAATTATGGGTAATAACTAATAAATTTTGAAGGGGTCAGGGCTCACCTCTACCTTAATAAAGTTGCGTCTATGCATGGAGTTATATTTTATTTTAAATTATCGCATAATACATTGCGAGAGGTTATATACTTTCATAAAATTTGTGCCCAAAATCTTTCCTGTTCCTACAAAATATTCTATCAAAACTTTCGTGAATCCTCGTGTCTAAAGACCATCTTAAAAGGGGCCGGGTCGGGGTACAGCGGAATCATGGTCGACTCCTGGTTATGTTGCTTGCGGTGAGCTAGGAACACGACCGGACGACCGTATTGAGTTTCTGCTTTGTGTTTTCTTTGTTTTCGATAATAAGAAGTGGGAAGTGGTGCTAATGGCTATTTACATTCAAAAATTACAAATAATATAATGAGCATATTAATGATATGACGCTAAAATACTAGACCCGATAAACATTGTCATCCACACAATTTGCAAATATAAAATTTCCGAGTGTGTGGGTAAAATGATTCGTCCTTTTCTATGGGCCAATGACGAAAACAACATGTTACATGCCTTTCCCATCAACAAATTAAAACCCCACCAACCAAACCTAACAATAATTTGATTAAAAGATTGGATCCCATTGGTTAGAAACTTATAAAAGTTAAAAAACGTGAATTATTAAAAGATTTTTATAGATTTTCATGTTTGTCAAGTATCTGCTTTATGACGTTTAATAGCTTGTAACAAAGTTGTTGATAGATAGAATCATAGAAGTAGCAAATTTGACTATGACATCTTTAACTTTTCTATTACCTCTTTATTTCAAGTCTTATCACCCCACTCGTACCTTCGCCACAAAATGGTCAAACTTGATCTCAACATATCTATGTCGTGCCAACGATTTAATGCTTATTTAGTCGACACACTTTACTTAAATGAGAATGAATATTGCTACACATAGTTTTGTGCCGACTTGTATATGAAATTCCAAAACAAACAACGACACGATTCTAGTTTTTAAACAACGACACGAGTATAGTTTTTAAATATCTATATTGGCACTTAAACAACATTACTATATTCTGTTTTCATCCGTGTTGCATTAAAATGAGTGTAGTTTTTAATAGGGCAAATTCTCAAAAAGGGTCAATTCTTTTTTCGATTTATTTATATAGTATAAACCCAACCCCATTTTCAAATTTGGTCAAGTGCGATCGTGCGATTCTCTTAGTTTTCTTACACTTGTCCCACCCACTATCTCTTGTCCCCCACTATCACTTGCCACTTGTGGGTATTAAAGACTATAATACCCTTTCTCTCTCTCTCTTTTCCACTTTCACAAAATTACTATACCAGATCTATCATTTCTCCATCTCTATCATTTCTTCATCTCTCCATCTCTATCATTTCTTCTTCACAAAATTAATATACCAGATCCGACACCATCACCAGACACCACAGATCTTGTTTGGTAAACCCATAAGTTTTAAGCCCGAAAATCAAGATTCGTGACTCGTGAGTCACGAGTTGACTGACACCGGGTCAACATCGTGCGTAACTCGGTGTTTTCTACCTTTTGTCTTCTCGATCTACAAAATGGAGACGGCTAGGAGTGGTGTTGATGGTTGTTTTATGGCGCGTAGGTGGAAAAGAAGTGGTGGTGAGGTGTGTTTACTGCGCGTACACCACGGATCTGAGACAACGGAGGTGATCTAAGGGAGGGTTTATGGTTGTTTTGATGATGGTGATGACGGTGTAGCTGCGGTGGTGGTGGTGGCTGAGATTTAGAGGTGGTGGTGAGTGGTGTGGTGGAGTGGTTATCTTCTAGCTCTCTCTGTAGATCTCTTATGTCTATATTCGTGGTGACTTAATCCATGGGGACTTGAAATCGTGAGTCACGAGTTGACGAAAATCAAGATTCATAGGTGTTTTGTTTAATGGGTGTTTTGTGTTGTATGAGTTGGGTACTTGTGTTCTTGATAAGTTTAGTTTTTTTTAGAATCGCACGTTTGCACATTTAAAATCGCACATTTAATTTGCCGAAATCTGGAAATAAATTGAATTCGCATGTTCGCACATTTAAAATCGCACATTTAATTTGCCGGAATCTGGAAATAAATTGAATTCGCACGTTCGCACATTTAATAGGTAGAAAAATCGCACATTTATTTGACTTATAGAACTAAGGGTAAATAAGTAATTTTGTCTAGACACATAAGGGACAAGAGATAGTGGGTGGGACAAGTGGCAAGTGATAGTTGAGGACAAGAGATAATGAGTATGACAAATGTCAAGAAACTAAGAGAATCGCACAATCGCACTTGACGAAATTAAGAAATGAAGTTGAGTTTGTATTAAATAAATAAATCGAAAAAATAATTGTCTCTTTTTTAGAATTTGCCCTTTTTAATATGGCAAGTAGCCAAGTAGATGCGTTCCAACTCCAAGTTCCAACAATAAGCACACCATTTAACCCTACCAGCAGTATACACAGTGGGCCATTGACAAATTTATTACTCGTACTTTTGATATGTTTTCTTATTAAAGTTTTTGTGAATATTTATTTTTAAAAGATAAGAAATACAAGATCCGAATAGGGAATATTTAGAAATGCGTTGGATCAACAACTGTAATATATAAGTAAAAAAAAAAAGAAAAAAAATATAAAAACTATAATAATTGTTGCTATAAGCTGTTTCGTAATTATACATTTTATATCCATAAGTTTTATAATTTTAAAATTAACATTATTTCAATATTTTTGTCCCCTTGCCTCTCATGCGCTGCTTTGAGTGACTTATACTTTTTGTATGTCCTTTCTCTATGTGTTTCTATGGTTTTTAGTTGAGTAAACTACACCGTTTGTCCTTGTGGTTTGCGTTGACCGACGTCCTTCGTCCTTTGACCAAAAAAATTGCACCGTTCGGCCTTAAGTCAGAAACGTTATGCACCGTTTGTCCCTCTATCCAACGGGGCCACTAACGCTCGTTAAATCTTGTTAACCATAAGGGTATATTCGTCATTTCACATCCATTTTAATATGTAAACCATTTAATTACTTATTTATTTCATTTTTACACTAAACTAACACACACACACACTCTCTCTCTCTCTAAACCCACCAGAATCTTCATATTTTCCAGCAAACACCAGCAGATTCCGGCACCGCCGTCGCCGGAGAATTTTCCGGCGAGACTTTTTATTCGCCAAATCGATAGATCGGGACATCCCCATTCTTTCTGGAGCGTTTTAGCTCACGGATCCCCTTACAACCACCTCCACGCGCAACCACAGTGACCACCGCCACCACTGAGACTCCGCCGCCCCCTCCTCTTTGTTTTTCCGATGGTAATCTACCCCCACGCGCCCCCTATCTTCTTTTTCATTAACATTTTTCAAAGCCCTAGTTTTTATAAATTTATTTAAACCCGGAAGACTAAAGATATTTTTGGTGTGAGGGTGATGTTTGGCATGATGTGTCGCACAACAGCCGGGTGATGTTGGTTCTTTCATTTCATATTAAAATAACATATATAGCAACATTCAATTCCTAATATGACATAAACTAAACAAGTTGTCAATTAATCATGTTAATGAGTTTATACAGAAATTGCAAAGTTACAAAACCTTATTTTTTTTATAGCTCATAAGCTTCAACATAAACTTATTTCATGGCTGATGAGGTTGTGATGTTGGGATTAGGATTAGTTGATTTTGTTGAGGTTGTATTTCATTCGGATGTGGAGTTTGGATTTGTGGTTGAGCCGATTGGGATTTGGATTTGTCACTTGGATTTGGAGTTGAGATTTAGAGTAGTATTTGGATTTGTTGTGTTAGTTTGGATGTGGATTGGTTGTTTGTGTTTGTGTTTCGGATTGAGCGAGGGTATAATTTTGAAACTATTTTTATCAAGTTTTTTTTTTTTTTTTTTTTTTTTGATAGATTTTTTTATTAAATTTTTGAAAATGAAAAGTGATCATAATATTTACTAGTAAAAATGTGAATATAAAGTTCATTTAAGAATGGATAAAAACGGATAATAATGGAAAAAAACGGACGAAAATGGGTGACAATGTAAAAAAATGGACGAAAACGGGCAAAAACGGCAAAAAACGGAAGCAAAAAATTGCACCGTTCGTCCTTGCACTGTTCGTCCTTATAGTGTAAAATGACTATTATACCCTCATAAGCAAACAAGTTAACGAGCGTTAGTCCACCCCGTTAGAGGGAGGGACTAATGGTGCATAACGTTTCTGAGTTCAGGATGAACGGTGCAATTTTTTTGGTCAAAGGACCACAGGCTGCGGTCTACGCAAACCACAAGGACGAACGATGTAGTTTACTCTTTTTAGTTTTAGCTTGTTTGCTTGCTTTCTGTTATTTGATTTATGCGTTGCCCTAATACTTTTTTTTGCACCCTCTCGCACTTTCTTACTTGAACCTTTCATTTGCACTATTTTTTACACTCTTTCATTGGCCGGAGGTCCTTCTGGAAGCAGTCTCTCTATTGTCGGGTTTATCCTGACAGTAGCGGTAAGGTCTGTCTACATCTCACATCCCCTTTACCCTGTTTCGGGAAGGATTGGGTTTTGTTGTTGTTTTCTATGCACGACTTGATTCAATACAAGATTTTTTTACAAAAATATTGGTCAGGGATCCGGTAGTGATCTTCCGATTCCTCCCACAGTATGAGGTGATGCTAGACTACAAAACCTTTGAAAACTCGACACCCTTCTTGTCCAATCTTAGAAAGTACTTGTCATTTATATCATGACAGACCTTAATTATAATTTTTTTCCTTTTATAGAAAGACAACATGTATTACGGGACTGACCCAAGAACAAATTAAAAAAAAAAAAAAAAAAAAACATTCCACCTCCTCAACAACACAATTAAAGAAGAAAGGACCAAAAAGAACATAAGAATTCTAAACCGGTTGCCAATGCTATGATGAAGCGAGACGCAGAGCCCAATGTGCTACCTGCAAGCCCGCAACCAAGCTCTCTTGATCCCTTACGGCCTTGCCCCACCTCCAATTATAAATACGAAAGAAACACCATATAATTGATAATTTAATTAAATAATTCATAAGCTGAAATGCTGAATCAGTGCATGATCATTCCGATTAGAGCAACATTATTACGGAGTATTTTACAATATAGTGGCTAAACAATAACAATCATAATTTATATTTCAAAAGCATGCTTTAAATATGGGTTATCAACAAGTTGCTGACCTGTAACTAGCCATGTTAAATATCAACCATAAATTTTAAGAAAAAAATATTTTTGAAAACAAATACTCGTAGCATGCCAAAGTATTTGAGTTACTTTTATTTTTATCTGATCGTATAAATATAGATATGTTTGGAACAGAGACACATTCACTCAATTTATATACTGTAAAATTTTGAGAAACAAATCATTTTACCTTATTTTATTTGAGTATGGATCTAGTGAGAAAAATTATTGAAATGAGAAGAGTAAGAAGAAATTGTAGCCACATATTTTAAATAAGGAAAAAGAAATAATAGGAGATGCATCTATTTTTTGTGGATGCATCTAATATTTGTGGTTGTGGTTTCTTCTCATTCTTTTTATCTTAATTATATTTCTCATTTGATCCTAAGTCTATTTTGAGTATGGATCTAGTGAGAAAAATTATTGAAATGAGAAGAGTAAGAAGAAATTGTAGCCACATATTTTAAATAAAGAAAGAGAAATAATAGGAGATGCATCTATTTTTTGTGGATGCATCTAATATTTGTGGTTATGGTTTCTTCTCATTCTTTTTATCTTAATTATATTTCTCATTTGATCCTAAGTCTATTTTGAGTATGGATCTAGTGAGAAAAATTATTGAAATGAGAAGAGTAAGAAGAAATTGTAGCCACATATTTTAAAATACCACATGTTTTAAAAAGGGGAGGTGATTTGCACACTCCTCTTTTTTATTGGCACACTCACAATACAAGTAATTAAAACATGCTGTAAATATGGTACAACTGTCTGATGCAGTCTTTAGAGTGTCCCAATCAAAAACAAAAGTGTGCAAATCAATTCCCTTTAAAAAGTGATTTGCTAATAACAACTCACAGGGTGTTGTTTATGCATTCATATTTAAAAATTAACATTTAATGATCTCTAAACATTCTATATTTAACATCACATTTTATGTTTAAAATGATTAAAAGTATATAAATATGAAATACATGAGTCCACTATTTTTTTTTTATTCATATATGAAATGCTTAAATAATAACCAGTGAGGAGGTGAGTTATTTTAAGGACCAAGTTTTTTTTATAAACCGAGGGACAAATCCCCACCATCCATCTAGTTTGATCTAATTGTGGGTATTAACCTAAGATTTAATATGGAAACCTAAGTCCAAGTCTTTTTTTTTTTTTTTTTTTTTTTTTTTTTTTTTTTTTTTTTTTCCTTTTTATTTGTCTTTTTGTCTGTAAGGAATTAGTGAAGTCAGTATTTTGATACTGCTGAAGATTCTGCTGACAGGTTCCTGCTGAAGCATATACTGGTTTCTGCTGAAGGATAGTGTTACTGCGGATATAATTAATACGTAGATAGAGATTAGTTATTTTAGGACATAATATGTAGAATGTCGTTTATTAGTTTTATGTTATTTGTTTCTTGTAGAAGAATTTAGGGTTTCTACTAGTCATCTTCCAGGGTACCTGCATTGTTAGTAGGAGACACTGGTGTACTTGCAGAAGGGTTAGTTTTAAATCTTGTATACCCCAAATGATCTGTCAAGTAATCAAGGTCAAAATACCATTCATGACCTTTACCCTGAGTATTTTCATTGTCCTCCAGAAATCTCAGGTTAAGAGTCTCTTCAATCTTCTTTGCAGCCAAATTATATACCCTGTAAGCCTTGCTATGAGCTGAGTAACCAACAATGTACCCTTCAGCAGCTTTTACTTCAAATTTGCCTAAGTGATCACTTGTATTCAGAATAGTCACTTGACATCCAAAAGGTTTCAAGTATTCAATGGTAGGTTTATTCCCTGTCAAAAGCTCATAAGGTGTCTTATTGTGTGGTTTAGTAATCAACACCCTATTAAGCACATAACAAGCAGTGCCAACTGCTTCAGTCCAATAAGATTGGCATTTTTGAACTCTGTCCCTTTGTCACACCTTATACCTTTGATCTTCTTGTTAAGTTGGTTTTCAATGAGGGCCATAAATTCTTTAAGTGTCTGAAAGGTTTGATCCTTAGTCACCAAAAAGAATGTCCAACTAAATCTACTAAAAGCATCAGTGATCACCAAACAGAAGTACTTATGGTCAATACTCCTGATGGATGTTGGACCAAAAAGATCCATATGAAGCAGCTGCAAAGGTTCTGAGATTGTGCTCACAGCAGTAATAGCCTTATAAGAAGCTTTGTGTTGCTTCCCTTTGTTACATGCAACACAGTTGTGTTCATTGGTGAATATCTTGGAAGGAAGTCCATGAACAAGTCCATCTTTAGCAAGCTTGTTAATTACTTTGAAGTTAACATGTGCCATCCTTCTGTGCCATTTTGTAGATTCAGCCAAGGATGCTTTAGCCACCAAGCATGCTAGATCACCTTCTGGCTTGACATCATTCAAATTGAATGTGTAAAGATTATGATTTCTTGGAACCTTTAGCAATACATGACTTTCATCAGGTATTTTGAAGTCAGGTGAAAGAATGAGACAGTCCTCATCAGTGAAAAGCACAGGAATCTTTTTGTCACAGATTTGAGAAACTGAGAACAAATTGAAACCTTCTAATTCCTTCACATAGTAGACATTCTCAAAATCTACCATTGGAGTTCTAATGGTTCCTTTTCCAGTGATTCTTCCTATTCCACTTCCAAATCTCACTATGCCTCCATTAAAAGGCACAAAGTTATGTAGCTTCTCCTGATTCCCAGACATGCTTCTTGAACAACCACTGTCTACAATACCTAAGTCTTTATTCAAAAGAGGATTTCCCTACAACAACAAAAAATTATACAACAATATAAGTACATTGATAGACTCAAGTCTTGAAAGACTTGAGCCTGCCTTATGGATCATTATTATGAAGCCATGTAGATGAGTGAGATCCACCATTGATCCTGGAACCCCTATATACATATGGTCTATTAAATTTCCAAGAACAATCTGCTGAGGACTTTACAGCAGAATCCCAATTAGCCCTTCCCAAAAACATTGGGTCATAATATCCAGGCCAATAACCATTTTGAAAATAAGTTTGATTAAATCCAGAAAATGGTCTAGAAATATATTTATTCCTATCAGCATATCTACCAACAGAAACAGATCTACCAGCAGAAACAGGCTTTTCAGTAGAAACGGAGTGGTTTCTGGTAGTGGTGTGTGGTGCATGTGGAACACAAGAGGGTTTGGTATAAGCATTGGTCCACCTTTGTCTAGGTCTATTAAGAGCAGCAGAAACACCCATCATCTTTTCATGAAAATTACAATCCTTAATCAAATGTAATTTACTACCACAAACAAAACACTTCTTCTTTCTAGAAGATTTATTAAAACTAGAAGATGTCTTATTAAAAACAAAATTATTCAAACAACCACCAGAAATAGAATTGTTTTGTAATGACTGAAAGGAATTGTTTTTAAAAGAAGTAAATAACAAGTCTTCAGAAGAGGCTGTCTTTGAAATCACTTCATCAGCAGCAACTTCAGAGTCCACAGACTTGTAAGATGACTTGACAGATGGCTTGTATGAGGTCTTGGGTGAGTCTGACTTGGTCTTGGACTCACAGCTGGCATAACTAGAGGTCTATGAGGTTTTGTCCCTGAAAGAACAAGAGACACATTCATTAGAATCATCACTAGAGATACTTCTAGAGTCAGGAGAGTCATTGATCCTAATGCCAGTTTGAGTCTGTGATTCAGGTAAGTCCAAATTATGGGATGTGGGCTTAGGAGTTCCTATGGTTGTGGGAGAGTCAGAGTTATTAGTTTTACAAGTAAGGTTTGGCAAGTCATTAGACTTTTTGCCATACAAATGGTGCGAACCATCAAAGTCAGAGGTTTTGGAGGTGGGCATGAATTCACCTCTAATTGGTCCTGGTACAGCATGCACCTCACCTTCCTTTAAGAATTTTACAGGTGTAGAGTTATTTTTACTTTTCTTATCTAAATAATGATTTGCCTCTACACCTACGTATTTCTGAAAACCTAAACCAAACTTAGATGTTACAGACTGACTTCTATAGAGAAAACTAGCTAAGTTATCACCTGAAATTAGCCATTCTTTATGCCTAGTAACTTCCTTATCCAACTTATCTTGCAAAACATCTTTCTCAGACTCAATTCTAGCTTTTCTTTTTCCGTAAATTTTAACTCATTGGTAGTTACCTCTAAATCTCTTTTTAATACTCTTATCTTTTCCTCATAAGCTAACTGATTTTGTTGAAACCACACTTTCTATTTTTCTAATGTTTTAACAGCTTCTTTATAAGCTTGAGCTTCAATAAAGCTAGTATTATATTTTGGTTCCATATCATCATAAGCTGCTTTAAAAGTATTATATTTAAGGTCACACCCAAAAACACAATTAGTTACCTGAGGAGATATTCCCATGAAGGCAAAGTTAGCATCACAGCTAGCCACGCAGGAGATTTGTTGAGGAGAACTGCTTGTTGCATCTTCAGATTCATGCTCGTTCTAGTCAACACAAGCATCTACAGCATTGACCAAAGCCTTTGATTCTCCAGCCTCCACCTCCTTCTTCCTGTAAGCAGAATATCTGGTACTGTCTTCACTCTTCTTGGTCTTGCATTCTCTTGTAAAATGGCCAATCTCTCCACATGCATAGCACTTCACTTTTCTTCTGTCAAAACGAGCTGCATCTTTTCCATTAACTTGGAGTTTTCTGCCAACCTTTTGCTCAAATCTTCTGACTTTAAGAGACAGCATTGCTATTTGCCACTTTAAGTCCAACTCTTCCATTGCAAGTTCATCAATTTGCTCAAAGTCCTCATAAGCTATTTGTTGTTGTTGATCAACTTCAGCAACGAATGAGTGAAGTACATCTTCCATCACATTGCTAACCTTTGGATGATTCTTTGGACTAGCATTTGTAAAAGACAATGTTGTAGTGCAAGGACTTGGACTGGGAGAGTGTGGCATATAGCTTGAATTAGTGCTGATGAATGCAGAGTGTGAAGGAGGTGCTGCATAAGTGGAGTGACCCTTAATGTCAAGTTCCAAGGCTCTGAGCTTGTTGTACAAGTCATCAAACGAGAGATAATCCAAGCCTCCTTTGGTTTTCAAAGATATGCTGACCTGAGACCATGAGGGAGGTAAGGCTCTGAGAAACCTGGAGTTAACCTCCTTACTGTCAGGTCTGGCTAGAAGTTGATTCAAATGACTTAGAATCTTCTGAAACCGATCATAAGCTTTGTGAATGCCCTCCTCTTCAGTAATTCTGAATTCCTAAAATTCTTGCTTCAACATAGACTTTCTCATCCTTTTAGATTCTTCATTGCCCCCGAATCTAGTTTTGATTGCCATCCAAAGCTCTTTGGGATCAGTCAGGTGATGAAAATCTCCCATGTGATCATCAGGAATTGCTTGAAGCAGAATAGTTCTTGCTTTGTTCTCCCTTTGTACAGCAAGGATCTCTTCAGCAGATGTTGGAGGCAAAGTGGTCATATTACCCTGTGAATCTTTTCCTTGCTTCCTAGGACTGCACTGATACGTGTGAATCGCACCAGGCTTTACCTCTCAAGGGATCTTGAGAAGCTTACAACCCCCACCAGGCAGTGTACCTGATCGTTGTAGTATAGTATAGTGACAAGTACCGGGGGATTGATCGTTCAGCTAGGAATAGTGTCGCTAGGATTAGAAAACCTAAATACTAGTTCTAGAGATGAGAGATGATTCTTTTTGTATTTTTATATTTTTATGAAAGCAAATTAAAATCTCGGGTTTTGAAGGATTTGGGCGGAATTAGTTGCTAGTCAACTAACCCAATACTAAGATGCAATCAAAATAAAATACTAAAATAAAAATAAAACTATATTAAACTACGGTTGTGAGCAATAAGTGGGAGAAATGTGTTTACTTAGATTTCACTACTCCCTAGATATCTTTTACACATTAATTACTTGTTATAGTTGCGTGGATGACGGATTGTATTCCTTAATACCATTCATGGGGTGGCGTACTTACTTCCCCAATCCTATGAGTGCCTACTTCACTCCTATGTCGAGCCTGCAAGAAGCTCCTAACATGGGATCATTAGAATTTACTCATGCATTAAATACAACCAATAAAACCTAGTACACATCGGTTCATGTTTCCTAAGACGTTTAAGCATGCTACCATTTGGAGATCTGCCAGTTTTCTTAAGCCTAACATTGAAATCATTCATCCAATACAACCATAAACAAGTATTCAACACATAATCAACATCTAGGTTTCATTAGATCTAAGCAAACACAAGATAAATTTAGCCTAGCATGGTGGAATCAAGACAAGCACAAGATATAGACAACCAACACATAGACATATTGATTGAATTAAGAAAAGACTTATCTTAATAACACATGTAAGGATTCAAGGGTTGAAAACCCTTGAAAAGCTGTAAAATTCGTATATTGTTCGGCCTTAGGGTTTCTCCAAACTTGTTCCTTTCTAATGAATGAAAATTAGAAAACTATATATAGATATTAGAGGCTGACGGCGTCAAGAACAAATGGGTGACGCCGTCATCTCGCCGCCAAAATAATCCTCGGACTGCCTTGATCTACATCTGACGCCGTCATGTTGTCCATTTTTGCAGGCCGTCACACTTTTAACTCTTGACGCTCTACTTGTGACGCCTTCATTTCTGTACTGGGTCGTCATGGTATTTACTCTTGACGCCGTCAGGAAAGTACTCTTGACGCCGTCACACACTGTTCTCAGCATGGAAAATTAAGTCTTTGGCGTTTTCTTCACTTTTATGCTCCAAAAACGTCCGAATTGCTTCCTTTTCCAGATTTCACTCCCAAAGTACCTAAAATCACAAAAGGAACGATTTAGGGCAATATTTGATCAAATAAATTCAATTCCGAGTTTAAATGACCCCCTAAAAACGGATCATTTTTCGCCTCATCATATACCCTTACATTTGAGATTTGCTTGTTCTCAAGCAAATGCGCTTTTATTCTAATCAAAATACAAGTTAGGGGTCATTTAACACTAATATAAAAGTAATTACAACAAATAATCGTTCCACTAAAGACCAAAGACAAGCACGGAGGTCATATACTAGCACTTCACAAATAGTGTTTAGATACTCACATCTCTCGAGTGTAATAAAGTATAAATTACAATATGGAAACGGAAGATATCTCTCACTACCTGTCATAGCAAAATAGATTACCATAGGCTTGGGAAAGGATCAAACCTCCACCACATGGCGTAAGCATCTAGGATAAACTATCAAAGAGGTCTTTTAAAGGGTTGTAACGTTAGGTGTAGGGATATGAAATACACGGTTTTGTTGAATATAGGCAGTTTTTACTGGTGGCGAGTTAACAATCTTGGTTAATTACATGTAAAATATGGCGTTGCTAAGCCAAGACTAGACTCGACTTAAGCTAATAAATGAAAAATAACAAAAACATAAAATGAACATAGAATAAAAAGGGATGGTAGTCCGTATGTTTTTTCTTTTTTCTCTTTTTTTTCTTTTTCTTGTTTTTTTTCGATTTTTTTTTTTTTTTTTTTTTTTTTTTTTTTTTTTTTTTTTTTTGCATACACTCTTACCCTACCATCCAAAATAATACATCATAGGGAATAAACGTCCCCCTTACACTTGAATTTTTACATACTTTACAATAAACTAATCTAATGACTCGAATTAAGGAAATCAAAACACTTTGAGTACTTTTAAGATTAACGCACATATGGGGGTAATAAATGATTTTCTTCCCCATTACTCCATAAAATAAGTACTTTACCCATGAGTCCCAATCGTCTCAAAAAAATATGTACAAGCATATGACTCGACTTAGCAACCATGTAATCAATTAGATAATTAACTTAGGGTTTAACGAATAACAATAATGCACTAAAGATGAGTGCATACACGGAAGACTAAGGCGATTTGGTTATACATTTAAGTGGGGTGTAACAAATTCTTCCTTTAAGTAAAATGCTTAAAGTTAGAAACGAAAAGATAGGCTCGGAGGGGTGTACTAGGGGTTTCGTGTACTAAAAATGAGTACAACGCTAATGGTGTGGGAAAAATTAATTGACTTAACTAGCCAAGTAATATGAATTAAATGGTCAAGTAATTATAACACGGGTTTAACACAAGGGTGATCCTAATGCCTCTTATCATGTAGTAAATCCTACTACACGAATGTAGTCTCACTAGCGGTCTCGGGATGCATCACTAACGCAAGTTCTAGAATCTAAATGCTACCGGTACACTCATAAGCACTAATAGTAAATGTTTTTCCTATCAAATCTAAAGGCGAACCTCACATATTTGGGTGAAAATTTTTTCTGAATGATACGGTTTTGTGCTTGTCATACAATCTCCTATCCATGAGACGCTTGCTATGGCTAAAGTTTCACTCCTAAATGTTGTAAAAAAATTTAAATTTGGCGCTAAAATTGCACTAACAAGTATTTCTCATAGTTTTATTACACATCTACCATCAAACAAACAAACTCAAGCGAAAGTGTATCTGTAAGGTATCATCATTTTACCCTCCCCTTACACTTAGGATGAACATTGTCCCCAATGTTCAAGTAAAGAATGTAAAAGTGAAAACAGTAAAACAAATGAAATTAAATACTCCCCTGATTCGCTCGGTATGGATAATAAGGTGGCCAGGTTAGATCTTCCTCCAAGAAAATGAACAATCAAAGCTTCCCTTCAAGAAAAATAAATCATCTTCTTGTCATACATAACCTGTAAATCCTGAGAAAACAGACAAAGCAACCTCGCATAAAATCGGCGGCAATCTACATAAGTTACTAAATCCTAGAAAACAAAATAAGATATAATGCTTGTGGAATAAAGTTTGCAGATTTCCTGGAGATTATAAAACTTAATAATTCAACAAAAATTTTAAAACTCCGTTAGAAAAACAAAACTGGTAAAATTTCCAGATTTTTACACGTGACGCCGTCAAGAGCAAGCTCATGACGCCGTCAGAAGTGACCTGCAGAAATTCTTGTGTTAAGTTTCCAGAAAATTTCAGGAAAAACTTGGTCCTACTTCCTGGAAAATCCTGCAAAACTTCATTATGACTCAATGCAAGCATTTGACTCTAACAAATACAAATATACATGTTCACTTAATATTGTGAAGAATCATGATCGGTTTGTTTCTTAAAAACATATTTGGGGTTTCCCCTTACACTTATCTTTTGCAAAAATACCTTTTGGGTGAATTTAAGACTAGGCCAAACAACAAAGTAGAGTATTTCCACTTTTTAGTTTAGAAACATGATCTACCAACAATAAAAATAAAGCATGCATACGGAAGAAAATAACAAACAAACAAAATAAAATCACACAAAATCATGGGTTGCCTCCCAAGAAGCGCTTTTCTTTATTTACGAGTCTTGTAGCTAGACTTAAGGTCATGGGTTACTACGTGATACGGGTGAGTTCCTCATTGAGGACATCTTTGGGATCAAACTTAGGTTTCAACTTCCTATCGGTTTTCTTAGTACGGTATGACCTTTCAAACTTTTCTCCATCCGGATCATACAAAGTCATCTTCATATGCCATGATCCGTCATCTTCTTTAGGTGGCTTGTCCCACCTCCATTTACACTTGTCTCCCTCTCTTTTCCACTTATTCATCTCTATATTAATAGGCATTACGCTCAAGAACTCAATCATCTTCCTAAAGACTAAGTGGTCCTCAAAGGGATCTAGCTCTTCATTTCTAGCTATGAGTTGTTCCACCAAATGTGTCTTTTCAATGAAATCTTTTTCTAGATAGAATGGGCGTTGAGGTCCTACAAAGTTCCTTTCTATCCAAGGTCCATATCTAGATGGTCTCCTATTCATCTCTACCCAATGTGGTGTCGGTTCATCATCACAATCATAACTATGCTTCTTAACATCGTACACCGACCAAGTATCGCCTTCACCTACCGCTATCTTAGACTCCTTACAATCTATCATGGCGCTAGCGGTTGCTAAAAATCCTCTTCCTACCAACAATGGGCATGTAGTGTCACTAACCATGTCTAGGACGTGAAAATCTGCTAAGATAGTTAACTTTCCTACGTGAACAACTACATCCTTAATCATTCCAACCAGGTGGGCAATACTCCCATCCGCTAGACCTATCAATACCTCCGTTTCCTCTAACTTTCCTAGCTTAAGAGTGGTGAATAGGGATAAGGGAATCAAGTTGAGGCTTGACCCTAAATCAGCTAGTGTGTCGAAAGCTTCGGATCTTCATATTTTACAAGGCAAAACAAATATACCCGGATCATCAAGCTTTTTAGGCAACTTGTTTTGAACGAAGGCGGTCCCATTTTTACCTAGTTTAAACTTCTCATATTTTTCTAGGAGGGAACTATAGTAGGGAGCACGGGCTAAGACATCAATGACGGGGCGTTCAAGGTTAAGTTCCTTGAATTCATCATCAAGGTCTTGCGTAGGAGGTGTTTCAACTATACTTTTGACCGGTTTTATATCGGGTGTTTTATTTGATTGGTCCTTTTGAAGAATTTGGTTTTGTTTGAAACACGTGCTCGTTGATTTAACCGAGTAGTATTGTGGACACGAAGTGGGTGATGAAACTGATGATATGGAATTAACGTTTAGTTTCGGATTCTTGACCGTGTCGCTTTTGAGTGCTCCCATTTCTTGGTCATTGAGGACTTTCAACAATGCGTCAATTTTGGTGGTCATCTCGCTTTGCTTTTGTTTGAAATCGGCTTCAAACTTAGATATGCGAGCTTCTTGAGATGCCATGAACTTAGACATCAAGCCTTCAAGATTGTTGGTACTACCATAGTTGTTAGAAGGATTGTTGTGGAAATTACGGTAGGAGGGCGGACCGTTTGGTTGGTAACGATTAGGCGGATTGGAAGAATTAGGTTGATTTTGTTTCCACCTAAGGTTTGGGTGATTTTTCCAAGAGGGGTTGTAGGAATCACCGTAAGGGTTTGGCTCGGGTTTGAAAGTGTACCACTTATCTCCCGCTTCGTCGGTACGCGAGGATGCGTAGTCCGCAAAAGCTGTTCCGGGGAGTTCCACACAATCACGAGTGTCATGGGGACCACTACATAATTCGCATGAAGAAGTGATTTTGTTCACTTGGCTTGAAGGCTTAGGAGCTTCGTAAGATTTCATGAGAAACTTGACTTGGTCTTCAAGTTCCATGATCCTACGGTCGGGAGTGCTAGAGTTGTTTGAAGGCAAAGATATTGCCTTGACTGTTTTGTTCAAATCACGGGGATCATTCCAACTTTCGTTGTCATAGAGAGCAAGATCTTCTATGAGTTCCCATGATTGTTCCGCACTTAGATCACGTAGCTTACAACCGGCCGATTGGTCAATGGCTCGCCTCGTGGAGAGATCGATATGGTCATAAAAGATTGGGACTTGGAGCCAAAGATCTATGCCATGATGAGCGACTTTTTGGAGTAAGTCCTTGAAACGAGTCCATGCTTCATAAAGAGATTCATTTTGACGTTGTTGGACCATCAAGATGTCATTTCTAAGCTTAGTAGTTCTCCCCGCTGGGAAAAATTGAGCAAGGAAACGAGTGGTGAGATCATCCCATGTGGTGATGGATCCCGTGGGTAAACGCTCAAGCCATTGACTAGCTTGATCACGTAGAGAGAATTGGAATAGGCGTAATCGGGTTGTCTCTCTAGTTGCAACATCTAGGTCTATGGAATCTACGATTTTAAGGAAGTCCTTGAGATGTTGATTTGGATCTTCAGAACGAAGTCCATGGAATGCACATCCGCTTTGCACCAACCGGATGGTGTCGGATCGCAAGGGGGTCACATTGGCTCCGGTGAGCTCAATGGTGTTTCGGTAGCCTTGGTGGCTAGGTCGGGAATACTCTCCTAAGGTTCGGGGCCTAAGAGGTTCTAGTGGTGGGTTTTGTTGTGGTGGGATGACGGGTTCAAAGATGTTCCCATCGTCCATGATGTCGGGTGGTGAAAAGTTACGAACAAAAACACAAAGAAATAAGATAGACTAAAGAAGACCTAAAAAAAATAAAATCTTACTAGAAAGGAATCTAGCAAGTAGACCTAATAAAAAGAGATTCTAACCTAGACAATAACTATTCCCCGGGCTGCAGCGCCAAAAACTTGATACGTGGGAATCGCACCAGGCTTTACCTCTCAAGGGATCTTGAGAAGCTTACAACCCCCACCAGGCAGTGTACCTGATCGTTGTAGTATAGTATAGTGACAAGTACCGGGGGATTGATCGTTCAGCTAGGAATAGTGTCGCTAGGATTAGAAAACCTAAATACTAGTTCTAGAGATTAGAGATATTCTTTTTGTATTTTTATATTTTTATGAAAGCAAATTATAATCTCGGGTTTTGAAGGATTTGGGCAGAATTAGTTGCTAGTCAATTAACCCAATACTAAGATGCAATCAAAATAAAATACTAAAATGAAAATAAAACTATATTAAACTACGGTTGTGAGCAATAAGTGGGAGAAATGTGTTTACTTAGATTTCACTACTCCCTAGATATCTTTTACACGTTAATTACTTGTTATAGTTGCGTGGATGACGGATTGTATTCCTTAATACCATTCATGGGGTGGCGTACTTACTTCCCCAATCCTATGAGTGCCTACTTCACTCCTAACATGGGATCATTAGAATTTACTCATGCATTAAATACAACCAATAAAACCTAGTACACATCGGTTCATGTTTCCTAAGACGTTTAAGCATGTTACCATTTGGAGATCTGCCAGTTTTCTTAAGCCTAACATTGAAATCATTCATCCAATACAACCATAAACAAGTAATCAACACATAATCAACATCTAGGTTTCATTTGATCTAAGAAAACACAAGATAAATCTAGCCTAGCATGGTGGAATCAAGACAAGCACAAGATATAGACAACCAACACATAGACATATTGATTGAATTAAGAAAAGACTTATCTTAATAACACATGTAAGGATTCAAGGGTTGAAAACCCTTGAAAAGCTGTAAAATTCGTATATGGTTCGGCCTTAGGGTTTCTCCAAACTTGTTCCTTTCTAATGAATGAAAATTAGAAAACTATATATAGATATTAGAGGCTGACGGCGTCAAGAACAAATGGGTGACGCCGTCATCTCGCCTCCAAAATAATCCTCGGACTGCCTTGATCTACATCTGACGCCGTCATGTTGTCCATTTTTGCAGGCCGTCACACTTTTAACTCTTGACGCTCTACTTGTGACGCCTTCATTTCTGTACTGGGTCGTCATGGTATTTACTCTTGACGCCGTCAGGAAAGTTCTCTTGACGCCGTCACACACTGTTCCCAGCATGGAAAATTAAGTCTTTGGCGTTTTCTTCACTTTTATGCTCCAAAAACGTCCGAATTGCTTCCTTTTCCAGATTTCACTCCCAAAGTACCTAAAATCACAAAAGGAACGATTTAGGGCAATATTTGATCAAATAAATTCAATTCCGGGCTTAAATGACCCCCTAAAAACGGATCATTTTTCGCATCATCATGCACCCAGTTAATACCACGTTTCATAGGTTGAAATCTACACTGGCAATCCAGTTCTGCATCTTCATGGCCCAAATCTCATACTCATCCTTCCTGAGATAGGGAAACTTGGCTTTACTGTTGGAGAAGGCAACCTGTTGGAGTTGTTGAGTGAGGGCGTGGGTGTTTGTAAGAGTGACATCAGTAGCATCTCCATCAACCTTTGTTACTGAGTGGAAAAGGTATTTGAGTGTGAGTTAGATTACAGAGATTATCTTGTGGCTCTGATACCACTTGTAGGATCTACACTTGATAGATCTCGAGCCAATAGATCGTTAGTCTACTAATGTAATCACTAGCAAACTAAATAGACAATCTCTGTTAGCTTATACTTATTGCGGAATATAAATATAAACTTGTATGCTAAACTTTGATCCTCTATGGATCGATATTATTCACTAATAATTGTTTTTAAAACTCGTACATAATACAATAACCTTATGTTCCTTATATACTAGTGGAAACCCTAAATTCTTCTACAAGAAACAAATAACATAAAACTAATAAACGATATTGATATCATGTCCTAAAATAACTAATCTCTATCTACGGATTAATTATATCCGCAGTAACACTATCCTTCTGCAGGAACTATTCTTTAGCAGAAACCAGTATATGCTTCCGCAGGAAACAGCAGAATCTTCAGCAGTATCAAAATACTGACTTCACTAATTCCTTACATTGTCTTTCTTATTTATTCATTTTTTTTAACATTTTTTTGCCTTTTTTTGAATCACGTATTTTTAGATCTTTTTTTTAACCAAGTTTTTTTTATTTATTATATAAATTCACGTTTTTTTCACTTTATTACGTTTTCGTCTGTTTTCATACGTTTTCGTCCATTTTTTTACATTTTCGTCTGTTTTCAGACGTTTTTATACGTTTTCGTCTGTTTTCAAACGTTTTCACATGTTTTTAAACGTTTTCGTCTGTTTTTATACATTTTTATCCGTTTTCATACGTTTATATATGTTTTCATCCGTTTTCGTCTGTTTTTATACGATTTTGACCGTTTTTATACGTTTCTGTTCATTTTTATACGTTTTCGCTCGTTTTCATACGTTTTCAGCCGTTTTTTACGTTTTCTTCTATTTCCAGGCATTTTTGTCCGTTTTCATACGTTTTCATCTATTTTTTTACGTTTTCGTCTACATTTATACGTTTACGTCCATTTTTATACGCTTTCCTTCGTTTTTTGTCTGTTTTCATACGTTTTTATACGTCTCCGTCCGTTTTTATACGTTTTTGTCCGTTTTCATACGTTTTCATCTGTTTTCGTCCGCTTTCATACGTTTGCGTCCATTTTCGGACCTTTTCGTCCGTTTTCAGACGTTTTCATCCAAATTTATACATCTTTGTCCGTTTTCAAACGTTTTCGTACGTATTCGTTAGTTTTCTTATATTTTCGTCTATTTTCTTACGTTTTCGTCAATTTTTAAATGTTTTTGGCCATTTTCAAACGTTTTCATACGTTTCTGAATATCAAAAGTATTACTCTTTGATCTTCAGAATATCACAGTGATATTCTGAATATCACAAGTGATTTTCAACTAATATTTTGTAACATGAAACTCACTTGTGATATTCAGAAAATCACAAGTGATATTCAGAAAATTACACGTGATATTCAGAAAATCACAAGTGATATTCTAAGTATCACAAATGATATTCTGAATATCACAAGTGATTTTCAACTAATGTTTTGTAACATGAAAATCACAAGTGATATTCTAAATATTACAAGTAGGGGTGTCATTCGGGTCAACCCGACCCGATAAGCCTCTATCGGGTCGGGTCTATCGGGTTTTCAAAAAATAAAAATTAACCCGCAACCCGATCCGATAAGGAATCGGGTTATCGGGTTCGGGTCTATCGGGTTATCGGGTTCGGGTTATCGGGTTTAGTTCAAAAATTATAAAACTTTTAATGTGTTATTATAGCTTATCGGGTTATCGGGTCAACCCGATAACGAAATAATTAAGACCCGCAACCCGACCCTATAAGGCTATCGGGTTTATCGGGTTAACCCGATAACCCGATAAGGTATATTGGACCCGAATCAACCCGACCCTATAAGGCCTTATCGGGTTCGGGTCGGGTCGGGTCGACCCATATGACACCCCTAATTACAAGTGATTTTCAAATAATGTTTTGTAACATAAATATCACTTGTAATTTTCTGAATATCACTTGTGATATTCAGAATATCACTTGTGATTTTCATGTTACAAAGTATTAATTGAAAATCACTTGTGATATTTAGAATATCACAAGTGATATTCTGAATATCACAAGTGATTTTCAACTAATATTTTGTAATATGAAAATCATAAGTGATATTCTGAATATCACAAGTGATATTCATAAAATTACAAGTGATATTCAGAATATTACAAGTGATTTTTACGTTTTTTTAAATTCACGTTTTTTTCACTTTCATACGTTTTCATTTGTTTTCATACGTTTTCGTCCGTTTTCATATGTTTCTGAATATCACAATTGATATTCTTAATATTACAAGTGATATTTTGAATATCACAGAAAATCACTTGTGATATTTATAATATCAATTGTGATATTCAGAAACGTATAAAAACTAAAAAAAACATAAGAAAAAGAACGAATACGTATGAAAGCGTAAAAACACGCCTGAAAACGGATAAAAACGTATGAAAAATTGATAAAACGGACAAAAACGTATAAAAACTGCCAAAAACATGTAAAAACTGCTGAAAACGTATGAAAACAGACGTAAATGTTTGAAAACGAACAAAAGTACATAAAAACGGATGAAAATGTTCATAAACGTATGAAAATGGACAAAACCGGATGAAAAACCATATAAAAATAGACGAAAACGTCTAAAAATGGGCGAAAACTTATAAAAGAAGACAAAAACGTTGGAAAACAGACAAAAATGTAAAAGAAAAACAGACGAAAACATATAAAAACGGATAGAAACGTCTAAAAACGTATAAAAACTGCCGAAAATGTATGAAAATGGACGAAAACGTTTGAAAAAGGACAAAAATGTACAAAAGAGACGAAAATGGACAAAAACATTCGAGTATCACAGAATATCACTTGTGATATTTAGAAACGTATGAAAACGTCTTAGAATGGCTGAAAAAATTTTAAAAACGGACGAAAACCTATGTAAATGGACGAAAACGTAAGAAAACAGACGAATATGTAGGAAAAATGGACGAAAACATCTGAAAATGTATAAATACGGATGAAAACGTCTGAAAACGAACGAAAACATCTGAAAACGTAAGAAAATTGGCGAAAACAAATGTTAACGTATGAAAACGGACCAAAACGTATAAAACGGACAAAATCGTGTAAAAACGAACGAAAACGTATGAAAATGGACGAAAACGTATATAAACTTATGAAAACGAATAAAAATGTACGAAAACGGTCGAAAACGACTAAAAACGGATGAAAACGAACAAAAACGTCTGAAAACTTATAAAAAACTGCCGAAACAGACAAAAACATATGAAAACAGACAAAAACGTAAAGAAACGGACGAAAACTTAAAAAAACAGACGAAAACATATAAAAATGGATGAAAACTTTTAAAAACAGACGAAAACATAAAAAAATAGTCGAAAACAAACAAAAACGTCTGAAAACGTATATAAACATGTGAAAACAAACAAAAACGAACGAAAACGTAACAAAGTGAAAAAAACGTGAATTTATATATATATTAAAAAAAAAAAAAAAAAAAAAAAAAAAAAAAAAAAAAAAACTTGATTAAAGAAAATATGATTAAAAAAAAAAACAAAAAAAACTTGATTTAAAATAACGTGATTAAAAAAAAGCAAAAAAAAAATGATCTAAAAAAAGTGATTAAAAAAAAACCAAAAAAAAAATGAATAAAAAAGAGAGGGAAAAAAAAAAAAAAAAAAACATTTACTTAGGTTTCCATATTAAATCTTAGGTTAATCCCCACCATTAGATCAAATTAGATGGATGGTTGTAAGTTATAACACAAAACTAGTCCCTAAATGAACTTTTCTCGACCAGTGAGTTGTTGTTATCAAATCCTTTTAAAAAGTATGTTTCACTAACGAGTTATTTCCATACTATGAATGTTTTCTCAAATTAGCCATGTCATCTTTTGTTCCATTTTTATTCTTTTTCTATTGTTTTACGTTTGTATGTGAACACATTCATTCTTCTTCTATTATATTTTTAGATTTACAAGTCATGTTAAAAATACCTCGTTACAAATTAAATTATTGATTTAACTAAACTACAGAGTAATTAATTCTTCATTTACAACTCCTTTGGCTTTTATCTATCTTGGAGTTAAAGTGGGAGACGTTATGTCGAGAATTAATTCTTGGGACGAGATTGTTTCTAAATTATCTTCTCGTTTTTCTAAATGGAAACTCAATGCTTTTTCTATTGGCGGTCGCTTAACTTTACTCAAATCGGTTCTCACTTCTATTCCTCTTTATGATATGTCTATTTTCAAAGTCCTTATAGGCATGTTAAAAAAGATGGAATCAATACGTAGGAATTTTTTCAATGGAATTTGAAGGTTCGAACAAGAAAATAGCTTGGATTGGTTGGAAAATGGTTTTGGTTTCTAAGAAAAAAGGTGGTCTGGGGGTATCCAGCTCTTGCAACTAATCGAGCTTTGTTGTTCAAATGGGTGTGGCAATTCGTTACCCATGGATCTTCTTTATGGGTTCGGTTCATCAACGCTATTTATGGTGAAAAGGGAGCTCTTGATAAAGGTATTACTACAACTCGAAGGTCTCATTGGATTGATATTATTCGTGAATTAAGTTCTTTTAAAAGCAAAGGGATAGATATTTTGGCTTTCTTTAGAAAGAAGGTGGGAAATGATGAAAACTCCATGTTCTAGGACGATGTTTGGTTAGGAGATGCGGCTTTAAAAGATCAATATCCTAGACTATATGCTTTGGAGTTGTGCAAGGATATTAGTGTATCTGATTATCAATAATTGTTCATATAGCGTTTCTATGTTATTTTAATTCCTCATATCTTAGTGTAATCATACAATTCAAATTCCTTATCTTTCTGTCCAAATTCACCCGATCACAAACCCGTTTTAATACCATCAACACCTCGTCAGGACATAACGACCCGGGGAAACCCCTATACTTCCACGGAGATTGAGCCTAAGGAGTTTGACTATGTTGACCATTCCTTTGGTCATTTTAAGTTGACTATTTAGCACAAATCAAATTTTGGCGCCGCTGCCGGGGAGGTTGTGCGCGTTATTCTAAACGGTTTTGCAGATTAGTGAATCTGGATATACGCTCATTGTATATTTACCATCCTTGTTCATATTTTCACATTTTTATAAAAAAAACAAAACGAATCGTAAATTTTACCATTTCATATTACTTAATGATTACTTAGTGTGATCTTTGAGGAAGCGATTTGGTTTTTCTAAACGATTACCAAAAACATTTTAATTAAGTTTTCAAAGAACACAAAAACACAAAAAGATTTTCTTTTTTATTTTTATAAAATATTTTCCAAAAACTCCAAAAATATTCACCTTTACCCTCTCACATCTTTGATTCTTCATCCTCAACCCTCTGTAAACCTTTGATTCTTTCCTATGTCGTATCCGCACCATTTGGGATGCCAATGGTGTGGTGGTCCTCATAACGGTGATAATTGCCCCAGTTGTGGCATGGTAGAGTCAGGATACGGGTCTGTCTATAACCAGGATCCCTATTCTCACCGTGATACGACTGATTTATTCCACCAGCCACCAAACCATGAGATACTGACATATTCGTGTGAATATTATGGAGGTCCTCATCAAGGATTTGAGTGTCAAACCGGAAACACGTTTGTCTATGAACAGTTTTCCGGTGATGCTCAGAAATTTGGGAATGACCAATATCCATATGATTCACCAGTCCAGACTCAACAGTTTAACTGTTGTGAGTATTGTGGTGGTTCACACTACAGTTCTGATTGTCAATCAGGAAACACGTTTGTCTATGAGCAGGTTCCTGATAACAATTATGACTACAACACATATGACTCACAGCCACATCAGTTTTACTGTTGTGATTACTGTGGAGGTCCACACTTCAGCTCAGATTGTCAAACAGGGAATCCAATTCCCTATAACAATCTTAACACATCATATTATGACCAACCTCCACAATACCAAATGAATCAGGCACTTCTTCCAGAAATGCAAAATATAATGGAAATCGTTGATGATCTTAAGAGTTTTGTCCAAAAACTTGCCCAAAGAGATCATCATCAAAAATCCATGAAAGAATTGCTAGGTGAAGAGCAGGCTGCTAGAATAAATTCCCAAGATGCCTATGAAAAATCTATTTGGAAATCAATTACAAAAGAAAAAGCAGCCAGATCTAGCTCTCAGTTCCTTTTCATTCCTGATGATAGTGATGATGAAGATACACTTGATATTCTACAATTCTATAAAGAATCATCAAGTTCATCAGTTGATATTCCAGCAGTTGAGATTTCATCTCAATCGACTGCTATCACACCCGAAGTTCCCACTCACTCTCTGATCATGGGTGTAGCACCCCCAACTTAAAATACGGCAGCCGACATGCTGGGGGCGCTACGCGAACCGAAACCAGGCACCTTTATAGCTAACGACCACAACACGGGACATTTAAAAGTACCTCAAAACACATCATTCGTTTTACAAACCATTTTAGAGCACATAGGCTCTTTAACAAATACCAGCGGAATATAAATAAAAGTTTGCAGCGGAAAATGACAAAGTTTAGCAGCGGAAATATCAAGTTTAGTAGTAGTGTTAGGTACCCATATTGATTTCACACAAGCAAGAATGGGATAGATATAAGGATGGGGTGATTATGAGAATGAGAGAAATATAAGTGCAAGAGTTTCTTTAAGATATTCAAATAACCAACCAAATACAAATGAGACCTAGAGGTTCTATTTATAGGAGGGAAGCTAGGGCAACACTCCTAGCTCCCATTATCCTTAATTTCGTGGGCTTCTAAGGACTTTTGGGCTTTCATAAGCCTTAAATACATAAGTGATAACTAAATATAAGTAACTAATAATAAAGCAACCTAACATTTATTACAAATGACCGAGACTTGATAAAATAGTAAAACTTTGATCCCAACAATCTCCCCCTAAGGGTCGGTCATCACGGTTGCTTGACGTCTTTGTCATTTCTTCATCTTTGACTTTCATAGCTTTAGACGTCTTTCAAAAATCATTCATCATTCTTTGTTCTTTGTTCGTTGTTGTAGTGATAGTGATCAAGTTATGAAGTTGTCTGCCTTTCGTCACTTCTGCATCTGTGGTGGTAGTCTGCCATTCCAACATGCTCATACATCTTTGAATTCTGACTTATACATGCACGTAGTTCCCTTTCTTTTACTTTTGATCTTTAGTCTCCATACTTTGTAGATTCTTCTTTTTGGCGTAGAATCTTTCTTTGAACTTTGTGTTGCGTTGATCTTTGAGGGAGCTTTTGATAACTTCAAGATGCATGTATGAGCATGTGGAATCCGTCGCCATGGAGATGAAGTGTCCCTGCAGGTAAACAGTTAGCAATAAAACATCCGGTACTTACAGATAAGGAATTAGAGATCGTCAACAGCCTAGTGTGAAGACTCCTTCTAACCCTTTTCAAGGCCGTTCCCATGTCAGATACTCCCGAAGGAGCTTACAAGACCTACTAAGTAGCTCAATGACTGGGTGAGTCGCTGGGGATCACTCCACGACTGTAGATCGCTAAGAAACCACCGCAAACACTAAGCGTAACCCACAAGGAGTTACCAAAGTGACCTGCTGTCAGGGCTGTTTGATGTTGACCCTGGCAGGATTTCTGTTCAATCATTGAGAAATACATTTGTAATTCTCTCATAAACGTTCTCGGCAGATTGCTTAGATCTGCGAAGGACTCAATAATTTACAGCTGGTGTCCATTGATGTAGAACACCAGTTACAGAAATACTAAGTGTTCCTAAGAGATCTTTGATGTATCTCATGGCTCTAGACTCGAAAAGTGCACACTTAGGTTTCCTATGCGGAGACTAGGGAAGGGTCTCCTACTTCAATACCAACCATCTCTAAGAGATAAGTCGATAGATTACACCGGTTCCCCGTGAGAATGAAACAAGCTCTATTAAAAGAACTTGAGTGGTTAAGAAGGTTTAGTACATTGCGTCACTGGGTCCATGACGACTTTATCTTCAATACCGATGTTGCCTTAGCAACAACCAGTAGCATATGAATTGAACCCGGTGTCTGCCCTAAGGTTGAACATATGGAGGACTATTTCTTTTCACCCTTTTCTTTACTTTTCTTTTTAATTCTTCAACTCCTTCTTTCCCCTTTCATTCTTTTCTCCTTTTATCGTATCATACCTAAGGACTTCTAATTCTAACTATTGGTGATGTCCTTGGGTAGATCCCTCCAGCTCTGGCGGATCATAGGACGGTTTTTCCTATCTTAATCACCTTATAACTCCATGATTATCCTACAATTGCCATGAAACCTTTGATTGAAAAATCTCTCAAAGTGTTTGTGATTATCAAACATTTTGTTTAACACTTTAAGAGTTTTGTGTTTATGAAGGGCTCGCCCTTCACATGTGCTCATAAGTATTTAATAAATTTGCACATGCGGGAGGAACAAGCACTTTTTGAATTGATCCACTTTCAGTGAACCCGACCGATTCGAGACACGCTTACATCATTAGTTAGACTAGCTTGAAGTTATTACCCGGCCTGGTCAAATCCACAGAAAGTTTCTCGAAACGGTACATTTCTACTAAGACAAATCATTTTCGAGACACGCTTACGTGGCTAGTTAAAGAGTTCCATTATCAGCTTTTAGGTGACAACTAGCTCTAGAAACTAACTTGATGTTATTACCCGTCGATGATAAGTCTTTTCGAGATTACTAACTTTTATGTTTCGTCAATTCTTGGGTGAACCTGAGTCTAGCTCGCATGAGATTTGACTTTTAAGCAACTTTGAACTTTCATATTTTAATCACATTCACTTTTTCTCCCCCTCAAAAATGGCATATAAGATGATATTTTTGACAATCTTTTTGATTAAAATATGCTTTTTGAGTCTTATGGGGAGAATTCAACAAGAACTTTTGATTTCAAGAACGATGATTTTGTTTCAAGTGCTCCCCCTCAACAAGTGAATTCTTATTGAGGTGAAATACTTGACTTTTGAGCAGAGTTATGAAAATCAAAAAATGTTTGATTAACTCTACTCAAAAGTAAGAAGCCTTCGCTCCTTATATCAGGATTGAGGCACTGATGCGTACCTCAGGGTCCTTTCTTTACAAGAACGGGTTGTACACTGTAATGTGTGCACAAGCCATTGTTTTAATACAAAATTTGTTTCCTTTTAATAAAATACTCCCCCTCAAATAATGAAGTTTATTCGAGAGATAGTCTTCTTGAGCAGAATATTGAATCGTATTAAAGAAATACTTTTAGAAAATTTGAGAAATGATTATGCTCAAGGTTTTAGAAAACATAATCAAGTATTATACAACAAAGAATGCTTGAAATTCAAAACTCTTACTGTTGAAAGTTGTTTGAGACCCGGAGTCTCTTTTTTGAGTTTTTAAAAATCTGAAGAAGAAGATTTCCATCTAAAGTTGAATTTCATGGGTTCTTTTTGAAGATTTGTTTTTGTGATGAATGGAAAACTTCTGGTATTTGGGATTTTCAAATCAGAGTCATTCTTTTATTGTAGCCAAAGCATTCCAGATTATGAAAAAAGAATTGAAAGGTTTTGAACGACTTTGCTCTAGTCTTCACACTTGCTTTACCTGTCTAAAACAAGAGTGTAGAGTTTGGAAAAATTTGTTTCTCACCATTTTGAATCCTTTTCCAAGTTTAGCCTTTTGACACATTTAACCCTTTGTCCTCAAAAATATGTTCCATAAGAAATATTTTGACAATTGTTGAAGTTTTGACTTTCAATGGGATGACATGTACTTGCACACCGAGGAAATGCATCAGGCACAAACAAGTATGCGGATGAATAAAAAACTCATTCTAAATCTATGAAAAATGCTCAGAATTCTCAAATTTACGCATAAGATCACAGATTAATTCATTCTTTCACTCGAAATTTCCCAATTATTATCATGGTTTGGAGTTATGATTTGAGACTTTGCACGCATGTTAGCATCATAATGCAATAATATTGTACAATCAAACGTCCTAGAAGCAACAAAGACATCTATATCTTCACTCCTAAATCACTTGATTTCAAACCTATGTTGTTACTATTCGAACAAACTCACCAATCGAGCATTCTTTAGTGTTCTCTAATGTTATATGAAATAATTAATTAGACTAAACAAAAAAAAAAAAAAAAAAAAAAAAAAAAGAAACGGCCCGATCAATAATTATATGAACCCTAGTTTCTGATTATGCCTTTTTGACTGTTGAAAGCATTTGAAACATTTAGGGAATGATTAGACAACAACCATAAAGAAATTTGAAACTCACAATTGTGGAAGAAGATCGAAGATAAAAAATCGTTATTCTGATTCATTGACGTTTTAAATTACGTGTGAAACTTTTGAGAACATTTGTGAAAACATTGATTAGAGCCTGTTTTATTTTCCATGCAAGGTCCTTTTACCTAAGTTTAAGACTTTTGTGAACTTTACTCATTAAATGTTAATTACTTTTCCATTTGAAGTCTAAACATGGTTAACTTGGAATCCTTGCCGAAAAAATTTCTTTTCTCCCCCTCGAATTAACATTTATTTTGTGAAACATTTTTTGCACATTTTAATTCGAGAGATCATAGAACTTTTTGAAAATGAGTTTTTAATCCGAATGGTGAAGAAACATGTTATCCTTGAAGAATAATGATTAGGTGTACAAACTTCATGATTTTGTGAAAAATTTTCTCCCCCTCAAAACATGTTCCATTTTGACAATGTGAAGCAAAATTTGTTTTAATGGAGGAACATAGTTTTGAAGATTAGACATTTGTACACAAAGAAAGAAGATTCTTTTTGTAGTTTTTTTTTTTCAATATTTACAAAAAAAAGTTAGATGTTTGACTCACTTAGTTTTTAAGAAAATTTTGCAAATCATCTGGAGTCAAACACCACATACCAATATGGTGAACTAAATCAACAAACCTTGATGGAGGTAATGCCTTTGTAAACAAGTCCGCCAACTGGTATTCAATACCCACAAACTCTAATTCAATTGTACCCTTCTTTGACATGCTCTTAGATGAAATGGTAGCGGAGAGCAATTTGTTGGGATTTGGAATGATGAATGCTTTTGTCTGAGATTGCAAAAGCACACTTTGAGTCGCCGTACATTTAGATCTAGTAAAATATGTAGCCGTAGTCCGTGAGCTAAGTTCTCATCCAAATGACTTGAGCAAAGAAAGCAGACATGGCTACATACTAAGCTTTTGTTGATGATAGTGATGTACAATGCTTCATTGACTGTATCCCTTTGTAACTAAACAAGATTTGTTGCGAATCACTATGCCTTCTACGTCCAACTTGTTTTCCAAATCCATTTAAGTCCAATAATTTGTCGAAGGGTGATGTTGGTAGAACGTATGCATATTAGACGGATCCAAATTGCGAGAAGATGACTCTAGTATATCAGGAACGGTTGGAGTCGGTGCAAATGGAGAAAGCATTTCCGTCATAATCTGCAGGTTGTGGTACTGATTGTTGTTATGGATTTTCAGCTAATTGTCTGGAGTTGGAAGCGGTTTGTCCTGCTGTTGTTGGAGATTCACTTGGAGGACCGTCTTTCTCAACAGTGGTTGTTGAATATTCTCAGGGTGTGCAGCGGAAATTGGTGAGACTTCTTGAGGACGGTGTTCAATTGAATCATCAAACAGTTGAGCAAACAACGTTTCCAATTCCTTGCGAGAGAGTGACAATGGTTCAGCCGAAGCATCCGAAAAGTTTAGACGGTTGGATGCGGGTCCTAAGCTGTTGTGCTTAGAAGCCATAGCTGAAGTGCTTTAAACGGTTGATTACGGGTTCTAAGCTATTGTGCACAGAAGCCAAAAACATTAAGCTCGGGTCCGAAACTGATTTGTTCTGAAGCCATTCCTGTTATATCTGAAAAGAAGAAAGAATAGACAAAACAGAGAACATGGATCCCCAAGTGTAATTGGGTTCCGGATGTTAGAAGCATAAAGATGTAGTGTCAATTATCTTCTTGACACTCGGACACACTATATCAATGATTTCCTTTCTCGCCTCAGGGATAGATGTTGTGGATTTCACATTAGTTTTGGTGCAAATGTCTAAAATCTTTCCTGTAGGAATCCACTTAAGACCAATTGATTTGAAAATTCTACCCGTGGGTACCCACCTAATGTTAGATCTCGGAGATGTTTTCCTTTTAGATGCAGTGGGAGCATCACTTGGTTGAGAAAACCTACATCCTATATTGATCCACTTTTTAGGTTTCTGACTTATGACTTTTGGTTCAACGGGTTTGTATGTCTTAGTCGATTGAGCCTTTTCAAATGAATTTCCCTTTTGCTGATATTTTAAAGCACAAACATCATGATTATTTACGCAACTACTCTTAGAAGCTAGCCAATTCCTATTAGTTTGTAGAGTACTCATAGGTTTTGGTTTGCTACTACTAGCAGTGTTCTGTACCACAGTGGAAGGCATCACATGAGGTTTTGAACCTAAAATTCCATCCTTTTGAAGTAGCGCCTTTTTCCTAGCCTTTTCTAGATCATAGTTCTTGTACATGTCATATGTGCCATAAGACTTTTTACTTTTAATGCTCGTTTTAGACACTGTTTTCGAACTAATCCTAGATGAACCAGGTATAATCATGTGTTCAGATTTAGCAGACACAGATGCATTTTCCTTAGGCCAAGAATGTGGAGTGACTGGTTTTGCCAAATTGTTTTTCTCAACAACTTGGGAGGCAAACCGAGGTTTTGAAAATTTTGGTCGTTCAGATTTAAATGCAGTTGGTTGTCTAACCACTGATTGTTTTCTGTTTGTTTGAGAAGGCGGTTTCCCCAAGATTGATGGTTTTGCAAACTTAGTATCCACACTCTGACCAGTCAGTCTTCTTAATTTGTTTTGCAATGCAGCATGTGCAAACACCTTTGCTTGAATTTGACCTTTTAAAAGCTCATTTTCTTTAACTAATGTATCCACACGTTTACTTAGTTCATTCGAAACTTGACCATTGTTGCCCGAAGTTAAAGATTCGTTTTGCAATTTAAGTTCAAGCGAGATGCAATGTGCCTCTAGTTTTGAAAAATCTTTATGAAGCTGGGCAATGGTCTTTTTGAGAAGAATGTTTTCAGACTCAAGAGTTTGGTATGATGTTTCTGTTATTGGATTATCAGGTAAGGACTCAGACTCATAATATTTGTCAGGACATTGAACAACATTCTGGTCAACCTCTCCTTCATTACTGAAGTTAGGTTGCACAGATTGTTGTTTCTCATTTGCAGGCATAATATGATCAACAGTAGATTGTACCTCAACCATTTGCTCTTTGTCAAAATTAGGTTCTGTGTCATAGATGGGTATGACATCTTTCTCAACCATCTGTTCTTTGTCAAAGTTGGGCTCTGAGTCATAGAAGGGTCTGTTCTCTGCACAATCTACATCTGTATCATTCCTCAATCTGCTGTTGTCATCCTGCACTTCTGATTCTGTCCCATTGCTATCTATGAAAACCAAATTAGCTTCCAATGCATCAACTTTATGAATTTGCTCTTCTTGAATCTGCATCTTCCTTTTATTAACCCTTTTGTTATTCTCTACTCTGTGAAGTACTCTTTCAATAATTGACTTTTCAATAGCATCTAGATGTTGGAGCAATATATCTTTGAAGGTTTGAGCCTCAAGTCGAGTGTATTCTAAAAAATACTCGCTTCCATATTCACAGTCATAACAGATGAAATGTTGAAACTGTTTCTTGAGCACTCTGAAGGCGGCATTGGATTCACTCTCGTGAAATTCTTCAGTTGCAAGTTGCTTTTCAAGTTGATTCACGTTGTCGAACATTGAAGTAGTGAAAATATCAACAGTTTCTCCAAACAGGTTTGGAAATTCCCATTTGAATCCACTCTCGGAACGAGTTTCTGCTAAGTCTTTGTTTAAGAGAAGCTTAAGGTGTGAATAAAGTAATCGTAAAGATGTCATGCGTTTCTCTTTGTGTAATTTCACAAATGGATCTTTGGAATCATCAGAATCATACTCTGGGCCTGTATAATTCATGTGAAATTCCTGCATGTTTGCCATTAACATCACATCTGTTGTATCGGCTTCCAAATCTGTTGTATTGTATTCCAAATCTGCATATTCGTCATCAGATGGAATATCTCCCATGACAATTTGCAAAACTGCATTGAGATTACCCCCTTCAACTTCCATTTGACTAAGTGTGACATTGTATTCAACATTATCGTCAGAGAGTGAAGTTGAATCATAATCTTGAGCTTCCACATCTGCAATATTTTCCGTATATCCCAAGAATTCCATGCTCGGTTCGATAAGATCTTCTTGATCATCAATATCTTTTATTGTGTTAAAGCATTCATAAGTTGAAGTCATCATACATTTGCCTTTATTAGTAGATGCTTTTCCAAGCTTCACAAGATTTTGCAGAAGTGATTGCATATGATTATATAGAGTTGCAGGATTGTACTGTGGAATGAAGATAGGCTCTGGTGCATTTGGAGGAATGAAGAAGAGACCATTTGGAGTGTAAATTAAGGATTCATGGTCAACAGCTGTAGATGGTGGAGCAGGGAGAATGGTCTTCAGTGGATTCATGCTTAAACAAGATTCAAGAATTTGCTTCATTCTGATGTGATGAAGTTCTTCTGTATGATGCATAGCTTCAAGATATTTCCATATTTCATAAGCACTGGCTTGAAAGTCCATATTCATGTAAATTGAATCGGGAAGGGCTAATGTCATGGACCATGCAGCCTGATGGTCAACATAGTACTTAGCGAGTTCAGTAGCATTCAAATCTGCAGTAGTTTGTAGCCTCATAATCCCTGTTGAGTCAGCAAGAAATATCATTTTGTATGGACCATCTTGAATGGATTTAAGCATGAGATCTGCAGCAGGACGATCTGTGAGCCATTGTAGAAATCTCCATTTCCAATCAGTATATGTTCCTGGTAGCAACATTGGAGGCCTTGATTCATTGCCAAAAAAGCAGAACTTGATGAATGAGGGAGCTGTGACTTTGTTGTTGATGATACTGTTGCTGATGAGAATATTGGTGAGGAAGGTAGTTGGCAGAAGGTACTTGAGACATTGTAAACGACATTTCTCTCCCCCTTGATTGTTGCGATGTAATCGAAATAATCAAACAAAAAATGTAAAACCAAGGTCGAAATAGTGATTTCAGATTTTCCCTCCAAAATTAATTTGAAAAATTTTCTGTTCCAAAATTTTGAAAATCACTATAAAATGCTATTCTAAGGTCACAGGAAAAATTGAACGTTTAGTCTCCTGTAAAAAATAAATTTTACTCAAATTTTCCCGCTAATTTTATTTTATTTTATTTATTTATTTATTTATTATTATTTTTTTGGGAAATAGAAAGAAGATAGTAAGAAGATGTTAGAAAGAAACTTGTGTGATAGATGGATCTTATAGAAGGTATAGATGTAATGCCAATTCTCGAAACTTAGTCAGAAAGCAGTTCTCGAAAGAATTTGAGAGTTCTCGAAAAATATGTAATCTCGAAACTTTGGTAATTTTTAAACTGTGTTCTCGAAAAATGAGTGTTTTCGAAACTTTTGTGTTTTAGAAACTTTTTAGTGTTTTAGAAACTTTTCAGTGTTCTAGAAACTTTTTAGTGTTTTAGAAACTTTTCATTGTTCTAGAAACTTTTCAGTGTTTTAGAAAGTTTTCAGTGTTCTAGAAACTTTTCAGTGTTTTAGAAACTTTTAAGTGTTCTAGAAACTTTTCAGTGTTTTGAAAACTTTTCAGTGTTCTAGAAACTTTTCAGTGTTCTAGAAACTTAGCACCAAAACTTTCTAAATTATACAATTTAGAGAGTATACCACGAGTCGAAGTGTTTTCTCACTTATACAAGCAAGGGAAACACCGAGTAAGCAACGGGAGCAAGTGTGTACTCGAAACTTTGTGATTTAGAAACTTTGTGATTTAGAAAGATTGCTAGAATTTTGATTTTGCAAAAATAAATTTTATAAAATTATTTTCGGTAAATAATTAAAATATATACAAATTTATAAAAAAATTCGGATTTAATAAAATATTATTTTTAATATATATAAAAATACGAAAATCATATTATTAACATTTTTAATAAATAAAAATGAAATAAATACAAAAAATATAAAAAAAAATACAAAAGGGTGCGTTTGGGTTGTTACCGAGCAAGAAAAGAAAGACAAAAAGAGTGGGAAAAGTAGTGGTGGCTCGTGGTGGTGTTGATGGTGGCGAGGGGGTGCGGCGGTGGTGAGGGTTTGGGGTGTTCGGGATGGTTTTGAATTAAACGACTTGTACTTTTGGAACGAGCACGTCCCGATCTACAAAATATAAAAAGTTTGATTTTGGGTTGGCCGGGAAATTTTCTGGTGGCCGGAATAGTCGCCGGCGGTGGCGGTGGTGTGGGTGGTCGCTGGTCGGAAAAAGAGAGAAGAGAGGGAGAGAAATTTTAGAGAGAGAGAGAGAGTGTGTGTTTTATTTGTGAGAAAAATGAGAGAAAGGGGTGGTTTGGAGTATATATATGGTAAAATAAGTGTGGGGTTTGTTTTGTAATTAATAAAAGTATAGGGTAAGTGTAGGATGATACTTCAAGGGCGAATATTGCCAACGTAGTAAACTTCTAACGTTAAACGCTCGGGGCTCAAACGACATAGCAAACGGACTCAAAAACTTACGAAACTTGCGTCATTGTTCACGAAATAATTTTTCCAATAAAATCAAGCATAAACTTCAGAGTTTTTCCAAAAATCAAAATAATTCAAATAATTTGGCAAATGCAATACGATTCGAGTGTTCTAGGTTGTGCTGAGTCAATCAAGGAATAAAGTTCTCGTTTCCAGTATATCTCACGTTTCTCAAGCCCAAATAATCACAAAATAAAAAGTTTTAATGTGTCTCAGGTACGAAAATAAATATTTTGGCTAGTAATAAGTTTAGAAAAAGTACCGGGGGTTACATCACATACATCTTATTTAGAAATCCGTCCCGGATTTAGTTTTGAGTCATCAGTCCCGGCTTTGAAAAGATTTGGGTACTTGCGTTTAAGCTCGTCCTCGCGTTCCCAAGTATACTCCGGTCCTCTCTTGGAATTCCAACGAACTTTCACAAGAGGAATACGACTCTTCTTCAATCGCTTAACCTCGCGATCCATGATTTCAACTGGCTCCTCAACAAAATGCAATTGCTCATCAACCTCAATCTCCTCAAGCGGAATTACAGCGGTTTCATCGGTCAAACACTTCTTCAAATTCGACACGTGGAAAGTAGGGTGAACTCTACTGAGCTCCGGTGGCAATTCTAGCTTATATGCCACAGGACCAATCCTCTTCTCAATCTTAAATGGTCCTATGTAACGGGGATTCAACTTTTCACTCTTACCAAACCTGATCACACATTTCCAAGGCGATACCTTCAACATAACCCTATCTCCTACCTGAAATTCTAGGGGTTTACGTCTCACATCTGCGTAACTCTTCTGACGGTCACGAGCAACTTTCAATCGGTCTTTAATCTGAGAAATCTTCTCGGTCGTCTCACGAACTAAATCTGGTCCAATAAGTTGTGCATCTCCTACTTCATCCCAACATATAGGTAATCGACACTTCCGACCATAGAGTGCTTCAAACGGTGCGGCCTTAATACTCGCATGGTAACTATTGTTGTAGGAAAACTCAATCAAGGGCAAATGGACATCCCATCCATTCCCGAAATCAATCGCACATGCTCGTAACATATCTTCCAAAGTCTGGATGGTTCTCTCGCTTTGACCATCGGTCTGTGGATGGTAAGCGGTACTCATGTCAAGGTTCGTGCCAAACAAATCTTGAAGTGACTTCCAAAAGTTCGAAGTAAACCTGCCGTCTCGACCTGAGATAATAGACACTGGCGCTCCATGTCGAGATACTATCTCCTTTACGTAGAGCCTAGTCAACTTATCCATGTTGTAGTTCTCTTTGACTGGCAAAAAGTGTGCGGATTTAGTCAATCGATCGACTATTACCCAAATATCATCGAATCCTGTCGAAGTCTTTGGTAGCTTGGTGACAAAATCCATTGTCATTCTTTCCCATTTCCATTCTGGGATCTCAGGTTGTTCTAGTAATCCAGACGGTTTCTAATGTTCAGCTTTAACCTTGGCGCACGTAAGACACTTACAGACATAATCGGCAATCTCAGCTTTCATATTGGGCCACCAATATAACTTCTTCACATCCTGATACATCTTGTCAGATCCTGGGTGAATAGAATACTTTGACTTATGAGACTCAAGCATAATCAAGTCTCTCAGTCCTCCGAATAAAGGTACCCAACTTCTTCCTTTGTAGCACATAGTTCCATCTGAACGTTTATCAAGTTTCTCCTTCCTGATCATCCCATCAACTTTCTCCTTCTTAAGTTCTCCTCTTTTCACGACTTCTTCTTGTGTTTGCAGAATCTGAGCGGGTAAATTCGAGTTAATTGTCAAAACTAAAGCTCAAACGCGTAACGGTTTCAAACGTTCCTTGCGACTCAAAGCATCAGCTACAACATTAGTTTTTCCAGGGTGGTATCGTATCTCGCAATCATCATCGCTCAACGTCTCCAACCATCATCGTTGTCGCATATTTAACACCTTCTGATCTAATATATACTGTAAACTCTTGTAGTCAGTAAAGACAACACACTTAGTACCGTAAAGGTAATGTCTCCACAACTTGAGGGCAAAAACCACGGCTCCTAACTCCAAATCATGAGTGGTATACTTCTCTTCATGAGTCTTAAGCTGTCGGGAAGCATATGCCATAACCTTCCCTTGTTGCATCAAAACTGCTCCTAATCCTTGATACGAGGCATCACAATAAACCACAAAATCTTCTACTCCATCTGGCAAAGCCAATATCGGTGCACTGCAAAGCTTCTGCTTCAAAGTCTGAAATGCCTTCTCTTCTTCTTCTCCCCATTCATACTTCTTATCCTTATGAGTCAATGCAGTTAACGGTTTAGATATCTTGGAGAATCCCTCGATGAATCTCCTGTAATACCCAGCCAATCCTAGAAATTGACAAATTTCTATGGCGTTGACTAGCGTTGACCATTTCTCAATCGCCTCAATCTTAGCGGGATCCACATGTAATCCTTCACTATCGATCACACGACCCAAAAATTGAACCTTCCGAATCCAAAATTAACACTTAGAGAATTTCGCGTACAATTGCTCATCTTTGAGCAACTTAAGAATCGTAGCTAAATGTTGTTTGTGCTCTTCCTCGCTCTTTGAGTAGATCAAAATATCGTCGATAAAGACTATCACGAACTTATCTAAATAAGGCTTGCACACTCGGTTCATGAGGTCCATGAACACTGCAGGCGCATTGGTCAAACCAAAAGGCATAACTTGAAACTCATAATGATCATAACGGGTCCTAAATGCCGTCTTGGGAATATCCTCTTCCCGAACCCTAAGTTGGTGATAACCAGATCTCAAGTCAATCTTAGAATAGTAACTCGATCCTTGCAACTGATCAAACAAATCATCAATCCTCAGTAACGGGTAGCGATTCTTCACGGTTAACTTATTCAATCCTCGGTAGTCGATGCACATCCTAAACGATCCATCCTTCTTCTTTACAAGTAGCACTGGAGCCCCCCAGGGCGAAGAACTCAGTCGAATAAATCCTTTATCCAACAATTCTTGCAATTGCTTAGACAACTCCTCCATTTCCGATGGCGCTAAACGGTATGGTGCACGTGCAACAGGTGCAGCTCCTGGAAATAAGTCGATGCGAAACTCCACTTGTCGGGCTGGCGGAAGCCCGGAAAATCTTCAGGAAATTCACGCACTACAGGAACATCCTCGAGTCGCTTCTCTCCCGACTCCTTCTTAGCCACGTGTGCTAGGAATGCGTGATATCCTTTCTCAAGATATTTCATGGTACATTAACCATAATTCATACATATCATGCATCAAGACCATGATATAGTAAGCATTCAGCATCAAAATAGTACATTACCATAATACATCATAGATTTCATACTTGACATTGGTCTTACAAGATATGCAAAACAAGTGCAAGTTTCGAATAAAATCTATCAACTGAAGAATTCAGTTTAGCATATACTAGGTAAACTACCATTAAGATACCAACTACTATAAATGATCGAATCACTGATCTCCTGAACGATCTCCATACATAGCCATCACATCAATGCTGTCGTAAGACCTAAGGCGGGTCATCCTCTCTGCATAGGCCTGTCTCTTCATCTCATGCAACTCACTCCATAACTCGCTGATACTAGTACGATAGTGTGGGCCATCAATGCCCAAGAACACCTCCTTCATGGTTAACTTGTCAACCATCTTCTCTAACTCGACCTCTCCACCTGCCTCTGAAGCTCCATATACATCTCTCCTACAGCTCTCCTATCATCCTGAACCTCTCTCCTCAATCCTGCAATCTCAGACTGCCTATCACTCATACGCCTAGTGATACTCTTATGACTACTCCTACACCACTCTACATCCTGCCTCAAACGACTCATAGCAGCTCTAAGCTCTGATGGAGTAACATGGGTTGCTGCCGATGACTCACCAATCTCGTACGTAGAAGTAACCTCAGTCTTAAGCGCGTATCCTAATGCCTCAGACGTATCAGACTCATACGTCACATCCGACACAACAGGTGAAGGCGGCGGGGGAAAATCCTGATCCTCCTCCATAAACTCCTCATCACTATCCTCCTCGTCGTCATCATCATCGTCATCCATCTCCTCATCTCCATCATCCTCAATATCAACATCATCCTCTAAACCTAACTCATCATCTAAACCAACATCAACATCCAACTCAACATCAACATCATCTCCTAAAGGCAATGGGTCAACAACGGGTGGGACTGGAACCTGATCACGGGGAACTGGGACAGACATGATACTCTACAAGAGTATAAGAAAACATAAAAATACTAGCCAAATTTTCGCGGAAAACCATTTTATAAGCCAAAGCATGATAGTGGGAAAAGTCCAAACCAATCTCAATATAAAACATATACATATGTAAAGTTTAAAAGAGATACCAGGGCGCAAAGTGGCATGGAAGGCTGTCGGCTTTCTGTCTCAAAACATTTTGACTCCAGGAAAAAGTTTATAGTCGATTGCGAGCTCGTTCTCTATAAACGATGGCTCTGATACCATTCTGTAGCACCCCCAACTCAAAATACGGCAGCCGACATGCTGGGGGCGCTACGCGAACCGAAACCAGGCACCTTTATAGCTAACGACCACAACACGGGACGTTTAAAAGTACCTCAAAACATATCATTCATTTTACAAACCATTTTAGAGCACATAGGCTCTTTAACAAATAGCAGCGGAATATAAATAAAAGTTTGCAGCGAAAAATGACAAAGTTTAGCAGCGGAAATATCAAGTTTAGTAGTAGAAATACAAAGTTTAGCAGCGGAAAGTAAATAAGTTTAGCAGCGGAAAATGTTAAAGACACACCAAGGTTTTACGAATGAAATGAAAAATAAAGATAGTAAAAGTGATAAAGCTGCCTTAACAGAAAACTTCCTTCGTCCAACCACTCCACCATGCCTAAGATCATAAGCTCCAAAACTTAATTTGTAGTAGTACCTGAGAAACACATGCTTAAAAGTCAACGCAAAGGTTGAGTGTAATCCATAGGTTTAAAATAATCAAGTTGAGCACAAGGGTTTTAATCATATGATATAAGCAACAAATGCAAATACCAGGGTAATCAAGGTAACACCCAATATGTAGAGGCAACACGTGCATACATACGGTTGATGATGCTAAGCTCATGACACGCAAAACGTTAACCAATATATAACCATAAGTCGACAATTAACCGCGGAATTTCAATATATAAAGTGCCCCCAAGGCCGGGTACTTGCCATATACCCAGCAAAATCGAATATAGTACACCCAAATTGCCTATCAAGCAAAAGGGATGAGAGGGTCAATTCCTATAGGCCTATATCCTTATATTCGCGCTCACTCGCAAGTGATTAATGGCTCATTATCGGAGGGTCTTGTCAGGCAAGATAAGCTACTTAGCACATCATCAGGAAAGTATATCAATAAGAAAAAGCATACCAAAAATACTTGTGCTCAGAAAAACATTTAAAGCATGTATCTCACACCATGGGTTTGAAAACAATTAAAATATAAAAGCGAGGCTATGAATCACACCTTAACAATAGCAGCAGGAAACGAGATATAGCAATCAATCAATAATGCGTCACAGCAATATGGACCTCAGCATAACTTAATCAATATAAATGGCATAACTCAGAACAATACTCGAATATCTCAATAAACAATGCTTGAATAAAAGATTTTGTAAAATACAATGGCATTTGAAAGAAGAAAAAAATAGATTTTAAAAGTCTCGTGTGGGTGACGAGAAAGATAGAGAGAATAAGTCGTCGTGAGCGTACGTCAATTCGAGAAAGTCAAGAGTAAACGAAAGAATAACTCGAAGAAAAGAAATCAAAATAAAAATAAATACTTATATAAATAAACAATTAATACGCTAAAAGAAACTAGTTTTGGCTATTTTACCCATTTTCCCAAAACGAAACGTTGAAAACAATATAGTTTAAAAAGGTTTTCAAAGTATAATGCAATCCTTGAATATTAAAAGCTTATAAAAGATTTTTACAAAATTTCGGCATGACCTGCCCGTTTATACAACATTTCCCGAGTCAACGACTCTTTATTTTTAAACAATATTACCATATATATAAGTAAATATGACTGGATATATCATTCGCGTAGTCCGTTAGTTGTTTAGGTTTATCGACCATTTTGTGTTGTTCGGGTTCCAGGTACGTTAAGATCTTTACGGGCCAAACGTACCCTACCTTATCATGTACCAAAGGGTCCATAACATCCAAATAACCAAGGCCGTAAATCCAATATGTCCAATTCAAGCTCACAATACAACCATACGGAAACATGTCCGATATCCAAATCCTCTTAACTATAACCAACTCATTTTATAGTTTCATATTTATTCATTCGTTTTCTTTAAATTTAGCCGAAACGAGTTCTAAAATATATAATCATAACAAATAACCACGAGAATAAACGTATAATACAAAAATTAACCGAGTCACACCGGGTCAACTCGGCGTTGACCAGTCAACTGTTGGTCAAAGGGGGGCCCACACGAGTCAATAAAATATCATTTACACTTTTTATTAAATAACTCAATAAACAAAATAAATATATAAACATATACATATATATATATATATATATTGATATATGTATAAAATAAATAAAATATAAATAAATTTTTATAAAATATTCTCGGATAATAATAAGAAAAACATATTATTATTTTTAAAATAATTTTCGGAATAAATAATAAATAAATAAAAATTATAAAATAAATTTTATAAAATTATTTTCGGTAAATAATTAAATATATAAAAATTTATAAAAAAATTCGGATTTAATAAAATATTTTCGGAAATATTATTTTTAATATATATAAAAATATGAAAATCATATTATTAACATTTTTAATAAATAAAAATGAAATAAATACAAATAAAAGAAAAAAAATACAAAAGGGTGCGTTTGGGTTGTTACCGAGCAAGAAAAGAAAGGCAAAAAGAGTGGGAAAAGTGGTGGTGGCTCGTGGTGGTGTTGATGGTGGCGAGGGGGTGCGTCGGTGGTGAGGGTTTGGGGTGTTCGGGATGGTTTTGAATTAAACGACTTGTACTTTTGGAACGAGCACGTCCCGATCTACAAAATATAAAAAGTTTGATTTTGGGTTGGCCGGAAAATTTTTCCGGTGGCCGGAATAGCCGCCGGCGGGTGGCGGTGGTGTGGGTGGTCGCCGGTCGGAAAAAGAGAGAAGAGAGGGAGAGAAATTTTAGAGAGAGAGAGAGAGTGTGTGTGTGTGTGTTTTATTTGTAAGAAAAATGAGAGAAAGGGGTGGTTTGGAGTATATATATATGGTAAAATAAGTGTGGGGTTTGTTTTGTAATTAATAAAAGTATAGGGTAAGTGTAGGATGATACTTCAAGGGCCAATATTTCCAACGTAGTAAACTTCTAACGTTAAACGCTCCGGGGCTCGAACGACATAGCAAACAGACTCAAAAATTTACGAAACTTGCGCCATTGTTCATGAAATAATTTTTCCAATAAAATCAAGCATAAACTTCAGAGTTTTTCCAAAACTCAAAATAATTCAAATAATTTGGCAAATGCAATACGATTCGAGTGTTCTAGGTTGTGTTGAGTCAATCAAGGAATAAAGTTCTCGTTTCCAATATATCTCGCGTTTCTCAAGCCCAAATAATCACAAAATAAAAAGTTTTAATGTGTCTCAGGTACGAAAATAAATATTTTGGCTAGTAATAAGTTTAGAAAAAGTACCGGGGGTTACAATGGGGATGAGCATCTTAGCACTATTCCTGCAAAGGAATCGGACGAATTCATAAAGTCTAGTATTGAGAACATTGTTCCAATCCCAAAAGAGTCACAGGGAACTTTTGATCATATGTGTGATTTACCTTCCCCTATTGAGTGTCCAAAAGATCAATTTGAGACTTTCTCCGATTGTGGCGAAGATTGTGCATCTTATGGAGACATCGAGTATGTTGAAGCATCAGTTCCACATTCTGATGCTGATCATCTTCTTGAGGAGTTCGCCGATGAACTCACTCACATCAATCCACTTCCAACGGGAAGTGACGATGATCTCATTGAATTTGAAGCCGATCTAGGAGAAATTGAAAGTCTCCTACATCATTATCCGTCACTCAGTTCTGATCCCAATAGTCCAATAGAGAATGTTAATCACTTTGTTCCCGAAGCATTCAAAACTACTCTCCCCAATCCTCTGTTTGAATTCGAATCTGAATTCACTTTGATTTCTGATAATCCAATCTTTGGTATTCTGAATGAGGATAGTGATGAGTCCACAATGGAACAAGAGTTCACATATTTACATCATGTGAAAGATTCTCTTCATGAGGAGTTCTCCGGTGAACTCACTCGTATCATGACTCCTCCGGAGTATGATAGCCCGGGAGGAGATGTGCTCAATCATGAGAATTTACAAATTCCCACCCTCCCACCCGGGATGTTTTCAAACCCAATGAGATTAACCCTTGAAATCCAAATTTAGGCAACTGAGCCTGATCTCGAGGAAGAAGATCTTATCATGATTATCATCATGATTTTCTTTCTTTTCTTCACATACCTGGTGACTTCCTCTCTTCTTCACTCATTCGAGAGTGAAGATACCATCTTTGACCCCGACATTTCTATGTATCATTCTTTTGAGCCAGGGTCTCTCTGTATATCTCATCGGTGTGGAACTTTCACGTACTTCAATGTTTTTCCAAACATCTTGAATGAAAGTCCGATGGAGATTGTCTCTTCCACACGTTGCTTCCCCAAGAACCAATGAATTCGGGGTCGAGTCAAGCTAGCGACTCAATAAACAAAAACAGTAGCATACATATGGGGTTTTCACCCTAAGTGTGGGGGAGTGTCCCTACTATGTTACCATGTATATATATCAATAAATAAAATAAAGTGAAATGGTGTTTCCACATTTAGCTTGTAATGTTGCCTTTTTACGTTCAACGAATTGGCATAATAGCCGGGACTTTGAATATTGAGGACAATATTCAATTCTAAGTGTGTGTGTGGGGGGGGGGGGGGGAATTCTAGCGAATTTGATCACATTATACCTTCTAGTACCCCGGTTTTTGGCCAAAAATTTTAAAATTTTTTCACTTTATTTCAAAATTTTTATGGTTATCAGTCCACCTTGTCTAAACCACAAAAGGACTGGCTAATCCAGGAGCAAACGGCTCTTGGTAAAGATATCTCAAATCCGTTTATGGCTGACAATTTTCCCTAAATTGTATGGTATTCAACTCACCATATCCTAAAAAGTAAAAGAGTTGGCTAGCCCGCAAGGTTATGGCTTGTGGTAAAGGCAGTGGAAAACCATAATTGGTAATCAACTCACCAAGATGACAATAACTGCATCAAGAGTTGGCTAGTCCAGAAGCAAACGGCTTTTGGTAAAGACAAACAAAATCCGTTGACAGCTGATGATTTGCTCAAAATCATATGGTTATCAGAGTAGCATAGTTCTTACTTGAACTGAAACATTTGGCTACTCCAGAAGTAATGGATTTTGGTAAAGAGACTTCAAATCCATTAAGTTTTCCAAACGAGTTATTTTTTAGATTCTATATTGCTAGAGACTAGCAATAGTTTAGTGTGGGGGATTGATGAGTGTGTGAATACTCATCATTTTTGTCGTATCTGAACTGCCAAAACATCCAAAAACACTCAAATGTGCATCAAAATACTGAAAATATCCCAGGAAGTGTGTTTTATATGTTTTAGATGCAAAATGTTTAAAAACAGATGAAAAACAAATAAAGTTTGCATAATTGGCAGTTTTAGTCCCTCAACTTTCAAAATTTGACAAAATTAGTCCAGAGCATTTGTTTTGAAAGAAATGTCAACCCAAGTCCTTTGGAATTCAAAAGTTGTCAAAATAAGTCCTTGGGTGAAAAGTTTCAAAAGTTTATAAAACTAGTCCCTGAACTTTGTAGAATTGTCAAAATTAGTCCCTGGGAGTTAAAACTTTGGAATTTATCAATTACGGTCCTTGTTTTATTAAACTTTGGCAAATATGGTCCTTAGGTGAAAGTTTTGAAGAAATTACACAATTGGTCCCTGAAGTTTGAAGTTTGGCAATTTTAGTCCCTGGGGGTTTAAAATGGGAAATTTATTAATCATGGTCCTTGGGATATTCAAGTTTGGCAAGTTTGGTCCATGGATTAAATTTTAATAGTTTGCAAGATCAGTCCCTGAATTTTTAGCTTTGGCATAAATGGTCCCTAGGCTTATTCCACTTAACAATTGGACCTTATGTTATTTATAAACCCAATCCAAAATCCTGATCCAACACACCAAAACCCCTCACAAGCCCAACCACCAATGGCCCATTTCCCTTTTAATTGTAAAACACCAGGGTCAACCTTGGTTTGACCACTCCACATCCCACCTCTTCACGTGACCCCTGCAACTCCCTGCCTTCACCCTCATCATCACCTCTACCCTGCTACTTCTCTGCCACACTCAAACTCTATCACCTTTCCTCCATATAACTCCAAACCTCACACCTTGCTACAAGCTATCTGCCCCAATTGCAACTTTTCACTTTCCCACCAAAATGGAATTAATGGCCAGGATTGATTAAAACTAATCAATGGTTGATATTACTGATAGGAAATGCTCAATGCGACCCAATGAACCCTACTTGTTATCTATAAAAGAGGAAAGAAGGCCTGATTGAGCCTAAACGGTCAACTAAATTGACCAAGTGATTTGGTCAACAGAGTTAAACTGCCTAGAGTCAATGCTCCGTCGATAGTATAGTTTTTCCCCGGGTCATTATGTCCCGACGAGATTGAAATGGTGTTTGAAAACGTTTTTGAGAATGAGTGGCACTGAGGACAGTAACCAAAGATGATTGGGAAGTGATTATACTACTGATTGCTTGGTATTTGGACAATTTGAAACAATATTAACAATAACAGATACAGATATGATCACACAAACACAAATTGGAAATCAGATTTGATTACAGACAGAGAAAAAGGTGAGATTTAAACAATTTTACAACTACAGGGGGTGCAAGTGATAATTTTACAAACTTAACTTTAAAAGAAAATGAAAAATAAGAAAATTATTTTTTATTATTTATTATTAATTATTTAAATAAAACTATTTAACTATTTAATTAAAACTAATTAACTTAAAAACTTAATAATACAAATTTAAACTAGAAAATTGTAAAATTAATTTATAAAAATCTAAAATGACTTAAAATAAGATTAAAAATTAAAAATATGTATTTTTGTCTTTCTATGGGTTTTCTTTTAATTAAATACTAATAATATTAATTAAACTATTTAAACTATTTTAAATTACTAATTATACTAAAAATAACTTAGAAAATTAAATAAAATTTTATAAAACTAATTAACCATCACAGGAATCCTAAAAAATTATAAAAAGTTTCTAAAAATTAAATTTAGACTATTTGACTAATTATTTGCTTATTAATTAATTAAAACCTAATTTAACTAAATTAATTAAGAAAATTAGAAAGTGAACAGTAGAGTTTAAGAAACTATTTTCTAAAAATCCTAAATGATTTATATAACCTAGGAAAAATATAAAAACATACTGTTGTTAATTAAAAATTAAGAATACTATTTAATTACTAATATTACTTAATTAATTAATTAAATTATTATTAATTCTAATAATTATTAAATTAAAATAGAAAAATCTAAGAAAATTACTGAAAATACTTTAAGGTGACATGAAATTAAGAAAAATATAAAAATGATGAAATGCTTATTAATAAGCTGAAAAGAAAAATTAAAAAGATAAATCCTATTAAATAAAAGCTATCACTATTTTTAAATTTGGTTTTTTTTGTTGGTTTTTATTATTGACAGATGATAATAAGCTAAAAATAAGTAACTTTTGTGAAAAGACTTTTGAAAGAGCTTAATAATAAGCTATGTGTACCCCCTTTTTGCTTAACAGTTGAGATTTAATGCTTATTAGGACTTGTGTTTGAATGAAAAAGCTGAGATAAGCCACCAAATGACCACACAAGATGAAACAGATGGAAACAAGCTTGGAATAAGCAAAATGATGCAAATAAGCACAATGAACAAGCTAAAGTGAACAAATAAGCACTTAAGTTATACACTGAGTACCACAGAGGCCAAATGGTCTAACTGTCAGGTCTTATGGGGCCCACAGGGTTGATTGGAAGTCCAAGGGGGGTAGGTCTAATAAGCTGAGCTTATGGGCTCTCTAAAAAGCTCAAGCTCAAACTGTGGGGTCCACAGTTTAGCTTTTGAGGAGCTTGTGAAATTGCTTGATCACACTGAATCACTCAGTGTACTCAGTGTGGGCGAGGGGGACTTATGGGTCAATTAAGCTAGGGGCAAAAGGTACAACAGCTAAAACAAGCACTGGAGTATCAAAATGAGCTGGTGAGCTATCTAAAAAGCCAAAGGTTAGGTACTGGGGTCCACAAGGTTAGTCACAAAAGAGCTTGGAATTTAGGCCAAGAACCTGTGCACAGGGCATGTACTTGCCCTGCAGGTCTAATTAAGCTAGTGTATAAGCCACACAAAAAATCACAAAATTAAGCTGGTGATGGGAACTTGTAGCTTAGGTGATAGACAATAACTTTTGAAAAGCTCAGGGTCTAGTTTGTAGCACAAAATTCATGAAAATTCATGCAAAAAATGGGTTTCTGCCTTACCATGAATTTTGACTTTTTAGTTTTTACTCCTAAGTTGACTAAGTTGAACTATGATTGCTTCTAATTAACTGAGAATGATGTTATAAGATATAATAGACCTAAATATAACAAGCTTAACAAGGTTTAAAGCTAAAATGGTGATTATGTAAACTAAAATTCCAACAGTTAAGTAAATAAGAGAGATTAAATCTTATTTTGACTTTTTAACAAATGAGCACTGAGTTTTATGGTTTCTATGACCTAAGTGAACCTAAATTAACATGTAATAACCAAAAACAACAACACAAACAAGCCTAAACACAGAGGAACCAGTAAATCCAAACACTACTTATAATATATGATTTTAAAGAAAAATGATTAAAATGAAACTAAAGCTTAATCTATGAATCAAATATTATCTAATAACTTATAATAGAACAGTATAAGCAATAATAAGCTACAAACAAGCACTAGTGATAAGAAACTTGGAATTTAAGGAAAATTGCTTACAAGTTGCAATCCTGCCAAAGAACAATGAACCAAGAACCCACAATCCAATTCCTAATGAACCTCCACAGGTTCCCTAATCCATAGCCATCCATAATGCACTATGCTCCAGCTTCTTGATCATCATCCTGTAATTTTTGATTTTATTTCTATTTTTTAATTTTTTTTTTATATTTTAGCTTTCTTATGCTAAACTGCTTTTCAAGGTTTCTAATAGCTTTTATAAGCTATATGGGAGCTTATATGATCTATTTGAGTCCAAAGCAACAGTTGTGAGCAATATAGCCTAAACTTGAAATTTCAAATGTAAAAATGCAATTAAGGGATTTGAAACAGGAAACTTGAAATTAGGATTATAAAAACTTCATCTTATATTATAGAAACTGAGTACAAAGTTTGAAAGCTTGAAATAATAACTGAATTACAGAGTACACTACATACGATTCTAAATTTTACTAATTAAAGCTACACACTGCCTTCTCTAGCTTCATCTTCAATATATAGGCCTCCATTAGGGTTTACCCATCCTTCTGATCATTTCCCACTTGTAATTGGGACCTTTGGATTACTGAAACACAATCTGAGCCCTCCACGTATTTTGGCGCCAAAATGGATATTTGCAATTGGGGTATGTTTTTGAGCAATTGGGGGGGGGGGGGGGTGGTGCATTTAATGAATTTGGCTTGTTAGGTGGGTAGTGGGATGGGCGGTGTGATGGGATGGTGATGCTAGGGGTGTGAGGTGATGTTTGCTGCAAGTTGGGAGGTTGAGAGGGAAAGATGGAGGTGGTGTTGGTTTGACTGGTATTGAGCACAGGGTCAAACTTTGACCCTGTAATAATATTAAGGGTGAGTTGGGCTGGGTGATTGGGCCAGGGGTAAGGGTGTGGGTTGGTTGTGTTTTTATGTTTGGATTGGATTTGTTTTGGGGTGTTTTGATATTAAGGGCCCGGTTTGGTATAGGAATTAACACAAGGACCAATTTTGTAATTTCTTGAATTTTTAGTACCTGTTTGCCAATCTTCCAAAGTTCTTAAAGGGATGAAATTTGCCAATCCTCAATAGTACATGGACCTTTGTTGATTTTTCCATTTTTAAATTTCCCAGGGACCAAATCTGCCAACTTTACAAACTTCAGGGACCAAACATGTAATTTCACCAAACTTTCCAACCAAGGAACATTCTTGCCATAGATGAGAAGTACAAGGACAAAAAATGTTTTTCTCAAAGTTTTTATATCCAGGGACCATTTTTGTCAAATTTTCAAAGTTTAGGGACTAAACTTGCAATTTTGTGAAACTTTGTACCAAAGGATTAAATATGTAATTTTGTGATTTAAAAGGACCTTTGGTGACTTTTTCAAGTTTTTAGAATAGCCAGGGACTAGTTTTGACAACTTTTGAAAGATGAAGGACTGAAACTGCCAATTATGCAAACTTTGTTTGTTTTTCATTTGTTTTTGATTATTTTGCATCTGAAACATATAAAACACAATCCTGGGATATTTTCAGTATTTTGATGCATTATTGAGTGTTTTTAGATGTTTTGGCAGCTCAGAATAGGTGAAAATGATGAGTATTTACACACTCATCAAGGCCAGAAGCTGAGTAGTAGATTTTAGTGTAGTTTAGTAGTCGAATTTATGTAAAAATAATTTATTAGTGTAATTTTAGCTTAACCTCTAGTTTATTGTTTAAGTTTTCAGCTTTGTACTTTAAATCTCAAGTTTTATTTAAATTCAGTTTCATTCCTTAATTATTGTCTTATTTAGCTTATTAGGACTTATTTCCCATAGCTTATTTATCTGCTTCTTTGGCTTTCTACTTATTCAGTGTTGATTTAATGCTTATTTATGTTTCATGTTTCTGTGTATGCTTATTTGGTAACCTAGATAGTGGTGGCTTTTAGTTTTGATGTTTAACTGTCCATTAAGCTCAACTTAGTTTATTGAACTTAGCTTATTAAAAGTGCTTATAACTTGATCATTACTGCTTATTTATACATAATATAGCTTAATCAGTATCTAGTTTGCATTTTCAGAGGCTTTCTAAGCCTTTTGTAGTGTAAATCACAAAACAGTCCCCTATAAAGGGGTGTTTGGCTCAGTTCAGTTCTAGGTGTTAGAGATTGTTTTTGTTGCCAAATTTGGTTCAAATAGTTTACATTAGACATGTTTAGGCTAGTTAATGCATAAGATCCAGTGCCCTTTAGCATAAAAGTCAAAATGAGCCTTTAATCTCATTGCTTCATTCACTGTTGGATTTGCTAGTTCTAAATCTCATTCAAGCTTTGCATTAGTTGTTTCTTTATCTTATTTCAGTCATAATTTAGCCTAATACTGCAATTTTAGTCATTGGAGATCATTCATAGTTCCTTAAAGTCAAAGTCTTAAGAAATTTTTAAAAGTCAAAATTGCCTAAGTTGTCAGTTTCACAAATTTTGGGTGATTTTTCATGAGCTCAGTTCTAGTTGTTAGTTTTTGTGCTTTTGGGATAATGATATTTGGTAGCTTGTGTTTAGTGGACTATTTTTATCTTAATTTTTAGATTTTTTTTAGAGAGCTTATCACTGCTTAAAGTTGGTCTGTTTACATGTGACTGCCCTGCATCAGGGGTCAGGTTTCACAAGCCTTTTTCTTGAGTTTGTATATTGTTCTCTAGTGCATGTTAGTTTAAGTTTTCGGTTATTTTGAGAAGCTATTCTGGCCAGCTATCCCTGCATATGCTTTTTATTTTCTATTGTGCTTATTTAGATTGCTTATCATAGTCATCAATGTTCACCCATTTCACTGACTACACTGAATCATCAGTGTAGTCATGCCTACTTCATAAGCCAACCCTTGGCTTATTAGTGAGCCTTAGGTCCTGGAACTTGGCTCATTTGGAAGCCCTCTACCCCAGCTCTCCATACCAAGTCTTTCCTTTGGTTCTTGATCATCCCTGTGGGCCCCACCAAGGGCTGTAGTTGGCCTGTTGAGGGTTGTTTGGTCTGTGGATATTGGAATTTCTTGTTTGCTTATCCCAAGCTTATCAGTGCTTCTTTCCTGTTCCTTTAGCTTAATTCTTGTACCTTTAACTTGTGTTCATCTTATTTTTCCTTTTGTCCCAGTTTAGTAGCTTATGGATAGCTTATTTGAGCTTGAAACATCAATTTGAGTCAAAAGCCCAAGCTGATAAGCTCATAAGCTCTCAATTTGCTTATTTCTTAGTCCTAAATTTTCTATCTTTGTTAAAGTTGTTTATTTTCAGTAGTTTAATAGTTTTATAAAAGAAAATTCCAAAAAAGCCAAAAATAAAAATAGTAATAGCTTCTATTTAAGCAATTTGGCTTATTTTCTGCTTATTCAATAAGCAAATTTCAATTTTATAATTTTCTTAGGCTCCTTATATCTTAAAATAATTTTAAGAATTTTTCTAGATTTTTCTCTTTTCATTTGCTATTTTTAATAATTAATATTAGATAATTAAATAGTATAAATAGTTTTTATTAAGTACTCCTATGTTTTTATATTTTTTCTAGGTTTTAAATGTCATAAAATATTTTTAGAAAATTTTTTAGAATTTTTACTATTCATTTGCTATTTTTCTTTAATTTAATTAGTTTAATTAGTATTTAAATCTTAATTAATTAATAATAAATAGAGAAAAAGTAGGAAAAGTGTATTTTTAGTTTTAAAATTACTTTTATATTATTTTATAATTTTTAGAATTAAATTTCTATTTTTCTAGCTTAAATTCATAATTAGTGTATTTTAAATATTATTAATTAGTTAATAAATAGTTATTAATTAATAATAAATAATTAAATAGTGTAAAAATTAATTTTAATTTTCCAAAAATTTTCTTTTATTATTAGGATTGTAAAAATGTAATTTTCATATTCGTAGGTATTTTATTTCTTTAAAACTCGTATTTTATTTCGTACGTTCACGTAACTTTAAATCAAACGTACGCGTTTTTAGACTTAGCTCACGTTTTTAGTGTATCTGATTATCAGTAATTGTTCATATAGTGTTTCTAAGTTATTTTAATTACTCATATCTTAGTGTAATCATACAATTCAAATTCCTTATCTTTCTGTCCAAATTCACCTGATCACAAACCTGTTTTAATACCATCCACACCTCATCGAGACATAACGACCAGGGGAAACCCCTATACTTCCACGTAGATTGAGCCTAGGGAGTTTGAATATGTTGACCATTCCTTTGGTCAATTTAAGTTGACTTTTTAGCATCAATCAGTCTTCATCTAAAACACTCCGTAATGAAAACTGGTGGCTCGGCATCCGTAGGTGGGGATATTTCTTTTGTCTCGGTTCTCTGTAATTGCAAGAGTTTTTTCATCTTTTTTGCAGTCCTCGCATCTAAAGCCTTAGGAGGAATCTAGATGTGTAGCTTTGTTTAATTCTAGATTTGTATTTGTACTCTTTAGCTTATAGTGTCTTCCTAATAGCTTTTTTCTTAATATATCTACGCCGTTCAATAATAATAATAATAATAATAATAATAATAATAATAACGGTTTCTCTCTTCTGTGTGGGCGATTATGGCGATCACGACTTCGTCATCCATCACGGTTCATCATATCATTTTCTGGCAGTTGCAGCAGTAATTCAACTACTTATGTTGAACCGTGTTCCACTCCATGTATTGTAAATATCTCCATCGGTTGTTTTTTTTTTTTTTTTTTTTTTTTTTTTTTTTTTTTTTTAAGGTTTCATTGTTCTTTTCTTTCAAGCTGTACGTTCCAGGTTCTATTCTTCAGATCCTGCCCGTCCCTTCTTCACAGCATCTTTGAGGTAGTATTTTGGTATTGTTGTGGTGGGTGTTAGGGTTTCTAGTCGTGGTTGCTGTTGGTTTATTCTTTCAATTAGTTCTAGGGTTCTTTTGTTGTAACCCTACACAAGTAGTCTAGTGCTATCTTCTCTCCATAGCAGTGATTGGGTGGTGTTTTGTTAGTGGATTATATTAGTTCTATCCGTAGTGGTATTGTGGTTTCATTCAGACTATCGGTTTTTCGGGTTCGGCGTTGTCTTCGCTTTATAGCTGTCGTGAGGCTTCTGCTACAGTACTGCTACAGTGTTTCTGCTACAGTGTTGTTGTGGTAAGGGTTTTGATTTGTGTTTCGATTTGGAGTTTACTTGTCCTTCACATTTGGTGTCTAGTTGGTGCTTCTGTTTTGGCATTTCAGTTGGTGTATGTGGCTATTTTCCTATGCCTATTGTGAGATTTCATTGCCCCTTCGCGGGTCTTAGTGGGTGTCGTGATGGGGGCGGAAATGGACTTACTAAGAATTATTTGATCATACATCTTCGTGATCGACACTTCAGTGGTGAGGCACAAGCTATCACTAGACATTCTCTTGTGTCGGATTTGGTTATTTTTGAAAGGGCTGAGGTTACTCTTAAGCGTATGGGATTATGATTATACGGTGGTTGTTTCAAAACGCATACTTTCCTAAGTGTCGGGCATGGTGGGGGGGTCTGATTTTGTGTCACCTCCTGATTGTGGTGATGGCGTTGTTCGGTTCGTGTTGCATGATCTCACCAAACCACAGGCTCCTTCTCATGTTGCTCCTGTTGAGGATTTGGTTTTTGATGAGCTTGGTGGTTTTGATTTACATCTCCTTGATACTCTACTTTCTAAGGGGTTGCGTACTGTCAAATCCATCCCTCTTAAATGTCGTTTGGGGTTTTCTCGGGTTTTGAAAGGAGCTCTTGATAAGGTGGTCTGTTTGCCTGATGACATTTCTTGCTGGGTTGGTTTGTTAGTCTTGCCTCTTTGCCTGCTTAAAACCTTTTGCCCGAGGAGTAATCAAGAGTGTAGGTCTGCTACTAAGCGTCAACGACAAGAAAAGTATATTGTTAATGCAATTTCATCTTGGGGCACACCTGGTGGTAGTTTACAAATTGTGCGTGAGGTTTTAGCTGAACCCCCCCCCCTTTATGGTCTAATGTTGATGAGGGAAACTTGGACTTGGGTAACCGTAATATCAAGCAGTGTAAGAGGAAGATTTGTGATGGCCATTATACTGCTGCTGTCAGAGTTCTTTCTTCTTCGAGTATTGCGGCTTATGATGGTACTACTCTTGAGGATTTAAAAGCTAAGCATCCTTTTCAATATGCTCCCCTTTTGCCAGATATACCTATTGATCATCATTACCTTTCTGCATCTCCTGCTATGGTTCTTGATATGATTAAGAGTTTCCCTCGTGGTACTTCTTGTGGACGGGATGGTTTGCGTGCCCAACACCTTTTGGATTGTTTAAATGGTGCTGCTGTTGCTATTTCTGATGAGTTAGTCGCTTCTATCACCCAGGTGGTGAATCTTTTTCTTGAGGGTAAATGCCCAAGGGTGTTGGGTGAGTATGTTACTAGTGCTCCTCTCACGCCTTTGGTTAAACCAGGAGGAGGGATCCGTCCTATTGCTGTTGGGACTGTTTGGAGGCGATTAGTCTCCAAGGTTTGTGCTTCTATGATTGGCCATTCTTTGGATGGTTATTTTGATGGTTTGCAATTTGGCGTGGGGGTATCGGGAGGAGGGGAGGCAATTCTTCATGCTGTGAATCGGTTGATTGAAGACCGTGGGTGCGATGTGGGTCTATCGATGTTGTTGGTGGACTTTAAAAACGCCTTCAATATGGTGGATCGTGCAGTTATGTTACGGGAAGTTCGCCTTCGTGCTCCGGCTATTTCACGTTGGGTGGAATTCTGTTACTCCTGTCATGCCAGATTATATTATGGTGAGCATACTTTATGGTCGCACCAAGGGGTGCAACAGGGCGATCCGCTTGGGCCTCTTCTTTTTGCTTTAGTGTTACATCCCTTGGCATGTAAGATTAGAGACTCCTTTACCCTTTCTCTTCAAGCTTGGTATCTGGATGATGGCACTATTATTGGAGATACCTTGGTTGTAGGGAAGGTTTTAGAGTTGATTATGATGGATGGACCTAGTTGTGGTTTACACCTCAACGTTGATAAAATTGAGGTTTTTTGGCCAAAGGAAGACCCCAGGAGCAGGTATGTTGGTGTTTTTCCCCCTAATATTTCTCGACCTTCGCATGGTGTTAAATTATTAGGTGGGCCCGCCAGTGTGGACTTTGAGTTTAGTAGTAAGCTTGTTATGAAAAGGGTTGCTAAAACTATTGAACTTATGGATGCTGTTGCTAAGCTTAATGATCCTCAATGTGAGCTGTTGCTACTGCGTGCACGTGCTGGTATTTCCAAGTTGTATTTTTCTATGCGTACATGTTCTCCTCGGGTCTTTGAGGGTGCTCAGGTTTCTTTTGATGCAGCTCTTCGTTCTTCTTTGGAGTGTATTGTCACTGCTTCTGGACCTGGGTTTGGCGATTGGCAATGGAGACTTGCCACCCGACCTTTTACTTTCGGGGGACTTGGTGTGTACGCTGCAGGTGATGTCTTGAACTATGCCTTCCTTGCTTCTACACTTCAATCTGCCAGCTTACAGACTAAGCTTCTCTGTAGTTCTGGTATTATGACTACTGGTCCCTCATTTGATGATGCTCTGCGTACTTTTAATGTGAATATGGAAATTGACCTTTTGAGTAACCCTAGTGAGATTGCTGCCCCCAAACTTATGAAGAAATTGGCAGATATACATTTTACACGTGTTGCCCAAACGGTTGAATCCACCTTCCATTTATCCCCTAGACAGATGGCTTTATGGAGCTCACTAAAAGAGGATTACACGTCAGATTGGCTTAGGGTGGCACCGATATCCGGATTGGGACAAACTATGAATGCCAGGACTTACCGATGTGTGTTGTGTTATCGGTTGGGTGTTCCTCTTTTCACTGTCCAGATGCCATGTTCAGCTTGTTCTAAGTTTTTTTCTGAAGATATTTTTGGGGATCATGCTGTTTCGTGCGCATGTATAGTTGTTATTAAACATCGGCATAATGTTGTGCGTGATGTTCTTGTTGATATATGTTCTCGGTCTGGAATTTCAGCTCGTAAGGAGGTTGATATTGGGCTTCATGGAGAAAGGGACAAAACCTTATATCCAACCGATATGTTACTTTACTCTTGGGATGGTGGGCTTGATGTTTGTGTTGATCTTACAGGATCGTCACCTTTGACGCATTCGAGTATAGTTGATTTTATGCCCGGTCGGGCGGTTATTGAAGCCGCACAACGTAAACGTGTCAAGTACGAGGCTAAATGCGCTGATATCGGATATGGGTTCCTCCCCTTTTCATTCTCTTCTTTTGGAGAACTTGAAAAAGATGCAGTGACCTTATTAAAGCGTATTCGACGATTCTCTATGACTCAAGACATTGGAGCACGTGTTGTTCTACATATTTTTAGTAGGATTAGCTTTGCTATAGCTAGAAGTGTGGGGGCCCAGTTAGTTTCTCGGCCCCCAACTAATTTCTTGTAAATCTTATTAGCTTTAATAAAGTGATGTTTATTAAAAAAAAAAATATATACTGTAATAATAATAATAATAATAATAATAATAATAATAATAATAATAATTGTGTAGATGATATACGCATGAAAGAAAGAGAATAATATATCTCCAAATTTGTGAACACTTCCTCCGCACATTCATGTGAACCTTCCCAAATTACGATAACATCACTCTGTAACACTATCTCCAATTAATTAAGACACTCTAATACATGCATTACATATATGTATAATACAGTGGCGATGATTTGCAGTCAAGTGGTGCAACCACACATGACCTCTCATTGTAAAGGGCCTTTAATTTAGTATACATATATTAATCTTTATAAATTTATAAATATCTGCCGTTATTTATTATTTATTATTTACTTACGTCCAGTTAAATTATTTACTTATCTGCCATTATACATCTCATATTTGCCGTTATTTATTATTTACTTACGTCCAGTTAAATTTTGTCAAAAAACAAGATGAAGCGAACCCGTCCATCGAGCGGGTTATGAAGCTAGTCTAAGTATATAATGTTTTGAACTTTTAGTGTCTTTAATAATGTAACATACTTGGAACAATTTGCGTAATATTAATGAACTTTTTATTTTTCATAATAGTTAGACTAAAATATAAAAGAGGGTCTAATGGTAAAATTACAATAATATTTATGTGTATGAATCAAATTCATATGTGCAGATATCAACACCCCAATATGAAAGTATTGACAACTTTTTTCATCCTTTTGAAATAACTCTAAAATGATAAATAACTTTTTAGATCAATGTAATCACACAACATTTTAACTACTTACAATTACACATCATTGTCAACAACCGTGACCACGTATATCATATCATAATGTAACCATGAACAAGTTTAATATTAAGTGGTTATGAGTTTTGGATTTTTATTTCATATAAATTGTAATTAGTGTATTACATCATCTCATATCTATATGTGACTAGAGCTACTCTCAAACCACTTTAACCTCCTACCTTGATGATATTACTAACTATAACATTTACATTTATGCCACATCGATCAAATAACTTATTATTTTCTATATATGCAATTTTGATATTGCTTAAAGTTAATAAATTCTAAAACTCTCACCATCGGTAAATTTGTTGTCACGAGAAATGTATAACCAAAAAAGATTGTCAGCCGTAAAACTTTGTTCCAGGGTACACGCCGCCGCAACGCGCGGGTACCTTGCTAGTTATTTATTATTTACTTACGTCCAGTTAAATTTTGTCAAAAAATAATATGAAGCGAACCCGCCCATCGGGCGGGTTATGAAGCTAGTCTAAGTATATAATGTTTTGAACTTTTAGTGTTTTTGATAATGTAACATACTTGGAACAATTTGCGTAATATCAATGAACTTTTTATTTTTCATAATAGTTAGACTTTTCGTGATCTATGGGAGTCCTCAGTCGTGATTTCGCATCGGGCCACCCAAATCAATAGGACGATCATGGTATAATATTAGCATCTTGCATTAACTGCTTGTATATTAAAATTTACAAATAAAAAAATTGAATACACAAGTCATTTCCCTATCTATTACGATGAATTACGAGATCATTACAATAGAAAATTTACAAATAAAAAAATTGAATACACAAGTCATTTCCCTATCTATTACGATGAATTACGAGATCATTACAATAGAATATGATAGAAAGATGCTACTATATAGGGTTAAATTCATAAATGCTTAACCTACTTACAATTTTAACTCATTCTACATAATGTACATTTTTATTGTCAAAATGCTTAATTAAGTTCGTATTAGTTGTCATAATGCTTAACAAATGGTTCTTTATTATGTAAAATGACTTAAACACCCTTGGATCATCATCACCACAAAAAATCCAGTTAAAAATGCTTCATGAGTTATGCATTTTTAAAAATGCTCCTTTCGAGTCACGGCTGCCAACTCGAGACCAAACCACAACAACCATAATCAAACCCAAACCAAAACTAAATCCAATCCTAACTCTCGGCTACCATCAATAACATCAAATCCATACTCGACATCCAAATCCCATCACCACAAGACCATGACCACTCGACTTGATGCAAAACCCATAACCATGACTCACGGCTACAAACCAAACGATCTAAACACCATGGTCGTGAGTTTAAAACTCACGGCGCACCCATTAACGTGACCAAAACCACACGACAACAACACGTATAATAAAAATGATACCAAATCCGATTACAATTTTTATTTTTATAAAATTTATTTTAAATAAAAACCCAAAACCCTTGTTTGATTCATTTAAGACTCGTTTACACGAGTTAAGCATTCCACACTGTCGGTACGAGGTCACAGACGGTGGGTCTTACCTTCTTGGACACGGGAATCAATAGATCGACAAAGATGGATGATGGTGGTGGTGATATACGCGGCAGTGGTGATGTATTCGTGGTGCTAGAAGGAGTTACAAGACGCGTGTGTTATGTAGAAATGACGGGGAGGTTGAGAGGAGTAAGGTGGTGGTGGTGGTGGCGGCGGTGGTAGTGGTGAGAGGTGGTGGTCGACGGTGTGAGCTCCGGTGGCCGAAAAGTGGCCGGGAATGCTAAGGGGGGGGGGGGGGGGGCGGTGGCTACTTTGGTGGTGGGAGGTAAGAGATGATGACGTAAGAAATGACGAAAGTACCCTTTCAGTCTTTGTGTGATCATGTGTGGTGTCGTGATTTTATGACTTGATCCTTGGTTGTCTTCATGAGATTCATTCTGATTATTTTTGAAGATTGGTTCAAGTTGTGTAAGTTGGAGGATTCCTATGATATGGGTTGTTGTGGACTTTGGGTGCTCATTCATGACATATTATACGTGGATTCTTCATGAAAGTAAGGTGGACCGCCATAGTGATTTAGAAGGCTCAGGAGCTTTTCTTAAGTAGTATTGTAATGTTTTATGTACTTTGGTCATTAGTGGTAGGTTCATTTTTATAAGTTATAGGAATGGTGTGTCATTCTTATATTAGCGTCTGTAAGTGTCCTAAGGGACTGTGATGAGGGACTCACTCTCATCCGTTGTACTTCAATGTTTTTTGGTTAATATATTTTACCAGGGTGCAGGATTACTCCCCTTTACAAAAAAAAAAAAAAAAAAAAAAAAAAAATCCTAGTAGTTATGCGTAATGAAAAAAGACACAAACTTAATTAAGTATTTTGACAATAAAAAAGTATATTATGTAGAATGAGTCAAAATTGTAAGTAGTTAAGCATTCTGAATTTAACCCTATTATATAGAGTTAATTGCAAAAATCGTCCCCAAGGTTTGCTCAAATTGCAGATTTCGTCTCAAATAGTTTAAAATTGCAAAAATCGTCCCTAAATCAAACCTTTTGGCAAAATTTGGTCCCTAGCTTTAACTTCCGTTAAGTAAATTCCGTTAGAATTTACACGTTAGCCCTTTTAGCCAACAATTCTTGCAGCGTTCATCCTTTTAACTAATGTCCGTTATAATTGAAAAAAATAATTTTTTATACGTTCATTTTCGCTTGGTTTTTTACGATTTCGTCCGTTTGTCTTACGTTTTTATACGTTTTTGCCTGTTTTTATACGTTTTCATCAATTTTTATACGTTTTCGTTTGTTTTTATTCGTTTTCGCCCATTTTATACCATTTCATACGTTTTTAATTGTTTTTATACGTTTTCACCCGTTTTCTTACGTTTTTATACGTTTTCTTCCGTTTTCAGTCATTTTGATATGTTTTCATCTGTTTTTATACGTCTTCATCCATTTTTATTCGTTTTCGTCCGTTTTTAGCCCATTTTTCTTATGTTTTTATACGTTTTCATCTGGTTTTGGCCATTTTTATATCTTTTGTCCGTTTTTATACAGTTTCATCCATTTTATATGCTTTCGTCTGTTTTTATACGTTTTCACCCATTTTCATATGTATAAAAATAGATGAAAAAAATATAAAAACAGGTGAAAAAAATATAAAAACATAAGAGAAACAGACGGAAACGTATAAAATGTAAGAAAAACGGATGAAAACGTATAAAAATAGGCAAAAACGTATAAAAACGAACGAAAACGTATAAAAACGTAAGAAAAATGGGCGAAAATGTGTAAAAACAAATGAAAACGATTAAAAACGTATGAAAAGGTATAAAACCGGACGAAAACGTATAAAATAGACGAAACCGGATGAAAATGTATAAAAACGGGCGAAAACATTTAAAAAGGTAAGAAAAACGGACGAAAACGTAAAAAAACGTGTGAAAACGTATAAAAACGGACGAAAACGTATAAAAATAGACGAAAACATATAAAATGGCCGAAAACGGATGAAAACGTATAAAAACGGGCGAAAACGCAAGTAAAACGGGCGAAAACGTATAAAAACTTAAGAAAAACTAGCAAAAATGTAGAAAAACGAATGAAAATGTGTAAAAATAGATGAAAAAATGGGCGAAAACATATAAAAACGTAAGACAAACGGACGAAATTGTATAAAGTCGGACGAAAATGAACATATAAAAACTGATTTTTTTCAATTATAATGGACGTTAGTTAAAAGGATGAACGCTGCAGAAATTGTTGGCCAAAAGGGCTAACGTGTAAATTTTAACGGAATTTACTTAACCGCAGTTAAAGCTAGGGACCAAAATTTGCCAAAAGGTTTGATTTAGGGACGATTTTTGCAATTTTAAACTATTTGAGACGAAATCTGCAATTTGAGCAAACCTTAGGGACGATTTTTGCAATTAACTCCTATTATATATTACAAGTAGTTATGTACGAATGTCTTTATAAATCTTGTTTTTTTTGTAATTGTGCACAATTTTATCATGATTCACCTGGCAACAAATTTGTTTACGATTCACATGCGGCATAACTTTGTTTCTAATTCACATGTGATAACTTCAATTTTTATTTTTCGTTAATTACGATGATATTGTGATTGAATTAAAAAGTGAAAATAGAAATTCAGAAAAATATAAAAAAATTGAACTCAACTTAAAGAGCATGAAATATTGAGTTTTCTGAAGCAATTTATTTTATGATAAACTTTATTATACTATATAATATTTATTGAAGTAGTTTGTAGAGCCGGCACTGTTTACACTCCGAGTCAAGCCGAGCTGAGCCATCGGCTTAGAGGGTTTAAAATATGTGGTTAGTGGGTTTTGTACTTAGCTGATATCTTATTGTTGGTGTTTGTTGCAGATGCATTCGGTTGTATGCTGTGCATCAAGCCGAGCTGAGTCAAGTCAAGCCGATTCACTTGCCACTTATCTTAGGGTGGCTGCATGCTGTGCATCTGTTTTCTATTATATCAATGCTAGAACTATGTACAGATGCATTCGGTTGTTCATTTTTAATCTGTCATTGCTCTCTCTAAACACACACTTTAGTTGTTGCTGGGATATATCTTAGAGAATTGTGTTTGAAAAACTGATTGCAAGGTTTCGTTGTCATTTGATCGTTAACATAAAGTATGTCGGTTCATTTTTTTAGTTTGCGGATTTGTTGATATGTCTTGTATTTGTTTAATCTTTGTGACAGGTCTAATACGTGGTTATGATTGTTGTTTCTATATGCTTTGTTGCAAGTTCGGTTTTGTTTAATCTTTGTTATGAGTTTGATATGTGAGCACTATCGAAAGATTAGCTATTAAACATGATTGTATTTTGCAGGTAAACTTGGTTTTGAAGTGCTGGCAACTGTATGGTATAAAAGTACTTGCTTAACAATCATTTATTTTCAATAGAGGTTAGAGTAGGTGAGATTGAGAATATGGTTTGGAAGGTGTAAATGTGTGATTTATTTCAATTGTTTTGTGTTTCGCTTGTTGCAACTTTGGAGTTTCTTGGTACATTAAGTGGTTTATGTTTGTGCAATTTGGAGTTACAGTAAGGGAGTTTTGACAGATTTGTATAAAGCGATTTGAATTGACGATTCATGTATGTGTTCAGTTTTTGCAGCTTATATACTTCAATTTAGTTTTATGATCGTATTTTGAGTGTTAGAGTTAATGAAGGATATTTTTCTTATTCTTGAATGCAGGTTTTCATGTTGTGGTTGATGTTGTTATCATGTGGATTATGTGGACAGCAAATCAAACACGATTCGTAAAAGTTGTTATTTTCCAACAGCTTATAAGTATTTGTTTTCAAGTATAAAAAACCTCGTCTTATGACACTTGGTTTACAATAAAAATGCTCGGTGCGGTTAGGGGGTGTTATATAGGTATATGTTGACATAGTGACACTTAAAATTTATAGGTGCCCCGTCAACCCGCATAAAGATGTTAAAATAGAAAAGTAAAAAAAGAAAAAAGAAAATCTTTTATATAATAAAACAAAAACTTAAGTGTTGACTTTCGTATTTTGAAAAAAAGAATATTTCCTTAGGTTATATTTTAATTATTATTTTTAATTTTTAAATTTATAAATTCATTTTGTTATACAAAAAATATAGATAAGATATAAGTAGGATTAAATTTTTTAAATGATCATCTTTAATATTATCTTTAGGGAGATGATTTGTACACCATTTATTTTAGCCACCCATCACTAAATTACACCAGTAATGCATACAGTACAATACTACTATGCATGATTTAGTGGTGGATGAATAAAAGAAATGTGTACAAATCTTATCTGATACAACTCTTTAATATTAAAAAACTATAAATAAAAATTATAAATTCATAAGTATACAACGAATCCCAAATACTCCCTTGACGAGCATTGTTATCACGTGAAATCCACATAACCATCTTTCCCATTCCTTCTCCAGTTCGAAAAATATAAACACACCCCTTTTCCCCTAATTTCACTTCACATTCATCATAACAAACTCTCACAAACCAAGCCACCATCATTCACTAACAAATAACACACCAACTGATTGTCACTGGTGATAGTGTGTGTGAGTGGGGGTATCATTACTGTAAATTTACAGAAATTGTTAATCTGTATGTCAGTGGTAGACTGTACTCACCGCAACAACAATTACTATAGTGAGCTTGCTAACCCTCTCCAATGGCCTCAGCTTCGCAAAAGACGACGCATTCCACCGCTCCCATCACCCGTCACCCTCCTCCTGCTGATGACGTCATCGTTCTCGAGAATTGGCGTCACGATGATCAGACGGTTGTTTCCGTGACTGATCCTAACGCTAATGCTGCTGCTTCTAATAAAGGTATATTACTGTATTTACAAATTTTTATATTATAAAAGTTTTTATTTATTTATTTATTTATTTATTTTTAAGTGTGATTTTAGTTGAATGATTTAGTTTAATTAATACAAGCATGTTTGGCGCGGAGCATTTAGGAGCGATGAGTGTTGTGTTCAGAGTTGTGATATTTAAAATTTAATGCTCTTTTGGCAAGGAGCAAGTAGCTTTATTTATTTTTTTCGGAATGCTCATTTTCCAATGTTCCATGAAGTAGCATTTAGGAGCATTGATCATTTAGGAGCTGTTTTACACATTATAATTACAGCTATGTTTGGCAAAAATAGCTGAGGAGTAGCTGCACCGCTCTCAGCTTCTTAAAGAAGCATGAGAAAAATGAGCTTTCCTAAAAAATAGCAAAGCTCACCGCTCTTTTTCCTAACGAACACTAAAAATCAAAAAGCTCGTTGCTCACCGCTCATTGTCCCAAAAAGCTCTGTGCCAAATACAACTACGTTACCAAACATTTTTATAGAAAAAAATCTGCTGCTTCTTACAGCTACTTTTATTTTTGCCAAACACCCCGGTCTATTTTTCACAAGCAAGTACTAGAAACACAATTACTAAAATTTGCTACGTTTTACAAAAAATAGCACTACGAATCAAATTTTCAACGGGTCAAGTTCCGTCACTGTCTATATCTATATGAACCGATGCATATTAATGTGTATTTCATGTGAGATTGTGGTATGTGCTGATAGAGTATGTGATTCGATTGTTTATTGATTTATATTAGAAAAAAAGTGTATTATTCTATGAATGGTTTATAGTTGTATAGGCCGTTTGTTTGTTGAGAGAATATAAAGAAGGTTCGTATTGTAGTTAGGTGTTTACGAGCTACCACATTTGATTTTACTAGTGATGCATTTGCTAGTTGTGGGATATCTAGAACACCTTATGAGTTATGCCTCTAATTTGCACACAAGAAGAGATAAGACGGAACAACTATTATATTTCGTAATAGCTTTCTTTACTCAAGTATTACGCTATTTCTCATGCTTTTCACTGTATTTGTGATATTTGTAACAAACCTTATGTAAGTTGCAAGACAGCCTGGTTTTGTAAAACTGAAAGTTTAATAAGCTTACTATTAGATGGCTAGTGTACATTTTCACTACAACAACAAAGGTGTATGATGTTTTCGGTTATCATCTGTCATCACATCTAATCATCACCACACAGGAACGGGTAGAAGCCTAGAACAGGACTATGTACTATGTCAACTATCACGAAAAATGTTGCTTCACAAAGCTATGTTATGTTTACCATCTCTTTTCTGTAGTACCATGGCAAGCATAAGAACTTGACCCCTACCTATTTTATTCTCTATTAACCATGTATATCAGAGATAAATTGCCCTATAAAAAGGTTTGTGGAAAGGGTCACTTGAATTTTTCGGAAAATCTTGTATATTACATGCTCCACTACATATGGCTTTAGCTAATGATTATAAACTCTTAGAAGCAGGGGCGGAACTATTAAGGGGCAGGGGAGGGTCCCGGCCCCCCCAAAATTTACGGCACCTAGTGTAAATATTATAGGTTTTAGAGGTAATTTAGTTGAGGTTACAAACAAATCTCCGATTCGGCCCCCCCAAAATAAATTCGGCCCCCCAAAAAAAATGCTCAAGTTCCGCCATTGCTTAGAAAGTTAGAAGAAATTTCATACTATGTAAGATTTTGATGAAAAGCTTTTAGATTGCTGCTTCTAATTAGGCTGGAAAGGAACGATATGGCTTTTGCTTTACGTTTGGTAAATTTTGGTTTTTATTTATATGGTCATTTGCATCTTGCTAATTTATGCTCTTCTTTTATAGGAATCCAAAGCCTCACGAGGGTTCAAACTAGCCATCCATTGGACCCGTTATCTGCTGCCGAAATTAAAGTGGCTGTTGCAACTGTTAGGGCAGCTGGAGCAACCCCTGAGGTATTCATTGGATTATGATGTTATATTCCAGTCGTCATAATTGTGGTGAATGATATACTAACTGTGATGTGTTTCACATTTCTGTTCAGGTTAGAGATGGTATGCGTTTTGTGGAAGTTGTTCTATCAGAACCAGAAAAAAAAGTTGTCGCACTTGCAGATGCATACTTCTTTCCACCTTTCCAACCTTCTTTGCTGCCCCGAAGCAAAGGTGGAGCTGTAATACCTAGTAAGCTTCCTCCAAGACGAGCTAGGCTTGTTGTTTACAATAAAAAGTCAAATGAGACAAGCATATGGATTGTTGAACTGTCCGAGGTTCATGCAACAACTCGAGGTGGACATCATAGAGGAAAAGTAGTTGCGTCGCAAACTATTCGAGATGTTCAGCCTCCCATGGTAGGCCTATTCTTGCATATCATATTATATAGTAATGACCCTTGTATTTTTTATGGAGTTTTTGTATTATATTTATTGTGCCCACATTCTAATCCATTACAGGATGCTGTGGAATATGCTGAATGTGAAGCTGTCGTGAAAGATTACCCTCCATTTCAAGATGCCATGAAGAAGAGGGGTATTGATGATATGGATCTTGTGATGGTTGATGCTTGGTTAGTTAAAGTCACTTATGTAAACATTTAACAATGCATATATATTGTATCATGGTATTGTACGTCAATAGAAATTCTGACATAGTGTATTTGCATGAAAAAATTACTCAGGTGTGTTGGTTATCATAGCGAAGCAGATGCTCCTAGCCGGAGATTAGCAAAACCTCTTATATTCTGTAGGACAGAAAGTGACAGTCCAATGGAGAATGGATATGCACGGCCAGTTGAAGGTATCTATGTTCTAGTGGATATGCAAAATATGGCAGTACTTGAATTTGAAGACCGCAAACTTGTTCCGCTGCCACCTGCTGATCCGCTGAGAAACTACACTCCCGGTCATACACGAGGTGGTGTTGATCGAAGTGATGTAAAGCCCCTACAAATTATTCAGCCTGATGGACCAAGCTTCCGTATTAATGGGCAATTCGTGGAGTGGCAAAAGGTAGTTTTATTCTTTTGATAGTTGACAAATTGTGTGGGTCGAGTTAGGTGGGTAAAGGGGCAACTGGGCTTGGGTCAAAACCGGTAGCTCTATTTTCTGGTTGGGTTGGACCGCAACACTTCTGTTCCAGATTTTCTTTAATAAATAATTATTGTGAAAAATATGATAACAGTTTCTATATAAAATCTACAATAAACAACAATGATTCAACTTTTTAAATAAAAGTGTTCATAAGTTTGTATGCGTTAAGAACACTCGTTGGCGACTTGCAGACTCGGAAACCAGCTGACTCGCTAGGCATGCTCTACGTGTTTCCTTTTTTTTTTTTTTTTTTTTTTTTTTTTTTTTTTTAAAACTTACCGCATTTGTCCTGTGAAAAATAAAGTATTAACCGAAATTAAGTTATTGTTAATAAAATGGATCAAAAGACTCAGAATTGCTACCTCCAGTTTTCAGTGAAATGTTCTATTCTAATAAGTAAACATAAACATGTTAACCAAGGGTGCATTTGCTGGTTGACAGTGGAACTTTCGTATTGGGTTCACTCCAAGGGAGGGTTTGGTTTTACATTCTGTTGCATATGTTGATGGTAGCCGAGGCCGAAGACCCATAGCTCATAGATTGAGCTTTGTTGAGATGGTTGTGCCCTATGGTGATCCGAATGAGCCACATTATAGGAAAAATGCATTTGATGCAGGTGAAGATGGCCTTGGAAAAAATGCTCATTCTCTTAAAAGGGTTTGTCACTTTGTCTCACTTCACTGTCTTATCATATTAATCATTCCTATAGATCGTTGGGTAATTTAAGGTCAATTGTGTGTTATTGATCACAATATTGGTCTCCTCAGGGATGTGACTGCTTAGGCCATATCAAGTACTTTGATGCACATTTTACAAATTTCACCGGAGGCGTTGAAACAATTGAAAATTGTGTATGTTTGCATGAGGAAGATCATGGAATACTTTGGAAGCACCAAGACTGGAGAACTGGCTTAGCTGAAGTGCGAAGATCACGGCGACTGACTGTGTCATTTATATGTACAGTGGCCAACTATGAATACGGTTTCTATTGGCACTTTTACCAGGTGAGTTTAGAACACTTACCTTAATCATTAGGCTATTAGAAGTTGTAGAGTTTATAATGTCATGCAGTCACACCCACTATTAACAAAAGACACTTCTATGATTTAACTTGCATTTCCATTCTTGCGCATCCTTGCATGTGCTAGTATTTTGAACTATGTGCTCCAGAGAATGTGGTGAGTTCTCCTTTTGTGAATGGTTGCTTATTGTTTTTACAGATATTTGGTCTTTTTGGTTTCTGGATCTTCCCTTGTGTGATTACCATCGTCCTTCTTTCTCATCCTCATTACTTCAATATTTTTGTTGTCAATCTTAACGCCACCAACCAGATAAATGTTATGTGCACAGAGTTAACATTTTTAGCCCTTCTTTCTCTTCTCTTATCTTCCTCTTCTTTGTGCGCCTGTGTCTATATATTTAATGTAGATGCGTTGCATTAGCTGCTCAAATGATGTTACTGCTCTCCAGAATATGTTCTGTTTTCCTATTTCCTACTTGATTTTTTCATTGCTTTTTAGTTTCTGATGAACTAAAGTAAAGTAACTCCCAATACCGTCTTCCACGGGTTATGGGTCCCAATACCGTCTTCCACGGTGTATGGGGGAGGTTGAGACGTAGACAACCATACCCCTACCTAAGGTAGAGAGGCTGCTTCCGGTTCTACCTAAGGTAGAAAAGGACCTCCGGCCTTTTGTAGGGAGTGAGGATCGAACCCTTGACCTCTAGGTTAAGAGGCAAGGGGTTTTCCAAATGATCCAACCCTACTTGTTTTTTCTGATGAACTAACTGAACCTCTATTGCTTCAACGATACCTTCTAGCTAATGGAGCCATGATGGAAACTGTTGTTTGTTTCGTTTTTGAATTATCAACAAGTGGTATAAGAGCCAGGTTTGTTTAGCCATGAAGAAAAAGAGAAAAAACAAAATCGTTTGGCATTGAAGTTCGAATTTTTTTTTGGTTTGAAGAATTGTTCGACTGAGTTTTTGAAATCGTTTGGTATTTGCTTAGTTGTTTTTGGTTTGGTCGATCTTAGAATATAGATTGTTTGAAATAACTTTGGAATTCAGAAGTGGGGTCCGATTTGTTTGTATCATTCGATCTGGTGTTTAAGATTTTAAGGATCGAACATTGAAGCATTCGTTTGTTTATATCAGAAGATTTGAATATTGGGCTTTTTGATTTAGATTTAGTTTTGGGTCTCTTTAGTTTATGAATTAGTTTTTTGTTTTGATAATTGTTTTGGGTTTTATTGTTGGACCTCTTTGGTTCGTATGAGGTTTGGGTATTTTGTTCGGGTATTTGAATTTGAATTTGGACCGTAATTCTTATTAAATAAGTGGGTCATTAGAATTTGAATTTGATATTTGGGTCGTAATTCTTATTATATAAGTGGACCATTGGAATTTGAATTTGGTATTTGAAATTTGAAGATCGATTTGGTGTTTGAAGACTTGGTTCAAGTCGTTTGGAATTTGTTCGATCATTTAGAATTTGTTAGTTTGAAAATTTGGATCTTCGTTCGTCGGGCTTTTGAAGTTGGTTGCCTGAATTTGATTGTCTTTGTTGAAGATCGTTTGAGCCGATTTGTTTGTTTGGTTAACCAAGTTTGAATTTGTCGGTTAACGTTTGATTGTTCGTTTTGCAGATTATCGGCGTTTGTATTTGTTCAGTTTGTTTTTGGATCGTTTTTAGGAATCGATCGTTTGATTTGAATTTGGCTAGTAGCCTTTGGAACTTTGAATTTGATTTGAAGCAGGTGGAGGAGTTTAAGTCACGGTGGAGATTTTTTTTTTTTTTTTTTCAAACAAACCCGGCTCTGATACCACTTGTTGGTAATTCAAACGACGAAACAAACAAACAAATTCGAACAAACGAAGCGGAAGCTTTATTCAAATACCAAACAAATTACAAAACCAAATTCAAAGACAAATTCTAATTCAAAAGTACCAAATTCTAATTCAAACGGTACCAACCACAAATTCAAAAGGTACAAAGAAAACTAATGCTATCAATCCCTATTTATAGGCTAAACTAACCGTCATAGAATAGTTTCCAAATTCTAAACAAACTTGCAGGACAAGTCACAAATTACCAAACAACCCTTAAAGTTTAAGTCACTTTTCTAAGTGAAACAACTTCTTATTTCTTGATTTACCAATCAGTGAACTGTGGTCCTGAGGGGAAGTGGAAGCAGTTTTGTTGTCTAATGACCCAGTTGACCACTAGGTTACCTATCTGAGTTCTCGTTGCAACCCACACTAACAGTTGAACTTATGTGATTATGTTGGCCAGTTGCCACGTTGTAGTATGCATTACTTACTTGTTTTGCAGTCTTACCGTCTTTGATGTTCATTCCTTCGATATTTATTGCAGGATGGAAAGATTGAAGCTGAAGTTAAACTTACAGGAATTTTAAGCTTAGGAGCACTGCAGCCCGGGGAAGTTCGAAAATATGGTACAACCATCGCACCGGGATTGTATGCACCAGTTCATCAACATTTTTTTGTTGCTCGTATGGATATGGCAGTTGATTGCAAGCCCGGAGAGGCATACAACCAGGTATGTAGAGCGATCAAATATTGTGCATCGCTTGTGTTTTGCAATCCATCAATGTTCTTTTTTTACATCCAGGTTTAAGTCTTTTAAAAATTAAAACGACAAGTTTGACGCATCTGTTGCACTGGTCTCCTGTTTTGTTTCTTCAGGTAGTTGAAGTTAATGTCAAAGTTGAAGAATCTGGGGAAAATAATGTTCACAATAATGCATTCTACACTGAGGAAACGTTGCTAAAAACTGAGTCTCAAGCGATGCGTGATTGCAATCAGTTATCTGCTCGTCACTGGATAGTAAGCATCTCACTTTTTCTTTTTCATGTAAAGAAATAAATCTGCAAAGATAGTGCTGCTGAGTTTTCAGCCTTGTCCCTTCTAGGCCTTATTTCATCTATAGAGATGAAAATCTGATGTGTGTACATCTCATCACATGTTTCTGTTTCTCTCATGTGTTCCGTAAGTGTTTTCAATTTTGCAAGCTTCCATCATATTCACCATGCAGGATAGAAACCAGCTGACTTTTGCTGGTATTTGATTGAATCCTGTCCTGTTTTAACACTTCATATTCTTAGGTCATTTGCTTTGCACCAATCATCCTACGTCAATGCCTTCAGCCTGAATGAACATATGTTAGCATACATGTTGTATGATGATTAGATGGCATGATATGGCCCAATTAGTTTTTAATGGATTGTGCTGAGTCGATATAGGAGTAACATGATGAAACATCACTTGAGATAATTTGGTGACCGATGTAGTGCTGTATGGTCCAGGGATAATTGTTCTATTTTAAGAGCAAGCTATTAGTAGATGTTTGTTTGAATTCATTTGGAATTTATGTTACGTTTTGCGATACAAAGTTCGCTAAATTGTGCATTTTTCGGCTAATTTGAGACGCAAGGTTAATTATATTAAAGGTGGCAAGGTATTCTTATTTGCTATGTTGATAGGGCATGTACAGAGATACGGATGACTAATATGTGGATACAGCGATTTGGAAATACTAACAAGCAGATGCATTAAAACATTTTGGTTCTTACATAAAAAAGATAATACGATGGACACTTCTGAAAACTAAAGATTAGTTTACCTAATGTGCCCGTATTAGTTCAAACAGGAAGTTGGGTAGTGATTTGTTACTTTTTTCTTAATCATAACGTTAGTATATGTGTGATTTTAGCCTTTGTTTCTAGTTTTGGGAAGTGTTAATTTTCTTCTCGTTTTGGTAAAATGGAAGACTAAAATCTTTATTGTGTATCCTCGTTTCCATACCCTCTTTAAATCCCATCCAATAATTTGGGGGGTATGGTTATCGTCATTTTCAACTCCAAAATATCAATTCATTTCTGGAAAACAGTGGGTGATTCGGTGTGACTTTAACTATGGTTGTAAGAGGTTACCTTCACATTGTTAGGAGCTTATTCCACAAAATTTTGAACCCTATTCATTATCTCTGCAAAATGAGACAGTAATTTTAGCAGAATATATTTTAGCCGTCACACCCACCTAAATTATTAAGTGGTATTTGCTCATCTTTCCTACTGTGATAATACGTTGTAGTTGGCATTTAATTACAATATTATATAGTGAACAATTCAACAGACTTCGATTCAAACCAGAAAGAAACAGTATTGTTTGACTGCTTTCCATATTCTCTTTGTTTAATTAACATGTGACGGAATTTTGAATTTTGCATGATCTGTCATTGTGTATTCTGAGACAATTATTCTCTTGCTTAATTTTGTTTTCTATCTGTACTTTAGATTAGGAACACAAGGACTGTGAATAGGACTGGACAGCTGACTGGCTATAAGCTCGTACCAGGTTCAAATTGTTTGCCTCTGGCAGGTTCTGAGGCCAAGTTTTTAAGAAGGGCTGAGTTTCTGAAGCATAATCTTTGGGTTACACCCTATGCACTTGACGAGAATTTTCCTGGAGGAGAGTTCCCAAACCAGAATCCACGTGTCGGTGAAGGGTTGGCCTCCTGGGTCAAGCAAAATCGTTCTCTTGAGGAAACTGATATCGTCCTTTGGTTAGTATACTATTTTTCTTCAAATACCTCTCATTAATGAACTCCTACGTTTAGTCCCTTTTATGGTGTCCCCACTGCATGTGCTATATTTATTACCTGTCAATGGTCAATAATGATTACATATAACTATCGGGATCTTTTATGTTTGGATGTGAAGATCTTTACTTACATCTTACTTTGATACAGAAGTAAAAGGTCTCTGTGATTGGTCAAGTACTCAAGTACACCATACACATATGAGATATAAGTAAATGTGTTTGTGTGTGTAAGATCTAGCCATTTTATTGACTTAATGTTCAAACTTGCAGATACATATTTAGGATGTGTGTGTGTGTTTGCGTGCGAGATTTAGTCATTGTATTTACTTAGTGTTGGATATGCAGGTACATATTTGGGATCACTCATGTTCCAAGGTTAGAAGATTGGCCCGTAATGCCAGTGGAGCACATTGGCTTCATGCTTCAGGTACGTGTTTGCTGTTAAATAATTATGGCTTTTCGTAGTTTAAATTTTGCTCATTCACTTGTCATTATTAAAAGTACTTGAAAGCTGCTATGATGCTTCAACGTCCACATGTGCCCTTCCGTCCTTCTACATGTGAGTAGACCCCACTATCGGAATTAAATTGACCTACGTCAAATCAATACATTGACAGCGTATCGATCGTGCCTAGTTTGGACAAATTCACAAAAGTTAATCACAAAACCTTGTCAAACACGTACTTGTTTTGTCGACACAATGTTTTAAGTGGTTACATAATCCAATCCGTATTGTTTGGGCAAAAAGGATATTCGGTAAACGGGAAAAAAATCGTCCATAGGTGTTGCATCCTTTTCCGAAAACGGCCACGTTTCTACTAGTTTTTGCTATCTAACTATTCACGTCCTTAAAGGGTTCCAGTTACGCTCTTTTGGTCCTAAGTTGATCATCTGCACGGAAAATGACCTACAAATGACCAAAACACTCTAGTTATCCTCAATCTCTATCTTCTTGAATATTTATGCTTTGAAGAACTAAAATTATAAAACTCAAACACACTTGAGAATGTCAAAGTAAACATTTCAAATGCAAATCAGAAAGATTAATATCAAGTCATAATTTGAAATTAAAAAATCCTGACTTTAAGTTTACAAAACCCCTATCTAAACTCACTTACTGCACATCCTGGGTTTCAATTCTTATCAAGGACACATGGGTGTGAGTATTTGACTATAGTCGCATAATTCACTACAGTAGCCACGAATTGCGATCCAGTTCGTTCGATCCAAAACATGGTACGAAATCGATCCAGATCGACCGGAATCGTGAATTGGATTGTTGACGATAGTTTTCCTGAATTTAATTGATATTTGAATCGGGACAAAGCAATTCGTGTTCCAGTTGTGTGGCCAAAGTGTTTGTGTCTCAATAGTACATCATGTTGTATGAGAAGCTCCCAACCAAATGGTTATGGGTTCAAGTTCTGTTTAGGATATGTGAGATAGATTTATGGTGTAAATGTTGTGAGATAGTTAAAATTGCAGCTTAAAAAAGAAAAGAAAAGAAAAGAAAATAGCGTTCCTGTTATTTAAAAAAAAACCCAAAATTGCAGGGTTATCACGGGACTTGTGGATATATTTAACCGGTGAGAGGGACTGTGATTGTCTCACAAGCAGTTACAAAAAGTCTAAGGAAAACACAAGCAGTACTTTTCACTTTGGCTTTACCCATGATTCCTGAGGTAATCCCTGACTGTGGTCCCTGTCCTCTTGCTACCAACACGGACCCCCACAAAACTCTAGAAATTTCTTTTGATAAATCTGTAACATTGCATTATCTTTGTAACTTACCTTAATAAATCAAACAACTTTTTATAAATGACTTATCATCTTATGGAAGCGTTTCTGTGTCATGTCACAACGAATTTAACGTATTTGTTCTACCAACATAAATGACACAATCCACGCCATTGTTATCTCACTTTTGACGATGACTTTATCCAAAGTTTAGCCCCTTAAAATATTTAGGATTTTTCTTCATATGCTCCATTGTAGTTATTCAGTAATTTTTTATTTTTTGTAATAAGGTGATTTCTGTGTCTAGTTTGTCATTTGTAACCCATAATCTAATTATGAAAGTTATCATGTTTGATACCCACTTTTTAATAGATCAATTTGCTAGAAAATAACCACAGGAGACCCAAGGAACATGACAATGAATAAAATAGGACATGATGAAGGAATGTTTCTATTTTATGTACATCATCCTAACATTCATAATAATCTATTTGCTAATCTGTGCTGAAATTCTATTTGGGTGCAGCCACACGGGTTCTTCAACAGCTCACCAGCGGTTGATGTTCCTCCCGGTGCATGCGAGTCAGATGCAAAAGAAACCGAATCTAAAGAAACCGTTGCTCCCAAGTCTGTTTCAAATGTTTTGACTGCCAAGCTATGAAGTGTTTACCTTCCGAACCCACTTTTACTTGTTATCGTTTATCATGTATTAAAAATTTGTACAACATAAAACATAAGCATTGGACTTTGGTTGCGTAATGACCCATTCTCGGGTTGTGGTTCATATGCATAATGGTTTGTCTGGAACGATGAATGCTGGTTCATAAGTGACCACGTGTCACAGTGGATTCTTTTGGTCTTATCTCCAACCCGTCGTCATTAGGTACACGACTCTTTTCTTCACTTCCATAAGTTGAATCGACTGTTGTGTTTTGCAATAAAAAACAATATATCCTTGGAGTTATCTCTGTGTGTGCTATACAATTTAGTTTCATTCTCGAAATATCTTTTATGCGACACATTTAATCCTTGCTGTACATGAATGTTATACAGTATGTTTTTCATCTCTTTTTAAGGGCAATATATTTAACTAGCAAGAAGCTATAAAATAGATTACAACATGTTAATGCAAGTAGCTTTCAGATCACAAATCCAATCAAATCACTTTGTTTTGTAATATGCCTATTGGTAATCTAAGAATGAAGATTGTGAAGGACTTGATAACTTATGAATGTGGTATGTGGACCATGATTTCACTAGTGACATGTGCCCATTAGATTTATTTTATGCCACGATTGGAAAAGCTTATTCACTAGTTTCAATATAATTTCACTAATTTGTTCTTTAGAATACAGACAAACAATGAACTGTTTGTATGTTTCGTGTAATAATACCATGTATGTTTCCTGTAACAGTTTCATAATATTATGTATCTTGTCTTTGTGTGATACTATAGTTTGTGTAGTCATAATCGCTTATTTATACAAGATACAAAAGACTGTCGATCAATGAATATTTCATGTGTTATAATTGATAATTCAAATCTCATTTTTGCCCCTGGTGTTAGCTGTTATCTGTTTGTAGCGTTTTCTAATGTTTTAGTGGATGTAGTGGCTTATATCATGGACTTGATTTATGACCACTAAACAAATCAGCTACTCTGGTCTTTCTTTAAAATAATACGAGTAGCAAGTACTAACACTTGCACTACACATTCTTTTTTAGATTCCATACCATTATATAGATCTTATGATAAAAAACAGAAATTTTCCTACGTGTGATTGTACTGGAAAAACATCAGTTTCTCTCTCCTTTTCACAGCCATAAAATCTTTTCATGCATACTAGCCATATAGTCACGCGAGTAGTACTTTATTGTTTTAGTACTACAATAATTAATGGCAATTAACTCCCTTCCCAAACAACAAGCTATCTCCCACCATCGCACAATATCTCCGTTGTCTCTCCGGTCTCCACCATGTCTCAACACAACAAAACCATCCAACAACACGTTGCCCTGCAAATCTTGCTAGCTGACAGGCTAGTTAAATCAGCAAAAGAAGTCGAATCATCTAAATTCGACTTCACTGATGTTACTAGACTTGCTACTCAACTTGCCAATATCCTACGTTCCACTGCCCGAGTTGTTGCTAGCTTTGCTACAACGTTCTATGATCGCCCTTTTCGTTCCATACTTAATAATGTCTCTTTGAACCTTGAACGAGCACAGACACTTGTTCGCAAGTGTAAGAAGCGAAGCAACATTTTAAGGCAAGTTTTTGCGATTACTACTGCTGCTGACATACGTAAGGTGTCGAATCTTTTGGAATCGTCTATTGGTGACATCAAATGGCTCATTTCCATTTTTGTTACTGACGATAATACTGGTGTAAACTTGTCACTCCCTCCCATTGCGAGTAATGATCCTGTACTCGCATGGGTATGGTCGAATATTGCCATGGTGCAACATTCAACTCAGCTGAAAGACCGAGTTGAAGCTGCTAATTCGCTCGGGTCGTTGGCTGGTGACAACGACCGGAACAAGAAGATGATCATTGAAGAAGATGGGATTCCGCCGTTGCTTAAACTTCTAAAAGAAGGAGCTTCATCAGAGTCCCAAATCGCAGCTATTACCACTTTATACAATTTAGCAACGGATCAAGAAAAAGTGTCCGCCTTTGTTCAATCAATGGCTGTTCCTGTTATTGTTCATGTTCTTAATGATTCGACTAACATTGTTGTTCGAACAAATGTGATCAATTTGGTTTCTAGAATGGCTGAAATGGATTCATGTGTTCAAGAGGAATTCGGTAGGGAGAATGCGATGAGGGCAATTGTTACCTTCTTGGCTAATGATATCGTTTTTAATGATTATGCTACAAACGTACATTCACTTGCTCGGGTTAGTAGCGAAATTGGGAAGAATGGTTACAGTAGTTTCCATTCGAGTTCTTCGTTATCTTTTTATAATAAGAAAGAAACTGGTCCCGGATCACCAGAAGAAAAAATGAAGCTTAAGATAAGCTGTGGAAGGGCATTATGGGTACTAGCAAAAGGAAGTTTGTTAAACAGTAGGAAGATCATGGAGACCAAAGCATTGATTTGTTTAGCGAAACTAATTGAACACGAACCTGAAGAACTGCAAGTGAATTGCTTGAAGACAGTTATGGAGTTGGCTGCAGTGGCTGAGTCGAATGCTGATTTAAGACGCCAAGCTTTCAAGCCCAATTCACCAGCTGCACGGACTGTGCTTGACCAGCTATTACGGGTTGTGAACCATGAAACTAACCCAAAACTGGTTGTTCCTGCTATAACCACAATTGGATCACTGGCTCGAACCTTTCCTATTAAGGAGACTCGAATACTGGGCCCACTGGTTTCCAAGCTAGATCACCAAGTACCTGATATTAGTAAAGAGGCTGTGATGTCACTGACAAAATTTGTTAATCCTGAAAATTTTAACTGTGTGGAGCATTCAAAGGCGATTCTTGAGTTTGACGGGGTTACTCATCTAATGAATTTCTTGAAAAGCAATGATAATATCAGGATACAAATTCACGGGCTTAAACTGTTGTGTTATCTTGCACTTCATGTTGGTAATGATAAGGCTCTTGAACAAGCTCGAGCATTGAGTGTTGTTGAGGGTGCTTCTCGATCTGTGGTGACTCAGTACCCTGAAATGAAAGAACTTTTAGCGCAGGCAGTACACCATTTGAATCTTTATCAAGCTGGAACTTGTACCCGTAAACGGGATTATGTACCATGATGGTTCAGTTGAATAATTGTACATTTTCCAGACACTTGTAAATTATTTTAATGGGCAAGTGTGAGCAGGATTCGGACCTGTGATCTTTCGGTTATCCTAAGGGAAGGTCCGGATAGTATTAATCTTAATGTGTTGTATTTATATTTTGTGCTAATTATCCGACTTATCCAAGCTCTGAACCTTATTTTGAGCCAAAATTGTTTGTTTTCATCTTGAGTCCTGACTCAAACCTTGAAACGCAACTACCCAAAGCCCTGAAACAATAGACTAAGCCAATTATTAGGTGATTTAACATTTTGATCTTTATCTATTTTATGTATGAGAAGTTTTTACATAATACCAAAATGTCAATATCATACTATTTGTGGTCACTACTTTTTCCGTCAAGTTTCCTGGCATAGCATCATAACAGTCGGGTATGTTTTATCTTACGTTATACCATTTATAGTCTATTGTCAAGAATGACTTGGTCAGGTCCTTGACAATTCATGGTGACCACCTCATCTGACTTGGTCAGGTCCTTGACAATTCATGGTGACCACCTCATCAACAAGTGAACATGGTTGCACTCAACATGTGATTTGTGTTACTGTCAACACTTAACTTTTAGATCCCAAACTTGTGGGCTGAATGCTACTAATAGCATACCAGGCTTTTGTGTCACTTTTTGAATGAAATGTTTTGATACTCATTTCAGTAATCAGCCCATAGTTTAAAAACATAGTTTAATTCTAGATGATCATTTGAGCACATTAATGGGACTATAAACATGGAAATATGCATATTGATCAATTGCTTTGTTGAGAAACTAATAGTCTCAAGGACTCTCTTTGGATGTTTGATTCATGTTCAATGTATCCATATAAAGATGTTATCTGTCTTCTTGATCTTACTCTTTTTACGTCTCATAAACCTGGTCCGTGGACCATCTTGCGTGTCGTTCTTCACTAAACCAATGTCTCTTTCGCTTTAAAGATATCTATATTTGGGTGGTGAACCATCTTTTTAAGCTATTAAGATTCGACTCGCATTAGAACCTTTTCTTGTCAAACCCATAATTGGAACAACCACTTTTCACAGAGTAATTTGTTCGAAATCCCAGCATAGAAATTAACAAATAAATGAAGTTTCCTGTGATAGATTGTCAAATACATTGCCCCTCATCCAGGTGAGTTCCATTATTGAACTCCCATGTGAAAAGGATGACTAAATCAAATGCGGTCTTTAATTTACTGCGAGTTTTGATTTTTATGTTTGCATCTTTTAAGTATACCATTAATGGAAAATTTAAAGTGATTAAATGTTCTTCAAGTGACACAGAGAGTTTGTCAACTATCAGGTACTTATGACCTTATCTAGGTGAGCCCCATTCTTAAATTTTAAAGTCAGATTGTAATTATAATCAAATAAGGTTTTGAACTGCTGCAAGTTTTTATTGCTTTTACCGCGTTAGTGAATTCGTATACAGAATAATGGCAAACCATGTACAGAAGATGCTCCAATTTAGACAGTCAAAAGTTTAAAGCTAGTGGAATACAACCACTACATGGGCAAACAGCTACCTTTAAAGTAAAATGCTTGACATTTATACGTATTTTAGTTTACACGTGAAGAAATTTGTTATTATAAGGATGGTGTGGATTTACATGTCAAGGAAATGCATGATCTCCTTAAGATTCTGCTAGAACTATATACTATGCTTCTGTATTGCTTCAGAAACAAACAATTAGAGATGGAATTTTACGGTGCGACCATTAGTAATACCCCTACTAGTTAACCACACTCCATCCAGGTATTAGATAGCCTTTTGAGTATCCTGAAAAGTCTCAACTATTTGAACAAGCTCAGCCAACGGACGGCTTGGATTTTTGTAAAGCATCTTTATGATTGTCATTAAGTGTCAAACTGATCTAAAGTGATTATTATTGGCTGGGCTGGCTTATTACTTTAAGTACAGTTGAGGAATAATGACGGGGTGACTTTATTTACCTTGGCTATTATGTTTCCAACAACTTGTTAACAAAACTTTTGATTCTTGTAGGCCTCTTTGCTGGTGAACTTATTAAGGCAAATGGAAAAGTTTGGTTTGTTTTGGCTTTTTCCATTTAAGCTTTCAAATTTTGCTCATTTGCAGCTGTCATTATCTTCGTCCATGGCTAGACGTCGATCTTACGTGTGCATATGCGTAACCTCTAATAGTCGTTTTGAAGACCCTAATACACAAATTCTGGAGGTAGTAATTTGGACCAATTTACTTATACTTGGGTCGATTTAGGTCCTTTTTCCTAACGGGTCAAGTCAAAAAGTCTAGCTAAAGGCGAACGGGTTAAACATACTAAAAAAATAACCGAAGTCTATTTAACGCATACAACATCCTTGATTGTTTTAGTTACTGATTTAGAGTATATATATATTCTGTAATATAAATTTACATATCCTTACTCAGAAAAAAATATATATATACATATAATAGATTAAAGACGCGACCTGTTTTAATCCACATGAACTGACCCATTTCAAGGTGAACCAGTTTTGGCCTGAAACCATGTACCTGACTTACCCCATCTTCTAACATATATTGATAAACTTAACAGGGTTGGTGACCCTGTCTTCACTTAAGTTTTTTCATGGCTACAGAATGGTATTGTGTGCGCACCTACTCAAACTGTGTTTCCACTTAATGTTTTTGCAGAAAAAAAACGTCTACATAAGTACATTAACACTTTATTTGCATTCTTACAAAGAGTTGTATAAAGATCCAATACTTAAATCTACTTTTGGTTGCTCTTTTAATCCTCCAAAAATGTAAAATTGGTGAATTTAAGTTCAATTATTGAGTTATGACTTATTTGACTTATTGTCAATCAGCATATTTTTTATGAGCTTTTGCTCCACATTGGGAAACTTGTCCAAACCTCCTATCTAAAGTGTGTGTGCTCAAATATTTCAAAGTGTGGGTCCCATGTACACTTTCAGACCTTGTTTTCCAAAATCTGTGTCCTGTTATTTGTCTCATGCCTACGAACGCTTACTAGAATATACCGTAAAAGCCAGATACCTTTTTACCCATAAGTTAACTTTAAACGACATGCATACTAAATCAAGATTATGACAAGAACATACGTCGAGTATGTGGTCGTGATCAGAATCTCTAAGAAAATTGTATCACGTTACTTTCATAACACGCAGCATATCACTAATACTGAGGTAATAAGGAAAAAGAATAGTCGAGTCTATCTTACTGACATTCAAAATAATAAAAACCAATATCGACAAATACATAGTTAAAAAGGGAAAATAACAATACGACACGGGAAGTTGACATCTCAATATACGTCTTATTAGGCCAAAACCACATGAAAAATATTGTACCACCCTTTAAACAATCCAACAAAAAAGCAAGAGAACTTTACAAAGCCTTCGTCATATCTCTATACGAAAAAACAAAAGACACCAAAAATATTATATCATCGAGCAAACCTCATAGTACTATAAAACTAGTTGTGTACCCGTGCATTGCTCGGGCATATGTACCTATCAACCCTCTTATTTGTTGATAAGATAAAATAAATGTTGTATTTAAATTTACATGGATCAATCATATCTGATGGAAGACATCAGTGTATTCTCCTGGCATTGTCCCCATTGGGTAGATATTGAAATCTGATGCATTATTGAGTTGCACCTCATGCATATGATGCTGCCATTGACCCACACATCCTTCTTCAGTTTTGACATTTACTCCATTGAATTGAAACATTTCCCCTTCAAATGTCATGTTTTGGAACCCTGCAGAAAGGCTTGTGTTTATGTTTGAACTATTTGTAGTACTTGAACTCATTTTCGACCCTGAATGATCGGAAAACTCAGTGGAAGTGTTTCGATGATCAAAACTTGCTAAATTTGGCAATGAGGTTTCATAGTTTGTTTGGTGATATTGAGCTAAAAGATTGGAGTTGTAGCCAATTGGATCAATACTGGATTGGAATTCGGCCAAAAACAATGGATCACAAACTGATTTACTCAAGAAAGTGTCGCGTATTGAATTATTTTCCATTGATGATGAGGATGACAATATTAGTCCACCATTGTTGATATGATATGATTGGTCTAATTCAGCTGTCATCGGCATTGATGATGAAGAACTCGAAAAAAACTCTATCTTTTTGTCTTTAACATCATTGTTGTCGCTCACCGGCTTGTGAGTGTTTGGATCAATCCCTTGTTTAATTAGTTTCTTCTTTAAACACGAGTTCCAGTAATTCTTGATCTCGTTATCCGTTCTTCCTGGCAACTGAGCCGCAATTTGTGCCCACCTAGATACGGAAGTTAGCAAGAATTTTCAAACAAGATTCAAGAAAAAAGTACATTTTGTGCATACAAATAATCTTATGCCAAAATTTGTTACCTATTACCAAGAGCTTGATGAAGATGAAGTATAAGATCTTCTTCTTGCTGTGAAAACAGTCCTCTTTTAAGATCAGGCCTTAAATAATTAATCCATCTAAGCCTACAACTCTTTCCACATCTTTGCAATCCTGCTTTTTGTTCAAGATTCTAAAATAAGTCAAAAACTATCAAACATAATATCTTTAAATATAAATTTTACAGACAGAAGAACAATAGAAAGACTCATTTTTATTTCTTATTGTAATAAAGAGTGAAGATTGCAAGAACGAATAAAAACCGCGATCTTCAATGCAATTGCACTGAAAAAACACTCTTTTATTTTTCCCTAGCAAATATCATATCACTAAAAATCGCCTTTTTTTTTCAGTGTCAAACTAGTTTTTTTCAGAAAATGGATTCGAGAAACTTGATTTTTTTTCCCTAGCAATGAAAAGACTCATTTCTTAAGAAAAACACACATCAATTCTAGTAAGCACAAGTTTCTTTAGAGAACAAAAACTGTTTTCTCTTTGAATTCACATAGAAAAAGAAAGAGTCGGTTTTCGCTACAAAGAGTTAAGAACAAGTGAAAGTGATAAAAACCTGCATGTTTAGGAACAGAACTCCAACATCCAACACCAAATCTTGTAATGTATTTAAGAAGTTTCTCATCTTCTTCAGGAGACCATAAACCTTTTCTAAGCTTTTGTTTCACACAACATGAATGTCTACCCATGAGAGAGTGTTTGTGTTTGTGTGTTTAAGGAAGAAGGTGCTTGCTGTTGTTATCACTACAAATATATAAGCAACCAAAGAGGAAGAGTGAGATAGATATATGGGATTTTTAATATTTTATTTAAATTTAAATATATATAAATAAATTCAAGTATGTAAAGGTTATGTCTTTTTTTGAAGTGACAAACCATGAATTAATTTAATAGTAAAAGATAATGAATTAATATATATTACTTTTTTTTTACTTTATTAAATTTTATAATTAATTAAGAAAAAACAAAGTAAAGAAAATCATACTTAGAATTGAAGTTAAGAGAAGAAGAAAAGAAAGAAGAATCAAGTGGGACTGAAGCAATTTTTTGAAGCTTTTGCATTGGATTGGATTAGATTTCAAGATATCTTTGTCTATCTAATTTTGAATACTTTAGTTTGGAAAAAAAACACACTTGGGAAGAGTATAATTTATCCAAAAATTATCTATGTGACTATTAGTATTACATACTGAATATAAAGTTGAAAACCAAGGATTTTATATTATTTGGATGAAGTCACTTATTTTTTTTTGCATGTAGGATTGACTCATAAGTGAGATTTTGTGAATAAAACTAAACTTTGTTATTCAAAATTTAGATGTTTTTATAAGGAAGTTCCAATTAAACAAAAGAAAAACACTCTCTCCGTCATATTTTAAGTGTTAACTTTTTCACTTTCAACAAATAAAACTGTTTGATTTATAATTTAAATATTTTACCTTTAAATACTTTTACTCCGTATATCATAAAAATTTGTTAACTTGATACACATTGATTAAATGAAGAGTATCACCCATGAATGAGTTAACATGACTAGCTAATTTAAGTTTTCACGTTTTAGTTATGGTAAAACTGTCTAATACAATACGTTTTTAGTTTACGAAACAAATATGCAAATACAAGATTTTGTTCACCTAGGACCTTCTCCCTGCATGCATCATCTTGGAAATGATAAGAAAGTGTGAGAGATTTCTTATGCAGAAATTAGATAACCTAAAGAGACCGAGAAATTCTAATACCGCTTAGAGAAAGAGCAAGTGTAGGTGACTAGTTGATTTGATTTTAGGGCCTACTCTCGTTTCACTTATTTAGAACTTGGGTTGGAAATTGGCTACACATCAGCTCTAGCGTAATATCATGAATATTTTACTTCGTGTTCGATTTTAATGTGGTTTTTTTCTTTCTAGGATTAAATTAACCAACCCAAATTCGGAATAAGTTGAGCACTCCTGGATAAGCCCTTTAATATTATGTTATTGAGACACTTTTACCCAAAGTGTGCTTGCTTTCTATGAAAGAAACTTTAACTAATAATGTTATGTTGCAACTTTAACTTTTCTTATGTATTGTTAAATTTTAAATTTAATTATTTTAACATGTGTAACCTTTCTTAAGTTTAATATATTTAGATACAGTGTTCATTTAGTATATAAAAATCAGAATATTTCTTTAATACTTTTTGTTCCTTTACTCTATTTGGTTTTCAAAAAGAGAGAGAACATTTTATATGTATATGTTATTAGACTACTAGTGGTTCGGTCGGTCTAGAAACACCCCCCCCCCCCCCCCCCCACACACACACACACACACTTACACTTTTGAAGACCGAACAATTGGATAGCAACATGTAGCCGTTGGCTACATATTTGAACGGTTTTTTGTTTTAAAAAAAATAAAAAAGAATTAAAACCCACTTTTCTCTATAAAAATTCTATCAGTTCTTTATTTTTATACACACTTTCAACCTCAATTTTTTTTATATAGACACTTTCGACCCCAATTTTGTTTATACACACACTTTAACTTCTCAAATCACACAAATGAATTCCAATCAATTCTTTTTGATGACACAGATGACGAAGCGAAAAATAGACTTCCAGTTTTTTAAAGACGCCGTTTTGCTTATTCAAGCTTCCACTTCTAGAATCCCAAGAAACCCGATTGATAGAGATCGTCACGGTGCTTATGATTGTCTAGTGGTGGCTTACTTCGCTGAAGAACCATTATACAATGAATATTTATTCCGTAAGGTGATTCTGAATGAGTCGACCACTATTCACACACATTGTTCAAGAATTGACTGATAACTACTCGTATTTTCAACAAACTATTGCTTGTACGAAAAAAGTTGGCATTTCTCCATTGGTGGAGTGTACCTCTGCAATTCGTCAATTAGCATAAGACATCGTTCTAGATGCTCTAGACAAATATCTACAAATTGGTGATAAAACTTCTCGTGATTCTCTCATTGCTTTCTGTAACAGGATTATAGAGTTATATGGCGAGGAGTTTTTGCGAAAGCTTACACAAACCGATATAAAAAAACTTAACGCTTTCCACGAGGAGAATCATGAGTTTTCTGGGATGATAGGAAGCATTGACTAGACGAAATGGCCGTGGGCTTAATGCCCGACTGCATTTCAAGGTCAATTTTGTAGGGGTGATTACGGGTAAGATCCATTCATTTTATTAGAAATGGTTGCCTCAGAAGGTTTATGAATTTGGCATGTGTTCTTGGTGTTGCAGGGTCGAACAATGACATCAACGTTATACGTTAATTGCCTCTTTTAAATGATCTTAAACTCGGAAAAGCAACAGAGGTTCCATTTGTGGCTAACGACGTGATTTATAGATGGGGATAGTATCTTATTGACGGGATATTCGGAATGGGCTGTTCTTATTAAGTCTATTTCACATCTAGACTCGAATGATATGAAGCGTATAAGATATAAGCAAGCGTATGAAGCAACAAAAAAAAATGTGGAACGAAGTTTGGCGTGCTAAAGAAACAGTGGGCTATAATAAAAACTCCTACACGGTCGCAAAGTCTTTAGAAAATTACACATTTGATGTTTGCATCATATTACATAATATAATTTAAAAAGACAAAGAGAAGATAATCTCTCCTGACTTTTATCCGGAGGAGTAACATTGTGAAGATGATCTCGTATGATCGAGAGAAGAGTTACAAGTTGTCAGAGAAATACACAACCATGAAACTCATCTAAGTCTGAAATCTGATTTAGTGTAACACATTTGGCATCGAACAAATGCACACTAATTATATTGTAATGTTTTAAATTTTATTTGAATTAATATAACGTTGTTTTAGTTATTAATGAAATTTAAATTTAAAAATAAAAAAATAAAGCATTCAGTCACATGTGCAGTAATTACGGGTGTTTGGTATGTGTTTGATTTAGGAGAGATAAAGATGAGTTGTCGGTGATGTAACAATGCTGCTTGTTCTCTTGTTGTGGTCTTGTTACTGGTATGTTTGTTTCGTTAAGAAGTTTTAGGTCTGAATCTGACTATCACATCTTACCAAGGTGACTAGAAAGTCTAAATCTGAATGAAATAATGTTGTTTGTTTTTGTATAATTGTTCGAATGATTTTAAGTGCTTGCTTCTGTAATTTATTTAATTAACTTATGTAAATATGAAACAAGACTTTTTATTATAAATATAACATAGTTAATAAACTATCAAATATTTATATTAACATGAGTTTTCAATCTCTTATCGAGTAAGAGTCAGTAAGACAAGTCTCCCACCTCTTACTGAGTAAAATGTTATATGTCTAACTGGGTCTGACTCAAAAGAAAAAAACAAACAAGCAAAACGTCTGCTCACCTCTTACTGGTAATAGTAAAAAGGCTAGTAAGACTTATTTCCAAAAAACAAACACACCCTAAAACATTTTAAACGAAGACTTATTGTATATTTGATTTGTATCTTATTGATAAAGACCACGTAACACAAAATAATAAAAATTTTGTGTGGGTGTAGTTTATCGTCGTTAAACTTATAGTGACATATGTATTAATTTTTAAGTTTAATTGTAAATCTTTAATGCTCATAAAAGAATGCATGTTCACTTAGTGATCGACGTACATCTTCTAAAGAAAGTTCCAACAATTTAATAATCATCTTCAACAAATCATTTATTTTGAGATGAAAGAAATATACATAATTAAGTTTTGGTGTATTTTTATAGAACGAACAAAATCAAAATTTAACCTTTGAATAAAACATTGAATTAACAGTAATAACAGTAATAATTTTACATTTTTGTAGAGGAGTGCATGAGGAAATAATGCTAAACATGTACTTATGAACGCATGGTATAAATAAAAGTAAATCCACATTTAATCCCAATGTGGAGCCCTTAATAATAAAATCTAACAAATTTTAGTCACTATACTAAATTTTATGATTAATGTTATGCACATGTTGTTTAGGAAAATAACATTTTCCCATCATTTCTAACATTTTGTTTCAAGATATGCATTTTTAGTTGTTTACGTATCAAAGAATACATATCACAAAGGTTAGTGTCAGCTAATAGTCAAATATTAATATAGTCTATCCATCATAATTGTACTTTGGTATATGATTTTTCACCTGCTTTAGTTTAAGTTTGAAAGTCATTTATTTATTTATTTGTTTATTTATTTTGCAATTTTAAGATCCTTAATTTTTATTGTGTAACTGCTGCGTTTTTTTAGCAACTTCAAATAACTTGGAACTAAATATTTGTCAGGTGAAAAGGGTTAATAACCCGGAAATCCAACCGACCCAGAACGACTGCCTTTTCATAAAGTAAGGGGCATACATGATCCCTTCAATGATATGACTGCGGGGGTGTCAAGAATTGAACCATGATCTTATACATGTTAGGTGCAAAGATGATTTTATCCATAGCTAACTGAGCTACAAACCATTGGCTAAAACTTTCAGTTATTTTTTTTAAATATATAAAATAACCTGTAAAGTTAAAAATACTCTATTTAAATAATTATTTAGTTTTGATTTATACAAATACAAAATGCAATCTGAAGAGGATAATATTTTCACAAATCCCAGTTACTAAATTTTGCAAAACACGTGAATAAACTTAGAATTGGCTTTGTTATCTAAAAAAGGAAAATAGAAACAAAAAATAAATACAAATGCGAATACAAATACACAAAAACTCATAATGAAAAGGGAAAGAAGGATCACCGCATTTTCACTCTACTTCATTAATATCATGATGTTAATTTCACCATTCATTTGTATTTAATGCATATATGAATTAATTTTAACATTTTTGCTAAAATACATTGTAAATAGTTGCAAAAAGAATACACCAATTAAAATATGTAAATAATTGTTTTTCTTAATTGTAAATTTACACTGATTGTTGATTTATGTTCGACAAAATTAGATTTTTTAAATTACAATAAAATAGCAAATAACTTGATTTTATATTAAAGCATATTTTGATTATTAAAAAGGGTATAAATGGGGCCTATCACATAAATAAATGAATTGCTAGGTGTCCGAGTTTCCATGTAAGCCTAATTTCATCTTCAACCCTACCACCATGGCTTGTTTCCTTTTGAAACCATGTTATTTATTGTTATCTTTTATTTTTCATAATTATTTTAAATAAACACTCATCGTTAATATGAAAAATTCTATTTGATAAATGATTTGGCTAACTATAATACAAGATAGAAAATTGGGGTCCAAATAGATATAATACTTTTGTGTCTTGATACATGGAAGAAGGATCAAGTACGCTTATAATAATCGCTTATCAAAGTTATCCTCAAAATTTTTATATATTTAAACGTATTAGAAAAAATAGACTGTATTCGAATATCATGGTTCGACCCTTTGATATATCATGTAATAAAGTATCATATTTTATTGTTTAGTATTTTAGGTTATATAATATCTGAACACAAAAGTATTTGATTATATTTGTAAAAATTTCATAACAAATAAGCATTGAGCTTTAACAATAACTTATATTCTGAAAGGAGAGGATTAAATGAGAAGAATAATTAAAATGAAAATGATGAAAAATAATTTTAGTCATACTTTCAAATTAAAAGGGAAATTTGAAAGAAGATGTATATATTTTTGTAAGTGCATCTGAAATGTTTGATTGTGTTTACTTCTTATCTTTCTCATTTTAAGTATTGTTGTCATTTGATCTTAACCCATATCCTAAGACCCAATAAACCTGCGACTTAATAGACCATAAACATTTTTATAAAATAAGGCTCTTTCTGACTCTTAGAGTATGACGTATATTAATAATTACTGAAAACCTTTACTCTAGCATTTTGACAACGATTCAATCTAACGTTTTCATCTCTTATGACATTTAAAAACCCAACCCTACATCATATGATCATAGTTATATGGCTGGCCACTACAGATGTAGTCACTATAAGTCCACTACACGACAAAAAAAGTCAGTTTCCGGACACCGTCTTTGACCGAAACTTTTAGCGACAACATGTTGTCGCTAATGTTCGCTAGACGACAAAACAAGTGCATATAAAATCTTTGACTTTGACTCTGAATTATAGCAACGACTTTGTAGTAGCTATAAGTGTCGTGACGACCACAATTTTAGTCACGGTCAACTTTTATTTCCTGCTGGAGAAACTATACCCGCCAACCTATAGCGACGAAAAATGATTGCTATAGGTTTGGGTGACTTAGTTTAATTGTTTAAATAAGTTTAAATTAATTATAAATAATTTAAAATGATTTAAATTAAATTAATTAAATATAAATAAATTTAAGAATTATTTAATTAATTATAAATGAATTTAAAATAGTTAAATTTAATTATAAATGAATAAATTAACTATTAATTCTTTAAAAAGGAGTTAAATTAATCTAAAAGTTGTTTGCTTTAAACTAGTAATGTAGCTCTTGTTACAGATTGATCTACCCGACCTATTTACTTGGTACACGCCATTCCAATGGTACGCATACCCATTGTTGTTGAACATTACATAGACCCGTCTCTTGGTGGGTCGAACCACATCGACAAATACTCTTTTTGATGGGCTATATAGTCTCAGTTACTCAGAAGTCGTTCTAGTTGTGTATAGCTAGTTGATCATTTATTGTCTGTCATGAATGACTGAGTGGTTGTTCAAGCGACTGCTTAAGGTTAATGTGGTGTTTCAACAATATTTCATTGTACTTAGCTATTTTTTTGGAGTAATATATTTTACCGGGTGGAAGGCCCTTAACAAAAAATAAAATAAAATTAAATAAATAAAAAAAAAAAAAAAAAAAAACTCTACCTAATTTGATCACTTGTTAATGAGGTCATGTTGCTCATATTAGTATTATTATTATTATTATTTTGCTTTTCTTATCCTTTTTACGAATATGATTGTGACTTTGCAAAAGTTAATGAGCTAAGTAAGGAGAGAAAATTATTTCATGACACATGTATTAATCCCGTATGTGTAAAAATATGAGTAGGTAAATGAAAGTATGAAGATATAACATTAGTTATACCCTTGGCAAAAATGCCTTCTCATTTTGTTCTTCTTAACGACTGACATCAGTTACATCTCTTATATATCAATATCATCTCGATGATCTTCGTCATCATCTAAACAAAATTTTCTCATGACATTTGTTGTTCCCTTATACTTAATTAGTAATAACTACAAAGTTAAGCTAACCAAGTTCCATGGCTTAGTAATGGAAGATTGATTAACAATAAGTAAATAAAACGTAAAGATAAAAGACAGAGTATTTTTCAATGTTTAATTCTTATTAGAAGTTAATCAAATAATTATACCCAAGTGTTTCACATGTATTAATCCCGTATGTGTAAGAATATGAGTAGGTAAATGAAAGTATGAAGATATAACATTAGTTATACCCTTGGCACAAATGCCTTCTCATTTTGTTCTTCTTAACGACTGACATCAGTTACATCTCTTATATATCAATATAATCTCGATGATCTTCATCATCATCTAAAAAAATTTTTCTAATGACATTTGTTGTTCCCTTATACTTAATTAGTATTAACTACAAAGTTAAACTAACAAAGTTCCATGGCTTAGTAATAGAAGATTGATTAACAATAAGTAAATAAAACGTAAAGATAAAAGACAGAGTATTTTTCAACGTTTAATTCTTATTAAAAGTTAATCAAAGAATTATACCCAAGTGTTTGCGGAACAACACTTGGGATTGAATGATAAGTATAGTAAATCTCGTCTCTAAACTTAAGCTAAGCTTAAGTAACAACTATTCACGGAACCACTGAGCTATCTCAGGGACACAGTTGCTATTTGGAAGAGTAAAAGTTATTTGTGAATGTCTAAGCATTAATTGCACAAACTTGTCAACTTTTACTTTTCACTTATGCTCCTATTTATACACAAGTAAAATTACAACAGTTGTGATAAAGACAAAGATGACCTAAGTCTAGTTTGGACAAAATACCTACATATTTTGTCTCTGTTATGTTAGAAGATGACTTAAACTTTAAGGGTTGTTTGGTAAATTGTGATTTGTCCTGCAAGTTTGTTTAGAATTTGGAAACTATTCTATGACGGTTCGTTAGTCTATAAATAGGGATCATTAGCATTAGAATTCTTTGTACCTTTTGAATTAGGGTTTGGTACATTTGAATTAGAAATTGTCTTTTGAATTTGGTTTTGTAATTTGGCTTGATATTTGAATAAAGCTTTTGCTTCGTTTGTTCGTATTTGTTTGTTTGTTTCATCTTTTGAATTATCAACAAGTGGTATCAAGAGCTAGGTTTGTTTAGCCATGAAGAAGAAGAAAAAAAGTTTGTTTGGTTTTTGGGTTTGAAGAATTCGTCTTTGTGATTTTGATTTGTTCGTTTAGGATTGATATTGATATAGTATTTGGCAATTTGGATGTCTTTTGGGCCTACTAGCTTTTTTGAGTATGGGTTTTGATTTTGTTTTAGAAGAATTTGTTGGAGGCCATCATCGATCTTTGTGATTGAAGTTTGAATAATTTGCTTTCATGTATTTGGGATTCGTATGGTTTGGTTTAGTTAGTTATTGCATCTCAAGTCAATCGTTGAATGTCACATCAGTTTTTAGAATTGGCCGATTTGTTTGTTTAGTTGACTGAGTTTGAATTTGTCGGTTAACGTTTGATTGTTCGTTTTGAAGTCATCGGCGTTTGCTTTGGATCGATTTTGTTTCGGATTGCTTTGGCAATTGATCGTTTGATTTGAATTTGGCTAGCATCTCTGGCATTTGGAATTCGGAATTTGGAACTTTGGATTTGATTTGAAGTAAGTGGAGGAGTTTAAGTCATGGTGGAGATTGTTAGAAGATGACTTAAACTTTAAGGGTTGTTTGGTAAATTGTGACTTGTCCTGCAAGTTTGTTTAGAATTTGGAAACTATTCTATGACTGTTCGTTAGTCTATAAATAGGGATCATTAGCATTATAATTCTTTGTACCTTTTAAATTCGGGTTTGGTACCTTTGAATTAGAATTTGTCTTTTGAATTTGGTTTTGTAATTTGGTTTGATATTTGAATAAAGCTTTTGCTTTGTTTGTTCGTATTTGTTTGTTTGTTTCATCTTTTGAATTACCAACAAGTGGTATCAAGAGCTAGGTTTGTTTATCCATGAAGAAGAAGAAAAAAAGTTTGTTTGGTTTTTGGGTTTGAAGAATTCATCTTTGTGATTTTGATTTGTTCGTTTAGGATTGATATTGATATAGTATTTGGCAATTTGGATGTCTTTTGGGCCTACTGGCTTTTTCGAGTATGGGTTTTGATTTTGTTTTTGAAGAATTTGTTGGAGGTCATCATCGATCTTTGTGATTGAAGTTTGAATAATTTGCTTTCATGTATTTGGGATTCACATGGTTTGGTTTAGTTGGTTATTTCATCTCAAGTCAATCGTTGAATGTTACATCAGTTTTTAGAATTGGCATATTTGTTTGTTTGGTTGACTGAGTTTGAATTTGTCGGTTAATGTTTGATTGTTCGTTTTGAAGTCATCGACGTTTGCTTTGGATTGATTTTGTTTCGGATTGCTTTGGGAATCGATCGTTTGATTTGAATTTGGCTAGCATCTCTGGCATTTGGAATTCGGAATTTGGAACTTTAGATTTGATTTGAAGTAGGTGGAGGAGTTTAAGTCATGGTGGAGATTGTTAGAAGATGCCTTAAACTTTAAGGGTTGTTTGGTAAATTGTGACTTGTCCTGCAAGTTTGTTTAGAATTTGGAAACTACTCTATGATGGTTCGTTAGTCTATAAATAGGGATCATTAGCATTAGAATTCTTTGTACCTTTTGAATTAGGGTTTGGTACATTTGAATTAGAATTTGTCTTTTGAATTTGGTTTTGTAATTTGGTTTGGTATTTGAATAAAGCTTCCGCTTCATTTGTTTGGATTTGTTTGTTTGTTTCGTTCGTTTGAATTACCAATATGTTATATAGATCTATTTTTGGTATAGGACAAGGTTGCTTTCTGAGGTGCATTGATGACTCCATCCTGAACCTTGGCCATTCAGAGAAACTTTGACTTTGCTTGATAAAGACTCCGTCTTGTATGTTCAAAAGTTTCGCGCCTTGTCCCGCCTTTTCTTCAGTCTTCAGGTCTTAAATCTTCAGTCATCTATCTTCAGTCTTCATAGTTGTTGAGGAGATAGGATTCAGTGAGTTATTGTCATCACTCACTGAACCCATTACCTTCTTCTTTGGCTTAGGGCCACTCACTGAAATCCCGCCTCAGTGAATGGAGAGGCTTTCTTCTTAGACTCGTCCTTAGCATCTTGAAGGTGACTCATTGAGCAACTATTCACTCAGCGACTTGAGTATTGTTAAATGGTTTCTAACACTTAGGTTATTTTCTATTCAAATCATTGTTTAAGAAATTTTGGGTACTGAATGGAACCAACAACAATATCATTTTTTACATGGTTTACAATGATTGTACACAACGATTAATGGTGATGAAGCATTGTGAAGTAATTAAGTTAGATCCTGAACATTACTCAACTCCTTTGATGAACTACATAATCTCATTTCTTCAAAATTCTTCATGAGAGCGATGTTACATAAACCTTGTTATTGTTTTAGTCAGTGAAGTATTTGTTTATAATTATTACACTTTCGGTTCGGAAGAAGACATGTCGGTTTGGTTTGAACAGGCAAAAGACGCCATTTCTTATTTTCCATGCCAATAAATTTTAAACCTAACAGTTAATTGAATTAATGGGGAGTAACTAAAACTTAATAAATTATACACCTGATGAATATTAACACATCGTGATTATTGGGGAGTAATTAAAACTTAGTCGAGATGATATTGATATACAAGAGATGTTATAACTTTTTCTCATCAAATGCATCTGGAAATAGGGTCCGGTTTAAAAACATGCAGATATGTAGTCGCTAAACGTAGTCGTTACTTTTTGCTTGGTAAAATAGGCAAGCCAATTTTAGCGACCACCAGTAGTCGCTAAAGGTGGTCGCTTAAGGTCAAATAAGCCAAGGACTTTTAGCGACCACTTGTAGTCACTAAAAGTGGCCGCTAAAGATTTTGGTCAATAAATCAATGAAGTTATAGTGACTACATGTAGTCACTAAAGGTTTGGTCATAAAAGTGTAGTCGAAAGTCAAAATTTCAAAAGTAAAAAAAGTTAAGTCAAATCCGTAGTTGCTAAAAGTAAAAAATGTGGTGTTTATGCATATTATCTTGTTTTAATATTTATAAAACGAATATAACAAGTTAATACCAACATTCTTGGCAGCATACCTGTTCGTGTATATTATAAACTCGGTAAAACAGGGCGTTCGCTGGAGCTAGGGATTTAATCAAGCCAATTTGAGCTCAAGCTTGACAGGGCTTGAGCTCGGCTCGAAAATCATAAGGTTGGCTCGAGCTTGGCTTGATAGCTTGACCATCTTTAATCATCCAAGCTTGAGCTTGGATCATGTAATATTCGCATAAGACTCGAACAGTTGGCAACTTCGGTAAACCAAAAGGACATCAAGGCTAGATGTATAGGCACGTGCCTACCTACGAACAGTTGGCATGCTTACTATTCCCACGTGAAGCAAAAATAACCGCTCCGCTATATAAACCCGTTCCAACAACACTAAATGTGCGCCTTCAACGAGAGTAAGAAGTGAGAATACAACTAGCATAGTTAGAGTGTTAGAATTCTCAACACACTTAGAAACCAAGGCTAGCTTGCTTCTTCATGTTCCTTAATTTGTCTCTCCACGGGGATAGCCGCTGCAACTATCTTCTTGAAAAGCCAACCAAGTTATTAGTGTCTAAGTGGGTTCTTGAGTAACCATTGTAATTCCGCCTTATCATGAATCATAAACTCGTTATATGTTCCATGTCAAAACGTCACGTGTTTATGTTTATCTTGTCAATTCATGAGTTGCACAAGTCAAACTGGACCAACATAGAAATTATGAAATACTTAAATGATGATAACTGAAATAGCATAGAAATGAAAATGAAACTTTAATGAATAGGAGAAAGATGTACTCGCCTAGCCAATCCCCTAATCTATCAACGACATGATTCATTAGTGCAATGTTCAACTAGAATGAAGGATCGAAAAGTCCTTCAACAATACTTATTTAATTATTACACCAATTTGTATAATGAAAGTATTTATCATGAAGGCTCGAAAAGCTCGAGCTTGACTCGTTATGTGTTTTGAGCTAGCTTATTGGGCTCAGGCTCAGGATCAAGCTCGATAAAATCTCTATTCAATTGAGTCAAGCTCAAGCTCGAGCTTGAGTTGCTTGTTAAAAGCTTGGCTAGTTTGTAGCCCTAGCTAGAGCGAGTGAAATAATAGTATTTAAAGGTAAACAGATTAATAAAACACTGTGCTTTGAATCCACATGATTACATAAATGAAGAAATACTAAAATGACGATAATTGAACTAACAAAGAAATGAAAATGACGCTTTAATCAATAGGAGAAAGATGTACTCACCTAGCCATTCCCTTAACCTATCAACGACATGATTGATTAGTGAAGTGCTCAACTACCAATGCCTTAGTGGGTCTTTAGTAGTGTAAGTGTACATGAATATTGTGAAGTTCTGAATGAATAAGCATCATCGTTATGATACAAATATATGTTCATTGGACATCTAGTGTATACTAGTGTTGTCGTCGTTAATACAAACAAACAACACCTAACCATCAGACGTTTTTAAATGGAAAATAAACAGTCTTATCATAATCAGATTCAGACATTTCAGCCACAGATTTAGATTCGGATGTGCTAATCAGATTCAGATTCAGGGTCTCTTAATAAACAAACAACACATTACTTTTTTTTGTTTTTGTGTTTTTTTTTCTTTTTTTATGATTTTTTTTATTTGGGTATTTTTTTTGTTCATTTTTCTTTATTTCTTTTTTTGTATTGTTTCACCTTTGTCATTCATATTAAAAGTATTAAATAGAATCATTGCATATGTTTTGCCAGATAAAGAAAAAGAATGTTTTGTTAGATCAAGTGTCTTTCTCGTGTGAATGTAGTCGTTTTATATTTAAATTCTAAAAAGCGATAGTTTAACACATTGAGACTTTTACAAAAACAAACAGTTTTTATTTGAGTCAGATTCAGATTTCTCAACCAATTATTCAGATTAAGATGGAAATTAAATTCAGACTTTTGAACCACAGATTTAGATTCAGACTCAGAGGTCAGAGCCTCTTAATAAACAAACACCACCTTAGTCTAATACAGACCGTTAGTCCATACACGCTTTATCAAATAACTCTACCTATTCCGATGCTAGTGGGTGATAACTAGTTATGGTCTAAGTATTAAATACCCCAACTAATCTACGTGACATGTTTTTATTGTGTTTTATCATACACTTAGTTACTAAACAAATTGTCAGTTTTTTGTTCACTAAATCTTAAATCCTATCATTTACAGCTTTTAATCCCATTAGGTTAATTTCCATAATCCTAACCACTAAATGATATTAGTCAATATAGATGAGGTGTATTTTCATACGCTTTTATGGGTCATCTAGCCATTAAACTCGCATGTTTTTGATGATTTATTACCCTAATTGCTTCTATTTGAGTTTAGGTACTTGGGAGGCCAAACATTGAAAATGTACAAGTTTCAGGCTCGATTGGTCGAAGAACGGAGAAAAATGATAAATTTAGCAAAGTGACTGTCATATCTGACGTGGTCCCCAATTCATCCTGGAAAGTGCAATTTCAAGATTTTTTGTGATGGCTCTCCATCCTCCCATGATAACGTCAAGTGCAGGCTAGTGGCGTCACAATCAAAGAGTGACGCCGTCACCTATGGCGTTGGAAGAAACGGATACACTAATTGGACAGAGAGCTGACGGCATCACAAGCATCAAGTGACGGTGTCACCATTAGTTTTCTATATATACAAACACGTATTTTCATTATTGTGTGCGAAACTTTGGAGGAACTTCTATGTCCGAATCCTAGGCGTTTTATATAAGTTATTTAGGCCTTTTTGGCCCTTGAAGACCTTATGTATTGTTGAGATGAGTTCTATTCATCAATCAATCAATCAATCAATTATGTTTATCCTTAATTGTTTGATTATGTTTAATTCTTGTTTCTCCATTTCTATGCTAGGCTAAATTAATTAGTCTTTGCTTAGGAATGGATGAAACCTAGTAGTTAATCACATATCTATTGTCTCTTGTCGATAGTATGTGCGTTAGGAGTTGGAAAACTGGCTATACCCTGTATCTTAGCTTTAACATATACTAAAACACATCTAGTTAGTGCTTATATCTTAGGTTATTAACTATGATGGGTATTTATTGGGTAAATTAGTTATTGGGTGGGTTACTGACATTCAGATAGGCGTTGCGCACTTAGGCTAGTTTATAGATGTGGGATTGACCAACCCGCAATAAGTAATAAGGAATACTCTGCATTGCAGATGATAAGGAAGTGACAATTCGATAGATTAAGTGAGAAATGAGTAAAGAGTAATGCAAATCTAGGTAAATACGCTTTTTCTCACATAAGAAAACCCCACCATTTTACTTTTTCTTGTCATTCACTTTTATCACATTTTATGGTTAATTTTATTAAAATACAAACTCTCTGAAACCCGATTGTTTACTTACTTTCTAGAAAAAATATAAAAATACCAAGAAGACTCTTCTTTCAATCCGTAGACTTATCCCGGAATATACTTGGAGCATATCTCACTATTCCCCTAGAGAATGATCAACCCCCCACCCCCCAAGACCTATCTATACTACACTTCAACTATTAGGTACATTGCCTAGGAGGGTTGTAAAATTTGTGTGTTGCAACTCGACACATTAAATATACTGGTCATTCATGTACTCATCTTTCAGTGTTTAACGACTAATCAAGTACAATAACGAATAGCTGCGATAAAACTCAAGGGTGTACGTCTACTAACATACACATAAATTATCATACTATATTATAAAGCATGAATGCCTACTATTAATAAAATACTTAATATTAAGCCTTACAACTTCTAAAGCTATAAGTACATCAACAAATGCTACTTATAGAAATAACATAAATTAATATTAACATTAAATACAATAAATAAATCATTATGTATATTAAATATAATTAATTAAATAGTCAATAAATACAATTAATACACTTATTAAAACACCCCTTACATAAGAAATACAAATTATCAAGCATATTGTACAACCAACTTAAACACAATTCCTGCATTAAATGTCACTAATACAAATAATAAAGCATATTATACAAATTTTTAAGCCCGAACGGGCAATAGGCCAAATGGGCTCGAGCCCGAACGGGCACGGGTTAAACGGGCTCGAGCCCGAACGGACACGAGCTAATCGAAATTTTTGATATCCGTAAATTTATTGTCAAAAAGAACATAATAAACTAAAATATGTTCACATATTGTACAAACCAAGAAAACTACTAAACAAAAACATAAAATAAATAATAAATAAAATAATACAAACAAAGCAAAATTTCATCAAACTTTTACCATAAAAAACTAATCAGTAAAGCTATTGCCAAAAAACGTACAAATAAAATAAATTATTAATCAAAAAAATTAAATTACAGGGTGCCCGTAACTGCATCGCGCGGGACCCTGCTAGTCTAAAGCAAAGTTAAATTAAACTTAAAAAATATCATGTTCATTAATAATAAAGGTTCATAACAAGGCGAGCACAAAAGTTCTCAACCTTCCATAACACAAGATAAATGCATAATAGTTGAGTATGAAAGATTAAAACGATGTAAAGTACGATAACAATCAACCAGGAAAGATGAATTTTTATGATGTGTAAATCCTTGATCCTATGATGATTATAGCCTTAGGAATGGTGGAGAAGCTGTGAAAAACGTCTTTGCTCTTCTAAGGTTAAGAAAAATGTGACCTTAATGAATAAGGTCGATATATATAAGCTGAAGTCCAACCTTCCAGTCAATACGACTTATGCACATACAACTCCATGCGCCGTATGGGTCCTCATATGCACTTTTACACCCCGCTTGCACTTTACGCCATGCCACTAATCTTTAGTTCATACGACGTATAAATATAGACTCCAATACACCGTATGGGTCTTCCAACACTTAGGCGAATTTCTTTTCTTCTTCTCATATGGTGTATGGACATAGATTGTATATGCAATATAGTCTTGTGTCCACGTCTTGAGTGTATACGTCGTATAGCATTTAAGGTCTATACGGTGTATTGAAGTTCTAAATGCAACATTTCACTACTTTCTGCTTCTTTTCTATTCTTTTCCGTGTCTTTCACTTTATTTCTCATGTTTCATTTTTTCTACGGCGTATGACATAAATCGTATACGCCATATGGTCGTGTCTTGATATTTCCAGGTCTTGAGTGTATATGCCATATGTCATTTAAGGCCTATACGGCGTATTAAATTAAAGTTCTAAATGCAATATTTCACTCCTTTTGTGTTTCACTTTATTACTCCATTTTAGCACTAAAACATGCTAACATAGCAAATCAGTACCAAAGTGTACAAAAACCATATAAAAACGAGCAATAAATACAGGATACTGATACTAAAAACATTTTCTCATTAGATGATAGTAGGTCGCTAAAACCTTTAGAGATGAATTTAATGAGACAACATTTATCGAGACCACGAGTGGTCACTATAGGTTTTAGGAACCACATATCCCACTTTAGCGACCACATTCATAGTCGATAAAAGTGAAAAATCTAGTAATGGGCCTGGTGTTATTATGATACGAAACAATGAAAAACACCTAGGTCGGTATACACATACTTACATGTTTGGTGGTTTAAATTGTTAAACAATGAATAACCCCATATATATTATATTTTATTCGTCAACTATTTATAATACATATTACCTAAAATCCTAATGAACGCTAAGCTTACAAACCAGGTTTGGGCATACTAACATATCCTATAATACTTTCTCGCAATACGAGCAGCGAAATAACTATAGCTCAGATTGGATTTGAAAATAAAAACATTAAAGAAATAATAAATTGTTGTCGAAAACATCCGACAATAAACGGATACAGACCTTCTAACAACAATAACAAAAACATAAACAAGCAGCAAAGGCAAAAGTACTAAAACAAACATAATTTGTTGTTAAAGACATCCTACAGCAAGCGGAGACAAAAATTTTAAACTGCAGCAACGAAAGCAAAACAAGCAAAGCAAAAGTAAATAAGAAAAAAATTATTTAAGCAGAAGATTGCGGCGACATGTCGGCTGGTCGGAGGTGGTGAATTTGGTTGGATTTATGTGCATAAATGAAAAATGAAGAGAACGCCACTGACTGTGGCAGTGAACTCAAGGCAGATTGAAAGTTATGGTCGAAACAATAGGCTGCATTTCTTTTTCTTTGAGAGAAGCGATAAACATCGACGGTTAGGATTTGACGAGATCACATAGAGTTGGCGGCTCAAAAATGACTAGGTCTGAGGATCATAAGCACTCTAATACTATGTTAAACAATGAATAAACTTTTCAACTATTTATAAGAGCGGACGGTGCAGCTCATTGGCGCTCCTCGCCACTCCAACGTGACAACTCGTCGTCCCTCACCACCACACCGGTGGCCTTCGTTTTTTCTCGCCGTTGCATGGTCCATCGTCTGCACAACGATGAGAACTTCTGACATTTTAGTACGTTGCAATTATATTATTGCCGCTCTTTTTATTAAAAAAAAATGTGAATAAAGATTGTTGTTATACCTTGTAACTCATTTTCTGGAGATAGACCCATTTTTGCAGGTCAAGATGTAGAAGAAGAAGAAATAGTTTTGTATTTACAGTTTTGGTCCTTGTGTGTTTAGTCCTTGTGGTTTTATTTGTTTACAGTTTGGTCCTTGTGTGTTTGATCTTTTTTTTTCTTTTTTTTATTATTTTTAATTTTTTTAACTAACATTTTTTATTTTTAGTTATTAATATTTGTTTTGAACGAAGTAAATTTAATTTAATTGAAAAATGAATAAAATAAATAAATTTGTAAGTGGGGGCTGTGGGACCCACTGGGTAGGAGGGGGTTGAATGATGCAAGTGGGGGCTGTGGGACCCAGTGGTCAATCACAAAATACCACCAAAGGTGGGGTGATGGAGATGGTCTGCTGATACAGGGCAAGTCCTTGCCCTGCAGTCCAATTCAAGGGACAATTTGGTCCCTTAGAAAAAATCACAAAAATGCAACAAAGATGGAAATCAAAAGTTCAACTGGTAGATATTACACACAACAATTTTCAAGTGCTCAATCCCAACACTAAAATCAAATAAATTCTCCCAAGTTTTGCAAAAATCTGAGTTTGGTACTTTTGACTTTTGGAGAAATTGCAAGTTTTGACTTTTGTGAACTTGTGTAACTGATTTAATGATGAAATGTGTTGTGATGATCTATATGAAAACTATTTTAAGTGAAATCATCCATTTATGACAAGATTTGATGGGTTTGATCTTTAAAAATTCACCACAGTTGACTGTAGTAATCACTTCTTAGTGATTTTGACTTTTGCTAAGTTTTGTACCAAGTGACTTGTTTCCCTGAGCTACTATTTACTCATACAACTAAGTGAAACACAAAAATCCACAAATGACAAGGTAGAACAATGCAAACAACCTTAAACCAAACACCCCTTTAAGATTATTTATTGAAGAGATTTTAACTTAGACAAACATATAACATGAACAAATGATTACTACTGATCTAAATGCTAATATTTAACTAAAATAAACTTAAATAAACAGTTAAAGCAACTTAATACTAAAGATGAAAGATTTTTAGCTTACAAAGCCTTCCAAGCCAACTGATAAAGAACCAAGGAACCAATTTAACCAATCCTATGCCCTCCCATGAGGTACCTAACCCACAGCCATCCTTGATTCACTGTGCTCCATGCTCATTCAGTATGTGATCACCAATTTTTTATTTATTTTTGATTTTTCTTAGTTTTTTTTTTAGTAAATATTTAAAACTGAGTTAAGAGTGGTTCACACAAGTTTGTCAAGGTATTAAAACCTTGTTTCTGAGTTTGTGATAGCTTGTGAGTAGATTAAACACACCTTAGATACCTTAATTAGAACTTGATAATGTGAAATGAAACTTTGAAAATAGAAAATGAGAATTATACTTTTAACTGAGCTTTCATTGATAAAAACGGTTACAATACATTGAAAATAGACTAAAACTACATACAAAACTAAGAAAATTACACACCTTAGCTTCTATGAGCCAAAACTATATATAACGAGCTATATTGAACCCTAAATCATCCTACATGGCTCCAATTTGAAATCTGAGAGTCCCAATGTCTTTTTGTTGACCTTCTGACCAAATCCCATCCATTGAATTGCTATGAGACCATTTCTAACCCTTGATCACGATTTTGGCGCCAAAATGGGTACGGGGTTAAGTGAGTGGTTCTGGTGGGTGTTGGTGAGGGCATTAATGGTGGTGGATATGTTAGGTGTAAGCATTGATTGTGGGGGCTAAGTTGGTGAAAAGGTTTGAGGGGGGGGGGGGGGGGGGGAGACAATGGAGCCTGGTTTTGCGCTTCTTGGTTGGGGAAGAAAGGGGTCAAAGGGTCGTTTGACCCTCGTTGACTGTTTGACCGGGTATTAGCAAAAAAGGACTGGGCCTAGGTTGGGCTTTTGGGTGGACTAGGTTGATGGGTGGGGTGGATAAGGGTTTGGTTTGGTTTTGGATTAAACAAAAAAGGGTCCGGTTGGTATTATTAGCCATAGGGACCAATTTTGTAAATTTGGAAAAGTGAAGGGCTGAAATGGTAATTCCTCCAAAGTAACCATAAGGACCAATATTGCCAATAACCATAATTCCAAAAATCATTTTTGTAATTTTCCAATTTTCAAAATTCCAAAACTTCCCAGGGACCACTTTTGCCATTTTTGGATTTTTCAGGGACTAAATATGTAATTTTGGAAAACTTGCAACCCAAATGTAATATTTTGTGAAATTGAATTTCAAAACCTTGGGTTGACTTTTTCTTTCAAAATAAATGCTTAGGGACTAAATTTGACAAGTTTTGAAACTTGGGGGACTGAAACTGCCAATACTGCAAACTTTGTACGTTTTTTCTTTGTTTTTGCACATTTTGATTTTAAAACACATAAAACACAATCCCTGGGATAATTTAAGTATTTTGATATCTTTTTGATTGTTTTTGTGCGTTTTGGTAGTTTAAATATATAAAAAACGATGAGTGTTTGAGCACTCATCAATCCCCCACACTGAACTATTGCTAGTCCCTAGCAATCTTTTTAGAAAACTTGATGGATTTTAAACTCTTTACCAAAAGCCATCACTTCTGGAGTAGCCAGGTGTAAGAACTGTGGCACACCTGATAACCGTGTGATTTTGAGCAAACCACCAGCTTTCAACGGATTTGTTAAGTCTTTACCAAGAGCCGTTTGCTCCTAGACTAGCCAGCATCTTGATGGACCTAGTCAACATCTTGGTGAGCTGATTACCAATTATGGATTTTCCACGGCCTTTACCACAAGCCATAATCTTGCGGGCTAGCCAACTCATTTGTTTTCGGGGAGTTGATGAACCATACAATTTTGGGCAAATTGCCAGCCGTCAACGGATTTGAGTTATCTTTACCAAGAGCCGTTTGCTCCTGGATTAGCCAATCCCTTTTGTCGCTTAGATAAGGCGGACTGATTACCACAAAAATTTTGAAATAAAGTGAAAAATTTTTGAAAATTTTTGGCCAAAAACGGGGGTACTTGAAAGATATTTGTTAAAATTCGTTAGAATTTCCCCCCCACACTTAGAAATGAATATTGTCCTCAATATTCAAAGTCCCGGCTATAATGCGGAAGCTATGAACGTAAAAAGCCAAGATTCGAATCTAACTGCGGAAATACCAATTTTCACTTTATTTCTATATATATACAACTTTTTTTTTTTTTTTTTTTTTTTTTTTTTTTTTTTTTTTTTTTTTTTTTTACATGTATACATTTTTTCTCAAACAGCGGGGGTTGGCCATTCCCCCACACTTGGTGGTAGAAAATAGAAAGAATCAGACACCCGTATTGTTGCTAATTTTTGGTCATCGAGTCGCTAGCTTGACTCTATCCCCGAATTCAATTGTCCTTGGGGAAAGTTTGGAGATCCGGGACAACCATGGATGGTATGTCCTCTCCAAAGTAGTGCTTTAACCGATGTCCGTTCACTTTGAAGTTTGGACCGTCACTTTGAGATAATTCGACGGTACCATATGGATAAACTTTTGCGATAGTGAATGGACCAGTCCATCGGGTTTTGAGCTTTCCCGAGAAGATCTTGAGTCTAGAGTTGAAAAGAAGGACTCGATCACCGACGTTGAAAACGCGGTTTTTGATTTTTGAGTCATGAATCTTCTTTGTCTTTTCTTTATAGATCAAAGAGTTCTCGTAAGCTTGATCACGAAGTTCGTTTAATTCATTTAGTTGAACTTTTCTATGATCACCCGCCGTTTTGAGGTCGAAATTGGCATGCTTGAGAGCCCAATAGGCTTTGTGTTCAAGCTCGATCGGAAGATGGCACGCTTTCCCGTACACAAGTTTATAAGGCGTACACCTAATGGGTGTTTTGTAAGCCGTACGGAAAGCCCAAAGTGCATCATCTAATTTGTCCGACCACGATGCACGATTCTCACCTACAGTTCTCTCCAATATTCTTTTAATGCCCCGATTGGAAACTTCGACTTGTCCACTCGTTTGAGGGTGGTACGCAGTGGAAAGACGGTGAGTTACACCGTACTTTTCCATGACTTTGTCAAATTTGTCATTACAGAAGTGCGTACCACGATCACTAATAATAGCACGTGGAGTTCCAAATCGGGCAAAAAGAGCTTTCAAGAATTTCACCACAACTCGGGCATCATTTGTGGGTAAAGCTTTTGCTTTAACCCATTTTGACAAGTAGTCAACTGCCACGAGTATGTATTTGTTGCCGTGAGAGGATGGAAATGGCCCCATAAAGTCGATGCCCCAGACATCAAAAATTTCACAAACTTGAATTGCATTCTGAGGCATTTCATTTCTTTGTGAAATATTCCCGTGACGCTGACAAGCGTCACAGGACTTGACCAATTCTTGGGCATCCTTGTAGATTGAGGCCCAATAAAAGCCGGAATCAAACACCTTTTTGGCGGTGTAGTTGGGATTGTGGTGGCCCCCCGTGGGACCAGCATGGCAAGCCTTTAAAATTTCAGTGGCTTCCTGACCATACACACACCGCCGGATTACTTGATCCGCGCATATCTTGAACAAGTAGGGGTCGTCCCAACAGTAATGTTTGACATCTTTGAAAAATTTATTTTTTTGTTGGGACGACATCCCTTTCACAATGAAGTTACCCGCAAGATAGTTTGCAAAGTCGGCAAACCATGGGGTAATCGAGTCTCCACGAAATGAAACCGCATTGAGGGTTTCAAGAGGAAATGTTTCATTTATTTCCTTTTTCTCGAAAGCATCTTGGTGGGGGGTTTTCAAGACGGGAGAGATGATCAGCAGCTAGGTTCTCAGCTCCTTTTTTATCACGAATAATGATATCTAATTCCTGAAGGAGGAGAACCCAATGGAGAAGTCTCGGCTTTGCATCTTGTTTTGCAAAAAGGTACTTCAAAGCCGAGTGATCCGTATACACTATGCTTTTTGTCAAGATCAAATATGACCGGAATTTCTCAAAGGCGTACACCACAGCTAATAATTCTTTTTCAGTGGTAGTGTAATGGCTTTGAGCCTCGGTCATAGTTTTGCTGGCATAGTGTATAGGCTGAAAATGTTTTGTTTTTCGTTGCCCCAAGACTGCCCCAATAGCATAATCACTCGCATCACACATGAGCTCAAAGGGCAAGTCCCAATCGGGGGCAACAAGAATCGGTGCCTCTGTAAGCCTTTTCTTTAATGTTTCAAAGGCTTCGATGCACTCAGGGGAGAAGATAAAAGGAGCATCCTTTTCGAGGAGATGGGTCATAGACCGGGCGATTTTAGAAAAATCTTGAATAAACCTACGATAGAAACCGGCGTGACCCAAAAAGCTCCTAACACCTTTCACAGTCGTGGGATGAGGCAATTTTGCAATGACGTCCACTTTGGCACGGTCAACCTCAATCCCGTTTTTTGAAATTTTATGGCCGAGGACAATGCCCTCTTTGACCATAAAATGACTCTTCTCCCAATTTAGACATAACTTTGTGTCTTCACAACGTTTTAGCATGCTGTCTAAATGGGAGAGACATGATTGGAACGAATCCCCAATGACCGAAAAATCGTCCATAAAGACCTCCATAGTTTTTCCGATCATGTCGGAAAAAATGGCCATCATACATCTTTGAAACGTGCCCGGAGCATTACATAAGCCAAATGGCATACGTTTATATGCGAAAGTTCCATAGGGGCACGTAAAAGTGGTTTTTTCTTGGTCTTGTGGATCAATGGGAATCTGAAAGTAACCCGAGAAACCATCGAGGAAGCAATAGTACTCATTCCCCGCTAATCTCTCGAGCATCTGATCCATAAAGGGCAGAGGAAAATGATCCTTACGGGTGGCGTCATTCAATTTACGATAATCAATGAAGACGCGTCAACCCGTAACCAAACGAGTTGGGATTAACTCATTTTCCTCATTTGTGACAACAGTAATGCCACCCTTTTTTGGAACACAATGAACTGGGCTGACCCAAGGACTGTCCGAGATAGGGTAAATCAATCCGGCATCAAGAAGTTTTAAAACCTCTTGTTTGATAACCTCGTGAATTTTTGGATTCACCCTTCTTTGTTGTTGGACTGCAGGTTTGAAGTCGTCCTCCATTAAAATCTTATGAGTACAAAACTCAGGGTCAATACTCTTGATATCTGAGAGATGCCAAGCAATTGCTTGTTTATGAGACTTCAAAACCTTGATAAGAGCAGCCTTTTCCTCATCACTTAAGTCTTTGGCAATTATGACGGGTAATTTATCATCATCCTCCAGAAATGCATATTCAAGATGAGGCGGCAAGTCCTTAAGCTCAACCTCGGGGAAGTCATCAGTTTTCTCAACATTTTTGACTTCCTCCTTATGAAGTTGTTGTGGTAGAACAGGAAGAGGAGAGGGATCTTCGTTAAACAATTTTTCAAGCATGAGAATATCCCTCTCGAGGTCAATCTCTTGGTTATCGACTCCATCGGGAATCGAGTCACTTTTGAGAAACGCCTCCATTTCTTCTAAGATGAAGTCACTTCCCTCAAACGGAGTGAGGGAAGGAGAAGAATTGGCTATGATGGGATGAGAAGATTGAGTGAGGTTTTCACTCGAAGAATCATCAATGAAACCTAAAATCTCTTGGGCATACTCCTCAGTAACAACATCAATGACATCAATTTGATTCACCGACTCACAATCATAATTGGAGGAGTATCTCGATGTTTGATTTAGGTTGAAGGTAATAGCTTCCGTCCCAACACGTAATGTGATCTCATGCTCGAATACATCGATAAGAGCGTGCCCAGTTCTAAGGAACCCCCTCCCAAGAATGAGAGGGACCCTGGAATCAGCATCAAAGTCAACAATCACAAAATCTTCCGGAAAATGGAACTTTCCCACTTTAACAAATACGTCCTCGGCAATGCCAATGGGACGAGAAATCGAACGATCGGCAAGCTCTAAAGTCATGCACGTGGGAGTGAGTTCGGGAAGAGAAAGTTTCTTCCACACAGAATATGGCATTAGGTTAATGCTAGCACCTAGATCGGCCAGGGCGAAGCAATCAACCATACCCGGGAAAGTACAAGGAATGAGGAATTTCCCGGGATCTCCAAGCTTTTCAGGAAGCTTTTTCAAAAGAACCGCAGAGCAGTTCTCATTCACAGGAGTTCTTGCCATCTCAAATAATTTTTCTTTATTACTCAACAGATTTTTGATTGTCGATGCAAACTTGGGCATCAAGAGAATAGCATCCGCGAAGCTGATATCAAAATGCAAATCTTGGAAGATTTGGAAAAACTTATCCATTTGGTGATTAGCTTTTTCGCGGAGCTTTTGTTCACTGAGACGTGATGGATAGGGAATAGAAGTTTTGGATTTTGGGTTGTCCACTGGAGTTTCTGGTGGTTCAAAGACAACTCCAGGTTTACATCTAGTTTCAGGATTAACCTGAGGTTGGACATGTGCTGTACGTTGTGGGCTAGGGATTTGCACCTTGTCCTTTGTCACCTCAGGCTCACGATTCACTACCTTTGGAGGAGAGGAAGTAGAGGTAGGAATCGCGGGTTCATCATATGAAGCACCACTTCGTGTTGTGATCGCCTTAGCATCGCCCCTCGGGTTAGCGATCATCATTTAAAGACTTCTTGATGTCAGAAATCTGGCTGACCAGCAACTTGTTCAACTCTTCTTGGGACTTCATGAATTGCTTCAACAATTCATCAGATGAAGGCCCGGTTGGAACAATGGCTTGATTCGGATTAGGAATGTTTGGAGCTCGATTGTTCGGGTTGAGTCCTTGATTGAAATTTCCTTGGTTTTGATGATGGAAATTCCCTTGATTCTGGTGATTGTTTCCATGAAAGTTCCCGGGGTTGAAATTACCCTGACCTTGGTTCCGGTTAAAGTTTCCTTGATGTTGGAAACCTTGATTTTGAAAACCTTGGTTTTGATTTTGGAAACCGTGACCCTGATTGAAGTTACTTTGGTTTTGATAACCTTGGTTCACTCTATTTTGGTTTTGGCCACGGTTTTGGACATTTTGGTTTTGATTAAAACCGGGAGGTTCAGGATAATGGTGAGGACGATAGTTCGGGTCCATAGGAGGGCAATATTGATTTCCTCCTTGATTGTGGGACCCGACAACAGCATTAGCTTCATATGGAGTACCATCAATAGCTGTGCAATTGTAGTAGGCATGCGGCCCACCACAAGTCACACAGACTTCCACTTTTTTAACCTCAGCAGGGGGAGGATGTTGTGGAAATGAGACTTTCTTTGTTTGGGCGAGAACCAAAGCTTGGATCGCTTCAGTGAGCTTGTCAAGCTTAGCATCCGTGCTAAATTGACCCACAGAAGATGAAGTAGAAGGACCCGCATTGATTTGAGAAACAATCGGTTTGCTTCGTGTAGAGCGGACCTTAGACTTGTTTTCTATGATTTGCAAAGCTTCTTTTGTGGTTCTACTCAAAAAATTACCTCCCGCGGAGGCATTGAGAGAATCCTGATCAGCTTGGCTCACGCCATTGTAAAAAGTATCGAGTTGCATCAACTCAGAGAAACCATGATGTGGACACTTGCGAAGTAATTCTTTGAAACGATCCCACGCTTCACCAAAAGATTCATCGTATTTTTGAGTGAACTTGGTGATTTCATTTTTAAGACTCGTGGTCTTGGAAGGTGGGAAGAATTCATTCACAAATTTTTGACAAGATCTTCCCAAGTCTCAATAGATCGTGGAGGTTGTTTTTCAAGTCAAATCCGGGCTTGTCCCTCCAAGGAGAATGGGAAGAGAAGAATTTTTATTGCTTCACACGGGACATTTTTGTATTTGATGGTTGATTTGATTTTATTGAACCATCGAATGTGAGCATGAGGATCGTCCCTCTCAAAACCGTAAAATTGACTTGAGGTTACAAGATTGAGTAACCCGGTTTTGAGCTCAAAATTATCAGTTACGATGGCTGGAACAACAATGGCATCTCCGTAACCCTCGATGGGTGCTTGGAGAAGTTCACACATGGGACGGTCTTCCGCCATGGTGACAGTGGGTGTGGCAACAGTGCGGATCTCAGATCCGACTGTTGGTGCTGAACGTTTACGAGGCCTTCTAGGTTTTCGTACAAGCTCACGTAATGGGCTAGTAGACCTAGAAGAACGAGTGCGCATGCACTAAGGACAAAAATCAATCAAAACAAAGTCGAGACAAAACCACAGTGAACTTAAACCAATAATCACAAGTGAGTGGCTTCTTTAGAAAAGGTACACCACTCACAAGGATACAAAGGCAAGTTTTAATCTTTTTGGTTTGGGAACTTATTTGTTCACACCCCCAGTTGGCAAGTGTTCTGTCTTGGTTTTCGACGGTTTATTTTTATGTAGAATTATTATTCACAAGAAAGAGATGAATGTTTTTGTGTTTTGCGTATGGGTTTAAAAACTTTTGGAAAATATTTTTGGTATCGTTTCGTTTACCAAAATCGTTTCTCTTTAAGAATCACCTTAAAAGGAAGCCGAATCAGAAAACGTTACGACCTGTTTTGTTGTTTTTAATTTTTTTGGTGTTTTAACACTTTAGGAAAAGTGTTAATGACTTTTTTGTATTTTGATTATGAAAATATACACAAGTGGTGGTATTTGTACAGTGAAAGAGGTGAGATAATACTAATCTCAAATAACGCTATAGAAACGCGCACACTTCCCCGGCAGCGGCGCCAAAAATTGATTGATGCTAAACCACCTAACTTAGATTGACCAAATAATGGTCAACAAAGTCAAATAGCCTAGGTCAATGCTCCGGGTAATATAAGGTATCACCAGGTCGTTAAGTCCCGTTAAAGTGTGAATTGTAACTTTAGCGTATTAGTGATCGGGTAATTATTCACAGAAAAGGGTTATGATCAAAATTATTTGGAAATTATTAACAAATATAGCTTAGGAAAGCTATGTGATTGATTACGGGAATTTGGATTACGAAGATTTGAGCTAAAACCTAAAAACGTACATTTTAATTAAAAAACGTATACAGACGAACAAAACAAAAAGTACAACTGATGGACCGGGAGGGTTAAAAGTGTAAAATTGGTATTTTTACAATCCTATTAATTAAAGAAAATTTTAAGAAAATAAAAAAACTATTTTTACACTATTTAATTAGTTATTATTAATTAATTACTAATTATCTATTTATCACTAATTAAATTAATTAGAATTACTAAAAATACTAAAAAGGCTTAGAAAATTAAAAAAAAAATTTATAAATCTAATTAACCATTATAGGAATCCTAAAAAATTATAAAAAGTTTATTTTATGTATTTTTAAACTAATTCACTAATTATTAACCTAATTACTTATTAATTTCTAATTAAACTAATTATATTATAAAAAACAGAAAATGAACAGTAAAAATTCTAGAAAAATTTATACAAATGTTTTAACTAAAATAAAAGCTAGAAAAATTATAAAAACTATGTTATACTTTATTAAAACTAATTATGCTATTTAATTGATTAATATTAATTAAAACTAAATTAAACTAAAATTAATTAGAAATACCACTAAAATACAAAATAAAAACCTGGAAAAATTTGTAGAATTATTTTAACCTAAAATATAATTTCTAAAAATATAAAAGTGATATATTACTTAGAAATAAATTAAAAAGAAAAATAAATTGATAAATCCTATTAAATAGAAGCTATCACTAATATTAAAGTTGGTTTTTTTGGTTTTTTTCTTTTTCTAAACTGATTATAGACTAAAAATAAGAACTTTTAACAAAAACACTTTAACTACACCCCAAGAAATAAGCACATGAAGTGCTTATTAATCCCACAGTTGACTTTTGTTGACTGTGGAGGTTTTTTAAGCTCAAATGGAAAATGTGGGGTCCACAATGGTATTTTATGGTTTCTCTGAGTTTATTACACTATAATAAGCAAGAATAAGCCAAACTTGTGGCTTCAATAAGCCAAAAAGCACAAATAAGCAATTTGCTCACTTGTTTCTGAATCAGATTTGGGACAAGGGTTTTGGGGTCAAACAAAGTAGGGTCCACTGATCTTATGGTCAAATAAAGGGTCAACCCTTGATCCTGGGTAGGAGGGGGGTTGAATGATGCAAGGTGGGGGCTGTGGGACCCAGTGGTCAATCACAAAATACCACCAAAGGTGGGGTGATGGAGATGGTCTGCTGATACAGGGCAAGTCCTTGCCCTGCAGTCCAATTCAAGGGACAATTTGGTCCCTTAGAAAAAATCACAAAAATGCAACAAAGATGGAAATCAAAAGTTCAACTGGTAGATATTACACACAACAATTTTCAAGTGCTCAATCCCAACACTAAAATCAAATAAATTCTCCCAAGTTTTGCAAAAATCTGAGTTTGGTACTTTTGACTTTTGGAGAAATTGCAAGTTTTGACTTTTGTGAACTTGTGTAACTGATTTAATGATGAAATGTGTTGTGATGATCTATATGAAAACTATTTTAAGTGAAATCATCCATTTATGACAAGATTTGATGGGTTTGATCTTTAAAAATTCACCACAGTTGACTGTGGTAATCACTTTTTAGTGATTTTGACTTTTGCTAAGTTTTGTACCAAGTGACTTGTTTCCCTGAGCTACTATATACTCATACAACTAAGTGAAACACAAAAATCCACAAATGACAAGGTAGAACAATGCAAACAACCTTAAACCAAACACCCCTTTAAGATTATTTATTGAAGAGATTTTAACTTAGACAAACATATAACATGAACAAATGATTACTACTGATCTAAATGCTAATATTTAACTAAAATAAACTTAAATAAACAGTTAAAGCAACTTAATACTAAAGATGAAAGATTTTTAGCTTACAAAGCCTTCCAAGCCAACTGATAAAGAACCAAGGAACCAATTTAACCAATCCTATGCCCTCCCATGAGGTACCTAACCCACAGCCATCCTTGATTCACTGTGCTCCATGCTCATTCAGTATGTGATCACCAATTTTTTATTTATTTTTGATTTTTCTTAGTTTTTTTTTTTTAGTAAATATTTAAAACTGAGTTAAGAGTGGTTCACACAAGTTTGTCAAGGTATTAAAACCTTGTTTCTGAGTTTGTGATAGCTTGTGAGTAGATTAAACACACCTTAGATACCTTAATTAGAACTTGATAATGTGAAATGAAACTTTGAAAATAGAAAATGAGAATTATACTTTTAACTGAGCTTTCATTGATAAAAACAGTTACAATACATTGAAAATAGACTAAAACTACATACAAAACTAAGAAAATTACACACCTTAGCTTCTATGAGCCAAAACTATATATAACGAGCTATATTGAACCCTAAATCATCCTACATGGCTCCAATTTGAAATCTGAGAGTCCCAATGTCTTTTTGTTGACCTTCTGACCAAATCCCATCCATTGAATTGCTATGAGACCATTTCTAACCCTTGATCACGATTTTGGCGCCAAAATGGGTACGGGGTTAAGTGAGTGGTTCTGGTGGGTGTTGGTGAGGGCATTAATGGTGGTGGATATGTTAGGTGTAAGCATTGATTGTGGGGGCTAAGTTGGTGAAAAGGTTTGGGGGGGGGGAGGGGAGACAATGGAGCCTGGTTTTGCGCTTCTTGGTTGGGGAAGAAAGGGGTCAAAGGGTCGTTTGACCCTCGTTGACTGTTTGACCGGGTATTAGCAAAAAAGGACTGGGCCTAGGTTGGGATTTTGGGTGGACTGGGTTGATGGGTGGGGTGGATAAGGGTTTGGTTTGGTTTTGGATTAAACAAAAAAGGGTCCGGTTGGTATTATTAGCCATAGGGACCAATTTTGTAAATTTGGAAAAAGTGAAGGGCTGAAATGGTAATTCCTCCAAAGTAACCATAAGGACCAATGTTGCCAATAACCATAATTCCAAGAATCATTTTTGTAATTTTCCAATTTTCAAAATTCCAAAACTTCCCAGGGACCACTTTTGCCATTTTTGGATTTTTCAGGGACTAAATATGTAATTTTGGAAAACTTGCAACCCAAATGTAATATTTTGTGAAATTGACTTTCAAAACCTTGGGTTGACTTTTTCTTTCAAAATAAATGCTTAAGGACTAAATTTGACAAGTTTTGAAACTTGGGGGACTGAAACTGCCAATATTGCAAACTTTGTACGTTTTTTCTTTGTTTTTGCACATTTTGCTTTTAAAACACATAAAACACAATCCCTGGGATAATTAAAGTATTTTGATATCTTTTTGATTGTTTTTGTGCGTTTTGGCAGTTTAAATATATAAAAAACGATGAGTGTTTGAGCACTCATCAATCGTGTTGCTCGGTAGTGTACCCGGGCCCGAGGGTCGATCATTTAAAGACTTCTGAAGCTCAGAGATCTTGCTGATTAGTAACCGATTCATTTCCTCTTGTGCTTTCATAAATTGTTTTAGCACTTCATCGGAGGAAGACGAGGGTGGAACAACGTTTTGATTTTGATTAGGAAGATTTTGAACACGGTTGTTTTGAAAATTCCCTTGATTTTGATTGTTGTTACCCTGAAAATTATTTCTCTAATTGAAATTACCCTGATTGTAATTCCCTTGATTCTGGTTTCTTTGAAAATTTCCTTGAAAACCTTGATTTTGATTGCCATTTTGAAAATTGTTTTGATTAAAATGACCTTGATTTTGATTCGGGTTTTGGAAATTTGAGTTTTGACCTTAGTTAAAATCTCCTCGATTCTGATTCGAGTTACGGTTTTGATTTTGGTTAAAACCGGTAGGTCCGAGAAAATTGTTGGAACGATAGCTCAAAAGATTACGGTCCCCCTGTGGTTGGTAAGAATTACCCCCATGTTGTAGGAACCTTGAGCAGCATAAACGTTCTCTTGAGGAAAACCAGCAATAGCTGGACACTCGAAATAAAGATGTGGGCCCCCACAAGTTTCACAACTTCGGGCCACGGCTTTCACTTGTTGATTTTGAACCTGATTTTGCATCGTTTGGTTCATTCTCAACACAGCCGTAGAGATATCATCCATCTTTTTGGTTAGAGCAATTATTTCTAGAGATGATGATGAAGGAATGATTGATTTACACGACTCATCCCTCTCCGCAGAGGAATCCCAAAAGTTATGGTGGGCAGTCATGTTCTCAATCAAGCCATAGCATTCTTCGGGACGCCTTTTCATAAAGGTCCTACCAGCAGCAGCATTGAGAATATCTCGGTGCCTCAATGTCAGACCATTATAGAAGGTATCTATGATGGTAACTTGTAACATATTGTGGTTAGGGCACCGATCAATAGCTAGCTTATAACGTTCCCAAGCCTCAAAAAGAGACTCATCGGGACGTTGCCGGAAGTTGCTGATATCATTTCGTAACTTGGTAACCATGGAAGGTGGAAAATATTTTGCTAAAAACTTGGTTACCATTTCATCAAAGGTATGAATAGAATTCTTTGGGAGTCGGTCAAACCATGCAGTGGCATGATGAGTGAGAGAATAGGGGAAGAGATACAGCCGGAGGGCATCATCGGTGACACCATGCTGTTTCATGCTTTGGGTGATGGTAAGGTATTTATCAAGATGCTTGTTAGTATCGTCTCCCGGTAATCCGTGAAATTGACACGAATTCTGGACTCGTTGGATCATGTGGTGCTTGAGACCAAAGTCTGTAGCCTCAATAGTGAGTGGTGCAATAGGCCCGCCCCTCCCTTGCATGGTAGGCTGGCACAACTCCTCCATCGTTCGGAGATCGGGAGCTGGCTCATCCCTGGGAGGGTCAGGGGGTGGTGGTGGTGGCCCATCGACCATTTCGGTTTTTGGTTCTTCAATAACAATACGTAACTCGGGTACGTTTTTCTGATGTTTACGTTTTCTTTGTGACCGAGTGCGCATGCACTAAAAACAATTTTTCAAAACAAGATCGAGGCAAAACCACAGTGAACTTAAACCAATAATCACAAGTGAATGGCTTCTTTAAAAAAGGTACACCACTCACAGGGATATAAAGGCAAGTTTTAATCTTAAGTTTGGGAACTTATTATGTCCACACCCCCAGTTGGTAGGTGTTCAGCCTTGGTTTACGGTGGTAAGATTTTTATGTATTTATTAACAGAAAAATTGCTTTAGGCTTATGGGTGTGTGTGCAGAAAACTTTGGGAAATATATTTTTGGAACTGATTCGTTAACCGAAATTGTTCTTTTAAGATTACTCGCAGGCTGGCGGGAGAAAAGAATGGATTCCTCTTCAGTTCGCAATTTAATGTCAGAACTTACCTTATACCAACTGTTTCAGGTTGTAATCTTAAAGAAAACGAAGTAATTAAACTTCACAGTTTGTTTTGTTGTTTTTGAATTTTTTGGTGTTGTTAACACTTCAGGAAAAGTGTTAATGAACTTTTTTTTATGTGATTATATTCTTACAAAAACTTTTTACAAATTGTGTGAAATTTGTACAGGGAGGGTTTTGAAAACCACTAAACTTAAAACGATTTTAAAAACACGCAACAACCTCCCCGACAGCGGCGCCAAATTTTGGTTGGTCCCGAAACGGTTAGATATTATTGACCAAGGTCAACAAGTCAAAGACAGCTCCGTTCCAATTCTCTGGTGATAGTATAGTGTGTCCCCGGGTCGTTATGTCCCAGCGAGATTGCAATGGTGTTTTTGGAAAACGTTTATGGGAATGAGTGGCACTGAGGACAGTAGACAAGATGATTGGGAATTGATTTTGCTACTGATATTTTGGTATTTGTACAATGATATAATATTCACAATAACAGATATATAGATATATGCACAAATTCACGATTTGGAATCAGGTAATAGACAGAAAAGTGGGTTTTAGCAAATTACAAACTACATAGGGTGCAAGTGAACTTTTTTAAAACTTTAAAATTAAAAGAAAATTTAAAATGAAAATGAAATTATAATAATGATTATTTTAATATTTAAATATTAATTAATTAATAAAATTATTTAAAATCTATTTTAAACCTAATTTAAATTAACAAAAAATTATAAAGATTACAAATTATACTAAAAACTTGCAAAAATAATTTCTAAACCTTAAGAAGAACTTGAAGAAAGTACAAAAATTAAAAATAAATATTTTTGTCTTTTTATGAATTTTCTATTAATTAAAAACTAATTATCTTAATTAAACTAATTAAAATATTTTAAATTACAAATAATACCTAAGTGACTTAGAAAATTATGGAAAAATTTATAAAACTAATTAACCATCACAGGAATCCTAAAAAATTATAAAAAGTTGCTAAAAATTATTTTTAGACTACTTCACTAATTATTTACCTTTTAATTAATTTAAATCTAATTTACTAATTTAAATAAGAAAATTGGAAAATGAACAGTAGAAATTAAAAATCTATTTTCTGAAAGTCTTAACTAATTTATAAAACCTAGGAAAAGTATAAAAGCCTACTATTATTAATTAAAATTTTAGAAAACGAATTAATCACTAATATTATCTAATTAATTATTTAAACTATTTTTAATTCTAATAAATAGTAAACTGTTTAGGAAAAATCTAAGAAAATTATTTTAAATATTTAAAGGTACAAGAAAATTAAGAAAATTATAAAAATGGAAAAGTGCTTATTAATAAGCTGAAAAGAAAATTGAAAAAGATAGAATCTATTAAATAGAAGCTATCACTAATTTTATGTTTGGTTTTTTTTTTGGAGTTTTTCTTTTTGACGGATAAAAATAAGATGAAAATAGGAAACTTTTACAAAAAAAACTTTTATTAGAGCTTAAAAATAAGTTGTGTGCACCCCCTTAATCAAAACAGTTTGACTATCTCTGACCAAGTAGGAAATTGAGCTCAAATGATTATATGTGGGGTTCACAATGATGAAACTTGGTTCAATTAAGCACAAGGGACTTATATAAGCTAGAAACAACAAACTATAAGCACTGATAAGCTAATTAGACAGAAGCACTTTGAAATCTTAAGCTCAACACAGAAATGGGACAAACTCTAGGGTTGATTCCAGGTGGGGTCCACTACGCCTATGGTCAAACTTATGGTCAATGTTTGAAGTATGGTAGGAGGGGGGTTGGGAAAACCCAAAGTGGACCACTGGGACCCACTGAGGTGGCCACAGTCAACCACCAAAGGTGGTGGTGTTGTGGTGGTTTGCTGATGCAGGGGAGGTCAGTCCCCCTGCAAGTGTGTTTGGCTAAGTGTGGGGCCCACTAGAAAAATGGAAAAAATAAGGTGAGGGTAGGACTTCACAGATGAGGTGGGGGACTATGAATCCTAAAAATTTCAAACCCTGAAACACAATACAAAAATCTCTAAAATTCTTGCAAGTTTTGACTTTTCTAGAAACTAAACTATTTGACTTTTGTGAAAAACTTGTTAAATTGACTATAATGAATTTTAACCTAGGTTTACTGATTGATTATGATATTATACACCAAAATGAAACTAAAACAAGCTATATTGAACACTTTCACAAAGATTTTAAAGGCTATGGGTCTCAAATACTTACCTAGTTAACTGTGTGGAAGCATCAACCAAGCTTTTGACTTTTTTCTCAAAAAGGGACTTGTTTTTATGGTTTCACTATCTTTCTTAGACCTAATACAGCATGTATAACCCAAGAATAACAACAAAGTCTCCACAAAACACAGTGGATACCACTAATCCAAACACTCCCTTATAAAGGCTGTTTTGTGATTTTCAAAGCTAAGGGCTATGAGAGCTTATGAAACTTTTCCAATGCAACTTTTTATGATATATTAGACCTAAATGAGTACTTAGAAACAGAGAGCAACAACAAATGCACAAGATTACCACTTATACTATTTTGACTGTGAAAACTATGATTTTAAGTAACTATCAATTCTAATGAACAAGCTTTATATATTAAGCTATAATATGCCTAACTCTAAATAAGCACAAACAATCTAAATAAGTAGTGTTATAAGCTAAGCTACAGTAAAAGACAGAAATGAGTTTTAGAGCTTACAATGTGCACTCCTGCCACACCATGAACCAAGAACCATAGATCCAACCTAAAGGCTTCCACAAGCCACCACACCCATGGCCATCCACAATGCACCATGCTCCAGCAATCTTCTACTTTTAACTTGCAATTTTTATTTTTTCTTTGTTTTTTCTGATTTTTTTTTTAGAATAAACTACAAAGATGATCCCTGTGGTTTGCGTTGACTTACACTCTTGGTCCTTTGACCTTTTTTTTTTGCACTCCCAGTCACCAACTCTGAAACCCTTTTCACTCATAGTCCCTTGACCAAACAGACGTCAAGTTTGACCGTTAAAGCCACTCATGTGACTAACACATGAGGGTAAAAATGTCTTTTTAGTCACTCTCTTTCTTCTTTGTCATTTTCTTCATCTTTGATAGTGAATCCAACCACTACCCTTTTCATCTCCACCCACAAAAATCCAACTCCTACCACCATTATTTTCAAGCATCAATTTTTACAGCCACCTCTATAAAATTCAGACCACCTCAATCGAACACCATATTCCTTGTATATTTTCGGCTATTTAATTTTCTCTCTCAAAGAAACACTACCACAACAACTTCCAAACAACAAACTGAATGAAAATTAAACAACAAGCCCAACGATACTATTTTTATCCCAAATTATTGAAACATGAAAATAAGCAATAAAAAAATCTTTACATATCATGACATCTCAAATTACAACTGAAAGTAAAAAGGATTCGAGAAGAGTCAATTTCTACTTGCTTCTTATAGAGTGTTTAAATTATTGAAACATGTAATCAAATCTAAAAAACACAACTAAACTGATTCTATTTCCTTATTCGAAAGAAAAAACAATAACCTGATTCTTTTACTAATACTTGTTGGCTATTTTGGTTTGGATAATACTATAAACTATAAACCAAAACATCCTCTAAATGTTTTAGATTTTGTGATGATGGCCAGTGGTGTTGACGATGGTATTAAAAAATCTTAACCAAAAAACACTAATTTTTTTAACCAGTTAACACCCATTAAAAATCTTAACCAAAAAACAAGAAAAATAAACTGTGACCCGGGTCGGGTTCACATTCAGATAATACAAACGTTTCCCAATTTCAAGAACTCCATCTCCACTAAAAACACACCTTCGTTTAAAACCCTTTATGGGTTTTATTCCTGTGTCGGATTCATCATCTGGGTCGTGGTTCATCATCTGGTGGTGGTGTTGGTGTTGCGGCTATCCGGCGGTGTCTGTCCGGTGAGACACTTTGTTTTGGGGATGGTTGGTTATGGGTTTAGAAAGTGTTTTGTGTTTTTGGTAGAGATGGTGATAATGGAATGGTGAAAGAGATTAAATGTGTGTAGAGAGAGAAACTAGTTCTTGTATGATGATGAGAGATTAGAGAGAGAGAGTGAGAGAGAAAGAGAGTGGTGGGACTAGGAAGAGAAGAAATAGGTATATGAATAAAATGACCATAATACCCTCATGTGCAAGTCACATGAGGGGTGTTTAACAGTCAAACCTAACATCGTTCAGTCAAGGGACTATTAGTGAAAAGGGTTTCAGAGTTGGTGACTAGGAGTGCAAAAAAAAAGTCAAAGGACCAAGAGTGTAAGTGAACGCAAACCACAGGGACCATCTTTGTAGTTTACTTTTTTTTTTTTTTTTTTTTTTTTTTTCTTGTTTATGATACTACCTGGTATTAAGGGCATCTAAAAGCTTTTATAAGCTTTCTGGGAGCTTATATTTGCTTAAGGCGTCCAGAATAGAAACTAGATACTATTAATAAGCTATCTTGGAATTTTGAAATAAAATTGAACTTGCATACACAGAGAATGAAACTGAAACTTGAATTGTATTACTGAAAAAGTTTAAGTTACAACTGAAAACATGAAATACAACACTTGGGAACTAAATTAGATTCTAAAAGCTTGAAATTTAATTAAACGACTGAAAAATTACTAAATTATGCTAACACACTTCTTCTTGGACTTCTCTTCCTTTTATACTTGAGGATTAGGGCTTCCTTTGCCTCTCTGATCATTTCCCATTCAATCTCAGCCCTTGAATCTTCTGAATCATCCCTAGCCTTTGATTTCATTTTTGGCGGGAAAATTAAGTGTGTGGGATTTGGACTGTTATAGGCAAAGGGGTGGTGCATTAAATGTGGATGGGATATTAGGTGATAGTGGTGGTTTGGGCGGTGGATTGGACAGGGATAGTGGGGTGGTGGTGATGTGATGGTTCTGCAAGTTGTGTGGGGGAGGGAAGGGGTGAAGGGGTGGTTGTTTGAATCGGTTTGACCGAGGGTCAAACATTGACCCTGGTTTATTAAAACGGGGGTGTTTGGGCTGTTGTGGAGTGGGCCAAAAATAGGGAATGGGCTTGGTTTTATTTATGGATTGGATTTGGTTTGGAGTAGTAGTATTATTAAGGGTCCGGTTTGGTTTTGTATATCACAAGGACCAAATTTGTAATTTAGCCGAAAGTTTGGGGGTGTAATTTGGCATTCTTCCAAAGTTTCCATAAGGGTGTTTCTTGCCAAGTGATGAATAGTACATGGTCCTTGTATGATTTTTCCATTCTAAATTTTTCCAGGGACTAAATCTGTAAAACTTTCAAACTTCAGGGACCTGTTATGTAATTTCACCAAACTTGCCAATCAAGGACCAATCCTGCCATATATGAGAAGTTCAAGGACAAAATTTGTTTTTCTCAAAGTTTTAATATCCCAGGGACCATTTTTGACAATTTTCCAAAGTTTAGAGACTAAACTTGACATTTTGTGAAACTTTGCACCAAAGGACTATTTTTGTAACTTTTTTATTTAAAAAGACCTTTGATGACTTTTTCAAGTTTTTAGAACAACCAGGGACTAGATTTGATAACTTTTGAAAGTTGAGGGACTGAAACTGCCAGTTTTGCAAACTTTGTACGTTTTTCATTTGTTTTTGATTATTTTGCATTTGAAATATATAAAACACATTCCTGGGATATTTTCACTATTTTGATGCAATATTGAGTGTTTTTAAATGTTTTGGCAGCTCAGAAAAAGTAAAAATGATGAGTATTTACACACTCATCACTCCAAGTAAAAGGCAGTTACGTTACGAGAAGGGGGATGGTCAGCCCTTTCATCACCCGCATGCACACTGGGCGAATAGGCCAATCCACTTATGGTTTTTCAAAAAATTATTAAACTTTAGGGTCTTTGCCCTAGAGGGATTATCGGCAACAACACTTTGTATCGTTTGGAAGACATGACAAAAGAATGAGGAACGACACAGGAAATGACTCTTTTTTAGAGAAGAAGGTAAGAACAAGAAAACGAACTAACATCTCCTCGTCATCTTTCTTCTGGAAAAAACTTTGAGTAAGAACACAACTTCAAAGAACAAGGATCACAGCGGTTCCAAAGAACATGAGCAGTTTCTTGAAAATGGGAAGTTTAAAAAGTGTAACTCTTCATCCCTCACACCCTATTTATAGGAGTAGAAAAATGACAGCTAGTGGAAAACAACTGGCAACAGCCTATTGGGCCAGCAAGCCCAATCCAAGCACGTAGTACTAATGACCTCACAATACGTGCGTGCTCTAGGTATCAATATGACGTCATGCACAATCGAATCGACAAGTTTGACCCGCCGAAATGTCGGAGAAAGGGATTTAAAATCATTTCAACAGGGATATTTTTTACATTTCCCACGGAAGCATTAAATGCAAGCCTTACCCTAAACACCCCACACATCATTTGGGGAACACATGCTATAGTTAAGATCATCATCACAAGGTAATTCATGAGTCAGCCTGGAAAAATCAGTCTGAATGTACGGACCTCAGTTGACTAACGCATGAATAGGGGGGACTCATTTACTTCAAAAGTCTAGCATCATCTCATTCGTACATGACATAATAATAGACTAAGGGAACTTGATAGTCTCATTATTAATGGCCCAAGGCCCATTAATCACACACTCGGATCAAGCCCAAAATAGTTCACGAAGTCAACACTAACTAGAACAACATAAGCCCAGGTCAAACGAGGCCTGGAAACGCCCTTCTGGTAGCATAATATGTGTGCAAGGGGACAACTGTTACAACTGTCGCTTACGGTTAAGACGTACGAGTTTGACATAGCACAGTTGGGAACACACAGGAGAGCAAAGCACTCTCCTGTACGAGCCCAAGGACGCATCACGCATGACATCTGTCCTCCTTGTCTGCTCCTGGATGATCGATACTTGGCACCCTGACAGCCGTTGATCACTCCCAAATGGTTTATCTCTAAACCCTACAAGCCTCTCTATCGAAGGAGAGCAACACACAACATCACATAAGTTTTTCACACATTTTGGCAAATACTGCCTTACAGTAGTGTAGCATGGTTCTTGTTTGAGTGTTACTCAAGCTTCTTGATCTATATCAATCTCATCGGGTCCTTACCCTTCAACACGGAAAACTAAACAAAGAAACCATTCCTATCCCATCTCTAAACCGATTTACATACCATACGTGTATAGAAATCTTGTGATCAATACTGCTATTACATACTTAAACCTATGAACTCACGAACCTTGTTTTGACACTTTTGTCATGTATTTTCTCAGGTTCATAAGGCATTAACTTTGTATTAGAGCATTAGAGTCGCACGACATGTTTTGAAGACTATGATACATTCATATCTTCCATTTGAAGATGTTTTGAAAATGTTTATGTACCTTATTGCATTAGGAGCTCTACTTTGTAACTCTGATATTATTTATCAAATGGTATCTTTTTAAAACTTCTCATTTAGAGGTCGTTTTCTATAACTTAAATTTTGTACTATGAAGTAACACCCTAGTTACATTATCCTCCACCGCGATATTTTGGGGGCGTTACATCTGGGCCTCCATTCCTTTAGCTATAGCAAAGCTAATGCTACTAAATATATGAATAGTAGCATGTGCTCCAATGTCTAGAGTCATAGAGAACTTTCGGATCCGCTTCAGTAAAATCACCGCATCCTTCTCAAGTTCCCCAAAAGAAGAGAATAACAAGGGGAGAAACTCATATCCAATATCCACGCACTTATCCTCATACTTGACGTGTTTATATTGTGCGGACTCAATCACCGGACGGCCAGGCACAAAATCAACCATACCAGTTTATTATTATTATTATTATTATTATTATTATTATTATTATTATTATTATTATTATTATTATTATTATTATTATTATTATTATTATTATTATTATTATTATTATTATTATTATTATTATTATCATTATTATTATTATTATTATTATTTTATTATTTTTTTTAATTTTTTTTTATTATAAATCATCACTTTATTGAAAAACAAATAGGATTTTACAAGAAATTAGTGGGGAGCCGAGATACTAACTGAGCCCCCACACCTCTAGCTACAGCAAAACCAATCCTACTAAAAATATGTGGAGCAGCACGTGCTCCAGTGTATTGGGTCATAGAGAATCGTCTAAGAAGTGTTTTTGGCGAGTAAGAAGTGTTTTTTGGCGAATAAGACTTGTTTTCTAGCGAGTAAGCATTGATTCTGGCGAGTAAGAAGAACATTTTGCGAGTAAGCAGCAAAGTTTGCGAGTTAGATTGCGAGTAAGCTCTAGTCTAGCGATTAAGCAAATTAGCGAGTAAGGTTTTTCGAGTAACAACATTCCGAGTTAGGAATTGGTCTTTCCTGATAGTTTATCTAGTAAGGAATTCTTTGATACCTACATCTAAGGGAAACTATAGCTCGTTTAATATTGATCTGCGAGCAAGCCACACAAATTAAAACCTGCGAGTAAGCAAACTTACTGATTCCTGCGAGTAAGCAAGTCTACATTTTTTTGCGAGCAAGGCTAAGTTTAAAAGTCTCTGCGAGTAAGCCTACGTTTACAAGTCTCTGTGAGTAAGACTAAGTTTACTATTTCTGCGAGTAAGCCAAGTTTAATATTTCTGCGAGTAAGCTAAGGTTTCCATTCCTGCGAGTAAGCAAAGTTCACCTTTTCTGCGAGTAAGCCAAGATTTCAAATTTCCTGCCAGTAAGCTGAGGTTTCAAGTTTTTGCGAGTAAGCCAAGGTTTCAAGCTTCTACGAGTAAGGATTTAATAACCGATTCGTCTTCTACTTTCGCCAAAACATCTTAACTACAACAACAACCTTTTTTATCCTTCAAAGATCCATCTTCTACACAAGCTTATCTATCTTTATCTTTCTTTCTCAAAAAAAAAAATAAAAAATAAAAAACAAAAAACAAAAAACAAAAAAAAAAACCAAAAAAAAAAAAACAAAAAAACAAAAAAAAAAAAAAAAAAAAAAAAAAAAAAAAAAAAACAAAAAAAAAATTAAAAGAGTTTTTTGGCGGGATAATTTGATTAAAATTTTTTTTAGGAGAGACTAAACGTTCAATTTTTACGTGAAATCCAAATTTTGATATAACTGTGAAAAGTTTGGCCCAAAATTCAAATTTTTAGGTCAAATTCTAAATTTTTCGGTGAATTTTGGCATCAAAATTTTTAAAACTCAAAATTTTCTTGTATCTTTAGAATTACATTTTATAGTGATTTTCAAAATTTTGGGAGAGAAAATTTTTCAAATTAAATTTTGGAGGGAAAATTAGATATCACTATATCGACCACGGTTTTAATTAAGCTTCACGTTCAAAATGTCTTTTCTTAAAAATTTCTTTTCATCAATGGACATGGAACCTCTTGTTCAATTCTTTGCTCCATATTCTAAGACTGAGAAGACGGTGACTGAGACTGAGGAAATATTGACTGAGACTGAGAAGTCGTTGACTGATAATGAACAAGAAGTTGAAGAAAATGAACTACCAGATTACGTAAAATATCTTGACCTGAGATTTCCATTCACACTCGTTGAGTATATGAAACGACCACCATTGACAAAAAAAGTCACAGAATGTTGAAGAATCGTGTGAGTCTAAGTCAAATGAACCTGCAAATGCTACGGGTATACAAATGGGGAATCAGATGCCATATGCAGGGCGGTATGGCAGAAATCAGATGGATCAGATTGTGAATCAGAATGTGATTAATCAAAATGGGAATGATTGTTTTATGACTTCGATTCAGCAACCTACATCTGAAACAACAGTGATATTGGTAGAACTTACAATGTCAATGCAGTGAGAAAGGTAGAAAAGATTCAGTACTTGTTGATGCATGCCAATAAAGAAGAATTAGGAATACGGTTAACAGCTGAGGAAAACGACTTCATAGTTACAACAAAGGTTAATGAGAATTCAGCTGATCTCAATGGAAACTACATATGTTTGTTAAATCAGCAGCCAACAACATCAAGCAGTGATTATGATATTCCTCCTACTTATGATTCAGATCCACTCCATGAGGTAGTAAATTATGGTAATGATGCTAATCCGTTTGCTCATGAGAAGCCACATTATGTGCCTCCTGAAGCTAATTATGATATATATGTGGGGGAGCAAGTTAATAGCAATGTTAACTATGAAACTCCATACATGGATCCTAATGGAGTTCAAGTTGCATAGAATGGTGCTAATGATGAGGAAACCCGTGCTTTCTTTGAATCATTAATGAATAATTGCAGCATTGAAATTGAGAAAGTGAAAAAGGCCAATCGTGATGTTAAAGCCACGAATGAGAAATTGACCGCTAAGCTTGAGAGATACAAGGAAAATAAAAAAGTTTTCAAATTGATTTAAAACGCGAGTCAGAATTTGAAATTGGTTATAAGAAGTTACTTGTTAAAGATAGGGAATTGCAAAAAAAATTTGACACTCTTCAAATTAGTTCAACAAAAACCATTAAATCTTTAAAATAGGAATTTTCTAATTTAACACACCAACTTTCAAAACAAAAATTAGCTTATACCAATCTTGAAAAAGAACGGGATGAGTTGAAAAAGGACTTTGCAAAGAAAGAAGATAAACTTTTGGATGAAATCATAGAGTCAGAACATATGATCAAAAAACTAGAAAACTTGTTGGTTATGTCGGGTCAGCCGAGTCAAACAATGCATATGATTACTAATCAAACTGATCCGATTTACCATATGATACAAAAAATGGCTCTAGGTAACAAAACTCCTTGTAATCTCAAGAAAGCTCAGAATGAACAGAATGTTTTGTACAATGATAATGTAATTTATACCAAACATGATCCTCCCGTCGTTCGGGATTCTGTGCAAACAATGGAACTTGTTGAAGAGAGCATAACAAAAATGAAACAAAAGAATCCAGATTTGAAACCAATTAATTATTCCAAACTAAACAAACTTTCTGGAATTACTTTTGTTCCACAGAAACAAACATATGAGTTTTCCAAAACCCGAGGCATCTCAAAACTAGTTTCTAAACCATTAGTTGCTTCCAAATCTCTTTCAAAAATGGAACAGATGTCTTCAAACAACACTTTTAACACAAGTGCTGCCAAAGGATATCTTGATGATCTTAAAACCAGAATTGGGCAACTACAAACGACTTTAGAATCTAAAATGAGACTAAATGAGATCAATTGGAATTCCACGGTTCATTTACAGCTGATAAAGATTCTTGACCGTGACCTTGCTCTTCCAATTAACATGATTAATGCTCGGGTAATTCATTTTGAGCAAGCATTTTTGAAAGAAACAGTTGACTTTGTCAAGGATCACAAATCCTTGGTAAAGAAAGCAAATGAACGTTGTGAAAACATCAAACTTTTGGAAAACCTAAATGATTCTCTCTTCGAAGCAGTTATGTCTACTGATATTATGTCCATTATTTTACAAACATATTATGTTGAAGATGATGAAAGACTGCGAGCTGAGACCTCTGAAATTGTTTCAAAATATAAAAATGCTCTTGTAAAACTTTAAAAAGAAAATGTGTTTTATTTTAAACAACTTGATCGAAAAACCAAGGAATGCATGTATGACAAACTGTTGTATGAGCATGCCTACATGGACATGCAAAAGCAAAATGATATTTTGAGAGCTCAGCTAGAAAGTATAAAAGGGAAGGGTGTGGATACTAAGTTTGCAAAACCATCGACTTCGGAGAAACCAAATGTTTCAAAAATGGTTGAAAAACCAAAAATGTCTATTTCCCGGTTTGCTCCAAAAGTCGATGAGAAACAGAATTTGACAAAACCAGTCACTCCACAACCCTTGTCCAAGAAAAAGGAAATTGAAAAGATTGTTGAAAAACAAAAATCGGTTGTTGAAAGAAACACAAATGTGATTACACCTGGCCTTTCTAGGAATAGCACACTAAATGTAACCACAAAAACTGTTAAGGAATCTGTTGGTTCTAATGACGTGGTCCAAAATCACCATCTAGAAGAAGCTAGGAAAAAGGCACAAGATCAAAAAGACGAAATTTTAGGTGCGAAACCTAGTGTGATGAATTCTACAAGATTCCAAAGCACTGCTAGTAGTAGTAAACCATTACCTAGGAACAATCCACAAATGACTAGGGATTGGCTTGCATCTAAGAGTAATGGCACAAAAGAGAATGCTAGGAACGTAGAATGCAACACAAAGAATTCCAAGTTCTCATCGAACAACAAACAATTTCCAAAAGACTGTAGTGACAAAGTTAAAGTTGCTGTGTTAAACAAGAATGTTCAATTTGTCTGTCCTACATGTCAAGAATGTGTTTTTTCAGCTAATCGCGATGCATGTATTATACAATTTCTTAAGAAAGAAAATTTAAGTGTCAAGACACAAACCACTAAGACACCAAATAGAAACAAACTCGTTGACAACAAGAAAATAGATAAGAAACCTAATAGGTGGATATCTATAGGATCTAGTATTTCAAAAACTGAGACTTACACTGCATCTAAAAAGAAAACTAGGAAAAAGGCACAACATCGAAAAGACGAAATTTTAGGTGCGAAACCTAGTGTGATGAATTCTACAAGATTCCAAAGCACTGCTAGTAGTAGTAAACCATTACCTATGAACAATCAACAAAAGACTAGGGATTGGCTTGCATCTAAGAGTAGTGGCACAAAAGAGAATGCTAGGAACGTAGAATGCAACACAAAGAATTCCAAGTTCTCATCGAACAACAAACAATTTCCAAAAGACTGTAGTGACAAAGTTAAAGTTGTTCTGTTAAACAAGAATGTTCAATTTGTCTGTCCTACATGTCAAGAATGTGTTTTTTCAGCTAATCACGATGCATATATTGCACAATTTCTTAAGAAAGGAAATTTAAGTGTCAAGGCACAAACCACTAGGACACCAAATAGAAACAAACCCGTTGACAACAAAAAAATGGATAAGAAACCCAATAGGTGGATATCTACAGGATGTAGTTTTTCAAAAACTGAGACTTCCACTGCATCTAAAAAGAAAACTAAGTCTAGATCTTACCTTAGGTGGATTCCCACGGGAAAAGTTTTTAATCAGCAACAGGAAGTAGAAATCACTACAACGATTGATAGTGAACACCCTCAATGTGAGGAAACATGTACTTCTAACAATGTTATTTGGGCAAATTCTTCTTCTGTGGATGCAGGTACTTGTGAAATTGATGAGAGTTCATACACCCAATGTGGTAAAGAAGAACATTACGCCAACATCGCATGTGGAAATCCTTTTCTAATTCCACTTTTAACTCCACTTTTACTTGTCAAAGCTTAATTTTTTCTTTCTTCAAATCCTCTTTGTAAATATTTTTGAAAAACAAAATACAAAATTTGAAAAACCATCAAAAACAAAATACAAAAATATAAAACTTTCAAAAAATCCAAAATCAGTTTAAAATTGAAAAAATCCGAAAATATTCTTCTCCCGACATGTCTCTTGTATAATCAATATTTTATACGTTTCTAGAAATGTCATTCAACTATGATACAGATATGTACAGATGCTTGAGCGAGAGTTCTCGAAAATGTTTTCTAAAACATGTCGTTTCTCAAAATTTTCTTCACAATGGCTTTCGTATACCTCATTACGAAACCTAGACTTAAATGAGGACTTTGTAGTATTTCAACTAGGGACTCGTACTTCAAAATAATGGCTTCTGGACATATCAGTTCAGGACCCGTGCATCAAAGAAAGGAAAGTGCTTAATCAAAACAATTTTTTTGAGCACTTATCCTAAAAATGAAAAGCAAACTCTTATCTGGCTTAAGCTATCTTCAGAAAAACTTTCAAAATCTTTAAGCTCAAGACCATGATTGTTGATCTAATGATAAATTAGATTTTCTAAATTCTCTTACATTCTGAGTACCATCTTTTCAAGATTTTTCAAAAAGGTTTTCAAAATCTAACAAAATCGGTGCTCATCATCAAAATGACTTGTTTATACCTTACAGTGCACAACTCAAGCTTTCATAGAAAGGAAAGTGGTACGTAAAAAATTATTTTCATCAACAAAGTGCACTTATTCTAAAAATGGACACTGTTGTACGCCTCAGTGCGACGTTCCTATTCAAAACAAAGAAAAGTCTTTGTTTTTCAAAAACCTTGATGCAAAATTCAACAAATCTAAAACTTCTTTCTATTTAAGAATTTTGCTTCAAGAAGACTCCTTCCCTCTAACTTTCAAAAGGTTAATATATTCGAAAACTACATATGCGAGTTTTGAGGGGGAGTATTTCAAATACAAAATGTTTCGATTTCATGCTAAAACAAATCCATCTATCCCTCCAAAAGCTTTTCTATTAATCACTTGATATAAAAATTATCACGATATGCTATTTTTGAGGGGGAGAAGACATGATTAAAATGTGATACAAAATGTTCGAAGATTGTAGCTGAATCTCAATAGAGCTCGACTCAATTATAACCCTCGAATTGACGAACCTTAAATGTCAATAATCGAAAAGACTTGTCCTGGATGGGTAATAATTTCAAGCTAGTTCAACTAGTGATGTAAGCGTATCTCGAATAGGACTTGTCTAAGTAGAGTGTACCGTCTTGAGAGAATTTCTTTGAACTTGACTAGGACGGGTAATAATTTCAAGCTAGTCTAACTAGTAATGTAAGCATGCCTCGAATCGGTCATGTTCACTGAAAATCAATCAATTCAAAAAGTGCGAACTCTACCCAGCATGTGCAAATTTATCTTAAAAACTCATAAGCACATGTGAAGGGGGAGTATTTCTGAAAAAGGCAAACTCTCAAAGTGGCAAAAAAATGTGTTTTATAATTATAAACACTTTGAGAGATTTCTATAAAAGGTTTTATGGCATATGATCAACAAACCTAGGATAATCATGGAGTAATAAGGTGATTATGGTTAGGTTTATGTCCATGATCCGCCAGAGCCGGAGGGATCTACCCAAGGACAATTCCAATAGATTAGAATTAGAAGTTCTTAGGTATGATTGAAAAAAAAGGAGTAAATGAGAAAGGAGAAAGAAGGGGTTGAAGAACTAAAAAGAAAAGTTAATGAAAGGGTGAAAAGAAATAGCCCTCAAAATGTTCAACCTTAGGGTAGAAACCGGGTTCAATTCATATGCTACTGGTTGTTACTAAGGTGACACCGGTATTGAAGACAAAGACGTCATGGACCCAGTGACGCACTGCACTTAACCTCCTAGCCACTCAGGTATCTCTTAAAAGATATTTGTTTCATTCTCACGGAGAACCTCGCATAATCTATCGACCTCTCATTCCGAGATGTGTTGATATTGAAAAGGTGGCACTCTGCTCCATGCCTCCGACTACTAAAACTAAAACGCACGTAATCGAGTCTAGAGCCATGAGACTTATCAAAAGATCTCTTAGGATACACTTCCTATGAATACACTTGTGTTCGTCTAAAAGGACACAAGTTGTATAATAGTCTTTATGAGATCTTCGGATCTTGCCTTTCATATCATGATGGTTACTTGTTTCAAAAGGTCTACAGTCGTGGAGTGATACTTCGGTATACTTCAACGGCTCACCTAAATTGTGGGTATACTTCGGTATATCTGTGTAAGCCTTCTTGAGGGTATCCAATTCAGGAACAACCTTTATAAGGATTAGAGAGAGTTTTCACACTATGCTGTTAATTCTCTCGAAGTCTAAACTTGTAAGTGCTGGAAATCCTGCCAAGGAGATTCCTTTCATGAATTCATTCCTTAAGACGTTTTACTTGGATTTTTTTCCATAGTATTGATAACTGTCCCTCAACAGGATTAGGACGGCTGATTCGCCCGACCAAGATGAATGGAATCAAGACATTCATCAGTAAAACAATCGTAGTGGTCTAATCTCTAAGAAAAGTCCATTGTGATCGATTGGAGATTATTACTAACGTTTACCATGCAGCTACCAATGAGTGTTCCTTGGAAAGACCGTATACCATCATTTCATTCATCAACATCTTCAACTCCGCATGCTCATACTAATATCCTCAAAGATCAAAATAAGAACGTTCAAGACAAAAAAATCAAGAAAAAGACAAAGAGTAACATCAAAGTCAAGAGCTGAACAAGAATGTCAAGAACAAAGAAATAAATGAGGACAACATTAGTATAAAGATCAAAGCTTTAACAAGAAGTATGAGCATGTTGGAGAAAATATCAAGACAATATTTGAAGACGTAGATCAAAGGAAAGAAAGATCAAGAGATTTAAACAAAGATCACAAAGCATGAAGGAACAAAGGATCTAGCACAACTGTTACACAATAAGACTCAAAGTTCAAGACAACAAGCTTCAAAGATCAAAGATCAAGATCACAAAGAGAGATCTCAATGATCACCCCTTAGGGGGAGATTGTTAGCATTAGAAGTGTTGATCATCAATGGAATCAAAAAGAGATCTCAATGATCGCCCCTTAGGGGGAGATTGTTAGAAATAGAAGTGACGATCATTATTGTGTCATCGAGTATTGTAATAATGTTGTAATAGTCTAGTATTCTAGTTAGGGATAAACGGGGTTGGTTTAATCTAATATTGTATTAGTTTAGGTCTAGTCCATTATTTAAGCCCAAGCCCGGCCCATCTCTTTATCTTAACTATATAAACCTCCAAATGAGAGCATTTAATTTGGAGGTAGTTGCTTCTAGGGTTATTCTATCTTGTATCCTCTCATCTTCTTAATCTAATATATATTTCTTTCTCTAGAAGTTATCATCTCTCTCTTTATCTCTCTCTATAATATATGTTTGTGTTACATAAAGTTGGTGACCTATAATAATAATAATAATAATAATAATAATAATAATAATTATTATTATTATTATTATTATTATTATTATTATTATTATTATTTAGTTGATCGTAATTCTAAATACTAAATTCTCCGTAAACGTATGTGTTATAAATATCAAGCTGAAAAAAGAGTTAATGAGTGTATCCACGAGATTACTTATAACATATATAAACACTCCATAATATTAAGTAATAAAAACTCCATAAATGTACACGTTAAAAAATATAAGGCTGAAGCACGTGTTATTGAGTGTATGCACGTGTTTGATTATAACATATATAAACACTTATAATAAAATTTGGCTACTCAAACAATAACACTAAAAACAAAAATTTGATCATACTTTCAAACCTGAGCAAATATAGTTGAAATCTTATTATTAGTTGTAATCATTATCAGTTATCGTGCGTGCACGGGCATTAGAGATACTTAATCTTATTTTATGCGTAGATGAATATAATTATAATTAATATATTGAATTGTTCACCCTTTTTTTATCTTTTCTTTTTCTTTCTAATCAATGATTGGAACAGAGTGTATTGAATGAAAACTTATATCATCCAGCGCAGCACACGACCACAACTGATCCTTACCCATTTTAGATGCTCGGTTCCTTTAATTTTGCTATGTTTTATGGACTCTTTATTTTTTAATGCAATATTTAGTTATTTATTTGATATATGAATTTTCAAATAATTTTATTGCTTATAGTATTTAGTTAATTTTTTTTAATGCACTTTTAGATTAAGTAATGTATATATGTTGTATACACTAGATGAGTACTCATGCATAGTAACATGATTTTATTGTGGTAAATAATTATATTACAATATTAGGACTTAAATACAGATTGGGATTGAGAGGAGAATGAGATGAATCAATAAAAATACAAAGAGAGAAAGATGAATAAGATGACTAAAACAAAAACACAATAAATAAAAGATTACAATTCTTCTAACCTCGTTTTGCTTTAAAACTCGTTGAACAGTAATAGTCATTTTTTTGATTATTCATTTTTATCATCTATTAACTATCAAATATGAACTAACATAATAATAAAAAGAAGTTGTAATATCGTGTTTTATATAGTACATTTTGTGGATGAATTTTTAGTAAATATTAATGTTAGGATTAAATATAAAAAAAGTTACCTCCTTTTACTTTTAGAAATTACATTAAAAAATTCAAAAAATAATAATAAATAATAAAAAGAGTTGTGATGAAATTACATTAAAAATTTTAAAAAATAATAAAAAGAGTTGTGATGCATATTTTTTGTGTGAACATTGTTTATGTGGGGAAGTAAGTAAAATATTAAAATTTAAGTTTTAAAAAGTTTTTTTGAGGCTCAATTTTAAGTTTTCTAAGTTTTAATCAAAACATTTTTGCTTTGTATACGGTAGAGATATGAAAAGATCTACACAATTATAGTTCCCTAGGGCTTGAGTCCCCGTTTTTGACATGCAACTATGTATGATCATATGTTTTAAGAGCAAGGATGGTATGGCATAGTAGGGAAAAAAAAGTAATATAGTTGAGTTGAAAGCGTTTTATACTGGGTTGATCATATAAATTGTAAGTAGGTTGAGTTGAGCTTGATCATGATGCTGTTAGGCTAAACATGTTGAATAGCTTCACCATTATTTTTTTGGGATTAATTTGTCGCTGGAACGAGACATTGGAGATCGATGTTTTGAAAGCTCAACGAACTTGAGCATGAGCTTGACGAAAGTTTGTTCCAATGAAGAAATAAAGTCAAGTTCCAATTAATTAGTTCATCATCGTTTGCAGCCCTTGGTCTCAACAGCATTGAATTCGAAACTTTAAAATTTCCATTAGCAAGTTGGCTTAATAATTTTCAAACCGAGTCATAGAGGTCACAACAACGTTAAATATTGTATATCTATAATGTTTCATTAAATAACATGTTCACGAAATTCAAAAGGATTATGTGTGTAAGCGTGTGCTTCATCAATTCACGTCAAAAGCTTGTAGATGATAAACATATTGTAGTTTTCGGTTAGCTTATGTTATCATCCTGATTTCGAACATTTTTTCCCCATGCACATTGTATATTAAATGTCACACGTATATTTCTACATAAAACAAAGCGACTCAATTTCAGCATGAGCCAAAATGACATATTGAACCACCATCTTGTGGCTAGTTGGCTGATCCAGTCTAGCCAAACTTAACTTCAAACCGCGTGAGTTCCATAATGGTAAACTAATTGACCACAAATTCTTACTGCTCCTTAGATTAGCCATATATTAAAGAGAATGATCGGTCTACCAGTTTGCGTACGTTTAGTGAGGGGTTCAAGTTTCGTAGTCAATTAGTCGAAAAACGTCACTAAGAGTCTAAGACAACACTAAATATTAGGAAGTATTATGGCAGCTAAGGAAACAGGAACTGCACGGGCATAGATAGATGAGTGTGACGTGTGCTTACGATGATAATGAATAAGAGGGGACCTTGTATAAATAGTACCCTTGTATTTTCAATATTATTTGTTTATATATGCATGATTTTAGTACCTATTTGAACACAAGAAACTTATGATTAAAACGTGTAATTAGTAAACGAGTTTACTATCATAACGAAGAGTTAAGTTAGTACTGGCATGGCTGTCTTTCTTTCTAGCTCTCGTTCGTATTGGCTATTTAGAACCTAGCTTCCACATGAACTCAACGTCCTCTTTATCTTTAATTAGGATCCGAAGTACGAGTAATTGACTAGTGAGAAAACTCTCTTCTGTATGGTTTGAAGTAGCTTTAAAAAATGGTTTAAAAGAAGTCCATCCAGAGATTTCAAATGGCTTAAATAAATGAAATATAAGCGATTCCTTATACTAGAAAACAAAAACCGAACCAAACTCATCCATTTAAGAACTCGTGTTTATTTATTTTCGAAACAAAATTTCAAACAATAACCTTAATCAGCCTCTTTTTCAAGTTATAGAAAGAAACAACAGTTGAATTTGGGGACAAAATTGACAATACATTGGACTATCTATGTCATATATCCCTCCCATAATGTGACAAGTGATCCATAACGTGGGTGCGTTTTCTTCGACCAATTATAACTTGGCGTAGTTAAAGTGCCACCTTTTCTAGAAATTGGATTAAAAAAATATCTTAGATAATAAAGTATTAAAGTATTTTTTCGAATTTTCTTACGTTTTATTCATCATAGCATTGATAATTTTCGTCACTAAAATTGTCTTTCGCGGACATTGTTTTGAAAACTGAACCGGACATTGAATCAACTTCCTTTTTGGTTCACTGGTTCGAGCTGTTTAACCGTTTTAAAAACCGAATATGTGATACATAATAAAGATATTGTATTATACATAAAATAAAATAAATAAATAAATAACGAAAGCCACAAAAAAAAGTCAATTTAGTTCAAAAAAAATAAGATGATATAAAATGAAAAATCGAAAAGCAAAAAAACTAGCACAAGTAGCCTAACTCTCTTCACTTGCTCTACTAAATGTTTTAAAACATATTTTCTTATTAACCAATACGAGCTTCCGTTTCACGGTTCAACTAGTTTTAACCGATGGTTCAACCAACGTTTTTCTTTAAACCGGCTTCCAGTCACCCAACTGTTTTATGGTCCAACCGGCCGGGTCAACTCTAATATAAAAACACTGCTACTAACTCATGTTTTCAACCCATATTTCTCCATCACTATTAATGTTCTTATTTTTTATTTCTACACATTCAAAACCCCAACTAAAACCTCAAGAAGTTTCTTAAACAAGCTTTTTTCTTTCCATTTGTTTATCCAAATGTGTATATTTCTTCATCTAACATAAGGTACTAGCGAAAAGACAGAGTAAAAACCAACTAAAAACGAAGATCTCTCACTTCGCTGGTTCATCGGTTTATGTCTGGTTCGCCGGTTTTTATAGTTGCTACCAGGTTTGACTTCACCGGTTAACCCAAGCTAGCTGAACCAGACAAATCTGGTTTCTGGTTAAACCGGTCAGGTCCGGTTTTCAAAACAATGTTCGTAGAGGCTGATAATTTATCAAGCTATATGAGTTTTGTTGGGTAATTCCTAAAGTTAGAGTTTACTAGTTAAGTTATCAAAAATAACAGGGTGAAATTTCTCAAATACCCAAAAGTAAAGGGTGAGATTTCTCAAATACACAAAAGTAAGTACAAATGAAAATGATGTCGATTGTCTGATAGTATTAAGTCATTTAAATTTAGAAGCGTATGCGAGAAAAACAAAATAGACTAAGGTGAACAAAATCAACCTATATATTCGTACGAAAGCGAAAACACAGTTAAAATTCTCGGTGGACCAATGTTTTTCTTCACATCCGGTCAATCGCTCAATGAATTCATCCCATTCTTTAATTTTAATATAAATCTAACTAGGATATCAATCTACTTTCTAGTATATCTTTTTCGGATAGGAACACGTACTTCTAGCATTCATATACTTTTAGGTTATGTTTGCTTTTCATGACGGAACTATCGTATAAGATTTAGTTCTATATTTTGTCTTTTAAATCATCATTGTTTGTTAAAACTAAACACGTAGTAATTTGACTATTGTAAAGAAAATCTAATAATATGATTTAAAATCATTACTATCTAAGATATCTTTTTATTTATTTTAACGGAAGACAAAGAGTCAAATAAATTATGAAACTGGGTAGAAAGTAATGTCGGCATGTATAAAGTGGTAAAAAAGATAGTATAAATTATTAAGTCTTCATATGATGGGTTCTATTTTGTCCCCTTCGGTTTATACACGTCCACTTCAATATCCAAGGATCAAGTTCGGGCTAAAGGCTAATATATCTATAGAATAATAAAAATAATACATTATAGTTTTTGGTGTTATAAAATTTACTTGTAATTGACTATTCTGAATACGATAAACAATCGGTGCAATTTTATTGTTCAAACAAAATTGTAGGGACAATTGGTCGGATATAGCTTGGTTAATGGGCCGTTCTTTAGCTTTTTGATGTCCTGACCGAGAACACAAGATGAGACTTAAATGTCATACTTTAAGTATTATTGAATATGAAAATGTTAGTTCATCTAGCGTTATAGTTTTATGTATCAAACATACACTTTAGAATCTTAAAAAATTGGAAGCATCGAACGATCGATCACTCTAAAAGAGACGGCCATGTTTGGTTACATTAGCATTCTTAAACGTAACTATGAATAAAAAAGTCTTTTTGTTAACATGTGGCATCATTTTTTTTTTTTTTTTTTTTTAATTAAAAAAAAAAAAAAAAAAAAAAAAAAAAAAAAAAGTGGCATGGTAATCTTTTATATAATAAAAGAATTACATTATTTCGGAGTGTTTTTGCAAAACTCTTCTCATCGAAAAAAAATTAGACCAATAGGAGAGCTCGATTTTGCCACGTAGGCAAAATCAAACAATATGATTGGTCAATAAAAAGTCAAAATTAAATTAATTTTAGTCAAACTTTAATAAATTTGGTGGAGAAATTTGGTTAAGAAAAAACACAAAAAAATATTTGTGTCAAATTTGTGATAACAAAAACTTAGAAAAAGATGAAGTAATTAATAAAACTTTAGTGGTTGAATTTTACAAAAGTTATACAGAGCTAAGTGTAAAATTACAAGTTTTCATATTTTTTAATAACTTTAGAAAAATAACAAATAACCCCTTACAGTTTATACCCTTATACTTTATAAGATGAACTCTATTTAAAATTACATAAGTATTAATATTATTATCAGACTTTTATCTATTAAAATTACAAAATTTTGTAAATATATAAATTAGTTTTAATATACGCTAAATATTTTTTAAAACTAATATTCATTTTAAACTTTCATCAATTAAAATATTTTTTTATTATATACGTTAAATAAGGACTCATGTTATTTTATTTGAAAAGTTTAATTTATGCGTACAAGGGTTTGAATATTAAATACGGCTAAACTATTGTTAACGGGAATATGAATATCAAATGTAAGCACGGATTACAGGGATGTGAAAATAAATATACGCTATTTTACTTATAAAAAAGACTCATGAAATTCTTATTTAAAGTTTATATATGGATATCCAGAAAACATTTCTGAAAAACTTTACGGAACATATTTTAACTTCATCAAAAAGACTTCCTTCACTACGAAAGGTGTCCCATGGATGGCATACTGATGTATCTCCTATTCGTGTTGATTATTTGCTACAAAACTCGCACATTTTGTAGAACACGATATGAATAATTAAAGTTAAACAGCAAAATCAATCTCAACCTCAACATTTATGTCAGTTAAACAAAGTTAAATTTTCAACCAACAATTTTTTTACAAAATATTATTATAATAGATATTAATACATAATAAAAAATCCTGGACAAGATATAAGTTATACTTATATCACAATTTTCACGGGTAAATTCTTATATGTCAATTTTAAAATAAATTTGATTTCTGTGTAAACCCCGCGCGTACACGGGACTTATAGCTAGTTTGAACCTCTACCATTACTTATTTTGAGTTTTGACATACAAAAATTAACTCGGGACCTTTTGAAACAAACTTTATTTCTATAATAGATAGTACTCCTATTAAAGCACCTACATTTCTTAAAGAGAGATAAGAAGTCATCATACTAAAATTGTATATAATCAACTCCATAATTATTGTAAAAAAAATTTCAATAAGTTTCTTTTTGAAGAAAAACTTTTTATCCTTTGCTGTCTAGTGTAATAATTTTGATTCAACAGCTTGATTTTTAGTTTATAATTGTTGAAACTTTAAATCCGTGTTCCAAAAGACTAATCAAACATTCAATAACCATTTTCTCCTTTTCAAATACTAATTTCTTTGTAGTCTAAAGGCGTTATAAAAACTAGAAGGGGTATAATAGTTTCACCGTTTAAAATTATATTTTAAAAACTTATAGTTCTTTTATGTTCTTTTTGAAAAACCGTTTGATTCAAAGTTATGTGATATCTATGAACACAATGTAAAATAAGTAAAGTAAAGACTAGAGGTAAAGGAAGAAAACAACCAAACCGAAACACGGAGATTTATACTGGTTCGGCATGAAGTTCACTCTTCGTCCTACTCCACTCCTCGGGTACCACACTCGAGAGTTCACAATCACTATGTCAATAAACTCCCTTCAGGCGAAGCAAAGCTTACACCAAGTTTAACTACACTAAACGGAATGTCGGGTTCAAATTCTAGCTAAAACTAATCTACACAAAAGCTCACGTGGCTACACGAACAAGCACTCTTGTCCACTTGGATTTACACACAATCCAAGTCTTCGCACAGACGATCACCCCATCCAAATCTTCACACGGACGATCACCCCGTCCACTTGAATTTTCACCCGATCCAAGTCTTCACGAACCTTCACTCGGTCCAAGTCTTCACTTCACGGACTCACACCAAGTCCACGTCTTCACACACCAACTTACACAAAGTCCTAATCTAGATACACCATTTCACGGACTTACACTTTGTCTGTATTTATCCTAACTAATGCGAGATACTGCAACCTCACTAGGAGTTTTACTTCTTGAGGGATCTCAAGAAGTTTTGTAATCCTCCTGGCAGTGTACCTGACCGTTGTAGTGTAGTATAGGTAAATCCGGGGTATTGATTGTTCTCTAGGGGAATAGTGTCGTTAGGTTGAAGTGTATGTCGATTTAAGCCTAAAGGTGAATGATGATTTTTTTTGTATTTTTATATTTTTTAGAAAGCAAATTAAAGATCTCGGTTTTGAAGGTAGGAGCAGAATTAGTTGTTAAACAACTAACCCAAAAACTAATTTTATAAAACAAAACTTAAAATGACAAGAAAAGTAAACTTGGTGAACTTCTTATGGTGAGAAAAACACGTTTACTTAGATTTCACTACTCCATGGTTATTTTTTTATTGAATTGTCACGTCGTTTGTTTTAGTTGAAGCGTTGAATTCCTTAATACCAATCGTGGGGGTGTGCTACATTCTCCAACTCTATGAATATCAATTTCTCCTACAACCTTAAGTTAATTAAGCAATCATAGGATCATCAACATCAATTCATGCAGTAAATACAACGAGAAAAACCAATTGTGCACCTACGGTTACGTTTTCTAAGACATCAAGCTAGTTACATAAAGAAGTCAGCTAGTTTTCTAAGCATAACGTGAAGCAATCAACTAAACAATAGACAATGCATCAATAATTAATAACTAAGTTTCATTAGATCTAAGCAAACACAAAGGAATTTAAGCTAGCATGTTAAAGAGAAGAGAAGATAAACACATAATCACACAACCCTTACACATATTGAATGACTAAAGGAATACTTAAATTCAATTAAACATGGATGAAAAGAGGCTGTAAAAGCCTTACAAGAACTGCAAAGTTCATCTACAGTTTTGGTCTCCAAAAGTGTCACACTTAATGAATAAAAATCGAAAACTATATATAGATTACAAAGCTGACGGCGTCAGGTTATAGGTCCTGATGCCGTCAGACCGCCGTATTTACGGTTTCGTCTTGTGCAAGTAGCCGCTCTGACGCCGTCACTCTTTAGATCCTGACACCGTCAGCTTATGGTTGACGCCGTCCCTCTTTAACCTTTCTGAGCCGTCTCTAATCAACTTAAAATGTGACTCCCTTCTTTGAAATACACCTGACGCCATCAGGTTATAATTCTCCAAAGTTTTCTGAAGCAACGTGTGTAAAATCTTCGAGCTCCAAATCATCAAGTGATGGCATCACAAGGTGTAATGTGACGCCGTCAGGCTTTAATTCTTGCGGTTTTTTAGCGACTTTGTTGTTTTCTTATCTTTTTCGTCCAAAAGTGTCCAAAAAGCTCGAAATTCCAGAATTTGTGTCCTAAGTACCTAAAATGTTAAAAGAAACGATTTGAGATAATATTTGATAATATAAACTCGATTTTAGCTTAAATAACCCCTTAAAAATATATCAAATAAATCCTTATCAAATATCCCTACACTTGTGATTTGATTGTCCTCAAGCAAATGAGCTTTTATTCTAATCAATTTACAAGTTATGGATCATTTACATTAACATAAAAGTAATTACAACACACAATTATTTCCACGTTAGTTAAAACAAGCACGGAAATTATATACTAGCAACTCAAAATAAGTGTTTTGATTCTCACATCTCTCGGGTGTAATAAGTTATAATCACATATGGAAACGGGAAAATAAAATACTCTCTACCTGTCATAGCACATAGATTACCATAGGCTTGGGAAAGGATCAAACCTCCACCACTTTGGCGTAAGCACCTATGATAAACTATCAAAGAGGTCTTTTAAAGGGTTATAACGTTAGGTGTAAGGGTATGGAAAACACGGTTTGTTGGATAAAGGGAATTTTACTTGTGGCAAGTCAGTTATCTTGGTCAATCACATGCACAAAAAGGCGTTGCTAAGCCAAGATTCGACCCAACTTTGCTAACTACTAACTCTTTTTGGTTTTTTTCAAAACACTATTTTGACTTAATCATAAATAAAAGATGTGGATGGTAGCTCGTATGTTTTTTTTTCACGTTTCTTTTTCTATTTTTTTTTTATATTTTTTTTTTCATTTTTTTTCTTTCTCTTTTCTCTTTGTTTTTCGATTTTTTTAATCATACACTCTTGCTCTACCATCCAAAATACTACATCAAAGGGAACTCGCTTCCTGTCTACACTTGAACTTTTACATAACTAAACTAAAGACCCGAATCAAGAAAATCAAAACATTTGGAGTACTTTAAACGTTAATGTATCTAAGAGGTAATAATTTTCTCTTCCACTCTATAACAATTAGTACTTTTACCTATTAGTCTCAATCTCCCAAAACTGTATATACAACAAGATATGACTCGACTTAGCAACCATGTAACAAATTAGACAATTAACAAAGGGTTTAACAATTAACAATAATCCACTAAAAAAGAGTGCATACAAGGTAGGTTAAGGCGAATTGGGTGTACATTTGGGAGTGGATTTTAAACGATGTTCTTCATTAATATTTTGAAATCCACCAAAATATTACGAGAACTACGAAAAAGATAGGCTCTGATGGTTGTACTAGGGGTATCGTGTACTAAAAGTGAGTACATCACAAATGTGTTGAAAAATTACTTGACCAATGAAGTCAATGTAATTACAAAACAGGATTAAAACATGGGTTATTGATGTGTTTCGAAAGCTTTAAATTTATAAGACAAGTTTCACCATTTCCTTAATACACAAAACACATGGGTAAAAGTATAACCCTCGTTAATAGTAAAGGATGTAGGTAAGACCAGGTCGTCCCAAGAGAGGTAATGGTTCCTTATGCTCGCTATGATTAACAAAATTAGATTCCAATGATAGTCACTTATCAATAAAACCATTTTTGTTGGATTTAAGATTTTTGTATTGTTTCTCCCAATTGATTCAAAAGTATGTTTATTCAAGGTTGAGCACATGAGAATCATAAGCAATAGTATCACATAAGGTACATGGACAAAGCATAGAAGTAAAGCATGACGGTTGATCATGTAAACTAGTATATCTATTCTATGTAAAAGAATGTCCTTTCGGCCTTTGATTCTATAAACACAGAATGCATAAAGAAGGGTCCAAGTATGAAGTATAAAGTAGGCATTTCCTCTAGTCAATTCGTTAGACATGAGACTAGTCATAGTCAAGGTTATCATTTGTTTTACTAAGCAATTCTCACAAGCATAGCAATGATTTGTTATAGACAGACAATTCATAATCTATCCAACAAAATTGAGTCTTTCGACCTTTAAGCAATCACAATGACCAATCAAGACAAATGATAATAGACTAAACAATGACATATCAAATGCATATATCATAGATTCAATATTCATGATACAATTCTCATAATAATCATGGCAGAAGTGCCTTGAATAAACATAAAGTTACTACCCCATACTTAAAGTAAAGTAAAACATGTAAACAAGTATTATCATCATAACAATAAATGTATACCAAAGATTCTCGTGCTCCAAGGTGTTTCTCCAGGTATGGTAGTATTTCCAACTCCTTAGCTAGTTCTTTTGGTGCAAACCACTACTAAACTGCTTCTTAGTGATCAAGATATTATTCTTGATTGAGGTGTGTCTATATCTATTATTTGGACCTCTATTTATAGTGCAAAGGCAACCCTAATACGTCCCTGGTGAGTAATGAAAAGCAAATGATCGGCCTCTTCATTGATGTGGCTCATCAATGTAGAAATGCATAACTGTCATTAGAAGTGCGCCGCACAATTGGTGTAAAACCGGCAGACTTATCTATTACGTAATCGGTGCTCTTTCTGCATATTACCAGCGTACTTGATTGTTTAACTCGTGTGTGTATAGTTGACCAAAGGTGCATTTAAGCGGCGCGCTTTCTCCATAAGATCGACGTGCTTTTGTTCAAACTAATAATAATTATCTTGAGTTATTCATTTCCTATGCTTCTTGTGTCATTTCACCAATCTCCAATCCTACACATTCATTCACGTATTAAGTACCAAAAGTCCTAATAATAAGGTTATTTTCTATATAATTTACATAATATCGAGGGTGTATAAATATGTATAATACGAGACTCATCAAATCCCCCCATACTTAGACTAATGCTTGCCCTCAAGCATAAAAGAAAACTCTTTTCCAAAATCGAGTCTCGTATAGTTTTCAAATATATTTTTGTGTATCCAAGACAACCAAGATGACATGATATGCCCCTCACGAATATGAATATTATTTTGAAGTTCATACAAGCACTCATAAAAATAGTTTTTGGGTTGTAATTCACTCTTATAGCTCAGTCATAACTTATAGATTTACCATATGCCTGTAAAAGAAACAAAACTGCACCGACGTGGCGTAAGCACCAAGTATAAATATCAAAGAGGACTTTTATTCGGTTTAAGGGCTATAAGGTATAGTGTAGACATGGAATTTATTTGTAAGAAACTTAAGTCGGGGAATCCTTTATTCTTCAATTTTTTTTCACAACTTTTTTTTTCACTTATTTTTCTTTTTCTTTTCTATTTTCTCAACTACATTATAACAAACATAAAGTGTGCACTCTTCATACTTATCGTAATTGGTCTTTTTTCTTTTTCTTTTCTTTTTCATAACTCATACTCTATTCTTTCGATTCCCGACTAAGTAATATTGTTGTTGTTTTCTTGATGGATAATAGAAACGAAAGTTTTTAAGCTCAGAAGGGTGTATCTAGTGGATAGTAGCACTAAAAGTGAGTGCTAAATGGGTTTAATTTAGTTTAGAAAATGGATGGCAATATATGGTGTAAATCCTAATTTTTGCCTTTTATCACATAAAAATACTTATATCACACGAATGTGAACTCACTGCGGTCTCATAATAATTTCTAATACAAGTTCTAGAATCACATAAATTATCGGCACACTCATAATCAAAGAAATTGATGAGGTGAAAAGTGTTATGCTTTTAGGGGGTCATTTAAGCCCTAAGTCGTGATTATTTGATCAAATATTGCCTCAAATCGTTTCTTTTGTCATTTTAGGTACTTTGGAGAAGAAATCTGGAAAAGGAAGCATTTTGAACATTTTTGGAGCGAAAAGTGAAGAAAACGGCAAAGTCTCCAAAATCAAGCTGGAAATAGTACCTGACGGCGTCAAGAGTTGCATGTGACGGCGTCACGTGTTAGCAAATAGGTAAATATAAAGTTTACATGAGACGCGCCAGAATGTTTTTGGGATTTAACAAGTGACCGCGTCATGCTTTGGGAAGCCAAGGCCTTCAAGAGTAATTTTACACATGACGGCCAAGAGAGGAATTATACATGACGGCGTCAGATCTGGATCTAGACAATCTGAGAAGAGTATTGGTGGCTAGTTGATGGTGTCAGGGTTACAACGTGACGCCGTCAGACGTGTAATCTCTATATATAGTTTTCTAATTTTTATTCATTAGAGAGAGAACTTTTGGAGGAACTTTACCACAAACCCTAGGTCGAATTTCAACCTTATTGTAGGGGTTTCAAACCCTTCTATCATCTATGTTTCAATAAAGATAAGTCTTCCAACAATCATTCAATATGTCTATGTATTGTTTGATTCTATCTTATGTGTGTCTTTACTTTAACATGCTAGGCTAGGTTTGTTTATGTTTGCTTAGATGTAATGAAACCTAACTATTGATTGTTGGTTGATTGTTTGTTATTAATTATATTTGATGAATGATATCGATGTTAGGCTTAAGAAAACTGGCAGACTTCCAATTGGTAACATGTTTAAACGTCTTAAGAAACATGAATCGGATGTGTACTCTGATTTTAATGGTTGTATTTAATGCATGAGTGACTACTAAGGAGGCTGTGTTAGGAGCTAGTTGTCGGCTCGACATAGGAAGAGGTAGAAGCTTGTAGAGTTGGGGAAGATCGTACACGGCCCCACGAATGGTATTAAGGAATATAACCCATCATCCACGCAATTGTAACAAACTATTCAATTAATGAAAGATAGCTAGGGAGTAGTGAAATCTAAGTAAACATGTTTCTCTCATTATTGTTTTTCTCAACATTTACTTTCGTGTTATTTTATTTTCATTGCATTTGTAGTTATTTGGGTTAGTTGACTAGCAACTAATTCCGCCCACTCTTCCAATACCTGAGATTTTTACTTGCTTTCCATAAAATTTAAAAATACAAAAAGAATCATCCTTCACCTCTAGACCTAGTTTAATTAAGTTTTGATCCTAACGACACTATTCCTCGAGAGAATGATCAATCCCCTGGTACTTGCCACTACACTATACTACAACGGTCAGGTACACAGCCTGGTGGGGATTGCAAGCCTCTTGAGATACCTTGAGAGGTAAAACCTTTTGTGAGGGCGCAATCCCACGCATCAGAAATCAAGCATAAAAAGGTATATGCCAAAATAGGCTCGAATTCCTCACTTTTTCGGTGGTAATGATTATATAATGTGTAAATAATGTCATTTAATCCCGATTCAGATTTCTAACGATTGTTTGGATACGTTTTCTTATAAAACTCTTTATTATTATAAAATTTATTTATTTTATACCCTCGTAATCGGCGTACATATCTAAAATGTGTGTCAGTTTTTATTCAAATATACAACGATTTTTTAATATAAGCGGCGGTTTTATAAATTTTTATTCTTAACAGTTTATACTAATATAGTTCTTTCCTTTATTTTTCAAGTTTTCTTCCCCCCCCCCCCCATACTTAAATTAATCATTGTCCCTAATGCTTTAGAATTAAAAATAAACAAATTATGACGGGAAAAATAAAGATAACGGCACTTCCCGGGTATTCTTTGGTTTTTTCCCCGAGAAATCTCCAAGGTCTTGTCCACCTTTTGGACCAATTCTTTTTCAAGCACACACATTATGCAAAACATTTCCACAAAATGGTAATGTGTACTTATACACATTACATTAGTAATTAATAATAATAATAATATGAAATTGTTTTTGTTTCATGTTTTGGTGGTGCCATGGTTGTGAGAGGTACGGTGGTGCAATTGTTTTGAGTGGGTACCAACAGAGGTACCCAATTACAGACCATTCAAATATTGTTTAAAAACAAGTTTTGAAATTGTTTGAAGTAAGACCAACATACTGGTCTACCATCATCAAATCAGTCAACAAACCCAGACAACAACCCTGCCGTGCAAATCATCCAAGCACGGTGGTCTTCAACCCTGCATATCACCATTATTACTGCTGCTACTTCCAATTTCTTCACTTCCACTACCATCAGTGCTTCCACTCTCACTGCCACTGTCATTACTCTCTTCTTCTTGTTCTTCTACTTCATCTTCCTGCTCAGCTATGCTAGGTGGACAATAATCACCCATTGTAATGTTGTGGGCCTTCCCCAATTCTTTTAACACTAAAGCATACCTGTCAGAATGGTACAAGATCCTAGCAACCTTCCTCTCCATCAAGTCCATCTTTGACTCCATTCTTTCAATTTTCTCCATAACATTATTCCCTCTTGCTCTAGGCTGTGGTGGTGGTTATGGCCTCACAGCTTCTGCCCCATCAACATCAGGCTTCAATTTGCCTCTATCATCTAACAAATCTCTCAAAGTGACATGGTCAAAGGCCTTGAAAGCTGTTAGTGCAGAGTAGGTGGCCATGTTTTCTTCAGTGAACACATTCAATCCTTTAGCCAACCTTGTGATTAGATGACCATAAACCAAGTCACTATCACTCTGGCTCCCTTTTCCTTTTTTCTTCAACCAATGTGCCACAACCCAAGCCACATTTGCATACTCACCCATATTTTTCTTTTCAAACAAGCTCAATAGCCAGCATTCCAGCCTTTGTATCTTATCAAATCCAGTAGTTCTCTGACAAAGCAAATAAACAATCATTTTTTGTAGAACCATCAAAATGTTCCTCCAAATTGTGTTGACCTTACTCTTTGACAAAATCAAACTATCTTCAGTACTCACCCTGGTCCAAAACTCATTCCAAGCAGAGTTTGTTATTTTGGTCTCATTCCTAACACCTCCTTTGAAATATTCCTCAAAATACTCATCCTCCAAAACCTCTTCTGCGTACAACCCTAAAGCTACACCAAAACTAGCCAGTGTCATTGAGTGCTTCCTTCCTCCCAATCTAAATAAAATACTATTCTCAGTCATTATTTTGTCATCACATATTGTCTCATCAAAACTAAAAGTAGAATAAAACTCCAAACACAATTCCTTATACACATTCTCACTGATGTCAAAAAATCACCTCCAGGCTTCTGAAACAAATAACACTTCATCATCATCTTATGCATTCACTAACTTAATAGTCAACATCTCCTCTATCTCCTTTGCACAACCAACATTATTCAAAACCTCCCAGTTAAGCAGATATGGGGTGTATGGCCTTTTTTGGTACAGAGTGCTCAAAACTTTGTTGTAATCCCTCCTAGCCTCAGTTTTGCAAGTCTTCCAAAGCAAATGAGGATGGGAGACCACTGGCATTAATGCTTCTTTAACAGATATTGAGCCTCTCTTCCTTTTAGATTGTCTTGGCTTAGAAGATACAGCCTCAGCATCATACTCTGTACTTTTAGTCTTCAAACATTCACAATTAAACAACATTAGCTGTTAGAAAACACAAACACTCAATGTGTAATCAATTAAGCAAGTTTTAACTATTCGGTGTTCAAATATTTCCAGAAAAGCAGCGGTTTAAATTATAAAACCGGCGGTTACATGACAAAATAGCAAAAATACTCAGCGGTTTTTATAAAAACTCCACGGTCTTGGCCATAAGACCGGCGGTTTTATTGCTCTGCACACTCAGTGCTCTGTTCTTATATCAAAAACCATTTTCATAGCTAAATAATCATCTCAGTCTCATCCTCTTACTACCCTTACACCATATAAGCAATCATAAGTTTATATCCAAGCATAATAGTTCAATTATTAACCTGTTAAAGCATCATATATCAATTTTATCATATATCAAAGGCAACTCTTCAAAATTCCTCTTAAAATCTATTAAATCATGCTTTAGTTCATCTTAAAATCATGTCATATGTCTTAAGTAATTACATTGTACTATAAGCATAGGCAGTCACTAGTCTTAGGTTAAAGATAACCCTAAATCAATAGTGATCAAAATTCTATAACCAGGCAAGGGGCAAATTTAATAATCATATAAGATAACACATAATCAAGCATTAAACACCCATAATTCAGATTATCATAGCAAACCCTAAGTTTTTAGTCGTAAAAACCCTAAGAAAATTTTCAAAAGATCAACACAAGTGTAAACTTACCCTCATTGTGTTGAAAGTTTGGTATGGAAAATGATCTCAGAATAGTGAAAAAGCATCGGTTTTGGTTGCTATGTGTGTTTAAAGTGTGTTTTTATTTTTAGCGCGTATGTTAAAAATGATATGTGTTCAAGTTATAAAAGCTTCCCTCGTTAAAAGTGCGGCGATCTTAGTTAAAAGATCGGCGGTTTTTCTCTTCAAATTTCTTAACGGTCTGCTATGAACTTCCAAAAGTGGTGAGAATCAAAACTATAAAAACTATAACAATCATAGAAATATGTACAATAGATATTCATTCATCTCTTATCAGAGGGATAATCATCAAGCATAAGCTTGAGATACTGTTTTATTCAAAATATGAAAAATAACATAGAAAATAAGAAATAAGAAAGGAGTATTGTTTCAACTCCATTTTGTATCACTCTTGTTGTTTCATGTAGTGAAATGGTCTGGTGACATGATGTCACTCAGCTTGTAGGAACCAGATGGCTTCCTTTTGGTGTCAAGAGAAGTATCAGATGTTGTTGGAATTTCTTCCTTATTAGGACCAACTTCTCATTCCTCATTAACTTCTGCCCATAAAGTGATTTCTCTATATTGGTAATTAATCATGCTTCTGGTGTGTTCCATGAATGTTCTTCCTAATATCACATCAGGTTCTACATCATCTTCAACAAGGTTAACATAAAACTCTATTTCATAGCTTTTGGTTTTTTCAATGTAATCTTCCATAGTTTCTCCTACCAGTTTCATAGACAACTTCTTATCAATTTTCTTATCCTCATTTTCCAAAACCTCATATTTTAAATCAGGTTTAACCACATATTCTTGGGAAATGAAGTTCTTATCTTGGTCAAGGTCTAGAATTCCATCAGAGACAAACAATCCCTCAATATAGCATGGTGTTACATATTTTTCCCCAATTTCACTTCCATTTCCAATCCTATGAAGTAAAGATACCTTAGTTTTCTTATTCATCTCAAGGGCATAAGGATTCATTCTCCAGAAACTCTTTCCAAGTACATTAATGTCCGGGTGAATGGTTAGCAAACCTTTGGAAAAGTTTATAATTCCATTTGTCTATTCTAGAAAATTTCTCCCTAAGATTACACTATGTTCCCATTCACTATCATTGGGGTTAACATCAATTCAACAAAGAATATATCTCTATTCATCTACACCAGCAATCTCTTGGTGATCTCCTTCCTACCATTCTCATTTTCCTCAATGCTCACCCCTAGTTTCTTCACCGAGTCTTTTGATATTAGACACCTGCTATAATCCAAATCAGCCACAGCATCATGAGCATAATTGTTCTCAATAAAGCAAGGAGTGATAAATTTCATATAACATTCCTCAGTTTCCATTCTATTAAAAGTGTAAATCCTTTATTCATTTTCCTTGTTATCAGCTGTAACCTCAAAAGTAATTTCTCCCAGCCAAGTTTTCTTGCTTTCCACTTGGTTTTTTTCATCAGTCATGATTCCTAAGTCCGAATTGTTTTGACTCATGACTAAAATAGCTAAAATGTGCAAAAACATCAAATGAAACATTAATAGGTTAGTCAAATAAGTTATAAGCACATATTCATACTCCAATAATCTCATATAACTTATGTATGTCAAGATATGCATTTGTTTTATCATCATAGAAGAGAAACAAGTCTTATGTAAAGATTTTTGCAAATAAGTTTGGCGTACTTTAAGAAAAGTGTGGCGATTATGCAATTTTCTAACCGTTTTATATGAATTTTTCCAGAAATACGGCGGTCTTAGGAATAAAACTGGCGTGTTTCTGAGTTTTATGAGTTCATCACAAGAGATATAACAATTCATAAACTCAGATAATAGTTCAAAACGTATTGCAATTATCATATCATTTATAAGAGCAATCCAATATAACATTTTCAAGCAAACAACTAGAAAATAAAAGCAAAATATTTTGGTGATTTTCATTTTAATGTGCAATTTATACTTATGTTGTAATTCAGATAGTAATAACAAAGAAAAATGAATCTTATGTTCTCAAAACCTGGATAAAGCATTATACAAGTTTGTTTTGGGGGTTTCTGAAATCAAATCCAATTGTTTCTTCAAATGTACTGAAAATGCGGCGGTTTTATATGAAAAACCGGTGTTCTTTGTTTCTCAGAGTCCAAATTCTTTAAAATTTTTATAATAAAAATTTGTATTAAGTAATTAGAAACAACATAAGATTAAATTAACATCCGCGGCAACGGCACCAAAAACTTTGATGCGTTTCGAAAGCTTTAAATTTATAAGACAAGTTTCACCATTTCCTTAATACACAAAACACATGGGTAAAAGTATAACCCCCGTTAATAGTAAAGGATGTAGGTAAGACCAGGTCGTCCCAAGAGAGGTAATGGTTCCTTATGCTAGCTATGATTAACAAAATTAGATTCCAATTAGTGTCACTTATCACTAAAATCGTTTTTATTGGATTTAAGATTTTTGTATTGTTTCTCCCAATTGATTTAAAAGTATATTTATTCAAGGTTGAACACATGAGAATCATAAGCAATAGTATAACAGAAATAACATGGACAAAGCTTAGAAGTAAAGCATGATGGTTGATCATGTAAACTAGTATATGTATTCTATGTAAAAGAATCTCCTTTCGGCCTTTGATTCTATAAACACAGAATGCATAAAGAGAGGTCAAAGTATGAAGTATAAAGTATGCATTTCCTCTAGTCAATTCGTTAGACATGAGACTAGTCTTTAAACGTGTCATAGTCAAGGTTATCATTTGTTTTACTAAGCAATTCTCACAAGCATAGGAATGATTTGTTATAGACAGACAATTCATAATATAGCCAACATGATTAAATCTTTCGACCTTTAAGCAATCACAATGACCAATCAAGACAAATGATAATAGACTAAACAATGGCATATCAAATGCATATGATAGATTCAATATTCATGATACAATTCTCATAATAATCATGGCAGAAGTGCCTCGAATAAATATAAAGTTAGTACTCCATACTTAAAGTAAAGTAAAACATGTAAACAAGTATTATCATCATAACAACGAATGTTTACGAAAGATTCTCGTGCTCCAAGGTGTTTCTCCAGGTATGGTAGTGTCTCCAACTCTTTAGCTAGTGGTTTTGGTGCAAACCACTACTAAACTGCTTCTTAGTGATCAAGATATTATTCTTGATTGAGGTGTGTCTATATCTTTGATTTGGACCTCTATTTATAGTGCAAAGACAACCCTAATACGTCCCTGGTGAGTAATGACAAGCAAATGATCGGCCTCTTCATTGATGTGGCTCATTAATGTAGAAATGCATAACTGTCATTAGAAGTGCGCCGCACAATTGGTGTAAAACCGGCGGACTTCTCTGTTACGTAATTGGCGCTCTTTCTGCATACAACCGGTGCTTGATTGTTTGACTCGTGTTTGTATAGTTGACAAAAGGTGCATTTAAGTGGTACGCTTTCTCCATAAGATCGGCCTGCTTTTGTTCAAACTAATAATAATTATCTTGAGTTATTCATTTCCTATGCTTCTTGCATCATTTCACCAATCTCCAACCCTACACAATCATTCATGTATTAAGTACCAAAATTCCTAATAATAAGTTTATTTTCTATATAATTTACATAATATCGATGGTATAAATATGTATAATACGAGACTCATCAGTTATCCTACTGCCTCTTCTCATATAGCAAATCCTAACTACACGAATGTAGTCTTACTAGCGGCCTCGAGATGCATCACAAAAGCAAGTTCTAAAATCTATATACTATCAATAAACTCATAAGCATCAAAAGGAATACTTTTTCCTAAAGATCTAAATGCGAACTGATGCGTGGAATTGCGCCCTCGCAAAAGGTTTTACCTCTCAAGGGATCTTGAGAAGCTTGCAATCCCCACCAGGCAGTGTACCTGTTCGTTGTAGTACAATATAGTGAAAAGTACCGGGGGATTGATCGTTCAACTCTAGGATTAGTGTTCGCTAGGGTTAAAATTCTACTAAACTAGGTCTAGGGGTGAGGGATGATTCTTTTTTGTACTTTTATATTTTAAGGAAAGCAAGTAAAAATCTCGGGTTTTGAAGGAGTGGGCGGAAATAGTTGCTAGTCAACTAACCCAATTAACTAAATATGCAATCAAAATGAAATAAACTAAACTTAAACTAATTTGTGGTGTAAACAATAATGAGAGAAAGTGTGTTTACTTAGATTTCATTACTCCCTAGATATCTTTTACCGGTTGATTAGCTTGTTACAATTGCATGGATGATGGGTTATATTCCTTAATACTAGTCGTAGGGCCGTGTACGACCTTTCCTAACTCAATAGGCTTCAACCTCAATCCTATGTCGAGCCGACTAAAAGCTCCTAACATGGTATCCCTGGAAGTTACCTAAGCATTAAATATAACCAAATAATCGTAGTACGCCTCCGATCATGTTTCTTAAGACGTTCAAGCAAGTTACCAAATGGAGGTCTACCAGTTTTCTTAAGCCTAACATCAAATTCATTCATCCACAACAATTATAAACAAATCATCAACCAATAATTAACATCTAGGTTTCATTACATCTAAGAAAACACGAAAGAAACCTAGCCTAGCATGTTAAAAAGAAGACAAGCGTAAGATATAATCAAACAACACATAGACATATTGAATGATTTGGTAAAGTACTTATCTTCAATTGAACATGGAAGAAACAAAGGGTTGAAACCCTTCAAAAGGCTGGAAAATTCGTCTAGGGTTTTATTCCCTCAAATTTGCACACAATGAATGAAAAATAGAAAACTATATATAGATTATACAATCTGACGGCTTCAAGAGTTAAGTCTGACGCCGTCAACTCACCGCCAAATTAAACTCGTATTGCCTAGATCCACTTCTGATGTCGTTTTCTGCACCTTTTCGCTCTAAAACGTCCAACATGCTTCCTTTTGTAAAATTCCTCTCTAAAGTACCTAAAATGACAAAAGAAACGATTTAGGGCAATATTTGATCAAATAATCTCGACTTTGGTCTTAAATGACCCCCGAAAAGCGGTACACTTTTCGCTTCATCACGAACATCACATATTTGGGGTGGAAATTTTTGAGTGGTACGGTTTGTGTGATAGCTATATAATTCATATCCATAAGACGCTTATTAAAACTAAAGTTTCACTTCTATATGTTGTAGAAAATTTTAAATTTGGTGCCAAATTTGCCATAACAAGTATTTCTTTTAGTTTTATTACATATTTAATCTAAAACAAAACAAAAATCAAATAGAGTTACAGTTTATAAGGTATCCCATTTTACCTTCCCTACACTTAAACCGAACATTGTCCCCAATTTTCCTAAAAAGCAATAAAGTATGATAAAAGAGAAAGAAAGAAATTAGTACTAGCCAGATTTGCTCGGCATGGACGATATGGAACATTGTTAAATCCTCCTACAAGAAAACGAAAATGATAAGCTTCACTTCCGATGTATGTTTCATCTTCTTGTCCAATATAACCTGTAATTAACTAAGAAACAAAACACAAAACCTCGCATAACATTGGCGGTAAAATGTACATATCTAAAAATTAAATTATAGAAAGCAATATATGATATAATGCTTGCAAAATAAATGTTTACATATTCTTGAAAATTTAAAAATTTTGGAATTTTTCAAAAATATAGGATTTCAAGCAGAAAAACAAAATTCTAGAAAACTGTGCAGCTACAGTATCTGACGTCGTCAGGTTGTAAATCCTGATGACGTCAGTACTGATCTGATAGAATTTTTACGTTTTGTTTCTAGAAAATGTCTAATAATTAAAAACTGAAAATTCTGTAAAATATTCATTGTGACTCGATACAAGCATTTGACTCAAACAAACACACTAATATATATATGCTAAATCAATATTTTTTATTGTTCATGTCGAATCTGTTTTTAAAAACAAATATGGTCTTCCTGACACTTATCTTTTTGTAAAATACCTTTATATGTGATTAAGACAAAGTTAAAAACAAAATAACACATTTTCACAAAATATTCAAAACATGAAAATTAAACAATTATGATTAAGCATATATGACACAAACAAACAAATAAAATAAAAACAACAAACAATTAAAAACATGGATTGCCTCCCAAGAAGCGCTTGTTTTTGTTTGAGTCACGAGCCTGACTTTACCCTTATTTAGCAGATAAAGGGGGTTTTCCCTACACTTAAGATTAAGTGCGGGTGATGGAAGCGATACACACCCTTAGGGTGGAAATATCTCACATTAAGTGAATGTGGTATTTGAGAGGGGAAAGAGTCTACCACCTTCATTTTTGGGTTACCCGAATCCTTTGGTTTGATGGGTGGATTTGAAGTTAGAAGAGTTTTATTACAAAGATTTGAGCTTTTTTCATTTTCATAAATAGTATGCTCCAACGGTTCTTCATCCATTCCTGTTCCCATCTTTTTTATTTCAGCGTCATCTTTGTCTTCATACTCAAACTTAATTTCATCGAAGAAGTGGAGTGTTGGCATTTTGAAGTTGGAATGTTGGAAAGAGGTTTTACGGATAATGGGTTCGGTTTTAGAAATCATCGAGACCCTATGCATTAAGGTTGGTTTGAGTGATTCAAAGGTTATAGTGTAGGCATGAGATGGAAATTTAGTAGTCTTTTCGAGTTCTATGGAATGAGCTTGTTCAACTCTCCTATTCTCCATCATTTCTTTCAAAATAATAATTAAGTTATCAGCGAGTTTCATGAAAACCTCCTTTGTTCCCCTCATACAATCTTTCAACTTCTTGATTTGATCCTCCTGATCAATAATAAAATTCAGCATTAACCCTTCAAACGCTTCCTGACGTGGTCTCTCGGGAGACACAAATCCTCCATTTGGGCTCATGATTCCACAAAGGGTATCTTTGTGCTTATTGACTAACATCTCACTCCTCATCAAACTTTCAATTTGACTCTCCATGCTTGCTAAAAATTGTTTCGAAGTGGCGTTTATGTAGTCGAGACTTCCTTTTTTAGGAAAGATTGGGTCATCCCATTCTTCATCTTCATATTGGGTTAATGTGACAACCGTGGTTTTAGCAGGTCAGTTTGACTGATAGTCTTGACTCGGTTGACGTTTGTTTGGTGTGTCTTAGGTGTTTGAAGTGATATAGGAGAGTTTTAGCATTAAATACCTTTGCGTAAATGGTTTTATTGTGATTTGGAAAGTTTGGAAATTGAGAAAGTTCATTTTGATCACCTTTGTGGTGTAGAAATGACTTGTGTAGTTTTGGTGTTTTTGTGTTTTTGCGTAACAAGTATTCGTTCAAGTATTTGAGCGTTAGCAAGTTACGAGGAGTTTGTTTTTATGAGTTATATTTCAAAAATAATGTGAAATTCTATTTTTGGAAACTTTGTTTTGAAAATGATAATTTTTTCGGTTGTCGTAAAATTTAGGTTTATCGCGTAAGGCGTTAGTTATCGTTACGGGTTGTTATAAAATATCAAAAGTATGAGGTTTTGAGTGTAATAATTTAATTTAATAAAAAATATATAAAATATATATATGATATATAAAAATCGGCTGAATAGAGAAAAACAAGGGAAAAGAAAACCCAATTTGAGCCCAAATACAATTCCTAGCAATACGGAATCGTAGTTCAACCCAAACAAGCCCAACCCCCAACCCATATAACCCCATGAACGACCCATAACCCTCATTCTCTGTAAATTATGATCGACTAAGCTAAGGAGAAAGAAAAAAAAAATTAGGGTTTTGTTTTTGAAGCCAAAAATCAAGATCGAGGTATAGTTTTGATGCTAGTTTTCATTCAATTAATTAGTTATTAATCTAATTCATGTAATATTAATTGTGATGGATCTAGGGTTTGTAAACTTCTGTAAATTAATGATGTTAAACATTTTAGGATCATTAGTTAATAATAGTATGATGATTAGTGAAGGAGATTTGGTTATAAAACATGTTAAACATTGAGTTAGGGTTTGGACAGAAAACTAGTGCGGTAAAGATGTGAGTGTATTTAATAGATGGTGATGAGTTAGATCACGAATTTTTGGTCTAAATTGAATTTTAATGAAAGAGATTTTCAAAAAGTCCAGCCACGATTGATTTTAAGGTCGGGAAGTTGGTCTTTTGATTTTTCTTTGTTAAGGTGTCAAAGCTGTCAAACCGGGACAGAATTTGGGTAAAAGTTTGATAGTGAATTGTGGTTGTAAAAGTGTCATTTAGACTAGCCCTTATGGAATAGTTAAGTCTTAGGTTATCTTAGACTACCACGAAAAGGATTCACGATAAAAACTTGTAGAAGTATTTTATGTTAATTAAAACTTTTTAGTGTGCGTTCAGATCTGAATTTGGATAGTTGACAAGTTTGATTTTCTTTTGAGTACTTGTGTGTGTGTTATTGGTCCATGGCCTTCTGGGATTAGCTTGTATGCTTATGAGAGACCATGCTAAATTTTTGGTGTGAGTTTTTGAGCTTTATTTGTCATGATTTCATGTGGGCGAATGTACCCAAAAATTCTGCATTTTCTTATGTTAAAAGTGCAAGGGATTTAGTGAGTGTTAGATTATGGTAATGGTTAGTATGGTGTCTAGGAGATCCATGGTAGGTCATATTAGTCTTAGACATCCATCATATGTGTATTACATGGGTTGTAGCTTTTAGCTTGACCTTGTGTAACATGGATTTATTTGTGTTGCTTAGATTTGTGATTTGTGTTGTGGAAGCTGCAAGGTTTGAGGTGAGTTCATAGTCCCATATTTTTACCTTGTTTTAAACTTGGGATGGGAATGATGCTTGTCTTAAATATTTAAGTTACTGTGATTATGTGTGTGTCAAAACATCTTGGACTTATAATGTTATCGTATGCATGCTATGTGTGATTATTTGCTTGTGTGTATATATATGTGATTCGATTAGGAGGATGCTTATCCTGTTGCTCGCGCATGCGACCTAATTGATGTTGTAATCATTGTGGGATCAGAGGACACGAGCTGTCTTGTTGTAATCATTGTGGGATCGGAGGACATGAGCCGTCCTGTTGTAATCATTGTGGGGTCGGAGGACACGAGCCGTCCTGTTGTTGCCTTTGTGTGTGATTATTGACTTCCAAATACATGTAGCTATATGATAACTATAATTTATTTGTCCAGCTATCTTTTATGATGTAACAACCGTCGTTTTAGCAGGTCAGTTTGACTGATAGTCTTGACTCGGTTGACATTTGTTTGGTGTGTCTTAGGTGTTTGAAGTGATATAGGTGAGTTTTAGCATTAAATCCCTTTGCGTAAATGGTTTTATTGTGATTTGAAAAGTTTGGAATTTGGGAAAGTTCATTTTGATCACTTTTGTGATGTAGAAATGACTTGTGTAGTTTTGGTGTTTTTGTGTTTTTGCGTAACAAGTCTTCGTTCAAGTATTTGAGCGTTAGCAAGTTACGAGGAGTTTGTTTTTATGAGTTATATTTCAAAAAGAGTGTGAAATTCAATTTTTCGAAACTTTGTTTTGAAAATGATAATTTTTCCGGTTGTCGTAAAATTTAGGTTTATCGCATAAGGCGTTATTTATCGTTACGGGTTGTTATAAAATATCAAAAGTATGAGGTTTTGAGTGTAATAATTTAATTTAATAAAAAAATATATAAAACATATATATGATATATAAAAATCAGCTGAATAGAGAAAAACAAGGGAAAAGAAAACCAAATTTGAGCCCAAATACAATTCCAAGCAATAAGGAATCCTAGTCTAACCCAAACAAACCCAACCCCCAACCCATATAACCCCATGAACGACCCATAACCCTCATTCTCTGCAAATTATGATCGACTAAGCTAAGGAGAAAGAAGAAAAAAATTAGGGTTTTGTTTTTGAAGCCAAAAACCAAGATCGAGGTGTAGTTTTGATGCTAGTTTTCATTCAATTAATTAGTTATTAATCTAATTCATGTAATATTAATTATGATGGATCTAGGGTTTATAAACTTCTGTAAATTAATGATGTTAAACATTTTAGGATCATTAGTTAATAATAGTATGATGATTAGTGAAGGAGATTTGGTTATAAAACATGTTAAACATTGAGTTAGGGTTTGGACAGAAAACTAGTGCTATAAAGATGTGAGTGTATTTAATAGATGGTGATGAGTTAGATCAAGAATTTTTGGTCTAAATTGAAATTTAATGAAAGAACTTTCCAAAAAGTCCAGCCACGATTGATTTCAAGGTCGGGAAGTTGGTCTTTTGATTTTTCTTTGTTAAGGTGTCAAAGCTGTCAAACCGGGACAGAATTTTGGTAAAAGTTTGATAGTGAATTGTGGTTGTAAAAGTGTCATTTAGACTAGCCCTTCTGGAATAGTTAATTCTTAGGTTATCTTAGACTACCACGAAAAGGATTCGCGATAAAAACTTGTAGAAGTATTTTATGTTAATTAAAACTTTTTGGTGTGCGTTCAGATCCGAATTTGGATAGTTGACAAGTTTGATTTTGTTTTGAGTACTTGTGTGTGTTATTGGTCCATGGCTTTCTAGGATTAACTTGTATGCTTATGAGAGACCATGGTAAATTTTTGGTGTAAGTTTTTGAGCTTTATTTGTCATGATTTCATGTGGGCGAATGTACCCAAAAATTCTGCGTTCTCTGATTTTAAAAGTGCAAGAGATTTAGTGAGTGTTATATTATGGTAAAGGTTAGTATGGTGTCTAGGAGATCCGTGGTGGGTCATATGAGTCTTAGACATCCATCATATGTGTATTACATGGGTTGTAGCTTTTAGCTTGACCTTGTGTAACGTGGATTTATTTGTGTTGTTTAGATTTATGATTTGTGTTGTGGAAGCTGCAAGGTTTGAGGTGAGTTCATAGTCCCATATTTTTACCTTGTTTTAAACTTGGGATGGCAATGATGCTTGTCTTAAATGTTTAAGTTATTGTGATTATGTGTGTTAAAAGAGCTTAGACTTATAATGTTATCGTATGCATGCTATGTGTGATTATTTGCTTGTGTGGATATATATGTGATTCGATTAGGAGGATGCTTATCATGTTGCTCGCGCATGCGACCTAATTGATGTTGTAATCATTGTGGGATCGGAGGACACGAGCCGTCCTGTTGTAATCATTGTGGGATCGGAGGACACGAGCCGTCCTGTTGTAATCATTATGGGGTCAGAGGACACGAGCCGTCCTGTTGTTGCCTTTGTGTGTGATTATTGACTTGCAAATACATGTAGCTATATGATAACTATAATTTATTTGTCCAGCTATGTTTTATGATCACAGTGAACTGGTTGCCTTGAGAGTGTAAGTGTGTCTAAACCTATGAATCTCACCAACATTATGTTGACGTTTTAAGCATCATTTTCAGGTGAGCATTCTAAGGCTATGATAGAAGGAAGTGATTAGACAAGACCTTAATTGCATTGAAAGTGGTTTATCTGTGCGTTTGGAGTTTATCATGTTGTTTTTTTTTCGGGTATTGTTATGACACTTTGTGTCTATACCTTGCCATTTTGTTGCATGTAGTTGTTCTCTATATAGACACCATGTGTTGTGACGATATCCATGAAGTTACACCCTCGCGTTTCCGCCTTGGCGAGGTGTGACAGTTAAAGCCTCGATGGTTTCCCATGATTCTTTGTCACTTAATTTGCTAAGTTTCCCGCCTGCTGCATAATCAATGGCTCTTTGGGTGGCGTAGTCGATACGATCGTAAAATATTTGAACTTAAAGCCAAAGATTGATGCCGTTATGAGGGAATTTTTGGAGTAAGTCCTTGAAGCGAGTCCACGCATTGTAGAGGGATTCATCCTGACGTTGTTGGAACATCAAAATGTCATTACGAAGTTTACTAGTTCTTCCCTGTGGGAAAAATTAAGCGAGGAATCGATTGGTGAGATCATCCCAAGAGCTGATGTATCCCACGTGTAAACGCTCAAGCCATATATTAGCTTGGTCACGTAGAGAGAGTTTGAAGAGACGTAAGCGTGTCATCTCTTAAGTTTCAATATCAAGGTCTATGGAATCAATGATTTTAAGGAAATCCTTGAGATGTTGGTTTGGATCTTCGGAACGAAGTCCATAGAATGCACATCCGCTTTGCACCAACCGGATGGTGTCGGATCACAAGGGAGACACATTGGCTCTTTAGGGTAGCTCAATGGTGTTTCGATAGCCTTGGTGGCTAGGTCGGTAGTATTCACCTAAAGTGCGGGATCTAGGTTATTCGAGTGTGTCTTGGTGGTTATTGCGGCTGGAGAATGGGATTGAAGATTCCGTCATTTACCATGATGGTAAATGAGGAGAATTACAAACAAAAGCATGAAGAAAAGATAGACTGCAAGAAAGCTAATAAAAGAAAATAAAAAACCTCGCTTGTTAGGAATTTAGTGAGTAGGCCTAAACGAGATAGAAATCAAACCTAAGAAATAACTATTCCTCGGAAGTCGCGCCAAAAACTTGATGCGAGATATTGCAACCTCACAAGGAGTTTTACTTCTCGAGGGATCTCAAGAAGTTTTTCAATCCTCCAAGCAGTGTACCAGACTGTTGTAGTGTAGTAGTATAGGTAAATCCGGAGGATTGATTGTTCTCTAGAGGAATAGTGTTGTTAGGTTGAAGTGTATGTCGATTTAAGCCTAAAGGTGGGGGATGATTCTTTTTGTGTTTTAATATTTCTTAGAAAGCAAATTAAAGATCTCGGTTTTGGAGGTAGGGGCAGAATTAGTTGTTAAGCACCTAACCCAAAAACTAATTTTATAAAACAAAAGTTAAAATGACAAGAAAAGTAAATTTGGTGAACTTCTTATGGTGAGAAAAATGTGTTTACTTAGATTTCACTATTCCCTAGTTATCTTTTATTAAATTGTTGAATTTTCACGTCGTTTGTTTTAGTTGAAGCGTTGTATTCCTTAATATCAGTCGTGTGGGTGTGCTACATTCCCCAACTCTATGAATATCAATTTCTCTTACAACCTTAAGTTAATTAAGCAATCATAGGATCATCAACATCAATTCATGCAGTAAATACAATGAGAAAAACCAATAGTGCACCTACGGTTACGTTTTCTAAGACATCAAGCTAGTTACATAAAGAAGTCATCCAATTTTCTTATCCTAACGTGAAGCAATCAACTAAACAATAGACAACGCATCAATAATTAATAACTAGGTTTCGTAATATCTAAGCAAAAACAAAGGAATTTAAGCTAGCATGTTAAAGAGAAGAGAAGATAAACACATAATCAAACAACACATAGATATATTGAATGATTAAAGGAATACTTAACTTCAATGAAACATATATGAAAAGTGGCTGTAAAAGCCTTACAAGAACTGCAAAATTCATTTAGGGTTTTGGTCTCCAAAAGTGTCACACTTAATGAATAAAAATCAAAAACTATATATAGATTTACAGAGTTGACGGCGTCAGGTTATAGGTCCTGACAATGTCAGACCGCCGTGTTTAAGGTTTCGTCTTGTGCAAGTAGCTGCTCTGACGCTGTCGCTCTTTAGCTTCTAACGCTGTTAGCTTATGGCTGACGTTGTCCCTTTGTAACCTTTCTGAGCCATTTCTAACCAACTTAAAACCTGATTCCCTTATTTGAAATACACCCAAAGCAGTCAGGTTATAATTCTCCAAATTTTTCTGAAGCGACGTATGTAAAATCTTCCAGCTCCAAATCATCAAGTGACGGCGTCACAAGGTGTAACGTGACGCCTTCAGGCTTTAATTCTGACGTTTTTTTTCACGACTTTGTTATTTTCTTCACTTTTTCGTCCAAAAGTATCCAAAAAGTGCCAAATTCCAGAATTCGCGTTCCAAGTACCTAAAATGCAATAAGAAACGATTTGAGGCAATATCTGATCATATAAACTAGATTTTACGCTTACATGACCCTTTTAAAAGGTATCAAATAAATTCTTATCACTAACACACCTAATCACGACTCACATGTAAGTCGGATACACAAATTTACAATATGAACAACGGGAGAGTTTGGGGGAAGAAGAGAATCGTAAGACAAGTTACGTGTGCATGATGACCAATCTATAACACTTCGTTTCTTGATGAATATGAGCGTTCTTCTCTTGTACTTTTATATAGAGGGTAACGGGATCACTTATAAACACATATCAACACGTTATAGTGATCAAAGAAGAGAGGAAGAAAGACCAAAGAGTTTTTGTGTCAAGAGGGTTAGTGTTTCTAGGAAAACAATGCAGTAATTATGGGCACCAGGAGGAGCAGGGGACGGTCCCTCAAAGCTGGACGGTCCAGTATATATAAGGGACCGTCGCCATGTTTACGGGACCGTCCCAACATACGCTCCTATTTTTGTCTTGATGTGGTGATAGTTTATCTAGTGAAAAACTTATCTGATTTGAGCACGAAAACTAGCTATTGGGAGTTTTGAAATTCAAATTTATTTTCCTTAATAAAACATTTCTTTATAATTACAAAAATACTTTTGTAAAAATGATTTGTCACATAAAAATGTGAAGTTTTGAGCAAATAAATTCTTTGATCACTTTACTAATGTCGGTATTATGTTTGTTCATACCTGAAGTGATGTTGTAGTCGGTACGTTGTTGAAACGATTTTCCTCGATTAAAAACTTATCATATATAGTTTTACATATCGTGTTTTTATATTTTGTGATTATCAAAACGTATAGAGAACGAAAAATGCAAATAACGTTTTTGACATTATTTGTATTAACAGGTGTGTAAATCAAATGGCATTCGAGCCTGATGGGATAGTGTTTGGGCCATATTGAAGGAATACTTTTCAGGGGAACGGTTGGTCTTTTGGTGTTGCCAAGCAATGAGCTTTAGCGTTTGCCTATTTGTATCATTTTATGTTTTAATGACACTTCTTTGTGACAATGAATGTTTTGCATGGGCTTTTATTTCATGAATAGGTTTATTGTACTCTTGAAGGTTTTCTTATGTTTCCTAGAGATTTCCATGTTCATGTGTCAGCTGTCCTGGTTTTGCAACACCTTTGAGGGTGATGTCAAGTTGTTTAGGGTCAAGGTTAGGCTACTTAGTGTCGAGGTAAGCCGTTTGAGGTTGGTGTTAGGCCGCCTGGGACTGTTCCACGCTGTGTTTAGGTCTCGTCGAGTCGTGTTGCAGGTCTTTTTGTCGGGTGATAATGATAAAGTTAATAGGACTGGATAGTGGTCGCGCCATTGATTTATCGTGGTGAAAGTTTTTCAGATGAACTAGAAAGCGAAGATAGTGGTTGATTTTAGATTTTTATGCAGGGTGAAGTTTTTCATGTTTCGTAACGGAAAACAGGGTTTTAGCTTGTTGCCTGGAAATGAGGGTTTCATAGTGAAACCTTTGTTGCTTGGTAAGACAATCTTTTTCGGTGACAGAAAAGTAGATTTTGGGTTTTTAGACGCTAGGAAGGTGAAAACGGTTGACATTTTGTTTGGTTTTCTCGTGATAGAGAGGTTGATTTGGGTCGAAAAGGTCAAAATGGTTAACATTTTATTTGGTTCTCCGACGACGGGATATTTGAAAACTGGGTTTTCATGTGTCTGGAATTTAAAAACAACGAGCGTTTTTGGTTTTTTCGGTGAAAATAATTTTTTTCCCGGCTAACCGGATAAGGCAAAACATCGTGGCTATATATACCGTATAGAATGGATGGCGCCATGTTTACGTAAGATATGTATTGAGGATTTGGGGTTAGTCGATCTTTTGGTTTCCCAAATTCGGTAAGGACCTGAAGATACCGGAGTCACGAGTTAGGATAAAACTCACGAGTCGACTTAGTTTGAAGTGTGTGTTATTCGTGAGAGAATAATCAGTTAGCTTGAACTTAGGGCATTTCAGGGAAATGGCTTAGCATTTATATGGAAGCCCTTAGGGTTGTGACTAACCCATACAGACAATCCAATGGTCGAGGATGACCCGCGTGGTTGATGTGCGGATTGTGGTCTACACGAAAGTTTTACTTCTTAAGGGATCTTGAGAAGCTTACAATCCCCACCAGGCAATGTACCTAACTAATGCAGTATAGTAAAGTGGCAAGTACCGAGGGAATGATCGTTCTCCACAAAGAATAGTGTTCGTTAGGATTAAAATTACTCTAACTAGGTCTAGAGGTGAGGGATGATTCTTTTTGTATTTTTATATTTTATGGAAAGCAAATAAAATCTCGGGTTTTTGAAGAGTGGGCAGAATTAGTTGCTAGTCAACTAACCCAAATAACTACTAATGCAATAAAAATAAAATAACAATAAAAAAAAAATGTGAAACTATAAATGGAGAAAACGTGTTTACTTAGATTTCATTACTCTCTAGTTATCTTTTATTGATTGATAAGCTTGTTACAAATTGCGTGGGTGACGGGTTGCATTCCTTAATACCAATTGTGGGGCCGTGTACGATCTTCCCCAACTCTGTAAGCTTCTATCTCTTCCTATGACGACACGTTAAGTCTCCTTACCATGGCCTCCTTAATAGTCACTTATGCATTAAATACAACAATTAAAATCGTAGTACACATCCGATTCATGTTTCTAAAGATGTTCAAGCAAGTTACCGAATAGGAGATTAGCCAGTTTTCTTAAGCCTAACATCAATTAACAATCACCCAACAACAATTAATAACCAACAATCAACCAATAATCAATAACTAGGTTTCACTGCATCTAAGCAAACACAAATAAACCTAGTCTAGCATGTTAAAAGAAAGACAAGCGTAAGATAGAATCAAACAACACATAGACATATTGAATGATTGATACATTACTTATCTTCAATTAAACATGGAATAGACAAGGGTATGAAACCCTTAAAAACTTCTGAAATTCGACCTAGGGTTTGTGTGACAAAGTTCCTCTCCAAAGTTGCACCTTAATGAATGAAAAATCTAAAACTATATACAGATTTACAAGGGTGATGGCGTCACCTTTTGATGGTTGACGCCGTCATCTCGCTGTGGCTAGGGTTTCTTGTCGTCCAATCCAACTTCTTGACGTTGTCTCGTTATATGGGTTCTGGGCCGTCACGCTTTAGAGTTACACGTGACGGCCTTCTTCAGGTAAATAGTGACGTCGTCATGTGTTAATGCCCAAAAAGTCTTCTTGCGCGTCAAGTGTAAAAGTAATTTCCACCTCTTGTCACAAAGGCTGACGCCGTCCCTTAGGAACAGGTGACGCCATCAGGTGTAATTTCCAGTTTGGATTCTTGACTTTGTCGTTTTCTTCACTTTATGCTCCAAAAACGTCCAAAATGCTATGTTTTCCAGAATTCTCTCCAAAAGTACCTAAAATGACAAAAGGAAAGATTTATGGTAATAATTGATCATATTATCACAACTTAAAGCTTAAATGACCCCTTAAAAGCGTAACAAATTTCACCTTATCAGTGGTGGTCATCAGGGGAAGGGACAAGTATGACATGTGGTGCGTCACCCTTGGTTGAACCGAGTGCATAGAGGGATCCATGCATGGTTGTAGCACTACCTCTCTATGAATGAGGTAACTATACGTGATGTCTGTTGCAACGACCCTGGCTTAGTCGTCAGGCGTGCCGTTTGCCTGGGCGTGTTCGCCAAGCATGGTTTACCTAACCGTAGCTTGGGAGAGTGCTTTCCAGGCCTGTCGCCAAATTTTAGCCTCAGTGGGCTCGTGTTACACCGATATAGAGTGTGTGGGTGTTAGCCGATTAGGCTGAAGCTCCCATACGATATCAAAAAAATAAAAATAAATAAATAAATCTTTATTTATAAACTTGTTGGCAGTGATATATACGCTTTCATTTTAAACATATTTTATATGTTATACATATATAACAATTATTATGATATCCATTACAATATGAGTTTATTTCTTGTATTCGTAATTATACATGAGATAAGGGGAATTTTTTGTTGAGGAGGATTTCTAGATGAGATCCAAAGAAATGATTGAGAAATAGTATAATCCAATAAAATCGCCTTCTTGGGGGGGGGGGGGGGGGGGAATTGAGAAGATCGACCTATTTCAAAAACTCCAAATAGACCATAAAAGAGTTCCCACAACCCCTTCCAAAAAGAGCTTCGCCTTATTTGATAGATGTTAAGAGTTGAGCCACGCAACCGACTCCGAGAAATTATCAAAAACATGAATATCTAGCCACAGAGCCCACAAGTCTTTAGCCATATCGCAAGAGAAGAAAATGTGATTAGCATATTCGACATCATCACAACAAAAGGAATAAGAGATTGAGCCAATGTCTACACCTTTTCTATCCAAATGCACCCTTGTCGGAAGTTTATTATTAATGGTTTGGAAATGTTATATATGAGTCTTTGATACTTAGTCTTAATTAGGTTTAACTTTAGTTAGATATCATAGTATAACTTGTAATAATATTTAAATAACTTTGTTTTGAAGTTAAATATTACGACAATTTATAAATTCATGGTTTTGTAAAGTCTAAGATTTTTCTATAAAGATTATACTAAATTATTCATACTTGTAGAGTTAGAATACTCGTGCAGACGCGAGTTTTTACATACTTTTTCATTATGTGTTAATATCGATTAATATTTTTTATAAATGTTTGTTGCATGGAGGATTTAACTTTGTTTAACTGGTATGGTGTTTAGGTTGATCTTGTTTAAATTTAACTATTGATATCATGTTTTAAACATTATGTGTCATTAGTAACACATAATTAAAAAAACTCTAAAATACATTCATGTGGTTTACCCAATTTCGTACTATACATCCCTCTCGAAAAAGTTGCAACATATACATCACATCGTTAGTAAAAGTTAACCAATATACACCCCTCTGTTAAAATAAGGACAAACGGCGCAAATAATTTCTTCATTATCTCCTAACAAGATAGAAAATATTCACACTGTTAGTCCTCTAAGTTAACTGTATTTGCACCGTTCGTTCTTTTTTTACGTTTTCGTCCATTTTTTACGTTTTCGTCCGCTTTTCTACATTTTCGTCTTTTTTTTTTACATTCTCATCTACTTTTTTTTACGTTTTAGTCCGCTTTTTTTACGTTTGCATCCAGTTTTTTACGTTTTCATCCGCTTTTTTACGTTTTCGTCTGTTTTCTTATGGTTTTATCTGTTTTTTACGTTTTCGTCCGTTGTTTTACGCTTTCATCTATTTTTTTACGTTTTCGTCTGATTTTTTACGTTTTCATCTGCTTTCTTATGTTTTTATCCGTTTTCGCCCCCTTTTTTATGTTTTCGCCCATTTTTTTGTGATTAGGTAAGTATACTAAAAGAAAACTTGACATTTGATAAAAAAAAAAAAAAAAAAAAATGTTTCTATATCGATTTTAAATCACGATTTTAACCCTTTTCTGGTCCAAATCATCAAAAGTGTAAAACACAAAAGTTGTCCGAAATGATGTTTTACATCAAGACTCATGAGATTTAAACATGAAAATGCAAAACAAGGGCTGTTTAATACCAAAACTTAAGCCATTTTTTTACCAAATTCATAACTTATAAACTCTTGTAAATTTTTTACTTGTGTAAATAATCAAACTTATTTGAAAAAATGGACAAAAACGAATAAAAATAGATTAAAATGTATGAAAACAAGAAAAAACTGATGAAACATGTAAAAACGGATGAAAACAGATAAAAACATGAGAAAAATGGACGAAAACGTAATTGTTTTCCTATAGTTTTCTCCTCTAAAGCATATACACTGGCCGGTGACCCCGATATGATATATAATGAATGAATGTTAACGAACAAAAAACGGCTTAAATTTTGGTAGTAAACAGCCCTTGTTTTTCATTTTCATGTTTAAATCTCATGAGTCTTGATGTAAAACATCATTCCAGACAACTTTTGTGTTTTACACTTCTGATAATTCGGACCAGAAAGGGGTCAAAATCGTGATTAAAATCGATAGAGAAACACTTTTATCAAATGTCAAGTTTTCTTTTAATATATTTACCTAATCACAAAAAAAGGGGGCGAAAATGTAAAAAGAATGGGCAAAACGGATAAAAATATAAGAAAGCAGACGAAAACATAAAAAAAAATTGATGAAAATGTAAAAAAAAAGACAAAAACGTAAAACAGCGGATGAAACCATAAAAAACGGACGAAAACGTAAAAAAGTGGACGAAAACACAAAAAAGGACTAACGATGCAAATACAGTTAACCTAGAGGACTAACGGTGTAAATATTTTTTATCTTGTTAGGAGATAACGGAGAAATGATTTGCGCCGTTTGTCCTTATTTTAATGGAGGGACGTATATAGTTTAACTTTTACTAACGGAGTGATGTATATGTTACAACTTTTTTGAGAATGATGTATGGTGCGAAATGAGGTAAATCACAGGGATGTATTTTAGAGTTTACTCTTTATATTTTATAGTAACCCGTGACGCCAGTCTTCAATTTTAATATTTATATTCATGTTAATAATAATTTTTGCCATATTTACTTTTTAAACCTCTGTACGCAGTGGGTTAAAATTATAAAGATGAATAACATAAGTCGTTAATGAATGCAGATAGTTAAAAAATATTTTTCCAAATATCATTATTTAGTCTCATAAAAAACGAATAGCATGAGTGAGTCATATATATATATATATATATATATATATATATATATATATATATATATATATATATATATATATATATATATATATATATATATATATATATATATATATATATATATATATAATATCGTGTATTCATTTACATATCACAGATCTCGTGCCTTCATTTTGATATTTATGATTTTGTGAAAATACATGTTGATGTTTATGACTTTGTGAAAATACATTAATTGAATATATAATCATAATGATATTTATAAATAACAAGAATATATATGTGTGTGTGTGTGTATATATATATATATATATATATATATATATATATATATATATATATATATATATATATAGGGGGCTTTTTTTTCAGAACCCTGTTAAGTGCGGGAACTGCGAGAACTCCAATTTTGCATTTGAAAACATGCGTGTTCATATAAAACATGTATGTTTTCTTACATACACATGCCTGCGTATTAAGGTGTATGTAAGAAAACATACATGTTTTATATGAACATGCATGTTTTCTAATGCATAATTGGAGTTCTCGTAGTTTCCGCATTTAACAGGGTTCTAAAAATAAAACCATTTTGCATTGCTCTATTGCACTTAACAGGTTTTTATATAAACATGTATTATGTGTATTAAGGTGTATGTAAGAAAACATACATTTTTATATGAACATGCATGTTTTCTAATGCAAAATTGGAGTTCTCGCAGTTCTCGCACTTAACAGGGTTCTGAAAATAAAGATATATATATATATATATATATATATATATATATATATATATATATATATATATATATATATATATATATATATATATATATATATATAGAGAGAGAGAGAGAGAGAGAGAGAGAGAGAGTTATGATCAAATAAGAAGAATAACAAAAATAGGAAAGATAGGAAGTAACCACAACCACATATTCTAGATGCACTAACAAAAATGGATGCATCTTCATTCAAATTTTCCCTCCCACATAAAAATGTGTGACTAGAATTACTTCTTACCCTTCTTATTTTAATTATTCTTCTTATTGAATCCCTACCCTATATATATATATATATATATATATATATATATATATATATATATATATATATAAAGTTTGATACTTTTTTAAGTTTTTCTTTACAAAACGACACACGTGTTTTATATATAATTGTTTTGTTTGATGAAATTTAGATTAATTTAAACAAATTGAAGCCAATTTTAACTTTTACTGACAAATAAAAATACTCAATTTTTGCCACGTGATAAATACGACAATCTTATTCGTCCAATTTCAATTGTTCAACATTATTTTTTTCACTTTTTGAAAATCTCTTAGTATTGGCAAGAGATAGTTTTTCATCCCAAAGAGTATACCAAATGACGTCCTAACATGTAAATTGAATACCTAAAACGTGCATCAATGCAATAATGCATTCGATAATTCAAAAGAGAGTATTCCCCACCGATGCAAAATTGGGTATGAGATCTTTATCGTATCTTTGACTCAACAATATGAATTTTACATCGTGTGAACTGTGGACGCATTATTTCAAGGACAACATAACATATTATTATACATGCATGAATATTAAAACCTTATAATAGTTGCTAGGATATGTAATTCTCGACTTAAAACTATTTATTAAAAATGACCTTTATAAGTTATTCAAAATAGTGACACGAAAACCATAAATTAGTTAAAAGAAATGATTATAAGAAATTACCATACTATTAAGAATGATTATAATGAGGAAATTGTAATTACACCTTTTGACTTAGTGACAATTGAGACATACAAGATGAATAACCTCCTAAAATAATCATTATCTCCTCTCAATTCTTAATTCCTTTCTCAATTTTGAAATTAAAATTTTGAAATTTAATTATGTAAAGGTTAATTATTTGCTTATGAAGTTAAGTCATGACAATAATTTGATAAGATGAATTCCACTAAACCAAGGTGTTTATGGGTCCTCTTGTCACATACCTGTTGGTGCATCATATCATAAACAGACTATTAAAACTTACTTTATTTTCTTATGTGATTTAGATATTATTATCTTACATATCACAGCATTTGTTTCTAGATTATAATATGTTTCGGTGTAAAGAAATTTGTTCATCATGATTCATATGAATAAGATATTCGTTGCAATTGTAAACGTTTTAATTTCATGTTAGAGTTTTGTGGTGTGTGAATGGTTATAATTCGGTAATCGATCTGAATCGTGTGATCACTTTCAGATTAAAGTATTTCGACTATATATGTTTCGGGTTTACAAAATTCTTAATCAAATATGAGAAATTCGCAATTGAATTCTAAGGCATGAGAAATCAATCTGTTAGAGTATTATTGATATTATATTATGTAAATGAGACTAAAAATGTGGTTGTAACCACTAACCAAATTTAGTTATTTACCCACAATTGTGTTTGTCAGTAAAAGGCAGGAAGAGTTGCGATTGTTGGGTTTTGGTGGGTAAAATCGTTAACAATGATTAGTAAAAACAGTTTAGGTTTTGGGGCGTTGCCTCAAGTGCATGGCGTTGCCTCAAACCCAGTGAGGGGAGGTTTCCCTCGACCCTCACCCGCTCTGTTGGGAGCGAGACCCCAGCAAAAGTGTTGCTTCTAGACCTTGCAAGGGGGCATGGCCCCCTTAACCCCCGCACCGTTGTCGTAGCGGTATCAATCTAAGTATACCGAGTGTGCACTCTGCACCTTCTAATTCGTCTTGAGCTAGACTTGTATAAGGCCGTTGGTCCCAAGTAAAATAGAATCACCTAAAATTGTTGATACACTAAAATTACCAAAATCTCGTTCAAAAAATCTATAAGAAGTAAGGCATGCTCTTTGCTATATTTTACATACATTGGCAATCATAGCCAGATCCATTTATGTCGTTTGATACTACAAATCCAAATTGACAGGCTTGTAATCGTATCACGTTGACGAGCGTAGTTTTGATGCAATGCACTCGTGACCATATATTGTATCTATTAGTTCTGTGATTTGAAGAGCGATTTTAATTTGTCTAAAAGTATGTTTTGATCGACATGCATGTCAAATCTATAGTCGCAAATGAATATGTCAACGTACATAATGAAATTTAATCTCTCTTTGTATCTATCATAACTAGTTACAGTTTTAAACTCTTATCCGACATATATTCAAAACTCATTGATATGTAACTTTGGCTTTAAATCACAAGTCAATATGATAGAACAAAGCATGTTGAAGTAATATATATCGTTGTCTATATTTTAAGATTTAGGACATAACTATATGTTATCAGATTTTTATTCTATTCAAAAATCATATATCTCCACCTATAACAGATTTTTTATTCTATCCAAAAATCATATATCTCCAGCTATATTCTCTTGCATATTATGAGCATCTTGAAGTGTGTCTGTACTATGGGATGATGTTCTTCAACCTTTTGTTGTTCGTTGACATATTTCTGATAGCAACCATCTCATACTAGGTAGAATCAAGCCACAAAGTTAGATGTAGAACTCACTCTAAAAAGCTACCTCAAATGAGGAGGGGACATACACCTAGACTTTATAAGCCACTAACTAATCTCATACTTGGCCGATCGTGTATACGTACTTCCGCTTCACAAATACAAACACGGACTTTGATCGTTGTGTATGGATGCATGTGGTAGTCAAATATACATCATCATATGTACAAAGATTCATGTCCACTAATTCTAGTGCCATGCATCTAATAGTCTTTAACAAAATGGATGTGAAAACTGATATGACTACATTTGAACGGCTTACGACCACTCCAGGCTTGTTCATACCAAAAATGCGCGGTACAAATCAACGACGAATCCTATGACATATAATGCTTATGTGGGACACATATAAAGAAAAGTCGAAGAAATTTGGGCTATATATGTACTAGTATGTATCTAAAAGTATAAGGTTGAGTATGTGTGACAAGAAATAAGAAAGCAGATACATAGCATTGGATTATTTATAATCAACTTTAAACAGACAAGATTAAATATTCCTTTTCTTTCTATTGAGACAAGCAAAAGGCTTGAGACAACCCATGGCCAATGAGACCAAATCATGAGTGGGGGCAAAGGATTCAAGAAAAGAAAAAAGTATGTGAAGGGAGTTTCTATTCTCTCATAAAACAACTTTAATTTCATCATAATCACTTGGAAAAGAAGCTTTTATTGTTGGTTGATTGTGATTGTTGAAAAGAACCATACCTTTCTAGTAAGGAAAACATTGCATATACTTTCTAGGAACTACCGTCACCACCACCACTACTCCCGGTCAACTTTGCTGGTATTTTTATCTAGTGTTTCTTACACCCCGGTTATAATTAATTAACCGCGTATCATATCATATATTCATATTGCTAATGTGAGAAAATTTACAAATTAGTTACATGTTTCATGTTTGTTAGCTATATATGCGTGAGAGGGTACATCAAACATGGCTTTTTTTCTTTTTTTTTTTTTTTAGTTGGTAACTTTAGCATAACTTAAGTTATGAATTCTGTGAATCTGTGATCATACATATATGCTAGTCTTTGTTATAAACCTGCTTAGCTTAGCTTAGCTCTTGAGACGTATGCATTACTAACACCGTTATTTATTTTTTAAGTAATTTTTTGATTGGGTTGTTACATGAAATTATTAAAGAGATAACACAAACTCATGTCATAATGCCAAAAGTCCAAAAGATTGAGTGGACACTGTGTTGTTTATTTGAGGTGTCGCGTCTTTAGAGGTTGAATATGTAAAGAAGTTACTATAGGGCAAAGTTCAAGGTGATTGGAATTTGGAAGTTAATGTAGACAGACATAATCTTGTGTGTGGCATAAGTTGATCAGATTAAAGGAAAATAGTGGATGCAAAAAGTGAGTAAATTATTTGTTTCCCATGGAAAAGTAGATAGAAACTAAGACTATTGTTTTGCAAAAGAAAAAAAGAAAAAGAAAATCAGCAATCATAAGGTATCAAGTTGCAACTATATTTTGCACAAATCAAGCAATTGCTAATGATCTAGGAGCTCAAAAAGGAAACACTCAGACTCTTAGAGTCGGGTATATATAACTGTATAAGATATCATATCATATGCCGATTTGTTCGTTTAGTATTAGCGACTCACTTATGTTCAGTTTTAGTATTGGGCCTAGCCCAAGTTTTCTCAGAGTACAATTTGGTTATATTCGTCTATTTATAAATTGCATTGTGATTAGGGGTGTTCATCGGTTCGGTTCTCGGTTAATCGGTTTATTCGGTTCGGGTTGTTCGGTTAAAAAAAAAATTTGAGTCATAACCGAAAACCGAACCGAACCGAAAATATATATAACCGAACCGAAGTTCGGTTCGGTTATGGGTCAAAATCGAAAACCGAAATTTGTACTTGAATTACACTATTTATATTTTTTTTAAATTTAATTATATATATTTTTGAAAAAAAAATATTTCAAGCATAAAAAAATGTTTTTTATATTAGTATAAAATTTTAATAGATATTTTTTATATATAAAATAATATAAATATATAAAAAATATATATATATTTATATAAATTCGGTTTTCGGTTCGGTTTTCGGTTCAGATAGCCAAACTCATATCCAAACCGAAAACCGAATTTTTAATTCGGTTCGGTTATATGTTCGGTTCGGTTTTTTTTCGATTCGGTACGGTTTTCGGTTTATTCGGTTTATTACCTGATCCATGAACACCCCTAATTGTGATTAATAAAGATTAGAGGTGAGTTATTTTAAGGACCAAGTTTTTGTTGCAAACTAAGGGACAAATCCCCACCATCCATCTGGTTTGATCTAATGGTGGGGATTAACCTAAGATTTAATATGAAAACCTAAGTCCATGTCTTTTTTTTTTTTTCCTTTTTATTTGTCTTTTTATCTTTCTTACTTATTCACTTTTTTTTAACAGTTTTTTTTTTGCCTTTTTTTTAATCACGTTTTTTTAGATTTTTTTTTGCCTTTATTTTTTGAATCACGCTACTTTAAAAGTTTTTTTTTTCTTTCTTTTACCTTTTTTATTTAATCACGTTATTCTAAGTCGGTTTTTTTTTCGTTTTTTTTAAATCAAGTTTTTTTTTTATTTATTATATAAATTCACGTTTTTTTCACTTTATTACGTTTTCGTCCGTTTTTGTTTGTTTTCACATGTTTATATACGTTTTCAGATGTTTTTGTCCGTTTTCATACGTTTTCGTCTATTTTTTTACGTTTTTGTCCGTTTTCATACGTTTTCATCCGTTTTCGTCTGTTTTTATACGATTTTGACCGTTTTTATACGTTTCCATTCGTTTTTATACGTTTTCGCCCGATTTCATACGTTTTCGTCCGTTTTTTACGTTTTCTTCTATTTTCAGGCATTTTTGTCCGTTTTCGTCCGTTTTTTTACGTTTTCGTCTACATTTATACATTTACGTCCGTTTTTATACGTTTTTATTCGTTTTTTGTCCGTTTTCATACGTTTTCGTCCATTTTTATACGTCTCCGTCTGTTTTTATACGTTTTTGTCCGTTTTCATACGTTTTCATCTGTTTTCGTCCGTTTTCATACGTTTTCGTCCATTTTCAAACGTTTTCGTCCAAATTTATACATCTTTGTCCGTTTTCAAACACTTTCATACGTATTCGTTAGTTTTCTTACATTTTCCTCTATTTTCTTACGTTTTCGTCCATTTTTAAATGTTTTCGGCCATTTTCAGACGTTATCATACATTTCTGAATATCAAAAGTATTACTCTTTGATCCTTAGAATATCACATGTGATATTCTGAATATCACAAGTGATTTTCAACTAATGTTTTGTAACATGAAAATCACTTGTGATATTCAGAAAATCACAAGTGATATTCAAAAAAGCACACGTGATATTCAGAAAATCACAAGTGATATTCTAAGTATCACAAGTGATATTCTGAATATCACAAGTGATTTTCAACTAATGTTTTGTAACATGAAAATCACAAGTAATATTCTAAATATTACAAATGATTTTCAAATAATGTTTTGTAACATGAATATCACTTATAATTTTTTGAATATCACTTGTGATATTAAGAATATCACTTGTGATATTCAGAATATCACTTGTGATTTTCATGTTACAAAGTATTAATTGAAAATCACTTACGATATTTAGAATATCACAAGTGATATTCTGAATATTACAAGCGATATTCTGAATATTAAAAGTGATTTTCATCTAATGTTTTGTAATATGAAAATCACAAGTGATATTCTTAATATCACAAGTGATATTCAGAAAATTACAAGTGATATTCAGAATATTACAAGTGATTTTCACGTTTTTTTTTCACATTCATACGTTTTCGTTTGTTTTCATACGTTTTCGTCCATTTTCATACGTTTCTGAATATCACAATTGATATTCTTAATATTAGAAGTGATATTTTGAATATCACATAAAATCACTTGTGATATTAAGAATATCAATAGTGATATTTAGAAACGTATAAAAACTAAAAAAAACATAAGAAAAAGAACGAATACGTATGAAAGCGTAAAAACATGCCTGAAAACGGATGAAAACATATGAAAAATTGATGAAAACGGACGAAAACGTATAAAAACTGCTGAAAACGTATGAAAACAGACGAAAATGTTTGAAAATGGACAAAAGTACATAAAAACGGGCGAAAACGTTTATGAATGTATGAAAACGGACAAAAACGGATGAAAAAACATATAAAAGTAGATGAAAACGTATAAAAATGGGCGAAAACTTATAAAAGCAGACGAAAACATCGGAAAACAGACAAAATTGTAAAAAAAAAAATAGACGAAAACATATAAAAATGGATAGATACGTCTGAAAACGAATAAAAACTGCCGAAAATATATGAAAATGGACGAAAACGTTTGAAAAAGGACAAAAATGTTCAAAAATGGACGAAAATGGACAAAAACGTTTGAGTATCACAGAATATCACTTGTGATATTCAGAAACGTATGAAAACGTCTAAGAATGACCGAAAAAATTTAAAAACGGACGAAAACCTATGTAAATATACGAAAACGTAAGAAAACAGACGTGTATGTAGGAAAAACAGACGAAAACATCTGAAAATGTATAAATACGGACGAAAACGTCTGAAAACGAACGAAAACTATAAGAAAACGTATGAAATGGACGAAAACAAATGTAAACGTATGAAAACGGACAAAAACGTATAAAACGGATAAAATCGTGTAAAACGGACGAAAACGTATGAAAATAGATGAAAATGTATATAAACTTATGAAAACGGACAAAAAAATGTATGAAAACGGACGAAAACGACTGAAAAAGGATGAAAACGTATAAAAACGGATGAAAACGAACAAAAACGTCTGAAAACGTATAAAAAACTGCCGAAACGGATAAAAACATATGAAAACAGACGAAAACGGAAAAAAAACGGACGAAAACGTCTAAAAAAAGATGAAAATAGACGAAAACGAACAAAAACGTCTGAAAACGTATATAAACATGTGAAAACAAACAAAAACGAACGAAAACGTGATAAAGTGAAGAAAACGTGAATTTATATATATTGAAAAAAAACTTGATTTAAAAAAATGTGATTCAATAAAAAAAAAAAAAAAAAAAACTTGATTTAGAATAACTTGATTAATAAAGGCAAAAAAGAAAATGATCTAAAAAAGTGATTAAAAAAAGGCAAAAAAAAAAAGTTTAAAAAAATGAATAAAAAAGAGACAAAAAGACAAGGAAAAAAGAAAAAAAAAATGGACTTAGGTTTTCATATTAAATTTTAGGTTAATCCCCACTATTAGATCAAATTAGATGGATGGTAGGGATTTTTCTCTTAGTATGTAACAAAAACCTAGTCCCTAAATGAACTTTTCTCATAAAGATTATGAGATTTATCAAATCTAATATGCCTAAAGATCTTTTCTCACAAAAACTTTAAAAATTTTATTCGACCTTCTTATTAGTCGACTGTGAATTTTTCAACTTTTATTTTTATATTATTTGCTTGCTTTGCATTAATCTTGTCATAGCATCATAACGGAACCACACCACTACCAAATTCGCCCAAACAACCGATTGATATAGCATATTCAATCGCTAGCATAAAGGCCAACTTTGAAAATTGGTAATCTGTCCGTTACCGACTAAAAGCAAAGCGAATCGTCTTGCCAATCTTGGCTCCAATGTATGTAATTCGAGTCTTGTTACATACGTTATTAATGGCCTTCGTTCTCATTTTCCCGAGATTGCACGAATTATTAGACATAGGGCGACGCTTCCACTTTTGATATCATGATATCTATGGTTCTCCTTGAAGAGAGTGATACGGCTTCTCAAACTAATGCTACATCTCCATATCAAAACTCATCTTCATCACCCGTTGTGATAGTATTTGAGATCTTTACCCAGTCACCCAACAACCATCATTCACCACTAATTTTGCTTTGCTTACTTTAAGTCCTACTACGTTACACAGAAGCCTTAGTTATCCAGGTGACGATGTGCTTTGCTGTTTAAAGTCTAGTCGTTTTATTTCATGCAATAAATCAAAGTTGTCTCGTTGTGTCATGCTTGTCAATTAGGTAAACATACTAAGCTTCCGTTTTATAGTTCTGACTCGAATGTTGTGTTTGTATTTGAAATTATTCACTCGGATTTGTGGATATCCCTTCTCCCGAGTGAAAGTGAAATTAAATACTATGCAATTTTTTTGGATCATTTTTCTCATTATGTTTGGGTATATCTGTAGCACCCCCAACTCAAAATACGGCAGCTAACATGCTGGGGGCACTACGCAAATAGAAACCAAGCACATTTATAACTAACGACCACAACACGGGACGTTTATAAATGTTGCAAAACATATCATTCGAATTATAAACCGTTTAGAGTACAAGGACTCTTAAATCAAAGTAGCAGCAGAAATAGTAAAATAGAGTTTGCAGCGGAAAGTTTACAAAGTTTAGCAGCGGAAAGCATTTAACAAAGTTTAGCAGCGGAAATAAGTAAGACACACCAAGGTTTTACGAATGATATGAAAGTAAAGATAGTAAAAGTAATAAAGCTGCCTTGACAGAAAGACTCCATCGACCATACCACTCCACCAAGCCCATATCATAAAGCTCCAAAACTAATTAGTAGTAGTACCTGAGAAACACATGCTTAAAAGTCAACACAAAGGTTGAGTGTAATCCATAGGTTTAAAATAATAAGTTGAGCACAAGGTTTTAATCATATGATATAAGCAACAAATGCAAATACCGGGTAAATCAAGGTAACACCTAATATGTAGAGGCAATACATGCATATATACGGTTGATGGTACTAAGCTCATGACACACAAACGTTAACCAAACCAATCGTCAGTAACTTTGTACTAACATAAACAATAACCGCGGAATTTTATAATATAGTGCCCCCAAGGCCGGGTACTTGCCAATACCCAGCAAAATCGAAAGTAGTACACCCGCGTTGCCAAGCCCTTGACAACTGGGCGGGATGGTCAATCCTATAGGCCTATAAACTAAGTTCGCGTTCACTCGCAAGTGACTAATGGCTCATGATCTGAGGGTCTTTCCGGCAAGACAAGCTACTTAGCACATCGTCAGGAAATATATATATCATTCAGGAAAAAGCATACCAAAAATACTTGTGCTCAGAAAATATTTAAAGCATGTGTCTCACCCCATGGGTTTATAAACAATTAAAATATAAAAAGCGGATCTATGAATCACACCTTAACAATAGCAGTTGCAGGAAACGAGATATAGTAACCAATCAAATAATGCGTCACAACAAACGAACTTCAGCACAACCTAATCAATATAAATGGCATAACTCAGAACTATACTCGAATATCTCAATAAAAAATGCTTGAGTAAAAGTTTTATAAATATAATGGCATTTGAAAGAAATAGATTTCGTAAAGTCTCGTGTGGGAGACAAGAAAATTAGAAAAGAAATAAGTCGGCGAATCAACCAAATACGCAAGAAAGACGAAAGAACTCCTCGAAGAAAGTCGTCGAAAAGAAATGAAAAGAAAAGAAATAAAAATGGAATACTCACTCAAATAAAAATAAATAATAACACATAACAATAAGTCTCGGATTTTACCCGTTTTCCCCAAAATAATGTTGAAATAAAAGGTTTTGGAATAATAATAATGTTTGGTAAAAATAATCTAAGTTTATAAAGAATTTTATAAAATTTTGGCATGACCTGCCCGTTTATATAACGTTTCCCGAGTTAACGACTCTTTATTTTTAAACAATATTAATATATAAATAAATATGATTGGATATATCATTCGCGTAGTCCATTAGTTGTTTAGGTTTTATTGACCATTTTGTATTTGTTCGGGTTCCAGGTACGTTAAGATCTTTACGGGCCTAACGTACCCTACCGTCTCGTATACCAAAGGGTCCATAATATCCAAATAACCAAGGCCGTAAATCCAATACGTCCAATTCAAGCTCACAATGTCATAGGAATGGAAATATGTCCATTATAAAGTCCACTAAACTATAACAATTCATTTTAGATTTCTTATATATTATTATCCGTTTTATTATTAATTACCGTTTAACCCATATCAATATCCCGAGACTAGAAATCAACCAATACTCAAATAATCACAACAATAATAATAACTCTAAAAATCAAACATAAGTCAAATAAAATAAACCTGAAACCAAACCAAATCCAAATCGAGTCTAACTCCGTCTCGGCTCAACCAAACAAACCAAATCCGAACCAAACACTACCTAGTCTAATCCAAACACCTCAAACAACAACAATAAAAATATATTACCCTCCCCCACCACCACCCATGGCTCGGTGGTGGTGGTTCTCGGCTGTCGAGCCACAACAAACCAAACGGACCCTCAAAAATCCAATCCAAACCCAAAATATATACTCCCTTCGTCACCAACATCAAACAACAACAATAAGAACATCCCAACACTCACCGAGTCACGAGTTGACTCGGTGAGTCCATCCGAGTCGCGGCCAAACGAGAACAAAAAGGATCCACACGAGTTTTTGAGCTTAAAAATATATCAAAACCATTTTTATAAAAGTTTTAATAATGAAAATCGGTTTTGAAATCAAAATCAAAACTAGGGTTTTAAATAAAAATGAAAATAAAGAGAAGGGTGGCGAGTGGTGGTGCTATAATGGCGGTAGGAGGATGGTGGAGGGCTGTGGTGGTCTCGGTGGTGGTCGGCAGCGGGTGGGGTGGCGTGTAGAGATGAATACGGGGTGTTTGGGCGTGCGGGGTTTGCACGAGGGTGTCGAGGGTGTCCCGATCTATAAAATGATATAAGAAAGTGGGGTGGCCGGAATAATTTTCCGGTGACCGGATTTTGTTCCGGTGGGGGTCGCCGGCGAATGAGAGAGAAGGGGGGAGAGAGAAGTGGGTGTGGTGTGTGTGTTTTTATTTTTGATAAAATGAGAAAATGGGGGTAGTTGGGAGTATTTACATGGTAATTAAAGTGTAGGGTGTGTTTTGTATTAAATGAAAGTGTAGGGTAAGGTGTAAAGAGATAGTCTAGGGACCCATGTTGCCAACGTAATAAACTTCTAACAATAAACGCTCCGGGGCTCAAACGACATAGCAAACGGACTCGAAAAATTACAAAACTTGCGCCATTGTTCACGAAATAATTTTTCCAATAAAATCAAGCATAAACTTCAGAGTTTTTCCAAAACTCAAAATAATTCAAATAATTTGGCAAATGCAATACAATTCGAGTGTTCTAGGTTGTGCTGAGTCAATCAAGGAATAAAGTCCTCGTTTCCAATATATCTCACGTTTCTCAAGCCCAAATAATCACAAAATAAAAGTTTTAATGTGTCTCAGGTACAAAAATAAATATTTTGGCTAGTGATAGGTTTTAGAAAAAGTACCGGGGGTTACATGGCATACAGTTTCGGTTTTCATGTACCAAGACTTCCCAACAAATGGGAAATCCGATGTATGTTACGCACCATTAACAATATCACCCGTACTTTGCTTTTCAAGCACACATACTGATGCAGGTTTTACTGACCAGGTCTTATATTTATAATGGCTCGATTACCTAAGGTCTACCTATATGCACTAACAGACAGAGAATCCGGTCGCGTGTAGACTAGTAATTGGTAAAACCGAGGTTGTCCCAAAAGCTATGTGGTGTGGATCCTATTTAAGTCTATTGTCACGATTTTAAACTGGTTTTAAGATTGAAATGATTAATTAACTAAGTAAAACAGAAAGTAAATGAAATAGGAAATAAAATTAAAGTGGTGAGCAGTGGGAGAGAAGTGTACTAGCCTAGCTAGTCATCCTATATTGTTTACGACTATGTTCTCTATAAAACTAATCTAATGCTTCATGTGGGGCGCACATATATCATTAGGTTCATATGGTCAAGTTCCCTAGCCCATCTCCACTGAATCCTGCCAGGAACCAAAGGCACTACCCTCTGTAAGTAAGCCGACGTACGGTAGACGAGTTTGAGTCACTATGTACCACTACATGCTAGATTTATCTTTATATGGTCCGGCCTCTCGGATCTTAGACCATACTCTAATTACTTAAGTTTATCCAACCCAAAAAGTGGTCATATGGTCAATTCACACACAAGGTAAATGGCTAGTTGTCATCCCAACCATTTCTCTCGCAACTCAACTACGCCAGGGTCCTGTGGTCAATTCTCCTACCATACCAAGTATAACCGGTTCTTTTAAACTGCCGCAACTAAAGGATCTATGATAAACTAAGCATGCAGACACTAGAAACATTACGAAAAGTACAAAAACATAATCAAAACAGTAAAGGAATCATAACTAGGCTAGCACAAGAGGTGCTTAGCCAGTCATATTAATAATAACACTCAAATTAATGTTTAAACAAGATATGAATTTGAAATGTATATTAAATATGGAAATGCTAAAACTTATGGTGTTGTAATCATGATCTCTCCCTTGGAATAGCTCCATATGCTACTATAGAATGGCCTCCTAAATGCTCCCAACGATCTCTGACTTTGGTGGTGAGAAAGTTGTTGTAAAATGCAGAAATTAGGGTTGTATTTATAGGTCCGACACAACTACGATGTAACTCTATGAATGTGTTATTGCGTAGCTAATGTAATCGTAAAATGATCTTATCCAATAGCAATAGTTACGGCATAGTTGATAAAGTTGGTTACGCCATAACTTCAATTAGGGTTCATCTACGTCGTAGTCTTCAAGTGGGCTACGCCATAGCTTAACTCTTGATCTTGGATCACTCACGGTATCATTGTTACGCCGTAACTCCATATAATGGTTACGGCGAAGTCTTCATCATTAGGAAATTCTAAGTCTTGAAATAGTTACGGTGTAACTAAGGGTTGTGGTTACGCCATAGTTCTTGATTCTAGTTGACTTTAGTCTTCATACTTGAATTCCTAGCTACGGCGTAATAGAGAGTGTAAGTTACGTCGTAGCTTTCTTCAGCATACTACAGTTGTGTATCTTTTGCGAGTTCTTTTCAATTTCCACGTCTCTTTAGCTCCTATGCTCATTCATAACCTAGATACAAAATAAAATGAAATCAAAGTATATATCCAAATAATAAGTATAAATAGTGAGCATATTAGGGGAAATTTGACACTTAAATATCAGGATTATTTGATGTAATAACATACCTCCATCGTATTAGGTTGAAGCTCTTAACATGGCAGTTCATCTATTAAATATACTTCCCTCCAGCACCATTAATAATGAAATACCTTTTGCTAAGCTTTATAATAAACAACCTACTTATGATCATTTACGTCTATTTGGGTGCCATTGCTAACCTCATATATATTTTGATCCCAAGCTTCAACCTTGATCAACCGCATGTGTATTTCTTGGATATCCCGCCTTGCATCGTGGATATTGATGCTTGGACTTGTCAACCAATAAAATCATTATTTCCAGACATGTTATTTTTGGTGAGGAGGCATTTTCATTTTGGTCCATGGCACCAAATTTACCACCTAATTCTGATTTTTTGTTTACTAATCTCATACCTATCCCACAGTTACAAACAAAAAATCTCATGGCCCATTACCCGTGCCTATCACTTCGGCCTAACATCCACCTATTCAACAATCAGCATCTACATGACTCACTCTACTGCATCCCACTCTTCACCCAATTCGGCCCAGTCCATGCATTCCCAACAGTCACCACAATGGGTACAATTAACTCCACTTGCCTAACATCCAACACAAGCCCAAATCCAATCTACACATGTCACCAATACGCATCTCATGATCACACGTGAAAAAGCTGGCATTTCTAAACCTCTTGAACGTATGAACTGTCATGTCACTACCACTTCACCAATTCTACGCTCTCACAAACATGCCCTTAGTTATCAGAATTATCAAAAGCCTACAGTAGATGAATATAATGCTTTGATTTCTAATGGAACGTGGGTTCTTATGCCTTGTCCACCTAACGTTAAAATTGTTCGTTCCGTGTGGCTTTTTTTAGGCATAAATTTAATGCAGATGGTTCATTAAGAATGTCAAAGCTTGGCTCATTGCCAATAGACGTAATCAGCAATAGGGAATTGATTGTGATGAGACTTCGGTCACCATTCATACTGTCTTGAGTCTTGCAGTATTGCGGGACTTGCCTATTCATTAGCTTAACGTGAAGAATGCCTTTCTTCATGGTCACTTATTTGAGACTATAAATATGCATCAGCTACCTGGTTTTGTTGATTCTGCTCACCTTGATTATGTTTGCCATTTAGCATTCGTTATATGGGCTTAAACAAGCCCCTCACGCCTAGTTTCGGGCTTTGCTACACAGGTCGGTTTTCAGCACAGCAAAACCAACAACTCGTTGTTTATCTTTCATCATGGCTCTGACATTGTTTATATTATTATATGTGAATGATATCATTCATACAAATTCTTCTGCAACACTTTTGCAGCATATTATAGCATTACTTTATGGTGAGTTTGCTATGAAAGATCCCGGCTCTTTCAACTAATTTTTCTTGGTATTTCTGCACAGCGGACTGCTTCTGGTATGTTCTTGTCACAATCCAAATTTGTTGAGGAAATTCTTGAGAAGTCACATTTGTAGAAATGCAACCTGTGCAAGATCCCTATGGATACTGAGTCCAAGCTTGGCCCTGATGGTGATCCTATTCTATATCGCAGCTTAGCTGGTGCTCTTCAATATCTTACTTTATGTGACCAGACCTTTCATATGATGTTCAATAGGTTTGCCTTTATATGCATGATCCTCGTGATCCACATTTCACTGCTTTGAAGCGCATTTTGTGCTATGTACGTGGTACTATTAATCATGGTCTTCAGCTTCATGTCTCTTCTACTAATTAGCTGACTGCATATATGTTACTCGCCGGTCTACCTAGGTAATTGTGTATTCCTTGGTGATAATTTATTGTCATGTTATGCAAAGCGGCATGTTACTTTGTCTCGATCTATTGCTGAAGCAGAATATTGTGGTATTGCTAATGTGGTTTTTGAGACTGAATGGATTTGTAATATGTTGTGTGAGTTTCATGCTCCTCTATTTATAACTACTATGGTTTATTGCGATAATGTGAGCGTCGTGTATATGTTTGCGAATCCATTTCAACATCAGCATACTAAACACATCGAGATTGATATACACTTTTTTCATGTCCCTTCACATTTTCAGTATGCAGATAAATTCACTAAGGGCCTCCTTACTGCATTGTTTCTTGAGTTTTGCTCTAGTTTAAACGTCTAAAGGTCTCTCGTTCCAACAACGGGCGAGTATTATCGACTGACTTATGTTAGTTTTAGTATCGGGCCTAGCCCAAGTTTTGTCAGAGCACAGTTTGGTTATATTCGTGTATTTATACATTGCATTCGGATTAATAAAGATTACGGGATTTATCAAATCCAATAAGTAGTTCTATTAAGAGGCCAAACAAGCAACCTAAGTATGAATAACCTAACCTCAGTTCTGATGCTTGTGATATTCTATGGCTATGTTTGGCACAAAGCTTTTTGGATCTTTTTAGGCAATGAGCGATGAATAATGAGCTTTTTGATTTTTAGTGTTCGTTTGGCATGAGAGCTGTGGGCTTTGCTATTTTTTAGGAAAACTCATTTTCCCAATGCTTCTTTATAAAGCTGTGAGCTTTTTTGGCTACTGCTACAGCTCACAGCTACTTTTGCCAAACATAGCCTATGTCAGTAGTCTGTAGAGTTGTTTTATTATGCACGTATTAGTTGCGCGGGTTTTTTTTTGAATGATATATATTTATATTTATTAAAAAATAAATAATTGAATCTTTGTTTTGTTTGATGTATGATTTTTAATTTTTTTATTATTAAAGATAATCATTTAAAAAGTTTAACCTTATTGTTAGTTGCATCTTATATATATTTTTTGTATTTATCTTCTACTTGTATAGTATATCAGCAAAACAAATATATAAATTTATAAATTAAAAAATAATAATTAAAATATTATTTAATAAGGAACTATTTTTTTTTTGAAATATGAAAAGTCCCCACTAGGGGTTTTTTTCCGAATAATATATTTTTATTTATTAAAAAACAAATAATTTAATTTTTGTTTTATTTTATTTATGATTTTTAATTATAGTTTTTTATTATTAAAGATAATCATTTAAAAAGTTTAATCATATTGTTATTTGCATTTTATTTACATTTTTTGTATTTATCTTCTACTTGTGTAGTATATCAACAAAACGAATTTATAAATTTATAAATTAAAAAATCATAATTAAAATATTACTTAATAAAAAAATAATTTTTTTTAATACGAAAGTCCATAATTTTTTTTATTATATAAAAGATTTAAATTAATATATATATATATATATATATATATATATATATATATATATATATATATATATATATATTCTCCGAGTGCACCTGTATACTTTTTATATGAAAATTGCGCAAAAAGGTAACCAACCATCTTGAATCTTTCTATCTAGGCTAACCATGAACGAGAAACCACTTAAAAACGCTAAGGGGTGTTTGATTTCGACTTAATTGACTTAATATGAAAAAAACTGAATTAGTTAAGTCGTATAAAAACTGTTTGTTTGTGACTTAATTGAAAAAGACGACTGAAAATTTTAAGTAATAAAACTGAAGTTGTCTGCATTAAGCCATCTGTTAATTCTTAATGAAAAAAATTAAACAAACAAGCCCTAAGTGTAATCTTTGAGAATGTTGATTTTTCTGATGAGTAGGAAATCACCATGTCACCATCCGCAACCACGTTAAATATCAACTTAACAACTACTAAGCAGGTCATCGGCTAACCACAATTGAGCGAATTTAAAGTACTAATATATATTTGTTATTGAAGTTCATTCTTATTTTATACAATCTTCTCTTTATTTCTCATTGTAAACTTTTAGCATTTCATAGAAAACTTCTTGATAAAGGCAATGTCAAAATAAGAAAGCCCCACATATAACAAAACCAAGTGTCATGGCCATCACAATTGTCTTTTTAAGACAGTTTTCATCCGTGTGTCCTATGATATCTAGTTGTGTATAAGAGCATAAAAACATAGTGTAATTACCAAGCATATACGAATAGACACAAATTGAAAAAAATGCTTATTGAAGATGATGATAAGGACGACCACATTTGGTTTCCTCAGACACATTAAATCGGTAAATCACTTTTTTATCCTTTCATGTCGCGCCTTTAAGGCTTATATCCACGGTTGCTTAGCTTGAATGGAACTGCACCATCACACAACGATACAAACTAGTATTGGGTAACTTGATGCAATATCAAAAGGAAGTTAATAAAATTGTTTAGGATCAGAAAAGATTATCGATTTTTATTAACTTTCTTTTGATATTGCATTAAAATGTGTCTCTAATATTATTTAGTTCGTATACTTATAAATAAAAAATAAATATAAAATTTTGTAAAAGCAAACAAGCTTAATAAATTAAAGCACAAAAGCCCAAAGATGAAATAGGTTTATTAATGGAACAAGTTTATTCATCATCCTAACAATTTACAAAATCCAAAATTGAACCAACACTACAAAGATGAAACAGGTTCGTAAGTCGTAGCATATATCTTTCATTTGTTGGTTGTATGAAATCTTGACTAATTTGTTGGTTCCGTATAGTCTATCATCATCAATAAAGGCAATAAGAATAAGTGAATAACTATGCAATTTCTAATAAGACAAATAGTGATAATAAGTTCAATTGATAGTCAATAATATATTAGAATATTGAATAGTACCCCAATTGTATTGTCATGTGGCATTTTTATTGTTGTCCTAGTTACAATATATATGAAAAATAGTGCTTAATTTTAGTTAGCTTTAGTCTTGTCTGTTGTTACTGCTACGGTTGAAAGATGTTTTTCTAAAATAAAGCTCATTAAAACTGATTTGCATAATCGGATGGGTGATGATTATTTTAACGGCGTTTTAACTTGTGCTATAGAACAAGAAGAATTTATTAATGTTAAAAACGAGGGTGCACGTAAAGGTTTTTTTTTTTTTTTTTTTTTTTTTTAATCTATGAGAGATCATAGAATCACTAATTAGAAGGAAATATGTTCATTTATTTATCGTTTTAATAAAATATTCGTTTTAATCCACTTTTTAACTCTATTATATATTACGGTTCGAAAAAATTTGTGCACCCGGTCATATTTCTTTCTGGCTCCGTCCCTGATGCCATAATGGAAACAAACACATTACTAATATATACATTTCTCGTCCCTTTGATGAATAGTAACCCGGGTTACTATTCTTTCTACAGTAACGGGCTTTTTTTTTTTTTTTTTTTTTTGGCATGCATACTAAGTCCAGCCCGTTTTATTTGTGGCCCCTATTTTTGAGATTACTCGGACCCGGGTGAGCATGCATACCTTAATATTTAAACATCCCGCGACAACGTGCGGGTTTAAAACCTTGTTTTAACAACAGAACGCAAATCTAGCTATGTTTTGTTTGATGAATAGTAACCCGGGTTACTATTCTTTCTACAGTAAAGGGCCTTTGGGCCTTTTTTTTTTTTTTTTTTTTTGGTTTGGGTGGGCATGCATACTAAGTCCAGCCCGTTTCATTTGTGGCCCTTATTTTTGAGATTACTCGGACCCGGGTGAGCATGCATACCTTAATATTGAAACATCCCGCGACAACGTGCGGGTTTAAAACCTTGTTTTAACAGCAGAACGCAAATCTAGCTATGTTTTGTTTGATGAATAGTAATCCAGGTTACTATTTTTTCTACAGTAATGGGCCTTTGGGTTTTTTTTTTTTTTTTTTTTTTTGGGTGGGCATGCATACTAAGTCCAGCCCGTTTCATTTGTGGCCCCTATTTTTGAGATTACTCGGACCCAGGTGAGCATGCATACCTTAATATTGAAACATCCCGCGACAACGTGCGGGTTTAAAAACCTTGTTTTAACAACAGAACGCAAATCTAGCTATGTTTTGTAAATGATTTAAGCCCAGCTAGTTTGGTGATTAGAGCCCATTATTTTTATGTTGAGGGCCTGGCAAAGAGTGGGATTAAAGAACGCAAAAAGAAAAAAGAAAGATATCAAAAGATTTAAGTCATTAAATTAAATCGTAAACATTTGGGTCGTAGGTCCCCGTACCCCATACCTCAGTGCATGTATTACTCATCGTTCACATGATTTTTTTGTGAAATTTACGGTATCAGACTATTACCAGAGTTAGGTGCAAAAAAAAGTTTAATAACTGATAACTTTAACCAGCACAACAAAAAAGTACGTAGTAATTTATTCTATACACTTTTATTTCATATATATTAAAAGGGTGTAAAATTTTATTAGTTTATTAACAATTAATGATGTGTAAAATTTAATTAGATTTGTAAGTATGAAAAAAGTTGTAAAAAATAGATTTTTCACATTCAAAGCTGTGTAAAAAAAAACCTCTCACACTTTTAAGTGCGAAAAATTATAAAATTTCTCCACACTTTTATTTGTAACATCCAAATTCTCCACACTTTGAGAAAGTGTGAAGAATTTAGACGTTACAAATGACATTTTTTAGGTTTCTCCACACTTAAAAATGTGATTTTTTTTTGACACAGCTATAAGTGTGAAATATTTATTATTTTACAATTTTTTACCATACTATTAATGTAACCAATTTTTACATATCATTAAGTTTTACTATCTCCGTTCTTAAATAAATATCCAGTTTGACTTTTCAAAGTCAAACTAGTTCAACTTTGCCTTAACTATTTTTGTGAGTGTTATATAATAATTGATACAAAATATATGAATGAATTAGGTTTTAAATGTATTTTTCAATGGTATAAGTTTTTATCATGTATTATATAACACAAAAAAATATTTAATATAAAAGTTGAACCAGTTTGACTATAAAAAGTCAAACTGGACATTTATTTAGGAACGAATGGAGTAATAAACTAATAAAATTTTACACACTTTTTAAAAGTGTGTACATAGAGTGTGAAAAATGAACTTTTTTTTTTTAGTGCGGTCCACAATCGGCTACCTTTTCATAATGTGGGGCACTAAAGGGCGCGCCTAAAACACAAAAGAGTTCAGATATTATGTTTCCTAAAACACAAAAGAGTGCAGATTACACTTGACAACCAAACTTCAAGCTTTGTATCTAAGATTTCAGGACCACAACGTGCCACTCAAGGACGGAGTCAAAATTTTTTGGTCGAAGGGGCACACTTTGATAAATGAGTAAACTACATTTTTGGTTCTTGTGGTTGTATCAAAATCTCACTTTTGGTCCAAAATTCAAAAAACGTTCAATATCAGTCCAAAAGTCCACGTGGACTTCACTTTTGGTCCAATTTTCGTCCCTAGTTAGTTTAGTCGTTAAGTACGTTGCACCGTTAGTCCTTTAACCTAACGGTCGTTAGCAATGTTTGCACCGTTAGTCCTTTCAGTTAAAAAATTGGAAAAATTCAAAAAAAAAAAAAAATTTCCAAAAAAAATAATTTGAAAAATTCTAAAAAAATTTTTTTAGACGAATTTTTTTTTTCCAAAAAAAAAATTTATAATAAAAATTTTTCTTAAAAAATTCGAAAAAATTTATATAAAAAAAATTTTTTGACGAAATTTTTTTTTTCCAAAATTCGAAAAAAAAATCCAAAAAAAAAAAAATTTCAAAAAAAAAATTTCTAATAAAATTTTTTCTTAAAAAATTTCTAAATTTTTTTTTGACGATTGTCCCGGTTTGACACTAAAATTAAAATGTGTATGTATATATATAAAAAAATTTCTTAAAAATTCTAAAAAATTTCTAAAATTAAAATGTGTATGTATACATACATATATATATATATATATATATATATATATATATATATATATATATATATATATATACATATTAGAAATTTTTTTAGAAATTTTTTAGAAATTTTTTAGATATTTTTAAGAAATTTTTTTATATATATACATACACATTTTAATTTTAGTGTCAAACCGGGACAATCGTCCTCGAATTTTTTAAGAAAAATTTTTATTAGAAATTTTTTTTTCGAATTTTTTTTTTGGATTTTTTTTTTCGAATTTTGGAAAAAAAAAATTTCGTCAATTTTTTTTTTTAATAAATTTTTTCGAATTTTTTAAGAAAAATTTTTATTATACATTTTTTTCAAATTTTTTTTTTGGAAAAAAAAATTTCGTCAAAAAAATTTTTTTTTAGAATTTTTTTCGAATTTTTCAAATTATTTTTTTGGGAAAAAATTTTTTTTTTTCGAATTTTTCCAATTTTTTAACTGAAAGGACTAACGGTGCAAACATTGCTAACGACCGTTAGGTTAAAGGACTAACGGTGCAACGTACTTAACGACTAAACTAACTAGGGACGAAAATTGGACCAAAAGTGAAGTCCACGTGGACTTTTGGACTGATATTGAACGTTTTTTGAATTTTGGACCAAAAGTGAGATTTTGATACTACCACAAGGACCAAAAAAGTAGTTTACTCTTGATAAATTTTAGAAACTACACTATAAATTGATACTTTGTGGGAGGGAGTGGCCAAACTACAAAAGCAATGTCAAATATTTTTAAAAATTTACACTACAGCTTTTTTCGATAGAGGTGCCCTCTCCGGCCATGGTGCCACCACCATTTGCAAGTATAAGCATGCAAATTTAAAACAACCAATAATTAATCTTTTATATAATAAAATAAAACTCTTATTTAGAATTTTTCATTTCAAAAAAAATGAATTGATACCTTATTTAGTAATAATTCTATTTAAAAAAAAATACTTATTTTCTTATTAGGTAACATTTTATATTTATCCATAACACAAGTAGAAGATAAATACAAAAAATATAGATAAGATGCAATTAATAATAGAATTAAAATTTTTAGATAATTATTTTTAATAATAAAAACTATAATTAAACATCATAAATCAAACAAAACAAAGATTAAATTATTTATTTTTTAATAAATAAAAATATATGATTAAAAAAAAAAAAAAAAAAAAAACGCGCGTGCGCTGGCATTATAACTAGTTTCCATCCATAGTATAAGCATGCATATTTGTAGTATCATGTACCTGCCCCCAGGGACGGAGTCAGGGGGTTCCGTGAGTGCCCAGGACACCTATGAATTTCATTGATGTTGTGTTAATTTTTGAAATATATATATATATATATATATATATATATATATATATATATATATATATATATATATATATATATATATATATATATATATATTGATTTTTTTCAAATGTATCATATATGCATATGGTCTATCGAAATGTGTTTCTTGTCTTATTTAATTACTATACTTACAAATAAAAAATAGATTAAAAATTTAGTAAAAGCACAATATGATAATGTAAATTAAAAAAAAAAAAAAAATCGATTCTATTTTTTACATGCTAAAGCCCAAAAAAAATAAAAATAAATAAATAAATAAGACGACCATTATTTTTTCCCTCTAGTTGGTAGATTAAACATTTTTTTAACAATGATTTTCGACTTTATAGCCGACTAATCCACGGGGTTTGAACCCACCGCCACACAGACTCAAACCAGGTAAAGTCCTCCTTTCTCAGGAGGTAAACTACAAAAGCAATGTCAAATATTTTCAAAATTTTACATTACAGTTATTTTCGATAGAGGGGCTCCTGCCCCTTGGCCCCCTATCTCCGACCATGGTGCCACCACCATTTGCTAGTATAAGCATGCAAATCGAAAACATCCAATAATTAATTTCCATCCATAATATAAGCATGCATATTTGTAGTAGGGTCCCGTGAGTGCCCGGAACACCTATGAATTTCTTTGGTGTAGTGTTAATTTTTGAAAAGAAAAAAAAATATTGATTTTTCTCAAATGTATCATATATGCATATGGTCTATCAAAATGTGTTTCTAGTTTTATTTAGTTACTATACTTACAAATAAAAAATAAATTTAAAATTTAGTAAAAGCCCAATATGATAGTGTAAATTAAAACCCAAAAAACACCGATTCTCTTTTTTTACATGCTAAAGCCAAAAAAAAAAAAAAAAAAAAAAAAAAGGATGACCCTTATTTTTCCCCACTAGTTGGTAGATTCAACACTTTAATTCTTTTTTCTTTTTTAACCATGATTTCCGACTTTATAACCGACTAATCCGGGGATTTGAACTCACCACAACACAAACTCAAACCAGGTAAAGTCATTCTTTTTTAGGAGGTTGGCGTGGCCACTTAAAATTGTTTGCACCTAGCAGAAATGAACTTGAGACCTCACACATTTTAAAATGATAGCCACAAGCTTTTTTGCCATTAGTCCACCCGTAAGTGGTTAAAACACTAATTTATCAAAGATGAAACAAGTTTTTTGATTATCTTTATTTATTTTTTGATTTTTATAGGATACAATTCTCCATAGATTTGTAGTTGACAATATTTCACCGTTCGTCCCTAAACTTGTCACATTTCGCGTGTTTCGTCTCTAATCTTTTTTTTTTTTGTCATTTTTGACCTTGAACTATGCAAAAGTCACCTGGTTTTTTTGTCATTTCACAATTTTGTATTGGCGCATTTGGTACCTTCTCCCGCTTTTTTTCCCGCCTATCTTCTTGGGAACCGTTCAACAACTCTTCAGCCTATTTATAACCTCGTTTGTATACCCTAGATCACACGCCAAAACAGAAATCCCTTTGAAAAGAACCACAGTTAAAAATGGCAGCCCTAGATGCAAATGCAGGTTTTCCAAGTAAAGCTGACGAATACGAGTTTGTCTTAAACAACACCTTGTTGTGGGACGCAGTGTTCAATCAATTTGGGTATGATCCCATATTGGAATTTGGGAATTACAGGCAGGTTAGCACCGTGATGAGGACACAAATACTGAGGTGGGTTCGGAGATAGGACTTTTACTGGGATGAGGTTTTGGGGTTGAATGAGGAAGAAGATATAGAGGAGGAGGACCAAGAGGAGGTGGGAGATGATCAAAATCAGGTGGTGCAGCAGCAAAACGTGGTGGAGCAGCAGAATAACGTGGTGCAGCAGCAGCATAACGTGGTGGAGCAACAGAAAAACATGGTGGATGAGCAGCGAACTGTGCTTTTGGACAGCATGGTGGAGGAGCGAGTCTCCCAGATTATCGAGCAGCAGGATATCTTGAATTTGGCAAGCAGGATTACGGCTCTTGAAATTTTCTTTGAACAATTGAAAGAAAGGAAGGATAGGAGGGAAAGGGATGCAAGCAGGGAAGAGAGCTCTGGTTCAAACCGGTTGGGGTGAAAGTTTTTAATGATTATGGTGTTTGTAAGGTTTTAGTATGTTTGTAATCTGGTTTTTATCTGATGTATGGAATGGTTGCTACTTTTTACCTCTATGAATGAAAAATATGAAGTTTAATTACTAGTCATTGTTTATGGTTTATTGTGAATGTTTGATTGTCAACTCCATATCAAGGGCTGTTCAAGTCAACCACAAATTACTCTATTGTATCTGATCTCAACCTTTATCATAAGGAAGTCATGATTTGCAGAATTTGTAAACTAGAAACATGAAAAACATTAACCATTAAGTCATTAAAGTAATTAAGTCAACTACATCACAGAACCCAAATAAGTCTACTACATTAGCACCTTTCATAATACGTTAAGAAATATTTACAACCATCATCAGAAGTGAACAAGTTTTTCAAAAGCTTAAGTTGGACATGATACATCATCTTCATTTTGCCTTGCCCTTCCCCTTGCCCTTGCCTTTCCATTTGGCTTTATCGGTTGCCTTTGCCTTCCCTTTGCCTTTGCCTTTTGCCTTTGCCTTGCCTTTGCAGCTTTCACCATTATCCTGGTCACATTTACGTTTCTTTGCTGGGATTGGCTGCTCATCAGGGACAGACAGAGCTTGGATGAGGCTGAGAAGGTAGAATAACTTGGAGAGGTTCAACTTCTATTGGCGAACCAGAGCTTGTAGAATCAGCAATTGAATACTTAGAATTTGTAGCAGAATCAGATTGTTGCTCTTCAATTAACCAGTCAAACAATTCGGGTGGGATTGTGTAACCATCAGAACTTAAACTCGAACTGCTGGAAGATGAGCTAATTGGTACTGGGTCACATTAATATAAATGGTACTGTTAGTGTTCAAAGGTAGGTATCAAACAACATTAAAGGCACAATACATTTCGTTCAAGTAGGCACAAGGCATGTGTCACAAAGGAAGGCGAGGAGTGAAAAGTTTTATCAAATGATAAAATAAGCTCATTATGGTCTTGCTAATCTTAGTGTCCAAATGTAGGCATCAAACTACATTATGGTCTTTCTAATCTTAGTAAACACATACAAGCAAACAAAACCCCCAAATCTTGTCACTTAAAACAAGGTCAAATATGTTAAACAGGATAAACAACAATCAAATGGAGCAAAAGATGTATCAAATGATAAATAAAAATTCCAGTATAAATACCTGTACGGAAAGGGGAGCTCATTGTGTTGATTTGATTCTTTTTTTTTTTTTTTTTTGGAATTTAGGGTTTGATCGGGTGAAGTTACTGTTTGAGTGTTATGTGTTTAATGTTACCAAGTGTGTGCTCAATACTCTACCTTGCTTTTTATAGTAGGTAAGTTGTTTGACTTTAATTAGTCAAAGTTATTGAATGGAACATTCAATGCTTGTTTAACGGATGGTTGAAAGTCAAATTAATTTCTAGATACACTTTGTATTTTTGTTTGAAAGGCACACACAGACATGTAAGGAAATGAGATAACATATTACAAATGTAACATTGTATTATTGATCCACTGAATTATTTTGTGCTGAGTATTTCTACATTGATAGATTGTGTAGGTTATCTTGTTTGAACTTGTTGAAAAGCAATGACTTCTTTACTCCTTGATTGTAGCAGTACCTTCTTTAATTCTTGTTACAACCCACTAACTTCTCCTTAGGTTAGAAATGCCTTACTAACTTAACTTAGGCCCTCACTAAGCACACTAGGATTAGAAATGCCTTACTAACTTAACTTAGGCCCTTATTAGAGCACACTAGAATTAGAAATGCCTATAGGATTTTCCCGAGCTAAATTTATGCTTTATTATATCCTTATGACCTAACTAACCTCCAGACAAGCTCACGTATCCACATATGCCAACTACTACTATGTTTACTTAATGTAAACATCCCGGTATGTCAAGTCAAGGTTATAAACATATTTTAACTAAGAAAACTATTACTATAATACACCATACTTGCTAAGAAACCCTAAATGCACCTATGTGTTTCCGGTTAGTTTTAAAACCCTATCTGCTTATATGAATTAACATGAAATGTGTTTAAGACTTAGATATAGATTATATTAGTTACCATAGGATATATTAGAACCCTTAGGTCATAATACAACGCCTAGAACTTAGGTACAAGTCATATAAGCGCAAAACCTTAATTAGGTCATAATTTCCCGAAACTAGATTTAAATTAGGTCAAATCTTTACCATAAGTTGGCACCACTTAGTATAAGCTATCTAAGACCTTAAATTAGTTACTAAACATCATTAGGACCCTAAATGAAACACTAAACCCTAGGTAAAACCTTAAACTCACACAATACAAAACTAAGTTAAAATTAGACCTAAACACCTAAACCATGTTACTTAAACACCTTAAAACCACCAAGCAACCAACCTAGCACCTCCCTAATACTAAGCTATCACCCTAGCACCTCTAACCATCCAATCAAGTACGTTGATCAGCTACTTGTCACCACCTTAACCCAAATCGCCTCTCTCGGCCTTCTACCACAACAACCGTCCTACCCCACCCCCTAGCTACCACCATAGCTGCTCCTCATCACCACCTAGACCTGCCACACCACCCCTAGCCTTGTTTATTCCTGCCTCCCCCTACACGATACATAGTAGTCCTTGCCTTGGTCGCTACTCCATACGCGAGTATAAATACCCCTCCTCCCATCCATTTCACTCCACACCTCTTCTCCTCTCTACCTTACATAAATTCTATAGTATTAGAACCCTAGGAGCTAAGTAGCAAGGCCTTGGTAGTGTTATGTTGTGGTTTGAAGCCGAGCGAGCCCTAGAAACCCTAATACCCTCGTTAATCCCTCCCCGACCTAGGTAATCCTTACTTTACATGTATTATACTTAGGATAGAATTAGAAGAGACCTTAGATACCTTAGAACCCTTAGCTAGGAACTAGAACCAATCGTTTGCATGCTTTCCTTTTGAAACCCTAATTAGGTCGAATTGCAGGTTTATGTGTCATATAGCTTATTTAACTGATATAATCTGAATTATGTGGCTTATTTGAACTTATATGAGTTAGTTATAAGCTTTGAAACTAGATTTCCATGCTAAATTACGAATTACATGCATTTTGGACTAGTTTTGCAAAAATTACATGCATAGGGGTATATATTGTAAATTCCTAAAACTATAAAGTCTAGGGACTGTTTTACACATTTCCTAGAAGTTATTAGTGTAAGGACTAGATTTGTAATATATTAAAACCTTAGGATAACTATTAAAACAAGTATTAAACTAAAAAGGACTAAAATTGCAAATATTATAAATATAAGGGTAAATACAGTAAATAATGAAAGTTTGTATAATTTTGGGACTATTTATATCATTTCTTTAGAATATATAAGTATAGGGACTAAATGTGCAATAGTTAGAAAGTTATATGCTTAATTGTTATAAGTTTATAAGCTTTGGGTAGAAAGTGTAAATATATAAACTAAAGGGTAAAAATGGACTATTTTCATATAAATACAAAACCTATTTAAGTTAGAAACATAACACAATACTAGTGAGCTTCATGTGAGGAGTACTATGTGGATATTTCGTTTTGACAAGTTTGTTGGGTTTACAAATTAAAGTGCCCTGACTCCTCGAACGATTATTGCATATACTTCTGAGATATGATGGCCTGAACGGTCTTATATTATAACTAAACCCTAATAACAACTTAACTCAATAGTAGGGAGCTTTGTGTGAGACGTATTAACTTCTGAATTATGATGGTCCGAACGGTATTATGTAATAACATAATACAATAGTAGGGAGCTTCATGTGAGGAGTCATATACTTCGGAATTACAATGGCCGAACGGTGTTATGTTATATATAAAAACCTAATAGTAATTAGTTACGAAAAACCTAGACTAAAACTTGACATACCCACACCTACACAACCCCCAGGATACGTGAGTGAATTGTCTAAACCCCTACTTTACTTACTTTAAGAACCAGGTGAGTTTTCATAGCCTCACTTTTAAATGTTTTATAATCCTGTGAGAGGGATACATGCTTTAAACCGAATACAAGTCTTTTCTCTCGGTTATTTCACGAGTAAACTATCTACCATTATTACATAACCAAAATTCATGAATCTAATCATTTGGGATATGTTACCCACGCGAACCCGAATATAGTTGATAGATCTATTGGAGTTTGACAACTCCCGTTGGTATTAACACCTAACTGGGTGGTACCAATAAGTACTATATTTGAACCCACCGAAGGTTTAACTTTGGCAAGTTATCCTTCCCGTCCCCTCATGGTTTGGTCTGCAGACCCCATGACCGGGACTGTTAACGTGTGGTTCATAAGCTTAGTGCAATATACCTTCTATCCCTAAAACCTTTCCACACATAGGGTTTAAGCTGAACCCTGTGGAACTTGTATTCATACCTTAACTATTTAAGCCTATGACTCTCACTCAACCTATGTGTTGACTTTTAAGCCTGTTATCCTAGGTAATTAAGCACTATAGGAACCCTGGCACGGAGAAGTACTGGACATGAAGATGTCCAGAGTAGTTATCATTCATCAAGTTTTGTGTCATAAAACGTATCTTACGGACCTCTCTTTTGGTAAAAGTACATCTTTTACTATAAAAAATCTGATAAATAAATGAATGATAACATCTTTTTCAAAAACGTCTCTTTTCGAGTCGTTTTCTATTATCTTGTCTTTGTTCCATGAGTAATACCCCAAACACTTAATCCGCTGCAATCAGTGAAAAACGGGGGTGTTACAGATTGGCATCAGAGCCTTAGTTATAGAAAACAAAAGGATTTTTCCTAAAACTATAACCTCTTTTTCAAAAAGGTCCTTCGTGCCACTAGAATCCCCGAACTTGCCTTTAGGTTAGAATTCCCAACTTGCCTTTAGGTTAGAATTCCCAATTTGCCCTTAGGTTAGAACCCTTAAATTGCCTTTAGGTTAGTTTCCTCACTATTGCCTTTAGGTTAGAATCCCCACTATTAGTATTGCCTTTAGGATGCCTAATTAGGTTAGAATTATACTAAGATACTCTTTCGGGTATTACAGTTAGATATGTCATCCTTTAACAATCCTATCATCGTGTTGGATACCGAGATACGGATTCTTCATCCGAAAATTATGAGTATGCTCCGGCTACTCCTACTCACTCATCTTCTAGTTCTAATTCTCCGGAAGAATTAAGCCAGAACATCTTAACTAACTTAGGTTTAGAACTTTCCCTGAATGATCCCTATATTCAAGCATATAATGGGTATATGCAAGCATATGGTGGAGACATTCCTACTGTACCTACTATAGCCCCTACCCCATCTATACCCCACTTTAATAGTCAAGATCGTTATGTTCCCGAAATAGTTTCACCTCCCCATAAGAAAATACGTATTATACCACCATCACCCCCTAGGTTTGAGATAGGTAGTAGTTCATATAAAACACCTTTAGAAAGGCATGATGAACAAATAGAGGAAATACTTAGTCACTTAGATAAATTATCTTTAGGAAGAATAGAAATAGTAGAAACTAGGATTAGGGAATTAGGAATAGGTAGAAATAGGTTAGAAAATGAATTAGAGAAAACTCATAATCAAATCTTTAGGTTACAAACAAAATATGAAGGACACTTTGACGAAGTAAGTACTGCACATGTTAGACTTTCCACCTTAGAAATGATTATCGAGGATCTTAGGGATAATCATAGGTCTGACATAAATGATCTTTTGGAAGCCTTTCAAGAACTTAAGGGTAACATAGAACTAAAATAAGGTTATAAACTTAAATAATATAGGCTATAGATAGATAACTTAGTTATAAACGGGTACTTGCTAGATTTTCATAATATAAAGTAAAAGTTTTAACCTACCTATACTTAATCTTTTACAAAACTAGTATCCCGTATTAGGATTCCCTATTGCCTTAGGATACACTATAGACTGCCTTAGGAATTAAAAAATAGAAAACATAGGAAATTAAAATAAGCATACATACCTAGGATACACTAAAAACTTAGGATAACTTAGAATCACTATGCCTTTAGACAGGGGAGACTATTTTCGGTGAAATATAACGATTCTTGCTAGGAAATTCACCCTTTTAATTTTAGAATTCCCTACCTATCCGGTATCAGAAAGTGTTCTAAGCACTTAGAATATAAACTATGAAACTATTCTTATCACATCTTACCTAGAATGGCACGTACAAGATCTACAACTCCCACTACTCCCCGCCATGACTCAGGAAGACATCCAGCGATTAGTGACTGATAGTGTAACTGCAGCACTAGGAGCTAGGAATGCAAATATGGCTAGAAATCTCGAAATTCCTGTAGTGAAGAAGAGTAACTACAAGGAATTTATGAGCTGTCAGCCCTTCAATTTCAAGGGGACAGAAGGGGCCATAGGATTAATTCAATGGTTTGAGAGATGTGAATCGGTATTTTCCCGTAGTAACTGTACAGAGGATTGTAAGGTTAAGTTTGCAACGGGTACGCTTACTGAGGAAACGTTATCTTGGTGGAACTCGTATGCCCAACCAATAGGAATAGAAGAGGCATTCAAGTTATCTTGGGTTGAGTTTAAGAAACTTATGATTAAGAAATATTGCCCTAGAACAGAAGTCAAGAAAATGGAGGATGAATTTTATAACTTGACTGTGAAGGGGAACGATGTTAAAACTTATATTAGGAGATTTCAAGAGTTGGCTACTTTGTGTCCTACAATGGTGCCAACTGTTGAAAAGACGATAGAAGTTTTCATCAGAGGTTTGCCCCGGAGTATCGAAGGGAATGTTATAGCCTCTAAACCTCAAACTTTAGAGGAGGCCATTAACATAACCTTGAGGTTAATGGACCAAGTAACAAAGCACAACCCTGTGCCAGTGCCCTACGATAATAAACGAAAGTTCTACGATGGGAGATCTTTTGGTAAAACTCATAATACCACTAGTAGTAACCGTACGAATCCCTATCCTCAACCAAGGAAAGATAGTGCAAGAGCTTATGCCACCACTTTAAATGAGAAAAGTGGTTATGCTGGGAATGCCCCTCTGTGTAAGAAATGAAACTGGCATCACACAGGGCCTTGTTCCATCAAATGTAATATATGTAACAAGGTGGGCCATCATTTAAGGGATTGCAAGAGCAAAGGACCAGTTACTATAGGTAATCCACCACCAACAATAGTCATTTGTCATAGTTGCGGAGAAAAGGGACACTATGCAAATAGATGCCCAAAGAAAAATACTGATGGTGCCCAGGGTAGAGCATATATGTTGAGAGATAGGAATGATCCACAAGATCCGAGCATAGTCACGGGTAAGTTCCTTTTAAATAATCACTTAGTTAGAATATTATTTGATTCTGGAGCCGATAGGAGTTTCGTATCTATACTCTTAGCCTTTAGACTTAGGATTAAACCCATAGCTTTAGATAATTACTATGAAATAGAAATGGTCGACGGAAACTTAGTTAGCACTAACATGGTCATTAAGGGTTGTACCCTAACCTTACTTAACCACCACTTTGAGATTGATTTCATACCTATTAGACTCGGTAGTTTTGACGTTGTTGTGGGAATGGATTGGTTGTCCAAGAATCAAGCAAAGATTCTTTGTGACGAGAAAATCACCCATGTACCTATCAACGGTGAGACTTTAACTATCCGAGGAGATCAAAGTAGAACTAGACTTAACTTCATTTCATGTATTAAAGCAAAACGATACATGTCATGAGGTTGTCAAGTTTTTGTGGTTCAAGTAACGGAGACTAAGCCAAATGAAAAACGACTGGAGGAGATCCCTGTAGTCAGGGAATACCCAGAAGTTTTTCTTAAGGGTTTTCCTGGCTTGCCTCCTATTCGTCAAATACAATTACAAATCGACTTAATTCCCGGAGCGGCACCTATAGCTCAAGCACCCTATAGGCTAGCCCCTTCAGAGATGAAGGAACTCTATGAAAAACTCCAGGAATTAACTGATCAAGGTTTTATATGCCCAAGTACATCACCCTGGGGAGCTCCTGTCCTATTCGTAAAGAAGAAAGACGGATCTATGAGGATGTGTATTGATTATCGTGGATTAAACAAACTTACTATCAAAAATCGATACCCATTACCAAGGATTGATGATTTATTTGATCAACTACAAAGGATTGAGTGTATATTCAAAAATCGACTTACGATCAGGTTATTATCAACTGAGAGTGAGGGAAGAAGATATCCCTAAGACCGCTTTCAGAACAAGATATGGGCACTATGAATCTCAAGTTATGCCATTTGGTTTGACAAACGAACCGGCGGTTTTCATGGACCTCATGAACCGGGTGTGTAAACCATACTTGGATAAATTTTTTATAGTGTTCATAGATGATATCCTTATCTATTCACGTAACGAGGAAGAGCACGCTAAACACTTGAGAATTATCCTATAACTGCTTAAGACGGAAAAACTTTATGCAAAGTTCTCTAAGTGTGAATTTTGGATTAGTGTTGCGCAATTTCTCAGACACATGATAGATAAACAAGGACTTCGTGTCGATCCAACAAAAATCAAAGCCATTAAGGATTGGCCGCATCCTATGAATCCTACTGAGATACGACAATTCTTAGGACTTGCGGGCTACTATCGAAGGTTTATTGAGGGATTTTCAAAAATTGCTAAACCTTTGATAGAGCTAACCCAGAAAAACAGGAAGTTTGACTGGGGAAAAGATCAAGAGATAGCTTTCCAAATTTTGAAGAGAAAGTTGTGTGAAGTTCCGATCTTAGCATTACCAGAGGGAAACGATGATTATGTCATTTACTGTGATGCTTCTCGAAGAGGTCTTGGAGCTGTGTTGATGCAAAAGGACAAGGTAATCGCTTACGCATCACGACAACTCAAGACGCATGAGGAAAACTACACTACACATGATCTAGAATTAGGAGCAGTAGTGTTCGCTCTAAGAATATGGAGACATTATCTATATGGCACTAAGTGTACGGTTTTCACCAATCACAAAAGCCTAGAGCATATTCTTAATCAGAAAGAGTTGAACATGAGACAACGTCGATGGATAGAACTGCTCGCTGATTATGATTGTGATATTCGTTATCATCCCGGCAAAGCTAACGTAGTAGCAGATGCTTTGAGCCAAAAGGAACGAATCAAACCATTTAGGGTTAGGTCGTTAGTGATGACTCTTCATTCGAATTTACCTTCTCAAATACTCAAAGCCCAGAATGAAGCCCTCGAAATGAAGGATCGTAAAGTTGAGAATTTACGAGGGATGGATAAGGCTTTTGAGATACGTTCAGATGGAACTCGTTGTATTAAGGGTCGGAAATGGTTACCCCATCATGGTAACTTAAGGAACGTAATAATGCACGAGTCCCATAAATCTAATTACTCCATTCACCCAGGTTCTGACAAGATGTATCAGGATCTGAAGAAACACTATTGGTGGCCCGACATGAAGGCTTCCATTGCCAGATATGTGGGTAGGTGTTTAACATGTTCTAGAGTAAAGGCTGAATGTCAAAAGCCATCCGGTTTGTTGATATAGTCCGAGATTCCCATTTGGAAGTGAGAAAGAATTACGATGGATTTTATCACTAAACAACCTAGAACATCCAATGGGTATGACACTATTTGGGTAATAGTTGATTGCCTTACGAAATCTGCTCACTTCATTCCGATACGAGAAACGAATGATTTGGAAACCCTTGCTAGGTTGTACCTCAAGGAAATAGTTTCCCGACATGGAGTGCCAATATCAATCATATCAGATCGTGATTCTCATTTTACATCGAGATTTTGGCAATCTATGCAAAAGGCATTAGGTACTCAGATAGACATGAGTACGGCATATCATCCGCAAACCGATGGTCAAAGTGAAAGAACTATCCAAACACTCGAGGATATTCTTTGAGCGTGTGTGATAGATTTTGGAAAAGGATGGGAGAAACACTTACCATTGGTAGAGTTCTCGTATAACAATAGTTATCACGCTAGTATTAAAGCAGCACCGTATGAGGCACTTTATGGGAGAAAGTGTAGGTCTCCGGTTTGCTGGGCTGAAGTTGGAGAAGTACAACTTATGGGTCCGGAGATAGTCCATGAGACAAATGAGAAAATAGTTCAAATCTGACAATGCTTACAAGCCGCAAGGGATAGGCAAAGGAGTTATGCCAATATAAGACGTAAGGCTTTAGAATTTCAAGTCGGAGATAAGGTTATGTTGAAAGTTTCACCTAGGAAAGGTGTCTTTCATCTCAGAAAGCAAGGAAAGCTTAGTTCGAGATACATTGGACCTTTTAAGGTTTTAGAACGAATTGGTCTAGTGGCATACCGACTTGAATTGCCGGATGAACTAAGTAATATACACGATGCATTGCACGTCTCTAATCTTAAGAAATGTTTATCAGATGAATTACTCATTATTACTATAAAAGAGCTTCAATTGGACGATAAGCTCAATTTCACTGAAAAACCAGTGAAAATTATGGACCGAGAGGTCAAAAATCTAAAACATCACCGGATTCCTATCGTTAAGTTACACTGAGACTCCCAAAGAGGACCAGAGTATACTTGGGAACGAGAATTAAATCCGTGCTAAATATCCCCATCTATTCTCACCTTCGCACACTAACTCTAATTAAATCTCGGGACGAGATTTTCTTTTAGGATAGGAGACTGTTACAACCCACTAACTTCCCCTTAGGTTAGAAATGCCTTAATAACTTAACTTAGGCCCTTATTAGAGCACACTAGGATTAGAAATGCCTATAGGATTTTCCCGAGTTAAATTTATGCTTTATTATATCCTTATGACCTAACTAACCCCTAGACAAGCTCACGTATCCTCCTATGCCAACCACTACTATCTTTACTTAATGTAAACATCCCGGTATGTCAAATCAAGGTTATAAACATATTTTAACTAAGAAAACTATTACTATAATACACCATACTTGCTAAGAAACCCTAAATGCACCTATGTGTTTCTGTTTAGTTTTGAAACCCTAACTGCTTGTCCGAACTAACATGAAATGTGTTTAAGAGTTAGATATAGATTATATTAGTTACCATAGGATATATTAGAACCCTTAGGTCATAGTACAACCCCTAGAACTTAGGTACAATTCATATAAGCACAAAACCTTAATTAATTCACAACTTCCCAAAACTAGGTCTAAACTAGGTCAAATCTTTACCATAAGTTGTCACCACTTAGTATAAGCTATCTAAGACTTTAAATTAGTTACTAAACATCATTAGGACCCTAAATGAAACACTAAACCCTAGGTAAAACCTTAAACTCACACAATACAAAACTAAGTTAAAATTAGACATAAACACCTAAACCATGTTACTTAAACACCTTAAAACCACCAAGCAACCAACCTAGCACCTCCCTAATACTAAGCTAGCATCATAGAACTTATAACCACCCTAGAAAGTAGGTGGATCACCTACTTGTCACCACCTTAATCCAAACCGCCTCTCTCAGCCTTCTACCACTACAACCGTCCTACCCCCTAGCTACTACCATAGCTGTTCCTCATCACCACCTAGACCTGCCACACCACCCCCTAGCCTTACATACTCCTCCCTCCCCCTCCATGAAACATGGCAGTCCTTGCCTTGGTCACTACTCCAAACGCGAGTATAAATACCCCCTCCTCCCCTCCATTTCACTCCACACCTCTTATCCTCTCTACCTTACATACATTCTGTAGTATTAGAACCCTAGGAGCTAAGTAGCAAGGCCTTGGTAGTGTTGTGCTGTGGTTTGAAGCCGAGCGAGCCCTAGAAACCCTAATACCCTCGTTAAGCCCTCCCCGACCTGGGTAAGCCTTACTTTACGTGTTGTATACTTAGGATAGACTTAGAAGAGACCTTATATACCTTAGAACTGTAACACCCCAAAAATACAGGTCCAGTGGAAGCATACATGTCACTGGGGTACTACTCAATTGGTATCATAACACAAGTACAAAGAACAGTTTTTATCTCAACCATTTAGAATAATTTTCATTATCAAAATTTTCAATTTACATCGTTCAAAAATAGTGCGGGAACATAGGCCCATAAATGAGTTTAAGCGGTCCCAAACATATGTCAGAGTTGTCAATGACCAAGCCATGCCATGCCAAAACCTCCAACAGTGAGCTAATGCTTGAAACCTGAAAATACATGCTAAAAAGTGTCAACACGAGGTTGGTGAGTTCATAGGTTAGTATAAATAGCAATTTAGTATGAAAGAAAATGAGAGTTCGATAAAAGCTTTGTGACCATTGTTTCGCTCACAATGTCATGAAAATATAGTTTAATTTCAAGTAAATATAGTAATGTGGACCACAAGATTTTTGAGTGTTAATAACCTTTCATATACTAATCAAGTTCAGTTTAGTGACTACTGCTTTACTTACATCATCATGAAAAATATCAGTAAAGTAGACCATAAGTATTAAGTATAAAGATAGACCATAGGAAAAGTATGTGATCATTACAACGAATATAATGTCACATAAAAGTAAAAGTCTATTACGCTAGCACTAAGTTCATGCAACCGAAGCTCGACAGTTCAGTGCGATGTAGCACATAATAATAATAGGGGCCCATAGCGAGTGTTTAACCCAATACACTCGTAATCCGACTTGGTATATGCCCGCATTGACCCGTCTGGCCAACCGAACGGGGAGAGTCACCCCCAATAGATCTATTTATATCAATCACGCTTCCCAGCAGGAATTAACGGTTCATGAAAGTAGGCATAACAGTGGGTTTAGGGGCTTAGGCTAACCGCACAATAGTTTTGAGAGAATAAAACAGTATTGTGGTCCAGAAAATGTTTTGCATGTTTTCGCACCCCATAGTTGTAAAACAAGTATAAGCAAAGTGGAGCTATAAACTCACATATATGATTTAACCACTTGTGTCCATAATAAGATAATCCAGTATGCAATAAGTGAATAAGTCACATTTCAAGTAAGAGCAAGTAATGAGTTTAAGTGTAAACAAGCATTGAGTTTAGTTTAAAAAAAATGAGCATGTATTCTCCCCTAAAACATTTATAAAGCAGGTAAAAATAGGGGACATGAACTCACCTCAGTAAAGCAGTATGATAGTGAAAAGTATCGAGTAGTGATAGTGTGTGGCACCAACACGCGACTAGATTAGTACAACAAATTTAGTTTACAGTTTCAAGTTTGAGATTCGATGAAGTTTAACTAAGTTTAAAAGTTTTGAAGTGTTTGTGTTATTGTTGCTTGTGTGGCGGCGTTACGCGTTTGTAAGTATTGGCTCTTGGAAGTGCGTAATAACAAAAGTATTAAGAAGAAATAAATCTCCGGTTGACAATAACCGGGAAACGATGTACGGGAAGCAATTACAAATGAATACTAGACGCTGTAGGAAATGGAAATACTATTGTTAAAGGTATATAGTTAAAAGTATATCAATGGCTATCCAAAATGTTTGTAGTTTTAAAAAGCTAGTTTATATAAGTGATGTACAAAATGTTTAACTTTCCTATTTGGATAAAACTTGGTAAGTTTATATATATATCTTGACAAAAATCGGGCATGACCCAGATATTCGTTTTAGTTTTTCTGAAGTGACTAGATGTCAAAATTTTATTTTTGAGTAATAATCCATTTAACATTGTTTAGTAAACTCGAGTTAGTTTTGTAAGTTAAAATGTGACATTGAGCATACACCAGCAAAAGTAGGCAATATATATCAACAACTTAAAATGAGTTTAAAACTTATAGTCTTGGAATAGTATACATATAAAGTTTAGGGTTTTATACTACAAATAAATATTTATTTTATACGATATGTTACGGTTTAGTAAGTGGAATACGTGATGAGTCACTTATGTCGTAAGGAGTCGTGAAGTAACAAGTTGAAACAAGCCGGAATCGTATAGTATCTTTGAACGCTAGTTGGACTTGGTGTGGGCTTCGACCCACCATAAATTTTTGGCCCAAGGTGATGCAACACAACCCAAACATCTCTAGCCTATTTAGTATTATTAATAACTCAAATTAGTTTTTAAAGTTTTGGAAAAGCAAATTGTTGGAACAAAATAAGCGACACCAATTACTCCTTATTGTTGGCCAAAATTTTAGACAACGGTGAGTAAAAATGTAAAGCATTATGTGACTAGTTGTGATTACAACGGTGAGTAGAAAAAGAAATAAACCAAACCTATTTTTAGTTTTTAAATCATGTTTAACAAATTCTAGCTTTGACCCAATACCCTATAGTCTAAATATGTTTTGCAATTGTACATTGGGAGCAAAATGAGTAAAACTCAAAATCATCCCCACTGTTAAACAGTGGGTTGACTACCGAGAAATAAAACCCAAATCCAAATCAAATGTATATTAGTCCAAAGTTAAAATTTAATCCAATGGTTATCGTTGTTTTGCTATTAGTTTTTGGGTGACCCATTTGAGTAAAAGAAACCAAACTCACTTCCAGTTTGCCAAACATAAAATTACTCCAACCTCTATTCTATTTTGAAATCGTGTTGTATGGTATCTTTTGACACAATGAGCAACCAAGCCAAACACAACTAGGTTAACTCAAGTAAATGAAACCAATGTCGACACCATCTTTATGAACGTAGGCCAAAGAAACAATTTTTCAAACCAAAAAGGGGTACCACTGTGGTTCGACCACAGTGGGTGTCGACCATCAAACCAAATCCCAGCAACTCGACATAACTTTTTAACAAGATTTAATCTCAACCAAATAAGACAAAAAGAAATAAGAAAGGTTGTTGATAAGCACTTCCATCAAGCCAATATCCAGGTTTTTAGTTGTGAGTTTCCATTTTTTTTGCCACACAAGATCAACAACAACAAGAATTATTCATAGCTAGGACTATGTATCTGTCAAATCAAGACCAATTATAACTTGTCAAATCCATGAATCTTACATAATAATAAGTTTATTAACAAAATTGAGAACATATAGGTGTAAAGAATCAAAGAAATCCTTACAACGGGGAGGGTTTGTGGATCGATTGAAGATGCGACAACAACAAGAAATACTCGAATACAAATCGACTGGACCCGAAGCCAAGCAGAAACCCACCACCGAATATTCAAACCAAACTTTTAAGATATTGAATTTTGTGATGACTTGAAAGAGTGTGATGAGTGAGGGAGTCCCTGTGGATCGAATCAATTAAAAGATTGAAAAGAAAACGGGTTTGACTCATCTTTCCTTGACACCAGTCGCTCTATAGCCGATTAGGGAAGTTGTCCCCCCTCTAGCTTCATCCTCTTGTGTTGACCTTCATAGTTGAGACAAGGTAGTCAGACTTGGATGGCTTCAGAGATGCTAGGGACCTCTTGGAGTTTTGTTATCTTTGAGATGGATGAGGGAGATGGAGCGAAGAAGAAGGGAGAGAGAGAAAAAATGCAGAGATGCGTCTGTTTGTGAGGATAAGGAGTGAGGGAGAGAAAACGTGATAACGTTTTATATTTTATTTATTTTGTTTAAATGTGTAGGTATAAAAATAAAGTGATGTTAATTCAAATAAAAGGTGAGTTGTGAAGTGTTTTTAATTTCGTAATACTCGAGGGGATTTAAGCATACCCCGTGTTTTCCCGGATTCCCGCGAGCATGATCGATATTGTTTTCGAGTACATTTTTATCGAAGTCATATAAAAACAACATTTTTTACTTCGGATAGCAATTATTGGACTTATGTCATTACTCAGATTGTGTCGGTACGCGTGCGGTGTTGTGTGCGAGATATTTCTCATTTAATACGTAATGGTCATTAATAGTCAGAAAACGAAATATTCACACTCTCTGATAAATAAACAATGTAGTGAGTTACTGTAAGCTACAGTGTGTGAGTTTGTTTCCCTGAAATAGTTATGCAAGCTCATGAATGTATAATTAAATAGTTAGGTAATAATAAATTAACATTCGTTTGGAAAATTCCGGTTTGTTATAGTCATACCTCCTTAAACAGAATCGCGTCCTCGTGATTCAATTTAAGTTACCTATTACGGTTGAAAAGAGATGAGTATATACGCACGAGAATTCATCTTCATGTTCCCCACGTGAATTCAGGTCCTTTTTGCGAGTCTCTACGAACTTTGTCTATAGGGATAGGTTTTGGTTCTTTGTTAAAAATTTGTAGTTATGTAAACTGATGCGACTTCAAAAGACTCATAATTTCAGTAAAACAGTATTTAGACATGGTGTGGGTAAGACCATGTCTCAAAAGTTAACATTTAGTCACACCATTAATATATAAAAGTCTCAATAAAGTTTGACCAGAGAATTTTGGCATATCAAAATGGGTATCTCAGAAAAATACCATTACGAGTTTTGTGATTTCTATAAACGCATTTCCAAAAGGAAAGTCCTTAAAAAGCAAAGATGTCAAGGAAAAATGTGTAGTCAGGTAGGTTCGTTTCAACAAATTTAAGGTGCTTAATGACGGAGTCTAGCTGTCAAGCCTGAGTGGGGTTCAATGTTTAATATCAAGAAAATTTCATAAATATGAGTATTTAATTTACTTTAACAGTACCAAGAGGTGGTAACAAAAAGTGCTTTTCATTTACGCAAATAGTTCACATGGTGATTGCAAAATAGTTTATAGAACAAGTTCTATGATGCGTGGGAATCGCACCTTGCTTTACCTCTCGAGGGATCTCGAGAAGCTTACAACCCCCACCAGGCAGTGTACCTGATCGTTGTAGTATAGTATAGTGACAAGTACCGGGGGATTGATCGTTCAGCTTAGGAATAGTGTCGCTAGGATTAGAAAACCTAATTAATAGTTCTAGAGGTGAGAGATGATTATTTTTGTATTTTTATATTTTTATGAAAGCAAGTAAAATCTCGGGTTTTAGAAGAGTGGGCGGAATTAGTTGCTATTCAACTAACCCAAAGCTATTATATAATTAAAATAAAACAATGAAAATGAAATTAAACTAATTAAACTAAGGTTGTGAGCAGTAATTGGAGAAATTGTGTTTACTTAGACTTCATTACTCCCTAGATATCTTTTACATGTTAATTACTTGTTACACTTGTATGAATGACGGATTGTATTCCTTAATACCATTCGTGGGGTGGCATACATAACTCCCCAACTCTATGAGCTCTTATCTCCTCCTACACCATGACCCAGCACAACTATAGGGATTGTAAACAGTGGCTCATGCATTAAATACAACCAATAAAGACCTAGTACGCCTCGGTTCATGTTTCTTAAGACGTTCAAGCATGTTACCATTTGGAGATCTGCCAGTTTTCTTAAGCCTAACATATAAATCATTCATTCAAAACAAGAATAGACAAGTAATCAACACATAATCAACATCTAGGTTTCATTAGATCTAAGCAAACACAAGAGAGATCTAGCCTAGCATAATGGAATTGAGACAAGAACAAGAGATAAACAACCAACACATAGACATATTGATTGAATTGAAAGTACACTTATCTCAATTACAATGCAAGGTCTCAAGGGTTTGGAACCCTTGAAAAACCTGTAAAAGAGGCACCAAAATCGTCTTTAGGGTTTCACCAAAACTTCTCTCTTATGAAAAAAACTAGAAAACTATATATAGGAAAAACAGTCTGACGGCGTCAAGAGTTAATTCTGACGCCGTCACCTCGCCGCCATAAACTTCCTCGGACGGCCTTGATCCACTTATGACGGCCTACGTGACGCCGTCACCACCCACGGTATAATATTTTAGCCACTTTGACGCCGTCACCAGTCCATCTGACGCCGTCACCAGCTACGATGTTTAATTCTCCATGTCTGACGCCGTCAAGAAGGTAGTCTTGACGCCGTCACCTTGTATCTTCAGCATGGATTTTTGGTACTTTGCCGTTTTCTTCACTTTTATGCTCCAAAAACGTCCAAAATAGTTTCTTTTCCAGAATTCACTCTCCAAACACCTAAAATCACAAAAGGAACGATTTAGGGCAATATTTGATCAAATAAAGTCGGATTCGGGCTTAAATGACCCCCTAAAAACGGATCATTTTTCGCCTTATCATATACCCTTACACTTGAGATTTGCTTGTCCTCAAGCAAATGAGCTTTTATTCTACTCAAAAGACAAGTTAGGGGTCATTTAACACTAATATAAAAGTAATTACAACAAATAATCGTTCCACTAAAGACCAATAGACAAGCACGGAGGTCATACACAAGCACCTCACAAATAGTGTTTAGATACTCACATCTCTCGGGTGTAATAAAGTAATATAACATTATGGAAATGGAAGATATCTCTCACTACCTGTAATAGCAAAATAGATTACCATAGGCTTGGGAAAGGATCAAACCTCCACCACATGGCGTAAGCACCTAGGATAAACTATCAAAGAGGTCTTTTAAAGGGTTATAACGTTAGGTGTAGGGATATGAATTACACGGTTTTGTTGGATAAAGGGAGTTTTACTGGTGGCGAGTTAACAATCTTAGTTAATTACATGTACAAGTTGGGGTTGCTAAGCCAAGACTAGACTCGACTTAAGCTAATAAATGAAAAATAACAAAAATATAAAATAAACATAGAATGAAAACGGGATGGTAGTCCGTATGTTTTTTTTTTTCTTTTTTTTTTCTTTTCTATTTTTTTTCTTTTTTTTTTCTTAATTTTTCGATTTTTTTTTTTTTTTTTTTTTTTTTTTTTTTTTTTTTTTTTTTTTTTTCATACACTCTTACCCTACCATCCAAAATAATACATCATAGGGGTATGAACGTTCCCCTTACACTTGAATCTTTACATACTTTACATTTAACTAATCTAATGACTCGAATTAAGAAAATCAAAACACTTGGAGCACTTTTAAGATTAACGCACGTATGGGGGTAATAAGTGATGTTCTTCCCCATTACTCCATAAAATAAGTACTTACCCATGAGTCCCAATCGTCCCAAAACAATATGTACAAGGATATGACTCGACTTAGCAACCATGTAATCAATTAGAAAGTTAACTTAGAGTTTAACAAATAACAATAATGCACTAAAAATGAGCGCATACACGGAAGGCTAAGGCGATTTGGGTGTACATTTAAGTGGGGTGTAACAAATTCTTCCTTTAAGTAAAATGCTTAAAGTTAGAAACGAAAAGATAGGCTCGGAGGGGTGTACTAGGGGTACCGTGTACTAAAAATGAGTACAACGCTAAGGGTGTGGGAAAAATTAGTTGACTTAACTAGCCAAGTAATATGACTTAAATGGTCAAGTAATTATAATACGGGTTTAACACAAGGGTGATCCTAATGCCTCTTATCATGTAGTAAATCCTACCACACGAATGTAGTCTCACTAGCGGTCTCGGGATGCATCACTAACGCAAGTTCTAGAATCTAAATGCTACCGGTACACTCATAAGCACTAATAATGAATGCTTTTCCTATCAAATCTAAAGGCGAACCTCACATTTTTGGGTGGAAAATTTTTCTGAATATACGGTTATGTGCTAGTCATACAACCTCCTATCCATGAGACGCTTGCTATGGCTAAAGTTTCACTCCTAAATGTTGTAAAAAATTTTAAATTTGGCGCTAAAATTACACTAACAAGTATTTCTCGTAGTTTTATTACTCATCTACTATCAAACAAAACAAACTCAAGCGAAAGTGCATATGTAAGGTATCATCTTTTTACCCTCCCCTTACACTTAAGATGAACATTGTCCCCAATGTTCAAGTAAAGAATGTAAAAGTTAAAAAGTAAAGAGAATGAAATCAAATACTCCCCTGATTCGCTCGGTATGGATTTTAGTTGGCCAGGTTAAATCTTCTTCCAAGAAAACGAACAATCAAAGCTTCCCTTCCAGAATATAAATCATCTTCTTGTCACAAATAACCTGTAAATCCTGACAAAAGTAGACAAGGCAACCTCGCGTAAAATCGGCGGCATCCTATATAAGTTACTAACTCCTAGAAAACAAAGTAAGATATAATGCTTGTGGAATGAAGTTTGCAGATTTCCTGGAGATTATAAAACTTAATAATTCACAAAAACCATAAGACTCCGTTAGAAAAACAAAACCGGTAAAATTTCCAGATTTTAACTCCTGACGCCGTCAAGAGCAAACCCTGACGCCGTCAGAATGAACCTGCAGAAATTCTTATGTTAAGTTTCCGGAAAATTTCTGGAAAAACTTTGTCCTACTTTCTGGAAAATCCTGCAAAACTTCATTATGACTCAATACAAGCATTTGACTCTAACAAATACGAATATACATGTTCATTTAAATATTGTGGAGAATCATGATCGGTTTGTTTCTTAAAAACATATTTGGGGTTTCCCCTTACACTTATCTTTTGCAAAAATACCTTTAGGTTGAAGTTAAGACTAGGCTAAACAACATAATAAAGTATTTCACATTTTAATTGAGAAACATGATCAACCAACAATAAAAACAAAGCATGCATACGGAAGCAAATAACAATCAAACAAATAAAAATCACACAAAACATGGGTTGCCTCCCAAGAAGCGCTTTTCTTTATTTACGAGTCTTGTAGCTAGACTCAAAGTCGTGGGTTACTACGTGATTCGGGTGAGTTCCTCATTGAGGACATCTTTGGGATCGAACTTAGGTTTCAACTTTCTATTGGTTCCCTTAGTGTGGTATGACCTTTCAAACTTTTCTCCATCCGGATCATACAAGGTCATTCTAATATGCCATGACCCGTCACCTTCTTTAGGTAGCTTGTCCCACCTCCATTTATACTTATCTCCATCTCTTTTCCATTTATTCAACTCTATATTAATAGGCATTACGCTCAAGAACTCAATCATCTTTCTAAAGACTAAGGGGTCCTCAAAGGGATCTAGCTCCTCATCTCTAGCTATGAGTTGTTCTACCGAATGTGTCTTCTCAACGAAATCCTTTTCTAGATAAAATGGGCATTGAGGACCTATGAAGTTCCTTTCTATCCAAGGTCCATATCTAGATGGTCTCCTATTCATCTCTACCCAATGCGGTGTTGGTTCATTATCACAATCATAACTATGCTTCTTAACATCATACACCGACCAAGTATCGCCTTCTCCTACCGCTATCTTGGATTCCTTGCAATCTATCATGGCACTAGCGGTTGCTAAAAATCCTCTTCCTACCAATAATGGGCATGTAGTGTCACTAACCATGTCTAGGACGTGAAAATCTGCTAATATAGTTAACCTTCCTACATGAACAACTACATCCTTAATTATTCCAACCGGGTGGGCAATACTTCCATCCGCTAGCCCTATCAATACTTCCGTTTCCTCTAACTTTCCTAGCTTAAGAGCGGTGAATAAGGATAAGGGAATCAAGTTGAGGCTTGACCCTAAATCGGCTAGTGTGTCGAAAGCTTCGGATCTTCCTATCTTACAAGGCAAAACAAATATACCCGGATCATCAAGCTTTTTAGGCAACTTGTTTTGAACGAAGGCGGTCCCATTTTTACCTAGCTTATACTTCTCATATTTTTCTAGGAGGGCACTACAGTAAGGAGCACGCGCTAAGACATCAATGACGGGGCGTTCAAGGTAAAGTTCTTTGAATTCATCGTCAAGGTCTTGTGTAAGAGGTGTTTCAACTATGCTTTTGACCGGCTCTATAGTGGATGTTTTAGTTGATTGGTCCTTTTGGGGGACTTGGTGTTGTTTGAAACACGTGCTCGTTGATTTAACCGAGTAGTATTGTGGACACGAAGTGGGAGACGAAACTGAAGATATGGCATTAACGTTTAGTTTCGGATTCTTGATTGTGTCGCTTGGGAGTGCTCCCATTTCTCGGTCATTGAGAACTTTCAACAATGTGTCAATTCTATTGGTCATCTCGCTTTGATTTTGTTTGAAATCGGCTTCAAACTTAGCTATGCGGGCTTCTTGAGATGCCATGAACTTTGACATCAATCCTTCAAGATTGTTGGTACTACCATAGTTGTTAGAAGGATTGTTGTTGAAGGTACGGTTGGATGGTGGACCGTTTGATTGGTAACGATTAGGCGGATTGGAAGAATTGGGTTGATTTTGCTTCCACCTAAGATTTGGGTGATTTTTCCATGAGGGGTTATATGAATCACCGTATGTGTTTGGCTCGGGCTTGAAAGTGTACCACTTATCTCCCGCTTCGTCGGTACGCGTGGATGCGTAGTCCGCAAAAGCTGTTCCGGGGAGTTCCACACAATCACGAGTGTCATGGGGACCACTACATAATTCGCATGAAGAAGTGATTTTGTTCACTTGGCTTGAATGCTTCGGAGCTTCGTAAGATTTCATGAGAAACTTGACTTGGTCCTCAAGTTCCATGATCCTACGGTCGGAAGTGCTTGAATTATTTGAAGGCAAAGATATTGCCTTGACCGTTTTGTTCAAATCACGGGGATCATTCCAACTTTCGTTGTCATAGAGAGCAAGATCTTCTATGAGTTCCCATGATTGTTCCGCACTAAGATCACGTAGCTTACCACCGGCCGATTGGTCAATGGTTCGCCTTGTGGAGATGTCGATATGGTCATAGAAGATTTGGACTTGGAGCCAAAGATCTATGCCATGATGAGGGATCTTGTGGAGGAGATCCTTAAAACGGGCCCAAGCCTCGTAGAAAGGTTCACCCCGCTGTTGCTCAAACATCAAAATGTCCCTTCTGAGCATTGCAGTTTTTTCCGGCGGAAAGAATTGGGTGAGGAAGCGGTTGGAGAGATTGTCCCATGTGGTGATGGATCCCGCGGGTAAACGTTCAAGCCATTGACTAGCTTGATCTCGTAGAGAGAATGGGAATAGGCGTAATCGGGTTGTCTCTCTAGTCTCAACACCTAGGTCTATGGAATCTATGATTTTGAGGAAGTCCTTAAGGTGTTGGTTTGGATCTTCGGAACGAAGTCCATGGAATGCACATCCGCTTTGCACCAACCGGATGGTGTCGGATCGCAAGGGGGTCACATTGGCTCCGGTGAGCTCAATGGTGTTTCGGTAGCCTTGGTGGCTGGGTCGGGAATACTCTCCTAAGGTTCGGGGCCTAAGGGGTTCTAATGGTGGGTTTTGTTGTGGTGGGATGATGGGTTCAAAGATGTTACCACCTTCCATGATGTCGGATGGTAAAGAGTTACGAACAAAGGCATGAAGAAATAAGATAGACTAAAGAAGACCTAAAAATAAAAATAAAAATCTTACTAGAAAGGAATCTAGCAAGTAGACCTAATAAAAAGAAATCCTAACCTAGACAATAACTATTCCCCGGCAACGGCGCCAAAAACTTGATGCGTGGGAATCACACCTTGCTTTACCTCTCGAGGGATCTCGAGAAGCTTACAACCCCCACCAGGCAGTGTACCTGATCGTTGTAGTATAGTATAGTGACAAGTACCGGGGGATTGATCGTTCAGCTTAGGAATAGTGTCGCTAGGATTAGAAAACCTAATTAATAGTTCTAGAGGTGAGAGATGATTATTTTTGTATTTTTATATTTTTATGAAAGCAAGTAAAATCTCGGGTTTTAGAAGAGTGGGCGGAATTAGTTGCTATTCAACTAACCCAAAGCTATTATATAATTAAAATAAAATAATGAAAATGAAATTAAACTAATTAAACTAAGGTTGTGAGCAGTAATTGGAGAAATTGTGTTTACTTAGACTTCATTACTCCCTAGATATCTTTTACATGTTAATTACTTGTTACACTTGTATGAATGACGGATTGTATTCCTTAATACCATTCGTGGGGTGGCATACATAACTCCCCAACTCTATGAGCTCTTATCTCCTCCTACACCATGACCCAGCACAACTATAGGGATTGTAAACAGTGGCTCATGCATTAAATACAACCAATAAAGACCTAGTACGCCTCGGTTCATGTTTCTTAAGACGTTCAAGCATGTTACCATTTGGAGATCTGCCAGTTTTCTTAAGCCTAACATATAAATCATTCATTCAAAACAAGAATAGACAAGTAATCAACACATAATCAACATCTAGGTTTCATTAGATCTAAGCAAACACAAGAGAGATCTAGCCTAGCAAAATGGAATTGAGACAAGAACAAGAGATAAACAACCAACACATAGACATATTGATTGAATTGAAAGTACACTTATCTCAATTACAATGCAAGGTCTCAAGGGTTTGGAACCCTTGAAAAACCTGTAAAAGAGGCACCAAAATCGTCTTTAGGGTTTCACCAAAACTTCTCTCTTATGAAAAAAACTAGAAAACTATATATAGGAAAAACAGTCTGACAGCGTCAAGAGTTAATTCTGACGCCGTCACCTCGCCGCTATAAACTTCCTCGGACGGCCTTGATCCACTTATGACGGCCTACGTGACGCTGTCACCACCCACGGTATAATATTTTAGCCACTTTGACGCCGTCACCAGTCCATCTGACGCCGTCACCAGCTACGATGTTTAATTCTCCATGTCTGACGCCGTCAAGAAGGTAGTCTTGACGCCGTCACCTTGTATCTTCAGCATGGATTTTTGGTACTTTGCCGTTTTCTTCACTTTTATGCTCCAAAAACGTCCAAAATAGTTTCTTTTCCAGAATTCACTCTCCAAACACCTAAAATCACAAAAGGAACGATTTAGGGCAATATTTGATCAAATAAAGTCGGATTCGGGCTTAAATGACCCCCTAAAAACGGATCATTTTTCGCCTTATCATTCTACAATAGTTTATAGAGTAATAGGAAAACAATTTATTATTTGTAAAATTGTAGCAAAATTGTAGTTTAGTTTTTGTGATTTAGCAGCAAAGTAGTTCATAGGAGAATAAAATACTTTGTAAAGTGTAGTAAGACTTGTAGGATAGTTGTAATATTGTTTACAAAATGCTAGCGAAACTGTTTGTTGTTTTATAGAATGGTAGTAAGGTAATGAATCGGTTTATTACATCATGATAAAATAGTTGTAAAGATGATTCGTAAAACAGTTTATAGGATAGTAGGAAAAAAATTTATTGTTTATAAAATAGTAGCAGGGTCAAAATCTTGATTTCATGAAATAGTAGTAAGACATTTTGTAGGATGACCGCAAAATGGTCTGTAGAATAACCAAAAATAGTTTGTATGCTAATAGTGATGCAGTTTATTATCTTATAAGAGGGTAGCAAGGTAGACACGAGATACTTCCGAGGGATAAGTGAAGGACTAGGTATGCAGGATTAGGTGTTCCAAAGATAGTAGTTTGGGTTACTACGTAAAGTTTTTAAGGTTTCTAAAGGATCTCTGGTAAATGTGGAGTTTGGCATGTTTAGAGTTTGGCTCTGAAGGAGGGTGTTGATTGCTACTAGCAATCAGTTGGTTGTCTTAGTAGTGTACTTAGTACTTAAAGGGAAGGTACAACATCAATTGAGTGTAGGGTGTGAGGTGGAGGTGACTGTAACATAACAAGATTGTGATAAAAGAGTATTACATTTAAGAGAGAAAAAAAAGTACTATGATGCCAGTGTGTTGTGTGTAGATGTGAATGTTTACATTATACAATGATTATGTACACACACAGAAATTTTCGAAACCTTCATAAATCAAGTAGAAAATCAATCTTGACATAATTCTAGTATAACTACTCTCAGTATCGCAAAATTCACCTCTGAGTCAGACATAGGTGATCAGGCTATGTACGACTGTCCCTGGTCGAATATAGGTGATCAGTCTATATTCAACCGAGGTTCAATGAATTTTGAGATAATCAGCTTAGTTACACTAGTAATATGTCCTTTAGTTTAAAAGAAAAATGTTTTATAATAAGTAAGGCAGTAGGCTTGGCAGGCAGTCATGTGGCGGTCATAGGATCAAGTTTTTGTAAAAGTACTTATAGTCTAGGTTTTAAAAATACCTAGTTCTCTATAACCAAGGCTCTGATACCAATCTGTAACACCCCCAAAATACGGGTCCAGCGGAAGCATACATGTCAATCGGGTGCTACTCAATTGGTATAATAACACAAGTACAAAGAACGGTTTTTATCTCAACCATTTAGAATAATTTTCATTATCAAAATTTTCAATTTTCATCATTCAAAAATAGTGCGGGAACATAGGCCCATAAATGAGTTTAAGTGGTCCCAAACATATGTCAGAGTTGTCTATGACCAAGCCATGCCATGTCAAAACCTCCAACAATGAGTTAATGCTTGAAACCTGAAAATACATGCTAAAAAGTGTCAACACGAGGTTGGAGAGTTCATAGGTTAGTATTAATAGCAATTTAGTATGAAAGAAAATGAGAGTTCGATAAAAGCTTTGTGACCATTGTGTCGCTCACAATGTCATGAAAATATAGTTTACTTTCAAGTAAAGGTAGTAATGTGGACCACAAGGTTTTCGAGTGTTAATAACCTTTCACATACCAATCAAGTTCAGTATGTGATCATTACAACGAATATAATGTCACATAAAAGTAAAAGTCTATTACGCTAGCACTAAGTTCATGCAACCGAAGCTCGACAGTTCAGTGCGCTACAATGTAGCACATAATAATAATAGGGGCCCATAGCGAGTGTTTAACCCAATACATTCGTAATCCGACTTGGTATACGCCCGCATTGACCCATCTGGCCAACCGAACGGGGGGAGTCACCCCCAATAGATCTATTTATATCAATCGCGCTTCCCAGCAGGAATTAACGGTTCATGAAAGTGGGCATAATAGTGGGTTCAGGGCTTAGGCTAACCGCGCAATAATTTTGAGAGAATAAAACAGTATTGTGGTCCAGAAAACGTTTTGCATGTTTTCTCACCCCATAGTTGTAAAACAAGTATAAGCAAAGTGGGGCTATAAACTCACATATATGATTTAACCACTTGTGTCCATAATAAGATAATCCAGTATGCAATAAGTGAATAAGTCACGTTTCAAGTAAGAGCAAGTAATGAGTTTAAGTGTAAACAAGCATTGACTTTAGTTTTAAAAAATGAGCATGTATTCTCCCCCAAAACATTTATAAAGCAGGTAAAAGTAGGGGTCATGAACTCACCTCAGTAAAGCAGTATGATAGTGAAAAGTATCGAGTAGTGATAGTGATGCGTAGGGATTGCACCAGGCTTTACCTCTCAAGGGATCTTGAGAAGCTTACAACCCCCACCAGGCAGTGTACCAGATCGATGTAGTATAGTATAATGACAAGTACCGGGGGATTGATCGTTCAGCTAGGAATAGTGTCGCTAGGATTAGAAAACCTAAATACTAGTTCTAAAGATGAAGGATGATTATTTTTTGTATTTTTTTTATTTTTTAGAAAACAAGTAAAAATCTCGGGTTTGAAGGATTTGGGCGGAATTAGTTGCTAGTCAACTGACCCAATACTAAAGATGCAATCAAAATAAAATACTAAAAATGAAAATAAACTAAGGTTGTGAGCAATAAGTGGAGAAATGTGTTTACTTAGATTTCACTACTCCCTAGATATCTTTTACACGTTAATTACTTGTTATAGTTGCGTGGATGACGGATTGTATTCCTTAATACCATTCATGGGGTGGCTTACTTAACTCCCCAATCCTATGAGTGCCTACTTCACTCCTATGTCGAGCCGGCTAAGAAGCTCCTAACATGGGATCATTAGAATTTACTCATGCATTAAATACAACCAATAAAACCTAGTACACATCGGTTCATGTTTCCTAAGACATTCAAGCATGTTACCATTTGGAGATCTGCCAGTTTTCTAAAGCCTAACATTGAAATCATTCATCCAATACAACCATAAACAAGTAATCAACACATAATCAACATCTAGGTTTCATTAGATCTAAGCAAACACAAGATAAATCTAGCCTAGCATGGTGGAATCAAGACAAGCACAAGATATAGACAACCAACACATAGACATATTGATTGAATTAGAAGAACACTGATCTCAATAGCACATGTAAGGGTTCAAGGGCTGAAAACCCTTGAAAAACCTGTAAAAATCGTATATGGGTCGGCCTTAGGGTTTCTCCAAACTTGTTCCTTTTAATGAATGAAAATTAGAAAACTATATATAGAAAATTGAGTCTGACGGCGTCAAGAACAATCTTGTGACGCCGTCATCTCGCCGCCAAAAGTATTCTCGGACTGCCTTGATCTACATCTGATGCCGTCATGTATTAAATTTTTCCAGGCCATCACGTATTTTACTCTTGACGCTCTTCCTTGTGACGCCTTCATTTCTATACTGGGCCGTCATGAAATTTACTCTTGACGCCGTCAGGAAAATTCTCTTGACACCGGCACCTACTGTCCCCAGCTTGGAAAATTAAGTCTTTGGCGTTTTCTTCACTTTTATGCTCCAAAAATGTCCAAATTGCTTTCTTTTCCAGATTTCACTCCCAAAGTACCTAAAATCACAAAAGGAACGATTTAGGGCAATATTTGACCAAATAAATTCAATTCCGGGCTTAAATGACCCCCTAAAAGTGGTTCATTTTTTGCCTCATCATATACCCTTACACTTGAGATTTGCTTGTCCTCAAGCAAATGCGCTTTTGTTCTACTCAAAATACAAGTTAGGGGTCATTTAACACTAATATAAAAGTAATTACAACAAATAATCGTTCCACTAAAGACCAAAGACAAGCACGGAGGTCATACACTAGCACCTCACAAATAGTGTTTAGATACTCACATCTCTCGGGTGTAATAAAGTATAAATTACAATATGGAAACGGAAAATATCTCTCACTACCTGTCATAGCAAAATAGATTACCATAGGCTTGGGAAAGGATCAAACCTCCACCACATGGCGTAAGCACCTAGGATAAACTATCAAAGAGGTCTTTTAAAGGGTTGTAACGTTAGGTGTAGGAATATGGAAAACACGGTTTTGTTGGATATAGGCAGTCTTTACTGGTGGCGAGTTAACAATCTTGGTTAATTACATGTACAATATGGCATTGCTAAGCCAAGACTAGACTCGACTTAAGCTAATAAATGAAAAATAACAAAAACATAAAATAAACATAGAATGAAACGGGATGGTAGTCCGTATGTTTTTTCTCTTTTTCTTTTTCTAATTTTTTTTTCGATTTTTTTTTTTTTTTTTTTTTTTTTTTTTTTTTTTTTTTTTTTTTTGCATACATTCTTACCCTATGATTGGGGTAAAAGCAGTCAGATATTATTGACCTTGGTCAATAAGTCAAAGACCGCCTCGTTCCAATTCTCCGGTGATAGTATAGTGTGTCCCCGGGTCGTTAAGTCCCAGCGAGATTAAAATGGTGCTATTTGAAATCGTTTAGGAATGAGTGACACTGAGGACAGTAGCCCAGATGATATGGAATTGATTTTGCTACTGATATTTTGGTATTTGTACAATGATATAATATTCACAAAAATCAGATATACAGGTATATGCATAAATTCACAAATAGGGATCAGGTAACAGACAGAAAAAGTGAGTTTTGGTAATTCACAAACTACAGGGGGTGCTTTTGAAACTTTTGAAACTTAAAAATAAATTGAAAATGAAAGTGAAATTATAAAATTGATTATTTTACTATTTAAATATTATTTAATTAATTAAAGTAATTAAAATCTAATTAAAATCTAATTTAAATTAACTAAAAATTACAAAGAGTACAAATTAAACTAAAAACTTGCAAAAACAATTTCAAAACTTAAATTTGAACTTGAAGAAAGTATAAAAAATAAAAATAAATATTTTTGTCTTTTTATGAGTTTTTTATTAATTAAAAACTATTTAACTTAATTAAACTAATTAAACTACTTTAAATTACAAATAATACTAAATTAACTTAGAAAATTATGAGAAAATTTGTAAAATTATTTAACCATCACAGGAATCCTACAAAATTATAAAAACTTCTAAGAATTATGTTTAAGGGTATTCCACTAATTAATTACATTTTAATTACTTTAAATCTAATTTAAATAATTAAAATAAGAAAAATGGAAAATGAACAGTAGAAACTAAAAATATATTTTCTAAAAGTCTTAACTAATTTATAAAAATTAGAAAAATTATAAAAACCTACTGTTGTTAATAAAAATTTAAGAAAACTAATTAATAACTAATATTACCTATTTAATTAATTAAACTAGTTTTAAATCTAATAAATAGTAAACAGATTAGGAAAAATCTAAGAAAATTATTTTAAATACTTAAAGGTACTAGAAAATTAAGAAAATTATAAAAATGGAAAAGTGCTTATAAATAAGCTAAAATGAAAAATGAAAAAGATAGTTTCTATTAAATAGAAGCTATTACTATTTTTATGTTTGGTTTTTTTTGAGTTTTTCTTTTTGACAGCTAAAAGTTAGGTGAAAATAAGATAGTTTTGTAAAACAACTTCTAATCTAACTTAAAAATAAGCAGTGTGCACCCCCTTTACTTAAGCAGTTTGACTTTTATTGACCAATAAGCAAAATAAGCACAAATGACTGTATGTGGGGTCCACAATGGTGAAACTAGGTACAAATAAGCTAAACAAACTTAAATAAGCTGAAAACAACAAGCAATGATTATTGATAAGCTATTGGGAATGAAATAAGCACTTATGCAAACTAAAACTTAACATAGAAATGGGACAATCTTTGGGGTGGATTCCAGGTGGGGTCCACTTGTTCCTAGGTCAAACAAAGGGTCAAACCTTGATCCCTGGTAGGAGGGGGGTTGACTAAAGCCAAATGTGGGTTGTGGGACCCACTGGGTTGGGCTACAACAGCCACCAAAGTGGTGGTGGTGAGATGGACTGCTGATGCACAGGGCAATGGTTTGCCCTGCAACTCAGTTCAAGAGGCTAAAAGACCAACAAGAAAAATTCACAAAATTTAAGCAGCAATGGGAAAATGAAGTTGAGGTGGTAGAGTTTAACTACAACAAGTTTCAAATCCTCAATCCAAACACATAAATCACAACAAATCCTACAAATTTTGGTTTTTCTAAGCAAAAGTAAAATTGACTTTTAAAGAAAACTTGATTCTTTGACTTTTATGAACTTCTAATGCATGTAATCTACTGATTATGTTATATTAGACTAAAATAGAATTAGATTAAGCTAAAGCAACTATTTGTGAGCTAAAATGAGGTTTTGTGGATCAAAACACCACAACAGTTAACAGTTATGGGACCTTAGCAATTATTTTGACTTTTTTACTCTATGATACCATTTGTTAAGGTTTGTTTGAACTAATTTTACACTGAGAAAGAGTTTTCACCAAAAGCTATCAACCAAGAACCTTAATAACACAGTGGATTAACCAAATCCAAACACCCTCTTAACCAAGACTGTTTTAGATTTTAGGAAGCTAAGGACTTTGAGAGCTTGTGAGACTGTTCCAAATCAACTTTTTATGAAATATTAGACCTAATTGAGTGTTTAGAAATAGTGAGTAACCAAGAACACACAATTATACTACTTATGCAAACTTGACTGTGAAACTATGATGTAAAGTAACTATTAATTCTAATTAACAAGTTAACTAAATTAAGCTGTAAAATACATAAACAACACTTAATTAGTACAAGCAAACACAGAATAGCAACTATAAGCAAGGAATCAGAAACTACAAAGAACTAAGATTTTTAGAGGAAAATTGAAATAAGCAAATGCTTACTAACCACCCCTAGCATGAACAAGAGGTTTTCCACTGATGCCTATCTTTAGATAGGCTAAGTCCACTTCCAAAATTGCTCTTCAATGCTCCTCAACACCTGAAATCAAAATCAAAACACCACAGTTGACTATGTTTTACTTTTTTGTGTTTTTGATCTTTTTCCACTAATACTGAATTTTATTGTCTCTAAAAGCTTCAATAAGCTTTAAGGAACCTAAGTGAGCTTAATTCAGTCCATGTTCATTGATACAAATCACCACTAAGCTTGTTGAGAATTTCAGAAATTTGAATAAATGGTAATAACCCAAAACAGAACTGAAACTTGATTTTTATAACTTGAAAAGACTTGAAATACAATAAGTTAACTACTACAATGCTTGAACTAAGAAGATTACAACTGAATTTGAAAGCTAATTTTAATTCGACAATAAAAATACATAATTAACTACTTGAAGTCTTCCTTGCACTCTTCTGCCTTTTATAGATGTCTTCTAGGGCTTCTTATGTTTCTCTTTGCATTTCCCATCAAATCCTAGCCCTTGATTCTGATTAAATTGATCCTGGCCTTTGATTTTGATTTTGGCGAGAAAAATGGTGTGTGGGATTTGGACTGTTATAAGCAAGGGGGTGGTGGCATTAATTGCTGATGTGAGGGTAGGTGTAGGGTGAGTGGATTGGGCAGTGGAAGTGATAGGGTGGTGGTGATGTGACCTGCAACTTGGGTTGTGGGGGAGGGAAGGCTGGGGGGTTGATGGTTTGACCATATTTGACCAAGGTCAAATATTTGACCCCGGCTTATATTATTTTGGGGTGTGAGTGGGCTGAGTTGTATGGGCCTAGGAAAAGGGTAGTGGGCTAGGGTGGTTTAATGGATTGGTTTTGGTATTGGATTAGAGTAGTATTATTAAGGTCCGGTTATGGTTTTTAATTTCACAAGGACTAGTTTTGTAATAATCCGAAAGTTAGAGGGTGAGACTTGGCACTTTTCCAAAGTATTTCAAGGGTTGTTTCTTGCCAAGTGATGAATAGTACATGGACCAAAGTTGACTTTTCCATTTAAATTTCACCAGGGACTAATTCTGCCAAACTTTCAAATTACAGGGAACATTTGTGTAATTTCACCAAACCTTTCCACCAAGGACCAATCCTGCCATAAAAGATTAGTGCAAGGACAAAATTTGTTTTTTTCAAAGTTTTAATATCCCAGGGACCATTTTTGACAATTTTCCAAAGTTCAGGGACTAAACTTGACATTTTGTGAAACTTTGCACCAAAGGACTAATTGTGTAATTTTTTGATTTAAAAGGACCTTTGGTGACTTTTTCAAGTTTTTAGAACAACTAAGGACTAGATTTGACAACTTTTGAAAGTTGAGGGACTGAAACTGCCAATTTTGCAAACTTTGTGCGTTTTTCATCTGTTTTTGATTATTTTGCATTTGAAACATGTAAAACACTTTCCTGGGATATTTTCACTATTTTGATACAATATTGAGTGTTTTTAGATGTTTTGGCAGCTCAGAAAAGGTAAAAATGATGAGTATTTACACACTCATCAATCCCCCACACTAAAACATTGCTAGTCCCTAGCAATCTTTTGAGAAAAACCTGATGGATTTGAAAATATCTTTACCAAAAGCTATCACTTTTGGAGTAGCCAGGTGTAAGAACTGTGGCACACCTGATAACCGTGTGATTTTGAGCAAACCACCAGCTGTCAACGGATTTGATTAGTCTTTACCAAAAGCCGTTTGCTTCTGGACTAGCCATCATCTTCTTGATGGACTAAGTCAACATCTTGGTGAGCTGATTACCAATTATGGATTTTCCACGGCCTTTACCACAAGCCATAATCTTGTGGGCTAGCCAACTCATTTGCTTTATGGGATATGGGGAGTTGAGGAACCATACAATTTTTGGCAAATTGCAAGCCATCAACGGGTTTGAGATGTCTATACCAAGAGCCGTTTGCTCCTAGACTAGCCAATCCATTTGTCATTTAGACTTTGGCGGACTGATTACCACAAAAAAATTGAAATAAAGTGAAAAATTTTTGAAAAATTTAGGCCTAAAAATGGGGGTACTTAGAAAGTTTTGTGATAAAATTCGTAAGAATTTTGCCCCCACACTAGAATTGAATATTGTCCTCAATATTCAAAGTCCCGACTATTATGCCGAATCTCTGAACGGAAAAAGCTAATATTCGAATCTAATTGTGGAAATATTGATTTTATTTTTCACTTTATTTATCTGTACATACAATCACACAGTTTTTTTTTTTTTTTTTTTTTTTTTTTTTTGACTTTGAAACTTATATACATATTTACTTTTCAAAAGGTGGGGGACGGCCACTCCCCCACACTAGAGTGGTAGAAAGTAGAAAGAAGTCAGAGATACGGGTGAAAACCCATATATGTTGCTAATTTTTGTTCACCGAGTCACTAGCTTGACTCGATCCCCGAATTCATTGGTCCATGGGGAAAGTTTGGAGATCCGGGACAACCATGGGTGGTATGTCCTCTCCAAAATAGTGTTTCAAACGATGACCATTCACTTTGAAGTTGGGACCTTCGGGTTGAGATAACTCAACAGTCTCGTATGGATATACTTTAGCAACAGTGAATGGTCCGGTCCATCGGGTTTTTAATTTCCCCGAGAAGATCTTTAACCTTGAGTTGAAAAGAAGGACTCTGTCACCGACGTTGAAAACGCGGTTCTTAAGTTTAGAGTCGTGAATCTTCTTTGTCTTTTCTTTGTAGATCAAAGAGTTCTCGTAGGCTTGATCATGAAGTTCGTTTAATTCATTGAGTTGAACCTTACGGTGATCACCCGCTTTATGAAGATCATAGTTTGCATGTTTCAAGGCCCAGTAGGCTTTGTGCTCGAGCTTGATCGGTAAATGACACGCCTTCCCGTATACAAGCTTATATGGAGTACACCCGATGGGTGTTTTGTAAGCTGTACGGAAGGCCCAGAGTGCATCATCTAGCTTATCCGACCAGGAAGCACGGTTTTCACCTACGGTCCTCTCAAGAATCTGTTTAATACCACGGTTTGAAACCTCCACCTGCCCACTTGTTTGTGGGTGATACGCGGTAGAAAGACGATGAGTAACACCGTACTTAAGCATGACTTTTGCGAATTGATCATTGCAAAAGTGAGTACCGCGATCACTAATGATGGCACGTGGAGTTCCAAAACGAGCAAAGAGGGATTTCAAGAATTTCACAACAACTCGGGCATCGTTAGTGGGTAAGGCCTTAGCCTCAACCCATTTTGACAAGTAGTCAACAGCCACGAGAATATACTTGTTTCCATGAGAAGATGGGAACGGCCCCATAAAATCAATGCCCCAGACGTCAAAGATTTCACAAACTTGAATAGCATTTTGTGGCATTTCGTTCTTTTGTGAAATATTCCCGTGACGCTGACAAGCATCACAAGCTTTGACTAACTCGTGGGCATCCTTATAGATCGTGGGCCAATAGAAACCAGAGTCAAACACCTTTTTGGCGGTGTAGTTAGGACTATGGTGGCCCCCGGTGGGTCCAGCATGGCAAGCCTTGAGAATATCAGCGGCTTCCTGTCCGTATACACATCGCCTGATGACTTTATCGACACAATTTTGAAGAGATAGGGGTCGTCCCAGAAGTAATGTCTAACGTCTTTGAAGAAGTTGTTCTTCTGTTGGGACGTTATCCCCTTCACGATGAAGTTACCCGCATGGTAATTTGCAAAGTCGGCAAACCATGGGGTAGTAGAGTCACCACGAAAAGCAACCGCACTGAGTGTCTCGAGAGGAAATGTTTCATTTATTTCCTGTTTCCCGGACACATCTTGATGTGGGTTTTCTAATCGTGAGAGATGATCAGCAGCAAGGTTCTCGGCTCCTTTCTTATCACGGATAATGATATCGAATTCTTGGAAGAGGAGAACCCAACGGAGAAGTCTCGGCTTTGCATCTTGCTTTGCAAATAGGTACTTCAAAGCCGAGTGATCCGTATACACTACGCATTTAGTCAGGATTAAGTATGGCCAGAATTTCTCAAATGCATACACCACAGCTAGTAATTCTTTTTCGGTGGTGGTGTAATGACTCTGAGCCTCGGTCATAGTTTTGCTTGTGTAGTGTATAGGCTGAAAGTATTTTCCTTTACGTTGCCCCAAGACCGCACCTATGGCAAAATCACTAGCATCGCACATAAGCTCAAAAGGTAGGTCCCAATCGGGGCAACAAGAATCGGTGCCTCGGTAAGCTTTTTCTTTAATGTTTCAAAAGCTTCGATGCATTCAGGAGAGAAGATGAAAGGAGCATCCTTCTCGAGGAGATGGGTCATAGGCCGGGCAATCTTAGAGAAATCTTGGATAAACCTACGGTAGAAGCCGGCATGACCCAAAAAGCTCCTAACACCTTTAACGGTGGTGGGATGAGGTAATTTAGCAATGACATCGATTTTGGCTTTGTCAACCTCAATCCCGTTTTTTGAAATTTTATGGCAGAGGACAATGCCCTCTTTAACCATAAACTGACTCTTCTCCCAGTTGAGACTTAAATTCGTTTCTTTGCAACGTTTAAGCATCTGTTCCAAGTGGGAGAGACAAGACTGGAATGAATCCCCGATGACTGAAAAGTCATCCATGAATACCTCCATGGTTTTCCCGATCATGTCGGAAAAGATAGACATCATGCACCTCTGGAACGTGCCTGGAGCATTACATAAGCCGAAAGGCATACGTCTGTAAGCAAAAGTTCCGTAGGGGCATGTGAAGGTAGTTTTCTCTTGATCCTGGGGATCAATGGGGATTTGGAAGTAACCCGAAAAACCATCGAGGAACCAGTAGTATTCATTCCCCGCAAGTCTTTCGAGCATTTGGTCCATAAGAGGGAGAGGAAAATGGTCTTTACGGGTAGCTTCATTTAACTTTTGATAGTCAATACATACACGCCAACCCGTGACCAAACGAGTTGGAATCAACTCGTTATCCTCGTTGGTGACAACGGTAATGCCACCCTTTTTAGGAACACAATGAATTGGGCTAACACAAGGACTGTCAGATATAGGATAAATCAATCCCGATCAAGAAGTTTTAGAACCTCTTGTTTGATAATTTCATGGATTTTTGGATTTACCCTTCTCTGTTGTTGCACTACTGGCTTAAAGTCATCCTCCATTAAGATTTTATGAGTACAAAAGTTCGGGCTTATGCCCTTAATTTCGGAGAGTTTCCAAGCAATTGCTTGTTTGTGTGACTTAAGAACCTTTAGGAGTGCTGCCTTTTCCTCATCTTTTAAGTCTTTAGCAATAATAACGGGCAATTTATCATCACCCTCCAGAAATGCATATTCTAGATGAGGAGGCAAGTCCTTGAGCTCAACCTCGGGAAAGTCTTCAGTTATTTCAACATTTTTTACTTCCGCTTTATCAAGTATTTTTGGAGAAGGAGAGGGTGAAGGATCGTCATTTAACAATCTTTCAAGAAGAAGAATGTCCCCCTCCGGGTCAAGATAGTTTTCATCAATCTCATGTGGGTTTGAGCTATCCTGAGCAAGAAAAGCCTCGACCTCTTCCAGAAGGAAGTCACCTCCCTCAAACGGAGTGAGGGAAGGGGAAGAGTCGGAAATGATAGGATCAGTAGAAGGAGTGATACTGCCACTTGCTGAGAAACCAAGGACTTCTTGAGAAGACTCCTCAGACGCAACATCGATGATGTCAATTCGGTTAACCGTTTCAGCGTCATAGTTGGAGGAGTATCTTGAAGTCTGATCAAGATTGAATGTGATGGCTTCACCATCAACACGTAGAGTGATTTCTTCTTCGAATACATCGATTAAAGCACGACCCGTTCTTAAGAATCCCCTCCCGAGAATGAGAGGAACTCGTGGGTCAGCATCGAAATCAACAATCACGAAATCTGCCGGAAAATGGAACTTTCCTACTTTCACGAAGATATCTTCGGCAATGCCGAGAGGACGAGATATAGTACGGTCTGCAAGCTCGAGAGTCATGCAGATTGGAGTGAGAGCAGGTAGAGAGAGTCTTTTCCAGACTGTGTAAGGCATCAGGTTAATGCTTGCGCCAAGATCGGCCAAGGCAAAGCATTCAACCATCCCCGGGAAAACACAAGGAATGAGAAATTTCCCGGGATCTCCAAGCTTTTCGGGAAGCTTTTTCAAGAGCACTGCTGAGCAATGCTCATTAAGAGGAGTTTTTGCCATCTCACAAAGTTTTTCTTTGTTGCTTATCAGATTTTTGATTGTTGAAGCAAACTTAGGCATGAGAAGAAGAGCATCCGCGAAGCTAATATCGAAATGTAATTCTTGGAAAATTTGATAAATTTTTTCCATCTGATGGTTAGCTTTTTCACGGTTCTTTTGATCATTCAAACGTGAAGGATATGGAATTGAAGGCTTAGGATCATTCTTTGGAATTTCATCAGAACTCACAGGAGGATCAAATACAACTTTCGACTTATGAGTCGGGACCGGGATAACTTGAGGGTGGACGTTGTTGATACCTCCGTTATTAGTAGGAAGTACCTTGTCCATGGTAACCTCAGGTTCACGTTCCGCTACCTTAGTACGAGGAGAAGAAGAGGTAGAGGGAATCGTGGGTCCATTGTATGATACCCCTCTTCGGGTGGCGATCGCTTTGACATCGCCCCTCGGGTTAGCGATCGTGTTGCTCGGTAGTGTACCCGGGCCCGAGGGTCGATCATTTAAAGACTTCTGAAGCTCAGAGATCTTGCTGATCAATAACCAATTCGTTTCCTCTTGCGCTTTCATGAATTGTTTTAGCACTTCATCGGAGGAAGACGAGGGTGGAACAACGTTTTGAGGAGGATTTTGAACACGGTTGTTTTGAAAATTCCCTTGATTTTGATTGTTGTTACCCTGAAAATTGTTTCTCTGATTGAAATTACCCTGATTGTAATTCCCTTGATTTTGGTTTCTTTGAAAATTTCCTTGAAAACCTTGGTTTTGATTGCCATTTTGAAAATTGTTTTGATTAAACTGGCCTTGATTTTGGTTCGGGTTTTGGAAGTTTGAGTTTTGACCTTGGTTAAAATTCTGATTCGAGTTACGGTTTTGATTTTGGTTAAAACCGGGAGGTCCGAGGAAATTGTTGGAATGATAGCTTAAGAGATTACGGTCCCCTTGCGGTTGGTAAGAATTACCCCCCGTGTTGTAGGAACCGTGAGCAGCATAAACGTTCTCTTGAGGAAAACCAGCAGTAGTTGGACACTCGGAATAAAGATGTGGGCCCCCACAAGTTTCACAACTTCGGGCCACGACTTTCACTTGTTGATTTTGAACCTGATTTTGCATCGTTTGGTTCATTCTCAACACAGCCGTAGAGATATCATCCATCTTTTTGGTAAGAGCAATTATTTCAGGAGATGATGATGAAGGAGTAACTGAATGACATGATGCATCCCTCTCCGCAGAGGAATCCCAAAAGTTATGGTGGGCAGTCATGTTCTCAATCAAGTCATAGCACTCTTCGGGACGCCTTTTCATAAAGGTCCCACCAGCAGCAGCATTGAGAATATCCCGGTGCCTCAATGTCAGACCATTATAGAAGGTATCTATGATGGTAACTTGCAACATATTGTGGTTTGGGCACCGATCAATAGCTAGCTTATAACGTTCCCAAGCTTCAAAAAGAGACTCATCGGGACGTTGCCGGAAGTTGCTGATATCATTTCGTAACTTGGTAACCATGGAAGGTGGAAAATACTTTGCTAAAAACTTGGTTACCATTTCATCAAAGGTACGAATAGAATTCTTTGGGAGTCGGTCAAACCATGCAGTGGCATGATGAGTGAGAGAATAGGGAAAGAGATACAGCCGGAGGGCATCATCGGTGACACCATGCTGTTTCATGCTTTGGGGTGACCGTAAGATATTTGTCAAGATGCTTGTTAGCATCGTCACCCGGTAATCCGTGAAATTGACACGAATTCTGGACTTGTTGGATCATGTGGTGCTTGAGGCCAAAGTCCGTAGCCTCAATAGTGAGTGGTGCAATAGGCCCACCCCGCCCTTGCATGGTAGGCTGGCACAGCTCCTCCATCGTTCGGAGATCGGGAGCTGGCACATCCCTGGGAAGGTCAGGGGGTGGTAATGGTGGTGGTGGCCTAGCGGCCATTTCGGTTTTTGGTTCTTCTGTATCAGAACGTAGCTCGAGTACGTTTTTCTGATTTTTACATTTTGTTTGTGACCGAGTGCGCATGCACTAAAAACAATTTTTCAAAACAAGATCGAGGCAAAACCACAGTGAACTTAAACCAATTATCACAAGTGAATGGCTTCTTTGAAAAAGGTACACCACTCACAGGGATACAAAGGCAAGTTTTAATATTAAGTTTGGGAACTTATTATGTCCACACCCCCAGTTGGTAGGTGTTCAGCCTTGGTTTGCGGTGGTAAGATTTTATGTATTTATTAATTTGAAAAACTGCTTTAGGCTTATGGGTGTGTGTGCAGAAAACTTGGGAAATATTTTTGGAACTGATTCGTTAACCAAAATCGTTCTTTTAAGATTACTCGCAGGCTGGCGGGATGAAGTAAATAGGTTTCCTCTTCAGTTCGCAATTTAATGTCAGAACTTACCTTAAACCAACTGTTTCAGGTTGTAATCCTAAAGGAAACAAAGTAATTTAACTTCACAGTTTGTTTTGTTGTTTTTGAATTTTTTGGTGTTTTTAACACTTCAGGAAAACCTAGATGTTAATTATGTGTTGATTACTTGTTTATGGTTGTATTGGATGAATGATTTTGATGTTAGGCTTAAGAAAACTGGCAGATCTCCAAATGGTAACATGCTTGAACGTCTTAGGAAACATGAACTGACGTGCACTAGGTTTTATTGGTTGTATTTAATGCATGAGTAAATTCTAATGATCCCATGTTAGGAGCTTCTTAGCCGGCTCGACATAGGAGTGAAGTAGGCACTCATAGGATTGGGGAATTAAGTGCGCCACCCCATGAATGGTATTAAGGAATACAATCCGTCATCCATGCAACTATAACAAGTAATTAACGTGTAAAAGATATCTAGGGAGTAGTGAAATCTAAGTAAACACAACTTCTCCACTTATTGCTCACAACCTTAGTTTAATTTAGTTTATTTTCATTTCTAGTATTTTATTTTGATTGCATCTTTAGTATTGGGTTAGTTGACTAGCAACTAATTCCGCCCAAATCCTTCAAACCCGAGATTTTTACTTGCTTTCTAAAAAATATAAAAATACAAAAATAATTATCCCTCATCTTTAGAACTAGTATTTAGGTTTTCTAATCCTAGCGACACTATTCCTAGCTGAACGATCAATCCCCCGGTACTTGTCACTATACTATACTACAACGATCAGGTACACTGCCTGGTGGGGGTTGTAAGCTTCTCAAGATCCCTTGAGAGGTAAAGCCTGGTGCGATTCCCACGTATCAAGTTTTTGGCGCTGCTGCCGGGGAATAGTTATTGTCTAGGTTAGAATTTCTTTTTATCAGGTCTACTTGCTAGATTCCTTTCTAGTAAGATTTTATTTTTATTTTTAGGTTTCTTTAGTCTATCTTATTTCTTTGTGTTTTTGTTCGTAACTCTTCACCACCCGACATCATGGACGATGGGAACATCTTTGCACCCGTCATCCCACCACAACACAACCCACCACTAGAATCTCTTAGGCCCCGAACCTTAGGAGAGTATTCCCGACCTAGCCACCAAGGCTACCGAAACACCATTGAGCTCACCGGAGCCAATGTGACCCCCTTGCGATCCGACACCATCCGGTTGGTGCAAAGCGGATGTGCATTCCATGGACTTCGTTCCGAAGATCCAAACCAACATCTTAAGATCTTCCTTAAAATCGTAGACTCCATAGACCTAGATGTTGAAACTAGAGAGACAACCCGATTACGCCTATTCCAATTCTCTCTATGGGATCAAGCTAGTCAATGGCTTGAACGTTTACCCGCGGGATCCATCACCACATGTGATGATCTCACCACTCATTTCCTTGCTCAATTTTTCCCACCGGGGAGAACTACTAAGCTTAGAAATGACATCTTGATGTTCCAACAACGTCAAAATGAATCTCTCTATGAAGCATGGACTCGTTTCAAGGACTTACTCCAAAAAGTCCCTCACCATGGCATAGATCTTTGGCTCCAAGTCCAAATCTTTTATGACCATATCGATCTCTCCACGAAGCGAGCCATTGACCAATCGGCCGGTGGTAAGCTACGTGATCTAAGTGCGGAACAATCATGGGAACTCATAGAAGATCTTGCTCTCTATGACAACGAAAGTTGGAATGATCCCCGTGATTTGAACAAAACGGTCAAGGCAATATCTTTGCCTTCAAACAATTCTAGCACTCCCTACCGTAGGATCATGGAACTTGAGGACCAAGTTAAGTTTCTCATGAAATCTTACGAAGCTCCTAAGCTTTCAAGCCAAGTGAACAAAATCACTTTTTCATGCGAATTATGTAGTGGTCCCCACGACACTCGTGATTGTGTGGAACTCCCCGGAACAGCTTTTGTGGACTACGCATCCACGCGTACTGACGAAGCGGGAGATAAGTGGTACACTTTCAAGCCCGAGCCAAACCCTTACGGTGATTCATACAACCCCTCTTGGAAAAATCACCCAAACCTTAGGTGGAAACAAAATCAACCCAATTCTTCCAATCTGCCTAATCGTTACCAACCAAATGGTCCACCCTCTAACCGTACTTTCAACAACAATCCTTCCAACAATTATGGTAGTACCAACAATCTTGAAGGATTGATGTCTAAGTTTATGGCATCTTAAGAAGCTCGCTTAGCTAGGTTTGAAACTGAATTCAACCAACAACAAACGGAGATGACCAACAAGATTGACAACTTGTTGAAAGCCCTCAACAACCAAGCGTTAGCCACACCTAGGAAGGACACTAGGGACACCAATAACGGAATCCAAATTAAGGACCCCTCATCATCCAAACATGTCCACTTTTTCAATGTTGTCACCATTAAACCAATAGATAAGGAGATAGAAGAAAGTGACAAGGATGAAGTTGGAGTAGAAACCGAGACTAGGGATGAAAGTAGGGAAGTTGAGGTTAATAAGGGAGAGGAATTAGAGAAAGTAGAAGCTATGGAGAAATACTTTGATAAGATGCCCACTAAGGAAGAACGGGAATACCATAAGGATTTATTCGATAGTCCCGAGAGACCATACATCCTTGGCACACCCCTTATTAAAATAGGAGACCCCTCTAACATTAACATACCATGCAATATTGGGCACATGCATATTTGGAAAGCTTATATTGATCCTAGATCTCCTGCTAACATCATGACTAGGACTTATTACAATTGGGTGATGAAGAAACAACTTGATTTTAGGATGATGCCCAATAGGAATTTGATAAGTAATTTTGTAGGAAGAGTGAAGGGATTGCATGTGATTATAGGTAATCTCACCCATGAGATTGATTTTATGATAGTGGAAGACACTCGTCCGGTGATAGATGATTGCCTAAGCCAAGTAATATTTGGAAAACCATTTGTTGAGGCCACTAGGATGAGTTATGACCCGACTCTAGGGATAGTTAGATTCAAGGAAGAAAATGATGAGGTTGCCTATCAAATGCCCTACAAAATTGAGCAATACTGCCTCCTCTCTAATATAGAAAAAGAACACAAGCAAGCGGCTTATTATAGGAATGAAGAGGATAGACGTAGAGGAATTGAGTATGTGAAGAGTAGGATGCTTGGTTTCTACAAAGAATGCTTGCAACTAGGTCCGGAATACAAAACTGGTTTAGAAGACGACCTAGAGAGTGGAACCAATGATGAGGTCACGTAGTAACCCATGATCTTGAGTCTAGCTACAAGACTCGTAAATAAAGAAAAGCGCTTCTTGGGAGGCAACCCATGTTTTGTGTGATTTTATTTTGTTTGTTTGTTATTTGCTTCCGTATGCATACTTAATTTTTATTGTTGGTAGATCATGTTTCTCAATTAAATAGTGGAAATACTTTACTTTGTTGTTTTGGCCTGGTCTTAACTCCACCTAAAAGTATTTTTGCAAAAGATAAGTGTAAGGGGAAACCTCAAATATGTTTTTAAGAAACAAACCGATCATGATTCTCCACAATATTAAATGAACATGTATATTCGTATTTGTTAGAGTCAAATGCTTGTATTGAGTCATAATGAAGTTTTGCAGGATTTTCCAGGAAGTGAGACCAAGTTTTTCCAGAAATTTTCCGGAAACTTAACATAAGAATTTCTGCAGGTCACTTCTGACGGCGTCACAAGTTAACTCTTGACGGTGTCACGTGTAAAAATCTGGAAATTTTACCGGTTTTGTTTTACTAACGGAGTCTTATGGTTTTTGTGAATTATTAAGTTTTATAATCTCCAGGAGATCTGCAAACTTCATTCCACAAGCATTATATCATATTTTGTTTTCTAGGATTTAGTAACTTATATAGGTTGCCGCCGATTTTATGCGAGGTTGTCTTGTCTATTTTCTCAGGTTTAACAGGTTATGTATGACAAGAAGATGATTTATATTCTGGAAGGGAAGATTTGATTGTTCATTTTCTTGGAGGAAGATCTAAGCTGGCCACCTTATTATCCATACCGAGCGAATCAGGGGAGTATTTGATTTCATTCTTTTTACTTTTTCACTTTTACATTCTTTACTTGAACATTGGGGACAATGTTCATCTTAAGTGTAAGGGGAGTGTAAAATGATGATACCTTACATGTACACTTTCGCTTGAGTTTGTTTTGTTCGATGGTAGATGTGTAATAAAACTATGAGAAATACTTGTTAGTGCAATTTTAGCGCCAAATTTAATATTTTTTACAACATTTAGGAGTGAAACTTTAGCCATAGCAAGCGTCTCATGGATAGGAGATTGTATGACTAGCACATAACCGTACTTTCAGAAAAATTTTCCACCCAAATATGCGAGGTTCGCCTTTAGATTTGATAGGAAAAGCATTTATTATTAGTGCTTATGAGTGTACCGGTAGCATTTAGATTCTAGAACTTGCGTTAGTGATGCATCCCGAGACCGCTAGTGAGACTACATTCGTGTGGTAGGATTTACTACATGATAAGAGGCATTAGGATCACCCTTGTGTTAAACCCGTATCATAATTACTTGACCATTTAAGTCATATTACTTGGCTAGTTAAGTCAATTAATTTTTCCCACACCCTTAGCGTTGTACTCATTTTTAGTACACGAAACCCCTAGTACACCCCTCCGAGCCTATCTTTTCGCTTCTAACTTTAAGCATTTTACTTAAAGGAAGAATTTGTTACACCCCACTTAAATGTACAACCAAATCGCCTTAGCCTTCCGTGTATGCACTCATCTTTAGTGCATTATTGTTATTTGTTAAACCCTAAGTTAACTATCTAATTGATTACATGGTTGCTAAGTCGAGTCATATCCTTGTACATATTGTTTTGGGACGATTGGGACTTATGGGTAAAGTACTTATTTTATGGAGAAATGGGGAAGAACATCATTTATTACCCCCATATGTGCGTTAATGTTAAAAGTACTCCAAGTGTTTTGATTTTCTTAATTCGAGTCATTAGATTAGTTTATTGTAAAGTATGTAAAGATTCAAGTGTAAGGGAAATGTTCATTCCCTATGATGTATTATTTCGGATGGTAGGGTAAGAGTGTATGTCAAAAAAAAAAAAAAAAAAAAAAAAAAAAAATCGAAAAATCAAGAAAAAGAAAAAAAAATAATAGAAAATGAGAAAAGAGAAAAAAAGAAAAAAACATACGGACTACCATCCCTTTTATTCTATGTTCATTTTATGTTTTTGTTATTTTTCATTTATTAGCTTAAGTTGAGTCTAGTGTTGGCTTAGCAACGCCATATTGTACATGTAATTAACCAAGATTGTTAGCTCGCCACCAGTAAAAACTTCCTTTATACAACAAAACCGTGTATTTCATATCCCTACACCTAACGTTACAACCCTTTAAAAGACCTCTTTGATAGTTTATCCTGGGTGCTTACGTCGTGTGGTGGAGGTTTGATCCTTTCCCAAGCCTATGGTAATCTATTTTGCTATGACAGGTAGTGAGAGATATCTTCCGTTTCCATATTGTAATTTATACTTTATTACACCCGAGAGATGTGAGTATCTAAACACTATTTGTGAGGTGCTAGTATATGACCTCCGTGCTTGTCTTTGGTCTTTAGTGGAACGATTATTTGTTGTAATTACTTTTATATTAGTGTTAAATGACCCCTAACTTGTATTTTGATTAGAATAAAAGCGCATTTGCTTGAGGACAAGCAAATCTCAAGTGTAAGGGTATATGATGAGGCGAAAAATGAACCACTTTTAGGGGGTCATTTAAGCCCGGAATTGAATTATTTGATCAAATATTGCACTAAATCGTTCCTTTTGTGATTTTAGGTACATTAGGAGAGAAATCTGGAAAAGGAAGCAATTCGGACGTTTTTGGAGCATAAAAGTGAAGAAAACGCCAAAGTCTTAATTTTCCTTGCTGGGAACAGTAGGTGCCGGCGTCAAAAAGGAATTTCTGACGGCGTCAAGAGTAATTTCCATAACGACCCAGTACAGAATTGAAGGCGTCACAAGGTAGGGCGTCAAGAGTTAAATACGTGACGGCCTGGAAAATGCTATAACGTGACGGCGTCAAAAGTAGATCAAGGCAGTCCGAGAATTCTTTTGGCGGCGAAATGACGACGTCACCAATTTTGTCTTGACGCCGTCAGCCTCAATTTCCTATATATAGTTTTCTAATTTTCATTCATAAAAAAGAGAAGTTTTGGAGAAACCCTAAGGCCGAACTTAGTACGAATTTTACAGGTTTTTCAAGGGTTCTCTGCCCTTGAACCTTTTCATGTGTAATTGAGATAAGTGTTCTTTTAATTCAATCAATATGTCTATGTGTTGGTTGTCTATATCTTGTTCTTGTCTTAATTCCATCATGCTAGGCTAGATCTATCTTGTGTTTGCTTGGATCTAATGAAACCTAGATGTTAATTATGTGTTGATTACCTGTTTATGGTTGTATTGGATGAATGATTTCGATGTTAGGCTTAAGAAAACTGGCAGATCTCCAAATGGTAACATGCTTGAACGTCTTAGGAAACATGAACTGACGTGCACTAGGTTTTATTGGTTGTATTTAATGCATGAGTAAATTCTAATGATCCCATGTTAGGAGCTTCTTAGCCGGCTCGACATAGGAGTGAAGTAGGCACTCATAGGATTGGGGAATTAAGTGCGCCACCCCATGAATGGTATTAAGGAATACAATCTGTCATCCACGCAACTATAACAAGTAATTAACGTGTAAAAGATATCTAGGGAGTAGTGAAATCTAAGTAAACACAACTTCTCCACTTATTGCTCACAACCTTAGTTTAATTTAGTTTATTTTCATTTCTAATATTTTATTTTGATTGCATCTTTAGTATTGGGTTAGTTGAATAGCAACTAATTCCGCCCAAATCCTTCAAACCTGAGATTTTTACTTGCTTTCTAAAAAATATAAAAATACAAAAATAATTACCCCTCATCTTTAGAACTAGTATTTAGGTTTTCTAATCCTAGCGACATTATTCTTAGCTGAACGATCAATCCCCCGGTACTTGTCACTATACTATACTACAACGATCAGGTACACTGCCTGGTGGGGGTTGTAAGCTTCTCAAGATCCCTTGAGAGGTAAAGCCTGGTGCGGTTCCCACGTATCAGACAGCCTAGTTCCAATTCTCCGGTGATAGTATAATGTGTCCCCGGGTCGTTAAGTCCCAGCGAGATTGAAATGGTGCTATTTGAAATCGTTTAGGAATGAGTGGCACTGAGGACAGTAGCCCAGATGATATGCAATTGATTTTGCTACTGATATTTTGGTATTTGTACAATGAGATAATATTCACAAAAATCAGATATACAGGTATATGCACAAATTCACAAATAGGGATCAGGTAACAGATAGAAAAAGTGGGTTTTGGTAATTCACAAACTACAGGGGGTGCTTTTGAAACTTTTGAAACTTAAAAATAAATTGAAAATGAAAGTGAAATTATAAAATTGATTATTTTACTATTTAAATATTATTTAATTAATTAAACTAATTAAAATCTAATTTAAATCTAATTTAAATTAACTAATAATTACAAAGAGTACAAATTAAACTAAAAACTTGCAAAAACAATTTCTAAACTTAAATTTGAACTTGAAGAAAGTATAAAAAATAAAAATAAATACTTTTGTCTTTTTATGAGTTTTTTATTAATTAAAAACTATTTAACTTAATTAAACTAATTAAACTACTTTAAATTACAAATAATACTAAATTAACTTATTAAATTATGAGAAAATTTATAAAATTATTTAACCATCACAGGAATCCTACAAAATTATAAAAACTTCTAAAAATTATGTTTAAGGCTATTCCACTAATTAATTACCTTTTAATTACTTTAAATCTAATTTAAATAATTAAAATAAGAAAAATAGAAAATGAACAGTAGAAACTAAAAATATATTTTCTAAAAGTCTTAACTAATTTATAAAACTTAGAAAAATTATAAAAACATACTATTTTTAATAAAAATGTAAGAAAACTAATTAATAACTAATATTACATATTTAATTAATTAAACTAGTTTTAAATCTAATAAATAGTAAACAGATTAGGAAACATCTAAGAAAATTATTTTAAATACTTAAAGGTACTAGAAAATTAAAAAAATTATAAAAATGGAAAAGTGCTTATAAATAAGCTAAAATGAAAAATGAAAAAGATAGTTTCTATTAAATAGAAGCTATCACTATTTTTATGTTTAGTTTTTTTGAGTTTTTCTTTTTTACAGCTAAAAGTTAGGTGAAAATAAGATACTTTTGTAAAACAACTTTTTATCTAGCTTAAAAAAAGCAGTGTGCACCCCCTTTACTTAAGCAGTTTGACTTTTGTTGACCACTAAGCAAAATAAGCACAAATGACTGTATGTGGGGTCCATAATGGTGAAACTAGGTACAAATAAGCTAAACAAACTTAAATAAGCTGAAAACAACAAGCAATGATCACATATAAGCTATTGGGAATGAAATAAGCACTTATGCAAACTAAAACTTAACACAGAAATGGGACAATCTTTGGGGTGGATTCCAGGTGGGGTCCACTTGTTCCTAGGTCAAACAAAGGGTCAAACCTTGATCCCTGGTAGGAGGAGGGTTGAGTAAAGCCAAATGTGGGTTGTAGGACCCACTGGGTTGGTATACAACAGCCACCAAAGTGGTGGTGGTGAGATGGACTGCTGATGCACAGGGCAATGGTTTGCCCTGCAACTCAGTTCAAGAGGCTTAAAGACCAACAAGAAAAATTCACAAAATTTAAGCAGCAATATGAAAATGAAGTTGAGGTGGTAGAGTTTAACTACAACAAGTTTCAAATCCTCAATCCAAACACATAAATCACAACAAATCCTACAAATTTTGGTTTTTCTGAGCAAAAGTAAAATTGACTTTTAAAGAAAACTTGATTCTTTGACTTTTATAAACTTCTAATGCATGTAATCTACTGATTATGTTATATTAGACTAAAATAAGATTAGATTAAGCTAAAGCAACTATTTGTGAGCTAAAATGAGGTTTTGTGGATCAAAACACCATAACAGTTAACAGTTATGGGACCTTAGCAATGATTTTGACTTTTTTACTCTATGATACCATTTGTTAAGGTTTGTTTGAACTAATTTTACACTGAGAAAGAGTTTTCACCAAAAGCTATCAACCAAGAACCTTAATAACACAGTGGATTAACCAAATCCAAACACCCTCTTAACCAAGACTGTTTTAGATTTTAGGAAGCTAAGGACTTTGAGAGCTTGTGAGACTGTTCCAAATCAACTTTTTATGAAATATTAAACCTAATTGAGTGTTTAGAAACAGTGAGTAACCAAGAACACACAATTATACTACTTATGCAAACTTGACTGTGAAGCTATGATGTAAAGTAACTATTAATTCTAATTAACAAGTTAACTAAATTAAGCTGTAAAATACATAAACAACACTTAATTAGTACAAGCAAACACAGAATAGCAACTATAAGCAAGGAATCAGAAACTACAAAGAACTAAGATTTTTAGAGGAAAATTGAAATAAGCAAATGCTTACTATCCACCCCTAGCATGAACAAGAGGTTTTCCACTGATGCCTATCTTTAGATAGGCTAAGTCCACTTCCAAAATTGCTCTTCAATGCTCCTCAACACCTGAAATCAAAATCAAAACACCACAGTTGACTATGTTTGACTTTTTTGTGTTTTTGATCTTTTTCCACTAATACTGAATTTTATTGTCTCTAAAAGCTTCAATAAGCTTTAAGGAACCTAAGTGAGCTTAATTCAGTCCATGTTCATTGATACAAATCACCACTAAGTTTGTTGAGAATTTCAAAAATTTGAATAAATGGTAATAACCCAAAACAGAACTGAAACTTGATTTTTATAACTTGAAAAGACTTGAAATACAATAAGTTAACTACTACAATGCTTGAACTAAGAAGATTACAACTGAATTTGAAAGCTAATTTTAATTCGACAATAAAAATACTTAATTAACTACTTGAAGTCTTCCTTGCACTCTTCTGCCTTTTATAGATGTCTTCTAGGGCTTCTTATGTGTCTTTGAGCATTTCCCATCAAATCCCAGCCCTTGATTCTGATTAAATTGATCCTGGTCTTTGATTTTGATTTTGGCGGGAAAAATGGTGTGTGGGATTTGGACTGTTATAAGCAAGGGGTGGTGGCATTAATTGCTGATGTGAGGGTAGGTGTAGGGTGAGTGGATTGGGCGGTGGAAGTGATGGGGTGGTGGTGATATGACCTACAACTTGGGTTGTGGGGGAGGGAAGGCTGAGGGGTTGATGGTTTGACCGTATTTGACCAAGGTCAAATATTTGACCCCGACTTATATTATTTTGGGGTGTGGGTGGGCTGAGTTGTATGGGCCTAGGAAAAGGGTAGTGGGCTAGGGTGGTTTAATGGATTGGTTTTGGTATTGGATTAGAGTAGTATTATTAAGGTCCGGTTATGGTTTTTAATTTCACAAGGACTAGTTTTGTAATAATCCGAAAGTTGGAGGGTGGGACTTGGCACTTTTCCAAAGTATTTCAAGGGTTGTTTCTTGCCAAGTGATGAATAGTACATGGACCAAAGTTGACTTTTCCATTTAAATTTCACAAGGGACTAATTCTGCCAAACTTTCAAATTTCAGGGACCATTTGTGTAATTTCATCAAACCTTTCCACCAAGGACCAATCCTGCCATAAAAGATTAGTGCAAGGACAAAATTTGTTTTTCTCATAGTTTTAATATCCCAGGGACCATTTTTGACAATTGTCCAAAGTTCAGGGACTAAACTTGACATTTTGTGAAACTTTGCACCAAAGGACTAATTGTGTAATTTTTTTGATTTAAAAGGACCTTTGGTGACTTTTTCAAGTTTTTAGAACAACTAGGGACTAGATTTGACAACTTTTGAAAGTTGAGGGACTGAAATTGCCAATTTTGCAAACTTTGTGCGTTTTTCATCTGTTTTTGATTATTTTGCATTTGAAACATGTAAAACACTTTCCTGTGATATTTTCACTATTTTGATACAATATTGAGTGTTTTTAGATGTTTTGGCAGCTCAGAAAATGTAAAAATGATGAGTATTTACACACTTATCACCCTACCATCCAAAATAATACATCATAGGGGATGAACATTCCCCTTACACTTGAATTTTTACATACTTTACAATAAACTAATCTAATGACTCGAATTAATAAAATCAAAACACTTGGAGTACTTTTAAGATTAACGTACATATGGGGGTAATAAATGATGTTCTTCCTCATTATTCCATAAAATAAGTACTTTACCTATGAGTCCCAATCATCCCAAAACAATATGTACAAGGATATGACTCGACTTAGCAACCATGTAATCAATTAGATAGTTAACTTAGGGTTTAACAAATAACAATAATGCACTAAAGATGAGTGCATACACGGAAGGCTAAGGCGATTTGGTTGTACATTTAAGTGGGGTGTAACAAATTCTTCCTTTAAGTAAAATGCTTAAAGTTAGAAACGAAAAGATAGGCTCGGAGGGGTGTACTAGGGGTTTCGTGTACTAAAAATGAGTACATCGCTAAGGTGTGGGAAAAATTAGTTGACTTAACTAGCCAAGTAATATGACTTAAATGGTCAAGTAATTATGATACGGGTTTAACACAAGGGTGATCCTAATGCCTCTTATCATGTAGTAAATCGTACTACACGAATGTAGTCTCACTAGCGGTCTCGGGATGCATCACTAACGCAAGTTCTAGAATCAAAATGCTACCGGTACACTCATAAGCACTAATAGTAAATGCTTTTCCTATCAAATCTAAAGGCGAACCTCACATATTTGGGTGGAAAATTTTTCTGAATAGTACGGTTTTGTGCTAGTCATACAATCTCCTATCCATGAGACACTTGCTATGGCTGAAGTTTCACTCCTAAATGTTGTAAAAAATTTTAAATTTGGCGCTAAAATTGCACTAACAAGCATTTCTCATAGTTTTATTACACATCTACTATCAAACAAACAAACTCAAGCGAAAGTGTATCTGTAAGGTATCATCATTTTACCCTCCCCTTACACTTAAGATGAACATTGTCCCCAATGTTCAAGTAAAGAATGTAAAAGTGAAATAAGTAAAACGAATGAAATCAAATACTCCCCTGATTTGCTCGGTATGGATAATAAGGTGGCCAGGTTAAATCTTCCTCCAAGAAAATGAACAATCAAAGCTTCCCTTCCAGAATATAAATCATCTTCTTGTCATACATAACCTGTAAATCTTGAGAAAACAGACAAGGCAACCTCGCATAAAATCGGCGGCAATCTACATAAGTTACTAAATCCTAGAAAGCAAAATAAGATATAACGCTTGTGGAATGAAGTTTGCAGATTTTCTGGAAATTATAAAGCTTAATAATTCAACAAAAACTTTAAGAATCCGTTAGAAAAACAAAACTGGTAAAATTTCCAGGTTTTTACAGGTGACGCCGTCAAGAGTAAACTCGTGACGCCATCAGAAGTGACTTGTAGAAATTCTTGAGTTAAGTTTCCGGAAAATTTCTGGAAAAACTTGGTCCTACTTCCTGGAAAATCCTGCAAAACTTCATTATGACTCGATACAAGCATTTGACTCTAACGAATACGAATATACATGTCCATTTAATATTGTGGAGAATCATGATCGGTTTGTTTCTTAAAAACATATTTGGGGTTTCCCCTTACACTTATCTTTTGCAAAAATACTTTTGGTGAAGTTAAGACTAGGCCAAACAACAAAGTAAAGTATTTCCACTATTTAGTTTAGAAACATGATCTACCAACAATAAAAATAAAGCATGCATACGGAAGCAAATAACAAACAAACAAAATAAAATCACACAAAACATGGGTTGCCTCCCAAGAAGCGCTTTTCTTTATTTACGAGTCTTGTAGCTAGACTCAAGGTCATGAGTTACTACGTGACCTCATCATCAAACGTCACATCCTCCTCACTAATCATTTCATTGTTATTTTCTTGATAATGTTTTACACGTTGTATGTTAACAGTAAATTCCCTACCTTCATCGTCTAATAACACAACGGCTCCAGTTTTAGAGGAATTTTTCACCGTAAACGGTCCATACCATCTAGACTTGAGTTTTCCCGGAAATAATCTCAACCGAGAATTGTACAATAGGCCTTTGTCTCCTTCTGAAAATTCTTTGGGTTTCTTAATTCTCTGGTCATGCCATCTTTTTGCTCTCTCTTTATATGTGATGTAAGATTCATAGGCTTCTAACCTAAGCTCATCAAGCTCATGTAATTGCAAGAACCTATTAGTTCCAGCAATTGTATAATCTAAGTTACATGTCTTAAGCGCCCAATAAGCCTTATGTTCTAATTCTATTGGCAAGTGACACGCCTTACCATACACCATGCGAAACGGGGTCGTTCCAATAGGTGTCTTGTAGGCGGTTCGGAATGCCCACAAGGCTTCGTCAAGTTTAAATGACCAGTCTTTTCTATTTTGACTAACCGTCTTTTCAAGTATTCTTTTAATAGCCCTATTGGTGTTTTCGACCTGGCCATTGGTTTGTGGATGATAGGCGGTGGAGAACCGATGGGATACTCCATACCTCTTCATGACCTTTTCCATTTGTGCATTGCAAAAGTGGGGCCCCCTATCACTGATGAGAGCTTTAGGAATCCCGAATCTAGCGAAAAGCTTTTTCAGGAAATGAATGACTACCCTGGCATCATTGGTCCTAAGGGCTTGTGCCTCAACCCATTTTGAAACATAATCGATGGCAACTAAAATGTATTCGTTCCCCCCTGAAGATGGAAAGGGTCCCATGAAGTCAATTCCCCAAACATCGAAGACCTCACATACTTGTATAAAATTCTGAGGCGCTTCATCCCTATGTGATATGTTCCCGGCCCGTTGACATGCATCGCATGCCTGTACCATTTCTTTGACATCACGGAAAATTGTGGGCCAATAGAATCCCGCGTCGAAAATCTTTCGGGCGGTGGTGCTTATCCCATGATCCCCTCCAGAGGGACCAGAGTGACATTCCCTCATAATCTTTACTGCCTCACTTTCCGAAACACAATGTCTTATAATTTGGTCAGGACACCTTTGGAATAAAAATGGTTCATCCCAAAAGTAGTATTTTAACTGAGAAAAGAACCTTTTTCTTTCGTATCTAGTCAGGTGTTCAGGAACGATTCTGCTTGCGAGATAATTGGCGAAATCGGCGTACCAAGGCTCCGAATCAATCATTAACATGAGTTGTTCGTCAGGAAATGAATCCCTAATCTCACTTCTATCGTGTTCATCCAAGGGGTTTTCAAGACGAGATAGATGATCTGCAGCCAGATTTTCTGCCCCCCTCTTATCACGAATCTCAACATCAAATTCTTGTAGCAATAAGATCCACCAAATTAGTCGTGGCTTAGCATCCTGCTTAGCAAAAAGATATCGAAGAGCCGAGTGATCAGTGAAAACGACTCTCTTTGAAAGGACAAGATATTGCCGGAATTTATCGAATGCAAACACTACGGATAATAATTCCTTTTCGATGGTAGAGTAATTCTCTTGAGCGGGATTCATGGTTTTGCTAGCGTAGTAAATAGGTTGGAATAGCTTGTCACGTTGGCCCAACACAGCCCCGATAGCGAAATCGCTAGCGTCACACATGATTTCAAACGGTAACTCCCAGTTGGGTGTAATCATGATTGGAGCTTGTGTGAGCTCCTTTTTTAAGAGATCGAATGCATCCTTGCATTCTTGGGAAAAATCGAACGGAGCATCCTTCATAAGCAATTGAGTCATTGGCCGAGCTATTTTGGAGAAGTCTTTGATGAATCTCCGATAAAACCCGGCGTGCCCCAAGAAGTTGCGTATTGCTTTAACAGTCGTGGGGTATGGTAACTTAGATATAGCTTCAACTTTAGCTTGGTCCACCTCTATCCCGTTCCCTGAGACCTTATGCCCTAACACAATCCCTTCTTTCACCATGAAATGACACTTTTCCCAGTTTAACACCAAGTTGGTTCCCTCACAACGTTTAAGCATCTTTTCGAGATTAGCAAGACAGTGGTCGAAGGAGTTCCCGAAGACCGAAAAGTCGTCCATGAACACTTCCATGCTGTCTTCCATAAGTTCGTGAAAGATTGCGGTCATGCATCGTTGGAAAGTGGCGGGGGCATTACATAGCCCAAAAGGCATCCTTTTGTAGGCAAATGTTCCATAAGGGCAAGTAAACGTGGTCTTTTCTTGGTTCTCAGGTGCTATGGGAATTTGAAAATACCCTGAGAATCCATCCAAGAAGCAATAATACTCATGTCTAGACAATCTCTCTAACATCTGGTCAATGAATGGCAAGGGAAAGTGATCTTTCCTCGTGGCATCATTGAGCTTTCGATAGTCAATGCATACCCGCCATCCAGTGACCGTTCTCTGGGGCACCATCTCACCCTTGTCATTCTTAACTACAGTCATTCCACCCTTCTTAGGTACAACCTGTACAGGACTGACCCATGGGCTATCCGAGATTGGGTAGATCAATCCTGCATCCAGAAGTTTGATGACTTCTTTCTTAACTACTTCCTTAATGTTGGGATTCACCCGCCTCTGGGGTTCCATGGTAGGTTTATAATCTTCTTCCATGAGAATGTTATGTGTGCAAAAAGTTGAGACAATCCCCTTAATGTCGGCTACACTCCATGCGAGCACTCCCTTATATTTCTTTAGGACCTCTAAGAGTTTACCTTTTTGTTCATGTTCCAGGGAAGAGTTTATGATTACCGGCAGTTGGTCCTCTCCCTGAAGGAAGGCATACTCTAAATGGTTAGGAAGCTCCTTAAGATCTAACTCAGGAGGTTCGATAATAGAAGGCTTAAGCTTGTTTTCGGGCTTTCGGAGCTCGAGATGCTCCGTTGCCTCTTGTCTAGGGTAGAAGGAGACTGCACCAACATCCTCCATCTTTTCCACCTCTAGCAAAGGCAGAAAACTCTCGTCCCGTAGCCAGCCTTCCTCGATCTGTTCATCGACACAGCTATCAATGACATCTGTGAGTTCATCGACCTCCCCAATGAAATAGAGCCGGTTAGCTGCTTCGAGAGAGAGATCCATAGAGTCCTTAATGTCGAAGGTTGTGCTATCGGTTCCCACTCGCAAGGTTAACTTGCCGTCATAAACATCAATGACTGCACGAGCGGTAGCAAGAAATGGTCTCCCTAAGATGATGGGTACCAAGTCATCGTCCTCCATATCCCGGATTACGAAGTCGACCGGGAATTTGAATTTCCCAACTTTAACTAGCACATTCTCGCATATCCCTACGGGGTACTTGACTGATCTATCGGCTAGTTGGATGTTCATACGGGTAGGCTTTAATCCAGAGTATCCTAATTTAAGGAACATAGAGTGAGGCATGAGATTGATACTCGCCCCCAAATCGGCAAGAGCATTCTTTATTGATAGAGATCCTATGGAGCAAGGCAAGGTGAAGCTGCCTGGATCGTCTACCTTTTTTGGTAGCCCTCGATGGGTCACCACTGAGCATTCTTCCCCGAGGGTCACAAGACCCTCAAGTTTCTTTCGGTTAGTGAGTAGGTTTTTAAAGTATGCGCTATACTTCAGCATGTGATAGCAAGTATCAAGGAGGGGTATGGTGACTACTGAGTCTTTTAGGTATGACAAGAATCTTTTATTATCATTCTCAGTTTTCTGGTTTTTTAATTGGGATGGGAATGGGATTCTCACAGGTTGGTTAGGTGGGGTTGATGGGGAAGGGGTCGTCAAGGGAGATTGGTTGGGAGTCTCGCTGCCTACACCCTCCTCCTCCTCGCGAGGCTTGTTTGGATCGGGAGTGATGGGGGACGAGCTTGGGTAAGGGGGGTCCTTGGTTGTTGTTCCAGATCGAGTGGTTATCGCGAGCATGGGGTCTTTTTTGCTTACTGATGGCGTTTCAAAGTTATCGAGGGCTGAGTTAAGCTTGTTGAAAAATTCTCCAATGTCATTCTGCTGCTCATCAACAAGTTCATTAAGACCTTTCAATTGCAAGCCTTTTTCTTGAGTGAAGTGACCAAGGTCCTCTTCAAAAGTGCTCCTGATTTCGAATTCAGGACCTTCCTCTCCTTCTTTTCTTTTTACCAGATTTCCCCAGAGGGTGTAATCGTCGTTTTGGTAAAAAGGCAAAAGGGAGGGATCAGCATAGATATCACCTCCTGACAAGCATGCATGTTCAGTCGTGGCTGCTCCTCCACATTCTTCTACCTCATGCGGGCCCCCACAGTAGTCGCAGATCAAGTAAGGATTCGAAAGTTGTTTAGGTAACTGCGACCCAGCTAGGTACTCCATTCTTTTGTGAATTTTTCTCAACCGATCTGAAGTGCTTTCAGAAATGCTGACAGTCGACTCAGGTTCATCCCAAGTGTCATCCTGGTCTTGAGCATATTCTTCAATCCTATCCCATCCTTCTTCGGCACTAAGATTCGCTAATCTCCCTTTTCTAGATTGGTTGATTCCGTTCCGATCATTAGAGGAGACATTGTCGTAGAAGATTTGGACCAAAAGCCAAAGTTCGATGCCATGATGGGGAACTTGTCTTATTAAATCCTTAAATCTAATCCACGATTTATGGAAGGGTTCGTCCTTCCCTTTTCGGAAACGGAGGATCCTATCTCTAAACGCTGAGGTTTTTCCAGGTGGAAAGAACTTCTCATAGAACTTGGATATGAGTTGCTCCCATGTGAAAATAGATTCAGAAGGGAGTTTATCATACCATTCTTGGGCTTTTTCATATAGGGTGAAAAGAAAGAATCGTAATCGGGATGTGTCTCTAGTAGCCCCATCCGTATGTAGGGTGTCTACTATTTTCAAGAAGTCTTTAATGTGTTGAATTGGATCTTCCTCATCTAATCCACAAAACTTACACACACTTTGGACAAGCCAAACATCGTTCGCATGCAAGACCTCATTGGTGTGTTCGTTTGGGTAGACAATGGCATTTGAGAAGCCACGAGGGGTTGGGGAGGAGTAGTCCTTAAGGCGCTTAGGAGTAGGAGTTGCGGGGGTACTCATCTCGTTGTTGGGTTGGGAGCTAGGGGTTGTACTGTGATTTTCTGAATTTTCTTCAGAAAGGGGTGCATCAAAATCAATGGCAGTGCTAGATGGTTCAGGAGTTGAGTGAGATTGTCTTAATTTACGCATTTCTCTTTCGGGTTCTGCATAAGGCAAGACAAGGTTTCTAATGGAACTACGACTCCTAGTGATCCTAAGGTTAGAGGATTCGTCAGTTGCCATGATGGCAGGTGGTGAAAAGTTACGAACAAAAACACAAAGAAATAAGATAGACTAAAGAAAACCTAAGAATAAAAATAAAATCTTACTAGAAAGGAATCTAGCAAGTAGACCTAATAAAAAGAGATTCTAACCTAGACAATAACTATTCCCCGGCAGCGGCGCCAAAAACTTGATGCGTAGGGATTGCACCAGGCTTTACCTCTCAAGGGATCTTGAGAAGCTTACAACCCCCACCAGGCAGTGTACCTGATCGATGTAGTATAGTATAATGACAAGTACCGGGGGATTGATCGTTCAGCTAGGAATAGTGTCGCTAGGATTAGAAAACCTAAATACTAGTTCTAAAGATGAAGGATGATTATTTTTTGTATTTTTTATATTTTTTAGAAAACAAGTAAAAATCTCGGGTTTGAAGGATTTGGGCGGAATTAGTTGCTAGTCAACTAACCCAATATTAAAGATGCAATCAAAATAAAATACTAAAAATGAAAATAAACTAAATTAAACTAAGGTTGTGAGCAATAAGTGGAGAAATGTCTTTACTTAGATTTCACTACTCGCTAGATATCTTTTACACGTTAATTACTTGTTATAGTTGCGTGGATGACGGATTGTATTCCTTAATACCATTCATGGGGTGGCGTACTTAACTCCCCAATCCTATGAGTGCCTACTTCAATCCTATGTCGAGCCGGCTAAGAAGCTCCTAACATGGGATCATTAGAATTTTCTCATGCATTAAATACAACCAATAAAACCTAGTACACATCGGTTCATGTTTCCTAAGACGTTCAAGCATGTTACCATTTGGAGATCTGCCAGCTTTCTTAAGCCTAACATTGAAATCATTCATCCAATACAACCATAAATAAGTAATCAACACATAATCAACATCTAGGTTTCATTAGATCTAAGCAAACACAAGATAAATCTAGCCTAGCATGGTGGAATCAAGACAAGTACAAGATATAGACAACCAACACATAGACATATTGATTGAATTAGAAGAACACTTATCTCAATAGCACATGTAAGGGTTCAAGGGCTGAAAACCCTTGAAAAACCTGTAAAAATCGTATATGGTTCGGCCTTAGGGTTTCTTCAAACTTGTTCCTTTTAATGAATGAAAATTAGAAAACTATATATAGAAAATTGAGTCATCTCGCCGCCAAAAGAATTCTCGGACTGCCTTGATCTACATCTGACGCCGTCATGTATTAAATTTTTCCAGGCCGTCACGTATTTTACTCTTGACGCTCTTCCTTGTGACGCCTTCATTTCTGTACTGGGCCGTCATGAAATTTACTCTTGACGCCGTCAGGAAAATGCTCTTGACGCCGTCACCTACTGTTCCCAGCTTGGAAAATTAAGTCTTTGGCATTTTCTTCACTTTTATGCTCCAAAAACGTCTGAATTGCTTCCTTTTCTAGATTTCACTCCCAAAGTACCTAAAATCACAAAAGGAACGATTTAGGGCAATATTTGACCAAATAAATTCAATTCCGGGCTTAAATGACCCCCTAAAAGTGGTTCATTTTTCGCCTCATCAGATAGTGTGTGGCACCAACACGCGACCTAGATTAGTACAACAAATTTAGTTTACAGTTTCAAGTTTGAGACTCGATGAAGTTTAACTAAGTTTAAAAGTTTTGAAGTGTTTGTGTTATTGTTGCTTGTGTGGCGGCGTTAGTTTAAATCCGTTTTTGACGCGTTAGTAAGTATTGGCTCTTGGAAGTACGTAAGTGTATAAGTATGTAATAACAAATGTATCAAGAAGAAATAAATCTCCGGTTGGCCATAACCGGGAAACGATGTACGGGAGGCAATTACAAATGAATACTAGACGCTGTAGGAAATGGAAATATTATTGTTAAAGGTATATAGTTAAAATTATATCAATGGCTATCCAAAATGTTTGTAGTTTTAAGAAGCTAGTTTATATAAGTGATGTACAAAATGTTTAACTTTCCTATTTGAATAAAACTTGGTAAGTTTATATATATATATATATATATATATATATATATATATATATATATATATATATATATATATATATATATCTTGACAAAAATCGGGCATGACCCAGATATTCGTTTTAGTTTTTCCGATGTGACTAGATGTCAAAATTTTATTTTTGAGTAATAATCCATTTAACATTGTTTAGTAAACTCGAGTTAGTTTTGTAAGTTAAAATGTGTCATTGAGCATACACCAACAAAAATAGGCAATATATATCAACAACTTAAAATGAGTTTAAAACTTATAGTCTTGGAATAGTATACATATAAAGTTTAGGGTTTTATATTACAAATAAATATTTAGTTTATACAATATGTTACGGTTTAGTAAGTGGAATACGTGACGAGTCACTTTGTACGGATTCGTGAAGTAACAAGTCAAAACAAGCCGGAATCGTATAGTATCTTTGAACGCTAGTTGGACTTGGTGTGGGCTTCGACCCACCACCATTTTTGGCCCAAGGTGATGCAACACAACCCAAACATCTCTAGCCAATTTAGTATTATTAATAACTCAAATTAGTTTTTAAAGTTTTGGAAAAGCAAATTGTTGGAACAAAATAAGCGACACCAATTACTCCTTATTGTTGGCCAAAATTTTAGACAACGGTGAGTAAAAATGTAAAGCATTGTGTGACTAGTTGTGATTACAACAGTGAGTAGAAAAAGATAAAACCAAACCTATTTTTAGTTTTTAAATCATGTTTAACAAATTCTAGCTTTGACACAATACCCTATAGTCTAAATATGATTTGAAATTGTACATTGGGAGCAAAATGAGTAAAACTCAAAATCATCCCCACTGTTAAACAGTGGGTTGACTACCAAGAAATAAAACCCAAATCCAAACCAAATGTATATTAGTCCAAAGTTAAAAGTTAATCCAATGGTTATCGTTGTTTAGCTATTAGTTTTTGGGTGACCCATTTGAGTAAAAGAAACCAAACTCACTTCCAGTTTGCCAAACATAAAATTACTCCCCTATTCTATTTTGAAGTTGTTTTGTATGGTATCTTTTGACACAGTGAGCAACCAAGCCAAACACAACTAGGTTAACACAAGTAAATGAAACCAATGTCGACACCATCTTTATCAACCTAGGCCAAAGAAACAATTTTTCAAACCAAAAAGGGGTACCACTATGGTTCGACCACAGTGGGTGTCGACCATCAAACCAAATCCCAGCAACTCGACACAACTTTTTAACAAGATTTAATTTCAACCAAATAAGCCAAAAAGAAATAAGAAAGGTTGTTGATAAGCACTGCCATCAAGCCAATATCTAGTTTTTTAGTTGTGAGTTTCCATTTTTTTTGCCACACAAGATCAACAACAACAAGATTTATTCATAGCTAGGACTATGTATCTGTCGAATCAAGACCAACTATAACTTGTCAAATCCATGACTCTTACATAATAATAAGTTTATTAACAAAATCGAGAACATATAAGTGTGAAGAATCAAAGAAATCCTTACAACGGGGAGGGTTTGTGGGTCGATTGAAGATGCGACAACAACAACAAATACTCGAATACAAATCGACTGGACCAGAAGCCAAGCAGAAACCCACCACCGAATCTTCAAACCAAACTTTTGAGATATTGAATTTTGTGGTGACTTGTAAGTGTGTGATGAGTGAGGGAGTCCCTGTGGCTCGAATCAATAAAAAGATTGAAAAGAAAATGGGTTTGACTCATCTTTCCTTGACACTAGTCGCTCTATAGCCGATTAGGGAAGTTGTCCCCCCTCTAGCTTCATCCTCTTGTGTTGACCTTCATAGTTGAGACAAGGTAGTCAGACCTGGGTGGCTTCAGAGATGCTAGGGACCTCTTGGAGTTTTGTTATCATTGAGATGGATGAGGGAGATGGAGCGAAGCAGAAGGGAGAGAGAGAAGAGATGCAGAGATGCGTCTGTTTGTGAGGATAAGAAGTGAGGGAGAGAAAACGTGATAACGTTTTATATTTTATTTATTTTTATTTATTTTTCTTTAAATGTGCAGGTATAAAAATAAAGTGAGGTTAGTTCAAATAAAAGGTGCGTTGTGAAGTGTTTTTGATTTCGTAATACTCGTGGGGATTTAAGCATACCCCGTGTTTTCCCGGATTCCCGCGAGCTTGATTGATATTGTTTTCGAGTACATTTTTATGGATGCCATATAAAAACAACATTGTTGACTTCGGATAACAATTATTGGACTTATGTCGTTACTCGGATTGTGTCGGTACGCGTGCGGTGTTGTGTGCGAGATATTTCTCATTTTAATATGTAATGGTCATTAATAGTCAGAAAACGAAATATTCACACTCTCTGATAAATAAACAATGTAGTGAGTTACTGTAAGCTACAGTGTGCGAGTTTGTTTCCCTGAAATAGTTATGCAAGCTCATGAATGCATAATTAAACAGTTAGGTAATAATAAATTAACATTCGTTTGGAAAATTCCGGTTTGTTACAGTCACACCTCCTTAAACGGAATTGCGTCCTCGCGATTCAATTTAAGTTACCTATTACGGCTGAAAAGAGATGAGTATATACGCACGAGAATTCATCTTCATGTTCCCCACATGAATTCAGGTCCTTTTTGCGAGTCTCTACTAACTTTGTCTATAGGGATAGGTTTTGGTTCTTTGTTAAAAATTTGTAGTTATGTAAACTGATGCGACTTCAAAAGACTCATAATTTCAGTAAAACAGTATTTAGACATGGTGTGGGTAAGACCATGTCTCAAAAGTTAACATTTAGTCACACCATTAATATACAAAAATCTCAATAAAGTTTGACCAGAGAATTTTGGCACATCAAAATGGGTATCTCAGAAAAAATACCATTACGAGTTTTGTGATTTCTATAAACGCATTTCCAAAAGGAAAGTCCTTAAAAAGCAAAGATGTCAAGGAAAGATGTGTAGTCAGGTAGGTTCGTTTCAACAAATTTAAGGTGCTTAATGACGGAGTCTAGCTGTCAAGCCTGAGTGGGGTTCAATGTTTAATATCAAGAAAATTTCATAAATATGAGTATTTAATTTACTTTAACAGTACCAAGAGGTGGTAACAAAAAGTGCTTTTCATTTAGGCAAATAGTTCACATGGTGATTGCAAAATAGTTTATAGAACAGGTTCTACAATAGTTTATAGAGTAATAGGAAAACAATTTATTATTTGTAAAATTGTAGTTTAGTTTTTGTGATTTAGCAACAAAGTAGTTCATAGGAGAATAAAATACTTTGTAAAGTGTAGTAAGACTTGTAGGATAGTTGTAATATTGTTTACAAAATGCTAGCGAAATTGTTTGTTGTTTTATAGAATGGTAGTAAGGTAATGAATCGGTTTATTACATCATGATAAAATAGTTGTAAAGATGATTCGTAAAACAGTTTATAGGACAGTAGGAAAAAAATTTATTGTTTATAAAATAGTAGCCGGGTCAAAATCTTGATTTCATGAAATAGTAGTAAGACATTTGGTAGGATGACCGCAAAATGGTCTGTAGAATAACCAAAAACAGTTTGTATGCTAATAGTGATGCAGTTTATTATCTTATAAGAGGTTAGCAAGGTAGACACAAGATACTTCCGAGGGATAAGTGAAGGACTAGGTATGCAGGATTAGGTGTTCCAAAGATAGTGGTTTGGGTTACTACGTAAAGTTTTTAAGGTTTCTAAAGGATCTCCGGTAAATGCGGAGTTTGGCATGTTTAGAGTTTGGCTCTGAAGGAGGGTGTTGATTGCTACTAGCATTCAGTTGGTTGTCTTAGTAGTGTACTTAGTACTTAAAGGGAAGGTACAACATCGATTGAGTGTAGGGTTTGAGGTGGAGGTGACTGTAACATAACAAGATTGTGATAAAAGAGTATTACATTTAAGAGAGAAAAAAAAGTACTATGATGCCAGTGTGTTGTGTGTAGATGTGAATGTTCACGTTATACAATGATTATGTACACACACAGAAATTTTCGAAACCTTCATAAATCAAGTAGAAAATCAAACTTGACATAATTCTAGTATAACTACTCTCAGTATCCCAAAATTCACCTCTGAGTCAGACATAGGTGATCAGGCTATGTACGATTGTCCCTGGTCGAATATAAGTGATCAGTCTATATTCAACCGAGGTTTAATGAATTTTGAGATAATCAGCTTAGTTACACTAGTAATATGTCCTTTAGTTTAAAATAAAAATGTTTTATAATAAGTAAGGCAGTAGGCTTGGCAGGCGGGCATGTGGCGGTCATAGGATCAAGTTTTTGTAAAAGTAGTTATAGTCTAGGTTTTAAAAATACCCATTTCACTATAACCAAGGCTCTGATACCAATCTGTAACACCCCTAAAATACGGGTCTAGAGGAAGCATACATGTCACTGGGGTGCTACTCAATTGGTATCATAACACAAGTACAAAGAACGATTTCTATCTCAACCATTTAGAATAATTTTCATTATCAAAATTTTCAATTTACATCGTTCAAAAGTAGTGCGGGAACATAGGCCCATAAATGAGTTTAAGTGGTCCTAAACATATGTCAGAGTTGTCTATGACCAAGCCATGCCATTCCAAAACCTCCAACAGAGAGCTAATGCTTGAAACCTGAAAATACATGCTAAAAATTGTCAAAACGAGGTTGGTGAGTTCATAGGTTAGTATAAATAGCAATTTAGTATGAAAGAAAATGAGAGTTCGATAAAAGCTTTGTGACCATTGTGTCGCTCACAATGTCATGAAAATATAGTTTACTTTCAAGTGAATGTAGTAATGTGGACCACAAGGTTTTCGAGTCTTAATAACCTTTCACATACCAATCAAGTTCAGGTTAGTGACTACCGCTTTACTTACAGCATCATGAAAAATATCAGTAAAGTAGACCATAAGTATTAAGTATAAAGTTGGACCATAGAAAAAGTATGTGATCATTACAACGAATATAATGTAACATAAAAGTAAAAGTTTATTACGCTAGCACTAAGTTCATGCAACCGAAGCTCGACAGTTCAGTGCGCTACAATGTAGCACATAATAATAATAGGGGCCCATAGCGAGTGTTTAACCCAATACACCCGTAATCCGACTTGGTATACGCCCGCATTGACCCGTCTGGCCAACCGAACGGGGGGGGGGGAGTCACCCCCAATAGATCTATTTATATCAATCGCACTTCCCAGCATGAATTAACGGTTCATGAAAGTTGGCATAATAGTGGGTTCAGGGGCTTAGGCTAACCGCACAATAGTTTTGAGAGAATAAAATAGTATTGTGGTCCAGAAAACATTATGCATGTTTTCTCACCCCATAGTTGTAAAACAAGTATAAGCAATGTGGGGCTATAAACTCACATATATGATTTAATCACTTGTGTCTATAATAAGATAATCCAGTATGTAATAAGTGAATAAGTCATGTTTCAAGTAAGAGCAAGTAATGAGTTTAAGTGTAAACAAGCATTGAGTTTAGTTTTAAAAAATGAGCATGTATTCTCCCCCAAAACATTTATAAAGCAAGTAAAAGTAGGGGTCATGAACTCACCTCAGTAAAGCAGTATGATTGTGAAAAGTATCGAGTAGTGATAGTGTGTGGCACCAACACGCGACCTAGATTAGTACAACAAATTTAGTTTACAGTTTCAAGTTTGAGATTCGATGAAGTTTAACTAAGTTTAAAAGTTTTGAAGTGTTTGTGTTATTGTTGCTTGTGTGGCAGCGTTTATTTAAATCCGTTTTTGATGCGTTTGTAAGTATTGGCTCTTGGAAGTGCGTAAGTGTATAAGTATGTAATAACAAAAGTATCAAGAAGAAATAAATCTCTGGTTGACAATAACCGAGAAACGATGTACGGGAGGCAATTACAAATGAATACTAGACGTTGTAGGAAATGGAAATATTATTGTTAAAGGTATATAGTTAAAAGTATATCAATGGCTATCCAAAATGTTTGTATTTTTACGAAGCTAGTTTATATAAGTGATGTACAAAATTTTTAACTTTCCTATTTGGATAAAACTTGGTAAGTTTATATATATATCTTGACAAAAATCGGGCATGACCCAGATATTTGTTTTAGTTTTTCTGAAGTGACTAGATGTCAAAATTTTATTTTTGAGTAATAATCCATTTAAGATTGTTTAGTAAACTCGAGTTAGTTTTGTAAGTTAAAATGTGACATTGAGCATACACCAGCAAAAGTAGGCAATATATATCAACAACTTAAAATGAGTTTAAAACTTATAGTCTTGGAATAGTATACATATAAAGTTTAGGGTTTTATATTACAAATAGATATTTAGTTTATACGATATGTTACGGTTTAGTAAGTGGAATACGTGACGAGTCACTTATGTCGTAAGGAGTCGCGAAGTAACAAGTCGAAACAAGCCGGAATCGTATGTATCTTTGAACGCTAGTTGGACTTGGTGTGGGCTTCGACCCACCATCATTTTCGGCCCAAGGTGATGCAACACAACCCAAAAATCACTAGCCTATTTAGTATTATTAATAACTCAAATTAGTTTTTAAAGTTTTGAAAAAGAAAATTGTTGGTACAAAATAAGCGACACCAATTACTTCTTATTGTTGGGCAAAATTTTAGACAACGGTGAGTAAAAATGTAAAGCGTTACGTGACTAGTTATGATTACAATAGTGAGTAGAAAAAGATATAAACCAAACCTATTTTTAGTTTTTATATCATGTTTAACAAATTCTAGCTTCGACCCGATACCCTATAGTCTAAATATGATTTGCAATTGTACATTGGGAGCAAAATGAGTAAAACTCAAAATCATCCCCACTGTTAAACAGTGGGTTGACTACCAAGAAATAAAACCCAAATCCACACCAGATGTATATTAGTCCAAAGTTAAAAGTTAATCCAATGGTTATCGTTGTTTTGCTATTAGTTTTTGGGTGACCCATATGAGTAAAAGAAACCAAACTCACTTCCAGTTTGCCAAACATAAAATTACTCCAACCCCTATTCTGTTTTGAAATTGTTTTGCATGGTATCTTTTGACACAGTGAGCAACCAAGCCAAACACAACTAGGTTAACTCAAGTAAATGAAACCAATGTCGACACCATCTTTATCAACCTAGGCGAAAGAAACAATTTTTCAAACCAAAAAGGGGTACCACTATGGTTCGACCACAGTGGGTGTCGACCATCAAACCAAATTCCAGCAACTCGACACAACTTTTTAATAAGATTTAATCTCAACCAAATAAGCCAAAAATAAATAAGAAAGGTTGTTGATAAGCACTTCCATCAAGCCAATATCCAGGTTTTTAGTTGTGAGTTTCCATTTTTTTTGCCATACAAGATCAACAACAACAAGATTTATTCATAGCTAGGACTATGTATCTGTCGAATCAAGACCAATTATAACTTGTCAAATCCATGACTCTTACATAATAATAAGTTTATCAACAAAATCTAGAACATATAAGTGTAAAGAATCAAAGAAATCCTTACAACGGGGAGGGTTTGTAGATCGATTAAAGATGCGACAACAATAAGAAATACTCGAATACAAATCGACTGGACCTGAAGCCAAGCAGAAACCCGCCACCGAATCTTCAAACCAAACTTTTGATATATTGAATCTTGTGATGACTTGTAAGTGTGTGATGAGTGAGGGAGTCCCTGTGGCTCGAATCAATTAAAAGATTGAAAAGAAAACGGGTTTGACTCATCTTTCCTAGACACCAGTCGCTCTATAGCCGATTAGGGAAGTTGTCCCCCCTCTAGCTTCATCCTCTTGTGTTGACCTTCATAGTTGAGACAAGGTAGTCAGACTTGGGTGGCTTTAGAGATGCTAGGGACCTCTTGGAGTTTTGTTATCATTGAGATGGATGAGGGAGATGGAGCAAAGCAGAAGGGAGAGAGAGAAAAGATGCAGAGATTCGTCTGTTTGTGAGGATAAGGAGTAAGGGAGAGAAAATGTGATAACGTTTTATATTTTATTTAAATGTGTAGGAATAAAAATAAAGTGAGGTTAGTTCAAATAAAAGGTGAGTTGTGAAGTGTTTTTGATTTCGTAATACTCGCGGGGATTTAAGCATACCCCGTGTTTTCCCGGATTCCCGCGAGCATGATCGATAATGTTTTCGAGTACATTTTTATGGAAGCCATATAAAAACAACATTTTTGACTTCGGATAACAATTATTGGACTTATGTCGTTACTCGGATTGTGTCGGTACACGTGTGGTGTTGTGTGCGACATATTTCTCATTTTAATACGTAATGGTCATTAATAGTCAGAAAACAAAATATTCACATTCTATGATAAATAAACAATGTAGTGAGTTACTCTAAGCTACAGTGTGCGAGTTTGTTTCCCCGAAATAGTTATGCAAGCTTATGAATGCATAATTAAATAGTTAGGTAATAATAAATTAACATTCGTTTGGAAAATTCTGGTTTGTTACAAGAACCCTTAGCTAGGACCTAGAACCCAATCGTTTGCATGCTTTCCTTTTGAAACCCTAATTAGGTTGAATTGCATGTTTATCTAACATATAGCTTATTTACTTGATATAATCTGAATTATGTGGCTTATTTTATCTTATATAAGTTAGTTATAAGCTTAGAAACTAGATTGCCATGCTAAATTACAAATTACATGCATTTAGGACTAGTTTTGCAAAATATTACATGTATAGGAGTATATATTGTAAATTCCTGAAACTATAAAGTCTAGGGAATGTTTTTGACATTACCTAGAAGTTATTAGTGGAAGGACTAGATTTTCAATATATTAAAACCTTAGGATAACTATTAAAACAAGTATTAAACTAGAAAGGACTAAAATTGCAAATATTATAAATGTAAGGGTAAATAGAGTAAATAATGAAAGTTAGTATAATTTAGGGACTATTTATGTCATTTCTTTAGAATATGTAAGTATAGGGACTAAATGTGTAATAGTTCAAAAGTTATATACTTAATTGTTATAAGTTTATAAGCTTAGGGTAGAAAATGTAAATATATAAACTAAAGGGTAAAAATGGACTATTTTCATATAAATACAAAACTTATTTTAGTTAGAAACATAACACAATACTAGGGAGCTTAATGCGAGGAGTACTATGTGGATATTTCGTTCTGACGAGTTTGTTGGGTTTATAAATTATAGTGCCCTGACTCTTCGAACTCCTCGAACGATTATTGCATATACTTCTAAGATATGATGGCCTGAACGGTCTTATTTTATAACTAAACCCTAATAACAACTTAACTCAATAGTAGGGAGCTTTGTGTGAGGAGTATTAACTTCTGAATTATGATGGCCCAAACGGTATTATGTAATAACATAATACAATAGTATGGAGCTTCATGTGAGGAGTCATAAACTTCTGAATTATAATGGCCCAAACGGGGTTATGTTATATATAAAAACCTAATAGTAATTAGTTACGAAAAACCTAGACTAAAACTTGACATACCCACACCTACACAACCCCATGATACGTGAGTGAATTGTCTAAACCCCTACTTTACTTACCTTAAGACCCAGGTCAGTTTTCATAGCCTCACTTTTAAATGTTTTATAACCCTTTGAGGGGGATACGTGCTTTAAACCGAATACAAGTCTTTTCTCTTGGTTATTGCATGAGTAAACTATCTGCCATTATTACATAACCAAAATTCATGAATCTAATCGTTTGGGATATTTTATCCACGCGAACGCGTATATAGTTGATAGATCTATTGGAGTTTGACAACTCCCGTTAGTATTAACACCTAACTGGGTGGTACCAATAAGTACTATATTTGAACCCACCGAAGGTTTAACTTTGGCAAGTTATCCTTCTCGTCCCCTCGTGGTTTGGTCTGCAGACCCCATGACCCGGACTGTTAATGTGTGGTTCATGAGCTTAGTGCAATATACCCATGGCCTCTATCCCTAAAACCTTTCCACACATAGGGTTTAAGCTGAACCCTGTGGAACTTGTATTCATACCTTAACTATTTAAACCTATGACTCTTACTCAACCTATGTGTTGACTTTTAAGCATGTTATCCTAGGTAATTAAGCATTATAGGAACCCTGACACAGAGAAATACTGGACATGAAGATGTCTAGAGTAGTTATCATTCATCAAGTTTTGTGTCATAAATCGTATCTTAGGGACCTCTCTTTTGGTAAAAGTACATCTTTTACTGTAAAAACTCTGATAAATAAATGAATGATAACATCTTTTTCAAAAATGTCTCTTTTCGAGTCATTTTCTATTATCTTGTCTTTGTTTCATGAGTAATACCTCAAACACTTAATCCGCTGCGATCAGTGAAAAACGGGGGTGTTTCAATTCTACCAGTACCTCCTTGATTGTAGCAGTACCTTCTTTAATTCTACGAGTACCATTTTTTTTCACCAGTACCTTCTTTAATGTATGGTCACATTAAAGTTGAAGCAATATATTGTCATATTAGTCCTAATAGTTATTATACACAAATCAAGGAAATGATAAAAGTGATTTGATTTCATTAATCTGAGATAAAACACACAGGATAGTCAAACTAAACAAACATATCTCCATTTTTTGTTTTGTTACACATGCAAGCCCCAAAGCAGGTTATACTCCTCTTCTTCTTGTTGCAGCCTCTCTTGGTCAGCCTTTGCAAAAGTTTCTTCTTCTTCTAATGCAAGGTTTAATGCTTCTTCATCTAAACTCTGCTGAATTTCATCATCAATAACATTTCCAACTACCTGTAACTCACATTTAGCCTTTTCTTCTTCTTCCATCAGTTTCATAATTTCTTCTTCCTCTAAAATTCCACTACAACCAGGAAGAGTATCTTTTTTGAATACCTTAACTAAGTTTTTCCTTGTAATGTTAAGATAATGTCCTGATTTAGGTGAAAACACTTAAACATTACGAAGAATCAAAGCAGCTCCTACAGTAATATCCTTTCCATAATTCCCCTCATTAATGATTTTATGATGTATTGTACCAGATATTTCACCTAAGAGATCTTTGACAATAACTGTAAGATCTCCAAGAGCATTTGGTGTACACGACTTTATTATTGCAACAACTTGTTCAACTTTCCCCTTATTGATAAAGCTTCTGATATCACCTAAACATCCAATCACAACCCCCCATTAGCCTTCACATAGTCAACGACGCTAAGCCATGGCCCACGTGTAAAATTCTCATCCTCACCCACGTCTTCAACAACTTTGCTCCTGTGTGGAAATTATAGACACCTCTCCACCTTACCAAGTTTCCACTATTTTATGTAGCTTCGCCATTTGATAGACACCCGCAGGACCTGGTATGATCCTAACAGGATGTTAGCCAGAAATTTCATCATTCTAGTGATCTGATGAACCATGGGGTGAGTTACTCATGTTGTTGTCATTTTCCGTGACAACAACAACCTTTTTGCCAATTTATAGTGTCTTTTAAGTAGGTGTTTGTGAGGGCCTATAACACGATTATGTAAACGGGGGCGATGCATGCAAAATGTTTTCCCAAATTAGGACCTAAAATGAGATAAAAGGGTTCAAATAATGCTCATTTGCCGGGCTTTTTAATTTTCCCGCCAAACATTCCTATCTCACAAAGTGTGTGTTTAGTCATTGAATTGTTGACCTTGTTTTACCATTAGTCCTCGAAATTCACATTCTATGTTAGTCCTTTGGTTATTTTTCCTGCCAAACCACCATGCCACTGACAACTCTCATTTGTACCTATAAAACATGGCCCATTGCCCTTTCCAGTTGCATCTAACAATTTCAAATGGCTGAAAAGAAAAACAGTCTGTTCATTGCAACCTACAACTCCCAAATGGAACAATCAAGAACAAAATGGGCATCAATGTTGGCATTTATCGAAGATTTTGTTGAGCGTCTCCCTGAATGGTCTGATGAGGGCAGTGACGATCCATTCAAATTCACAGAGCTATGGTTGAACAGGATTCATGAATGTCACAAGTTTAATAATCTGCTGAATGCCATTAAAGAAAACTTAAGGGAAAAAGTTGGCATGTTAGAAAACACGATTACACAGCAAAAGGTTTGTCCAATCAAGGCATGGGCATATTGGAATGAAACCTTAGACAGCACACTTGTCAAACTAACTAATGGTGCAGTTAATGTGCCAAGAGTTAAACATGAAATTGTTGCTGTCAATCTTGTTACTCCTGAAGCTATTTATGATGAACAGGTGGAAGCCAATGGAAGGCCTCTGAAGAGGAAAAGGGTGTATGCTGGTGACAAGAAGGATTTGGTAACTGATGGGTATTTTTATGTTTAGTTTCAGGTTTCTATGTCTTAGGTGTGGTTGTTATATGTTGCTTCAGTTAATGTCTTTTGTACTCACCTATTATGCTTAATGAAAATAAGTTATTGTCTATGTGTTGACTAATTGTATGTTCTACAAAATGAACCATGAAATGGTATACCCAATATTGGTCATGGCTTTAATTGACTTTCAAAAGTCAACTTGCTTGTCAAACTCATTGGAGGAAAATGTGATATTAGTAAAATTACTTACTAATTTCAACATACATAATTCAAATCATTAAAAATGAAAGCTAACAAAACACAAATATGTTACTTTTTACAACTAAATGTTTGATCATTTCCAAACATATATTTCAGACTGTTTGATCATTTCCAAACATAACTTTCAGACTGTATGAAGATTTTCCTTAGCAGGTATTTTGCCATCAGAGTCTCTTCTTCCATAGTCAACTTTACAGATAACATCACACTGAGATCATGTGTTGGCAATGGGTATTGTTTTTCCATCAGCATGTATATGTCAGTTCCACTTTTTGTAGACACATGGTGAACTCCACATGTATCATACAATATCCATTTCATTGATGCTTCATCTGCATTAAACTTCCATATTTTATCATCTTTATCTAGTTCAAAAAGCCTCTTCAATTCCACCCATACCATTTTTTCCTTATCATCAGCTATCTCTGTTAACTTGAACCTTTCAGTTACTAAACTCCATAGCTTGACCAAATCTTCTCTGTCAACTGCTTTCATCATATCCTCAAAGTGTTTGTATACCTTAGAACGATTTCCACATCTTATTATCTTCCAGTATTTTCCAAATTCATCGCTGTAGATCTCCCAGTCTATTATTGGATATTTGGCTTGTAAAGCTTCTGCATTCATACTATCATAGGGAACAATCTTCATCATATGTTGAAGCTGTTCTTCAGTCAAATCTTGTTGCTCTTGGTCTCAACATATGCTTTTTGCTTCTTTGACGACTTTGATTCTAAATGTAAACCACCACTCTTAAACCTTCTACTTTCTTCTGTTGAATTCATTGGAATAAAGTCGTTAACCTTCCTGCGAACAATTGTGTGTAGATTTACAATTTCTTAATAGGATTTGCCTTTCAGTTGACTTGCAGTCCAATGATCTTGATGCATCAGAAATTTCTTCATATAGCTCATCATTTGCGCTTGAGTTTGGGGTTTCTTCTTTCTAGCTTCTGCTTTCTTTGCAATCTGTTTACTTTTAAAATTCTCGAGTAGATCATTAATAGGATTATCTATGATATGGACTAATGTCTGTGCAGCTGTTTCATCAATATTCGGAGTACTAGCACTACAGACAGATCCTCCACTAGTACCAATATGTTCAACAGTATCTTTAACAGTATCTGCACCAGCATCTTTAAAAGGGATATCAAATCCCATTTGATCTTCAAACCTCCACTGACTCTCTGCACCCTCTTGTACCAATGCTATGTTTGGTTCCTCATATACGCCATCAACGCTCCTCCCCGGTTTTGAAAGATCCTCCAAATCTAAATCCTCCAAATCTTCTGAACTATCAGAATCCACAAAGGTTGATTTTCTCTTACCTTTATTGTCCTTGAGTTTTTGGCGCAACTTCTTTACTTTTTGAATCAACTTGGTATAAGAACCAGCATAAAGTTTCTTTGTCTTTTTCAAGTTTTCCTCCAACCCAGTAACTCTGTCTGACAATTTTGTACAAATATCCATCAATTCTTTGTATTTCAGACAACCTACATCACTTCCATCTGTGTTCACTTTTGGGACAGGCGAACCATGACGCATATCCCCCATTGTATCATGAGGCATGGGATTTCCATCACCTGAATCAGGCTTATGAGAACTTGAATCATTAAATGTTTCCATGGGTTGGGTCTTATCATTGTTACCACTGGCCTGCCCAGCTTCTAAGCCTGTGAGAGTAGTGGCAGCCCGCACCATTGTCTCACAGATAGCCTCATCTGCTACATTTGGTTGATTTGAAGATCTGGACTAAGGTACCACATGTTCCTTTCTGATTCTTCTCGTAAATGTCTGTGTAACATGAGGTTGTGATGATAATGGAGCACTTATGGGTGTGTCAAGAGACTCAACTTGGGTTGCTGATCCTTGACCCTCAAGTGGTGGAACAATCATTGATAAAAACAGTGGTGCTTCTCTCCCATTATAACCCATACAAATCGTCCTCATATTACTAAAAACCTTTTGCCTAAAGGTAGGAGTTTTAAGAATGTTTTTCTGAGGTTGAAGCCGGTTCTTGTGTTTGTTCAAAAAAATTTGAATAAATCTTGGATACATTAAAAATTTGTATTTGCTTTTCACATTTTTCACCATACCATCAAAAATCGATTTTGAAAATTTGAACTTCCTTTTTGTGGCAAGTAAATAATAGCAATTGCGGTTTTTGAAAAGTTATGTTATCAAAATTTAACCCATACCCCATATGGGAAAGATTTTGAAAAATTTCATTATTTGGCAATGAACTAATACCACCATCGTCTACTAGTTTCAGATGCCTCCAAACAGATGACTCAGTAATAGCCATGAATATGCCATCAACTGTAGCATTTATCTCTTTTTCTCCATTAGCAAGTGTTTTGACATTGGCAGTTTGCCAAAACTGATTTATTTGAGAAACATACATAGTAGGATTCTGTGTAATAGGATACCTTATGTAATATCTATTGAGAAAATCCACAATCTGGTGAAACCCTTCACTTCCCTCTGGTTTCTGTAAGGAGGCAACCATGTTATGTGTCTTACAATGCCCCAAAAATCGCCATTAAGATAGATCAAATTTTGATTAGGGTTCTGGGTTATGGTCGTTTAGAAGAGTATGTGTGTTTGGTCAAGCCAATTGAGATGATATAGATATCACTTAGGGTTTTGGGAAAATCGAGTGAATAAATCTTTTCTTTGTCTTGTAGAAATGTTATAAATTAAAGAAAGATTGTGAATTATCTAATGTGGTGAAACCTATAAGCGAACCAATAGACAAAAACATCTCAACGGTTATAATAAATTAATGAATAACGGTTATTCCCAAACAGTATCAACGGTAACCCAGCCGTAGTAACTTTTAGCCTACCAGTACTAAATACACCCATGGCTTTATTTGACTTTTATAAGTCAACTTACAATCAACACGCAAATTACAAACTGTTATATAACTAGACTTATAATAGTTACTAATTCCAACAAACAAAAGCCAAATTATGTAAACTGATAGGTAACACAACACAAAAAAAAACATAGAAAACTTGCATATTTACTAGTGGTAGAACATATATGGTGATTGTTTTTCTTTTTGATTGGCTTTGTGCCAACTACAATTAAACTTTAAAGATGATTCATACATAATTTCTAGTTGGCCAAATTTAATGAAATACAACATAAACACTTGAATTCGAATTCAATAAAAAAAAGAACACAAAATAAACATTTCATTCAACATAAAATAAACTTTTTATTCGCCAGAAAATAAACATTACATGAAACAATTAACAATTAAACTTGGGAGATTTTTCGGGTTCAAATGACATATGAAAGTTGTCATAATCCAAATGTTCATCATCTGATGAGTCTTCCTCTTTCTCAGACGCAATATTTTTGCGTTTTCTGTATACCCACATCTTCTTCCAAGTGTATTTACTTTTACGCCTTGGTTTTTCTCTAGCAGCTTTTTCTTGTTTTTCAAGTTTTTTCAATTTTTTTTTGCTGTACTTGAAACTTTTCTTTAAAATACCAATCAAGTGTTTCTTCAAACGTCGGTTCTGGTACATCCTCACCTCCTTCTTTAGCCTCTTCTAGTTTTTGAAGTATTGAAGGTTTTTCTTCAAAGGCCGGTTCTTGAAGTATTGAACCTTCATTCTGTTGGACGTTAATTCTTGAGGTTGATGCCATTTTTTAAAAATTGAATAGATTTAAGTTGTTTTGAATGATTTTGTTGTTTACAAATGTTCCAATTTATAACCATTGTGTTAGGCAACATAACGGTTTTTTTTGCTTTGGAAAAGACACACGTCTTGCTAGGTTGAACGTTGTATACTACTAGTTTTGACTATGCAAATGGAACGTAGGTTGAGCAGACATTTATTACACATTTATATTCCCAAAATTTATTTATCACTTATCACTTATTATCCTAACAAGTATTTACTCAACAAACAAACACACGACCAGATCACAAATCCTCACAACTGTAAACCTATTTTTTCCAATTAACTCATTCTATTGTTAGAATAAATTAATGAATAAAGGTTATACCCAAACAGTACCAACGGTAACCCAACCGTAGTAACTTTTAGCCTACCAGTACTAAATACACCCAACAGTACAAACTTTTTTTCTCAACAGTATTAACCTAAATTGTTTGAGATAATGTCTTTTGTACCTTTTCTTGTTATGGTTACTGAAAATCACATATTTTCTAGGTGTTGACTAATTCAATTTCATTTTTCAAACTAAGTTGCTTGAATGTGTAATTGCATTTCCAAACAATCCATAAAACATCAAAAGGTATTGCTCATGCCTTTAATTGACTTTTATAAGTCAACTTACAATCGACACTCAAATTACAAACTCTTATATAACTAGAGTTATAATACTTACTACGTCCAAAAAACAAAAGTCAAATGATGTAAACATAGAAAACCTGCATATTTGCTAATAGTAGATAAGTATTTTACTTTTTACAACCAAACAGTTGGAGCATTTCCAAATATAACTGAATGTCAAAAAAGTTGGAGCATTTCCAACTATAACTGAATGTACAATATAGCAGTAAAAGTAATTGTTTTTAAACATATAATTAGAACCCATACATCAAGTCATCTTTAAAACCAATCAATATCTGGAGCATCTCGAGCTCTTAAACCAATTATGACTCCAGTGATAGGTGGTGGCCTCTTGCCTATTGGAGCTAAAGTTGATGGAGCTTCTGATTGAGGAGCTTGTGATGGACCTTTTTTCTTTTGACCACCTATTTTTGAAGATGAATGAGGTCTACCTTTAGGTCTTTTGGGAGCAGGTGCAGTAGTTGAAGTGGAAGCTCTGCCTCTTGGAGCTGAAGTTGATGGAGCTTCTAATGTTTTCTTTTGACCACCTGTTTTTGAAGATGAAAGAGGTCTACCTCTGGTCTTTTGGGAGCAGGTGCAGCAGTTGAAGTGGAAGCTCTGCCTCTTTTGGGAGTATTGGAAGGTCTGGATATGTTTGGAGCATCTTCAGCAATTGAAGTTGAAGCAGCTTGACCTTTCAGAGTTGGGGATCTCTTTGAAGTAGAAATTCTGGATCTTGTTGGAGCAGCTTCATCCTCGTCACTTGACACACTAAACACCTCATTTGCAACATCCTCTTCACTAGATACTTCCTCTTCACTTGGAACATCCTTCATTGCCTTCGAGTAGCACTGATACTCAAGGTTTAGCATCCTCTTTTCAAACCATTTTAGCTTCCTTTCAAGGTGTTCAAACCTCTTTTCCTCCGACACCACTTCTTCACCGGGTTCACTCACAAATCCCCAATCTCCTCTGTAAAAGTATGTAACACCCCCAAATATAATTTCTTCAGGTCCTGGTACATCTTGTCAGACCCAGGATGAATAGAGTATCTTGACTTATGCGACTCATGCCTAATCAACTCACAAATTCCTCTATACAATGGTACCCAACTTCGGTCTCCAAAACATAATATTCCATCAGAACGCTTAACAAATCCATTCTCATTTTCTGCCATTCCAAATATATTTTCAGCGGGTTGGTTTTCTGCTTTCAACTCTTACACTTGAGCTTCTAATATCTGAGAGGGTAACGGCGATACGATAGTCATTCCTAATGACCTAACTCGTAACGGTGGTATTCTCTCCTTTCGACTAAGAGCATCAGCAACGATGTTTGATTTACCAGGATGATAGTGGATTTCGCAATCATAATCGCTTAGCAGCTCAATCCAACATCGTTGTCTCATGTTGAGCTCTTTTTGATTCAAGATGTGTTGCAGAATTTTGTGATCAGTGAATACAACACACTTGGTTCCATACAGATAATGTCTCCATATCTTCAAAGCGAAACCACAGCACCTAACTCCAAATCATGGGTGGTGTAGTTCTTCTCATGCTTCTTGATCTGTCGGGAAGCATAAGCTACCACTTTCTCTCATTGCATCAACACAGCTCCTAAACCTTTATGAGAGGCGTCACAGTAAACGACAAAGTCTTCGCTACCTTCAGGCAATGTCAAGATAGGAGCACTACACAACATCTCCTTAAGTAATTGAAATGCTTCCTCTTCCTTATCTCCTCATTCGTATTTAACATTCTTTTTAGTCAATTTGGTCAACGGCTTTGCTATCTTCGAAAATCCCTCAATGAACCTTCGATAGTAACCGGCTAAACCAAAAAATTGACGAACTTCCGTTGGGGTCGTCGGTGCGGCCCAATCTTTAATAGTTTCAATCTTAGCAGGATCTACATGAACTCCTTGACTACCAATCACATGACCCAAAAACTGTACCGTCGGAATCCAAAATTCACATTTGGAGAACTTGGCATACAACTTCTCCTTCCTGAGCAATTCTAAGATGTGTCTTAGATGCTCCTCATGCTCTTTCTCACTCTTCGAGTAGATTAAAATATCGTCGATGAACACGATCACAAACTTGTCTAAGTAAGGTTTACACACCCGATTCATGAGATCCATGAATACCACTGGTGCGTTAGTCAACCCAAACGGCATCACTTGGAACTTGTAATGCCCGTAACGGGTTCTGAAAGCCGTTTTTGGAATATCTTCCTCGCGAACTCTAAGTTGATGATACCCCGATCTCAAATCGATCTTCGAATACACACTCGATCCTTGAAGCTGATCGAACAAGTCGTCGATCCTTGGTAACGGGTATCTATTCTTCACCGTTAACTTGTTCAGCTCTCGGTAATCAATACACATATGAAACGATCCATCTTTCTTCTTTACGAATAAAACTGGGTCTCCCCAAGGTGAGAACTTGGTCGTATAAACTCTTCTTCTGCTAACTCCGCCAATTGTTTCGGCAACTCTTCCAGTTCAGTCGGTGCAAGTCGATAGGGTGCCTGTGCCACGGGTGCAGCACCAGGTATCAACTCAATCTGAAACTCCACTTGTATAGTAGGCGGGATTCCCGGAAAATCATCGAAGAATACATCCGGAAAATCACAAACTATCGCCACATCTCCAATGCATCTTTCTTTCTTCTCCTTCCCTCATTTCTCAAAGATTTGAGCTAAGAAAAGGCAACATCCTTTTTCGATTAGCCTCGGTAGCATAGTGCAAGAAATGACCGCTAATATGGATGGGCTCCTCAAACCTTTTCGATCTCCTTGTATATTTAAAATCTCCTTGCCATAAGGCACACACACAATTTTCTCATCGCAAAGTATGTGAGCACAATACTTCGACAACCAATCCATACCAATGATAACATCGAAACTTCCTAACGTGACGGGTAGAAGATCTATGTTGAAAGGGTGATTCAAGAAATTCAACGTGCAACCGCGAATGATAGTCTTAATCCTTTCTATGTTTCCGTTAGCTAACTCTACATCATAATCAACTCCTAAGGCCATCGGGGGTTTTTCTAGTAAGGGTGCAAATGTACTGGACACAAAACTTCTATCGGCACCAGTATCAAATAGTATGGAAGCATAACGATTATTGAGAAGGAACGTACCAGTAACAAAGTTCGGGTCTTCTCCTCTCTCGTTCCCAATTGCATACACTCTCCCATGAGCAGCTCCTGCTTCCACACGTTGGTCCTCATTGTCATGACGTCCACGGTTTCCTCCAGCTCCACGGTTTCCGTGATTGTACCCATTACCACCCGATCCTTGATTTCCTCGGTTCCACGATTCCCTGCACTCATTCCTATAGTGTCCCTTCTTCCCACATCCAAAGAATATAACATTCGCCTTACTCATAGTTTCAGGAGTAGCTTGAACCATAGCAAGTGGTTGAGCTCTACAATCCTTAGCTATGTGTCCTATCTTTGAGCAGTTCTTGCACATCACAGTACATCATCTCAAATGATTCTTGTAACAACGACCACACTTGGGTACATCTCCATTTTGGTTCCTCTTATCTCCATCCCCAATAGCAAAACCTTAGCAACAGCTTGTTGCTTGTTTCGATGATCATTACCCTTAGAGTGATGGTCTCTCTTCCACTTTCCATTCTTATCCTTCTCAGCTTCTTCCAATACCAATGAGTCCATCAATTATTGAGCGATCGTGATGGCCTCATGAACATTTGAAGGCCTAGCAACAATCACATCGTTCCTTGTAGCCACAGGCAACCCATCGGTATACCTCTCAATCTTTTGAGTCTCAGTTTGAACCATGTTTGGGCAAAGCAAGGCTAGCTCCTGGTAACGACGATTGTAAGTCGTCATGTCAGTACCCTTCACTTTGTGATTCCAGAACTTAATCTCCAACTTCTTAACCTCATTCCTTGGGCAGTAAGTCTGAATCAGCAAAGACTTAAATTGCTCCTAAGTCATGGCATAGGCCACTTCACTCCCAACCGAATTTTGGTAATTGTTCCACCAAGTTAATGCTTCGTCCTTAAAAGTAAAAGAAGCAAACTTTACCTTTGCATTCTCCGCACAATTGCTGACATTGAACTGACTTAGTTTTCTCTATCGACCTGACCAAGTAGACCACTCCTTCAGTCCCACCAAACTCAATAGGTCCACAGATTCGAAACTCCTTGTAGTTACATCCAGTAGTACGAACAGGTGGAAAAGTTCCAGCAGAGTTGTTGGAATGATTCGACTCAGCTAGTAGTTCAGCAACACGTTGTTCCCCAAGTTGATTGATCATAGCTTGATCCACGGTAGGTACATTCGGTGGAACATGATCATTGTCTCCATGAACATCAACATTTTGATTCCTGTTGTTGCGATTGGTGGTGTCCAAGTTGTCAGGAGTAGGGGTTTCAACATTTCGAGTAGGACGGCGACCTCGGCGACCAGGGGTAGTCGCTACAGGACCAGTTCGGGTAGCTCTGACAGGGTTTCGTCGTGGGGCCATTGATTTGAAACACAATACAAGGTTCATGAGTCTCCGATAGTATTTATCATACGCTCAACAAGAATTGGATAAATGAAGCCAAGACATCGGAAGAGTATCAACAATACACCACAAGACATCAACCAAATAAATAGGAACGCAATTTCCATGACATCCAAAACCACATAACATCATACATAATAACCATTATCCATACAAATAGCAATCAAGACATTGTTCCAATTACAAAAGACATAAAGGATATTGATCGTTCCAAACGAGGTAAACATACAATGGAAATACATCAAAAACAAGATAACTAGCTTTTCTAACCAAGCACTCCTCGGTTTAGAAAACAACATGACAACATAATCCAACTGTCTAGCCACTATGCTGGCGTAGACTCCCCAGCTCCTGTCTCAAACCATCCAACTCTCTCCATAACAATCCCAACTCGAAACTGTGAGTATCACTATCTCTTTTGAGGTCTGCTACCTCCTTCTCCAACTCCGTGTTCCTCTGCCATAGCTTGCGATCTGCCTCGCGAGCCGTGATGAAACCTCTCTGCATACTCTCTATCTACTCATGTATCTCCATCATACCTCTCCTAATCACTGTCGTCCTGTCTACGACAGTAGTCATATCGACTTTCAACTCAGCAATAAACTCTCCAATAACCATCTCAAGTCGATCAGCCATCTGCGAGATCCTCTTGCCCTGTGCAGTAATCCGAGTCCAAATCCTACCAGTCTCACCCAAATCTGCAGACTCAGCAGATATCTCAGATGGCGCGTCCGACGCCACAGGACTACCAGGTGGTGAATCAAACAAAAACGGGTGATCAAGTGAAACTGGCTCTAACGGATGTATCGGAGAATCGGGCTCCTCAGCATGAGCTGAATGTGCTGGAGAACCCTCATCATCAGGCATCTCCTCCTCCAGTGGGTCATCATCCCCCTGCTCAGCCTCCTGTGGGTCATCAGCTTCCTCCTCACCCTCGTACTCCTCCTCCTCATCCGAGGAGTACTCCATCAATCATCGTCTCTGAACAGGTGAACCGTGTGGTGATAGGGTAGGTGATCTAGGACGACGACGGAATGATGCGGGTGGTGCATCTGATAGAAGTGCGTGAGCATCAAAGTGCATGGGTGGTGACGAAGGGCGCACAGACATGCGTGCAATAGCTCAATGGGCAAAACGCGGAGCTACACGAGCCAAAGCCTGATGAAGTATAAGCTATCTCGAAGTACCAGGGATCCCTAAAGAAGATGAGGGTGCCTGAGAAGTAGATGCAGCAGGTGGTGCAGAACTAGCTGCTATCGGTGATGAAGTAGCTGAATGCATGGCAATCCTGTAAGGATCATCAGGAGCCATGGTGATCTGTGCTGGGCGGAAAGGGTCAGCAAGAAGATCCTCAGTAACATCGAACGTATGGGAGGCCATAGTCTGTGATAACGGCGTAGGGTAGGTGTAAGTGTTTCAAAACAACGAAACCGCGAACTCAAAATACCATATCCAAAATCATCATAAAATTCCAATCATATAATTTCAAGAAAGATTTTTAAATACCGCATTACTAAAACATTTATAAAACAATTAAGCCATATAATTCCCCAAAACGCTATCATATCACATAATCAATATATCCAAGATTCTCAAATCATCTCAAAATCTCATATCTAATCATTATCTCATAATACCTCAATATAATCGAAGATGCTTCGGCTTGGCGGGCTGGCGGGCATTGGTTGAGGATCGTTTTCTATGAAAATTGATTATAGTTTAGGTGTTTATTATCTAGTTCTCTATAACCTTGGCTCTGATACCAATCTGTAACACCCCCAAAATTTGATACAGCGGAAGACTCAACAAGCTTTCGGGGTGCTACGGGGATTGGTATCCAACACAAGTCATAAAAGAACGAGATAAAGTAAACATAAGTAAAACACAACCAAACGGGGTTTTAGAGTTTACATTCATCCCAAATTTATCCAAAGTAAGGCCCAAAAGAAATAAACGTATGTCCACAAATACATATCAGAGTTTGAGAAAAATAGATCCTTAAACCGTATTGCCAAGCCAAGCCTCCAATCCAAGCATCCAAAGTCGTTACTTAATTACCTGAGAAAACGCGATAAAAGTCAGCTTTCGCTGGTGAGATCATAGGTTTAAATTCTTCATTCAATCAAGTGGACGTATACGCAAAAACGCTTGCTAGCTAGACTAGGCCTCGAATCACTAAACCAAACCTATAGGTGCATACACTATAGTCCAAGACCAAATCAAATCAATATGCATTCGCAAGGATGCGACATGCCCAACATTCGTAAGGATACGTGTTAGGAATACAAATATTCCTGTAAAAGTCTCAGTCACCTAATTATTGTAATAGCATTAAGTTATCTCGTAGTTAGTTTATATATTAGTTAGTTAGTATTAGTTTAAGTAACACCGTGGAAGAAGGACGGGTCTTTACCCACTGTATGCCTGATCCACAGCCCGGGTGTGGGCGTTTGTAGCTTAGTATAAATACTCCTCTCCACATGTGGAGAGGGTCGGAACTTTCACTTCATTCAATCTAATCTTTCTTTCTTTCTCTTACTAGAAAGTCTCCCAACTTCTCTCTACTTTCTCTCTCTAACTCAACAATGGCTAACTTAATCTTTCATAATCCAAGACCACCCGAATCACAATAATCAACCATAATCACGATCCTACAATTGGTATCAGAGCCAAGGTTTTATTTGTATGGTTGATTTCGTGATGTTTTTCTTGTCCATAAATCTGTCACCTTAAATCCATTTACAAGTGTTTACTGTTTTTTTTCACATATCTTTTTGGTTACAACACCTTTTATAACAAAGTGATACTATCCTAATGGCCAAACTGTCATGATATTCACATGCTTTTCAGTCCAAAGTTAACTTGTATGTACCATCATTTTTTGTGACTGATGTACCCAACCCTTGAATAAGTTTTTGTTGGTTTTATGTCTGGTCGGAATACGTGGTCAGAAAGAGCAAAAACCCAGATCTGTTTGTACATGTTTTCTTTGCTGCGGGTTTATACAAGTAGTTCTTGGTAGTGATTTGATGCAACCAGATCCGGATTTTATTCTCAAAGGACAGTTTTTTTTGTTGTTTTGCTAAATGACAAAACTGTAAAAAGTAGCGGTTTGCTCCAAGATTAATGTAGCGGTTTGCTCCATGAATAATGTAGCGGTTTGTCTTTGAAAGTGAATTTTATTTGCAAAATCTAAAAGAGATGCTGCCAAAATTTCATTAAGCCTAGCGGGTTGTCAAAATGAAAAGTTGATAAAGATGACAATGACAGTTGACCACAAACCAGATACTGTTGACCTCAGTTGCTATCCAGATTCATGATAAATAAACAAAAAGAAATGAAGTGTAGAAGATCAAGAACCAACACAACAAATCCAAAAACAAAAACCAACAACAAACAACAAACAACCAATAACAAATCACTGGTATCTTAATCCCATCGTCACATCTCTACAACATCTCCAACTCTTAATCTTACCTCTAAAATCTAAACCAAGACTCGAAATAAAACAAGATCTCAGTTTGGTTTTCAGTTTCGTGTCTCTTATGAGATTTTCAGAGCTTCAAAAGAACTTCATATCACGAACAACCAATCCATCACTGATCTTGAAATAGAAACGTAAAGGAAAAACAATTAATGATCTCAAAATCGTTCCGCTTTACTTGCAACCTGATATGATTGTTTTCATGGAACTTATCTCATCATAGATCAAAAAGTAACGTGAAAAATGATCTCAGTTTGTCTTTTCTTTTTGTGTGTCACAACAGATTAACCAACCTCTAAGGGCATCAACACGAAAAGAAAAACTCGTCATCGATCATTACTGTCAAAGACTTATTTTGTTTACTATCCGAAACTCAAAAGAAAAGATCTATAACAAGTTTGGTATAATCTATCTTTGTTTCGATTGGACAACACAACAACAAAATAAAACCTACCTGAAACCCGTGACCTATCTTAGATCTTTCAGCCTTTTACAAACACTTGAGGTACGGATTGAGCAGAACTGAAGTTAACAATTGTAAAACTTGTTGTGTTCGTGTGTTAATTTAACACACTGACTTGTGTGTTCGATGATAAATGATGGATGATGAGAAAGTTTAGGAGATGGGGCGGACATTTGATGGGTGTGTTTTGGTTGCACTATTTAGAGATGGATTAGGGTTAAGTGGTGATAAATTAGTGTGTTTTATATACGGAAAAATTAGGGCAAGGTTAACTGAATTTGGGCCTATTCTAATTATGGGCCGTGTATCTCACTAGTATATGTTTGGATTGGAGCGGATTTTTTTTGGGCCTGAGTTCTCTATGCTAAGTGTTGTGGAACGTATTTTTTTGGTTGAAATGCTAAATCACAAAACATTGGGTGGGATCAGAATATAACTGAATCATGGACTGTAATTGTCATGTGTTAATATTTTGGTTTAAGAGTGGTATTTCGTTACAAGTTCACAGGGAGACGTTTTTGACAAGAATGGAAATCTCAACACACAAAACCCTAGTTCTCAAACTTCAATTTACCGAAAAATTCTTCAGGGGCGCGCTGCCCCCTGAACCCCCCAGCGAACTCATCGCGGAGTTCGATCCGCGGAACAGGGGGTATCTAAAGAATTAGGGCGTATTGTTTACAAAATGGCTGAGAATTTGGACTTGGAATGTCAACGTGATTACGGAGTTGATCGGGTATCACTCATTTGAGATTGAAGTTAACTTTCACAAAGGCGTTATCTTATTTTATCTTGAAGTCGGGGTTGGTTGGATGCATGACGTTCAATGATAACTTGCTCGTGTTTAAGATTTAAGTTGAAGACTTGGTTTATCTAGTTTCCAGAAGTCGGGATGGATGGTTGAAGACCTGGTTAACTATCACTTAAAGGATTTACATTATAGTACTCAGTGTCACACACAGATGACGTTGTGGATAATCGCAAGAGGTGGTGATAGTCTCATACTTTGTCTGGATAGTATTGAGTACTTAGAGATTTGCATGGTGCACAAATTCTCTACACCGTTCTTCTAATAACAGTGCAAGATTAAGTAACAACTTTGGGGAAGTCTACTTCATTTTCAAGTCTGGTATATTGGGTTTACTTCACCAAGTGGTCACAACAATAGCCGACAAAATATGAGGTTGGTTTGTTAGCTAATGGGTTTGAAGGTTGAGATTTGATCAGCAATTCTCATGGGATATTTGGCACTACAGCACGTCAAAGATACTTCACAGTCTAAGCAAAATCTTCCTAGATCCTTCAATGTCATTCATGATTTTCTTCAAGATGTTTGCCTAAGACAATAACTTTTCATGTATATGGTCGTACACGTCAATGATGCTTCTGAAAGTTCGAAACCATCATGGGGGAGAAACGTGTACTTTGATGTTATAAGGTCAACCTCCAGGGGGAAGTAGTTTATACTACTTAACTTAGTATGGTTCGTGAAGTATTCTACATATGTGAGAAGAATTGTTGTTGATCTCTTGCATGATTCTCCAAACAGACACTCACCAAAACCAAAACTTGTCATAACTCATTCTAGTTATTATTGTCTCACGGTTTCTTCTTGATTTTGTAAAATCCCGCAAAAGAATCTATTTCTCGGTTTAAATCATAGATTTGTAAAATCCCGTGCAAGTCAATATCATGTCAACTATTTCAGATAACATTCAATCTATTGATGAAGGACCTTTCCGATGGGCACTTCCAATGACACAATTTCTACCAATGAAGATGGAACTATCCTGGAGAAAGAAAAGTGCATTTCCGGATTTTAATTGATTCTTGTGCTATGGCCTCAACTTTGAAGAAGGGATTAAGTGTGTACTTCAAGTATTGGATGTTGTTCTGATATACTTCATGGCATTTTGGGTTATAACAAAGTTTTACGGGGTTATACGTTTTTGACAAAGATCGGGATAAAACCATTATCAAAGATCACTCAAAACATCAAAAAGGGCTAGATTCGGGCATTTAAACCGCAAGATGTAACTATGACGTTAATTCATTATTATTTATTTGAGGTAGAAGTGAAATTTCACGGGTGCGTGTACTTAGTATCTGAAGATATCGGGGTGGTTGGATGAAGATTCTTCAAGATCCTTGTTCGAGCTTTCAACAGTTACAATGACGAAGACTTAGATATCTAGTTATTTTTTGTGTTTCTTCTTCTCTATTACCGCAAAATAACTATCACTTAAGGAGTTACGTTGTAGTGCTCAGTGTCACACGAAGTTGTGGATATTCAAGAGGTGATGTACGTCTTATACTTGATGGTTGGTTAGTTGAAGAGTATAGAGTACTTAGAGATTCAATGTTGAACGAACTCTCTACACCACTCTTAGGCACACATTAGTGCAAGCTTAAGTCACAAGTTTGGGTTATTTTTCTTCAATCTCAAGTTCATCATATTGGGTTTTCTCCATCAGTAGTCACGACAAAGAGCCGACAGAATGATAATGGGGTTGGTAAAGAGTTAGATGAGAGAAGTAGAAAAGAGAGAGATGACGTCTGTTCACATCAGTTCTGGCCTCGCTCGTCAACATTATGGCGTCTGATGTCAACACTTCAGGCCCCGTTCCTCAAAGAAAAGAAAAGTGTACATTTCAGTGCACTTTATCTTGGGAAGAAGAGAAATCTTCTTATTTATGACCATTCTCATCAACAAGCTTCATGTTTTTCCCATGTTCGTATAGTCATCAAGTGGATCAACGTACATTGGATTATATTTTTGTGTTCCACTTATTCAATCAAAAATTGCAACAAGCATATGCAATTTTTGAGGGGGGAGAAAGGAAAGGGTGAAGAAACTATATGTTGATGATGTTTGTAAAATGGTCATTCGGCTCTTGTACGCAGATATTTACTCCCTCTAAGGTTTAACACACATTTCAACAAGTGGTTTAGGCATATTACAAGCTTCATTGAACTCTTCATTTGCTAAACCATTGATGAGGAAACAAAAGAGGGGCTGCTTCAAGAGTATATTAATCATCATCTTCTTCGCAGTAGGTTTTGGTGCAACACACATATATATGCTGCATCTGATTAATTTCAAACATCACGGAATCTCAACTATGGCAAAAATGTCATTCCATGCTATTTTGAGGGGGAGAATAAGCGTATGTCCTTCTCCTTTCGACTGTGGCAAAAATGTCATTAGCATGCCCCTTTTGAGGGGGAGAATAGGCGTGTGATCTTTCTCTTCTTTCGTGGGAGGAGTAATGTGTATGCTGGGGTTATAAATCATGAAGGGGTCGAGCTTAATTATTCATTTCGGGGAAATTAATGTCTACCTCTCAGATATATTCCGTGGTTTGTTACTCTGTTCGAGTTCTTTAGTCATTGCGGGGATTCGAACTTGGTGTTATCATTTAGTACTCCAGTTGATTGATTGATTCAGAAAAAGAAGAAGATGGTTAATATCAAGACCCTCAAACATGATCATGACTTAATGTACTGAATCCATAAAAGAGGATGGTCAGCTTGAGGAAGAGCTGATTCAGAAACTTCACAAGTTTCGAAGAGGCTCTTTACATACCTGGCCTAATTGAGGGGGAGCAAACTAAATTAGTCATCATTTCATGACTCCTGAAATCTTCAGTTCAGGACTCATGAGGGTTTATCGACATCTTCTTCCGGGCTGATATTATTAGTGATGAAGGGCTTCTAGTTAATGCTTCATGTACACATCAGTATGATGATTCCGATTAATCGCAACCATCAGGGGAGAGGAATGTGTACACCAAGGACGCACAACGAGTTCACGTGATCGGGCTTAATGTCTTATGAAACAAATTAAAGATGATCAGTGGTTTAACTTGTTACTTTGGTATTATCATTTCATGTGCACGCCACGGGATGATTAATCGCAACCATCAGAGGAGAGAGAAATGTATACATCAGGGACGCACAACAGGTTCACATGATCGAGCTTAATCAGTTATTCCGGAGTTGATATCCGCAGAGATGATCAGTGCTTCGACCTTTTACTTAGGTGTTATCGTTTCTTCTTGTCTTTGGGTACATGTGTACATTATGGACTGATTTGTTATATGTAATATGACTAGAATGCATTTGGAAAGACGAAGATGTTGATATTCTATTCCCCAAATGGACAACCGTGAAGAAGGTCGAGTCTACAGTCTGTTCTACATTTTTTTCTGCGTGTTAGAAGACTAAAGACGATATGCAATTAATTATCAAAAGACTTCTTCATATTCAAGGCACTCATCTGAAAGGTTGCCAGTTTGGGGGAGAGCACCAATTAGAGGAGAGTGAAAAGTCTAAGTTAATCCCTAATTAGATGTGCTCACATTGCTCTTCAGCAAGTTGATTCTCACAGGATACATTTGAGCTAATTTTGTTCTTCTCACAAGATTTCAAGAATATGTGCATAAAATGTGTTGCTGATTCTGAGGTATCAAAACCAGCAAGGGGGAAGGAGACATACATCGGAACGCACAACGAGTACACATGATGAGGTTTATACTTCATCTTAATTGAAGTTATTCTGGGAAGACAAATGTCATAACCGCAGAGAAAATCAGTGTTTTAACTCGTTCTTTTGGTGTGTTATTCCAACTACGTGGGGGAAGAGATGTAAGAAACAGTTTCTGACGACAAAAGACGTACACAATGGATTGTGTGTGTACTTCGGGTTTCTGAGCTTCATATAATGAGACTGATTGCGTCATTTCTACTACTTAGGGGGAAGTGGTCTCTGGATACTTTTGGTACACACTACTTCAGCCTTCAGCAGGGAAGAAAGTTGAGAAGAACTAGTCAAGCATGAGATGATACGTTGCTGAGCTATCAAAGCTTCACATTGAGAAGGCTCAAGTTCAGACGACAATTCAGGAGCCTCGAACGCTTTGGTGGTGAAAGTTTAAGAGATGTTGACTACTGACTTCTACTACGTGCAGACCGATATCCTCTTTTCGGTATTCATGTCAACATTCTCTTAAACTGCATAATATCCTTTGTACATATTTTAAAAACCAAAAAGAAAATAGAAAATTATAAAATCAACAAAATCCATAAAAATCGGAAAAACATAAAAATTCTAAAAATATTCTTCTCGCGACATGTCTCTCGTGTAATCAATATTATGTATGTTTCTAGAAATGTCATTCAATAATGACACGGAAACATACATATGCTTGAGCGAGAGTTTTTCTATTTTTTTCCAAATAATGTTTTTCTAAAACATGTCGCTTCTCAAAATCTTCTTTAAATATGGCTTACAGTCACTTTAGGCTGTAACCCGGACTTCAAAATTATGGCGTGCTATTACTTTAGATAGCAACTCGTTCTTCAAAATGGGGAAAACACGTCGCCAAAATGACGGTTGTTCACCTAGGTATGGATTACTTTATATCCATGTTTCCTCGATCTAATGTACGTTTCAGTGCATTATTTCTTGTTTAAGAAGAGAAGTCTTCTTTTACAAAAACAAATATTTTTCCATCTATGATTCTTCAGAAAAATATTTTGTATATATAATGGTGGTTTAAAACAATATTTGAAAATCAATTGGACTTAAGTTTCTCATAAAATTTGCCACTCAATCTATGACAAAAAGGTTTAATTTTTCACAAAATTTTTAAATGCACAAATGGTCATAGATTGAGGGGGAGAGTGATTTCAAATTTTATTTTAGATCATCAAACGTTTTTCTTTGTACATAATAAGTAGTGAATAAACATTTGTTGTTATGTGTCAATGCATGAATTTTTCATGAGTTTCTCGTTGAACTCAAAATCATTTATAAACTCATCAGTTTTGACACATAATCGTCCCCCTCATAAATTAAGGGGGAGCTCAAAAATGTTCCTCTTATCAGACAAAGTTTAACCTGACCACACTTTCTCCCAAAAACGTTTTCTAACTTATTTAAATCAATTGAGATCCAAAGTATCAAAAGGTTTGATGTTTTTGATCGGGGGAGAAAATGTGATTTAAATATGAAATCTGATAAAATGTGATCTTTTGGACTCAATAATAGGCTCCCTCATATGTGCTAAACTCTTTCATAATACCGATGCACATATTAAGGGGGAGCAAAAGGCATTTGTGGAAAAATATCTAAGACCGACCATTTATCTATATGCATGGCGTTATAAGGATGGTTAAGGTTAGGTATGAGTTCCCATGATCCACCAGAACTGGAAGGATCTTCCCAGGGACAATCCATAGATAGATTAGAAGTCCTTAGGAATGATTGAAAAAAAGGAGAAAAGTGAGAAAGGGAAGAGTGCGGACTGAGATAGAGCTAGGACTGGAACAAACCCAACAAGGTTCTAGTGATGAAGTCTCGGTAAGCACTGAAGGGGTTGAAGAACGAAAAAGAAATGAAATGTGAAAAGGGTGAAAAGAAATAACCCTCCAAATATTCAACCTTAGGGCAAAAACCGGGTTCAACTTCATATGTTACTAGTGGTTACTAAGGTAACACTATTATTGAAGACAAGACGTCATGGACCCAGTGACGCACTGCACTAAACATCCCAACCACTCAAGTTCTCTTAAAAGAGCTTGTTTCATTCTCACGGGGAACCCTGTGCAATGTATCGACCGCTCATTGCGAGCTATGTTGATACCTAAATAGGAGACGCCTCCCCAGTCTCCAGGAGCAGATCAAAACGCACTATTGAGTCTAGAGCCATGAGATCATCCATAAATCTCAATAGGACACACTTCCAAATATGCTTATTGTTTCACACAATGTGGAAAATAAGATAAAATATTTAGAGTCCTACGCATTATCCTTGTGGTATTGCCAGAACATCCGAGTGATAAGTAAATATTCACGATGAAGATGGAAATCCTTCTAGAGCGAACATCATTCAAGCTCTTGGTAGGTGAAATGTGAGATCCATCTTGGATCAAAGCAACGATGGGGCGATTCGATCTTGAATCAAACTTGTTCCAGGAAATGAATTGACAGATACTTTTGGAAAACCCTTCGATGTGCTCAACTACCTTCTTTAGATCACATTAACTGCGCATAATTTTCAAACAAATGTATTTGACATAAAATTGACGTTTCTCATAAAACTCTTGTTGTATTGCAAAAACTCTTTTTCCAGCAATACGCGATTGTTTTTCAAAATCAATTTCCTCATTAATCGGTGAATCATTAATTCACCGGTTCACTCACTCCGTGTTGTCTACTTTGAGACACTCCGATTTGAGAACGGCTAGTACAGCTGCGAAACCTTGTCAAGGAAGTTCTTCGGAATTCTACATGATCATAGGCATTATTTATACTGATTAACGGGGAACCGTGGTTCTTGCAACCCTATTCAACAAAGGTGAACAAAGACACTTTCATGTGTTTATTGCTAACTGTTGTTTGCAGGAACACTCGACGGTTGCAACTGATGGCAAATGAGACGTCAATTCATAACCTCATGCTCATACTCGACACTCACCATTAAAGACATCATGAAAAGTGAAAGATCAACAACAATGCTTCCGCAACTCTGATGCAAAGTTTCATGATCCTGAAAGGTATGAGCATGACGGTCCGATGGTCACTACATCACATGGAGGCGACTCCACACAGGATGATTTGGAGATTTACGGTGGCTGATAATCTCAATGAAAGCTCAAAGATCACACAAGCAAAAGGAACTTATGCTCAAAGATCACTACTTGCCGTACAAAGACAACACTTGAAGAATCAATGGATACAAGCTAGAGCTAAAGATCTATATATAGAATGCTAAGATTCAATTTATTTTTTCTGGGGTGACCTCCCTTAGGGGGAGATTGTTAGGATTAAGAAAAAGGTTCGGTCACCCCATGTATTTGCTTACTTAGCGTAGCTCTTAGTTTTGTATTTATTAGATTAGATATTATAGTAATAGTTTAGATATTTGTCACACCGTGGAGGATGGATGGGTCTTTACCCACTGTACACCCGATCCACAGCCCGTAGGAGGGCGTATACTTGTAATTGTATATATACGTTTTCCATGTCATTTGGAAAGGTTGGTTGTCCATAAATCTATCACCTTAAATCCATTTACAAGTGTTTACTGTTTTTTTTCACATATCTTTTTGGTTACAACACCTTTTATAACAAAGTGATACTATCCTAATGGCCAAACTGTCATGATATTCACATGCTTTTCAGTCCAAAGTTAACTTGTATGTACCATCATTTTGCAAAAACCCTCAATGTGCTCAAAAACTTATTTTTCGAGCACATTGATTGTGTATATATTTCAAAAAAAAAAGTATTTTTGATGGAAATATGATTCAAAGCTTAAAACTCTCGTTGTGTCTCAAAAATGTTTATCATATGACACACGAGTGATCTCTATAAATCAATTTCTCATCAATCTGTGAATATTTATTCACCGATTCACTTTATTGTGCTGTCTGCTTTGAGACGTTCTGGTATGAGAACATGTTAAGTATGAAGATTCCGAAGTGGATTCTGTGAAAATTCATTACTACAAGCTGGAAATTCCTGTCAAGGAGAGCCTTCTTTAAAAGAGACTCTACCTGATCACAGGTCGGTTTTCACAAAACCGGAGGGTAGTCCGTCCTCGCAGAATGAATGACAAAGCCATATTCGTTCTCTATCTTTATTGCTAACTGTTTTATTTCAGGGACACATATAAAGATGGCGTTGATGGCTCCTATTTCCAGCTGAATCGGGTCAATCCATACCTCATGCTCACACATCCTCCTCACCATCAATGACGATGAGAGACTTACTACAACAAATGTTGAGAGACTACCAACAACGTGTCTGCAACTCTGATGAAAAAGTCTCCCGATCCACAACTTTAATGTAATGTCTCCAGATCCAGAAGGGTGTGAGTATGATGGTCATTAAGTCACTACATCACATGAAGGCGTTACTACTATGGATGAGCTTGGAGATTTACTATGGCTGATGATCTCAAAGAAGCTCAAAGATCACATATCACAAAGGAATCCAAATCACAAGTTCGCTTGCTTGAAGTACAAAGTGTGCAGAATAGTGAAGAATCAGAACCTACGAGCTACAAAGACTAAAGAATGCTTAAAGATCAAAGAGCCTAATTTCCAAGGTGACCTCGCTTAGGGGAGATTGTTAGGAATACAAATATATTCCTGTAAAAGTCTCGGTCACCTAATTATTGTAATAGCATTAAGTTAGCTCGTAGTTAGTTTATATATTAGTTAGTTAGTATTAGTTTAAGTAACACCGTGGAAGAAGGACGGGTCTTTACCCACTGTATGCCTGATCCACAGCTCGGGTGTGGGCGTTTGTAGCATAGTATAAATACCCCTCTCCACATGTGGAGAGGGTTGGAACTTCACTTCATTCAATCTAATCTTTCTTTCTTTCTCTCACTAGAAAGTCTCCCAACTTCTCTCTACTTCATCTCTCTAAACTCCTATACTTATTCGATCCATAAATCACATAAACCACACGTGTTTAAGTTTATGAGTATCCTACAATACGACATGTTCATGCATTCATAAGGATACGAGATGCGCTATAACCTACCTAGTACTATAAACATAGCAAGTTTTATACAAAAAGCGATAAAAGTCAACATAAAACAATTTGCACGTTTCTCACCCCAAGTATTGAAAACAAAGTTCAAAAGTAAAAGTGAGGCTATGACTCACCTCAAGTCCAGAAATCAGCAGAAAGAAACCGGTAGAATTAAGATGTATCACAACTCAAAAGACAGCAACTACGGACTCGACACTTCCTAACAATGTAAACTCTTTTCAATATCATTTCCTCAAAATCAAATAATCCCAATCCCGAACGTATTCCATTTTACTTTCCAAAAATCCATTTCTCGTATTATTCTCATATTAGTTTGGCGTTTGGTATCCAAGCGGGTGGAGGGTCGACACAACTCAAACCAAGAAATCACAACAAAAAGAAATAATAATAACAATCTACGGGTCTAATATTAGCCTAATATATTATTTAAATAAATCATCGAAGTTTATCAAATCCGTCGACTTGCTAATCCTCCACAATTTATTTACCTAATATACTATTCCAAGATCATACCCAAGACTTAAGTCACATAGCACGTAGAACACTATATGGTAAGTATCTAAGTTTAATAAATTCCCTAATATACCGTCAAACTTGCCAAATTTGTCAATTTGGTAAACCTCGCGAGATATTTTAGTAACTCATTATTCCTGTACATCTACCACAACCTATGAGCGTCGTAGGATACAATAACCATTAATATACCCTTTTTATATAACCAAGTAGGTCCTATTTAATCCGTCGATCAAATAAGTTACGTAGTTATAGAAAATAAATATATTAACGTCACATATCGTGACAAGCACAAAAGTCACAAAATGTATAACATGGCCCACTTGGACTCAAGTGACCTCGATCTCGTATAACTCGCAAGTTCTCATTTTATTTTCCAAAAGCTCATTTTATTACGCAAGACATTTCATGTTATATTTATATTTTTATTTATAATAGTTTAGTTATAATAAGGTTTTCGACATTTATTATACTATTTACATAGTCCAATATATATCGTTAACGTTATCATTTTTATTACTCATGATCAATTTATTCATAATATACGCAATTGTATAAATATATACACGTTTTCACATCTATATATTTATATAAATGTTTATATTACTAATATAATTATTACGAGTTGTTATTAATAATTTTTTATTATTATTAACGTTGAGTTATATAAGATGAGTCACATGTCCGAGTCATCACTCTCGGCTCATTGTCCAACTCCAAGTGCTAGGGCGTTTTGCTGAAATCAATCATTGACTAGAAAGTCAATGTGACTTCGACTCGCAAAACCAAAAGTCCAAAGTAATAATATCAATCACAACCATAAATAATCCATCTCCGTCATCAAGTCCCATATTCACATGCTACAACAATAAGGTCCGTCTACGGCACCTTTCTAACCTATCTCCGTCATACTAAATCACCGTCTCACAATCGGTTCCCATATCACCTTCGTCAACACAACTCCAAAAATAATACCACAAGTCCGAATAACTTCAACGTCAAACTCAAATATATAAATGAAACAATAATAATAAAACCAACAAACAATATAATTCAACAAATATATACTACAACCAAATCGAATACCACACATACAGGTCGACCTACCAAGTCAAACCCGGGTCAATACTTCACCACAAGACGTGTGGGTCCCACCCAAGACCTCTAAGGTCTCGGCTTGCTCTAACCGAGCCAAACCAACCAAACGGACCCCTTGGGTCGTCGGCCTCAAAACCAAACAACAACATGAAGGTCTCAACAATCCAAAAACCATCCAAACACAAAAATAATAATCCAAACATCCTCAATATCATCAATTCATAACCAAAAATCATCAAGAAAGCAACATGGCTTAAAAATGACACAAGCCGAGAGCAAAAGCTCTCGGTTATGTCTCGACCCACCAAGGAAAACGAGAAACCCGGATACCAAACTTGTTCATTATGACGTTTTTAATCAAACCCACTTGCATTTCACGATTTTAAACATCAACCTAAAAGAAAATAATAAATTCGTGACCCTTGGTCACGTTTTTCACCAAAATACGAGTCACCACTCGTCTTACCTTCGATCACAAGACCAAGATGGAAAATACTTCAAATATACTAAAGATAATGGCGAATTTATGGTGGTAACGAGATGAAAATAAAGGTTTTAGGGCGCGTGTAGTAGTAGATCAAGAAGAGGATAAGATGGGGAGTTTATTGGTGGTGGTGGTGATGATGGTGGGCGGCTGTGTGGCAGCTGTGGTCGCCGGAGTATGGGGCGGCTAGGGTTAGTTTGGTGAAAATGATGATGATGATAAAGTTTAGAGAGAGAGAGTGTAGGTGATGGTTGTGTTTTATGTTTGTGTGTGTGTGGCGTGGGCGTGATATACCCCAAGAGAAAACAAAACCGGCCTTGGGCCATTTTATTAAAACATTTTTATTTATTTTTGTTATTTTTTATTTTTTGACTTTACTAATAAGAATAAAGTAGTAATAGTGGGTAATTAGGCATGAAACACGAGGACCAAACCCGTAACCAACTCAAATAACATGACAATCTATAAATCACATTCGTTCCCGTAAATTTTTCAAAGTATTCCGACACTCTCAATTCGAGTTCGTTCCCAAAAATCTTTAAAACTCCACAATACGTTCCATAAATATATAAACCAATTCGTAACTTCAAATTTGTTAGGTTATCCTAGTGCCGGAGTCAACGTAGTGCCTAATAGACGTCTCAACAATAAATCACCATGTATAATCCATATCAAGTTAATAATTCAAATTCGATTTCACATAAACTTTATAATTCAAAACCACGGTTCAAAGTTTACAAATTCATCGCGAATAAAATTTCATATATTCCAAAGTCATTAAACTTAAAGTAATGCGGGTTTTTAAAATATCTCCCTAAATTGCCAGTTGTCACAAAGTACACTGCCTCAATTGGTTCCATCCTTTTCTCAAGGATTTGTATCTTCTTCTCAAGCTTTTCGATCCTGCTTTCATCAACATTTTCCTTATGCTCATCTGCAAGTTAATAGGTTAACAAAGATTAGATGTAATACATATATCCAACCAGGGATAATAGACAAAGATGTTACTAAAGTTTGCCAAAATGTTCACCTAAGTTACTAAAGTTTTTTTCGTTACAAAGAGGTTACTTAAGTTTGGTCACCGGTTATATAAGTTACTCTGTATGTTTTAACCTTCTATTACAGGTTTTTATTTATTATTTATTTTTTTTTATATTAAATAAATAAATAAAATAATAAAAAATAATAAAATAATAAAAAATAATAAAATAAAAATAAAATAAAACAAAAAAATAAATAATAATAAATAATAAAAATAATAAAATAATAAAATAATAAATAATATAAAAAATAAATAAATATAAAAATTATAAAAAATAAAAATAATAAAACAAAAAAATTAAATAAAACAAAAAAATTAAAAAACAATAAAAAAATTAAAAATTAAAAAAAAAGACAATTGTTTGGACGTTATTATACGTTTTCGTATGTTATATACGATTTATGCATTTTCTTACGTTTTTGTCTTTGAGCGAATAAAAAAGCGGAAAACATACAAACGTATAAAAGCGGATAAAACTATAAAAACATATAAAACATACATACGTATAAAACATAACAAGTATAAAAATACAAACGTATAAAACATACAAAGGTGTATAAAAAAGTAAAACTAGTAAGAAAACGTAAAAAGATGTATGAAACGTACATAAGCGTATAAATGCGCACACAAATGTAATAAAAAAATTATGAAACCCATGAAAACGTAAAAAACGTATGAAAATATACGAAAACAGATGAAAATGTAAAAAAATGGATAAAAATGTACGAAACTGGAGAAAAACGTACGACAATAGATAGATACGTAAAAAGACAGACGAAAGTATACAAAAACGTATAAAAATAGACAAAAACGTAAAACAATGTAAAGAAAGTACGACAAGAGAGAAAAACGTATATAAACGTATAAAAACGGATAGAAACGTACGAAAATATACAAAGACGTACGAAGGAGAAAAACGTAAAAATAAAAAAATAATAAAAAAGTATTACAAAAAAAAAAAAAAAAAAAAAAAAAAAAAAAAAAACAAATAGTAACTTTTTTTAAGGTTCAGTAACCTATTTAATAAACCCGTAAACTATAGTAACTTCCTTGTAACATTTTAAACTATGGTAATGACGTGGACAAGGTTACCGGCATGTCATCCGGTTGCCCACCCTCGTAGTAACAAGAATGTCACTTTTTTAAACGTTAAGTAACCCATATAATAAACCCGTAAACTTGAGTAACATCTTTATAACGAAAAAAACTTTAGTAACTTAGGTGAACATTTTGGCAAACTTTAGTAACATATTTGTCTAATAACCCTATCCAACCAATATGCTAACTCTGTTTCTACCAAACTTTTCAGACATTCAAGCACCTCTAAAGGGCTACACAAGACAGTGGGTACTCATTAGATCAAATACAATGGCCTTTAATTGCTAAAGTCACACACCATTTACACTTTGAGTCATGCATGTTTGAATTGCTAAAGTGAATATGGGTAAAGTCCCTTAATTGCTAAAGTCAAATTGCAGTTTCAGTTAGGCAAATCATAAACTAACCTAAAGGGCATTTAGTAGGGCAACAGCAAAAATGCAAATCAACATCAAAATGGTCGAAACACATGCTCATTGTTTGCCATTTCAAATAAATACCAAAATGCATACCTTTATTCGCCTCTGCTTGCTTTCCCTCCATGGGTTTTGAGGTTTGACCCAACACAGCTTGAATGGTTGGAAATTCCTCACTGGGACCTTTTTTGAGATCTGTCAACATAAGATGGGGCAGATGATCAAAAAAAGGTCAACTCAAATTATTTAGTCTAAATTTAATTATAAATGATGCGTGGGAATCGCAACAGGCTTTACCTCTCGAGGGATCTCGAGAAGCTTACAACCCCCACCAGGAAGTGTACCTGATCGTTGTAGTATAGTATAGTGACAAGTACCGGGGGATTGATCGTTCAGCTTAGGAATAGTGTCGCTAGGATTAGAAAGCCTAATTACTAGTTCTAAAGGTGAGGGATGATTATTTTTGTATTTTTATATTTTTATGAAAGCAAGTAAAATCTCGGGTTTTGGAAGAGTGGGCGGAATTAGTTGCTATTCAACTAACCCAAAACTAAGATGCAATTAAAATAAAATACTAAAAATGAAATTAAACTAATTTATACTAAGGTTGTGAGCAGTAATTGGAGAAATTGTGTTTACTTAGACTTCACTACTCGCTAGATATCTTTTACACGTTAATTACTTGTTATAATTGTATGGATGACGGATTGTATTCCTTAATACGATTCATGGGGTGGCATACATAACTCCCCAATTCTATGAGCTCTTATCTCCTCCTACACCATGACCCAGCACAACTATAGGGATTGTAAATAGTGGCTCATGCATTAAATACAACCAATAAAGACCTAGTACGCCTCGGTTCATGTTTCTTAAGACGTTCAAGCATGTTACCATTTGGAGATCTGCCAGTTTTCTTAAGCCTAACATATAAAATCATTCATCCAAGACAAGAATAAACAAGTAATCAACACATAATCAATATCTAGGTTTCATTAGATCTAAGCAAACACAAAAGAGATCTAGCCTAGCATAATGGAATTGAGACAAGAACAAGATATAGACAACCAACACATAGACATATTGATTGAATTAGAAGAACACTTATCTCAATTACAATGCAAGGTATCAAGGGTTTGGAACCCTTGAAAAACCTGTAAAAGTTGCACCAAATTCGTCTTTAGGGTTTCACCAAAACTTCTCTCTTTTAATGTGAAAAACTAGAAAACTATATATAGGAAAATAGAGGTGACGGCGTCAAGAGCAATGGTGTGACGCCGTCATCTCGCCGCCAAATACTTCTTCGGACGGCCTTGATCTACTTTTGACGGCCTATGTGACGCAGTCATCAACCACGGTATTTTATTCTTGGGACTTTGACGCCGTCAAGAGCAATTCTTGACGCCTTCATGCACTGTTCCCAGCATAGAAATTTGAGACTTTGCCGTTTTCTTCACTTTTATGCTCCAAAAACGTCCGAAATGGCTTCTTTTCCAGAATTCACTCTCCAAGTACCTAAAATCACAAAAGGAACGATTTAGGGCAATATTTGATCAAATAAGTTCGGATTCGGGCTTAAATGACCCCCTAAAAACGGATCATTTTTTGCCTCATCATATACCCTTACACTTGAGATTTGCTTGTCCTCAAGCAAATGCGCTTTTATTCTACTCAAAAGACAAGTTAGGGGTCATTTAACACTAATATAAAAGTAATTACAACAAATAATCGTTCCACTAAAGACCAATAGACAAGCACGGAGGTCATATACAAGCACCTCACAAATAGTGTTTAGATACTCACATCTCTCGGGTGTAATAAAGTAATATAACATTATGGAAATGGAAGATATCTCTCACTACCTGTCATAGCAAAATAGATTACCATAGGCTTGGGAAAGGATCAAACCTCCACCGCATGGCGTAAGCACCTAGGATAAACTATCAAAGAGGTCTTTTAAAGGGTTGTAACGTTAGGTATAGGGATATGAATTACACGGTTTTGTTGGATAATGGAAGTTTTACTGGTGGCGAGTTAACAATCTTGGTTAATTACATGTACAAGATGGCGTTGCTAAGCCAAGACTAGACTCGACTTAAGCTAATAAATGAAAAATAACAAAAACATAAAATGAACATAGAATGAAAAGGGATGGTAGTCCGTATGTTTTTTTCTCTTTTTTTTTTTTTTTTTTTTTTTTTTTTTTTTTTTTTTGCATACACTCTTACCCTACCATCCAAAATAATACATCATAAGGGTATGAACATTCCCCTTACACTTGAATCTTTACATACTTTACAATAAATTAATCTAATGACTCGAATTAAGAAAATCAAAACACTTGGAGTACTTTTAAGATTAACGTACATATGGGGGTAATAATATTATGTTCTTCCCCATTACTCCATAAAATAAGTACTTGCCCATGAGTCCCAATCGTCCCAAAACAATATGTACAAGGATATGACTCGACTTAGCAACCATGTAATCAATTAGAAAGTTAACTTAGGGTTTAACAAATAACAATAATGCACTAAAAATGAGCGCATACACGGAAGGCTAAGGCGATTTGGGTGTACATTTAAGTGGGGTGTAACAAATTCTTCCTTTAAGTAAAATGCTTAAAGTTAGAAACGAAAAGATAGGCTCGGAGGGGTGTACTAGGGGTTTCGTGTACTAAAAATGAGTACAACGCTAAAGGTGTGGGAAAAATTAGTTGACTTAACTAGCCAAGTAATATGACTTAAATGGTCAAGTAATTATGATACGGGTTTAACACAAGGGTGATCCTAATGCCTCTTATCATGTAGTAAATCCTACCACACGAATGTAGTCTCACTAGCGGTCTCGGGATGCATCACTAACGCAAGTTCTAGAATCTAAATGCTACCGGTACACTCATAAGCACTAATAATGAATGCTTTTCCTATCAAATCTAAAGGCGAACCTCACATTTTTGGGTGGAAAATTTTTCTGAATATAAGGTTATGTGCTAGTCATACAACCTCCTATCCATGAGACGCTTGCTATGGCTAAAGTTTCACTCCTAAATGTTGTAAAAAATTTTAAATTTGGCGCTAAAATTACACTAACAAGTATTTCTCATAGTTTTATTACACATCTACTATCAAACAAAACAAACTCAAGCAAAAGTGCATATGTAAGGTATCATCTTTTTACCCTCCCTTACACTTAAGATGAACATTGTCCCCAATGTTCAAGTAAAGAATGTAAAAGTGAAAAAGTAAAGAGAATGAAATCAAATACTCCCCTGATTCGCTCGGTATGGATTATAGGTTGGCCAGGTTAAATCTTCCTCCAAGAAAACGAACAATCAAAGCTTCCCTTCCAGAATATAAATCATCTCCTTGTCGAACATAACCTGTAAATCCTGACAACAATAGACAAGACAACCTCGCGTAAAATCGGCGGCATCCTATATAAGTTTCTAAATCCTAGAAAACAAAGTAAGATATAATGCTTGTGGAATGAAGTTTGCAGATTTCCTGGAGATTATAAAACTTAATAATTCACAAAAACCATAAGACTCCGTTAGAAAAACAAAACCGGTAAAATTTCCAGATTTTAACTCCTGACGCCGTCAAGAGTAAACCCCTGATGCCGTCAGAATGGACCTGCAGAAATTCTTATGTTAAGTTTCCGGAAAATTTCTGGAAAAACTTCGTCCTACTTCCTGGAAAATCCTGCAAAACTTCATTATGACTCAATACTAGCATTTGACTCTAACAAATACGAATATACATGCTCATTTAATATTGTGGAGAATCATGATCGGTTTGTTTCTTGAAAACATATTTGGGGTTTCCCCTTACACTTATCTTTTGCAAAAATACTTTTAGGTTGGAGTTAAGACTAGGCCAAACAACATAGTAAAGTATTTCCACATTTTAATTGAGAAACATGATCAACAAACAATAAAAATAAAACATGCATACGGAAGCAAATAACAATCAAACAAATAAAATCACACAAAACATGGGTTGCCTCCCAAGAAGCGCTTTTCTTTATTTACGAGTCTTGTAGCTAGACTCAAGGTCATGGGTTACTACGTGATCTCATCATTGGTTCCACTCTCTAGGTCGTCTTCTAAACTAGTATCGCTCTCATAGTGCAAGTACTTCGGATCTTCGAATTCGAAAACATCTTGTCGATAATTAGAGCCAAGCTTACTAACATTCTTAAAGAATCCACATGATAAATCAGAAATATTTCTACACCCTCTCCTAACATCTTCATCACACAAGATAAGTTGGGAGCTCATCATATCAAGCCCGTCACAATCTATTCCCCTAAGGTCTTTTCTCTTGTATGGCGTTTTATATGAAATCCTCCTAATCCCATCAGTGAAGGTCATGATTCCGTTCAAGTCATCCACTATCAAATTAGTGATTTCACAAAAGGGTGCTCCTAAGACGACTTGTGATAACCTAGGGTCGACATAATCCTCTATATTGTCCACAATCGTGAACTCCATAGGGAATGCCATATTTCCTACGAACACCTGGATTTCATGATCCTTACCAACCACTTTCTCTCCCTTGTAAATCATCCCCCATCTGCAGATATTGTTATAATGAAACAACGACATAAAATTCTTTGGCAGGAATACATTAATGTATATGTTATCGAAGTACTTATGACCGATCATGCAGGGGATTTTGAGATTATTCGGATCACGCCGTCTTATCTTCCTCAACTCTCCATCCTTTGACCCATATAGATTCCCCTCAAGAGAGGGACGATACTCGTACACCTCCTCACTATCCCTACGAAAAATTACCTTCCTCACACCATTGGTGAGTACTACACTACCATCTTTCTCATCAAGGATTGCTCCCGATTCATTGATAAATGGTATCCCAAAGACAAAGTGGGTTAACGTTTGATTGGTGAGAGGGTCCATGTCATCAACCACGGTGAGGTCAGTATTGTAAACAAGCTCTCCAATCCTAATTGATAAATTTTCTATTACTCTCTCGCACGCAATGTGCTCTGGGAAGGTCTTGTGGTACAGGGAAAGTGGGATTACGTTGACTGGGAAGCTAGGATCTATATGACTATCGGTTAAGAGCTTTTCCTCAATGGTACAAGGGATCTTAAAAACTTTAGGGTTACTTTCCTTAGTCTGATTGCTACCCACACTAATAACATCCTCCATTTTTCTCTCGGATCCTTCTATAATAGATTTACCCAAAATGGTTGGATCTTTCTCATGCTCTTCCGATTTCTCGTTCCTTTCATCCGGTTTGTCGGATTCTTGCGCGGTGCATTGCTCGGGTGAGTCGGTAGGTTTCCTTGCCGAAGCATGGTCAACCTTTGAGGTCTCATCTTTCGCTGTCTGACTGAATTTGTTAGTTTGTTGTTGGGTTGGGTTGGATGTTGCAGCAGATATTGTGGTGATGGTGTTTACGAAATGGATTGGTCCAGGGGGATTGACAGGTTCTTTTACGTTAGGAGATAGATGTTTGAATAACTTGCTAGGACTTTTTATTTTTACAGAGGAGGCTGGTGGACTCATGACGGTAGCAGATTTAACCTCATCAACGTGGATGGGCTTATTATCAATATGCTCTTTGATAGCAGTCACCAGATTACAAATCTTGTTGTTCACGTCTGCCTGCTGTTGTTTAAATTTTGCCTCGAGCGTAGTGAGCTGTAGTTCTTGAGATAAAATGAATTTTTTTAAAGTATCTTCACAGCTTTGCCTAAGGATACCTTGTGACGGAAAATGCTCGGACCAAGTGAGTGGTGAGGAGTCATTGAAGGATACGCTTCGTGTTTGGTACCCTCTAAAATCAGGTTAATCCTTCCATGCCTCATAGGCTTCGGCAGAAGTTCGAGGATCCTGACCTACGTGTGATGATGTGAATTCGTTATAAGCACATTTTGGAAGTTCCATGCAGTTATAGGTCTCATGAGGGCCATTGCACAGTTTGCATGTAGAAGCGATTCTGCTTACTTGGCTTGAAGGTTTATGAGCTTCGTAAGATTTCATGAGAGACTTGACTCGACCTTCAAGTTCCATGATCCTACGGTCGGGAGTGCTAGAATTGTTCGAAGGCAAAGATATTGCCTTGACCGTTTCGTTCAAGTCACGGGGATCATTCCAACTTTCGTTGTCATAGAGAGCAAGATCTTCTATGAGTTCCCATGATTGTTCCGCACTAAGATCACGTAGCTTACCACCGGCTGATTGGTCAATGGTTCGCCTCGTGGAGATGTCGATATGGTCATAGAAGATTTGGACTTGGAGCCAAAGATCTATGCCATGATGAGGGACTTTTTGGAGTAAGTCCTTGAAACGAGTCCATGCTTCATAAAGAGATTCATTTTGACGTTGTTGGAACATCAAGATGTCATTCCTAAGCTTAGTAGTTCTCCCTGGTGGGAAAAATTGAGCAAGGAAACGAGTGGTGAGATCATCCCATGTGGTGATGGATCCCGCGGGTAAACGCTCAAGCCATTGACTAGCTTGATCCCGTAGAGAGAATTGGAATAGGCGTAAACGGGTAGTCTCTCTAGTTTCAACACCTAGGTCTATGGAATCTACGATTTTGAGGAAGTCCTTAAGGTGTTGGTTTGGATCTTCGGAACGAAGTCCACGGAATGCACATCCGCTTTGCACCAACCGGATGGTGTCGGATCGCAAGGGGGTCACATTGTCTCCGGTGAGCTCAATGGTGTTTCGGTAGCCTTGGTGGCTAGGTCGGGAATACTCTCCTAAGGTTCGGGGCCTAAGGGGTTCTAGTGGTGGGTTTTGTTGTGGTGGGATGACGGGTTCAAAGATGTTACCACCTTCCATGATGTCAGATGGTAAAGAGTTACGAACAAAGGCACGAAGAAATAAGATAGACTAAAGAAGACCTAAAAATAAAAATAAAAATCTTACTAGAAAGGAATCTAGCAAGTAGACCTAATAAAAAGAAATCCTTACCTAGACAATAACTATTCCCCGGGCTGCGGCGCCAAAAACTTGATGCGTGGGAATCGCAACAGGCTTTACCTCTCGAGGGATCTCGAGAAGCTTACAACCCCCACCAGGCAGTGTACCTGATCATTGTAGTATAGTATAGTGACAAGTACCGGGGGATTGATCGTTCAGCTTAGGAATAGTGTCGCTAGGATTAGAAAGCCTAATTACTAGTTCTAAAGGTGAGGGATGATTATTTTTGTATTTTTATATTTTTATGAAAGCAAGTAAAATCTCGGGTTTTGGAAGAGTGGGCAAAATTAGTTGCTATTCAACTAACCCAAAACTAAGATGCAATTAAAATAAAATACTAAAAATGAAATTAAACTAATTTATACTAAGGTTGTGAGCAGTAATTGGAGAAATTGTGTTTACTTAGACTTCACTACTCCCTAGATATCTTTTACACGTTAATTACTTGTTATAATTGTATGGATGACGGATTGTATTCCTTAATACCATTCATGGGGTGGCATACATAACTCCCCAATTCTATGAGCTCTTATCTCCTCCTACACCATGACCCAGCACAACTATAGGGATTGTAAACAGTGGCTCATGCATTAAATACAACCAATAAAGACCTAGTACGCCTCGGTTCATGTTTCTTAAGACGTTTAAGCATGTTACCATTTGGAGATCTGTTAGTTTTCTTAAGCCTAACATATAAAATCATTCATCCAAGACAAGAATAAACAAGTAATCAACACATAATCAATATCTAGGTTTCATTAGATCTAAGCAAACACAAAAGAGATCTAGCCTAGCATAATGGAATTGAGACAAGAACAAGATATAGACAACCAACACATAGACGTATTGATTGAATTAGAAGAACACTTATCTCAATTACAATGCAAGGTATCAAGGGTTTGGAACCCTTGAAAAACCTGTAAAAGTTGCACCAAATTCGTCTTTAGGGTTTCACCAAAACTTCTCTCTTTTAATGTGAAAAACTAGAAAACTATATATAGGAAAACAGGGGTGACGGCGTCAAGAGCAATGGTGTGACGCCGTCATCTCGCCGCCAAATACTTCCTCGGATGGCCTTGATCCACTTTTGACGGCCTATGTGACGCCGTCATCAACCACGGTATTTTATTCTTGGGACTCTGACGCCGTCAAGAGCAATTCTTGACGCCTTCATGCACTGTTCTCAGCATAGAAATTTGAGACTTTGCCATTTTCTTCACTTTTATGCTCCAAAAATATCCGAAATGGCTTCTTTTCCAGAATTCACTCTCCAAATACCTAAAATCACAAAAGGAACGATTTAGGGCAATATTTGATCAAATAAGTTCGGATTCGGGCTTAAATGACCCCCTAAAAACGGATCATTTTTCGCCTCATCAATAAACAAGAACAATGCAACAATGTGCTAACCCTCCACCATAGCATAGTTCCATAAGGTGTCTAACATTTCATTTGACACCTCATCTCCTGGCGTCCAGCTATCCTTATAGGTTTCATGTCTTCAGTCAACTTAACTTTGCTCCAATCTTTGTTGGCCATTGCAGGAATCACGGTGTGTATGAGATTGTTTGTGTGTGACAATGATCGGGTTGCAGAATAACAGTTGGAAGATGATCGGGTTTGCATAGTAACAAGTGACCCAATAGGGTTGTAATAGCCGTTTTATATTCTGGGACCAAGCCATTCAATTAGTAAATTGCAAAAATGTGAAATGACAAAAAAAAACCAGTTGACTGGTCAACTAACATTGCAAAGCAACGTCCGTCAGCCAAAAGTGGGTTACAGGGACCAACCGCACGAATTTTGCATAGTTTAGGGATGAAAATGCCAAAAAAAAGATTAAAGATGAAACGCGCGAAATGCGACAAGTTTAGGGACAAACGGTGAAATATTGTCTTTGTAGTTTCTAAAACTTTTTTTTGGATTGCCTACAGCCTACTACATATCTATTGTTATTATGAATTTATGATATTTACGTAGGTCACAATTGATTCGTTTTGTGAATTGCTGTTTCATTAATTTATCGTTTTGTGAATTGTGATGGGTTTTCATTAATTTATCGATATGGAAGATCGTAGAATCACTGATTAGAAGGTAATAGGTTCACTTATTTTACGTTTTAATGAAATCTTCATTTTAATACATTTTTTAACTCTATCATATTATGGTTCAAAAAATTTGGGCATCCCGATCATATTTGGTCATGGCTCTGTCTCTGTCTACGCTGTCGTTTATCAAATATGCATGAACCAAATGTCTCAAATGTGATTTTATTTTCGTCCACTTTTATGAGGTGTCAGACTTTTATTATCATGTCATGTATTTCCATGAGTTTCTCTAAGAATCGGGATTTCAGAATTTTGGATGTGGACTTCAAGTCCAAGTTCTTAAACCTTCCAAAATTGATCCGAGTTATACAAATTGAGTTGAAAAGGTCGTTGATGCAAGCCAAATAAACAAAGAAACCAAGATTAAGAACCAAGTGAAGAGAAAGAGTACTAGAGAGACATGTTTACCGGCAAAATTAAAAGAACAACCAGACAATGGTAGCACTAGTGGGGAATATTTTGTGATATTGTATGTTAGTAGTTATGTATTCAGTTATTGCTAATGTTTAAATATGTTATGTAATGGAACAGTAGGCAACACTCTCTATCTCTCTCAATTCTTCTCTTCTTCCCTTCTCACGCCACTAACTTACCCTGTCCCATTAACTCACTTTTAGTAGTTATAAGTTGTATCAGTCGTGTGCCTAGATTTCTCATCATTTTTGGTGATGTATAAATCAAAAATAAATTACCAAAGTGGACCTGTCTCATACACTATTTACCAAAATGAACTATTTTTTAGTATTTTAGCAAAATGGACGGCACACTTGTAAATGTGTGCTTGAACTCAATATTGCAGGTCGAATAGTTCGACTTTAATTTTTTGCATTAGGTAGTACTAGCCTAGTAGGACTAATAAAAATATTTTATTAATAAATTAAAATCAAAGTCATGAAATTGACATGAGAAATAAAGTTGATACAGATATTATACAAAGGGTAAAAGCTACAGATTACCAACGTACTTACGATTTTGTTCCAGATTGAAACATTTACTTTTTTATTACCAAAATGACCAATGAACTTGTTTATATTGTGTTATTATCAACAATGTAACCGAAATTAAAGACACTAATTTCCACATAGATTTATCAATTACACGTATATTATTTATTGCCTACGTGTAATATCAACCAGTTTAAATTTATTATTCTCTTCCTTAGAGCACTGATTGTATTTAACAAAAAAAATACTCGCACCTCACACCACCATATCTCCAAGAGTCTATCTCACACCCATTTCATATATAACCACTTCAAGAAAATACTTCCTCCGTCGCCACCATATCAAATCGGCCACAACCGTTTTGATACTTCCTATTGGACAATCTATTTATAACGGTGGTCGTGCTGTTGTTGGTATCGAGAGGTTAAAGGCCCGTCAGAAGGAGTTGGTGGTGGGTGGATTCAGGGCGCGTCGGAAGGAGATGGTGGTGGTGGGTTTTCATCTTCAACCTATTCATTTATAACATTTTGTGAAGATAATTTTAGATATATTTTTTTTTTGAGATGAAATTAAGAATTATAGTATTGATAATGAAATCAGACAATGGTATATGGTTTGTTTTATGGGAATGCAATCAATTTTGTTTTGGAGGTTGGTCACAAGTTGAACGGAGTAGTATGCTATGTGGACCATTTTTGGCTTTTGTTTTCCGGTGAGGGCTTCAACGGTGTCGTTAATTTGGGCTATTCAGTTAACTGTTTTTTGGGGGGTTGAGGTGAGATGGGACTTGGAATTGATTCCCGCGCTTTGGGGGGAATACACTACTATAGTGGTTTATCAGTTTATGATTTTGTGATTTTGATGGGTCATATTACTTATTTGTTGCTTTGTGGTGGATATATCAGTTTTTTGTTGGTTGTATGTATTATTCTGTGTGGGGTTTTTGGTTTTGTTAGAAGAAGAAAGCAGTAGTGACGGATAAGTTGTCGGAAAAAGTGGCAGTTACTTAAAATTTCGTAAAAAAAATTTGTGGTCACTGGAAATGTTGATGGAATAAAAGAGTGGTTGTAGAAAATAGAGGTAGAAGATGAGTCTTGTTGAGATTGGTAATAGGTCTTATCTATATGGCATGCCACATCATAAAAAGTCAAAGCAATATGTTAACTTTACCTGTCCAACCGGTTACAGGTTACCATATTACTCATAATAGAACAAATTTTGAAAGGTTATGGTTCATTTTGATAATAAAAAAATGTAAGAGTTTCTATCTGGAACAAAACTGTAAGTAAGTTGGTAATCTGTAGCTTTTACCCTTATACAAAAGTAAAAGTGTCAAATAGTTAAACAGTTATAACCTTGCCTTAATCACATACTTTTCAACCCACACACCTTACCATGCAATCCACTTACTATACAACCCACCTCCTGATAAGCCGTCAGATTTTTACTTTTCCAAAGAGTCAAATAGTCGAATGGTTGTAAGTGCACCAAGTGTATATATTAAATCAAGCGCACATGTACAACATTTTCATATGCGCCCAATATTAAATAAAAGATGTGCGTTTGGGTTTGGATTTTTGTAGGTTTTGTAATTTTAAATTGGTTTGGCAAATTAAGCGCACATGCGCACCCCATATTAATTATTAAAGAGTGTGCATTTAGGTTTGTCATTTTTTTAAATATTAAAAAAATATGACGACCAAATGGATTTGTGCGCTTGGATTTGTCTTTTTGTGGTAGCATAGTGCGCTTTTATCCAACGTGTCTTTCATTCAATGGAAGCACGTTTTGTTAGACCATTTTTGTATTTATGTATTTTTTTTTTTTTTTTTTTTTTTTTTTTTGCGCTGTCCATTTTGGTTAGATAGCATCATAAAAAGTCCATTTAAATTTTTTTTTCTCATAAATCAATATCTCAAAGAACCAACTTACCTGATAAATTGTCTAAGTGTTGCAAGTTTCAAGGCAATGTCCTTTTAAGAAAAGTAACAAGTTTCAATCACCCTTACTTCTTGAGCAAATGAATGTTTAAACATAACATGATAATAGCCAAGGTTGTAAAAATCGCTAGGCGCTAGTCAGGTGGTCGGGTACCGCCTAGCGATTAATCAGTTAAGCGGTCATTAATCGGATTAAATTTCTATGTATAAAATTATAAATTTTCAAAATTATATGTATAACATAAACGACATGCTTCAAAATACTTTAAGTTTCAAAGTTCAAATGGTTCAGTAGTTTTCGGAAACTAATTTTCAAATTCTATTAGTGTTAAAACATTTAATTAAAAATGAAAAATGGGCATATCTTCATATTTGTGTTAAATCATTGCATGGGGTGTGTTTGAATGGTTGTATTGACTAATTTTGTGAAAAACACGAGATATATTGAAAAAAAATCTCAATTTTAGTTTCTCAAAAAATTTGACCCACTTTGACCCATTTTGCCGATTTTTATATGATTAATCGGTATAAAGACCAATTTTTTACAAATTCATTCAATAAGACGGGATAGGATAAAATTGGGTTCTTAATCCCTGTCTAGCGCCTAGGTGCTCGTTAATCGGCCATCTAGGTCGATTTTTACAACATTGATAATAGCAATGAAATGCTCGAGAATTTTTTATAAGTGCTAGAATATCAGTGCTTGTGATATCATCTCAGTTGAAAAGGTCCTAGAATAGAAGAACCAAAACAAATTCATGAATAAACTAAACAAGTATTTGACAAACGGTGTGTTGGTGAATTTTATATCAAATGTGGTGTATGTTGAGTTTTGGAGTCTAATGGAACCCTAGAGGCTTTGATGAAGCTTCGATAGGCTTTGACATGAGGCTCTGACAAGAGGCTTCAACAGGAGAGGGAAGGAGGTAGGTTTCATTCATGGATCTGCAGCGGAGCCTTCTGAGCTATGACTATTATGGGCTTAGGTCCATACGGAAGTTGAAGCTCATGATATGTAATCTTGGGAAGAAAATTAAGATTTTAAATTCACCTCTATAAATACCTCTTATATGTAATTGTAAACCTTTAGTACCTATATTTTATGTGTTAGGGTTAGTGCCTCGTGCAGTTTGCATGGAGTCCGTGCCATTTAGCATTAAGCCTAATAATATTCTCTCTAAATTCAAAAGTGAATTGACCATGATCACATGGATTGAGGAAACCACTATAAATTCTTGTAGTATATTGTTCTTATGTTTATTATGATCTTATAGCTTCTGATTGTGCTATGTTTATAATATGGTGGTGGTTACACGAGGTGTTCATGTGTTTGACTGTGTACGCTTACACAGTTGTCTTGTTTCGGCTCATATTTTTATCAAGTGATATCTCATATGGAGGGTGTTGAAGCTTGCTAGAGTCTTATGTTGGGATCGTTGCTTCCCAAGATTACTGATAAGGAAATATTTGTTACGCTTTTAGGGGGCCATTTAAGCCCTAAATCGTATTTTTATGATCAAATACCACCTCAAATCATTACTTTTGTCATTTTAGATACTTTGGACAAGAATTCTGGAAAATGGTGCTTTTCGGACGTTTTTGGAGTCAAAAGTGATGAAAACGACAAAGTCAAGAAACCATGCTGAAAATAGTACCTGACGGCATCAAGAATCACTAAGTGACGCCATCAGATGATGAATCAAGAGGAGGATGATCATTTACACTTGACGTGCCAGAAGATTAACACGTGACGGCGTCACGTTATACCAAGAGTAGGCTGTCACGTATGTTCACAAAGAGAGACGGGCAGAAGATTGTATCAAGTGACGACGTCAAGGAAGGTTTATTGCGCGTCACGAAACCCTAGTGACGGTGACTTGATGGCGTCAGGATCTAAAACTTGACGCCGTTACCCTTGTAAATCTATATATAGTTTTGGATTTTTCATTCATTAGCTGTGTAACTTTTGGGAGAAAAAAACCCAAGACAAAATTTACTGTAACTTTAGGGTTTCCAAAGCCCTCTTTTCCTTCACGTTCAATTGAATATAAGTTTTCTCTTTAATCATTAAATATAACTATGTGTTATTTGATTAATTATTTATCTTGTCTTTCTTTTAACATGCTAGCGTAATTCTCTTTGTGTTTACTTAGATCTAATGAAACCTAGTTGTTGATTATTGGTTGTTGGTTTGTTATTAGTTGATTCGGTTGATTGATTTTTGGGTTAGGCTTAAGAAAATTGGCCATACTCCTACATGGTCATAGGCTTGAACGTCTTAAGAAACATAATCAAATGTGTACTATGATGTTATTGGTTGTATTTAATGCATAAGCAACTATTTACGAGGCCTGGATAGGAAGAGATAGAAGCTTATAGATTGGGGAAGGACATACACAGCCCCAAGACTGGTATTAAGGAATACAACCCTTCATCCAAACAACTATAACAAATCAATTAATCAGTAAGAGATAACTAGAGAGTAGTGAAATCTAAGTAAATACAGTTTTTCCCGTTATAAGAAGTTTACCAATTTACTATTCTTGTTATTTTATTTTATTTTGCATTCGTAGTAATTTTGGGTTAGTTGACTAGCAACTAATTCCGCCCACTCTTCTAATATCTGAGATTTTTATTTATTTTCATAAAATCACAAAAATACAAAAAGAATCATCCATCACCTCTAGACCTAGTTTAAGTAGTTTTTAATCTAAACGACACTATTCCCCTAGAGAATGATCAATCCCCCGGTACTTGCCATTCACTATACTACATCGGTCAGGTACACTGCCTGGTGAGGATTGCAATCTTCTCAAGATCCCTTGAGAAGTAAAACCTTTTGCAAGGTTGCAAAACCACGCATCAAGTTTTTGGTGCCATTGCTGGGGAATAGTTATTGTTTAGGTTAAATTTTATTTTTAACAGGTCTACTCACTAGATTCCTTTCTAGTGAGACTTTTATTTTCTTGTTATTAGGTTTTCTTTAGTCTATCTTTTTCTTCGTTTCTTTGTTCGAAACCATTACCATCCGCCATCATGGAAGGTGGTAATATCTTTGATCCAGCCAACCCACCACAACAAATCCCACAAAACCACCAAAACCCACCCGAACAACCTAGAGCCCGCACCTTAGGAGAATACTCCCGACCTAGCCACCAAGGCTATCAAAACACCATTGAGCTCACCCAAGGAGCCAATATGTCTCCCTTGCGATCCGACACCATCCGGTTGGTGCAAAGCGGATGTGCATTCCATGGACTTCGTTCCGAAGATCCAAACCAACATCTCAAGGACTTCCTTAAAATCGTAGATTCCATAGACCTTGATGTTGACACTCGAGAGACGACCCGATTGTGTCTCTTTCAATTCTCTCTACGTGACCAAGCTAGTCAATGGATTGAGCGTTTACCCGCGAGATCCATCACCTCTTGGGATGATCTCACCTTTCCTTTTCTTGCTCAATTTTTCCCACCGGGAAGAACGAGTAATTTTGTGGGGAGAGTTAGAGGGTTGCCCGTTTATGTAGAGAACTTCACTTATTTTATGGATTTTGTGGTTTTAGAAGATGTTAGCCCGGCGGTTGACATAAATTTATTTAATGTGGTATTAGGAAAACAGTTTGTAGAAGTCTTTAGGATGACTTATGACCCGACTTTAGGGCTAGTTAGGATTAGAGACGATGATAGTGAGATTACTTATCAAATGCTACATAAGATAGATTAGTACTGATCCCTTACTTGTTTGAAAAAAGAATTTAAGCACTCGGTATAATGTAGGAGTGATGAGGATAAAATAAATGGAGTAGACTATGTTATGAGAAAAATATTGGGGTTCTATAAAGAATGTCTACAACTAGGTCCGGAATACAAAACCAAGCCAAAAGATGACCTAGAAAACGTGACTGGAGATGAAGTCACGTAATAGGGAGTGACTTTGAGTCTAGCTACATGACTCGTAAATAAAGAAAAACGCTTCTTGGGAGGCAATCCAAGCCTTTTGTTTTGTTTGTGTGTTTGTTTATTTGCTTTTATTTGTTTTCGTATGTATTTTTCATTCTCATTATTTATTATTCATGTCTCATAGTAACTTGTAAAAATGTTTTATTTTATTTTTAACTTCAACTTGATCACATATAAAGGTATTTTACAAAAGATAAGTGTAAGGGAAGCTCATATTTGTTTTAAAGAACGAAGTGAACATGAACGATAATAATGAGATATGAATATACATTTTAGTATTTGTTTGAGTCAAATGCTTGTTGTTGGGAATTATACTTGAGTTGATAAGACAAAACATGTGAAAGATGAAGGACTAAAGAAGACAAAGTGAAGAAGGAAGAAACTGCAAAAGACAAGGACTTTCTTTACAAAGAAGTTTTTGCATTATAGTCCTTTTGTAGTATTTTGTAAACCCTAATGTCTCTATTATATAAAGAGACATAGGGTACAGGTTTTAGTCATTCATGTGTGTCACAATGTAAAAACCAGTAAATGTGTGTGCGTGAGGAACCTGGCGTTAGGGGAATACATCCAGGTTATTTGTGTGATTTGTTTAGCCCCAATATCATTAGTTTGATCCTGTTGATGTAACTGTCTTACCATTGATCAGGTAAGATTGGGGCTTGTAATAGTCATTGTATAAAGATGATGATGAAACCTTGTTAGGCAATAACAAAGATTGTTCTTATTATTTCGCTATGCATTCTATTGTTCTTTGTTATTATTCATCATAGTCAAGCCTACAACGTTCTTAACAAATGGCATCAAAGACCAGGGGCTCGTGAACTAGGATCTACAAGGTTTTTCGGTGAAAAGAATAAAAATTCGAATCTGGTACTATTTTTCGTCACTTTCTGCATGATAGTTTTCAAACGACAATAGCTCCTTCGTTAACCGTTGGATTGGGCTGTAATCTTTACTGGAGATTCTTCATACATTAAGGTATATTCTCACTGGAGGGATCTTCCATCTGAGCTCTAGATCATCAGGTATAAATTCTTGAAAACTGCTGCTGAACAAGGTTAAAGTAAGTCTATTTTTCTGATTATAGGGCTTGTTCTTCAATGGTTTTATCTTGAATGGTTACTGCTGTTACCAATCACTATATTCTTCTCGTATATATTCCTTATCATGATTGGTTGCTACTCATACACGAAGTGAACCCTAGAATTTATGGCTTTCTGTGTTTTGCTGTTGACAAATCATTTTTAAGGATTCTTAGGGTTTCTGGTTTTATTATCATATGCTACTAGAAGTCATTCAACTTAACCAAACCCTAATACTTATTCACCTCACAACAACGATTATTCCTTAACCATAAATACATCATTGATTTGGTCTTAAAGATAAAAGTTTTGGTTACTATCACGTGTGTTGCTGCTGTTGATTATCTGGTATTCCACGTTGGTTTAAAAGCTTGATATTGTGCATTTTATTTGTGATCGAAACGTAGATTATGAGAAGGATTTGATGGTGATTATTGAGTAAGGGTAAAACATCAAGATTATTGATTCCAACGAGCAGCTGGCATGAATCCTTTTTTTTAGGGTTTTCTGAGTTTATATGTGGTTATGTGAAGGTTCACATGCTGTGACATGATAGTGCGTTTTTTAGTGCGTATCAAAATTATAAAAAGTAGACGAGAGTGGAATTTGCTAATTAACCTTTAGGAAAAGTTTAACTTGCGAAAACTCGTGAATACAATATATATATGTGATACCGGGTAAGTGATTACCCGGGTCGTGTCCCAACGAGGTGTAAATGGGCAATATTGTGTGAGATTCGAGATTAAAATGCTTGTAAGGAATGGTTGAGAGATTATTTGGTATTGTGAAATATGAGAAATTGCAAATAACATATGAAAAATAAAATAAACGCAACTAAACTAGGAATACAAACAAGGAATGAAGATTTAATACTTTAAAACTACTTAAAAGACTACGGGAATGATAATAGAAAGCTAGGGGACCCTAAAACGTAAACTAATTTAAAAACGCAAAAGTTAATTTAAGAAAAACGCGAATGCGCGAAATAAAAAGTTAATTTAGAGCTACGCTAATCCTACGAGTGTAAAAATCATTTTTCTACGATTCTAATGATGAAAGAAAATTTTTGAAAAAGAAAAATATTTTTTTTACTTTTTATTTTTTTTATAATGATTTAATTACTAAATAAACTAAATTAAATATTAAAAATACTAAACTACTCCTAAAAAATCTGAAATTGTTTTGAAAACTAAATATACCTAAAATAAACCTAAGAAAAATAAAAACATGAAATAAGCAGTATTAAGCAGAAATAAGCATGAGATAAGCTGCTAAGATTAAATAAGCTAAATAAGCTACAACTACATTAAAGATTTAATAAAGTAACACATAACATAAAACATGCAAGAGCTCAGATGGACGTGTGGTGCTTGTGTCTGTTTGGTGTGAATGAATTGGCCCAGGTTCGATCCTAGTCCCAAACCTTTTTACAGAAACATTTTTATTTTTATTTTTTTCTTTAACAGACTCATCAAACACAAGGTACCCAACAAATCTCATAACTATGAATCATTAGGAAAAACTGTAAATAAGCCAATAAATGGGACAATCATAAGCAGATTGCTAAAGCTAATAACAGGGGACTTTTAAAACTAAAAACCTAAATATTAATCTACTAAAAAGTTGTATAGGCAAAATTAATTGAGCTAATGAAAATGACCAAATTTATAAAAACAACTTTTTAAGAAACTCAAACTACGCTAGATGAAAGCTAAAAAACAAAACAGATTTGAGTTTACTACATCCAAACCAAATAGCTCCGCCACCTATGTTGCAAACTAGATTGAGGAAACCAAACAAGCTTGAAAGTGGAAACAGAGCTTATAAATGAAAACTAATACTACAAGCTATCTACAATTCAATGTTCAAGCAAACTAAAAATATATAAATAAACAAGAAATTATCAAGCCAAACCTAAGGCGAACCACTGATGTGAGGTAGAGGAGTATGCAGGCCTAAGGGGGCATGTTTGAGGCACAAAATAAACGAGAAGAGATAAGCTAATGCTATAAGATAAACTGAACGAATAAAATCAACATGCCAAAGAACATGAATGCAAACTTACGACTAATACGGGCTCACTTTGAACTTGTAAGACCAGCCGATATGTGGGACTTTGGACAGTTGGGATTTGGGACTAAAAATGGGATTTGGGACTGATGGGCACTGATTGTGCAGGCCTAGTGTGGGCTGGTAAATTGCAGGTACAAGCTAAGCAAGGAAATAAGCACTAGCACTAAATCCAAGTTGAAAAACATAAATCCTATACTACAAGCTTCCTATAAAATCAAGACCAAGCATAAAATCCTACTCTAACCTACCTAAATCTTGGACCAAAAGGGGGGCTGCAAGGGCTGCATAAAGCTTATGTAGTGGACATGTGCAGGAGTGAATGGGGCGTATGCAGGCGCCAATAAACTAGCAAAAAGGTGCTATAACCTAAATTAAGCTCAAACGCCTAAAGTCTACAATTCTAATTGTATAAAAAAACTAAAATCAAGCCTCTAAATCCTATTCTAACTTACTAAATTTTGTAATTAAAAGGGATTGATGCAACCTGATCAGTATTTTTCTAGTTTGAAAACATAAAAACAAGAAAAGTAACTTGGACTTAACTAGCTATCAATACTTAAAAAACTATAAACTGAGCTTATAACAAGTTTTGCAAGAATTTCAAAATGCAATGGAGAAAAGAAAAGAATTAGTAAACTAAATAACTTTTCATTGAAAATAACAGTACAAGAATCCTTAACATTGACTAGAAAAGAAACTAAAGTAAATCTTAAAACTAAATTTCCTACTTACTACCTACTCCTCACTTTGGCAACGAGGCCATCTATTTATAAAAGAAAAAATTGAAAAACTAGGCTGTGTTTGTTTGTATCTGAGGTGAGCTGGAAAGTAAGAAAGTGACAGGGGAGGGGAAGGAAACTGGTGGGTAAAAGGGTTGAGGGGGGAAGAAGGTGAAGGTCTGTGTTTGACCAGGTCAGGGGAGGTTACGTTTTTATTAAACGTATTATGTTTTGGGTAGGGTATTGGGCTGGATTGGTGATGGGCTAGGGAGGTGATTGGGCCAAGGGAAGTTTATGGGTGGACTGGATTGGAATTATAAGGAGTGGGGTGGTTTTTGTGTTATAGTAATTTTCGGTCCATTTGGTATTGATTAGTTAAACAAGCGTAGGGACCAAACTTGTAAAATCTGAAAACTTAAGGGGTGTAATCTGCCATTCTTCCAAACTCTTTCCAAGGACTAAACTTGCCATATTTCATTTCCACAAGGACTTTGATGTTTATTTTCCACATTGAAATCACCCGGGGGTCAAAATTGCAAATTCTGAAAGTTGAAGGGCCATTTTCGCCAATTCCTGAAATTTGAACTTCAAGGACCATTTATGAAAACTTTTGATTTCCCAAGGACCATTATTGCAATTTTCTTCAAAAATATCTTACCAGGGACTAATTTTGTCAATTTGTGAAAGTTCAGGGACTGATTTTGACAACTCTTTATATTTTGCTCGTTTTTCGTCTGTTTTCAATCCTTTGTACCTGAAACATACAAAAACATACTCCAATGATATTTGTGATGTTATTTGACCATTTTGAAGGGTTTTTGATTGTTTTGACTCAAAAATTGGATGAAAAGATATGTGCAAAAAGGCACATATCAAATCCCTCACACTAAGCAATTGCTAGTCCCTAGCAATTTTTTGAAAATTTAATAGATTTGAAGTCTCTTTATCAAAAGCCATTACTTCTGGAGTAGCCAAATTTTTTGATTCAAATTTTTTGAAAATTTAAAAGGGTTTGTTATTTGATTATCTTAAGGAAACTCTTACTCTTTCACTTTTCATATTGTCTCATAATCAACCATCTCTCATTCTCATCTTATTTCTTTCTTTCTTATACTTGTGTTTACATAAATGGTGACCTACAAGTGGTATCAATCGCCTAACAATGATTTAGGAGTGTGTGGTAATCGTATTTTTCAAGTTTTTTTCTTAAAAAGTTGCATTTTTTCTTGTAAAAGTGCACTTTTTCTTTAAAAAGTCTTGATCTTTAAGTGTTTTAGTGTTAAAGTTGTTGTATTTTTTGAAGCTTTAGTGATTCTAAGTGTTTTGGGAAAGATTTGATCAAAAGAATCAAGTGGAAAAAGTGTTTTTGGTTGAAAAAATCGGATTTTTTGGCTGTTTGGGACATCTTACGAGTAACTTTTGGTCAAAACCCTTTTCCTAGGAGTAACTTTTGGTCAAAACCCTTTTCTTATGAGTAATTCTTACGAGTAATTCTTAGGAGTAATTCTTAGGAGTAATTCTTACGAGTAATTCTTAGGAGTAATTCTTACGAGTAAGTTTCAGAGTTCTACGCATAACTTCATCAAAGGTCTTCTCTTCGTGCTTCGGTGACTCAGTACTTCCCTAGCTTGGATAAGTTAGTGGAATACTTCGACTTCGGATATCTTTCAAGCTTGGATAAGTTTGAAAGATTTGTTTGGTTTTTAACCTTACGCATAAACATTTCTTACGCATAAGTTACAGCTTACGCGTAAAGTTCAAGTTTACGCATAAACTTAGTGTTTACGCTTAACCTTACACTTTATGCATAACCTTAACCTTACGCATAAGATTCCAAGTTACGCGTAAGAATCACTGTTTACGCATAAGTTCAGGGTTTATACATAAGAATTTGACTTTTTGACAACCAAACTTCAAACGGCCATAACTTTTGAACCGTAACTCCGTTTTCGACGAATCAGCTGTCAAAACGACCGTGAGACAAAGGAGAACGACACGCTAAATTTTTCACCATAAAAACTTGCATCAACTTACACTAAACACAACTCCTACTTCGTTGGAACGATCCAAGAATCAACTTTATCAATCTACACTTCATCAATGGCTACTCAGCAAGATATTCATGCAGCTGGTGCGGAAAACCGACCTCCAATGCTTGAAAAAGGTGGATATCTCCCATGGACAAGCCGCATGCTTCGTTACATCAAAACAAAGCCTGATGGTAAATTAATGATCAACTCCATTACAAATGGTCCATTCAAGCCAAGACAAGTTCAAATTGAAGGTAATCCAAATACAACACCTCCTACTCAACCATTCGTGCGTGAACAAACAGAAGCAGATTACACAGAGGAAGATAAGAAGCAGATCGCCGCAGATGATATGGCAATGCATTTAATCCAACTTGGATTACCACGGGAGATCTTTGCTGTGGTCGACAGCTGTGAAACTGCTTATGCTATGTGGGAACGTGTTAGAAGGATTTGTCATGGAACAGAGATTGGACAACAAGACGTTGAGAACAAACTTCTTACTGAATGGGAGAAGTTTACATCCACTAAAGGTGAACAGATTGAATCTTACTAAACAAGGTTTTGCACTTTGATGAATGAGTTAATCAGAAACAAGTTGACACCTCGAACAATTGCAACAAACATCAAATTCATCAATAACCTTCCAGAAGAATTGGGTCGTTATGTTACAATTGTCAATCAAACAAAGGATTTACATAAGGTGAATTATGATCAACTCTATGACTTTTTGAAGCAAAACCAAGCTGAGGCTAATGAAGTAAGGAAAGAAAGATTGGCAAAGAATCATGATCCTCTTGCATTAATTGCTACTACACCAACACCGCTACCAGTGAACACACAACAACCATCATCATCTTCCACTCACAACTACATGCAACCATCATACATTCAACAACCAACACCGGTCTACCAAAAACAGTTCTACCCACAGCAACAACAACATGTTATTCCACAACAGCAATACCAACAATTCCAAGAACCAGAATTCACTGAAAATGATGAAGCTACTGCAGCATTGACCCAAGCGTTTGCTTTTCTGTCAAAGGCATTCCAAGGACGCTATTCTACACCAACAAACAACAACCAAAGGATTTCATCGAACACTCGCAATAAGCAGATTGCTCAGCCGAGTTTCAATATGGGCAACAGAGGCCAAATGGTTGGAGTTTATGGGAATCAGCAAGGATATGCTACTGGAATTAACATGGGGAATTAGACTATGCTGAATACAGGGATTCAGAATGCAGGAAATCAGTATGGTCAATATGCAGGGAATCAGTTGGGTCAGTTTGTTGGAAATCAGAGGGGTCAGAATGTTGGTAATCAGGCAATGGGTAATCAGAATAGAAATGTTGCAGCTCCAGTAGGTGGGAATTTGGGAAATGTGAATCAAGCTAATCCGGTAAAGTGTTTCAACTGTCAGGGTGTAGGTCATATGGCAAGGAACTGTCCTACTAAGCCGAACAAGAAAGACACAGCATACTTGCAGAAAGCATTACTGTTGGCACAAAAGAATGAGGCAGGGTTTCAGTTGAACGTAGAGGAGAATGATTTTATGGCTCTTATGGATGACATGGAAGATAGAGAGGATATCGATGCAAACTGCATATTCATGGCGAATCTCCAGGAAGCTAAGTATGACACGGATTCTGATACACTTCCTGTTTATGACACCAATGCACCATCTGAGGTATCCAACTTCAACACATGTCACAATAATGATATATTTGATATGTCTCCTCATGAGGAACTGCATTCTGAGAAGCTAGCACCCACTTATGATACATACCTGGACACGACAAGTAGTAGCAATACTCCTTCAGCAACTCCAGATGTGAATCATAATGGAGGCTTCGTTTCACAGCATGTTGAGAATGATGAGGAAACACGTGCTTTGTTTGAATCATTATTGAATAATTGTCGTATTGAAATTGAGAATGTGAAAAAGGTCAATCGCGATGTTAAGGCCGCGAATGTTAAATTGACCGCTGAGCTTGAGAGTTACAAAGAAAACGTTAAAGCTTTTGAATTTCATAACAAAAGATTGTCTGAATTAGAAACTGGTTATCAAAATTCCGTTTCAAGGGAAAAACAATTGCAACTCAAGTTTGATACACTTGATGTTAATTCTTTCAAAAAGATAAAATCTTTAAACGCGGAAATTTCTGATTTACAAAACCAACTTTCTAAACAAAAAACAGCTTATACCAATCTTGAAAAAGAAAGGGATGAGTTAAAAAAGGACTTTGCAAAGAAAGAAGACAAACTTTTGGCCGAAATCGTAGAGTCAGAACACATGATTGCTCATTTAGAAGAATTAGTGGTTAAATCGGGTCAGTCAAGTCAAACAATGAAAATGATTTCAAATCAAACTAATCCGGTTTACCATACGAAACATAAAGTGGCTCTTGGTAACAACACCCCCAGTAATCTCAAGAAAGCTCAGCAAGAACAGAATGTTTTGTATAATGGTAATATGATTTACACCAAACATGATCCTCCCGTCGTTCGGGATTCTGTGCAAACAATAGAACATGTCGAAGAGAGCATAAATAAAATGAAACAAAAGAATTTGCAACCCATTGATTACAACAAATTGAACAAACTTTCGGGAATTACTTTTGTTCCACAAAAAGAACCATCTGTGTTTTCCATAAAACGACCATTTTCAAAAATGTTTTCTAAGAAAGTAATTGCTTCCAAATCTCTTTCAAAAATAGAACAAATGTCTTCTAACAACACTTTTAATACAAGTGAGGCTAGAGACATTCTGGATGATGTTAAAAAGAGAATTCAAGAACTTCAAAATATTGTTGCTTCTAAAACTACAATCAATATTAACAACTGGCATTCCAGTTTTCATATTGAGCAGAAAAAAGTTTTTGAAAACGAAATTACTATCCCACTGAATAACATCAGTGCGAGGGTAATCCATTTTGAACAAGCTTTCTTAAAAGAAACGGCCGACTTTGTCAAGGACCACAAATCCCTGGTAAACGAAGTTAATGATACTCGTGAAAACATGAATGTTTTGGAAAACCTTAATGATTCTCTCTTCGAAGCTGTCATGACTACTGATATTATGTCCATCATTTTACAAACATATTCTGTGCAAGACGATGAAAGACTGAGAGCTGAGACCTCTGAAATTGTTTCCAAATATGAAAATGCTCTTGTGAAACTTGAAAAAGAAAACATGTCATTTTTCAAACAACTTGATCAGAAATCAGAGGAATGCAAGTATGACAAATTGTCGTATGAGCATGCCTACAAGAACATGAAAGAGCAAAATGATCTTTTGAGAGCTCAGCTTGTAAGTATAAAAGGGAAGGGTGTGGATACTAAGTTTGCAAAACCATCGACTTCGGAGAAACCAAATGTTTCAAAAACTGTTGAAAAACCAAAAATGTCAATTTCACGGTTTGCTCCTAAAGTCGATGAGAACAAGGATTTGTCAAAACCAGTCACTCCACAACTCTTGCTCAAGAAAAAGGAAATGGAAAAGAGTGTTGAAAAACTAAAATTGGTTGTTAAAAGAAACACAAATGTGAGTGCACCTGGCTCTTCTAGGAATATTACACCTAATGTGACTACAAAATCTGTAAAGGAATCTGTTGGTTCTAATGACATGGTCTAAAATCACCATCTAGAAGAAGCTAGGAAAAAGGCACAACTTCGAAAAATTAGAATCTTAGGTGCAAAACCTAGTGTGATGAATTCTACAAGATTCCAAAGCACCGCTAGTAGTAGTAAACCATTACCTAGGAACTTTCAACAAACTACTAGGGATTGGCTTGCATCTAAGAGTAGTAACACAAAAGAGTATGCTAGGAACGTAGAATGCAACACAAAGAATTCCAAATCAAGTGTCATGACACAATCCACTAAGACACTAAATCGATACAAACCCGTTGATAAGAAGCAAGAGGTTAAGAAACCTAATAGGTGGATATCTAAAGAATGTAGTTTTTCCAAGACTGAGACTTCCGCTGCATCTGATAAGAAAACTACATCTAGATCTTACCTTAGGTGGATTCCTACGGGGAAAGTTTTTAAAATAGTTGGTCTTAGGTGGATTCCCACAGGAAAGATTTTTGATAGTTGCACCAAGACAAATAATAGTGATAATCTTCAGGATAAGGAAGTAGAAAGCATTACAACCGTTGATATTCAACACCCGCTGAGTGATGATTCATGTACTTCTAACACTGTTATTTGTGAAACCTCTTCGTCTTTGGTTGCAGGTGCTTCAACTATCTCAGAACCCAGTTCATCAAAGGGTTCAAATTCTGTAAATTCTATAAAATCATTCTTTCAATCTTCTATTTTTGATTTTCCATTTCTTTTATAAAAACAAAAACAAAATACAAAAATATAAAATTTTCAAAAAATACAAAAACAATATAAAATCAAAAAATCCAAAAATATTCTTCTCACGACATGTCTCTCGTATAAATCAATATTCTGTACGTTTCTAGAAATGTCATTCAACAATGATACGGACATGTACAGATGCTTGAGCGGGAGTTCTTTAAAATGTTTTTCTAAAACATGTTGTTTCTCAAAAGTTTCTTCACAATGGCTTTCGTATACTTCAGTACGAAACCCGGACCCTAATGATGACTTCTGATTATTTTTCAAATCAAGGACTCGTACGTTCAATGACGAACTCTTTTTCAAAAAGTTCGAGTCTAAAAAAACGAAAAAGATTTCAAGTATAAACTCGTTTTCAAACAAAATTCTTGAGCACTTTTTCAAGATTGTTCAAAAGATTTCTCAAAATCTCTCAAAATTAGTGCTCAAGATAACTCCCTCAAAACCCTTAAGTAATTTTAAAATGTGCTATCATTAAGGGGGAGTCCGAACACAAAATGTTCCAAATTCATGCAAAATCTGTCTTTCTCTCCAAAAGCTTTTTCTTAATCAGTTGATATCAAAAATATCACGTTATGCTATTTTTGAGGGGGAGAAGACATGATTAAAATATGATCAAAGATGTTTAAAGTTTGTGGCTGAATCTCGAAAGAGCTCGACTCAGTAAGTACCAATGAATTGACGAAGCTTAAAATGTCAGTAATCGAAAAGACTTGTCCTGGACGGGTAATAATTTCAAGCTAGTCTAACTAGTGATGTAAGCGTGTCTCGAATAGGACTTGTCTGAGTAGAATGTACCGTATCAAGAGACTTTCTTTGGACTTGACCAGGACGGGTAATAATTTCAAGCTAGTCTAACTAGTGATGTAAGCGTGTCTCGAATCGGTCATGTTCGCTGAAAGTGGATCAATTCAAAAAGTGCAAACTCCTCACGCATGTGCAAATTTCTTAAATATTCATGAGCACATGTGAAGGGGGAGTCCTTCAAAAGAAATGCAAAACTCTCAAAGTGTCAACAATGTGTTTTATTATCATAAACACTTTGAGAGATTTTCAATAAAAGGTTTTATGGCAATGATGGGATAGTCATGGAGTTATAAGGTGACTAAGGTTAGGGAAAACCGTCCTATGATCCTCCAGAGCCGGAGGGATCTACCCAAGGACAATTCCAATAGAGTAGAATTAGAAGTCCTTAGGTATGATTGAAAAAAAGAGAAAATGAGAAAGGAGAAAGAAGGGTTTGAAGAATTAAAAAGAAAAGTAATGAAAAAGGGTGAAAAGAAATAGCCCTCCAAATGTTCAACCTTAGGGCAGACACCGGGTTCAACTCATATGCTACTGGTTGTTACTAAGGTGACACTAGTATTGAAGACAAAGACGTCATGGACCCAGTGACGCACTGCACTAAACCTTCTTAACCACTCAAGTTCTCTTAAAAGAGCTTGTTTCATTCTCATGGGGAACCGGCATAATCTATCGACCTGTCTCTTAGAGATGGTTGATATTGAAGCAGGAGACATCTCCCTAATCTCCGCATAGGAAACCAAATGTGCACTTATCGAGTCTAGAGCCCCGAGATTCATCAAAAGATCTCATAGGAACACATGATATTTCTACACTGGTTGTTCATCATTAAGGACGCCAGATGTAAACTTTAGAGTCCTACGCAGATCTTAGCAATCTGCCAGAACATTTATGAGAGAATTCACACAAGTGTTTCTCAATGATTAAATGGAAATTCCTGCCAGGGTCAACATCAAGCAGCCCTGACAGCAGGTCACTTCGGTAATTCTTTATGGGTTACGCTTAGTGTTCGCGGTGGTTTTAAACGGTCTACAGTCGTGGAGTGATCCCCAGCGACTCACCCAGTCATTGAGCTACTAAGTAGGTCTTGTAAGCTCTCTCGAGAGTATCTGACATGGGAACGGCCTTGGTAAGGGTTAGAAGGAGTCTTCACACTATGCTATTGACGATCTCTAATTCGTATGTACCGGATGTTTTATTGCTAACTGTTTATATGCAGGGACACTTCATCTCCATGGCAACAGATTCCACGTGCTCATACATACATCTGGAAGTTAAAGAAAGCTCCCTCAAAGATCTATACAACACAAAGTTCAGAGAAAGATTCTACGCCAAAAAGAAGAATCTACAAAGTATAAAGACTAAAGATCAAAGAGAAAGAAAGGGAACTACGTGCATACGAATATCAAAGTCCAAAGATGTATGAGCATGTTGGAATGGCAGACAACCACGACAGACGCAAAAGTGGCGAATGGCAGATAACTCCACATCACAAAAGAACAAAGAACGATGAAAAGTCAGTCATCAAAGATCACAAAGCATGAAGGAACAAAGACTAAAGACTATTCTACAACGACACACAAAGTTAAAGACAAAGAACATGGAAGACCCACTCACGTGGAGCATCATTCGAATGACCACCCCTTAGGGGGAGATTGTTAGCATTAAAAATATTTATATAGAAGTGATGGTCATTCTCATATTGTAACTTTGTGTCGTTTGTTAAGATTAGTATTAGTTTAGTCATTGGGCTTTGGACTTGGAAAGCTAATATGTTATGTGCTATGTTTCATAAGCCTTGTTATATAATTCATGTAAACCAAGTCCAAGCCCAAGTCCATTAGAAGCCCATGAGGCCTTTCTCTCTAACTATATAAGGCACCTTACCTCTCATTTGTAAGGTGTGCTTGTGTGTGTATTGTGTGTGTTTTTTAATAAAAGTTCTCTTCATCTTATTACTCTTTTTCATATAATCTAACGCCACACATATCTCATCAAGTCACCATCTTTCCTTCTTCTAGTGCTTATATTTGTGTTAAAGTTGATATATCTAAGGTCCTACAGTCCACCTGATAACCATGTGATTTTGAGCAAACCACCAGCTGTCAACGGATTTGATTTGTCTTTACCAGAAGCCGTTTGCTTCTGGACTAGCCAACTCTTGATGGACACAGTCAACATCTTGGTGAGTTGATTACCAATTATGGTTTTTCCACTGCCTTTACCACAAGCCATAATCTTGCGGGCTAGCCAACTCTTTCACTTTTTAGGATATGGCGAGTTGAGATACCATACAATTTTCGGCAAATTACAAGCCATCAACGGATTTGATATATCTTTACCAAGAGCCGTTTGCTCCTGGATTAGCCAATCCTTTTGTCGGTTAGACATGGCGGACTGATAATCACAAAAAAAAATTTGAAGCTCAAGTGAATTTTTTTTTTTTTTTTTAATTTTTGGCAAAAACGGGGGTACTAGATGGTAAAATGTGATAAAATTCGCTAGAATTTCCCCCCCACACTTAGGATTGAATATTGTCCTCAATATTCAAAGTCCTGGCTATTATGCCAACTCTTTGAACGTAAAAGGGCAACATTACAAGCTAAATGTGGAAACACCATTTTTGTTTTTTTCACTTTATTGGTAACCACAGCAAGGGCAACTCCCCCACACTTAGGGTGAAAACCCTAAGTACATGCTACTATTTTTGTTTACCGAGTCGCTAGCTTGACTCGACCCCAAATTCATTGGTTCATGGGGAAGCATGATGTGGAAGAAACAATCTCCATGGGACTTTCATTCAAGATGTTTGGACAAACATTTGAAGCACGTGAAAGTTCCACACCGACGAGATAAGTACCCGGCTCAAAGGCATGATACATGAAAATGCCGGGGTCAAAGACGGTATCCTCACTCCCGAAGGAGTGAAGAAGAGAAGACGTCTTGGGATAAGTGAAGAAAAGGAAGAAAGTCATGATGAAAATCGTGATTAACTCGTCATCACCCATAGGAGAATCCATAATTTGTAGATTATGAATCTCATCATTTAAGCTCACATGATCAAGACATATCCCGGGTGTGTCTGGATCAAAGTGGAAGTTATCATACTCCGGTAGAGATATGATATGAGTGAGTTCACCGGAGAACTCCTCGCGAAGAGAATCAATCACAAGATGTAAATCTATGAACTCATGTTCCGGAGTAGACTCATCACAATCCTCAATCTGAGTACCAAAGATTGGATTATCAGAAATCAAAGTGAACTCATATTCGAATTCAAACGGAGGATTGATGAGAGTTGTTTTGAATGATTCGGGAAACAAGTGATTATCATTCTCTATAGGACTGCTGGGATAAGAAGTGAGTGACGGATCATGATATAGGAGACTTTCAATTTCTCCCAGATCGGCTTCGAAATCAAGGAGACCATCATCACTTCCTGTTGGAAATAGATTGATGTGAGTGAGTTCATCGGCGAACTCCTCAAGAAGATGATCAGCATCAGAATGTGGAACTGATGCCTCAACATACTTGATGTCTCCATGAGATGTACAATCATCATTAAAATCTGAGAAAGTCTCAAAATGATCGTTTGAACACTCAAGAGGGGAAGGTAAATCACACATGTGATACAAAGTTCCCTGTGACTCTCCTGGGATTGGGACAAGGTCCTCAACACTAGACTTTATGAATTCGTCCGATTCCTTTTCAGGAACAGTGTCAAGATGCTCGTCCCCCATGTTTAGAGAGTGAGTGTGAACTTCGGGTGTAATAACAACAGACTGAGGGAGTTGAGAAGTACTAGCAGTTATGGATTCTTCAAGTTCCATTTGATCAACGGCTAGTGACTTCGTCACATTATTTTCTCCCTGATTTTTCATAGAAGGAACCACAACTGATGAATTTGATGAGCCTTGACGAATATCAAGGGTATCTTCATCATTACTATCGTCATCGTCCTCGTAGATGATAGTTTTACGCATTCGAAATCTTACTCTAGCTGCTTCTTCTGCTTCTTCAGCTAGTATTTCTTTGTAAGACTTCGGTCGAGGTTCTTCCGGAGCAGGTTTGTTAACCAAATCCTTAAGATCATTTAAAGTATTTAAAACATTTTGCAAAAGTTCTTGAGGAAATGGTTGAGGTTGTGTTTCAAAAGTTTGGTATTGTGGAGGTTGGTCGTGATAATTGTTGTCACAAGAAAAAGATTCCTAGTTTGACAATCGGTGCTAAAATGCGGACATCCACAATACTCACAACCGTATTTTTGTGAAGTTGGTGCATTTTGAAACGATTCGGCATTGCAATTTTGAAAACACGGATGATACGTGGGGATCGCACCAGGCTTTACCTCTCAAGGGATCTTGAGAAGCTTACAACCCCCACCAGGCAGTGTACCTGATCGATGTAGTATAGTATAATGACAAGTACCGGGGGATTGATCGTTCAGCTAGGAATAGTGTCAGTAGGATTAGAAAACCTAAATACTAGTTCTAAAGATGAAGGATGATTATTTTTGTATTTTTATATTTTTTTAGAAAACAAGTAAAAATCTCGGGTTTGAAGGATTTGGGCGGAATTAGTTGCTAGTCAACTAACCCAATACTAAGATGCAATCAAAATAAAATACTAGAAATGAAAATAAACTAAATTAATCTAAGGTTGTGAGCAATAAGTGGAGAAATGTGTTTACTTAGATTTCACTACTCCCTAAATATCTTTTACACGTTAATTATTTGTTATAGTTGCGTGGATGACGGATTGTATTCCTTAATACCATTCATGGGGTGGCGTACTTAACTCCCCAATCCTATGAGTGCCTACTTCTCTCCTATGTCGAGCCGGCTAAGAAGCTCCTAACATGGGATCATTAGAATTTACTCATGCATTAAATACAACCAATAAAACCTAGTACACATCGGTTCATGTTTCCTAAGACGTTCAAGCATGTTACCATTTGGAGATCTGCCAGTTTTCTTAAGCCTAACATTGAAATCATTCATCCAATACAACCATAAACAAGTAATCAACACATAATCAACATCTAGGTTTCATTAGATCTAAGCAAACACAAGATAAATCTAGCCTAGCATGGTGGAATCAAGACAAGCACAAGATATAGACAACCAACACATAGACATATTGATTGAATTAAAAGAACACTTATCTCAATAGCACATGTAAGGGTTCAAGGGCTGAAAAACCTGTAAAATTCGTATATGGTTCGGCCTTAGGGTTTCTCCAAACTTGTTCCTCTTAATGAATGAAAATTAGAAAACTATGTCACACCCCCAAAATACCTGAATGGCAGCGGAATGGAATACCTGGGAGTGACTGTCATAGCACCATAGTTTACCGTTATATTGAACGACCTAAAGTGTCGTTTAGAAAATACAGCATTTGATCATCATATCATTCAGAGTTTACAAAGCTTAGGTCCCAAAAGAGTTTGCCAAAATAGTTAAAATAAGTTCAACAAGATCAAACGTTTCATAAGTGCAGAAAATATAGTGAGACGCGTCGACTCCGCGACTCCATGAAGGTCCAAATGTATGCAACATGAGCTACCTTAATAACCTGAGAAATACATTGCGAAAACGGTCAACATAAAGTTGGTGAATAATCATAGGTTTATAAGTTAAATCGTATGTACAATAAGCCACAAGTATAAAGTAAAGTACTAAAATGTCAAAAGTGCTACATTGTCTCTTAAGCTCATGGCACCGAAGCTCGACGAACTAAAATTGGCCCCAAAGGAGTGTTTATCAGGCACTCGTGCTATAATTAGACATGAAATGCATTCGTTTTCCTTATGGAGCAACCCAAACACGAATGGAGGAGTCACCCTCGATAGATCTATCCACTCACTCTCGCTTGGCAATATAATTAACGGTCCATGATAATAAAGGGGACTTGAAGTGATAGTACTACCAACTTAAGCAATGTATGGAATTTAATACTTGGGCATGTACAAAAATAATATAATTGTGCAATGTATTCTCCCCCGTGGGATTTAAAATCAAATAAGTACTAAAAACGGGGCTATGAGAACTCACCTCGAAAGGATGGTACAACGATGGTACAATGATGTAAAAGTAGTCGGGACAATGAGGCGCGAACACTAGCCGCAACCTAAATGAATAATCGCGATCTAATTTAGATCAAGCCGTAATGAAATGAATGCACATGCACATGATACCCATACCACTCGTAATTTGGAAATACTAGTTATCATCATAGTAAAATAGTTTCCATACTTAGGAAAATAGTCCATATATAGAAGTATATAACTTGTCGTATTATCTCGTATGAAAATGTTAGCGTTAAATTCCTTGTATCGAAAACCTTAAGATAACGTCGTTTAAGTCGTATAAATATTCTCTTGGGCCATACGTATTCATTTGCTAAGAATATAGTCCTTAGTATCATTTCTAGAAAAAATATACCATTTAGTGCGTAAGTTATTATTTTTATTTGTGACCAAAAATATATATATAGTTTTGACGATGTTAAAATGGGTATAACTCGGTCGTTTTAAGCTCGTTTTCCTCGTTCTTTATGTCCACGGATTCGTCTTTGTATATACTAGTATATTTTTGACAACTCGGCTCTTTTAGGTTACGTTTAATGCCTCTTTTTACCCATTGAAATCTGCCTAACAGCAAGCAGTTTTTGTAAAAGTAGTTTTCGTCGTTAAATTTGCAAAAATCATATCTCCTTCATTATAAGCTTGTTTTAGTCCATTCTTTCGCCTAAAGTTTCGTTTTTGAATGTATTTTCTAAATCTTTGGTCAAAACTTGGCCACCATCTACTGATTTTCCCACGAAATTAAAATAGGGACAGTAGGTAATCTTATTGTTTCAAAAACCATTTTCAAGTCTCCAAACTAGTTCCATCCTCCATCAAACCACTTTCAAACACCACAAAGCTAATCTAATCCTACCATACACCTTCTTAGGGTGTCATGGATCCTTAAACATCATCAATCCACTAGGTCTAACAAGGGTTTCATATGTTTCCATTTCTAGGACTTCAAAGTTTATATATACAAAAATAGAGTGGTACAAGTTGATGCATGTATATGATCTTGTAAGAAAATTATATAAACATAATAATAACTTGTAAAAATCATAAAAATGAGTTTGTATACTTACTTGATGGTTTAGAGAGTTTAGATGATGAAAAACCTACTAATCCTCGAGTTTTTATTTCAAAACTCCAACAAGGATGATTATATAAACTAGTTTATACCAAGATCTTGTAAAATTTATTCTTCTTGCTCCTTGAACACCCTAGTTCGAATTCACCATAAGAGAAAAGAGAGAAAAAAGTTTGCTTGCCTTAGTAAAAATGATTTTTGTGATTAAAATGGATGAAAAGTTTAATTTATACTTAGACAAATGTTTGGTGAGCATTAAATTAAGTTGGTGAAGTTAGCTCATTAGATGGCTTAGGAGGGGGGGGGGGGGGGGGGGGGGGGGGCCGGTTCACAAAGGAGGGAAAAGGGGGTTTGTGTTGGGTAATTATTTAGTTAGTTAATGGTAAGATTGTGTAGTATTAGTTGGTTTTAGGTTTAATCGGGTACCGGGTTTGTTAGAAATAAATTTTATTGAAGTTATTCGGGACGTAATAAAGTCGTAAAAATTGTAAAAATATGCCGGGTACAAGTACGGAGAGTTAGGGTGATTATTGTTTAATTTTGGTGAAAACCGTCGTTATTAAGTTAAACGTACGATACGTAATAGTTAAATTTCCAAAATACCGGGTAAATTAATATTACAATTTTTATATTATAGAAGTGAGTATAAAAATATATTGGGATCATAGTCGGGAGTGTCGGACATGTTAGACACATTTATAGTTCGCGTATTAGCGTTTATTTAAAATAAACGTACGTAAATCGTTAATAATACCAAAAGTATTAATTTAGTTATCCTACGAGTGGAATAGCATGCAAGTGCCCTAATAATGATATGCAGACTATTTCTAGTCCGTATGAAATGTCCCTGATAATAATGCATGAATTCGCTCCTGAACCAATACGGTTCGCGAATTTGAACATTCGTAAACTAAATTTACGATGACATGAATAATGCACGTGAATAGTGATTTTCTTCCGAAAATGAATAGTGTCAAGTGAATAGTAAAATTTCTGAACGCTTCTCAGAATGTCAAATTGACCTCGAAAACGATGAATAGTGATCGATAAATAGTAAATGATGAATAGTAACTTGTGAATAGTAAATTGTCGAGGTTTGGAAAATGACCGGAAATTACGAGTTGTGACAGTCTTCCCCTCTAACAGGAACTTCGTCCCGAAGTTCAGTTTTGGTTGGTCTCTGAAGTATATTTAGTAAAAAGACGTGGATACTTAAGTTGCGTTTGGTCCTCCCGTTCTCAAGTAAATTCGGGTCCTTTTCAAGAATTCCAGCGAACTTTCACGATAGGAATTCGACTTTGCTTCAACCGTTCGACCTCACGGTCCATGCTTTCCACTGGTTCTCTTACCAAGTTTACGTTTATCTTTGGGTTGGATTCCTTTCCAAATGGGATTATGAGTGACTAATCTGAAAGTCATTTCCTGGATTTGAATAGGTGAAACATAGTTGGGTAATCCGGTTGTTCTCTAACAAGGCTCAAGTCTGACGGCCACCAGGCCTTCTTTGTCTGAAATATTACGTGGTCCAGTGTATATCGGGTTTAACTTTCCCAGCTTTCTGAATGATATCATGCCTTTCCTAGGTAGAACTTTCGACATGATCTGGCTACCAATCTTGAAGTTTTAATGGTTTAAAACTTATAGAATTTGTAATTGATTCTTGACTTGTAGGAAATTTCTGGTTATTTCATGAATGCCTACTGGAATAGTGAGTTTGGCTTTTTCCGAGTTCGGTTCGTCAATAGATGATCAGTGCTTCTTCAGGTTTATAATGTAATATGGGTAATATATGTTGCTGAACTATGTCAGAACTCCAATTTTATATGTCAGTTGGTCGATTCTATCATGAATCTGAAATGATCCAATATACTAGAGGTTAAATCCCCCGTGTTACTAAAATCGTATCATGCCTCTCCAAGGCAAAGCTTTAAATTTAGTTCGTTCTTTCACGGATACCCAATCCGTATGATGTGCGTCATGTACCAACCTGACTTCTGCCAGTTTCTCGTTGCTTGTAATCTGGTTCTTCCACAAAGTTAAGCTTGTCATCAAGTTGTATTTCTTCTAATGGTATAATGGCAGACTCGTCCGAAAGACATTTCTTGAGGTTCGAAACATGAAACGTGTTGTGTACATTGCTAAGTTCTGATGGAAGTTCAAGCTTGTAAGCAACCGGACCAATCCTCTCCAGGATCTTGAATGGCCCAAAGTATCTCGGGTTCAATTTCCCGCGTTTTCTAAATCGTATCACGCCTTTCCAAGACGAGACTTTCAACATAACTTTGTCCCCGACCTGAAATTCCAATGGTTTGCGTCGAACATCTGCGCAGCTCTTCTGTCGACTTCTAGCAGTTTCGAGTCTCTCTCGAATCTGAATTCTCTTTTCTGTTGTTTCTTGTACCATCTCCGGGCCAGTACATTGTACTTCACCGACTTCGGCCCAACAAATTGGAGATCTACACTTACGACCATAAAGTGCCTCGAATGGTAACGGTTGTTATAGGAAAATTCGATTAACGGCAAATGGTTAGCCCAACCATTTCCGAAGTCAATCACACATGCTCTAAGCATGTCTTCAAGTGTCTGAATAGTCCTCTCACTCTGACCATCGGTCTGTGGATGATAGGCGGTGCTCACCTCTTAATGAGGTTCCGAAGGAAATCTTAGAATGATTGTTAGAAGTCTGAGGTGATTCGATCACCTTCATCAGGAACAATTGGAATAGGTACAATAAATCTTGTGACTAATTCCTCCACGTTACGTCTTTCGAACTCAGCGTCATATAAAGGGGATAGGCTATGGGTAACAAACTTTGATTTCTTGTGTTTTGGTCTAATGGCTTGCTAAGACATGTGTCATTCTTTGCCTGCTATGCTTGGTTTCCATTAATGACGTTTGTAATCATTCTATGGTGTTCCTCCTAGTTTCCTTCATCACATATTCCAATATTCCTTATTGTCAAGTCACAAAGCCCTAAATGCATAAGCGATGTAGCATGGTGATTGGTTTTCAAAATTTATCTCGCGATTTTTGAGTTTTTGGTCGAAATCTTTTTCTGAATAAACGAATTTAGAAAATGGAGCAAATGGTTTACTAAATAATATCTTTCTTGATGATTCAAAATTCAATAGTTAGGAAATGTGACGCGGTTTTCAAATAGGTTGCGAATAGGACTGTTTACCAAAGTTTGATGTTTATATATTTCCCATTGTACAATGGTTTAGCTAAATATTGATTAAAAGGATCGTATTTGTTCAAAATAGGCAATTCAAAAATTATTTTCTACGAGATATGTGATTTGTATAAACACAAATTTTAAATCGACTTTACATAAAGTGAAAATACTAACAAGGATAAAATAGTAGGATAGGCAATGTTCGCATAATGCATAGATGTCTAACGTTCGGTTTCTGATATTGGACGGTACCTATTGGTGGTTATCTGGCAAAACTACAAGCCTAGGTATTCAACCAACTTAAGTCTTGAGATGGTTTATCGTTGAAATTGCCATCATGTTGGCAATATGAGGGTTTCAATTGATACAATGTCGATGAATTTCCGCACTGTCTTCACATGTAGCTGGGGAGATATGCTTGGGTCTGATGCCTTTCTCGATGTATAGGTGAGGTTATCCAGAAGTTCTAAAGAGCATAATGCTTTAGGGGAATCTATATCGATATCCATAATTCGAATCAATCATTCTTGTCGTAAACTCACTGCAGGGAAGTTTGCGTATGGATGAGACCATGTTAACTCAAACACTTTACAGTATCGGTTAGGAGGCTTGGTTTATTCCCATGGTGTTGCTTAGCGTACCTTCACAATGTGTTTGATCCTGTAGATCAGTCTAACTAGTACCCTTGAATAATAAATTGGACAACTAGGTCAGAGATGGTGGGTCGGATGGTCCAGTGGCATCTTAGAACTGTTATTGAGCTATAAATTGCCTTGGTGTATACTTCTATTCTAGGTTAGTAGTTTTCGTAACCCTTTTATTGTTTTTCTTGTATCGAGGGATCCTCCTAGTACTTAATATGGGAAGTCTCTCCCAAAGAAGTCAATGGAATGTCTAACTTAATGACTAAGTGTGTGACAGGTGGGGTAAGTATCCAGAGAAAATTTGTCAGAAAGAAATATTCATAAAAGAGTTTATTTGTTTAAAACGCTTTTGGATGAAGATTGTTATTAACAATACTTTGTAAAGTAACTATTCCCTTCATGGCATAATCTTTCCTGAAGTATACATAGGTGATCAGGCTATGTATAGTTGAGGACTAATGATGCGATGCTTGATTTAATCAAAATAATATTATTTTTCTCAAAAGCTTTAGATGGTGTTCAACGTTTTGTTTCGAAGAATGGTATTCTAGTCATTTCTTTTCAAAGTAATATAAAAATTGTTTCGCGTAATAATAGTAAATATTTGGCGTAATATCGGAAAATCAGTTTATAGCACGGTAACAAAACGGTTTATTTTAGATATTCGGTAAAAACAATTTCCCCATAAGGTAGTAAAATAGTTTGAAATAAAACTCGTTGAATGGTTTATCGGATACATGGGTAAATCCTATGGATTGGTAATAATCTATTAATCCGTCAAATACGAAATCGGTCAAATCCCTAATAAGACAATGGTATAATGTTGCTAAATGATTGAAAATTGCGCCATTGCAATAGAAAATGGAATGAACAAAGGCTACGGTTATCACAGAGGTAACAAAAGATAGTCATTACATTAGATAGGAAAGTGCTTAATATAACTAGGTTACATCAACGTACTTATAGAAAGTACCAAAAGAAAGTACAACCCTAGAGGGCTCAACCTATGGTTCACATAACTAAAACATAAACTTCTTCTTCCAATTCTGGCTTCCTAACTCTGGGCATTCACTCCTGAAGTGTCCCACTACTCCACACTCGCGGCAGGTTACCGAGAGTTTCTGATGCTTTGCGAGGGTGGGAGCCTTGCAATCCTTGGTTTCATGTCCAAGCTTTTGGCAGTTCTTACATTGAGAGGGGCAAGATCCTTTGTGATGAAACTGACACTTGTTGCACTCGGGTAAATTACCAACATACCTTTTCTTTTGGCTTGACCCCACAGCACAGGTCTCCACCACTTGTTGTATCTTAAACGGTTGTTGAGAAGCATTAGCATCCAGATTACCGTCCCACTTTCTCTTGTTGTTATTATTGTCTCCCGATGTCTTGTCGCGAACTATGAGTTCCTTTGTTTCGATTGCCATCTGGATAGCTTCAGACATGGTATTGGGTTCACATGCGATGACCATCCTACGAATTTCAGGAGAAAGTCCTCCGACGTACCTTTCAAGTCTCTTGCTTTCCGGTTCATCCATTGCAGAGCCTAGTCGATCAAAATCATAAAAATAAGCAGTATACTTGACAACATCATCTCCTTCCATGGTAAGGTTTAGTGTTTCTTGTTCAATTGCTTGTAATTCGCTTTTCACACAGAACTTCAAACTCATCATCCTTTTTAGTTTCTCCCAAGAGTGTGAGTAAGCAACATCAACTCCTACTACCTGGACATACTTAGTCCACCATTTCTGGGCATGCTTCTGAAAAGTGCAAGTGGCGAACTTAACTTTGTCTTCCTTACGGCAGTCACCACTTTGAAAGATTGTTTCTAATTCTTCGCACCATTTGAGAAATTCTTTTGTGTCAATATTTCCGCTAAAGGAGGAGGGATTACAACCCATAAATTCCACGTGAGTAAGTTCCTTGGTGAGGGCGGTAGTTACGTTCCTGGCAATGAATTGTCCAACAGCGGCTTGCGTCATGCTTGGAGTGGTTTGCTTAAATCTATCTCCATCAATCATAAGAGTCCATGAGAATCTATAGGTAATAACATCATCATATTCATAACACATGAATATAATACATGAAGGTTTCGGTCTATATGGGCCAATATCATAGATGGCACAACCATTCCCCTATAGTAGAGTCAATACTTTGTGATTCCGTTTGTACATAAATCAAAATACTACAAGTTTCTTCGAACTATGCCACACCTCTCGTGGCTAGGGTAATAGTAAAAGCTAGTAAGGATATAAGTCTAGTCTAAAGACTTCCTGTAGTCCTTCTAGGTGAAATCAGGTTTTACGGCATCATAAGGTCGGGATAGTCCTGAAGTGGTGTCTGTAGTTGTACATCGATCAAGTTCTAGATAGCGTAGGTTCTAAACCATTCTTGAGGAACCTGCGGATGTTCTTGTTGAGTCCGTAATCTTGGTATTATCCACAAGATGTTATCTAATTCGTGGCAAGTGAAAATGGGAAAGGAAACTGACAATGGTGGTATTCTAAAGGATGAGAATAACATTGATGACGATGAAATCCCAGTGATGAGTTAAGAGATAATGGTGATAATAGTGAATGGGATACTACCCTTTTTCGCGCTATTTCGCGACATCTAAGAGGTAAAGCTGAAGTACGCACTATGGGACGACCAATAGTGTAATTAGTAACCAACGATGGTGGTAGTACCTAAGTAGTAAGCGTCCTACTAGTGAAGGAAATAAAACATGCTATCTCCCTTGTAATAAGCATCCAAATAAGTCCATTAAAATTAAGTCTGAATACTCTACCAAACAGCATTCTATGTATAGGCTGAATGAGAACCTCGCTCTTATGACAATTCAATAGTGCTAATGGTGGTGTACGTGTAACTGGTGGTATAATGGTAGTGGAAGATGACAAGGCATCTTCAATGTCGGAATCCGATGAAAGGATAACAGCGTGGGTATCTGAAGACATGTCACTTGTGAACCAGGTCAATATAATCATATATATATATATGAGTATGGGTATGAATAACTTGCACAGTGTGTGCGTAAAACAACATGTATAGTGAATATGCACCTATGATGAAAAGATGAGATGCTATGATGATGTGGTTATAGTCTAGGGTCCAAGATACATCCTAGTTCGCTATAACCTTAGCTCTGATGCCAATCTGTCACACCCCCAAAATACCTGAATGGCAGCGGAATGGAATACCTGGGAGTGACTGTCATAGCACCATAGTTTACCGTTATATTGAACGACCTAAAGTGTCGTTTAGAAAATACAGCGTTTGATCATCATATCATTCAGAGTTTACAAAGCTTAGGTCCCAAAAGAGTTTGCCAAAATAGTTAAAATAAGTTCAACAAGATCAAACGTTTCATAAGTGCAGAAAATATAGTGAGACGCGTCGACTCCGCGACTCCATGAAGGTCCAAATGTATGCAACATGAGCTACCTTAATAACCTGAGAAATACATTGCGAAAACGGTCAACATAAAGTTGGTGAATAATCATAGGTTTATAAGTTAAATCGTATGTACAATAAGCCACAAGTATAAAGTAAAGTACTAAAATGTCAAAAGTGCTACATTGTCTCTTAAGCTCATGGCACCGAAGCTCGACGAACTAAAATTGGCCCCAAAGGAGTGTTTATCAGGCACTCGTGCTATAATTAGACATGAAATGCATTCGTTTTCCTTATGGAGCAACCCAAACACGAATGGAGGAGTCACCCTCGATAGATCTATCCACTCACTCTCGCTTGGCAATATAATTAACGGTCCATGATAATAAAGGGGACTTAAAGTGATAGTACTACCAACTTAAGCAATGTATGGAATTTAATACTTGGGCATGTACAAAAATAATATAATTGTGCAATGTATTCTCCCCCGTGGGATTTAAAATCAAATAAGTACTAAAAACGGGGCTATGAGAACTCACCTCGAAAGGATGGTACAACGATGGTACAATGATGTAAAAGTAGTCGGGACAATGAGGCGCGAACACTAGCCGCAACCTAAATGAATAATCGCGATCTAATTTAGATCAAGCCGTAATGAAATGAATGCACATGCACATGATACCCATACCACTCGTAATTTGGAAATACTAGTTATCATCATAGTAAAATAGTTTCCATACTTAGGAAAATAGTCCATATATAGAAGTATATAACTTGTCGTATTATCTCGTATGAAAATGTTAGCGTTAAATTCCTTGTATCGAAAACCTTAAGATAACGTCGTTTAAGTCGTATAAATATTCTCTTGGGCCATACGTATTCATTTGCTAAGAATATAGTCCTTAGTATCATTTCTAGAAAAAATATACCATTTAGTGCGTAAGTTATTATTTTTATTTGTGACCAAAAATATATATATAGTTTTGACGATGTTAAAATGGGTATAACTCGGTCGTTTTAAGCTCGTTTTCCTCGTTCTTTATGTCCACGGATTCGTCTTTGTATATACTAGTATATTTTTGACAACTCGGCTCTTTTAGGTTACGTTTAATGCCTCTTTTTACCCATTGAAATCTGCCTAACAGCAAGCAGTTTTTGTAAAAGTAGTTTTCGTCGTTAAATTTGCAAAAATCATATCTCCTTCGTTATAAGCTTGTTTTAGTCCATTCTTTCGCCTAAAGTTTCGTTTTTGAATGTATTTTCTAAATCTTTGGTCAAAACTTGGCCACCATCTACTGATTTTCCCACGAAATTAAAATAGGGACAGTAGGTAATCTTATTGTTTCAAAAACCATTTTCAAGTCTCCAAACTAGTTCCATCCTCCATCAAACCACTTTCAAACACCACAAAGCTAATCTAATCCTACCATACACCTTCTTAGGGTGTCATGGATCCTTAAACATCATCAATCCACTAGGTCTAACAAGGGTTTCATATGTTTCCATTTCTAGGACTTCAAAGTTTATATATACAAAAATAGAGTGGTACAAGTTGATGCATGTATATGATCTTGTAAGAAAATTATATAAACATAATAATAACTTGTAAAAATCATAAAAATGAGTTTGTATACTTACTTGATGGTTTAGAGAGTTTAGATGATGAAAAACCTACTAATCCTTGAGTTTTTATTTCAAAACTCCAACAAGGATGATTATATAAACTAGTTTATACCAAGATCTTGTAAAATTTATTCTTCTTGCTCCTTGAACACCCTAGTTCGAATTCACCATAAGAGAAAAGAGAGAAAAAAGTTTGCTTGCCTTAGTAAAAATGATTTTTGTGATTAAAATGGATGAAAAGTTTAATTTATACTTAGACAAATGTTTGGTGAGCATTAAATTAAGTTGGTGAAGTTAGCTCATTAGATGGCTTAGGAGGGGGGGGGGGGGGGGGGGGCGGTTCACAAAGGAGGGAAAAGGGGGTTTGTGTTGGGTAATTATTTAGTGAGTTAATGGTAAGATTGTGTAGTATTAGTTGGTTTTAGGTTTAATCGGGTACCGGGTTTGTTAGAAATAAATTTTATTGAAGTTATTCGGGACGTAATAAAGTCGTAAAAATTGTAAAAATATGCCGGGTACAAGTACGGAGAGTTAGGGTGATTATTGTTTAATTTTGGTGAAAACCGTCGTTATTAAGTTAAACGTACGATACGTAATAGTTAAATTTCCAAAATACCGGGTAAATTAATATTACAATTTTTATATTATAGAAGTGAGTATAAAAATATATTGGGATCATAGTCGGGAGTGTCGGACATGTTAGACACATTTATAGTTCGCGTATTAGCGTTTATTTAAAATAAACGTACGTAAATCGTTAATAATACCAAAAGTATTAATTTAGTTATCCTACGAGTGGAATAGCATGCAAGTGCCCTAATAATGATATGCAGACTATTTCTAGTCCGTATAAAATGTCCCTGATAATAATGCATGAATTCGCTCCTGAACCAATACGGTTCGCGAATTTGAACATTCGTAAACTAAATTTACGATGACATGAATAATGCACGTGAATAGTGATTTTCTTCCGAAAATGAATAGTGTCAAGTGAATAGTAAAATTTCTGAACGCTTCTCAGAATGTCAAATTGACCTCGAAAACGATGAATAGTGATCGATAAATAGTAAATGATGAATAGTAACTTGTGAATAGTAAATTGTCGAGGTTTGGAAAATGACCGGAAATTACGAGTTGTGACAAACTATATATAGAAAATTGAGTCTGACGGCGTCAAGAACAAATGGGTGACGCCGTAATCTCGCCGCCAAAAGAATTCTCGGACTGCCTTGATCTACATCTGACGCCGTCATGTATTAAGTTTTTCCAGGCCGTCACGTATTTTACTCTTGACGCTCTTCCTTGTGATGCCTTCATTTCTGTACTGGGCCGTCATGAAATTTACTCTTGACGCCGTCAGGAAAATGCTCTTGACGCCGTCACCTACTGTTCCCAGCTTGGAAAATTAAGTCTTTGGCGTTTTCTTCACTTTTATGCTCCAAAAACGTCCGAATTGCTTCCTTTTCCAGATTTCACTCCCAAAGTACCTAAAATCACAAAAGGAACGATTTAGGGCAATATTTGATCAAATAATTTCAATTCCGGGCTTAAATGACCCCCTAAAAGTGGTTCATTTTTCGCCTCATCATATACCTTTACACTTGAGATTTGCTTGTCCTCAAGCAAATGCGCTTTTATTCTACTCAAAATACAAGTTAGGGGTCACTTAACACTAATATAAAAGGAACTACAACAAATAATCATTCCACTAAAGACCAAAGACAAGCACGGAGGTCATACACTAGCACCTCACAAATAGTGTTGAGATACTCACATCTCTCGGGTGTAATAAAGTATAAATTACAATATGGAAACGGAAAATATCTCTCACTACCTGTCATAGCAAAATAGATTACCATAGGCTTGGGAAAGGATCAAACCTCCACCACATGGCGTAAGCACCTAGGATAAACTATCAAAGAGGTCTTTTAAAGGGTTGTAACGTTAGGTGTAGGGATATGGAAAAAACGGTTTTGTAGGATATAGGCAGTCTTTACTGGTGGCGAGTTAACAATCTTGGTTAATTACATGTACAATGTGGCGTTGCTAAGCCAAGACTAGACTCGACTTAAGCTAATAAATGCAAAATAACAAAAACATAAAATAAACATAGAATGAAACGGGATATTAGTCCGTATGTTTTTTCTCTTTTTCTTTTTCTAAATAATAATTTTTTTTTTTTTTTTGCATACACTCTTACCCTACCATCCAAAATAATACATCATAGGGGATGACATTCCCCTTACACTTGAATCTTTACATACTTTACAATAAACTAATCTAATAACTCGAATTAAGAAAATCAAAACACTTGGAGTACTTTTAAGATTAACGTACATATGGGGGTAATAATAAGATGTTCTTCCCCATTACTCCATAAAATAAGTACTTTACCCATGAGTCCCAATCGTCCCAAAACAATATGTACAAGGATATGACTCAACTTAGCAACCATGTAATCAATTAGATAGTTAACTTATGGTTTAACAAATAACAATAATGTACTAAAGATGAGTGCATACACGGGAGGCTAAGGCGATTTGGGTGTACATTTAAGTGGGGTGTAACAAATTCTTCCTTTAAGTAAGATGCTTAAAGTTAGAAACGAAAAGATAGGCTCGGAGGGGTGTACTAGGGGTTTCGTGTACTAAAAATGAGAACAACGCTAACGTGTGGGAAAATTAATTGACTTAACTAGCCAAGTAATATGACTTAAATGGTCAAGTAATCATGATACGGGTTTAACACAAGGGTGATCCTAATGCCTCTTATCATGTAGTAAATCCTACTACACGAATGTAGTCTCACTAGCGGTCTCGGGATGCATCACTAACGCAAGTTCTAGAATCTAAATGCTACCGGTACACTCATAAGCACTAATAGTAAATGCTTTTCCTATCAAATCTAAAGGCGAACCTCATATATTTGGGTGGAAAATTTTTCTGAATATACGGTTTTGTGCTAGTCATACAATCTCCTATCCATGAGACGCTTGCTTAGGCTAAAGTTTCAATCCTAAATGTTGTAAAAAATTTTTAATTTGGCACTAAAATTACACTAACAAGTATTTCTCACAGTTTTATTACACATCTACTATCAAACAAACAAACTCAAGCGAAAGTGTATCTGTAAGGTATCATCATTTTACCCTCCCCTTACACTTAAGATGAACATTGTCCCCAATGTTCAAGTAAAGAATGTAAAAGTGAAATAAGTAAAAAGAATGAAATCAAATACTCCCCTGATTCGCTAGGTATGGATAATAAGGTGGCCAGGTTAAATCTTCCTCCAAGAAAATGAACAATCAAAGCTTCCCTTCCAGAATATAAATCATCTTCTTGTCATACATAACCTGTAAATCCTGAGAAAACTAACAAAGCAACCTCGCATAAAATCAGCGGCAATCTACATAAGTTACTAAATCCTAGAAAACAAAATAAGATATAATGCTTGTGGAATGAAGTTTGCAGATTTCCTGGAGATTATAAAACTTAATAATTCAACAAAAACTTTAAGAATCCGTTAGAAAAACAAAACTGGTAAAATTTCCAGGTTTTTACACGTGACGCCGTCAAGAGTAATCTCGTGACGCCGTCAGAAATGACCTGCAGAAATTCTTGTGTTAAATTTCTGGAAAAACTTGGTCCTACTTCCTGGAAAATCCTGCAAAACTTCATTATGACTCGATACAAGCATTTGACTCTAACGAATACGAATATACATGTCCATTTAATATTGTGGAGAATCATAATCGGTTTGTTTCTTAAAAACATATTTGGGGTTTCACCTTACACTTATCTTTTGCAAAAATACTTTTAGGTGGAGTTAAGACTAGGCCAAAACAACAAAGTAAAATATTTCCACTTTTTAGTTTAGAAACATGATCTACCAACAATAAAAATAAAGCATGCATACGAAAACAAATAACAAACAAACAAAATAAAATCACACAAAGCATGGGTTGCCTCCCAAGAAGCGCTTTTCTTTATTTACGAGTCTTGTAGCTAGACTCAAGGTCATAGATTACCATGTATCTCTTATGCTCACATAACCAAGTGTGAGCCATCTAATAGTCGCCTCATCTTTCTTATAATCATCTCCTAACTCTAAACATCCGCGATAGTATCTTTTATTCTTTTCATGAGTATATTTAAGCCCTTTTCTCTTATCATTCTCACTTAGCATTTCTATGGGCGGATATCTACTACACTTCTCCATGGAAAAATCCTTGAACCTAGGGTGTGCACGGGGCATTTGGTAGACAAAGTCTTCATCCCCATCCGAGAATGTAATTAACCCTTCTATAAGTTTTTCATCAAGGTTGGTCAACCTTTTGAAGGGTTTTCCAAACACAACTTGGGTTAACTTATCATCAATAAATTCTCCTAGACTCTCCATAACCATGAACTCAACAAGATAAACTAAGCTTCCTACAAACACATGCAATGGTATTGCCCTAGCAATAATATTTTCCCCTTTGTATCCTAACTCATCTACCATGATTTTATTATATTCATTATGTGAGATTATATTCATTGGGAGAGATGAGTTAAGATAGGTGTTATAGTTCCTAAATCCAATCTTACAAAGAAATTGCATGTTGAATGAACTATCACACTCAATCCTAGTTCTAGGGTCGACATACCTAAGAGGGTTTATTTCCTCTTCCATCCTATTCTCATTAATCACATCACCATCATCAAGATCCTCATCGGAGTCTGAATAGTAAAAAGGACTGGCTCTACGGTCATCATCATGGTCAGACTCCTCTAAATCAGAATTATTGTCAAAGTGGTGGTTGGGCGAGAGGTTAGGTAGGTTTTCATTTTCCACTAAAGGGAGTGGGTCGGGCATTTGGAAATTCCTACGACGAAAAACACGAATAACAGGAATCAAACGATCAATGTTATTGTTATCCATCGAAATAGTTTACGAACAAAGGAAACAAAGAAATAAGATAGACTAAAGAGAACCTAAAGATAAAAATAAAATCTTACTAGAAAGGAATCTAGCAAGTAGACCTAATAAAAAGAGATTCTAACCTAGACAATAACTATTCCCCGGGTTGCGGCGCCAAAAACTTGATACGTGGGGATCGCACCAGGCTTTACCTCTCAAGGGATCTTGAGAAGCTTACAACCCCCACCAGGCAGTGTACCTGATCGATGTAGTATAGTATAATGACAAGTACCGGTGGATTGATCGTTCAGCTAGGAAAAGTGTCGCTAGGATTAGAAAACCTAAATACTAGTTCTAAATATGAAGGATGATTATTTTTGTATTTTTATATTTTTTTAGAAAACAAGTAAAAATCTCGGGTTTGAAGGATTTGGGCGGAATTAGTTGCTAGTCAACTAACCCAATACTAAGATGCAATCAAAATAAAATACTAAAAATGAAAATAAACTAAATTAAACTAAGGTTGTGAGCAATAAGTGGATAAATGTGTTTACTTAGATTTCACTACTCCCTAGATATCTTTTACACGTTAATTACTTGTTATAGTTTCGTGGATGACGGATTGTATTCCTTAATACCATTCATGGGGTGGCTTACTTAACTCCCCAATCGTCTGAGTGCCTACTTCACTCCTATGTCGAGCCGGCTAAGAAGCTCCTAACATGGGATCATTAGAATTTACTCATACATTAAATACAACCAATAAAACCTAGTACACATCGGTTCATGTTTTCTAAGATGTTCAAGCATGTTACCATTTGGAGATCTGCCAGTTTTCTTAAGCCTAACATTGAAATCATTCATCCAATACAACCATAAACAAGTAATCAACACATAATCAACATCTAGGTTTCATTAGATCTAAGCAAACACAAGATAAATCTAGCCTAGCATGGTGGAATCAAGACAAGCACAAGATATAGACAACCAACACATAGACATATTGATTGAATTAAAAGAACACTTATCTCAATAGCACATGTAAGGGTTCAAGGGCTAAAATCCCTTGAAAAATGATGAGGCGAAAAATGAACCACTTTTAGGGGTCATTTAAGCCCGGAATTGAATTTATTTGATCAAATATTACCCTAAATCGTTCCTTTTGTGATTTTAGGTACTTTGGGAGTGAAATCTGGAAAAGGAAGCAATTCGGACGTTTTTGGAGCATAAAAGTGAAGAAAACGCCAAAGTCTTAATTTTCCTTGCTGGGAACAGTACCTGACGGCGTCAAGAGGCTTTTCTTGACGGCGTCAAGAGTAAATTGCATGACGGCCCAGTACAGAAATGAAGGCGTCACAAGGAAGAGCGTCAAGAGTAAAATACGTGACGGCCTGGAAAAAGTTAATACATGACGGTGTCAGATGTAGATCAAGGCAGTCCGAGAATTCTTTTGGCGGCGAGATGACGGCGTCACCCATTTGTTCTTGACGCCGTCAGCCTCATATATAGTTTTCTAATTTTCATTCGTAAAAGGAACAAGTTTGGAGAAACCCTAAGGCCGAACCATATACGATTTTTACAGGTTTTTCAAGGGTTTTCAGCCCTTGAACCCTTACATGTGTAATTGAGATAAGTGTTCTTCTAATTCAATCAATATGTCTATGTGTTGGTTGTCTATATCTTGTGCTTGTCTTGATTCCACCATGCTAGGCTAGATTTATCTTGTGTTTGCTTAGATCTAATGAAACCTAGATGTTGATTATGTGTTGATTACTTGTTTATGATTGTATTGGATGAATGATTTCAATGTTAGGCTTAAGAAAACTGGCAGATCTCCAAATGGTAACATGCTTGAACGTCTTAGGAAACATGAACGGATGTGTACTAGGTTTTATTGGTTGTATTTAATGCATGAGTAAATTCTAATGATCCCATGTTAGGAGCTTCTTAGCCGGCTCGACATAAGAGTGAAGTAGGCACTCATAGGATTGGGGAGTTAAGTACGCCACCCCATGAATGGTATTAAGGAATACAATCCGTCATCCACGCAACTATAACAAGTAATTAACGTGTAAAAGATATCTAGGGAGTAGTGAAATCTAAGTAAACACATTTCTCCACTTATTGCTCACAACCTTAGTTTAATTTAGTTTTATTTTCATTTCTATTATTTTATTTTGATTGCATCTTTATTATTGGGTTAGTTGACTAGCAACTAATTCCGCCCCAAATCCTTCAAACCCGAGATATTTACTTGCTTTCTAAAGAATTATAAAAATACAAAAAGAATCATCCCTCATCTCTAGAACTAGTATTTAGGTTTTCTAATCCTAGCGACACTATTCCTAGCTGAACGATCAATCCCCCGGTACTTGTCACTATACTATACTACAACGATCAGGTACACTGCCTGGTGGGGGTTGTAAGCTTCTCAAGATCCCTTGAGAGGTAAAGCCTGGTGCGATCCCCACGCTACCAAGTTTTTGGCGCCGTTGCTGGGGAATAGTTATTGTCTAGGATAGAATCTCTTTTTATTAGGTCTACTTGTTAGATTCCTTTCTAGTAAGATTTTATTTTTATTTTTAGGTTTTCTTTAGTCTATCTTATTTCTTTGTTTCCTTTGTTCGTAAACTATTTCGATGGATAACAACAACATTGATCGTTTGATTCCTGTTATTCGTGTTTTTCGTCGTAGGATTTTCCAAATGCCCGCCCCACTCCCTTTAGTTGAGAATGAGAGCCTGCCTAACCTCTCGCCCAACCACCACTTTGACAATAATTCTGAGTTAGAGGAGTCTGATCATGATGATGACCGTAGGGCTAGTCCTTTTTACTATTCAGACTCCGACGAGGATCTTGATGACGGAGATGTGATTAATGAGAATAGGATGGAAGAGGAAATAAACCCTCTTAGGTATGTCGACCCTAGAACTAGGATTGAGTGTGATAGTTTATTCAACATGCAATACCTAGAACTAGGATTGAGTGTGATAGTTCATTCAACATGCAATTTCCTTGTAAGATCGGATTTAGGAGCTTTAACGCCTATCTTAACTCATCTCTCCCAATGAATATAATCTCACGTAATGAATATAATAAAATCATGGTAGATGAGTTAGAATACAAATGAGAAAACATTATTGCTAGGGCAATACCATTGCATGTGTTTGTAGGAAGCTTGGTCTATCTTGTTGAGTTCATGGTTATGGAGAATCTAGGAGAATTTATTGATAATAAGTTGAGCTAAGTTGTGTTTGGAAAACCTTTCAAACGGTTGACCAACCTCGATGAAAAACTCATAGAAGGGTTAATTACATTCTCGGATGGGGATGAAGATTTTGTCTATCAAATGCCCCGCGCACACCCTAGGTTCAAGGATTTTTCCATGGAGAAGTGTAGTAGGTATCCGCCCATAGAAATGCTAAGTGAGAATGATAAGAGAAAATGGCTTAAATATACTCATGAAAAAAATAAAAGATACTATCGCGGATGTTTAGAATTAGGAGATGATTATAAGAAAGATGAGGCAACTATTAGATGGCTCACGCTTGGTTATGTGAGCATAAGCGATACACGGTAACCCTTGACCTTGAGTCTAGCTACAAGACTCATAAATAAAGAAAAGCGCTTCTTGGGAGGCAACCCATGCTTTGTGTGATTTTATTTTGTTTGTTTGTTATTTGCTTCCGTATGCATGTTTTATTTTTATTGTTGGTAGATCATGCTTCTAAACTAAAAAGTGGAAATACTTTACTTTGTTGTTTGGCCTAGTCTTAACTCTACCTAAAAATATTTTTGCAAAAGATAAGTGTAAGGGGAAACCCCAAATATGTTTTAAAGAAACAAACCGATCATGATTCTCCACAATATTAAGTGAACATGTATATTCGTATTTGTTAGAGTCAAATGCTTGTATTGAGTCATAATGAAGTTTTGCAGGATTTTCCAGGAAGAAGGACCAAGTTTTTCCAGAAATTTTCCGAAAACTTAACATAAGAATTTCTGCAGGTCACTTCTGACGGCGTCACGAGTTTACTCTTGACGGCGTCACGTGTAAAAATCTGGAAATTTTACCAGTTTTGTTTTTCTAACGGAGTTTTAAAGTTTTTGTTGAATTATTAAGTTTTATAATCTCCAGGAAATCTGCAAACTTCATTCCACAAGCATTATATCTTATTTTGTTTTCTAGGATTTAGTAACTTATATAGATTGCCGCCGATTTTATGCGAGGTTGCCTTGTTTGTTTTCTCAGGATTTACAGGTTATGTATGACAAGAAGATGATTTATATTCTGGAAGGGAAGCTTTGATTGTTCATTTTCTTGGAGGAAGATTTAACCTGGCCACCTTATTACCCATACCGAGCGAATCAGGGGAGTATTTGATTTCATTCTTTTTACTTGAACATTGGGGACAATGTTCATCCTAAGTGTAAGGGGAGGGTAAAATGATGATATCTTACAGATACACTTTCGCTTGAGTTTGTTTGTTTGATAGTAGATGTGTAATAAAACTATGAGAAATACTTGTTAGTGCAATTTTAGCGCCAAATTTAAAATTTTTTACAACATTTAGGAGTGAAACTTTAGCCATAGCAAGCGTCTCATGGATAGGAGATTGTATGACTAGCACATAACCGTACTTTCAGAAAAAAAAATTTCACCCAAATATGTGAGGTTCGCCTTTAGATTTGATAGGAAAAGCATTTACTATTAGTGCTTATGAGTGTACCGGTAGCATTTAGATTCTAGAACTTGCGTTAGTGATGCATCCCGAGACCGCTAGTGAGACTACATTCGTGTGGTAGGATTTACTACATGATAAGAGGCATTAGGATCACCCTTGTGTTAAACCCGTATTATAATTACTTGACCATTTAAGTCATATTAATTGGCTAGTTAAGTCAACTAATTTTTCCCACACCTTAGCGTTGTACTCATTTTTAGTACACGAAACCCCTAGTACACCCCTCCGAGCCTATCTTTTCGTTTCTAACTTTAAGCATTTTACTTAAAGGAAGAATTTGTTACACCCCACTTAAATGTACAACCAAATCGCCTTAGCCTTCCGTGTATGTACTCATCTTTAGTGCATTATTGTTATTTGTTAAACCCTAAGTTAACTATCTAATTGATTGCATGGTTGCTAAGTCGAGTCATATCCTTGTACATAGTGTTTTGGGACGATTGGGACTCATGGGTAAAATACTTATTTTGTGGAGTAATGGGGAAGAACATCATTTATTACCCTCATATGTGCGTTAATCTTAAAAGTGCTCAAAGTATTTTGATTTTCTTAATTCGAGTCACTAGATTAGTTTATTGTAAAGTATGTAAAGATTCAAGTGTAAGGGGAATGTTCATTCCCTATGATGTATTATTTTAGATGGTAGGGTAAGAGTGTATGAAAAAAATAAAAAAAATAAAAAAAAATAAAAAAAAAAAAAAATCGAAAAATCAAGAAAAAGAAAAAAAATAGAAAAAGAAAAAGAGAAAAAACATACGGACTACCATCCCTTTTTATTCTATGTTCATTTTATGTTTTTGTTATTTTTCATTTATTAGCTTAAGTCGAGTCTAGTCTTGGCTTAGCAAAGCCATATTGTACCTGTAATTAACCAAGATTGTTAACTCACCACTAGTAAAGACTGCCTATATCCAACAAAACCATGTATTTCATATCCCAACACCTAACGTTACAACCCTTTAAAAAGACCTCTTTGATAGTTTATCCTAGGTGCTTACGCCATGTGGTGGAGGTTTGATCCTTTCCCAAGCCTATGGTAATCTATTTTGCTATGACAGGTAGTGAGAGATGTTTTCCGTTTCCATATTGTGATATTACTTTATTACACCCGAGATATGTGAGTATCTAAACACTATTTGTGAGGTGCTAGTGTATGACCTCCGTGCTTGTCTATTGGTCTTTAGTGGAATGATTATTTGTTGTAATTACTTTTATATTAGTGTTAAATGACCCTAACTTGTATTTTGACTAGAATAAAATCGCATTTGCTTGAGGACAAGCAAATCTCAAGTGTAAGGGTATATGATGAGGCGAAAAATGGACCACTTTTAGGGGGTCATTTAAGCCCGGAATTGAATTTATTTGATCTAATATTGCCCTAAATCGTTCCTTTTGTGATTTTAGGTACTTTGGGAGTGAAATCTGGAAAAGGAAGCAATTCGGACGTTTTTGGAGCATAAAAGTGAAGAAAATGCCAAAGTCTTAATTTTCCTTGCTGGGAATAGTACCTGACGGCGTCAAGAGGCTTTTCTTGACGGCGTCAAGAGTAAATTGCATGACGGCCTAGTACAGAAATGAAGGCGTCACAAGGAAGAGCGTCAAGAGTAAAATACGTGACGGTCTGGAAAAAGTTAATACATAACGGCATCAAATGTAGATCAAGGCAGTCCGAGAATTCTTTTGGCGGCGAGATGACGGCGTCGCCCATTTGTTCTTGACGCCGTCAGCCTCAGTTTTCTATATATAGTTTTCTAATTTTCATTCATAAAAGGAACAAGTTTGGAGAAACCCTAAGGCCGAACCATATACGATTTTTACAGGTTTTTCAAGGGTTTTCAGCCCTTGAACCCTTACATGTGTAATTGAGATAAGTGTTCTTCTAATTCAATCAATATGTCTATGTGTTGGTTGTCTATATCTTGTGCTTGTCTTGATTCCACCATGCTAGGCTAGATTTATCTTGTGTTTGCTTAGATCTAATGAAACCTAGATGTTGATTATGTGTTGATTACTTGTTTATGGTTGTATTGGATGAATGATTTCAATGTTAGGCTTAAGAAAACTGGCAGATCTCCAAATGGTAACATGCTTGAACGTCTTAGGAAACATGAACAGATGTATACTAGGTTTTATTGGTTGTATTTAATGCATGAGTAAATTCTAATGATCCCATGTTAGGAGCTTCTTAGCCAGCTCGACATAGGAGTGAAGTAGGCACTCATAGGATTGGGGAGTTAAGTACGCCACCCCATGAATGGTATTAAGGAATGCAATCCGTCATCCACGCAACTATAACAAGTAATTAACGTGTAAAAGATATCTAGGGAGTAGTGAAATCTAAGTAAACACATTTCTCCACTTATTGCTCACAACCTTAGTTTAATTTAGTTTTATTTTCATTTCTATTATTTTATTTTGATTGCATCTTTAGTATTGGGTTAGTTGACTAGCAACTAATTCCGCCCCAAATCCTTCAAACCCGAGATATTTACTTGCTTTCTAAAGAATTATAAAAATGCAAAAAGAATCATCCCTCATCTCTAGAACTAGTATTTAGGTTTTCTAATCCTAGCAACACTATTCCTAGCTGAACGATCAATCCCCCGGTACTTGTCACTATACTATACTACAACGATCAGGTACACTGCCTGGTGGGGGTTGTAAGCTTCTCAAGATCCCTTGAGAGGTAAAGCCTGGTGCGATCCCCACGCATCAAAAAACCTGTAAAATTCGTATATGGTTCGGCCTTAGGGTTTCTCCAAACTTGTTCCTCTTAATGAATGAAAATTAGAAAACTATATATCGAAAATTGAGTCTGACGGCGTCAAGAACAAATGGGTGACGCCGTCATCTCGCCGCCAAAAGAATTCTCGGACTGCCTTGATCTACATCTGACGCCGTCATGTATTAAGTTTTTCCAGGCCGTCACGTATTTTACTCTTGACGCTCTTCCTTGTGACGCCTTCATTTCTGTACTGGGCCGTCATGAAATTTACTCTTAACGCCGTCAGGAAAATGCTCCTGACGCCGTCACCTACAGTTCCCAGCTTGGAAAATTAACTCTTTGGCGTTTTCTTCACTTTTATGCTCCAAAAACGTCCGAATTGCTTCCTTTTCCAGATTTCACTCCCAAAGTACCTAAAATCACAAAAGGAGCGATTTAGGGCAATATTTGATCAAATAATTTCAATTCCGGGCTTAAATGACCCCCTAAAAGTGGTTCATTTTTCGCCTCATCAACGGATTATGCTCATATGAAATGAAATTGTTTTGTGGCTCATTGCAAAAGCTCGGATTAGAATCGTAAGCGAATGAATTACTCGAACCACAAAACAAACAACTTTCGTTTTGAATATCATTACCACATCATTCACATGTACACCAACGACATGGTAGACCGAAAAGTGGCTCACTACAACTGACGCAAGGAATAAACGATTGCCTTGGTGAAGGAATCGGACCATTCGAAGAATCAACAAAATGATTCGAGTGATTATCAAGTCTCGAAGAACATTTTGAAAAATCCGGAGGTGGGACAAGTGGTGTGCTCTGAGAGCTAGGAATTTCTACCACTTCCGTTATGGTCCCCGGTTTTTGTTCTTGATAAACGTGATGATCAGGCAAGTCGTTTATTTTAGTCACCGTTTTAAGTTCAGTGCGTTTGCTTGATAAACTTCGAATCGTAAATCGTGAGAGGTGTGGATCGACTCTTGACGGTTTGCCATTAATAGTACATATTTCGGGATGTGAGGGGTGGTCGGAAGAATTTTGAGAATCATTGAAAGCATTCGGATATGCTTTGCACCATTTACAAAATCCGTCTCTAATATTACTTCCACACCGCTCACACCCACACTTGTAACAACGAAGATTGTCATCCACCAGACCTTTACAATGAAAACAGTGATAGTCGAGTGATGACATAAGAATTAAACATTAACGAGGGATGAGAAGAAAGAATTAAATGGTAAAGAGGATAAGAAGATAAGAATTAAACGTATAGGAGACGAAGATTATTTTTGGGTTTTTCGAAGAACACATCAATTAAAACGAGACCAACTCAAAAAGACAATTGTGAACTTAAACTAATAATCACAATGTAAATGGCTTCTTTGAAAAAGGTAAACCAATTCACAAGGATACAATGACAAGTTTTAATCTTTTGTTTGGGAACTTATTAATGTTCACACCCCCAGTTGGTAGGTGTTCTGCCTTGGTTCTCGGCGGTGTGTTTTATGCTTATTTTTTATTTAACAAGAAAAACTGAAAATGTTTTTGTATTTTTTTATATGATAGATATATATACAAAAGAAAAGGAAAATATTTTTTTTGTGTTTTATACTTTTTTGAAAACGATAACTTTTTGACGAAGGTTCTACAAGTCACTAATCGTTAAAATCGTAACGATACTGTCGCAACACAACCTCCCCGGCAGCGGCGCCATTTTGATAGTGCGTTTTTGAGTGCGTATCAAAATTATACAAAGTAGACGAGAGTGGAATTCGCTAATTAACCTTTAGGAAAAGTTTAACTTGCGAAAACTCGTGAATACAATATATATATATATATATATATATATATATATATATATATATATATATATATATATATATATATATATATATATATATATATGTATGTGTGTGTGTGTGTGTGTGTGTGTGTGTGTGTGTATGTGTGTGTGTGTGTGTGTGTGTGTGATACCGGGTAAGTGATTACCCGGGTCGTGTCCCAACGAGGTGTGAATGGGCAATATCGTGTGAGAATCGAGATTAAAATGCTTGTAAGGAATGGTTGAGAGATTATTTGGAATTGTGAAATACGAGAAATTGCAAATAACGTATGAAAAATAAAATAAACGCAACTAAACTAGGAATACAAACAAGGAATGAAGATTTAAAACTTAAAAACTACTTAAAAGACTACGGGAATGATAATAGAAAGCTAGGGGACCCTAAAACGTAAACTAATTTAAAAACGCAAAAGTTAATTTAAGAAAAACGCGAATGCGTGAAATAAAAAGTTAATTTAGAGCTACGCTAATCCTACGAGTGTAAAAATCATTTTTCTACGATTCTAATGATGAAAGAAAATTTTTGAAAAAGAAAAATATTTTTTTTTACTTTTTATTTTTTTTTATAATGATTTAATTACTAAATAAACTAAATTAAATATTAAAAATACTAAACTACTCCTAAAAATTCTGAAATTTTTTTGAAAACTAAATATACCTAAAATAAACCTAAGAAAAATAAAAACATGAAATAAGCAGTTGTATTATGCAGAAATAAGCATGAGATAAGCTGCTAAGATTAAATAAGCTAAATAAACTACAACTACATTAAAGATTTAATAAAGTAACACATAACATAAAACATGCAAGAGCTCAGATGGACGTGTGGTGTTTGTGTCTGTTTGGTGTGAATGAATTGGCCTAGGTTCGATCCTAGTCCCAAACCTTTTTACAGAAACATTTTTATTTTTATTTTTTTCTTTAACAGACTCATCAAACACAAGGTACCCAACAAATTTCATAACTATGAATCATTAGGAAAAACTGTAAATAAGCCAATAAATGGGATAATCATAAGCAGATTGCTAAAGCTAATAACAGGGGACTTTTAAAACTAAAAAGCTAAATATTAATCTACTAAAAATTTGTATAGGCAAACTTAATTGAGCTAATGAAAATGACCAAATTTATAAAAACAACTTTTTAAGAAACTCAAACTACGCTAGATGAAAGCTAAAAAACAAAACAGATGTGAGTTTACTACATCCAAACCAAACAGCTCCGCCACCTATGTTGCAAACTAGATTGAGGAAACCAAACAAGCTTGAAAGTGGAAACAGAGCTTATAAATGAAAACTAATACTACAAGCTATCTACAATTCAATGTTCAAGCAAATTAAAAATATATAAATAAACAAGAAATTATCAAGCCAAACCTAAGGCGAACCACTGATGTGAGGTAGAGGAGTATGCAGGCCTAAGGGGGCATGTTTGAGGCACAAAATAAACGAGAAGAGATAAGCTAATGCTATAAGATAAACTGAACAAATAAAATCAACATGCTAAAGAACATGAATGCAAACTTACGACTAATACGGGGCTCACTTTGAACTTGTAAGACCAGCCGATATGTGGGACTTTGGACAGTTGGACTGAGCATTTCTAGAGCTGATTGCAGGCTAAAAATAAGCCTAAGGAAACTGAAGTAAGCTGAAATTTATGAATACAAGACTACTAACTATCAACATGACCATGATTTTAACACTAACATAAACCTAAATCTAAGACTAAAAATGGGATTTGGGACTGATGGGCACTGATTGTGCAGGCCTAGTGTGGGCTGGTAAATTGCAGGTACAAGCTAAGCAAGGAAATAAGCACTAGCACTAAATCCAAGTTGAAAAACATAAATCCTATACTACAAGCTTCCTATAAAATCAAGACCAAGCATAAAATCCTACTCTAACCTACCTAAATCTTGGACCAAAAGGGGGGCTGCAAGGGCTGCATAAAGCTTATGCAGTGGACATGTGCAGGAGTGAATGGGGCGTATGCAGCCACCAATAAACTAGCAAAAAGGTGCTATAACCTAAATTAAGCTCAAACGCCTAAAGTCTACAATTCTAATTGTATAAAAAAAAACTAAAATCAAGCTTCTAAATCCTATTCTAACTTACTAAATTTTGTAATTAAAAGGGATTGATGCAACCTGATCAGTATTTTTCTAGTTTGAAAACAGAAAAACAAGAAAAGTAACTTGGACTTAACTAGCTATCAATACTTAAAAAACTATAAACTGAGCTTATAATAGGTTTTACAAGAATTTAAAAATGCAATAGAGAATAGAAAAGAATTAGTAAACTAAATAACTTTTCATTGAAAATAACAGTACAAGAATCCTTAACATTGACTAGAAAAGAAACTAAAGTAAATCTTAAAACTAAATTTCCTACTTACTACCTACTCCTCACTGTGGAAACGAGGCCATCTATTTATAAAAAAAAAATTGAAAAACTAGGGTTCTTCATTCTTGTCCTCTTCTACCTTTTGCTTTTGTAAATGAATCCCAGCCATCCAATTTGTAGGATACTTGATCTCCAACCTTCATTGATTATTGGCGGGAAAATTGTTTAAGTAAAGTTTGGATTGCCAGCTTGGCAAATAGGTGGTAGGTAGGAGTTTGTGAGATCTTGGGGAAGGTGTGGGTGGAGGGTGCTTCATGTGACAATGGCTTGTTTGTATCTGAGGTGAGCTGGAAAGTGAGAAAGTGACAGGGGAGGGGAATGAAACTGGCAGGTAAAAGGGTTGAGGGGGGAAGAAGGTGAAGGTCTGTGTTTGACCAGGTCAGGGGAGGTTACGTTTTTATTAAACGTATTAGGTTTTGGGTAGGGTATTGGGCTGGATTGGTGATGGGCTAGGGAGGTGATTGGGCCAAGGGAAGTTTATGGGTGGACTGGATTGGAATTATAAGGAGTGGGGTGGTTTTTGTGTTATAGTAATTTAGGTCCATTTGGTATTGATTAGTTAAACAAGCGTAGGGACCAAACTTGTAAAATCTGAAAACTTAAGGGGTGTAATATGCCATTCTACCAAACTCTTTCCAAGGACTAAACTTGCCATATTCATTTCCACAAGGACTTTGATGTTTATTTTCCACATTGAAATCACCCGGGGGTTAAAATTGCAAATTCTGAAAGTTGAAGGGCCATTTTTGCCAATTCCTGAATTTGAACTTCAAGGACCATTTATGAAAAATTTTGATTTCCCAAGGACCATATTGCAATTTTCTTCAAAAATATTTTACCAGGGACTAATTTTGTCAATTTGTGAAAGTTCAGGGACTGATTTTGACAACTCTTCATATTTTGCTCGTTTTTCATCTGTTTTCAATCCTTTGTACCTGAAACACACAAAAACATACTCCAAGGATATTTGTGATGTTATTTGACCATTTTGAAGTGTTTTTGATTGTTTTGACTCAAAAATTGGACGAAAAGATATGTGCAAAAAGGCACATATCATGACACATCATAAGATAATTTATCGCATGATACTTATGAAGATAAGTTAACTTGAGGCATGTGGTTTTTGTTTGATTTCGTTTCATTAGTCACTTTCACGTGGGGTACGAGGTATCAAAGTGATAAGTCACTTTCATCATTGGTTTGTACTATTCTGAGGTTAAGATTGTGGGTCAGAATAGTACAATGGACAAAGGATGCAAAAGGTCTGCTACTATGCTTGATATACTGTTCGTATTATGCTTTTGAGATACGCTTCCTGGTTATTATTTGTGCATAGTGGTACTGGAACAAGTGTGGTTACTGATGATTGGGGAACGTGGTCTACTGGTTCATTGATTTAATCTCTTTACAGACTTTATAAAGTTACTAATATACGCCTTAGTGGAAGCTACAAGCAGGTCGTGATTTCATGGTTTCCACTCCTACACTACACGTTACCACTGCTCATGTATTTTCTTACCACTGCTACGCTTGATTTTTCCACTACTCCGTTTCACGTTACCACCGCTCGCTCTTCATTTCCACTGCTTGCTTTAGATCGTTTCCACTGCTTGATTTTGAACGAATGAGTAAAGCTTTGTGCTTAAGAGAGTGAGGCTACGTTACTGCTCCTGTACATGATCAAAGGCTGTAAAATTGGCATATAAATCCAGGTCTGATGGTGATAATTGTTATTAATAATGCACGTGACTGACTTGGAGGAGCTGTTGAATCAATTGGACATACTGGTGGCAGTTAACTCGTTTGAGTTACAGTGTTGGCATGGACATGGTAGAGGAATCATTTAGGGTTTTGGATTTGAAGATTAATTGTGTGATAACTGGTCATTCATGTTGCAAAATTCTTTATTAGTACTGCCAATATGAGGATCAAGCTGGAATAAAGCGCAATCTGTCACAGTCTTGGATGTTGATTGTGGAGCTGGGAATATTATGCAAAAGGGTTTCGAGTGATGAAAATCTCAGGTTTGTCGTCTTTTGCATGTAATTTGTAACCTCGTACAAATTCATTGAAGGCTTGTCATCTTATGCAAGTAGTATTGTGTAATTATCCTAGTACCAATTCTATGATCATGGGACGGTGAAAGAGGTTCTTAATTATTTACATGGGTCAGCAGTATTGGTTGGAAAAAGGGCTACTCATGTCATGTAGTATGATATGAAGGCATATTGGTGATATTATTGTACATGGTTGTCGAACTCACACAGGTTGTTTTTGGAGCTTGGAAAACATACACATTTGGATTTGGTTTCGGTGCTTAAAAGACTTATGGCTCGTTCTTATTGGTTTTAATTGATTACGAAGAAAAGTTTTTATCACCTATTTGAAGTTGAAGTGGAAGTTCATAGGTTTGTGTGTTATCATACCTTTTCAGCATGAGGTAACTTGTTCGTGCGTTCAAGTGACTACGAATTGACAAACACTTGAAGGAGTTACATTATTGTGCTCAATGATTTTTGTTAAGAGATTGCGATCTCCCTATACGTTAAGTGTACGTTCGAAGTCAGTTTTAGTACAAGATATAAGATACAAGTTTGGGTTGTTCTACTTCAGCATCAAGTTGGTAATACTTAGTTTTCTTCATCAGTGATCATTACATTGAGCCTACAGAATTGAAGATTCAACAAATGCTTAACATATGGGTTTCAGGGGAAGCTTATTGTTAAAATGATTAACCATTTATATGCTACATCGAGGTGAAGGTTTTTGCTACTGCTAGTTGTTATTACTACTGATGGTTTGGATTTCTATTGTTTCAAGTACATTTCAAGATGCCGAAAACTTAATGGTGGCGACTTTGAAAAGTTGGAAAGATGAATTGGACATGTAATATTGATTTGTGGTTGTAAAGATCAAGGTTGCTTACATTTGTCCCCTATTTGATGATGATAAAAAGGGGAAGAAGATATACATAGAAGCTGCAACTTGAAGATCCTTGGTGATATAGCATTGTTTAAGGGGAAGTTCGTTATCTTTCAGACATAATAACTTCAGGGGAAGTTCATGCTTACTTGGTTTTGTCATATCAACTAGGGGAAGATTGTTGGGAATTATACTTGAGTTGATAAGACAAATCATGTGAAAGATGAAGGACTAAAGAAGACAAAGTGAAGAATGAAGAAACTGCAAAAGACAATGACTTGCTTTACAAAATATTTTTTGCATTATAGTCCTTTGTAGTATTTTGTAAACCCTAATGTCTCTATTATATAAAGAGACATAGGGTACAGGTTTTAGTCATTCATGTGTGTCACAATGTAAAAACCAGTAAATGTGTGTGCGTGGGGAACCTGGCGTTAGGGGAATACGTCCAGGTTATTTGTGTGATTTGTTTAGCCCCAAGATCATTAGTTTGATCCTATTGATGTAACCGTCTTACCATTGATCAGGTAAGATTGGGGCTTGTAGTAGTCATTGTATAAAGATGATGATGAAACCTTGTTAGGCAATAACAAAGATTGTTCTTATTATTCCGCTGTGCATTCTATTGTTCTTTGTTATTGTTCATCCTAGTCAAGCCTACAATGTTCTTAACACTTGTATCGATTCACAATGGATATTTTTGTAGGATTCCATGAATTAAAACATAGGTTTTTCTAGCAGTTTTCCAAAAATAAAATATAAAAAATTATGTCAGGTCAATTCTGACGGCGTCAGGGGTTATAGCCTGACGACGTCAGATGTTATTTTCTGTAAAATTTCTCAGGTTTTGTTTTTTTCTGCTAGAATTGTAAAGTTTCATAAAATCTATAATTTATAAACTCCAGGAATCTACAAATATTCATTTCATAAGCATTATATCTTTACTTGCTTTTTAGGATTTATTATTATATAGATTTTACCACCGATTTTACGTAAGGTTTCGTGTTGCTTTTCTTAGTGTTTAACAGGTTACATTGGACAAGAAGATGATTACATTTCAGGAGTGAAGCTTTGCATGCTCATTGTTTTGGAGGAATATCTAACCTTGTTACTATATCATCCAAACCGAGCTAACTAGGGGAGTATTTGTTTCATTCATTTTCGTCTATCTTTACTTTACTACTTTTTAAGAACATTAGCGACAATGTTCAACTTAAGTGTAAGGGGGTAAATGAGGATACCTTAGAAACTACAATTGCACTTGTTTTTGTTTTTGTTTAATAGTAGATGTGTAATAAAACTAAAAAGAATACTTGTTAGGGCAATTTTAGCACAAAATTTAAAAAATTTTACAACATTCAGGAGAGAAACTCTAGTCTTAATAAGCGTCTCATTGATAGGAATTATTTGACTAGCACAAAAAAACCATACCACTAAAAAATTTCCACCCCAAATATGTGAGGTTCACCCCTAGATTTGTTAAGAAAAGCATTCATTATTAGTGCTTATGAGTGTACCGGTAGTATTTAGATTCTAGAACTTGCGTTAGTGATGCATCCCGAGACTGCTAGTGAGAATACATTCGTATAGTTAGGATATACTATATGATAAGAGACATTAGGATAACCCTTCTTTTAAGCCTGTAATATAATTACATTGACTTCACTGGTCAAGTAATTTTCCAACACCTTTGCGATGTACTCATTTTTAGTAAACGATACCCCTAGTGCAACCCCAGAACCTATCTTTTTCGTTTCTAACTTTAAGCATTTTACATAAAGGAAGAATTTGTTTACAATCCACCCCCAAATGTTCACCCAAATCGCCTTAGCCTTCCTTGTATGCACTCATCTTTAGTCATTATTGTTAATTGTTTAAGCCCTTTGTTACGTGTCTAATTAGTTACATGGTTGCTAAGTCGAGTCATATCTTGTACATATTCTTTTGAGATGATTGGGACTTACGGGTAAAGTACTAGTGTAATGAAGTAATGGCGAAGAACATCATTTATTACCCCCATATATACGTTAATGTTTTAAAGGACTCAAAATGTTTTGATTATCTTGATTCGAGTCTTTATTTTGATTTATGTAAAAGTTCAAGTGTAAGGGGAGGAAACAAGCTCCTTTGATGTATTATTTTGAATGGTAGGGCAAGAGTGTATGAAAAAAAATCGAAAAAACAAGAAAAAAATGAAAAAAAAAATGAGAAAAAGAAAAGTAGAAAAAAACATACGGACTACCATCTCATTCCTTTTATTTATGTTTATGTTTTTTCGTTATTAGCTTAAGTTGAGTCGAGTCTTGGCTTAGCAATGCCACATTATACATGTAATTAACTAAGACAGTTGACTTGCCACCAGTTAAATATCCCCTTATCCAACAAACCCGTGTTTTCCATATCCCTACACCTAACATTATAACCCTTTAAAAGACCTCTTTGATAGTTTATCCTAGGTGCTTACGCCAAAGTGGTGGAGGCTTGATCCTTTCCCAAGCCTATGGTAATGATGAGGCGAAAAATGATCCGTTTTTAGGGGGTCATTTAAGCCCGAATCCGACTTTATTTGATCAAATATTGCCCTAAATCGTTCCTTTTGTGATTTTAGGTACTTGGAGAGTGAATTCTGGAAAAGAAGCCATTTTGGACGTTTTTGGAGCATAAAAGTGAAGAAAACGGCAAAGTCTCAATTTTCTATGCTGGGAACAGTACATGAAGGCGTCAAGAGTAACTCATGACGGCGTCAAAGTCCCAAGAATAAAATACCGTAGTTAATGACGGCGTCACACAGGCCGTCAGAAGTATATCAAGGCCGTCCGAGGAAGTATTTGGCGGCGAGATGACGGCGTCACACCCTTGTTCTTGACGCCGTCACCCCTATTTTCCTATATATAGTTTTCTAGTTTTTCACATTAAAAGAGAGAAGTTTCGGAGAAACCCTAAAGACGAATTTGGTGCAACTTTTACCGGTTTTTCAAGGGTTCCAAACCCTTGATACCTTGCATTGTAATTGAGATAAGTGTTCTTCTAATTCAATCAATATGTCTATGTGTTGGTTATCTATATCTTGTTCTTGTCTCAATTCCATTATGCTAGGCTAGATCTCCTTTGTGTTTGCTTAGATCTAATGAAACCTGGATATTGATTATGTGTTGATTACTTGTTTATTCTTGTCTTGGATGAATGATTTTATATGTTAGGCTTAAGAAAACTGGCAGATCTCCAAATGGTAACATGCTTGAACGTCTTAAGAAACATGAACCGAGGCGTACTAGGTCTTTATTGGTTGTATTTAATGCATGAGCCACTGTTTACAATCCCTATAGTTGTGCTGGGTCATGGTGTAGGAGGAGATAAGAGCTCATAGAATTGGGGAGTTATGTATGCCACCCCATGAATGGTATTAAGGAATACAATCCGTCATCCATGCAATTATAACAAGTAATTAACGTGTAAAAGATATCTAGGGAGTAGTGAAGTCTAAGTAAACACATTTTCTCCAATTACTGCTCACAACCTTAGTATAAATTAGTTTAATTTCATTTTCTGTATTTTATTTTGATTACATCTTAGTTTTGGGTTAGTTGAATAGCAACTAATTCCGCCCACTCTTCCAAAACCCGAGATTTTTACTTGCTTTCTAAAAAATATAAAAATACAAAAATAATCATCCCTCACATTTAGAACTAGTAATTAGGTTTTCTAATCCTAGCGACACTATTCCTAAGCTAAACGATCAATCCCCCGGTACTTGTCACTATACTATACTACAACGATCAGGTACACTGCCTGGTGGGGGTTGTAAGCTTCTCGAGATCCCTCGAGAGGTAAAGCCTGTTGCGATTCCCACACATCAAGTTTTTGGCGCCGCAGCCCGGGGAATAGTTATTGTCTAGGTTAGGATTTCTTTTTATTAGGTCTACTTGCTAGATTCCTTTCTAGTAAGATTTTTATTTTTATTTTTTTAGGTCTTCTTTAGTCTATCTTATTTCTTCGTGCCTTTGTTCGTAACTCTTTACCATCCGACATCATGGAAGGTGGTAACATCTTTGAACCCGTCATCCCACCACAACAAAACCCACCACTAGAACCCCTTAGGCCCCGAACCCTAGGAGAGTATTCCCGACCTAGCCACCAAGGCTACCGAAACACCATTGAGCTCACCGGAGACAATGTGACCCCCTTGCGATCCGACACCATCCGGTTGGTGCAAAGCGGATGTGCATTCCATGGACTTCGTTCCGAAGATCCAAACCAACATCTTAAGGACTTCCTCAAAATCGTAGATTCCATAGACCTAGGTGTTGAAACTAGAGAGACTACCCGTTTACGCCTATTCCAATTCTCTCTACGGGATCAAGCTAGTCAATGGCTTGAGCGTTTACCCGCGGGATCCATCACCACATGGGATGATCTCACCACTCGTTTCCTTGCTCAATTTTTCCCACCGGGGAGAACTACTAAGCTTAGGAAACAAAATCAACCCAATTCCTCCAATCCGCCTAATCGCTACCAACCAAACGGTCCACCATCCAACCGTACTTTCAACAACAATCCTTCTAACAACTATGGTAGTACCAACAATCTTGAAGGATTGATGTCAAAGTTCATGGCATCTCAAGAAGCCCGCATAGCTAGGTTTGAAACCGAATTCAACCAACAACAAACGGAGTTGACCAACAAGATTGACAACTTGTTGAAAGCCCTAAACAACCAAGCATTAATCACACCTAGGAAGGACACTAGGGACACCAATAGTGGAATCCAAATTAAGGACCCCTCATCATCCAAACATGTCCACTTTGTCAATGTTGTCACCATTAAGCTGATAGATAAGGAGATAGAGGAGAGTGACAAGGATGAAGTTAGAGTAGAAGCCGATAGTAAGGATGAGAGTAGGGAAGTTGAGGCTAATAAGGATGAGGAATTAGAGGAGGTAGAACCTATAGAAGAATACTTTAATAAGTTGCCAACCAAGGAAGAACGGGAATACCATAAGGATTTATTCGATGGTCCCGAGAGAACATATATCTTTGGCGACCCCCTTATCAAAATGGGAGACCCCTCTAACATTAACATCCCATGTAATATCGGGCACATGCATATATGGAAAGCTTACATCGACCTTAGATCCCCCGTGAACATCATGACTAGGACCTATTACAATTGGGTAATGAAGAAGCAACTCAATTTTAGGATGATGCCCGGTAAAAATCTGATAAGTAATTTTGTAGGAAGAGTTAAGGGATTACATGTGATTATAGGGAATCTCACCTATAAGATTGATTTTATGATAGTGGAAGACACTCATCCGGTGATAGATGCTTGCCTAAGCCAAATAGTATTCGGAAAACCATTTGTTGAGGCCACTAGGATGAGTTATGATCCGACTTTAGGGATAGTTAGGTTCAAGAAAGAGAATGATGAGGTTGCTTATCAAATGCCCTACAAGATCGAACAATACCGCCTTCTCTCTAATTTCGAAAAGGAACATAAGCAAGCGGCTTATTATAGGAATGAGGAGGATAGACGTAGAGGAGTAGAGTATGTTAGAAATAGGATGCTTGGTTTCTACAAAGAGTGCTTGCAACTAGGTCAGGAATACAAAACTGGTTTAGAAGACGACCTAGAGAGTGGAACCAATGATGAGGTCACGTAGTAACCCATGACCTTGAGTCTAGCTACAAGACTCGTAAATAAAGAAAAGCGCTTCTTGGGAGGCAACCCATGTTTTGTGTGATTTTATTTGTTTGATTGTTATTTGCTTCCGTATGCATGTTTTATTTTTATTGTTGGTTGATCATGTTTCTAAATTAAAATGTGGAAATACTTTACTATGTTGTTTGGCCTAGTCTTAACTCCAACCTAAAAGTATTTTTGCAAAAGATAAGTGTAAGGGGGAAACCCCAAATATGTTTTCAAGAAACAAACCGATCATGATTCTCCACAATATTAAATGAACATGTATATTTGTATTTGTTAGAGTCAAATGCTTGTATTGAGTCATAATGAAGTTTTGCAGGATTTTCCAGGAAGTAGGGCCAAGTTTTTCCAGAAATTTTCCGAAAACTTAACATAAGAATTTCTGCAGGTCCATTCTGACGGCGTCAGAGTATTACTCTTGACGGCGTCAGGAGTCAAAAATCTGGAAATTTTACCGGTTTTGTTTTTCTAACGGAGTCTTATGGTTTTTGTGAATTATTAAGTTTTATAATCTCCAGGAAATCTGCAAACTTCATTCCACAAGCATTATATCTTACTTTGTTTTCTAGGATTTAGAAACTTATATAGGATGCCGCCGATTTTACGCAAGGTTGTCTTGTCTATTGTTGTCAGGATTTACAGGTTATGTTCGACAAGGAGATGATTTATATTCTGGAAGGAAAGCTTTGATTGTTCATTTTCTTGGAGGAAGATTTAACCTGGCCAACCTATAATCCATACCGAGCGAATCAGGGGAGTATTTGATTTCATTCTCTTTACTTTTTCACTTTTACATTCTTTACTTGAACATTGGGGACAATGTTCATCTTAAGTGTAAGGGGAGGGTAAAAAGATGATACCTTACATATGCACTTTCGCTTGAGTTTGTTTTGTTTAATGGTAGATGTGTAATAAAACTATGAGAAATACTTGTTAGTGCAATTTTAGCGCCAAATTTAAAATTTTTTACAACATTTAGGAGTGAAACTTTAGCCATAGCAAGCGTCTCATGGATAGGAGGTTGTATGACTAGCACATAACCGTATATTCAGAAAAATTTTCCACCCAAAAATGTTAGGTTCGCCTTTAGATTTGATAGGAAAAGCATTCACTATTAGTGCTTATGAGTGTACCGGTAGCATTTAGATTCTAGAACTTGCGTTAGTGATGCATCCCGAGACCGCTAGTGAGACTACATTCGTGTGGTAGGATTTACTACATGATAAGAGGCATTAGGATCACCCTTGTGTTAAACCCGTTTTATAATTACTTGACCATTTAAGTCATATTACTTGGCTAGTTAAGTCAACTAATTTTTCCCACACCTTTAGCGTTGTACTCATTTTTAGTACACGAAACCCCTAGTACACCCCTCCGAGCCTATCTTTTCGTTTCTAACTTTAAGCATCTTACTTAAAGGAAGAATTTGTTACACCCCACTTAAATGTACAACCAAATCGCCTTAGCCTTCCGTGTATGCGCTCATCTTTAGTGCATTATTGTTATTTGTTAAACCCTAAGTTAACTTTCTAATTGATTACATGGTTGCTAAGTTGAGTCATATCCTTGTACATATTGTTTTGGGACGATTGGGACTCATGGGTAAAGTACTTATTTATGGAGTAATGGGGAAGAACATAATATTATTACTCCCATATGTACGTTAATCTTAAAAGTGCTCCAAGTGTTTTGATTTTCTTAATTCGAGTCATTAGATTAGTTAATTGTAAAGTATGTAAAGATTCAAGTGTAAGGGGAATTCTCATTCCCTATGATGTATTATTTTGGATGGTAGGGTAAGAGTGTATGCAAAAAAATAAATAATAATAAATAAAAAAAAAAAAGGATAAAAAGAGAAAAAACATACGGACTACCATCCCTTTTTATTCTATGTTCATTTTATGTTTTTAGTTATTTTTCATTTGTTAGCTTAAGTCGAGTCTAGTCTTGGCTTAGCAACGCCATCTTGTACATGTAATTAACCAAGATTGTTAACTCGCCACCAGTAAAACTTCCTTTATCCAACAAAACCGTGTAATTCATATCCCTACACCTAACGTTACAACCCTTTAAAAGACCTCTTTGATAGTTTATCCTAGGTGCTTACGTCATGTGGTGGAGGTTTGATCCTTTCCCAAGCCTATGGTAATCTATTTTGCTATGACAGGTAGTGAGAGATATCTTCCATTTCCATAATGTTATATTACTTTATTACACCCGAGAGATGTGAGTATCTAAACACTATTTGTGAGGTGCTTATGTATGACCTCCGTGCTTGTCTATTGGTCTTTAGTGGAACAATTATTTGTTGTAATTACTTTTATATTAGTGCTAAATGACCCCTAACTTGTCTTTTGAGTAGAATAAAAGCGCATTTGCTTGAGGACAAGCAAATCTCAAGTGTAAGGGTATATGATGAGGCAAAAAATGATCCGTTTTTAGGGGGTCATTTAAGCCCGAATCCGACTTTATTTGATCAAATATTGCCCTAAATCATTCCTTTTGTGATTTTAGGTACTTGGAGAGTGAATTCTGGAAAAGAAGCCATTTTGGACGTTTTTGGAGCATAAAAGTGAAGAAAACGGCAAAGTCTCAATTTTCTATGCTGGGAACAGTACATGAAGGCGTCAAGAGTAACTCATGACGGCGTCAAAGTCCCAAGAATAAAATACCGTAGTTAATGAAGGCGTCACACAGGCCGTCAGAAGTAGATCAAGGCCGTCCGAGGAAGTATTTGGCGGCGAGATGACGGCGTCACACCCTTGTTCTTGACGCCGTCACCCCTATTTTCCTATATATATTTTTCTAGTTTTTCACATTAAAAGAGAGAAGTTTTGGAGAAACCCTAAAGACGAATTTGGTGCAACTTTTACCGGTTTTTCAAGGGTTCCAAACCCTTGATACCTTGCATTGTAATTGAGATAAGTGTTCTTCTAATTCAATCAATATGTCTATGTGTTGGTTGTCTATATCTTGTTCTTGTCTCAATTCCATTATGCTAGGCTAGATCTCCTTTGTGTTTGCTTAGATCTAATGAAACCTAGATATTGATTATGTGTTGATTACTTGTTTATTCTTGTCTTGGATGAATGATTTTATATGTTAGGCTTAAAAAAACTGGCAGATCTCCAAATGGTAACATGCTTGAACGTCTTAAGAAACATGAACCGAGGCGTACTAGGTCTTTATTGGTTGTATTTAATGCATGAGCCACTGTTTACAATCCCTATAGTTGTGCTGGGTCATGGTGTAGGAGGAGATAAGAGCTCATAGAATTGGGGAGTTATGTATGCCACCCCATGAATGGTATTAAGGAATACAATCCGTCATCCATGCAATTATAACAAGTAATTAACGTGTAAAAGATATCTAGGGAGTAGTGAAGTCTAAGTAAACACATTTTCTCCAATTACTGCTCACAACCTTAGTATAAATTAGTTTAATTTCATTTTCTGTATTTTATTTTGATTACATCTTAGTTTTGGGTTAGTTGAATAGCAACTAATTCCGCCCACTCTTCCAAAACCCGAGATTTTTACTTGCTTTCTAAAAAATATAAAAATACAAAAATAATCATCCCTCACCTTTAGAACTAGTAATTAGGTTTTCTAATCCTAGCGACACTATTCCTAAGTTGAACGATCAATCCCCCGGTACTTGTCACTATACTATACTACAACGATCAGGTACACTGCCTGGTGGGGGTTGTAAGCTTCTCGAGATCCCTCGAGAGGTAAAGCCTGTTGCGATTCCCACGCATCAGGTAATCTATTTGCTATGACGGGTAGTGTGAGATATTTCTTCCATTTTCATTTGTGATATATACACTTATAACACCCGAGAGATGAGAGTACCCAAACACTATTTGTAAGGTGCTAGTATATAATTTACGTGCTTGTTTTGATTAGGGTAGATCAATCATTTGTTGTAATTACTTTTATGTTAATGTTAAATGACCCCTAGCCTGTATTTTAATTAGTGTAAAAGCTCATTTGCTAGAGGACAAACAAATCCCAAGTGTAAGGGTATTGGATAAGGAAATATTTGTTATGATTTTAGGGGGTCATTTAAGCCCTAAATCGTGTTTTTATGATCAAATACTACCTCAAATCATTACTTTTATTATTTTAGGTACTTTGGATGAGAATTCTGGAAAATGGTGCTTTTTGGATGTTTTTGGAGTCAAAAGTGATGAAAATGACAAAGTCAAGAAACCATGCTAAAAATAGTACCTGACGGCGTCAGGAGTCACTAAGTGATGCCGTCAGATGATGAATCAAGAGGAGGAAAATCATTTACACTTGACGCGCCAGAAAGGAATTTGGATATTAACACGTGACGGTGTCACGTTATACCAAGAGTAGGCCGTCAGGTATGTTCATAAAAAGAGACAACCAGAAGATTGCGCGTCACAAAACCCTAGTGACGGCGACTTGACAGCGTCAGGATCTAAAACATGATGTCGTCCCCCCTGTAAATCTATATATAGTTTTGTATTTTTCATTCACTAGGTGTGTAACTTTTTGGAAAAAAAAACCCTAGACGAAATTTACTGTAACTCTAGGGTTTCCAAGCCCTCTTAAGAAAACTGGCCATACTCCTACATGCTAATAGGCTTGAATGTCTTAAGAAACGTAATCAGATGTGTAATATGATGTTATTGGTTGTATTTAATGCATAAATAACTGTTTACGAGGTCTGGATAGGAAGAGATAGAAGCTTATAGATTGGGAAAGGACGTACATAGCCCCATGACTGGTATTAAGGAACACAACCCTTTTATCCAAACAACTATAAAAAATCAATTAATCAGTAAGAGATAACTAGGGAGTAGTGAAATCTAAGTAAATACAGTTTTTCTCATTATAAGAAGTTCACCAATTTACTTTTCTTGTTATTTTATTTGCATTCGTAGTAATTTTGGGTTAGCTGACTATCAACTAATTCCGCCCACTCTTTCAATATCCGAGATTTTTATTTGCTTTCATAAAAACACAAAAATACAAAAAGAATCATCCCTCACCTCTAGACCTAGTTTAAGTAGTTTTTAATCCTAATGACACTATTCCCCTAAAGAACCGGTACTTGCCACTTACTATACTACATCGGTCAGGTACACTGCCTGGTGGGGATTGCAAGCTTCTCAATATCCCTTGAGAAGTAAAACCTTTTGCAAGGTTGCAAAACCACGCATCAATTACATATCAAGTGATACCTTTTACAATTTTAAATAGAACAAAAGGATTGATATCGTCTGGCTTGCATGGTGTGCGGATCATTTGCAAGTTGCGACTGACAAAGGTCATGGTCAATTGCAGGGAGGTTCTAATGGTTTATGTGGTCATTTCACTTATCACAACCATTTTATGAAGTGGCGGGTTTATTTTGTGTTTAGTCGACTTTGAAGAATTCATTAAAAAGCGGGTCTTGGATATTTTCATATTTTGTTGACTTATCTCATACTTTGTTGACTTATTTTCATATTTTGTTGACTTATATGAAGAATCGAAAAAACTGAAATCAAATCAAAAACGAAAAAAACCGAACTAATTAAATAAATACTAAAAACCACATTTCCAAATACAAAACCGATTTCATTATATTATAGTTTAAAAATAAATAAAATATAGAAGCCCATATTAAGCTTAGATTTGAAATATTTTCAACTTAAGCGTTTATGTTTGTGTTCCTAATGTATATGTATGTGTGAATGACTATATATCGATATGTATTCTAAATGGTCATACTACGTGTGTTTGGTTTGCATTCGTGTGTTTTCATCTATGGGGGTGTATCTTTAGAATTAAGGATAATACTATTTTGGGCTAACTGTACATAAATGTATCTTACTTGCCACATCTTATAGTTTTGTGTAGCCATCATATTTTTTTCATCTAAAATCTCATACTTATGATTTTTTGCATATTCGTGTACCATGTGACCTCCTTAGAAGGTTACATGTTATTATTCGTATTTACATTATTATTTTTTTGTTCATGTCAATTATAAACCCACATCACCCTTACAAAACTCATTCCCAAACACCTCCCTTCTCTTGCACTTTTACTACCAACACTACCATTCCATCTTTACCACCACCATCATCATTTCAGCCGCGACCACCACTCACCATTGCAACTAACCACAAACACCATGACACTTCCCATTTTTTTCTTTTTCATCCTTGAGTTTCTATAACATTTAATGGAGAAACGTACGGGTCTTGACTGAACCAAATTGTTTTAGCTCCACCGAAAAGAGGAAACAATCCTTCGATTTAAAGGATCGTAAATTAGAAATACAAAATCCATATAACTTAGATACAAGACAATTCTATCTCGGTTTCAATTCTTTCTATACAATGGTCTAATACTTATGAAGAAACCAAAATCAAGGCAACCTAAAGTTGGGTGGCAAATCACGTTTATAAGTTCAGCTGCGATACATGTTTTGGACTGTGTACATTTGCCTTTGTGTGCAAGAAAACATAACATTTAACCAATTCAACCAAAAAAAATTCTCTATAATGAAGTTGCAAAGCGTCAAATGCTTAATTCAAACAACACCAAAGGCAAAATATTAAGGATTGTACTCCATTTCAAAATTTAGCATTACATGCATAATGATTTTCCATTGAATCGTTCCAATGATTTCGTGTGACACAAGGCCATAAAATTCAAATGATTATGTGAAACCCATATGGAGCTCCGGTGATTTTGTGAATCATAAAAGATTTCGTCATTTGACATCGCAAAACCAAAGAAAGATTTTTATTTATTTATTTTAATAACGATCTGTTTAAATAGGTTTTTGACTTGTTGATGATTTTTTTATTAATAATTTATTATTGTTGATGAAGATTGTTTAAGGAGAAGTGAAATGGGTGTAGGTAAAAAAAAGGTTTTTGGATAATCAATAAAAAAGACTGGTCAAAGGGGGTGTTTGTTTGTTTTATTGAAAAGAAAATGTTTTATGCCCACATTAAAAAAACGTATGCCACATAGGCAATAACAGGTTTATAGGTCATCAGATATATGAAATTGCATAAATTCAAAAGTATGAGATTTTAAAAGATTAAATAAGATGGCTACACAAAACCATAACAAGCGACAAGTAAAATACATTTATGTTCAATTAGCATATGCTATTAAGCTTAGGGAAAAAAACAATCTTTTTAGATCATACAAGTTTGGTACTTATAAGCCAAACCTAACTACAAATGGTTAAATTCAAACCGAAAATCTGAACTTAAATTGTTGGAAAACCTAAATATCTGAATCGAAAAAACCGATCAATTTTGGTTTTAGGTTTGTAGAAAGCGAATATCCTCTTTCAGATTGATTTTGACCCAAAAGAAATCGTGCTCACCCCTAACTAATATGTGTTAGTTGTTTTGTGTAGCTCGAGTCCTTTTATTGCCATTTGATATAGGTTCTTTCAATTTTCACTTCTTGTATGTCTTATATTTTAGAACTTATAATGGTAGCATACAAACCTAAAAGAGTTTATTTATTTGTCCATTTGTTCTCCTTTTTAGCATATTCATACCTGATTTTTCTTTTGAAATTTAGTGATAATATACATAAGCGCATCTTGCGTACTTAAGTTTTTATTAAGTTGTAAAAAGAGATGTCCACCTAAAAATAAGTAGATAAGTATTGTATTAGTTTAAAATAATACGAGGAAACAAAGTACACTTGTCAGGGATGATAGAGTAGAGAAAAAAAATGTGGACTCAAACTTAATATTTTACATTTTGTTCTTGAGTTTAGAAATGAAAGAAAAAGTAAAAAGAGAAGAAAAAAAAAACATGCGAGAAAAGGAGATTAACGAGGTTTTATTTTATATTTAATGGTTTTGAGATAGAAAGAAATAAAAGAATAGGAAACAAAATTATGCTTTTATATTTTTTAGTTGGAGGGTAAAGAAAGGAAAACTAACGCATTTACAAGTATACTTTTGTTGTATAGAAATTTTATGTTATATGTTAAGGCATCTAAATCACATGTATAAACTATAAGTTTCTTTATGTATTTGTTATCCAAATTATACCACTTATGAGAAAAAAGTTTAAATAGAAAATGAATCAAATCTTATTTACATCTTTTTTTCTCCTATCTCATGAAAAACTTGAGAACATGAATTTCTTTTGTTTTAATTACCACTTAGTTTCTCTTTTTCTTGAAATAAACTCGAGAGCACGGTGTTAAAGTTAGTTTTCTAATGAAGTAGCTCATATCAGTTTAATCGAAACTAGATGAACAGATACGTGATAACTTTTAGAGTAAACTGCAAAATACATCACTGTGGTTTGTCAGTCTTTACACTAAACATTGCTGCTAGAAACTTTAGGCAATAATCATCCCTCCGTTAGTAAAATCTAGATATAATGCATCCCTATAGACTAATGATGTAATTTTTACTCTGTTATTTTCATTATCTACTAAAAGTCAAACACATTTCTTGATAAAATCACTCCGCAAACCCTTTTATTAATTTCTTCTTCTTTTTCTTCTCACCATCTCCACTACCAATCATCATTATCTTCTTTTCACCACCTACACTACCATAAAATTCCTAAATCATTCACCATAAAATCACTTTCAACCACCCCAAATACCTAAACCCATCACAAAATACCATACATATCACTATAAAATCACTCCTAATGACCACAAAATATGAAAACTCATCGTCATCTTCTTCTCATCACCTTTACCACCACCATCTGCCATATCTAATAACAACATCATTTGGATATGTGGTGGCAAACTCTATGCTCACCACCAACCCTAATACGGCCACCATGTTAGTGGTGGAGTTGGAAGTGACGGATGGCTGTGGTGATGGAGGTGATGGATGGTGGTGGTGGTGGTGGTGGTGGAGGTGGTGGTGAAGGTGGATGTATTGAGTGGTGGTGGGGGGTAGTGAATGGTGGTGGTAGAGGCAGCTACTCGTGGTAGAGGTGATGAATGGTGGTGGAGGTAGCGAATGGTGGTAGTCACAAATCCGTCTGCCAGAAATTCGACTGATGAGAAGAAATGGTGGTGGAGGTATTTTGTGATGGTTAGGAGTGATTTATTGTGATAGGCACATGTATTTTGATGAGTTTAGGTATTTTATGTTAGTTATAAGTGAATTTATGATGAGTGGTAGGTAATGAGAAGAAAATAATGATGATGATGGGTAGTGAATGTGGGAGAAGAAAAAGATGAAATGAATAAAAGGGTGCTTGGGTGATTTTATCAAAAGGTGGCTTTTAGTAGATAATAGAGATAGCGAAGAAAAAAAATATATATCACTAGTCCCTAATTATGTATTGTCTTTAGCTATACTAACTGAAGAATGATCATTGCCAAAATTTTCTAACAAAAATGTTTAGTGTGAAAACTGAGAAATCACAAGAATATATTTTGTAGTGTACTATATTTTTAATTTACAAGAATGTATTTTGTAGTTTTCGTGTCGAGTTTTAATCCTCAATCCTTTCATTAGAGAAATCCAAAAAACAATAGGTAGTCACTAATCACCCCGCCGAGTACCAGACCCACTAGTATGAATATTACAGACATACTTAGACTAGTGTAATACCATATATACATGTAAACGGATTTGGTTCTTTATTTTTCAGATTATCGGAGGTTTAACGAGTCTTTTAACTTGAATATACGCAAAATAACCGATATATCTTCTAACTCGTTCACTGGCTACCCTGAATTACTCGAGAACTATATACGTCTTAAACCATAAACACGAATCATTCTCTATGATAAGCATCAACCACCCATATAAGTATTATACTATATAATATAATTTTTAAAAGTGTGTCTTGAAACTTCGATTCGTTTGGTTTGGTTCAATATTGTACATTTCACAAATAATAATAAGATATCTTTTCAGATTTTTTTTACGAGTTACAGTTTTTGGATCAAGCTTTTTGCCTTTTTAGTCCTCAATCCTTTCATGTTATCAATATTTCAGAAAGATAAAATGAATACCCAATATCTGCAACAAAACCTAAAAACCAACAACTAATCAAAAACCAAGTACGACCGAGTATGAGACCCATGACTATGAAGATTCAATCCATGTCTTAAACCATAAACACCAATCATTTATGACTTGCACAATTTTTTTATATGATACACACAAACTCACGATATACACCGTTAGAGGCCTTTCTATATCCAGTACTTTTACTCTCGAGTAAACATCAAAATACATCTACGTGGTTTGACAAATTTCACAGTTTACATCATTGTCAGAAAAGTTGCGACATCTAAATAACTCCATCAATAAACGTTACACAGCATACATCTCTAGAGACAAACAATGCTAATTTTCCCCCCTCATGTTGGAACCATGTTAGCAGATAGCGAAAAAAAATTTGCATCGATTGTCACTAACGATGTATGTTATCTAACGTTTATTGACGGAGAGATGCAAATATCCCAATTTCTTTCACAGAAATGTAAATTGTGAAATTTAAGAAATGATATATTTTGATATTTCTTCTAAAAAAAGTTTTACTCATAAATTATTAACTATATATAATAGGAGTAACTTATAAAATCACTCATAAAACTTTATAAAAAAAACCTAGCCCTCTTTCTCCAACCCCCAAAACACCACCACCACCGCAACAATGGTCGAATCCTCCTCCGTCGCGACTTCAGGCGCGTCCCTCCCAACAGCCCCCGACGGCAAAAAACGCAGAGTCACCTACTTTTACGAACCCACAATCGGCGACTACTATTACGGCCAAGGCCACCCCATGAAACCCCACAGAATCCGCATGGCCCACAATCTCATCATCCACTACGCCCTCCATCGCAAAATGGAAATCGTCCGACCATTCCCCGCCGCCACCACCGACATCCGCCGTTTCCATTCCGACGACTATGTCGATTTCTTGTCTTCTGTTGCTCCCGACATGATTATCGACCATACTAATAACAGGAGCTTGAAGAGGTTTAACGTTGGTGAAGATTGTCCTGTTTTTGATGGGATTTTTGAGTTTTGTCAGGCGAGTGCTGGTGGGAGTATTGGGGCTGCTGTCAAGATGAATAGACAGGATGCCGATATTGCGATTAATTGGGCGGGTGGGTTGCATCATGCCAAGAAGAGTGAGGCGTCGGGTTTTTGTTATGTGAATGATATTGTCTTGGGGATTCTTGAGCTTCTTAAGGTTCATAGGGTATGTCGACTTTTTTTTATAAGTTTTGTGTTATTAGTAGATATTAACGATTATGCGCGGTTTTTGAATAGTGGTTTGTATCTTTTTTAGGTTGTGTATGATTATTTTATGTTTTGAAGAGTACGAGTTAGTAGTTGTTTTATGTAAGTGTTTGGTAACGCAAGTGTATAAACTCGTCTTTTGTTAGCATTTTAGATAGGAGTGTTGACACATAATATAAAAGCAAAATGATAGTTGCCAAACAACTACAGAATTATATTTTAAATGCTTCTAAATGTTCCAAATAGCTCGCAATTACAAGGTTCATAGGGTATGTGGGTTTAATGATTTTTGGTTGTTGTGTTTATAAGATAGTGTGTTTTGGGGGTTGTGTTTTTGAAAATAGATTAGTAGATTATCACTATGTTTGGCAAAACTAGCACTAGTGGTTAGTGTCGGAAGTGTTATATAAAAGTGTTTTGGTAACATAGCTGCGGGGCTTCATTTTATTCTGTTCAAAGTGAAACGTTTGTTGCCAAACAACCATTATATTCTAAACACTGCTAAACACTTCAAAAAGCTCGTAGTCAAACACAACCTATTTGTTTTCAAAATTGCGGTTTTCAAAAAGTAGGTCGAGATTCTTTTTTATTGAAAACTGTTTTGTCGGAAAGCGTAGATAACCACTTTTCCAAAAGGTTTGCTAAAGAGTAAAGACTATTTGTATTTTGCAAAAGTGATAATCAGATAATCTAATCCAGAATGCAATCCTAAAGACTTTAAATAAGTGATGACTAGTTTTGTTTTGATGGAATATAGGGCTTGGAAAAGAGTGACTACTATATGGGGTTATTTGGGGTTGTTTATTTAGAGAGGTTATGCTGTCCAATACGGCAATATATATTAGGGCGAAATAAGAGTTTTGTAATGCATAATTATGGATTCGAAATTCCGAGTTTATCTTCTTGTGCTTTGATAAGAATGCATCCGGTGTTTGTGTTTGCTTATAAAGATGCTTATTGTGTTTTGATACAATCCTTAGTTATTAGCTGTTTAAATATTTGCGTTATGGGGTGTTATTATGTGTGTTTCTAACGTGATCATGTGATAGTTATAGTAATCATTAGTTTTGGTTTGATCATATAGGGTATAGAGTGATTGGTAATTGCTGTTTAGTTAAAGGGTGTTTGAGATTCCTTATTTGATGTAAAACAATGCGATACGCAATAAGCAGTTAAAGAAGCAATCCCAAACACTCCTTTAGAAACTTATGCTTATTGTTTTTTAAAACCTGCTTTTAAGTGTTTGGACGAAAAGAAGTGCTTATGCTTAACTGCGTATTTAAAGCAGAAGCAAGCTTATTATGGTTAGCAGCGTAGGATTGCTTACTTAATAGTACTGTTGGTAGATCAAAATAGATGAGTTTACCTTTTGGGTGATATAAGCTGATTATCTTTTTCTGCTTCTTATAAAAATGCTTAAGGAGGCGTTTGGGATTTGCCTATGAAAGCTGGTTATCTGCTTTGTTTTGATATAAACCCTGAAACCTAATTTAGATAATCAGTCTTTAGGGTTTTCTGGAGTGCTGATCCAAACAGCTTATCTAAGTATTTGATGGTGAAAATGTGAAATAAGCAGTTATGAGTAACGAGGTTGAGAGTCAGGAGGTGTTGATTTTGTAGCTTATCTGCTATTTGTGTTTTCATGTGGCACATAAGCAGTTATGGGAGTGTTCCGTACTGCTTATTAAAGATGCTCAATATTGTTTTTTAATTATTTATTATTATGTGTTTTCTGCTCATATATTATTTGCGAGTGAAATTAACTTTTGAAAATCATATCACAAAGCAAAGCTGATAAAGTTTGGATAAGCAAAATCCTGCACAGTCCCTTACTTTTTCAAGTTGCTTATCGGATTATGTCAGAATGCATAAGCAGCTTTAACAAGAACTTCCAAACACCCAATAAATTATTTTGCTGTACTGTTCATCTGCTTCGAAGTTGTTAAAAAAAAAAACTCTTTATAAGCATTAGTAGATTACACATGACACATACATTAGAAACTGATTATTGCAACTGAAAAGAAAATGTTGCAACAAGGAGAAATCACTTTTAAAACATGCATCCAAACCGCCTGTATTTGTTTTCATGTCTAATTGGATCTAGTAACTAAAATATGGCTTCTCATAGTTGATTTTGAACATATTTGTGGATGATCATGATTATTGTTTGGTATTGTTTGGGTCTACCAAAGAGCTTGTGTCCTAATGGTACCCCATGTTGTGTGAGAAGCTCCCCAACCAATTGGTTGTGGGTTCAAGTTCTGCTTAGGACATGTGAGATAGATTTGTGGTGTATATACTGTGAGATAGTTACTTGCCGTACCAGAAAAAAGTTATTGTTTGAGACTGATACTTTAATTAAGTTTGCTTAATCTCGTGTGAGTTTGCAATACGGATTATGGTTCTAAATATGTGCATACTTAATATGTTATCTAAGACTTTGTGGGAATTGTTTTACTTACCTACCAATGTTATTATGCAGCGAGTGTTGTATGTTGATATCGACATCCACCATGGAGATGGGGTTGAAGAAGCTTTCTTCACCACCGACAGAGTGATGACTGTCTCTTTCCATAAATTTGGCGACTTTTTCCCTGGGACAGGACACATCAAAGACATTGGTGCAAATCAGGGCAAGTACTATGCTTTAAATGTTCCTTTGAATGATGGGATGGATGATGAGAGCTTCCGTGGTTTATTCAGACCAATTCTTCACAAAGTTATGGAAGTTTATCAGCCTGATGCTGTGGTTCTTCAATGTGGTGCTGATTCATTGGCCGGTGATAGACTTGGGTGCTTCAATTTGTCGGTAAAAGGGCATGCAGACTGTCTTCGGTATCTTAGATCATTCAATGTTCCTCTAATGGTTTTAGGTGGTGGTGGCTATACAATTCGCAATGTTGCTCGTTGCTGGTGTTATGAGGTATCTTTCTCCCCCACTATATAAGGTTTATTGCGTGATTTAGTAATCAATAATCATTTTGTTGTTGATTTGGGTAGCCAAACACATATATGCTATGCAAGTTGCAAAACTATTATTTTTTGCTATGTAGGTCACATAACTAACATTTTTTGCATAGCATATATGTGGTTGGCTATTTTGCTATGTAGGTCACATAACTAACATCTTTTGTCTACGTAGGTCACTGAGCTATCATTTTGTTGTGGAGACTTGGTTGACTACAAAATGATAATTCAGTGACCTACGTAACAAGATGTTGATAAAAAAAGGTTGGTTACCCAAGTTAGCAACAAAGTCGTAGTTTACCCATATCTTCTTCCATAAGTAAGCTTGAATAATGCTGACTGACCTTAATTTTTATCAAAATTTGCAGACAGCGGTTGCAGTTGGGGTTGAACCTGATAATAAGCTACCTTACAATGAGTATTATGAGTATTTTGGACCAGATTACACTCTTCATGTTGAGCCAAGTCCCCTTGACAACCAAAATACTCCAAAAGATTTGGAGAAAATCAGGTCAGATATGTTATAAATACTAAATACTGCTTGTCTGTCTAAGCCTGATCACATACATTCTGCTCAGTATATATGTAATAAATACGTTAGATTAGAAATGATGGATTGGTCATGCATCTCCACTTAAGTGATCCCTTGGTTGGTAAAAGAATGTAGACTCTTGAATATATACCACCACTTTGTGCCTATTGTCCTAATAGGTTCTTTTATCACAAAAAAGTCCATCCTCGATGTCTGGTTTGACATTAATGTATCTAATTCTTCCCTAATTAATGTTAGAAAATAGTTTCCTTGTACTATGTGATCACTGGTCATTGGGTATGTAGTCAAGGAGTTGTTTTTAATGTCTGAGAGTCTCGTAGGACTTTATAGATGACAATGCTTGAAAAACAATAGATTGTGTTCTCAACTTCCAAGTAATCAAGTCATTACGTCTTAACAGAAAATGTAGGAAGTTCCAAACTGGTAATATGCCTCAAAGGTTATGGTTGAAGTAGTGGTCTGATCTGAGAACTTAACACTTTCTTAACATAATTTAATCTGATTTTGTTATTGATTGTTAACAAGTTGTATGAAGCAGGGTGGGGAGATGTAGATTTATGTGCTTGCATAGTTGCTTTTATGAAGTGAAATATAAGCTTAAACCCATACAATGAGAGTTCCTTGAGCTTGTGTAATAATCTGTCCTCGTATATTTGCTTGTTGTCATCAAGACAGTTTGTGTTTTTGGTTCAGTTCATAACCTTATATACTTTTATGCATACAGTAGTCACATATATGTTGAAGTCATGAGACATCTACGTCTAGGTTTGTTTAGAGGGTTTGCCTTGAGATAATTAAGGGTTGGTATATTCCTATATGCATATAAGTTGTAATAAATAGCTAGAAGTTTGCAGCTTCAGTATATCTCCTCTTTAATATTATTATTGTAGATTTTAAAAACGAATCAACATATAAAATCTAGTTAGGTATCTTGTTTGTGATCTCAATAGTACACTTCAATGAATTTCTATCCAAGAACTCCTTTGGTACATGACTACATGAGTTAACTCAAAAGTAAAGGTTTTCGTTTTTTTTTTGCTTCGAATTTGGTGTTATCTTGTAGCATGGAAGGGACAAAATTATGGCATGGAAAATTACAAGCACCCGTCTGTTGATGCTATTCATACTAAAAGTGCGTGAAAGAAAAGTAACTATCACTAGGCAAATGATTAAGAGGGGATCGTTTGCCATTTAAACTTGAAGTATCATACCAATAGTCTTATCTAGGGTGTGGAATTGACCAGAAGAAAGTATTTGGGGTTGGTTCATGAAATCGGCAAGGTTGCTTTTGTATTGATATCTATTAAGTTAGGGAAATATATTTTAAATCGGTTAGCAAGGGATGATGCTTGTTCATGTTTAAAACAGTTAATTGATTCATCTTTTCTCACTTCCTGATATATCAAAACATCACAGGAACATGCTGCTTGAACAACTGTCTAGATTACCACACTCTCCTAGTGTGCCTTTTCAGAATACACCACCTGTCACAGAAGTCCCCGAAGAGGCAAGTGAATATACATGTTATGCAATATGAATCTTATTTGTCTCGTTCTAATTATCATGTATACTGTACTTAATTAAACAGGCAGAGGAACCAATGGAGAAGCGCCCAAAACCACGCATATGGAGTGGTCAAGAGTATGATTCTGATGTTGATGAGGAAGAAGAAAAGCCTCGACGTCAAAGCTTCAATGCAAATAACAGTCAAACAAGGTAACGTGTTTGACCTAAAGTAACTGTTGGATGGTACCAATTCTCATAATATTTGTATGAATCGCGTTAACTTTTTCTTGAAACCTTATACTTTTATTTGACTGGGAAACTATACCATTGTCAGGGATCATGCAAGGGGGGATGTAAAGGATGAAGATATGATGGATGGTGATGCTCCTTCATGAGCTTCTTTCTTTGCAATGGGAATTTGTTGTTCTATGCTACAAAAGCTATGTAGTTGTTACATTTCTCTGAATTAGAAAACATAGAAGAGTATTCCCCCAAATGCTAACTCTTGTAAATCTTTGGTTTAATTGTCTGAGAATGCATCATGGATGAAATGCGACGTTAGACTGATTTTGGTTCTTGAAGCTTATGTTTTATAGTTGGATCTTATAGAGGTCTATTACAAATGGGCAAATTGATGTGGTTCATTTTGAGTAATGCCATATGTTGCTAAAAATCCTTATAGATGTCCATTACAAGTGCATATTAGCCAAGGGTTTGTAAGGATTTATAACTAGGGATGGCACCCGTGGGTAATGGGCACGGGTACCTCTAACCCGTCACCCGCCCATGTAGTTTTTTTCTCACCCATCACCCACCCGTCACCCACCAATGGGTACAAATTTCTACCCATGCCCTTGCCCGTGGGTATTTATTGCCCATGGGTAAACCCATGGGCTAGTGTTATGTAACAAAATTACAAAACGATGATATGAAAACTAACTTCGAAATTGCGTAATAAGACACCAATCAATTTGCTAAATACAACTTTGATTATATGATCTTTCATACATTCTTTTTAGTTTTGAAACTCAAACAAACTTTTAGGTTAATGTGTTTTTTTGAGACTTGGTAGTAACTGTTAAATGTATACCTGCAACATAATAAATATTTTAATTAGTATAATTAATTTTAACATGGGTTTATGGGTACACCTACGGGTATTTTGACGGGTATACCCGTGGGTATTTTAAATGGGTTTCATGGGTTTACCCGCGATGGGTATGCCTCTCCCGTCACCCACCCGCCACCCAATGATGGGTAAAGATTTTCACCCACAACCCACCCGTGGGTGAAAATTGAGGCATTTACCCACCCATTTATGGCGGGTACCCGCGGGTTGTGGGTTTTTTCTCGCCCATTGCCATCCCTATTTATAACATTACTCGTCTATATTTACTTTGTGAGTCTCTTCTTTTTTATTAGAAAAATTGACGAGATCAATAGGGAGCAAGAACATAAGTAAACTGAGAACAGAAAGAGATTTTAAGGATTAAGGCTTTGCTTTCTATCTTTTGAAAGTAAGCATCAACAGTTCAATCACCAAGTTGTATGACCTGCAATTCACCTTTTAAAGCGATAGTACGAGTGCGTTTGTTAACAAGAAAAATGGTTTCAAGAATGTCCCAAGCTTGCTTAGCAGTGTTGGGATTAACGATAACAAGCATACATTGGTCATGTTTGGCGTTTTGGGAGCGTTCAGGAGCGACAAGCGGTTGAGAGATCATTTGGAATTTTGAGAGATCATTTGGAATTTTCAAGAAACGATGAAAAATACTCGAGGGAATGCCTAAATATAGTGTGTAAACTCAACATGATAATTATTGCCGCATTTGCTTTGCATAACTACATTCGTAATAATGACAAAGAAGATGTGGTGTTTACTACGTTCGAACAATATCCAGATTACATGGGAGGTGATGAACTTTGTGATGTTCGTGGCTCAGTTACAAATAATGAAGGTATTTCTAGAGGAACGTCTAATGAGATGAAAAAAATTCGTAATGATATTGCCACATCAATATGGAATGCACGTCACAGATAAGTTATAGCTAGCGTATCACGAAGTTTATGTAACATCAAGCATGTAAAAGTAATTAGCACCTTATAAATAATAATTTTATTATTTGTTTAATCACTTTTTTTTAATGTGTATATGCCCTTTTTCGTAATTTTGACACTTTATAATTACAACTACAACTACGTTACCAAACACGTTTTTTAAACAAACAACTACTGTTTACTGCTACGTGTCGCCAAACATACCCATTGAAGGGTCGGAAAGTGAAAAAAAAAAAAAAAAGTTCTACGATTTGAAGATGGAATCGGCTTTAAGCCAATAAAAAATAGGAGGGTTTATGGTACTCGTAAAAGAATTTGTAGATTCATTGCTTTAGGGCATTAAAATTTTCACAGTGATTCTTGAAGAAGTAACACCATGCAACATAATAGAGTTAACAGCGTCAAGTTTGTCCACGTCAAGTTTAAGAGGGATGTGGTTCGTAATAGAGTTAACAGCGTAGAGTTTATCGATGTGTGATACGGTAAGAGGGGTATCATTCGTCAACAATGAGGGTTTGGGTTATGAAGAAAAGCAATCGACTTTGTTATGGCTGAGAAAGAATTCGACTATAGTTGTTGAAGTATAGGGAAAAAGTAGTTGACTTTAGTCGACTGAAGTTGTAAAAAAATGTGGAGAGTGGTCGAGCTTTAGTCAATTTTTGGTGTAAAGAAATTAAATAAAACACGGAGAAAAGGGTTTTGAAAATCGACTTTTAAAATACAAATACCCAAATAACCTATTGTAGGTTAGTCATCAAACACATCGTCACTCATAAACCAAACAAATCAATCAACCTAAAATCTATTCCAAATCTTTTATATAATACAACAAAACCCTTAGTGGGGACTTTCGTATTTCAAAAAAAAGATTATTTCTTTATTAAGTAATATTTTAATTAATTATTATTTTTTAATTTATAAATTTCTAAATTCGTTTTGTTGATATATACTAAATATAGATAAGATGCAAAAATTTTAAATGATTATCTTTAATAATTTAAAAAAATATAATTATTTCTTTTAAAAACTATAATCATAAATCAAACAAAACAAAGATTAAATTATTTATTTTTTAATAAATAAAAATGTTATTCAAAAAACTTTAAAAAAAACTCGCGCGTGCGCGGGTATTATAACTAGTAGTTTCAGAAAAGTTAAATTCTTTTGATTAGCTAAAAACAAAAGCTTTCATTAAAATAATAATAATAAAAAAAAAGTAAATTTCCCAAATCAAGCTAACGACTAAGTTAGTTTTCACATATTCTGGCCCAATTTTATGGAGGCTCAAATTTAAATTCAAATAGCTGATTAATAAACTAAAGGCCCGTTTAGTTTGTAAATGGGTTTATAATTAATATTTGTATTTGAATTTGATTTATGATTTAAATTTGATATAAGAATAAATATAATATTTAATTTAAAATAATATTTAAAAAGTTAATGAAATACTTAATAATTAAATTTATTATTTTATTAATACTGAAGAAGAGAGAGATAGAGTGAATGAAAAATGAGCCTAGAAATTTATTAAAACCTACTCGCTTATATTACTTTTATACAACCCCACATATTTGGATTATAAACAAAATCCTAATCCTAAAACTTAAACAATATATATATATATATATATATATATATATATATATATATATATATATATATATATATATATATATATATATATATATATGTAGGGTTGTCTCACATTTAATCTTACATGTGAAACTATCAAAAATCGGTAAATCACTAAAAAATACGGCATTTTAGTTATTATTATTATTATTATTATTATTATTATTATTATTATTAAATTTGAGTAGTGGAACTAATATTTGCATAGTGAAACACATTTTAATGGTGAATTAAATCAAACCATTGTTGAATCTATAGTTAATTTGTTAGTTAATGAAATCACCTAACAATATGATGTAGAAAATGCATGTATCAATGTGAACCTAACTTAAGTGATGTTGTGATGAAATCAAGAGAAAACACTAATATTGTGAAGGACATGATACAAATGAGGTACATTTGATGTTTTTCTTGTTAAAACGACGTAATTTTTTATAGTTTCGCATGTAAGCTTAGATGTGAGATAGCCTCATATTCATTAATCCCAAGGCGACTACCCTTTTGGCTAGCCCGGAATCATCGCATGTGAACCTCCGTGGCCACATGGGGATTAATTTTCTCCCCAGGGTTTGAACCTGTGACCTCCAGAGACCACTTAGGAGACCAAATCCAAACCATTGGGTCAGCCCATGTGGTTAGATATTTATTTTTTCTTTTGATCACAAAACCTAAATCCTATCCTCATCAAACAAACGGGCCCTAAAATAGAGTTGAGATCCATAAAGAACCCATACATGTTATTGAACCTATCAACCAATTATAGCTAGCCATTTATATTTTTCACATTTTTTTTAAAACAACATATCTTGCAAACGGTAAGATACAAAAAAAATACTATCGCGACGAGAATTAAATCATCTTTCTATAGATATGCATTGTTATATACTTTCGACGAACTTTTTTTTTTCCGAAGATTTTTTTTTTTTTTTTTTTTTTTTTTTTTTTTTTTTTTTTTTTTTTTGAAATTTTCGCTTAGAAAAATCATATATGATTCTTACGAATCATATATGATTTTTAAAAATCATATATGATTCGTAAAAATCACATATGATTTGATTTTAACGAATCACATATGATTTTTACAAATCATATATGATTTTTTTGAGCGGAAATTTTGAAAAAAAAAGTTCGTCGAAAAAAAAATTCGTCAAAAGTATATAACAATGCATATTTATAGAAAGATAATTTAATTTTCGTCGCGATAATATATTTTTTTTTCGCATAACGATTTACGGTTTGCAAAATATTTAATTTTTAAAAAAGGGTGAGAGTTTATTTTTTTATTTTGATAAAAATAAAATTAGTAGCTAAGATTGCTTAATTGATTATATAATAAAACTTGGTTGTACACGAATCTTTTGGATTATATCAAACTACGAAAAGATATAACAAACATGAATCGTCCCAAACACCGGATTATATCAAACTACGAAAAGATATAACAAACAAAAGCCAAAAAAAATAAAAATAAAAATAATAAAAAATAAATGGAAGTTACCAAAAAACCTATCCGAATAATCTTTATGAATTATTATATATACTAAATAAAAGGGGGAATCGTTACTGTAGAAGCTACAGTGACGAAACAGTAGTTGTGTGAGCCCGGTTACTGTAGCAGTACTGTTTATCCGTTTTTTTTTTTTTTTTTTTTTTTTTTTTTTTTTTTTTTTAATTTTTTTTTAATTTTTTTATTTTTTAGGTTAAATATTTAACAAAAATAATTTTTTTCTTCTTCTGTGGATATCGATCTTTTGCAAATTTAGTCGTTACTAAAAAAAATATTTTTTTTCAATCGTTTTATTTCGATTTTAGATTAACCACAACATTTCAACAATAATTTTTTTCAAACGTTTTATTTCAAGTTTATATTAACCACAACATATCCGCAGCAACGCGCGGGTACCCCGCTCGTTCAAATCGATTCTTTAAACCAGACGAACCTCTAAACAATTTTTTTTTTTTTTTTTCCTTTTTAAATCTTGTAAATATATTGATTAATTAATTATAAGATTACACATGTCCCGATATATATACACTTGGGCCTAGGCTCAAACTATACTAATACAAATCTAACACAAATACTAATACCAATCTAATACAAATAGGTTCACTAACAGTAGCAAGCCTTTTTTATATTTAAGATGGGATTAGAATGTGGCTAGTGATTTTAAGAGTACACATAGCTCTGATCTCAAATGGGTTCAAATCAAGGCCGTCTCAAATGAGTTCAAGTTAAAGGTAGTTTCAAACGATTTCAATTAAGGTCAAGCAGTTCAAGACACGTCGCAAATGTGTCCAAGTTCAAGGTATGTTTCGAAGGGGTTCAAGGTCACGACACGTTTCAAAGGGGTTCAAGGTCAAGGGACATCTCAAGTAGTCAAGCTTTTATCAGATGAATTCATGGGCATGCCAAGGATCAAATGGTTCAAGTTCAGATATCAGTAGTTCATACCATTGGGCATTCAACAGAGTTTCAAGCATTTATAGTATGTTCAATGGTATTTTAGTAGCCTTCAATAGTTATCAGACTATATTAGTGAAGGGATAATTCTATATTAATCCAACCTAAATTTCAAAATTCTTAGTAAAATGTAATAATAATACTTAGAGCATGGGGTATGGTGAACTTTTGTGTTCGCCGTTGTGACGTGGAACCCAAGACGGCGCTCGACGTTTAAGTTCACCGCACCACCACCTTGGTTCCTTTTGGTTTGTTTGGATTTGGTTCGTTGCAGTGAACCACATAATGACAAATGACTTTTTTAAATATAACCGTCAAAGACAAATGACTTTGTGGGTGGTCGAGCTCAAATGAAGAGGTTTGTTGTGGTTTATGATAGATGGGGTATTTTGTTATGGAGGTTTAAGATGATGTGACACTTGTGAGACCCAAATGAAGCTTCATGGTGGTATATATACCAAATGAAGCTTCATGGTGGTACATATAACCACACCTTATGCTCTTATAATATCTTGTTCTTCGAAATGTAATAACAATACTTTCTAGTAATAGTTGTTTTGGTTAAAAAAATTGATTGAGCAGGAACATTCTATTCATAGTTTCTACCAAAAATGAACAAGAAACATGCACCTTTGGTTTCTGCCTTATGAAGAGCAAACCAATGTTGACTAGTATCTTTTGCCACACAGATATTAGATGATCTACACATTAAATCTCAAAAGACCCCGCAAAAGCATACATTTATACCAATTGCCGACCTATTTACCCTTTTTCCCAAACCATTTTATACAAAATTTACATGTTTGCATACCTATTGTAATGTCCTTTTCGGGTCATCCAACCTCTTCTATTTTCCCATCAAGGTCGGACCTACGATGTTTGTTTCTCTTCTAGTCAAATCATCACCTACTTCCATTGCGGACCTTTTTTCGTGTTTCGTGCAATGTAGTTCTTTTCTGTCACCACTCATTTTCCAATTATCTGTCTAACGAACGTACGTGCACCTCTTATATTACTGCGAGTATATGACATCATAACAAGTAAAATAGTTAAGAAACTTATCATTTTCATGCGTTCACTATGTTTGTATTTGTACTAATTGTACATGCTAGGTTAAAAATTTATCAGTTTTGATGAAAATTATCTTTAAAGTTCCATTAACATTAAGAAAATAAGAAGCACATGAGACATATGGGCCTAATGGTTGCTGTTGGGCTACAGGTTTATGAGACACAAAAGATGTGGACTATGTTCACTTAAAGGCTTATAAGGATACCATTCTTTTAATCATTGAGAATTACTGTTGAGATACATATACCCATTTGTTGACAACTCAATAAATTCTTGGGCCCTTTTGACATTTCCACAAGAAAAAACACAATCTTACAAGTAAAACAAGACAAAATCAAACTATTATGGAGAAGGATATAATATTTGCTTTGATATTTATAGAGGCTATAAGTATATATGGGCAGAGGTTATATATACTTGCATTTGATTTTATTACGGTATTCTGATGATCAACCAGGTTTTGACCATCAGTGAAAAAAAAAGATGTTCACCCATTTGACAAGCCATGCAAATTGTTAGACGTGCATATTTTGCCTCGTATGTATAGTATAAATATTAACAAGAATGACGGCAAAATATCGTTCGTGCTTGCTTTAGTGACAGACCACCTACGCCAAAATTTGAATGCATGTTTTTCACACTTCCTATCTCTTGTTTTTACAGTAAGATTTTTTGTATTGCAACGAAGAACTTGATGTCATGCGTTGCAGAGGCATACAAAAACTATATATATACGAACAATTTGCGGTCACTGCACATTACTATGTTAGTTGCGAGTTGTTCTGATAAGTCGTTTTAATAGATAAATTAAAACTGAAACAAAACAACAATAAATTAACAAATAGTGTTATGTTAAGATGAGGCCATTTTTAATTGAAAATATTATCATATATTTGGCGGAATCGGATATATATCACATAATTACGTATATATCTAAACAAAACTAATAATTACATATGTCTCCTTCTAAAGACTTAAATATGACATGATAATTATATTTTAAACTAGACAACCAGACCCGTGCGTTGCACACGGGCTGTATCTAAGTGTTCATAACGTAATGTTCACTAATTTTCATCATGTATTCATTGCGGGATCATGTCATTTTATTATTTGAATACACTTGCAAACATGAATAGTCATGAAAGCCCGTGCGATACACATGGGCTGTATAGAAGTTTTCAAAGTCTAATATCCGTCAGTTATTTTCGTCATTTTATATTCAGGATGTATTTTTGTCATTATATATATAAGTTTTCATGGTAGCATACATTTTGTAAGCATGATACGTATTTAAAATAATTTATTGACATGTAATATTTTAAGATGTATTTTTTTACGTAATATTTTTTGTCTATTTATTTTGGTATTGACTCTATCGTTTTTTATTTGAACTAACTAATATTAATACATCGGGCTAAGTTATAAATATTTCTTATGATAGTCAACAATTCCCGTGCGATGCACATGGGTTGTATAGAAGTTTTCATAGATTTAAAATATGTGCGATGTACATGGGCTGTATAGAAGTTTTTATAGCGTAATATTCGGCATTTATTTTTGTCATTTTATATTTAAGTTTTCATGGTGTCACACATTTGCTAAGCTTTATACGTATTTAAAATACTTTATTGTGTAGCACATGGGCTGTATATAAGTTTTTATAGCGTAATCTTCGGCAATTATTTTCGTCATTATATATCTAAGTTGTGATGGTATCACATTTCTAGGCATGACACACATTTAAAATAGTTTATTGACATTAAAAGAGTATATATGAAGAGATTTTTTTCAAGAAGTTATATTGAAAAGAGTCTTTCACATGTAATTTTTTAATATGTATAAGTTACATAAATTATTTTAAATATGAAGCGATGACATTAATGCTGGAGACCTTTTATATTCATCCCCGTGCGATGCACATAGGTTTGGACTGCCTCAGGACCCATGCGATGCACACAGGTTGGATCTAATTGTTTTTTTCATAATATTCGGGACTAATTTTCGGTTCATGTTTGAAACTCTCATTTTTTATGAAAGACGGACTTCGTTGTTTAATAAATTACATTATTAAAAGAGAACTATCAAACAAATTTCCTTTTTAACAAAACTATAAAAACATAAAATATTAAAGTAATTAGTATATTCAAGAGTATACATTATAATTCGTATAATAAATTATAATTCGTATAGTAAAATATTGCATGTTTAATTTGTAACGTACTATTAATATGAATGCTAAGTATTCATCTATATTGACACCGGGGGCCGTGCGTTGTTCTTGTTGTTCTCTTTGTCCTTATTGTTCATTGGCATTTTGCATGTTTTGTTCTTGATACAATTTTTGTGACTTCTTCATCTCTTTCTTTAATGTGAAGAGGTTTTTTGCAAAATGTTATATTTAAATGAGGCTTTTCATTGTTAAGATGATAGTGTGAAGATTCTCATTGTTAAGATAATAGTGTGAACATATTTTTATTATATTTTTATTATATACTACCATTTTCAATATATAACATCGACATAATTTTCACAATTATATCAAATATCAAGTCACGCAATATTCCACGATGTTTAATTAAGAAAGTGACATTAACAAACCGCAAGACAAAAAAACTACATTAAGAGCAAAAATATTAAAATGCACCAACAAAGTGTAGTAATAATTATTGACTAAAAATTGAATGCTCGTCACATTATTTTCAATAAACTTACTTGCTGATGAATCAATAGTATTAGCCCGTTCATCAGTATTACATGAAGTAAAATATTGCATGTTTAATTTGTAACGTACTATTAATATAAATGCTAAGTATTCATCCCACCGGTGGCCGTGACGTTGTTGTTGTTGTTGTTTTCTTTGTCGTTGTTTATTGGCCTTTTGCATGTTTTGTTCTTGATACAATTTTTGTAACTTCTCGATCTTTTTCTTTAATGCTTCTTGACGTGCTACAAAAAACAATTAGATATAGTTGATCGTTAGTAACTTAAATACAATTAATCAAAGTAAAAATGTTCGTGCATGTTCCACTTAATTGATAAGACAACGATGTGTAGGATCTCTTAAACCATTAGAGAAGATGATGTTACTACCAAACCTCCTAAGCACCATCTTTATGTCCTACATTGTTACACACACAAAACACACGTGAAATTTACATAAAATAATATAAATCAATATGATTAATAAGTATGACGATATGATGCTTACTTTACCACCATTATAAGTTGTAGCCCAATGTGCACGCGGTGTGGATGAAGTTGTGGTTTGTTGTGTGTGATTTTTGACACATTATATAGTTGATAAAATATTTGTAACTCACGGACGGGAAGGTAAAAAGACTAACCACTAATTGATGTGTTTAATTTATGTATTCATGACATTTTTGGTTTATATTTTTTAAGGTTTAAAGATGCTTGAAACATGTTGTACCGTACAAACTTTTGTGCACGATTTCTCATGCAAAACATATTGTACCGTACAAACTACATTTGTTGAAATTACACTTGAAGGGCATATTTGGAATAATCAACTCTTGAAACATTTATTAAGGGTATTTTGCATTTATAAGACAACCTAAGTTTATCTCCATTGTACTCTTGTTATTGCTACACCTCAAAACCTAACATTGTCTTCTACAACTCAAAAACCCTAACATTAATTTAGGTCAATCATAATCATTTTAAGTTGAATTTTCGTTCATAGTCGGTTGCATTAATTTGCTCAAATTATGTTCTTGCTTTATTGATTGATTGGCAGTTGTACTTATGCAAGTTTAGTTGAGTAATCAATTATATGCCTACCAGCATCGTTGAATTTGATATGTGATTTGTTTTTGTTTCAAGCAATACAAAATTCTTTAATACTCCAAATTAAGTAGAAACTCTCCTGGATGGGTATAAGAAGTATTTGTTGCTTTATTGCTTTGGTAATTCGTCTTCGATTACGTTAACGATGCTCTGTATCTCATAGCCTCATACATCTTTTAAGCTTTTTGGTCACTAGATTTTAAAGAGCATATTAATGTTATGTGTCATTATGGCTATGTTTGGCGCAGAGTTTTTTTGAGCTTTTTGAGGCGATGAGCGGTGAACAATGAGCTTTTTGATTTTTAGTGTTCGTTTGGCAAAAGAGCGGTGAGCTTTGCTATTTTTTTTAAGAAATCTCATTTTTCCAATGCTTCTTTAAGAAGCTGTGAGCGGTGAGCTGTAGCTACAGCTGATCACTGCTACTGCTCACAGTTACTTTTGCCAAACATAGATATGTTAAGAAGATATGTATCAAAATATAACAAAGGTATAATGGACGTCTTATATTTAAAATATAATTATTATGTGTTTTAAGAGTGTGGTCTTATATTTAAAATATAATTATTATGTGTTTTAAGAGTGTTTTAAGGTTTCAAATATGTATAAAATAATAGTTACAATATTATGTCACATTTAATATATACATATGTTAATTTAATTGCTTATAAAAATGTATAATATGTACATATGTTAATTTAATTATATGTCATTTTTAGTAATTTTATAATAATAAGCTCAAACTTAAACTAATTTGCCAAACAAATTTATGAAAATAAAAATATATTTTCAGCTTATAATATAAGCCCAAGCCTCAGCTCTAGCCGAAGCCTCAATCCATTTTGCCAAATATACCATTAGAGATGTTTGTTTAAGCATATTTATGGGCTTATAGTTTATATGTTTTCTGCTTATATTTCTTAAGCTCAATTTTTTTTGGCTAGTTTTGAAACTTGTGAACTTATACAAGTTTGTTATAATAAGCCCACGGGTTCTAGAATATAATAAGCCAAAAAAATAACATAAAATTTTCAAGCATAAAACTAAGGCTTATAAACATAAGTCGAAAACAAATAAGTTTATAAGCCCATAAATAAGCTTAAACAAATAGCCTCTTAAACAGCTTTCACTTTTTTTTAAAGAGTTAAATTTAAAAATATTATGCACAGTGAATGCTCATTCACATATGTATATATAAAATAACTAAGAGGGAAAGAAAAAAAATGATGCGTTTTCAAGTTGGCTGTAGACTTGTATTCCTTTCTTTTACTCTGCATAGAATACGAAATAATAATTGTTTTGAGAGTACAATGATCATTTTTTTTATTTTACTCAATTATCTTTAGTTTTTTCGTCTATTTTCATAAACTAACTTTGCGTCCTACTTCTTTCTCAATAATTAATGTGCAAAAAGTTTATAATTCTATAAAAGCTAAAATAACAATCATTTTGGCTATGTTTGGCATACAAGATTGTTGAGAGATTGTGCTTATTTTTTCAAAAAATAAGCTACTTAAAAATAATATTTGTTTGGCAAACATAACCTATAAGAGATTCTAAAAAAAAAATATATTCCATAATCTCTTAAAACTAAAGGTTACTTCATGTAGCTTATAAAAATAATATCTTTTTATAATCTCCAGTACCAGCACCAGTTCCAACAACAGTTACTTTCGCCAAACATACCCTTTATGTGAAAACAAAATTTAGTTTTCTAGATAGATAGAAGCTCGTAAAACAAAATTTTGAACAAAGTATAAACAATTATACTAAAAACTTAAGTAACTAAGTTAATAAGATTTCTAGTTTAGTATTAAACGAGCGGGGGTACCCGCGCGTTGCTGCGGATATGTTGTGGTCAGGGGCGAAGCTTGGAAATTTCGAGTGGGGGGTCGGGATCTAAAATTTTTTTTTCCTAACACTATGGGGGTCGAAACCGAATTAAATTGGGGGGGCGAAACCGAAAATACCGAAATTTTTCTACACTTGAAATAAAACGTTTGAAATAAATTATTGCTTAATATAAACTTGAAATAAAACGTTTGAAAAAAATTATTGCTTAAATGTTGTGGTTAATCTAAACTTGAAATAAAACGATTGAAAAAAAATTACTTTTGTTAATAACGACTAAATTTGTAAAAGATCGATATCCGCAGAAGAAAAAAAAAATTATTTTTGTTAAATATTTAACATTAAAAAAAAAAAAAAAAAAAAAAAAAGATGAACAATATTGCTACAGTAAAATGCTACAGTATTCCGGGCTCACAAAACTACTTTTTCATCTACTGTAGTTGCTACAGTGAACGATTCCCCCTTTTAGTATATATAATAATAAAATGATCTGTGTGTAAAAATATAATTTGAACACGTGTAGTTAGGTTTTAATACTAGTTGATAATACACGTGATTGCATGAAAATTCAGAAGCTAGCATGGCAGGTGATATTTTTTTTATACATTAGTAGTAGTATTGGAGTATAAATTTGAGAAAAAAGCGTCTCAAATTAGTATATCTCTGAACAACACAAATTAGATATAAAATTTGTTTCGCAGTCACTTTTAAAGTGAGAAAACATTTTTTCTCTTTAATTTATCAAAAATAATTTAAAACCATGAAAGAGTTGCTTTTTTACATGTAGAAAACTCGTCGGGTTCCTTCTCAACTTAGAATCTCTCTCATCAATCATAGGCGTTAGAATCTATCTATCAATCATAGTACCTATCTTTTCCTTTTGCTTATTTAAATTATCTTTTTAATTGAAACTTAAAAGAATTCTAAAAATAGTCAGTCGTTAAAATAGAAATTTCAGAAATATATATCAAAAAGTGACAAACGTGCGTACTTGACTACTTATGGGGCTACTTCCCTGATTATGTCCCAAATAAATGATTTCTACAGTGGCCATGTGAGGGGAGGCAAAGAAGGGAGGGGCAACAAAGCCCAACAAATGTATAAATGTGATAATATGAAGTGTACTGTGACACGGCTTATATGATAGCTTAGGCTACTCTAATTTATATATATACTAAAAGGCGTTTTTGTTACTGTAGCCACAGTAACTTTGCAAGTTTCGTGTTTGCCACTTTTAGCCCCTGAGGTTAGTGACCAATTGCGAAGTTAGTCTTTAACGACCGTTAACTAACAGATGTGGATTAAATTTGCAGCAGACCAGTAACTTCAGGGGCTTTTTCTATGCAAATAATAAACATAAACAGCCCCTAACGTTATTTTTTTTCACCGTTAGTCCATAAGGACTAACTTTGCAAAGAACGTCACGTTAAGGGACTAAAAATGAAAAATAAGTTGCTACAGTACCAAACAGTGGTTGCTACAGTGCAGCACAGTGCCGAATAGTGCCTACACTGTAGCTAACGAATTTACGCTTTCAGTCCCTCAATTATCTATAAATCGCACCGTTAGTCCCCCGTTAGCGATCTTTTGCAAATTTAGACCTTTTTTTTTTTTTACAAAACCAAAATTATATATAAAACCAAAATTCGAAGTTATAAATAAAATGATCAAAATTTATTTTTTTAACGAGCGCGTGCACCCCCTTTTGCAAATTTAGTCCTTAAAAAATAATAATAATAATAATAATAATAATAATAATAATAATAATAATAATAATAATAATAATAATAATAAAATTTTGATCGTTTTATTTCGAGTTTTGATTAAACACAATATTCTCGCAGCAACACACGGGTGCCCAAGCTCGTTCATACTATGACTTCATTTTCTATCTCAGTATCACGTTAACTCTATTTCTTCTTTCACACCCAACAACTCAATACCACTTCACCTTTTATCTCATTTTTTATTTATTTATTAAAAACTAATATTTTTATTCGTTAAATTAATAAAAATATTACATAAATAATTAAAAATGCAAACATACGAAATTTAAAACGTAAACGTTACGTAACTAATTAGAAAAATAAACTAAAATGGTAAATTCCACCTCGCCTTTCTCACCTAGGCTGGAAATGGAACGCTTCGTCTTTTTGAAGTTGTTCCATTTCTCTGATTCTCAACTCTTGTAGCTTCAGTTGCAGCTCCTTTCATTTGATGTCTATAAATGCTTCAAGGGTCTCTGTTGACACTTGTATATTTGTTGACCATCAACCTAGCCAACGGTTCCTCATACAAAAATCCTGAACTTGTCGATAAAGCCGTCCCTTTCTCTTCAGCGCTTTTGCTGTCCCTGCTCATTGGACGTCGAACTTCCTACACTTTCTCATCGTCGTTGTCTCCAGCTTGCGTATTCAAATTAAAACCACCCTGTAGAGACTACGCCATGTTGAATCCTGAACTAAAGCTCGAAGATTTGTATCTCGTGCTCTTTTCGTGTTGCATTGCTTCAAAGTTCGGAACTACCACGTCTCTCCATTTCGGACATTCCTTCAACACCTCCCAATAATGCAGAAGTGTAAACGCGGTTCCATATTCAAGTTGATATTCCACAAGTGCTTTTTGGATGTAATCACCGTTCCGGATCCACTCATCGTTGTTCGAAAGACGTTACCGTATACATCACAAAATTGAGCAACTCTTGGACGCACTATCTTCCATTTCCCGTTTATCATATCGTAGGTTCGACATTAGATTATAGGACCATTTATATGCGTGCGGTCTAAAACCGTATTCCAAAATCCAGCATCCTTTCTCGCATTACAAACAATGCAATCTTCAGATATACGAACCAAAACTTTGCACAATGCAGTTTCTTCTTCAAGTATCCATGGAGTAGACCTTAGTTATTCGTCATTTCAAACCACCTTTGTTTGGCATTTTCTTGTTACTTTCTTCGTCAGAACTAGGGGCTTCTTCGTTGGGAGACTCGTCATGAACGGGAGCCATGGTCTTCGAAAATTAAGGTGAGTACATTTTGTCGAGATTAAAATAAGGAATGGGAGACATAGTTTGGTTTATATTTGGTTGTGATGACAAACACCCCGTATAGATTTGTGAGCCGCAGTTGGGGTTGCCAAATGAGAACACATTTTGTTGTAAGAATTGGGTAAAAGCATTTAGTTGGGAGAATTGGTTAAAAGTGTTTTGTTGAGGGTATGGGTTTCAGTATGGTTGGTTTTGGTAAGGTTGGTTACAAAATAATGATTTTAGTTGTAAGTTGATTTGTTGGTTTGACGGTGGAGTATTTCCGAAGTGAATGTTCCTTTGGGTGTCGGGGAGCATTTCGGGCATTGTTTCGTTGTTGACGTTTCGTGCTTCGAGGAGTGTTTTGTTGAGACATTTTGGTAGTAAATTGAGAAGTAGAATGATATTGAGAGTATGAAAGTATATATGAGAAATTGTGTTTAAAAATGTAAAAGTTGGGGGTGTAGATTTTTTTTTCTTTTTCTTTTTAATAACTAAAGGATAGTTGATTTATGGCTGTGACGCCATCACGAGGCCTTCTCGTGACGTTTTTCCCATTGTTGTCTTTTTCTTCGTGTTTCCATCTAATCAAGCTCAAAACACGTCTTTTTCCAGAATTTTGTATCCCGAGTACCTAAAACTCAAATCGAAAGGATTTAGATAAATGAATGATCAGATATATACGAATTTAGAGGTTAAATGACCTATTAAAAGCATTTGAAATTACACCTCATCATTGCTTCATATGATAGTGAGTCGAACACACCTCCTGTCTATGACACATGTGGACTCTTAGAGGTACACAACTATAACACATGTTACGATAACAATATATTTAATATGTTTACTCATGAGACACCGCATTCTGAGTCTCCTGAATCTATTAACGACACATATGTGAGGGAGTAGATTGATAGCAATATTAATCCTGAAACTCCAGATAGGGATCCTAATGGAGTCTTTTTCACACATAATGCAGTTCATGATGAGAAAACCCATGCTTACTTTGAATCATTGCTTAAAACATGTAGTATAGAGATTCAGAAAATTAAAATAATAAATTGTAAGGTTAAATCTACGAATGTGAAATTAACTGCTGAGCTTAAGAGGTACAAGGAAAATGAAAAATCTTTTGAGTTAAATAAAAAATGAGAGTCTGAATTAGAAACTGATTATCAAAATTCTTCTTTTTTAAATTCAGTTTGACACACTTGATGTTAATTCACATATGAAAATAAAAACTTTAAACAAGGAATTTTTTGATCTTAAAAACCAACTTTCTAAACAAAAAATAACTTATCTTGATCTTGAAAAAGAGAAGAAACAGTTGAAAGCTGATTTTTCAAAACGCGAAAATGAACTTCATGATGAAATCATTGAGTCAAAGGATAAAATGAAATAATTGGAAAATTTGCTTGTTAAGACTGGTCATTCAAGTCAAACACTTCATATTCTTACTAGTAATCCAGATCCATTTACTAGACAACAAGAAAAATGGCTCTGGGTTGCGAAAATCCTTGGATACTCAAGAAAGCTTAGCAAGAATAAGATGTTCTATATAATGCTACTGTTTTGTTAAATAAGCATGATCCTCCCATTGTTTATGATTCTGAGAAAATGATTGGATTTGTTAAAGAGAGTCGATCAAAAATGAAAAAAAAAAAAAAAACTCAGAAATAAAACCAATTGATTATACCAAGCTTAACAAACTTTCTAAAGTTGTCTTTTTTCCACAAAAACAAAAACGAAAAACAAAAAAACGAGTTTCAAAACCAATAGTTGTTTTAAAATATCTTTCGAACATGGAACATATGTCTTCAAACAATACTTTTAACACAAGTGTCATAAGAGGACTTCTTGATGAGGTTAAAACTAGCATTGAGTAACTTCAAAGTACTGCCGAATCTAAAACCAGACTAATACGTGGGAATCGCACCAGGCTTTACCTCTCAAGGGATCTTGAGAAGCTTACAACCCCCACCAGGCAGTGTACCTGATCATTGTAGTATAGTATAGTGACAAGTACCGGGGGATTGATCGTTCAGCTAGGAATAGTGTCGCTAGGATTAGAAAACCTAAATACTAGTTCTAAAGATGAGGGAAGATTCTTTTTGTATTTTTATATTTTATGAAAAGCAAGTAAAATTCTCGGGTTTGAAGGATTTGGGCGGAATTAGTTGCTAATCAATTAACCCAATACTAAGATGCAATCAAAATAAAATACTAAAAATGAAAATAAACTAATTATACTAAAGTTGTGAGTAGTAATTAGAGAAAATGTGTTTACTTAGATTTCACTACTCCCTAGACATCTTTTACACGTTAATTACTTGTTATAATTGCATGGATGACGAATCGTATTCCTTAATACTATTCATGGGGTGGCACACTTAACTCCCCAATTCTATGAGCTCTTATCTCCTCCTACACCATGCCCAGCACAACTATAGGGATTGTAAACAGTGGCTCATGCATTAAATACAACCAATAAAGACCTAGTGCGCGTCGGTTCATGTTTCTTAAGACGTTCAAGCATGTTAGATCTAGTGCGCGTCGGTTCATGTTTCTTAAGACGTTTGTAAACAGTGGCTCATGCATCTAGGTTTCATTAGATCTAAGCAAACACAAGATAGATCTAGCCTAGCATGATGGAATTAAGATAAGAACAAGATATAGACAACCAACACATAGACATATTGATTGAATTAAAGGAACACTTATCTTGATTAAACATGCAAGGTATCAAGGGGTTGGAACCCTTGAAAAACCTGTAAAGTTACACCAAAATCGTACTTAGGGTTTCTCCCCAAAACTTCTCTTTTTAAATGTGAAAAATTAGAAAACTATATATAGAAAAATGGGTCTGACGGCGTCAAGACCAATTAGGTGACGCCGTCACCTCACCGCCAAAACTCTTCTCGGACTGCCTTGATCTACATTTGACGCCGTCAAGTACTAATCATTTCCAGGCCGTCATGACTTTTTACTCTTGACGCCCTACCATCATGACGCCGTCAAATCTCTACTGGACCGTCATGGAATTTTGCTCTTGACGCCGTCAAGGAGTTGCTCTTGACGCCGTCACCTACTGTTCCCAGCATGGAAAATTAAGACTTTGGCGTTTTCTTCACTTTTATGCTCCAAAAACGTCCGAATTGCTTCCTTTTCCAGATTTCACTCCCAAAGTACCTAAAATCACAAAAGGAACGATTTAGGGCAATATTTGATCAAATAAATTCGAATTCGTGCTTAAATGACCCCCTAAAAACGGATCATGTTTCGCCTCATCATATACCCTTACACTTGAGATTTGCTTGTCCTCAAGCAAATGCGCTTTTATTCTAGTCAAAATACAAGTTAGGGGTCATTTAACACTAATATAAAAGTAATTACAACAAATAATCGTTTCACTAAAGACCAATAGACAAGCACGGAGGTCATATACTAGCACCTCACAAATAGTGTTTAGATACTCACATCTCTCGGGTGTAATAAAGTGTAAATTACAATATGGAAACGAAAGATATCTCTCACTACCTGTCATAGCAAAATAGATTACCATAGGCTTGGGAAAGGATCAAACCTCCACCACATGGCGTAAGCACCTAGGATAAACTATCAAAGAGGTCTTTTAAAGGGTTGTAACGTTAGGTGTAGGGATATGAAATACACGGTTTTGTTAGATAAAGGAAGTTTTACTGGTGGCGAGTTAACAATCTTGGTTAATTTCATGTACAATGTGGCGTTGCTAAGCCAAGACTAGACTCGATTTAAGCTAATAAATGAAAAATAACAAAAACATAAAATGAACATAGAATAAAAAGGGATGGCAGTCCGTATTTTTTTTTTTTTTTTTTTTTTTTTTTTTTTTTTTTTTTTTTTTTTTTACACTCTTACCCTACCATCCAAAATAATACATCATAGGGAATTGAGCATTCCCCTTACACTTGAATTTTTACATACTTTACAATTAACTAATCTAATGACTCGAATTAAGAAAATCAAAACACTTGGAGCACTTTTAAGATTAACGCACATATGGGGGTAATAAATGATGTTCTTCCCCATTACTCCATAAATAAGTACTTTACCCATGAGTCCCAATCGTTCCAAAACAATATGTACAAGGATATGACTCGACTTAGCAACCATGTAATCAATTAGATAGTTAACTTAGGGTTTAACAAATAACAATAATGCACTAAAAATGAGCGCATACACGGAAGGCTAAGGCGATTTGGTTGTACATTTAAGTGGGGTGTAACAAATTCTTCCTTTAAGTAAAATGCTTAAAGTTAGAAACGAAAAGATAGGCTCGGAGGGGTGTACTAGGGGTTTCGTGTACTAAAAATGAGTACAACGCTAAGGGTGTGGGAAAAATTAGTTGACTTAACTAGCCAAGTAATATGACTTAAATGGTCAAGTAATTATGATACGGGTTTAACACAAGGGTGATCCTAATGCCTCTTATCATGTAGTAAATCCTACTACACGAATGTAGTCTCACTAGCGGTCTCGGGATGCATCACTAACGTAAGTTCTAGAATCTAAATGCTACCGGTACACTCATAAGCACTAATAGTAAATGCTTTTCCTATCAAATCTAAAGGCGAACCTCACATATTTGGGTGGAAAATTTTTCTGAATATACGGTTATGTGCTAGTCATACAATCTCCTATCCATGAGACGCTTGCTATGGCTAAAGTTTCACTCCTAAATGTTGTAAAAAATTTTAAATTTGGCGCTAAAATTGCACTAACAAGTATTTCTCATAGTTTTATTACACATCTACCATCAAACAAAACAAACTCAAGCGAAAGTGCATATGTAAGGTATCATCTTTTTACCCTCCCCTTACACTTAAGATGAACATTGTCCCCAATGTTCAAGTAAAGAATGTAAAAGTGAAAAAGTAAAGAGAATGAAATCAAATACTCCCCTGATTCGCTCGGTATGGATAATAAGTGGCCAGGTTAAATCTTCCTCCAAGAAAATGAACAATCAAAGCTTCCCTTCCAGAATATAAATCATCTTCTTGTCATACATAACCTGTAAGACCTGACAAAATAGACAAGACAACCTCGCGTAAAATCGGCAGCATCCTATATAAGTTACTAAATCCTAGAAAACAAGATAAGATATAATGCTTGTGGAATGAAGTTTGCAGATCTCTTGGAGATTATAAAACTTAATAATTCACAAAAACCATAAGACTCCGTTAGAAAAACAAAACCGGTAAAATTTTCTGATTTTTACACCTGACGCCGTCAAGAGTAAACTCCTGACGCCGTCAGAATTGACCTGCAGAAATTCTTATGTTAAGTTTCCAGAAAATTTCTGGAAAAACTTGGTCCTACTTTCTGGAAAATCCTGCAAAACTTCATTATGACTCAATACAAGCATTTGACTCTAACAAATACGAATATACATGTTCACTTAATATTGTGGAGAATCATGATCGGTTTGTTTCTTAAAAACATATTTGGGGTTTCCCCTTACACTTATCTTTTGCAAAAATACTTTTAGGTGGAGTTAAGACTAGGCCAAAACAACAAAGTAAAGTATTTCCACTTTTTAATTTAGAAACATGATCAACCAACAATAAAAACTAAGCATGCATACGGAAGCAAATAACAATCAAACAAATAAAATCACACAAAACATGGGTTGCCTCCCACGAAGCGCTTTTCTTTATTTACGAGTCTTGTAGCTAGACTCAAGGTCATGGGTTACTACGTGATCTCATCATTTGAAATGATATATCCCATGTAGTTGCGATCATTACTGTTATGGTGGTAGTGCCTCAATCTCTCGATATTCGCAATCACCATCCCACCTAATTTGCTTCTCAAGTTAGCTACCCCATCTTTGCTCACACCTTCGATTGTGAATGGCCCATACCACCAAGGACTTGGTTTATCGGGTGGAATATTTGTTTCCAAGTGCCTCAAGAGTACCAAGTTCCCTTCCTCAAATGGTATATGATTTTCTGCGGGTCGAGTATGTTCGAGTTCGACCTGAACCTTATTGCTTTTTCTTCTTTCATTTTTTGCTTTCTTATAGCTTTTGATTCTTGGCTCCCATGCAAGAATTTTATTCTGAACACGAATGGGTGTCGTGCCAATGTTGTTTTTGATTTTTCTCCAACTCAAATTCTCATGCTCACTCCGCGGGGTCATGGGGAAGCTAATCTTTCTTTTTCCAGATTTAAGCTCAATCTTCCTACCTTCATACTTAATGACAGCCCTAGCGGTGGCGAGGAATGGTGCCCCAAGGATTATTGGCATGCATCCATCTCCTTTATCATCGATGATCATAAAATCAACGGGGTACATGAATCCTGCGACATTAACTAATACATCTTCTGCGATTCCTAGGGGGTATACGTACGAGTGTCCAACAAAAGATAACCTAACACGAGTAGGCGCTGGCATTTTTGATGTTAGTTAGATGTAAATGGTTAGGGGCATAAGATTTACTTCCGATCCTTGATCGGCGAAAGCACTAAGATGTTTCAAGTCCCCGATGCTCGTTGGTATCTCAAAGTTCCCGCATGCTATCTGCTTAGTAGCCACTTTTTGTACCAATAGCTTCTCGAATACTGATCCTCCAGGAAGTGTATCATACTCATCTTTCACTTCTTCCTCTTTCTCAGAAACCTGTTTAGAAGGTTGGTTACGCCCATCACCCTTAATCTAATTTGTTATGGTGTTTTTGTTTATATCATGTTTCAGGTAGTAACTCAAAGGTTGGGATTCTGGTGGTTTTTCTAAGGTTTGTTTAGCAGGAGTTTCTACCTTCTCGTTATCCTTTTGGACAATGGTAATGGAGTTAACAAATTGGGTGGTGGGAGTGGCGCTTTCTTTCCTTAGTAGTATTCTTTCGAGGGTTCTCTGGTTGGCATACTCCTCTAACAGACTCATCATCTCATTCATTTTCTCTTGCATCTCCTCTCTTTGCTTATAAACTGCTTCCTCGAATCTGGCAAGCTGATCAGAGTGAGTTGCCATATATTCTCTCATCCTAGCTTCAAACTCCGAGCTAAGTTCCTTGGGAGGGGAACAAGGTGGGGCATAGTACTGGAAAGTCTCAACACTTTCTCTAGAGGGCGACTCAGATAATGGTGCCGAAGTTGGTTTTGAGACAGAATTGACAGTGGCTCGTTTAGGACTTAAAGGCCTCCTTTGCCTTTCCTCAAAATAGTCAACCTTGGCCTCAAGTTTGCATAGGAGTTCATCGGGGATTTCGGTGGTTCCTCCTGATGTTGAGACTGCATTAATAGCCGCTTTTACAGTATGATTAAACTCCCACATCTCCTGATTATCAGTGGCGAGCTCCTCGATAACTGCCCAAGACTCCTCGGCGTTCTTATCACGCAGTTTACCTCCCGCGGCCCTATCAATTGTGCGCTTAGTGTGATAGTCAACATGGTCGTAGAAAATCTGGACTAGTAACCAACGGTTTATACCATGATGAGGGACCTTATGGAGGAGATCCTTAAAACGGGCCCAAGCTTCATAAAAAGTTTCACCCTGCTGTTGTTCAAACATCAGGATGTCATTTCTAAGCATTGCAATCTTCCCCGGTGGGAAGAATTGAGTAAGGAAGCGATTGGTGAGGTTATCCCATGTGGTGATGGATCCCGCGGGTAAACGCTCAAGCCATTGACTAGCTTGATCCCGTAGAGAGAATTGGAATAGGCGTAAACGGGTAGTCTCTCTAGTTGCAACATCTAGGTCTATGGAATCTACGATTTTGAGGAAGTCCTTAAGATGTTGGTTTGGATCTTCGGAACGAAGTCCATGGAATGCACATCCGCTTTGCACCAACCGGATGGTGTCGGATCGCAAGGGGGTCACATTGGCTCCGGTGAGCTCAATGGTGTTTCGGTAGCCTTAGTGGCTAGGTCGGGAATACTCTCCTAAGGTTCGGGGCCTAAGGGGTTCTAATGGTGGGTTTTGTTGTGGTGGGATGACGGGTTCAAAGATGTTCCCGTTGTCCATGATGTTGGGTGGTTACGAACAAAGGCACAAAGAAATGAGATAGACTAAAGATAACCTAAAAATAAAAATAAAATCTTACTAGAAAGGAATCTAGCAAGTAGACCTAATAAAAAGAAATTCTAACCTAGACAATAACTATTCCCCGGCAACGGCGCCAAAAACTTGATACGTGGGAATCGCACCAGGCTTTACCTCTCAAGGGATCTTGAGAAGCTTACAACCCCCACCAGGCAGTGTACCTGATCGTTGTAGTATAGTATAGTGACAAGTACCGGGGGATTGATCGTTCAGCTAGGAATAGTGTCGCTAGGATTAGAAAACCTAAATACTAGTTCTAAAGATGAGGGAAGATTCTTTTTGTATTTTTATATTTTATGGAAAGCAAGTAAAATTCTCGGGTTTGAAGGATTTGGGCGGAATTAGTTGCTAATCAACTAACCCAATACTAAGATGCAATCAAAATAAAATACTAAAAATGAAAATAAACTAATTATACTAAAGTTGTGAGCAGTAATTAGAGAAAATGTGTTTGCTTAGATTTCACTACTCCCTAGACATCTTTTACACGTTAATTACTTGTTATAATTGCATGGATGACGGATCGTATTCCTTAATACCATTCATGGGGTGGCACACTTAACTCCCCAATTCTATGAGCTCTTATCTCCTCCTACACCATGCCCAGCACAACTATAGGGATTGTAAACAGTGACTCATGCATTAAATACAACCAATAAAGACCTAGTGCACGTCGGTTCATGTTTCTTAAGACGTTCAAGCATGTTACCAATTAGAGATCTGCCATTTTTCTTAAGCCTAACATATAAATCATTCATCCAAGACAAGAATAAACAAGTAATCAACATATAATCAACATCTAGGTTTCATTAGATCTAAGCAAACACAAGACAGATCTAGCCTAGCATGATGGAATTAAGATAAGAACAAGATATAGACAACCAACACATAGACATAATGATTGAATTAAAGGAACACTTATCTTGATTAAACATGCAAGGTATCAAGGGGTTGGAACCCTTGAAAAACCTGTAAAGTTACACCAAAATCGTACTTAGGGTTTCTCCCCAAAACTTCTCTTTTTAAATATGAAAAATTAGAAAACTATATATAGAAAAATGGGTCTGACGGCGTCAAGACCAATTAGGTGACGCCGTCACCTCGCCGCCAAAACTCTCCTCGGACTGCCTTGATCTACATTTGACGCCGTCAAGTACTAATCATTTCCAGGCCGTCATGACTTTTTACTCTTGACGCCCTACCTTCATGACGCCGTCAAATCTCTACTGGACCGTCATGGAATTTTGCTCTTGACGCCGTCAAGGAGTTGCTCTTGACGCCGTCACCTATTGTTCCCAGCATGGAAAATTAAGACTTTGGCGTTTTATTCACTTTTATGCTCCAAAAACGTCCGAATTGCTTCCTTTTCCAGATTTCACTCCCAAAGTACCTAAAATCACAAAAGGAACAATTTAGGGCAATATTTGATCAAATAAATTCGAATTCAGGCTTAAATGACCCCCTAAAAACGGATCATTTTTCGCCTCATCACAAACTCAATGTTAACACTTGGAATTCAAGCTTTCATGTAGAGATGAAAAGGTTGTTTGAACTCGAAATTGCTCCTCCACTGAGTAACATTAATGCGAGGGTAATTCATTTTGAGCAAGAATTTTTAAAAGAAACAGTTGACTTTCTCAAGGACTACAAATACCTAGTGAAGAAAGCTAATGAATCTCTTGAAAATATCAATGTTTTGAAAAACTTAAATAATTCTCTCTTCGAAGCAGTTATGACTACCGATATTATGTCCATTATTTTTAAAAATAATCTGTTGAAGATCATGAAATGAAAGACTCCAATTTGAGAACACAGTAATTGTTTCAAAATATGAAAATGCTCTTATAAAACTTGAAAAATGAAAACATGTCATACTTTAAACAATGTGATTGTTAAAAGGAAGAATGTAAGTATGATAAATTATCGTATGAGCGTGCTCATAAGGACATAAAAGAGTAATTGATTTTTTGAGAGCTCAACTGGAAAGTCAAAAAGGGAAGGGTATGGATACTAAGTTTGTAAAACCATTGACTACGGAGAAACCAAATGCTTCAAAACAAGTTGAAAAACCAAAAATGTATATTTATCAGTTTCCCCTAAAATTTAATGAGAACACTGATTTAACAAAATCAGTCACTCTACAACCTTTGCCCAAGCAAAAAGAAAAATAAAAAGAAGTTGTAAAAGCGGTTGTCGAGAAACCAAATGTTATAGCACCTGGCCTTTATAGGATTATTAACAACACTACATCTGCCTCCACATCTAAACCATATGGGTCAAACAACATGGGCTTAAACAATAATCCTGAAGATTATAGGAAAACTTATATCACGTCTAATGACAACAATGTGAATCCTAATGTGTATGTCTGTTAGGAATACGTTTATTCATATGAAGACTCGGTCACCCCGAGTATAGTTTAGCATGTTATAGCTTGTAGTAGTTATCATATTAGTTTGTACGTAGTTTAGTGTTAGTATTTGTGGAGTCGGGTCGGGTCTTTACCCACTGTCAGCCCGCTCCACAGCCCGTTTTAGGGGACGTTTATTGTAACTATAAATACCCCTTCCCTAGCTTGGAAGGGGTTGGACCTTTCACTTCAATCTAACATTTCACTAGTTCTCTCAAAGGCTCCCAACATCTCTTTCTCTCTCTAACTTCTCACTAGATTTCCTTACTTTTAATCTTCCTAAACAAAATACCATACATGTTCTCACATTAGAGTATACTACAATTGGTATCAAGAGCCATGGTTCTATCCTAGGATTCGTGGTATGCTCGGATTTATAACTTGATTTGTGGTTTTAGGTTGGTTCGAGTTTATGTAGTGGTTTTCACACTTGTTTGATCTCATTAGGCGTTATTATTGGTATTTTTCTTGTACTTTCTTGCTTAGAAGTGTTGTAGACATCTTGTATTGCTGTTGGTTTAGTCATTTCATCATTCTTGTGGACTTTGGTGAATTTTCGTGGCTTATTTCTTACTAGCGAGTTGGCAAGTCTTATCAGAGAGTTGGCAGAATTTTGTAGCAAGTTGGGGTAGCGATTTGGCGTTTTGCTATTTCGGGATATAATGCCAAATCGCTAGACAGTGATGTTTTGTCCTACTATTCCAGCGAGTTGTGCCTTCTGATTTTAGCGAGTTGATAAGCTAGCGAGTTGGTGTGGTCAGAGAGTTGATCATTATAGTAAGTTGTTCAGCTTTAGCGAGTTGATCTATTTTGGCGAGTTGATTCATTTCAGAGTGTTGATCAGGTTCAGCGAGTTGGTTAGTTTTCAGCGAGCTAGTTCATCAGAGTGTTGATCTTCGTTAGCGAGTTGCCAGTCCAACGAGTTGGTGTGGTCAGAGAGTTGATCAGTATAGTGAGTTGTTCTGCTTTAGCGAGTTGACCTGTTTTTGGCAAGTTGATTTATTTCAGAGAGTTGATCTAGTTCAGCGAGTTGGTCAATTTTCAGCGAGTTAGCATTCCAACGAGTCGTATTGTGGCGAGTTGTGGTGTGGTGTTAGTGACTTGGTTCAGTGACATTAGTGAAACTTGTGTGCTGTTGCGACTTAAGTTGTTACGACTTATTCAACTGAAACTTGACATTCTGATGCTACGCTTACGACTTGACTTGTTATTTGTTGAGCGGTTGTAACTTGACTTGTTGTGACCAAACATGAATTACATTCTTGTTTAAAAACGTGTACTAAGATTTATTTATTTATTTACCACATCATGGCAAGCACTTCCTCCGATGACATCCAAGCTGCGGAGTCAGATACCCGTCCTCCAATGCTGGACAGAACCGACTATGAATCATGGGCCCAAAGGATTCGTCTCTATTGTTTGGGAAAGGAAAATGGGGTTAACATTTTGAAATCCATTGATGAAGGACCTTTTCAAATGGGCATCACTAGAGACACAGTTGCAACTAATGAAGATCAAGTAGCTGTAGTTGGTCCTGACAGACCTCGCACCTACAATGATTTATCTGATGAAGAAAAGAAACGCTATGATGCTGACATCAGAGCATCAAATATTGTCATTCAAGGGCTTCCTAAAGATGTCTACAAACTCATCAACTACAACACAGATGCCAAAGCAGTTTGGGACAATGTAAAAATGCTTATTGTCGGGTCTGAGTTAACCAAAGAAGATCGCGAGTCTCAGCTATATGACGAATTTGAGCACTTCAAGATGAATCCAGGTGAAAGCATCACTGACTATTACGTTAGGTTTCACAAACTGGTCAATGATATGAGGATCATCAAAATGACAATGCCCAACATTCAGCTTAACTCCAAATTCGTGAACAACATGGCACCTGAATGGGATAGGTTTGTTACGGCTGTTAAACTCAACAAAGGTCTCAGGCATACCAATCTTGAGCAACTATATGCATATCTCCAACAACATGAGAAACACACTGCTTATGATCGATTAATGCGGGAAAAACTCAATCCTTCAGTAACAAATGAATCTCTCGCATTTGCCTCTAATGTTCATGATGTAATGGATTGCGCCCTCGCAATAGGTTTTACCTCTCAAGGGATCTCGAGAAGCTTACAACCCCCACCAGGCAGTGTACCTGATCGTTGTAGTATAGTATAGTGACAAGTACCGGGATTGATCGTTCAACTCAAGAAATAGTGTCGCTAGGATTAGAAAGCCTATTAAACTAGGTCTAGAAGTGAGGGATGATTCTTTTTGTATTTTTATATTTTATAGAAAGCAAGTAAAATCACGTGTTTTAAAGGAGTGGGCGGAATTAGTTGCTAGCCAACTAACCCAATTAATCTAAAGATGCAATCAAAATAGAATAAAAGAAATGAAAACAAAACTATTATACTAATGTGGTGGAAACAATAATGAGGAAAGTTGTGTTTACTTAGATTTTATTACTCCCTAGATATCTTTTACAGGTTGATTAGCTTGTTACAATTGCATGGATGACGGGTCATATTCCTTGATACTAGTCGTAGGGCCATGTACAATATTCCCTAACTCTATAAGATCCTACTTCACTCCTATGTCGATCCGTTAGAAGCTCCTAACATGGGATCATTAGAATTCTCTTACGCATTAAATACAACGAAAAATCATAGTACACCTCCGATCATGTTTCTTAAGACGTTCAAGCAAGTTACCAATGGAAGTTTGCCAATTTTATTAAGCCTAACATTGAATACAATCATCCGTAACAATTATAAACAAACAATCAACCCATAATTAACATCTAGGTTTCACTACATCTAAGCAAACACAATAAAGATCTAGCCTAGCATGTTAAAGAGAAGACTAGCGTAAGATATAATCACACAACACATAGACATATTGAATGATTTGAATGAATACTTATCTTCAATTGAACATGGAAGAATCAAGGGGTTGAAACCCTTGAAAAGCTGTTAAAACTCGGCCTAGGGTTTATTCCCTCAAAGTTGCACACTAATGAATGAAAATTGGAAAACTATATATAGATATTACAACTTGACGGCGTCACGTTATAGCTTGTGATGCCGTCAACTCGCCTCCATGATAAAAATCGTATTGCCTAGATCCAATTGTGACGCCGTCATGTAGGAAATCACTCTGGGTCGTCATGCGTATTTGGACCCTGACGACCTTGGTGACGCCGTCAGGCCAATATGCTTGAAAACTTTCGGGGCCGTCACGTTATAAGTTCCACATCCACCTCTTTTGTAACTCTTGACGCCATCACTTGTAGAACCTTGACGTCGCCAGGTACTGTTCCAGCAAGGAAATTTGAGACTTTGCCGTTTTCTTCACTTTTATGCTCCAAAAACGTCCAAAATACTTCCTTTTCCATATTTCTCTCCAAAAGTACCTAAAATGACAAAAGGAACGATTTAGGGCAATATTTGATCAAATAATCTCGAATTCGGGCTTAAATGACCCCTTAAAAGCGGTACACTTTTCACCTCATCAAATACCCTTACACTTGAGATTTGCTTGTCCTCAAGCAAATGCGCTTTTATTCTAATCAAAATACAAGTTAGGGGTCATTTAACACTAATATAAAAGTAATTAAAACAAATAATCGTTCCGCTAAAAACCAAAAGCAAGCACGGAGGTCATACACTAGCACCTCATAAATAGTGTTTAGATACTCACATCTCTCGGGTGTAATAAAGTATATATCACAATATGGAAATGGAAAACATCTCTCACTACCTGTCATAATAAATAGATTACCATAGGCTTGGGAAAGGATCAAACCTCCACCACTTGGCGTAAGCACCTAGGATAAACTATCAAAGAGGTCTTTTAAAGGGTTATAACGTTAGGTGTAGGGATATGGAAAACACGGTTTTGTTGGATAAAGGCAATATTTACTTGTGGCGAGTTAATCATCTTGGATAATTACATGTACAATATGGCGTTGTTAAGCCAAGACTCGACTAGACTTAAGCTAATAAATCTAAAATAAAACAAACATAGAATGAAACGGGATGGTAGTCCGTATGTTTTTTTTCTCTTTTTCTTTTTCTATTTTTTTTATTTTTCTTAATTTTTTGGTTTTTTTTTTGCATACACTTTTACCCTACCATCCAAAATAATACATCATAGGGAATGTACATTCCCCTTACCCTTGCATTTTTATGTATTTTAGAATAAACTATTCTAATTACTCGAATCAAGATAATCTAAACACTTGGAGTACTTTTTAAGATTAACGCACATATGGGGGTAATATATGATGTTCTTCCCCATTACTCCATAACATAAGTACTTTACCCATGAGTCCCAATCGTCCCAAAACAATATGTACAAGATATGACTCGACTTAGCAACCATGTAATCAATTAGATAATTAACTAAGGGTTTAAACATGTAACAATAATGCACTAAAGATGAGTGCATACACGGAAGGCTAAGGCGATTTGGGTGTACATTTGGGTGGGTTGTAACAAATTCTTCCTTTAAGTAAGATGCTTAAAGTTAGAAACGAAAAGATAGGCTCGGAGGGGTGTACTAGGGGTTTCGTGTACTAAAAATGAGTACAACGCTAAGGTGTGGGAAAATTAATTGACTTTACTAGTCATGTAATATGACTTAAATTGTCAATTAATTATGATACGGGTTTTACACAAGGGTGATCCTAATGCCTCTTATCATGTAGTAAATCCTACTACACGAATGTAGTCTCACTAGCGGTCTCGGGATGCATCACTAACGCAAGTTCTAGAATCTAAATGCTACCGGTACACTCATAAGCACTAATAATGAATGCTTTTCCTATCAAATCTAAAGGCGAACCTCACATATTTGGGTGAAAAATTTTTCTGAATGGTACGGTTTTGTGCTAGTCATACAACTCCTATCCATGAGACGCTTGTTAAGGCTAAAGTTTCACTCCTAAATGTTGTAAAAAATTTTAAATTTGGCGCTAAAATTGCCCTCGCAATAGGTTTTACCTCTCAAGGGATCTCGAGAAGCTTACAACCCCCACCAGGTAGTGTACCTGATCGTTGTAGTATAGTATAGTGACAAGTACCGGGGGATTGATCGTTCAACTCAGGAATAGTGTCGCTAGGATTAGAAAGCCTATTAAACTAGGTCTAGAGGTGAGGGATGATTCTTTTTGTATTTTTATATTTTATAGAAAGCAAGTAAAATCTCGGGTTTTGAAGGAGTGGGCGGAATTAGTTGCTAGCCAACTAACCCAATTAATCTAAAGATGCAATCAAAATAGAATAAAAGAAATGAAAACAAAACTATTATACTAATGTGGTGGAAACAATAATGAGGAAAGTTGTGTTTACTTAGATTTCATTACTCCCTAGATATCTTTTACAGGTTGATTATCTTGTTACAATTGCATGGATGACGGGTCATATTCCTTGATACTAGTCGTAGGGCCGTGTACAATATTCCCTAACTCTATAAGATCCTACTTCACTCCTATGTCGAGCCCTTAGAAGCTCCTAACATGGGATCATTAGAATTCTCTTACGCATTAAACACAACCAAAAATCGTAGTACACCTCTGATCATGTTTCTTAAGACATTCAAGCAAGTTACCAATGGAAGTCTGCCAGTTTTCTTAAGCCTAACATCGAATACAATCATCCGTAACAATTATAAACAAACAATCAACCCATAATTAACATCTAGGTTTCACTACATCTAAGCAAACACAATAAAGATCTAGCCTAGCATGTTAAAGAGAATACAAGCGTAAGAGATAATCACACAACACATAGACATATTGAACGATTTGAATGAATACTTATCTTCAATTGAACATAGAAGAATCAAGGGGTTGAAACCCTTGAAAAGCTGTTAAAATTCGGCCTAGGGTTTATTCCTTCAAAGTTGCACACTAATGAATGAAAATTGGAAAACTATATATAGATATTACAACTTGACGGCGTCACGTTATAGCCTGTGACGCTGTCAACTCGTCGCCATGATAAAAATTGTATTGCCTAGATCCAATTGTGACGCCGTTATGTAGGAAATCACTACGTGCCGTCACGTGTATTTGGACCCTGACGGCCTTACTTGTCCAACAGTTCAGGGCTGCACTTCCACCAACTAATAACCAACTCCGGACTTCATCTAACCCACAAAATCAGGCAGTTATAGAAGATGGACGGGTGGTGGTGCAGAATGTGCAAGGAAGACAAAACTTGAATCAAAGAAATGCTGGTAGGGGAAATGGGCCTTATAGAGTTAGGAATGCGCTTCAAGTACAAGCTAGGTAACCTAAATGCTACAACTGTGGAGGATTGGGTCACATAGCTAGGAATCGCACTCAACCAAAGTGTCCTCAAAATTATGAGTACTTCAAAGACAAGATGTTGCTAATGCAGGCACAAGAGAATGGGACTGCTTTGGATGAAGAAGCTCTGCTCTCTCTGGCTGGTGATGACGGGAATACTTTTGATGCTGATGTGGTTGATCAACCTGTTCAAGACATGGCACTGAATGACCCGAACATCTTTCAAGTTGAAGTCTGTGATGCATTTGACTCAGATGTTGATGACAAACCCACAGCTCAAATCATCTACATGGCAAATCTGTCTGCTGTTGTTTCCTCATCACGTCAATCTGGCTCTCACATCACATCTGCTATCTCTGAGGTACCAAATTCGCATGATCTGTATAACCCTGCCAATCCACAAGGGGTTTATGACTCGGTACAACTCACGGAGGTTGATAGCACAGATGCCATTGATATGGGAAATAGCAATATTATTCCACATGAAAGGTATTTGAGTGACAATGGCCTGTCAGTTGTACCAAGTGATACACCGTCTGTTGGTTTAAGTGACCGTGAGTTTCATGAGCACACTGTGTATAACTCTGATGACTCCTTGACCACTAGATTTAACATCCTTAAGGATCAGGTGACTATATACGAACAATGTGCTAAATTTGAGCTTACCGAACATGAGAAGAAGATTGAATGGCAAATGCGTGCTTACATAACAGAAAATAATTTCAAACAAGAAACATTGAAAAAGGAGTTACTATCTTTGCAAAAACAATTGGATCAATCTGTCAAACAAAAACAAGAAATTCAGAAGGGGTTAACCTCACTCAAACACGATTACAAAGATAAAGAAACAAAACTTCTAAATGATTTCTCAAATTTCATTATGTTGAAAAATAAACTGGAAGAAAAGTTTTACACGCAAGGCCAAACCATCCAATCTACTCAAATGATGCAAAATCATAGGAAATTACGTGATGAATTTAGTGAACAGGATGTCTCTAAACCAAAAGCCAATTTCCTTAGAAACGGTATAGGTGCTCAACCTGCGTTATATGATGCAAAACATTATGCTTGAGCCCAATCATGCTCCTCTTGATGTGAGATCCGATAGTGAGACTAATGAGATTGAAGATTAAACCAGTGAAAAACTTGTTGAGCAATTAAAGGACCCCCTGTGCATTGCTAATAATATTGTGTTTCACTATGATTATACTGATGATAATCATTTAGCCATCTTTGTTCCTCAAAAGAAAATTTTTCCAGATAAAGTTTTTTGGAATATTGACTTAGAGAAAATGAAAGCTGAAAGACTTGAGGGTAACACTCGTACTGTTTTTAAGATTGCTGACCCAACTCTTTATCCTCTACACACACCCCAACACCTTGTACCGTTAACTCTTCCCACACAGTGTAATACTCTAATTGGATTATATGTTCTATGTCAACTGTTTAATGATTTTGAGAAAACATGTAAGAAGAGAATTACACCAACGGGGATTACTGAAGGGGAAAGGGGTTTTGAACTAACAAAACAGTGTTACTTGATAGAGGTAATGCCATTTTTCAAACTTCTCAAAGAACATTTTGAGGGTCTTCAAAAAATAATTAACAATGATGTGACTGAAATGAAAAAAGTCTTCAATGATGTGGAAAATGAGGGAAAACAATTGACAATTGATCTTAAATATAGTGAAATTGACAAGAAAAACATTCTCATTATGAATGAAAACTTTATTGCTAATTGTATTGCACAAGATGTATTCTACACTGTCACCGACTCTGCACTATCTGCTAGTTAATTTCATGATATGTTGGTTACTTTGAATGTCTTCAAGAATCGTGTGATTGAGCTTGAGGGGGAGAATTTCAAATTACATCAAAGAGGACCAGAGTATACTTAGGAATGAGAGGAACAATAAGTTAGTTCATATCAACTATCTTAGACATCTTAAGGATTGCCTTGTCATACTTAGAGAAACCATTGAAGATAATCGGATAACTAAACCACTGGATAATGTTGTTGTTGGTGCATGCTTCCTCACTAATAGAGCTCAGGAATTATTAGAATACGCTATAGGTTCATGCCCCAAGAATGATAACAAGTCAGATAGGTCATCTGCATCGCACTCTAATATTAGCAACAAACATGTTACTTTTGATAACCCCCAAACAATGTCACAATCCAACATCATGATCACCGGTAAACAATTAACAACTAAGCATACTAATGTTCCCATCATTGCTTATACAGGAGTAAACGGTGTATATAAAGCTAGCAAGCCACAGCCTAGGTGCAATACAAAGAATGATAGGGCTTTCCCGGCTAAGAGTGCACTTAAGAAGGAAGTAGAAGAATCCTCTAGGAACAATAAAGTTATGTTGAATGAAAGGAATCGAGTTGACTCAAAAATTTGTGATAACAATGATGTAATTAATTCAAATTCTGGTGCTATTTGTAAGACTTGTAACGAATGTTTATTTTTTGGTAATCATGATGCTTTTGTTGTGTCTTTCTTAAAATCCTCTATGCAATCTTCGGTTAAGGATGTTTTGAGTGCTAGACGAGTTAGGCAGGTCTGGAATAAACAGTAAAGGTTTTCATTAATGTTGGTTATCAATGGAGGCCTACTAGAAGGAAATTCGCCCTAGGAGAAAAGTGCCCCTTGACTAGGATCACTTACTCCAAAGTAATGCCAATTAAGAAATGGAGACCTACTGGTAGAAGGTTCTCGGTAGATGCACTTAGTACCACTCCTAGGTCTAGTGCACCAACTAGTAAAAATACCAACAGTATCTCCGTGACTTATGCTAATCCAATGTTTATATGTGCTAACCAAATGGACCCCAATTGCTTGTGGGGCTCCAGCTTTTTCAGTTATCCACCATTGTCTGATTTCAAATGCAGGTCGTACAAATCGTCCTTTGGTATTTGGACTCAGGCTGCTCAAAACATATGACTGGGGATCATTCGCGGCTCAAGAATTTCGTGGAAAAGTTCATTGGTACGGTCAGATTCGGGAACGACCACTTTGGTGCAATAATGGGTTATGGTGACTACGTCTTTGGAGACAGTGTGATATCCAGGGTGTACTACGTGGAGGGACTTGGACATAATCTATTTTCTGTTGGTCAATTTTGTGATTCAGATCTTGAAGTTGCCTTCAGAAAACACACATGTTTTGTTAGACAATTAGATGGCATAGACCTTCTCTAAGGCAGTCGGGGTACCAATCTTTATACCATCTCAATTGAAGACATGATGCGGTCCTCTCCCATTTGCCTGCTCTCAAAGGCATCCAAGAACAAATCATGGTTGTGGCATCGTCATTTAAACCACTTGAACTTCAGTACCATCAATGAACTCATCCGTAAGGACCTTGTTCGAGGTTTTCCCAGACTAAAGTATGAAGAGGATCATCTATGCTCCGCTGTCAAATGGGCAAGAGCAAAAAGCACACCCACAAACCCAAAACTGTCAATTCCATTATGGAAGTTCTACACACTCTTCACATGGATCTTTGTGGACCAATGAGGATTCAAAGTATCAATGGAAAGAAATATGTGCTAGTTATTGTTGATGACTTCTCTCGCTTCACATGGGTAAAGTTTTTGTGATCAAAGGATGAAACTCCGGAGATCATCATAAGACTCATCAAGCAATTGCAAGTTCGACTCAACAAAACTGTTATGTTCATTCGCACTGACAATGGAACGGAGTTTGTGAACAAACAACTTACTCAATTTTATGAAAGTGTCGGCATTAGTCACCAAAAGAGCATTCCATGTACTCCTCAACAAAATGGAGTTGTTGAAAGGCGTAACCGCACCTTGGTTGAAGCTGCTGGGACTATGCTCATCTTTTCTAAAGCCCCCATGTTCCTTTGGGCAGAGGCTATTGCAACCGCTTGCTACACACAGAATCGATCCTTGATACATCCTCTCCATTGCAAGACACCGTATGAACTGGTTCATGGCAGAAAACCAGACCTTTCATTTCTATGAGTATTTGACGCATTGTGTTATCCAACGAATGACAGTGAAGATCTTGTGAAATTCAAGGCCAAAGCAGACATTGGTTTCTTCGTTGGTTATGCTCCAGAACGAAAGGGGTACCGAATCTACAACAAACGTACCAGAGACATAATGGAAACAATTTACGTGACATTCGATGAGCTAACTGAGCAACAGGCTCCTGGACAAGCAAGTCCTGGATCTGTACCAAATCTTTCGTCTCCTGGACCCATAAGCTCTGGGCTTGTACAGAATCCCACACCTGCTTCTCCTTTTGTGCCTCCTACAAGTGAAGATTGGAAGAAACTGTTTGACCCAATGTTTGATGAATACTTTGAACCTCAAAATATGGCTGCTTCTGAAGCTCCAGTTGTTCCACAACCAGCCAGTGCAGCAAATGTTCCACTCCATAATGTTGGACCATCCACTTCGCTGTCATTAGATCCAGAAGCCCCCACTATCAGTCACTCAGTTTCTACATCTAATGTTCACTCTTCATTTGTTCGAAGAGAAGCAGCTGTGGATAATTCTTTTGAAGTAAATCCTTTCGCTCCACTTGTTGACGAGCCATTTGTAAATATCTTTGCTCCAGAATCTTCTAATGATGCAACATCCTCGGAAGAATCAAACACAGCAACCTCAATTCACTATCCTCAACCACATGAGTATCTCAGAAAATGGACAAATGATCACCCAATTGACAACATCATTGGAAACCCTTCTCGTCTGGTATCAACCCGTAAATAGCTTGCAACTGACGCCTTGTGGTGCTTCTTCAACTCTATCCTCTCTAAAGCTGAGCCCAAGGATTTCAAAGATGCAATGTCTAAACACTCATGGTTCACCGCTATGGTAGAAGAGATTCATGAGTTCGATCGACTTGAAGTGTGGGAATTAGTACCACCTCCCGAATGTGCTATGATCATTGCTTTCAAGTGGATATTTAAAGTAAAGCTTGATGAGCATGGAGATGTATTGAAGAACAAGGCAAGGCTTGTAGCAAAAGAATACTGTCAAGAAGAAGGAATAGACTTTGAAGAGTCCTTCGCACCTGTTGCTAGAATTGAAGCCATAAGAATATTTCTCGCTAATGCTGCCAGTCAGAATATGGTGGTATATCAAATGGACATTAAGACTGCATTTTTGAATGGCGATCTAAAAGAGGTGGTGTATGTTAGTCAAGCTGAAGGATTCGTGGATCCGGAACGTCCGAATCATGTCTATCGTTTGAAGAAGGCTCTTTATGGGCTTTAGCAAGCTCGTAGGGCATAGTATGACACTTTTTCCAAGTTCCTTCTTGCTAACAAGTTTACCAAGGGTGTCGTTGATCCTACACTCTTTACTAGAAAAACGGGCAAAAACTACCTTCATGTTCAAATCTATGTTGATGATATTATTTTTGCCTCCTCTGATCATAAGGAGTGTGATCGTTTTTCACAAAAGATGAGCTCTGAGTTCCAGATATCCATGATGGGTCAAATGTCATTCTTTTTGGGCTTGCAAATATCTCAAAATCCCAATGGCATATTCATCAATCAATCCAAGTATGCTAATGAAATCTTTTAGAAATTTGGATTCGAATCCTGTGACTCAGTTGATACTCCCATGATCGAAAGATCAAAACTTGATGAAGACAATGTTGGGATCCCTGTCGACCAAACCAAGTATCGGAGCATGATTTGTACCTTAATGTATCTCACTGCTAGTAGACCGGATCTTCTTTTTGCCGTTTGCATGTGTGCTCGGTATCAATCCAAACCAACCAAGAAGCACTTAGAAGCAGTCAAGAGGGTCTTTTGGTATCTTAAAGGAACAATCCACATGGGTCTCTGGTATCCTAGGGACACCGCTATGGCGCTCATGGCCTATTCCGACGCTGACCATGCAGGATGTCAAGACACACGTCAAAGCACATCAGGTGGTGCACAATTTCTGGGTGATAAGCTGGTTAGCTGGTCTTCAAAGAAACAAATGAGTACATCGATCTCCTCCACAGAGGCTGAATACATTGCTATGTCCTCATGCCGTGCTCAGATCCTATGGATTAGATCTCAACTTTTAGACTATGGCCTTGTGTACAACAAGATTCCCATGTACTATGACAACAAAAGTGCAATAGCTCTCTATTGCAACAATGTTCAGCACTCCAGATCAAAGCACATTGATATTAGACATCACTTCATCAGGGAACAAGTTGAGAAGGGGATTGTGGAACTTTACTTTGTAAGGACTGAGTTCCAGCTTGCTGACATCTTCACCAAAGCACTTCCTAGGGAAAGATTTCAATTCATTCTTCCTCATCTCGGTATGATAAGTCTCACACCTGAAGCCCTCAAAAGTCTTCAGGAAGAACAGGAGGAGTAAAGGAGTTACTTCACATATCCCTTGTACATAATTTAAAACAAAAAGAAAATAGAAAACTATAAAACCTACAAAAACCATAAAAATCTGAAAAATCATGAAATTCAAAAATACTCCTCTCACGACATGTCTCTTGTGTAATCAATATTATGTATGATTCTAGAAATGCCATTCAATAATGGCACGGAATCTTACATATGCTTGAGTAAGATTTTTTACTTTACTTCAATTGATGTTTTCTCTCAAACATGTCGTTTCCTAAAAATTCTTTCAAAATGGTTTGCTATTACTTTAGATAGCAACCCGGACCTATTATTGGGGAAAGATCGTTGCCAAAAAGACGGCTGTTCCTAACAAAGGCATGAATTACTTCATATTCGTGCATTTCCGATTTGATGTACATTTCAGTGCATCATTTCTTGTAAAAGAAGAGAAGTCTTCTGTAACACCCTCATTTTTCACTGATCGCAGCTGATAAAGTGTTTGGGGCATTACTCATGGAAACAAAGACAAGATAATAGAAAACGACTCGAAAAGAGACATTTTTGAAAAAGGTTGTTATCATTCATTTATTCATCAGAGTTTTTACAGCAAAAGATATACTTTTACCAAAAGAGAGGTCCCTAAGATACGTTTTATGACACAAAATTGATGAATGATAACTATTCTGGACGTCCTCATGTCCAGTGGTTCTCCGTGCCAGGGTTCCTATAGTGCCTAATTACCTAAGATAACATGCTTAAAAGTCAACACGTATGCTGAGTGAGAGTCATAGGTTTAAAAAGTAAAGAGTAAATACAAGTTCCACAGAGTTCAGCTTAAACTCTATGTGTGGAAAAGGGTTAGTTTTAGAAATAAGGAATATTGCACTAAGCTCATGAACCACACATTAACGATCCGGGTCATGGGGTCTGCAGACCAAACCATGAGGGGATGAGAAGGATGACTTGCCAAAGTTAAACCTTTAGTGGGTTCAAATATAGTACTTGTTGGTACCACCTAGTGGGGTGTTAATACCAACGGGAGTTGTCTAACTCCAATAGATCTATCAACTATATTCACGTTCGTTTGGATAAAACCTTCCAAACGATTAGATTCATGAATTTGGGGTTATATAATGATGGCTGTTAGTTTACTCGTGCAATAACCAGAGCAAAGACTTGTATTTGGTTTTAAAGCATGTATCCCCCTCACAGGGTTTGTAAAACATTTAAAAAGCATTTAAAAGGGTGTGAGGCTATGAAAACTCACTTGAGTCTCTAGTTAGTTTAAGTAGGGGTTTAGAAAAATTACTCACGTATCCTGGGGTAGTGTGGGTGTGCATATGTCAAGTCTTAGTCTAGGTTTTCTTAACTAATTTCTATTTAGGTTTTCATATATAACATAACACTGTTCGGGCCATTGTAATTCAGAAGTATATGAATCCTCACATGAAGCTCCCTACTATTATATTATGTGATCAGCATAATACCGTTCGGGCCATCATAATTCAGAAGTTAATACTCCTCACACAAACTTCCCTATTAATGAGTTATGTTGTTGTTAGGGTTTAGTTATAACATAACACCGTTTAGGCCATCATATCTCAGAACTATATGCAGTAATCGTTCGAGGAGTCAGGGCACTTTAATTCGTAAACCCAACAAACTTGTCAAAACGAAATATCCACATAGCACTCCTCGCATGAAGCTCCCTAGTATTGTGTTATGCTTCTAACTTAAATAGGTTTTTATATTTTATGAAAATAGTCCATTTTTACCCTTTATTTATATATATTTACGTTTTCTACCCTAAACTTATAAACTTATAACAAATAGGCATATAACTTTCTAACTATTGCATATTTAGTCCCTAAACTATCATATTTAAAAGAAATAACACATAAAGTTCCTAAATATATTGCAAACTTAGTCCTTACACTAATATCTTCTAGGAAATGTCAAAAATAGTCTCTAGACTTTATAGTTTCAGGAATTTACAATATATATCCCTATGCATGTAATAATTTGCAAAACTAGTCCTAAATGCATATAATTCTATTTCTAGCATGGCAATCTAGTTTCTAAGCTTAAATCTAACTCATGTAAGTTCAAATAAGTCACATAATGCAAGTTATATCAAGTAGGAAAGCAATGTAACACATAAACATGCAATTCGACCTAAAACTAGGGTAACGAGAGAAAACATGCATGCATGGCAATCTAGAGACTATCTAAGGCATCTAAAGACTATCTAAGTTCTATTATAAGAATACTAGACGTAAAGTAAAGGTTACCTAGGTTAGGGGAGGGCTTATGAAGGTTTTCTAGGGTTTTTAGGGCTCGTACGACTTCAAACCAAAACACCACACGACCAAGACCTTGCTACTCGTTTCCAATTGCTTCTAAGGACTTAGTAACACAGAAATGTGAGGTAGAGAGGGAGAGGAGAGGTGTGAGGAATAATGAGAGGAGGAGGGGGTATTTATAGGGTGCGTAGAGGCGGTTTGAGGGGAAACAGCTGCCTAGGTGTCACGAAGGGGGAGGGATGAGTAAGCAAAGCTATGGGGGCTTGTGGCAGGTCTAGGAGGTGACAAAGATGATTTATGGTAGCTAGGGGGCTGAGGTCTAGGCCGGTTGTGGTGGTGGTAAGCCGTGAGAGGCGGTTCAAGGCAAGGAGGTGACAAGGAGGTGCATCACCTACTTTCTTGGGTGCTTAGAGGTGCTAGGGTGCTAGCTTAGGTATATTAAGGTGCTAGGGTGGTAGCTTGTTCATATTAAGGTGTTTAAGTAGTTTAGCTTGTTCATATTAGGGTGCTAGGGTGGTAGCTTGTTCATATTAAGGTGTTTAAGTAGTATAGTTTAGGTGTTTAGGTCAAGTTTTAATCTAGTTTTGTTTTATAGGTGTGTAGGGTTCTGTCTATGTTTTAGTATCTTAATTAAGGTCCTAATGATGTTTAGTAACTATTAGTAGCTTATACTAAGTGATGGTAACTTATGGTAAAGTTTTAACCTAATTTTGACCTAGTTTCGGGAAGTTATGACCTAATTACAGTTTTGTGCTTATATGACTTGTACCTAAGTTTCTAGGGGTTGTACTAAATCCTAAAGGTTCTAATATATCCTAAAACATCTATTCTAACTTATATCTAAGTCCTAAGCACATTGCATGTAAGTTCAGATAGGCATTTAGGGTTTTAAAGCTAATGGTAAACACGTAGGTGCATTTAGGGTTTTCTAGCAAGTATAGGGTAGTATAGTACTAGTTTTCTTAGTAAAAATATGTTTAGTACTTCGACTTGACATACTGGGGTGTTTACATCAAGTAAACATGGAAGTGGTTGGCATAGGTGGATACGTGAGCATGTCTGAGGGTTAGTTAGGTTATAATAATATATTAAAGCAAAAATTTAACTCGAGAAAATCCTATAGGCATTTATAATCCTAGTGTGCTCTAATAAGGGCCTAAGTTAAGTTAGTAAGGCATTTCTATTCCTAGGGTGCTAGTGAGGGCCTAATCTAAGTTAGTAAGGTATTCTAACCTAAGGGGAAGTTAGTGGTTTGTGACAGTCTCCCATCCTGAAAGAAAATCTCGTCCTGAGATTTAACTATGGTTAGTATGTGATGGTGTGAATAGATGGGGATATTTAGCACAGATTTGATCCTCTCATTCCCAAGTATACTCTAGATGATTTGTTCTAAACTTGGTGGTACCATGATTTTTGAAGATCAAACAAACTTGAAATTTTGTTTAAAATTTGCCACTCAATCGATGCTAAAGGATTAATCTTTTTGTGTAAAATGATAAATTAAAAATGCGTCATCGATTGAGGGGGAGAATGATTTCAAAAATCATATATCATCAAAACAATATCTTTGTGCATATATACAGTGTATTTAGTGTGATTGTTATGTGTTAGTATATGAATTTTTCATGAGTTTCTCGTCAAACTCTAAATCATTTATAAACTCATCATTTCTAACACATAACATGATCCCTCAAGGATTGAGGGGGAGCTAATGTATCGTCTCAAAATCCGCCATTCTTAAATCTGACACATTTTTCTCCTAAAATCTTTGAATTTATTTAAATCACTTGGGATCACAAATCTCAAATGGTTTGAAATTTTTGATCGGGAGAGAAAATGTGATTTAAATATGAAATCTGATTAAAATGTGATGTTTTGGTCTTAAATGTAAGCTCTCCCATGTGTGCTAAACTCTTTTGTATATCAATGCACATATTGAGGGGGAGCAAATGGTTTGTGGAAAAAGGATCCTAGCATCTCATATGAGCGAGACTCAGACTTAACCAATGAATTGACGAAACAAAAACTGTCATCAATTGAAAGGACTTGTCCTGGCCGGGTAATAATTTCAAGCTGGTTTAACCAGTGATGTAAACGTGTCTCGAAGAGGACTTGTCTAAGTAGAGTGTACCGTTTCGAGAAACTCTTAGTAGTCTTGACCAGGCCGGGTATTAATTTCAAGCTAGTCTAACTAGTGATGTAAACGTGTCTCAAATCGGTCATGATTTCTAAGAGTGGATCAATTCAAAAGTGCATCTCTTCCCGACATGTGCAAATTTTCAAATCAAAACATATGAGCACATGTTAAGGGGGAGCATTTGAAAATCACAAAACTCTCAATGTGTTAACAGAATGTGTTTCTCAATCATAAACACATTGAGAGAATTTTCAATAGTTTGGTAAATGGCAACATAGGGTAGTCATGAAGTTATAAGGTGGCTAAAGTTAGGAAAACCGTCCTATGATCCGCCAGAGCCGGAGGGATCTACCCATGGACTATACCAAATAGATAGTATTAGAAAGTCCGTAGGTATGATTAAACTAGTGATATAAATGTGTCTCGAATCGGTCATGATTTCTAAGAGTGGATCAATTCAAAAGTACATCTCTTCCCGACATGTGCAAATTTTCAAATCAAAACATATGAGCGCATGTTAAGGGGGAGCATTTGAAAATGACAAAACTCTCAATGTGTTAACAGAATTTGTTTCTCAATCATAAACACGTTGAGAGAATTTTCAATAGTTTGGTAAATGGCAACATAGGTTAGTCATGAAGTTATAAGGTGGCTAAAGTTAGGAAAACCGTCCTATGATCTGCCAGAGCCGGAGGGATCTACCCATGGACTATACCAAATAGATAGTATTAGAAAGTCCGTAGGTATGATTAAACTAGTGATGTAAACGTGTCTCGAATCGGTCATGATTTCTAAGAGTGGATCAATTCAAAAGTGCATCTCTTCCCGACATGTGCAAATTTTCAAATCAAAACCTATGAGCGCATGTTAAGGGGGAGCATTTGAAAATGACAAAACTCTCAATGTGTTAACAGAATGTGTTTCTCAATCATAAACACGTTGATAGAATTTTCAATAGTTTGGTAAATGGCAACATAGGATAGTCATGAAGTTATAAGGTGGCTAAAGTTAGGAAAACCGTCCTATGATCCGCCAGAGCCGGAGAGATCTATCCATGGACTATACCAAATAGATAGACTTAGAAAGTCCGTAGGTATGATTAAAATAGTGATGTAAATGTGTCTCGAATCAGTCATGATTTCTAAGAGTGGATCAATTCAAAAGTGCATCTCTTCCCGACATGTGCAAATTTTCAAATCAAAACATATGAGCGCTTGTTAAGGGGGAGCATTTGAAAATGACAAAACTCTCAATGTGTTAACAGAATGTGTTTCTCAATCATAAACACGTTGAGAGAATTTTCAATAGTTTGGTAAATGGCAACATAGGATAGTCATGAAGTTATAAGGTGGCTAAAGTTAGGAAAACCGTCCTATGATCCGCCAGAGCCGGGTGGCTAAAGTTATGATGGATGTTGCTAATGTAACTCCCAGTGATTGAATGGAAATTCCTGCCAGGGTCAACTTCAAGCAGCCCGGAAAGCTTGTCACTTAGGTAATTCCTTGTGGATTACGCTTAGTGGTTGCGGTGGTTACAAATGGTCAACAGTCGTGGAGTGATCTCCAGCGACTCACCCAATCGTTGATCTACTTAGGTAGGTCGTGTAAATCCTCCCAGGGTTTGCCAATTGGGAACGGTCTTGGTAAGGGTTAGAAGGAGTCTTCACACTATGCTGTTGACGATCTTTAATTCCAAACCTATAAGTACCAGATGATTTGTTGCTAACTGTTTGCTTGCAGGAACTTCCGACAATTGCAGTTGATTGTTGAACAAATGCTGATCCATCACCACATGCTCACACTTCGACATCACAATCTAAGAAATCACGATCATTGATTGGGCCTCATCTATGCGTCCACAACTCTGATGCAGAAGATCATGATCCTGAAAAGTGTGAGTATCCCAACACAAAGATGTCCAAATCACATGGAGACGTTACTACTCAAAGATGACTCTCAAACATTCAGTTGGATAATGAACTCGAAGTAATTTCCAAAGATCATCCAACACATTGAACAAGTCATCTAGATTCTATTGCTAAATGCACAAAGATCACAACAATGAAGAATCAAAAGGCTACGAGCTACAAAGATATCTTCAAAGACTAGAATGCTATGATTCAATATGTATTTTTCAGGGTGACCTCCCTTAGGGGGAGATTGTTAGGAATACATTTATTCATATGAAGACTCGGTCACCCCGAGTATAGTTTAGCATGTTGTAGCTCGTAGTAGTTATCATATTAGTTAGTACGTAGTTTAGTGTTAGTTAGTATTTGTGGAGTCAGGTCGGGTATTTACCCACTGCCAGCCCGCTCCACAGCCCGTTTTAGGGGGCGTTTTATTGTAACTATAAATACCCCTTCCCTAGCTTGGAAGGGGTTGGACCTTTCACTTCAATCTAGCATTTCACTAGTTCTCTCAAAGGCTCCCAACATCTCTTTCTCTCTCTAACTTCTCACTAGATTTCCTTACTTTTAATCTTCCTAAACACAATACCATACATGTTCTCACATTAGAGTATACTACAATGTCTTACCTTTATAGGACTAGAAAGCACCTCTAGGAGCAGCAGACTATAGCCTAAGCATAATTTACAAGGAACAATAGAGTCTCGCCTGTCTCTAAGAGTAGATGCAAGTTAAGGAGAAAGTAGAAGGACACCCTATGAATTTGCCGCTTTATAATAAGAGATATATTTTATCTGAATGTAATGTCAAACGTACTAACTTAAATGCATGTAATGACTCTGTTTGTTTAACGTGCAAGAAATGCTTACTTAATGATGTTCATGATGATTATGTTTCTAAATATTTGGATGTTAAGACTGAATGGAAGAGCTTTCTAAAAGGAACAAGTGCTAAAACAATAGGAAGTCTATTTACATGATCTAAGTCACCCAATAGTGAAATGACGCCTAGTACTTGCCTTAGTTGGAAACCAATTCGTAAAATCTTTACATTATTTAAATGTAGAGGACAAAGGATTGTCATTAGTATTGAACCAGTGGAGCAATTCCATGAATGTAAAGATGCTTTCAAAACTAATCACAAACAACCAAAATCCAAATAGTTTCCAAAAACAGCTTCGTCTGTTCTTTGCAGGTTATCAAGATATGTCTTTGGATCATCAACTCGAGTTGCTCTAAGCACATGACCGGGAATCTAAAGCTTTTGATCAATTTTTTTCTGGAATTTCATGGGAACTATACACTTTGGAAATGATCATGTAGCAGCTATTTTGGGTTATGGAGATCTTTTGTTGGGACAACATTAAATAGGTCTCCTCATGTTTTAATGATGGCAAATAAACCTTCAAAGCACATAAAATCACAAGCGTTAGCCAAAAAAAAAAACCAACCCAACAACTGGGCCTGGCGCGCTGCTGGTGCTCCGATGAGCTAGCGCATTTTTAGGTTCGGGATGCTTTTTGAAAGTTGGCTTTCTCCTTACCCGAAAAATGTGGATCTTTCAATACATGTATGAATATCGTTTGTGCTTCATTAGGAAAACTCAAAACGATTTTTAGAATTACAGGGATCCCAATTTACAACCACTCATTTTTGGCAAAACACCAACTCAAGAATTTTGATAAACGCCTCTAGGCAAGGCTTTTCTAAACCTAGGAAACTCATACATTTCACTTAACATCAAGTGAAAGTATTCATATGACTATGATCCATGTTTACGTCTTCTCTAATCATGAACAGGTTTACTCCCTTATTGGTCAAACAAAGTCAAAAGTTCCTTTTTGTAAATGCATCCTTTCCTGTCATGGGATATGTTTACAATGATGCAAAGCACTTAGCTTGTTTGCATCAAGATGATTATTGATTACGTCAAGTTGTGGAAATTCACGAATTATGAGATTATGAATACTTGATGTTGAGTTACTTGAGATTATAAGCAACCTTTGATTTTCTCATCCAACACAACCCATAATTATCATTGTCAATTCTTTTCTTTCTTAATGACATTATGATTAAGCCTTAATGAATCTTTTGATTATCTTCTACACTAAACAAACTCTCCAACCATTTCAAATTCCTCCCAAATCTTATCCCTAACATTCTCTAGATATTCCTTATACTTGCATATACTTCTTGTCCCCTACATTCCCACACAAAATATTCCAAACGTTCTCTTCTCTACATTCCAATCTAACCACTAGAATTTCACCACCTCATCATCTTTTTCATCCTACCATTCATTTCAAATCTCAAATAAACTTTCTCGACAAACCACCTACCTTTCCTACTTCTCCAACATTCAAATTTCAAAATTTGAATTCACCTAAAGGCTCCCCATCACGTCACCATCCCATCCTTCCAACTCACTATCTCTTATACTCACATCCTCCTTTCAAATTCAAATTACACACACTTCCCTCAAAACCCTTTGCATACCTCACACACTTCCCAACTCACTCCTTCTCATTTCAAGCACATGGGCAATTTGAATTTGAATATCACCTTAGGCTGCCATCACATCCATGCCAACTCAACCTTATCTATTCTCTTCTCTTGCACTCCATGATGCAGGATTTCTGACTAGCTTTTAATATTTATAATGTTACTCGTCTACCTATGGTCTACCTTATGCACTAACAAGCAGTGTACCCGGTCATGTGTAGTGTAGTATTCGGTAAAGCCGAGGTCATCCTAAGAGCTATGTGTATCTAGATTCTAACTTAAGTATATGTCACGTTTTAAAGGGGTTTATGATTTGATTGAATAATTAAACTAATAAATAGAAACGAAATGCGAAAATAAAATTGATTTGAAAACAGTAGGGAGAAAGTGTACTAGCCTAGTTGTTCATCCTACATTGTTATGACTATGTTTTCTAAGTAAGCTTCCTATTGCTTCAAGTGGGGCATAAGATTCACTAAAATCCTTTGGTCAATTCATCTAGCCTATCTTCCTAGAATCCTACCAGGACACCAATGGTCTGGATCCTTATGGCTGTCAAGGCTTACAGGTAGACTAGTTTGAATCATTAAGCGCCACTACATGCTAGATTAATTCTTTGTGTGATCCGACCTCTCTGATCTTTGACCACACATCTAACTTCTTAAGTTCATCCATCCCGGAGTGTGATCCTTTGGTCAATTCACACACAAGGGATTTGGTAGTACTTTGGTCAATTCTTACCAACCCTCGCAACCTACTACTCTAGGGTCCTTTGGTCAATTCTCCTAGTGTAATACATACAACCAGTCTTCAAAACTACCGAAACTAGGGGATCTATCGAATAACTAAGCATGTACACACTAGAAACAATACTAAAAGCATGAAAACATAATCAATACAATATAGGAATCATAACTAGGCTAGCACCAAAGGTTCTTAGCCGGTCATTTTAAAAAGTACAACGGATTCAATGTTTTCATATAAATGAAAGACATGGAATCGTAAATGTAAATTAAAAATGAATCGCTAAAACTTATGGATGTTATGTTGTGATCTCTCCCTTGCAAATTCTCCGCATGCTGCTGTAGATTGTCCTTCTAAAGCGTCCCTTCATTCTCTGACTTTTTGTGGTGTGTAAGATCTTTGAAATGCATGAATTAGGGTTGGTATTTATAGGCCCGTCAAGGCTACAGCATAACCTTGAGTTGTGGTTACGACGTAGGTAGTGTAATCCTTGGACGATCTTATCCATTAGTAACGGTTACGGCGTAACTTAGATGATTAGTTACTCCATAATATTCGGTGGCAACAATTACGTCGTAACCTTCATGCATGGATATGCCGTAATCTTTTTAGGGTTTTCTTCTACGTTGTAATCTTCATACTTAGTTACACCGTAATCTCATTAATATCTTGAACCCCATTCTGTGTAACATCTACGCCGTAACCTTATGTGTTGGTTGTAGCGTAACCTTGTGTGGTAGTTATGCCGTAATCTTCAATAAGCATTGACTTGGTCTTCATTTATAAATTCTTATCAGCGGCGTAAGTGGAGAGTATAATTATGCCGTAACTGCTTCAAGCATACCAAAGTGTATAATCTTGTAAGTACTTTTCCAAATCCACGTCTTTTTTGCTCCTATGCTCACTTATAACCTGGAAACATAATATAATGAAATCTAAGTATGTATCCACATAAAATGATACAATAATGAGCATATTAGGGGGAAATTGACACTTAAATATCAGGACTATTTGATGTCATCACTCCAACATTTCAAATTTGAAATCCAAACTATGGCTCCCCATCACATCAAGCCAACTCACTCCAATTTATCTCAACCCTTTATCTCGCCCCCTATCCAAGCTAAGCATATTCTTTTCTCTCCTAACCATGATTACTCATCTAACCTAGCCATGGTTCCTTCTAACCCAACCTCACTCTCTCACTTCCCTCTAACACATTTGAATTTCAAATTAAAATCTTCCCTCTCTCACTCATCTCAACATACACACTTCTTTTCCAAACAAAGGAATATTTCATGGCATATTCTTTCTCTCTTATCTATGCCATGTGAGGAACACCTAAACTACCCATATCTAATTATCCCTTCTATCCTTCTTTCTTTGATAATTCATTTTTCACTTAAACACTTCACAAAATGATTTTTCATCAAATGGCTATTTGAGTTGGTTGACCTTAAGGATAAATAATGTTAAGGTCAAAGTATGAAATACAATTAGGGTTTTAGCAAGGTTTTATATTTAAAAGACCAAGATCCCAAGAAAATCTTACAGGGATCCTGGTGCGCTACTGGCGCTCTGACAAGCCAGCGACACGCCAATATCGGTAAAATTTTACCAACTTGGGATCTTGGCCTATAAATAACCATCCTTTCCTCTTGTATTCCTCACCCCTTGCCATTATTCTTTCTCTCTAATTTCTTTTCTCTCAATCCTCTAATTCTATCTTGTGTTCTTAATATTTCACATAACATCACTTGAAAGAACATATCTCTTGCAAAGGAAGAATCACAAGAAACTAATCCACTCTTGTGATTGTATCGAGGGTATTCTTATATATACCCTTTCTATTAGAGTCAAGTCTCTAGGTTAGTTTAGGGCTTGATTAAACAATCAAACACTTATTTATACGATTTGGTTGTAAGGAAAGTCTTGTGTCGTAGTGACCAAGCCTAGACCATGGGAGATCTAGTTGGGGTTTGATACTTCTAGTGGGAAGTCTTTGTGGTCTTTATGGGAAGTCGAATCACAAGATTCTTTTGGGTGGTTTCCAAGGGCGGAATACCATTAGGAGTAGCTCTTCTTAGTGAGTACCGATCTTTGTGCATATCGGTGGAGTGAAGTTGTAACAGTTTGTAGTCCACCGAAAGGATTATACTTAGTAAATAGTATATGTGTCATGGATTTGCAATTGGATGTACGAATGGTATAAACCCCCCATCCCGAACCAGTATATATCGTGGTGTCTGATGCAGGTTTTACTGACCAGGTCTTAATATTTATATTGTCTCGATTAACTAAGGTATACCTATTTGCACTAGTGGACAAAGAATCCGGTCACGTGTAGACTAGTAATTAGTAAAATCGAGGTCGTCCCAAGAGCTATGTGGTTTAGATTATACCTAAGTCTAATGTCACTATTTTAAATGATTGAAGGTTGAATGATTGATTAAACGAAATGAAACTGAAAGTAAATAAACAGGTAAATTAAATTAAGTTGTAAGCAATAAGATAGAAGTGTACTAGCCTAATTAATCATGTTACATTATTTATGATTACGTTTCCTATTAAACTAATCTCATGCTTTAGGTGGGGCGGACATATATCACTAGGTTCATATGGTCATGTTCCCTAGCCTATCTCCTTTGAATCCTGCCAGGAACCAAAGGCACTACCCTTTGCTAGTAAGCTGACGTATGGTAGATGGGTTTGAGTTATTAAGTGCCACTACATGCTAGACTTATCATGTATGGTCCGTTGTCACGACTAGGGCTATCATTCGGGTTGACCCTGTTTAGAACTCGGCTCAACTTAGGTCGAGTTAATTTAGGTTCAGGTCAACTCAGATCGGGTCAGCTCGGGTTAGGGGTCAACCCGAGTATTTTTACATTGTAAAGTGTTAGTTTAGTCGGGTCAACTCGGGTTCGGGTCAGGTCAAGGCTAAAAAAACATACCCGAACCCGAGCTTGTTTAGAACTCGGGTCAATTCGAGTTGAACCGATTGACCCGAATATGATTTTTGACCCGAGTTGACCCAAACCCGGTCGGGTTTGGGTTGGGTCGGGTTCAGGTCGGGTTTTATGACACCCTAGTCACGATCATAGACCATACTCTAACTACTTAAGTTTATCTGACCTGGAAAGTGGTCCTATGGTCAATTTGCACACAAGGTCCGTAGTTAGTTGTCAACCCAACCATATCCTCACAACTTAACTATGTCGGGGTCCTATGGTCAATTCTCCTAGCATACCAAGTATGAACGGGTCTTTTAAACTACCATAATTAAAGGTTCTTATGATAAAATAATCATGCACACACGTAGAAGCATTAAGAAAAGTACGAAAACATAATTAAAACAACGTAAGAATCATAACTAGGCTAGCACCAGAGGTGCTTAGCCGATCATATTAAATTTAACCCTCGAATAAAGGTTTACAAATGCCATGAATTCGAAATGTAAATGAAATAATGAGATTCTAAAACTTATGGTGTTATAGGCATGATTTCTCCCTTGGAAATTCTCCGTATGCTGTAGTAGAATGGCCTCCTAAATGCTCCCAATGATCTCTAACTTTGTGTGTGAGAAAGTTGTATGACAAGTGCAGAAATTAGGGTTGTATTTATAGGCCTGACACTTGCTACGTCATAAATCATAAATGTGTTACGGCGTAGCTAGTGTAACGTAGGATGATCTTATCCATTAGTACTAGTTGCGGCATAGTTGGCAATGTTGTTACGCCGTAACTCTAATTAGGGTTTCTTCTTACTTCGTAGTCTTCAATTGGGCTACGCCGTAGCATAATTCTTGGATCTTGGATCATCTCATTGTTGTTGCTACGCCTTAACTCCATAAGTGGTTACGGCGTAGTCATCATCTTTAAGGAAATTCAAAGTCTTGGATAAGCTACGGCGTAACTATGGGTTTTGGTTACGGTGTAGTAGAGAGTTTGAGTTACGCCGTAGTTATCTTCAGTATACTATGTAAATGTATCTTTGATGAGTTCTTTCCATTTTCCGCGTCTCTTTAGCTCCTATGCTCATTTGTGACCTGGATACAAAATTTAACGGAATCAAAGTATATATCCGTATAATAAGTGTAATAAATGAGCATATTAGGGGGAAATTGACACTTAAATATCAGAATTATTTGACATCATCAAATATCCCCCCACTTGAACTCTACTTGCCCTCAAGTAGACCTTATTAGAAGTATGCTCAAGAAGATATCCCCCAATATTACTCGGGAAATATGAGATTAAAAATATCTTATGCTATAATTTTTTGAAGCCGAACACCACACGAAAGAGGAACTAACACTCATACTCTCTATATTTAAAGTGTCAATTTTTGGGGTGATCACTCAAAGCACAGTCATAGTAAGTATTCTATCATAAGCTTGGTGGTTACACAAATCTCCACCACTAGAACTAAGGTAAAAACAATCCTAGAAGGCAATATTGGGTGAACACAAATATGGTTAAGGGTGTAGTGTCGTTACTAACATACTACGGTGAAGGCGACAAAGAACATTGATACATGACCAGAACGCCGGGCAAGGAACAAATGCCTGCTCAAATCCCTCACCTAATCATGATTCATGACTAAATGTTAAGAATAGATGAGTGGACGTCATGATGGACACATTACTTGGTCTTTATGTTGGTGTAGAGATATCACCAACTCATATCTTCTAATGTGATCGAAGTGGCCTCTTCGATACTAGGTCTTTGATAAGCTCATAATCCCGGTGCTATACAAAGGTTCACCATTTATTTCAATTATTTTCATACAGAAATTCACATTTTTTTCATAACTAAATACAATGAAATTTAAATCCCCCCACTTGAGATGAACAATATATAGTGATTTGGGGGGTCTTCAAATGATCTTCAAAAGTATGTCTTTGACTTACGTGTGATTCTCGAATTTCTCCACTTAGACCTTGAACTTGGGCAAACAATGACTTCCTAATCATAAACTAAGACTACACGGTAGGCTAAGGTGTAAAGGTGTATCGAAACAAATATATAGGGGTATCAAACAAAAAGATAGGCTCAAAAGGGTGTATCTAGGGGTATCTTGCACTAAAGATGAGTGCAACAAAAGGGTTTAACAACGGGGGTCGAGAAGTCAATGTGACTACTTAATAAACACACACACATAAGGCTGTTTGGGTGATAATCCTAAAATATTGTCTCCTTAAACTATGTCTCCCAAATGCATCGAGATAACTCGACACACTACTCATCTATGGTCTCGAAATGATGTAAAGGCTAAGTTTTAAAGTTTACAAACTACCGGCACACTCAATATTTGGTGGATTTTAGGTAAATCAGTGGAAACAGATAGCTAAATCTCACCATGTAAGTTAAGGGTAAAATGTGCTCGGCTAAGGTCTATTCTAGTCAGGTTAGGATTAACATGTCGAAATTTTAAAAATGGCATAATTTTTCAAAATAAACTAGAAACACAAGAGCAATAAAGTTCAAGTAATAATTCTACTCCTGTCCCCCCACTTGAATTGTACAAAGTCCCTTTGTACTAAGAATAAATTATATGTGAAGAGAAAGTAGAATTAGAGCGAGAACTTCCCTGAAATTTGCTCCAAAAATGAAAGAAGGATCACGTGAGAATGCGTGCCTTTGACTTTCCTCCATGAGCAAACTTCAACACCCTAAAATCATGGTACTACCACAAGCATAATCCTAAGAAAATAAAAAGAAAAAGAAAAACAAACAAATCCTAAATCACTTTTGTAGGAATCACGGTTGAATTTAGGGTATGCAACAAGCCTTTTAAATCACTTGGTGTCCCAAGTGGACGAGTGTAGTCTCGTGAGGGTTTACAACGAATATACCTACAAAATTCATTTAGTTACTAATACAAGGTTATGGTATGAAAGTTTCAAAAATTTTTGTTTTCAGGAAAGTGTTGCGGCGTAACCTCATTTCTGAGTTACGCCATAGCTAATGAAAAACCTAGAGCCATTAGGTATAAAGAGGATGGTTACGGCGTAACACCATGAGCTAGTTACATCATAGTAACTAATCCGAGCATCTTATTTTCAGCCATAATGAAGTCTCCTTGATGCTCCTTGCTCAAATTCCTGTAAAACATGAAACAAAAATACCTAACCAACAAAAACAAAACAAAAGAAAGGGATAATACGGGTTGTCTCCCGTAAGAGCACTTTTGTTTATTATCGAGTCTTTAAGTTAGACTCACTCTCACGGCTCATCACGTGGGTGGATGACGAACTTGACCAAGCTCGTCCATTTCCTTCATCAAATTATGTCGTATCCAAGTGACATTCGTGGAAGTGCGTAGGAATTCCTTCTTATCACGACTCATGACCTTAGTAAACTTCTCATCCAGGCCAATCGAATACCTAGTGATCTCGAATGTTTCAGCATGAATAGGAGGTAGCTTCTTATAGGGTATTCCAAGCAATTTACACTTATGTTGCTCGTAGGCTTCATCATCCATGTCCATAAACCCATCGTATCATTGTAAATCAAGGTAGTCCACTATTCCTTCAAGACCATCATCATCGAAGTCCGTACCCTTATACCAATTGTCATCGAGCTTGTCTTCAATTAGCTCAAGGATTTGTCGATTCCTATCCTCGTTTGGATTTATTGTATAATCTTGTGTCTCATCTTCATGCGAATCCTTGCATTCCTCTTCGTCCATACTCTTCATGTAGTCCTTTCAAATTTTCTCCTTAGTTAAGGAGTCTATCCTATCATATCTTATCTTCACCTAATCGTCAAAACCCAATCTATCGACTCATGGTAGTTCGCATATTTCACTATCATTGGTGGACTTCCAGTGGTACGACATATCTCCAACTCTTTCTTTACTACTTCCACCATTAAACTCATCATCATAAGGGTTACAAGATGCCCAAAACAATTCTCTGTTGTCATTATGGATTCTAATCTTCTCACACCAATGTTCATTGCTAATTTCATCTCTTCCTCTACCACTCATGTCATGCTCCATACTATCCTCATTTCTCTTTAGGTCTTTAGTTTCATTACTGGCGAATGAGTCATCATCGTCGACCGATTCACTTCTTCCCAAATTTCATTTTCTTTTCCCTATCAACCTTACCATAGACGATTTGTATCCATTCGTCGAAAGCTATCGTCCCTTTCCATTTCAAATTCCTTTTAAATTGATCTAGAGTAGAAACCCACATATGTTTATTACCCCATAACCTTTCTTCATCACCTCCCCCATCACAAAGCTCCTTACTAGGGTCGCATGATGGCCATAGGTCATAGGATCTCCTATTATCAACCAGAGTGGCAACACACCAATGGTATTTCATTTCAAGCTTAATCGGAATTCTAGAGGGGTTCTTATGTTGTCCGGTTTTAACTTGAGGATGACTTGCGACAATCTTAAGCTCTTTGTTATAAGATCAAAGCTTAACTCAAAGTGTTTAGTCATTCCACCATGTGCAAAATCATTCTTTGAAACTTCATAAGCGCATGCGGAGGGGGAGTAGTTCTTAAAAATAAAAACTTTCAAGGTGTTAACAAAACAAGATTTCTTATAACACTTTGGTTGATTTTAGAAATGGTTAAAGGTTGACATAATACACCAAACCAACCAAACCTACACTTATGTTTATGAAGAAATAAAGCAGTTAGGATTAAGGTTTTATCCCATGGTCCAACCAGATCCATAGGTACCTACTCAAGGATATTCCGTTAGTAAGAGTAGAAGTCCATAGGTCAAAAGTTAAAGCAAATGATTGAGTTAAAGGAAGAATTCTATTATTGTCAATAACTATCACTAGAACAATCACAAACATGGTGATAGTAATGATGACATAATATGCATTGAAGGGTTTGAAGAAAGAAAAAGAAAAGATGATGAAATGGTGAAAAGAAATGTACCTCCATAAACTTAGGATAGATTCCAAGTCAATATATATGCTACCTTTAATCACAAAGAGATTAAGATATTGTAGATAGACATCATGGACCCAGAAATGCAAAGCACAACCCTTCCCAGCCGCTCAAGTTTTTCTCAATAGATTCTTGTTTCATTTCTCATGGAGATTAAGCACGTAACATATCGGCCTCTCACTTCGAGATGTGTTGATATTGAAAAGGTGAAAGACTACTCCAGTCTCTGCTTACAAAACTAAAATGCACTTTATTGAGTCTAGAGCCAAATGATATTAATAGATAAAATCTTGTATGACACATGCCAACTTACACTTGTTGTTTATCAACAATAACATAAGTTATACTTTTAGAGTCATTCGTAGATTTTAATAATCTTCCCAGAACATTCATAGTGGATTCACACTTGTGATCCTTGATGATTGAATGGAAATCTGGCGAGTGTTAAAATCAAACAACACTGAAAGTGGGTAGCTTCGTTAATTCTATACGGATAAATCTTAGTATTAATGGTGGTTACTTTCGCTTCAAATGGTCTCCATTTGTGGAGTGATACATTGATATAGCAGTTCATCTGAATTATTGTTAGCATACGTATGGCTTCTAATTCGGGAATAGCCCTTGTAAAGATTCAAAAAGTGGTAGCACATTATGCTGCAAATACTCTGGATATCCAAACTTGTAAGTGCTAGAAATCCTACTAAGGAGATTCCTTTCACGAATCAATTCCAGAAGACATAGGTCTTGGGTTTATACAATGTATTGATAAATGTCCTTAATGGGATTTAGATGATTGATTTTCCCTTCCAAGGTGAATGGAATCAGGCCATTCATAAGTAGAACAATTGTAGTGGATCAATTCTCTAAGAAAAGATCCACAATGATTAATTGGCGTAACACTATTATTATCTACCTTAGCTATGCAGGTACCAATGATGTAAGCCACTCGTGATGCACCATCATTGATACAAGATTTTTAACCATGTTTTAATATTTATAATTCTCGTCTCCCTAAGGTCTACCTATGTGGGTATTGAATCGAATTCTATAGCTAGGTACTTGAATGTTTTGCTAGAAACCTGTTCACACTGTAAAACTAGTTCTCATTTTTTTGCTTTGCACAAGTGGGTCTGAAAGGATTAGTGAGCAAAGAACAACGTCTTTCACAACTGATACTTATAAAAATGTCGATGCGTCACACCAGTGCACACTAAACAAAATACACAAGTTGGTATTGAGAAAAGAGTGACAAAATGAAATAGAAATGAAGATGAAATAAGAACATGACAATATTCTCTTAGAGGGGTAACCATAGTGTATACATTTATCTAGGATAAATATATAAAGTGCATCCACAAACCCTAAGTATTTATTATGGTTTGGCCGACCTCCTAAGTTATGAAGGGTTAAGTTTGATTTATTATCAAAATTGTGTACTTATAAATAATCATATGGAATTCTAGTTGCATTAGAAATGTTTCATGGAAGAACTAGAATGATACAGTATTTTGGCAACATGTTGAATAAAACCCAATCATGTCATTCAAGCATGCATGACTAAAAAGTAGAAAGTTATCTCAATTTTGGCAAAAACCTTGATGCTTGTAGGTTAACAAATGAGTTTTTAGGCGAGTGCATAATCAGATTGAAATTGTTAATCGATGCATCAAAGATCTTGATATCATCATACATGACATACACAGAATGATAGGCTTTACGCTGAGCCCGTGCATGTATGCATACATTGTTAATAGAAAACTCATTTGCATGTAAACTACTGCTACTATAAATCATGTTCTAAATCTACATCATTGAAAGGTCAATGGAATTTGTTAGGAATTATTGAAAGATCATACTGCTGACGGGTTCCTACTGATGACTTCTGCTGAAGCTTTAGTGTTTCTGCTGATTAGCTAGTTCCTGCTGATAGAAAGATCTTGCTAATATAGTATATCCGCAGGATATATTTAGTTTATTTTAGAATGAGATATAGAATACCTTTTATAGTTTTAGTTTATACATTACTTGTAAGAAAAGTTTAGGGTTCCTTGTAGTATAAAAGGAACACACGAATACATGTTTTGATATACGACTTGTTTTCAATCTATAGTGATTAATAAAAGATCCTTAGAGGATCAAAGTATTATTAGTTTATTGTGTTCATATTACTTGTGTTTACTTCCGCATAGACATAAGTATACTTAGATTTTCCATATAGTATTGCTTTTGATTACATTAGCAGTCTATCGATCCATTGGCTCAAAGATCTATCAAGGAGTAGATCCTACAAGTGGTATCAGAGCCATAGGAGAGTCTCTGTAAACAAAGAACAACTTTTCTTCAACACTCTCTCACCCTAATATAATGGATGATGTAGCATCAGATGCAACAGAGGTCAATCAACCAAACAACACTCTGACACAATAAATTCAACAGGTTACTCTCACCAGCAGCAATGCTAAGTTCCCCTATCTCAAGAAAGATGAGTACGAGATTTGGCAATGAAGATGCAAAACTGGATTACCAACAGTGATTTTAATCTCTAGAATGTGATCCTGAATGGCAATAGTAAGAAGAAGACTGGAAAAGACCCTGATGGTAATATTACCATTTTTCCTCCTGCTATTGCTGAAGAAGTTATTGCTGTTCAAAGAGAGAATAAGGTAAGAACTATCTTGCTTCAAGCTGTATCAAATGATCATATGGGAGATTTTCACTATCTTGATGATGCCAAGGATATCTGGTTAGCCATTAAAGCAAGGTTTGGGGGCAATGATGAGTCAAAGAGAATGAGGAGGTCCATGCCCTAGCAGGAGTTCTAGGAATTCAATATCACAGAGAAAGAAGGCATACACAAGGGGTATGACAGATTTCAGAAGATCTTGAGTCAGCTGAATCAACTGAAAGCCAAGCCTGACAATGAGGGCTGTAATTCCAAGTTTTTAAGAGCCTTGCCTCCTTCTTGGTCCCAAGTCAGCATTGCAGTTAAAACCAAAGGTGGACTTGACTATCTCTCCTTTGATGATCTCTAAACAAGCTTAGAAGTCTTAGCTTGATATCAAGGGGCACTCGACTTATTCATCAACTCCTTCAAAACTCAGCATTTGTAAGCACTACTTCCAACAAGTTGACACCTGCTGCTGGTCTAAGTTCTTCATCAACAACATCTTCCTACACCTCTACTAGATCAAGGAATCATTCACAATCTAGTAGTGTGTTAAAGGATGTACTTCATTCTTTTGTTGCTGACTATGAACAACAGCAGCAACTGACCTTCGAAGATTTTGAGCAAGTTGACAAGTTGGATCTGGAAGAGATGGATCTCAAGTGGCAGATGGCTATGCTTTCTATTAAAGTCAGAAGGTTTGAGAAGAAAACTGGTAGAAAGATCAATTTCAGAGGTAGGGATCCAGCTAGGCTTGATAGGAAAAAGGTCAAGTGCTACTCATGTGGTCAAATAGGTCACTTCTCAAGGGAATGCACTGAGAAGATAGCTGATGACAAGACAAGGTACTCTGCCTTCAAGATAAAGGAGCTGGAAGCTGGTCAATCAAAGGCAATGGTTTATGTGGATTCTTCTATTGATTGGAAGGAACATGAGTCTGATGATGCTGAAACTAGTGCTTCTAAGCTCTACTCATGCCTGGCAGGTTATGATACTGAAGAAGAGAATGAAGAATTTGCTTTCATGGGCATCTCATCTCAGGTACCTAATTATGTTTTTGGTTGTGATAAAAAAATATGCTGCACTTAAAGACTCTTATGATGAAATAGAACCAAAATATAAAGAATGCTATATTCAGGCCCAAGCCTATAAAGAAGCAGTTAGAACCAGTGTTGCAAAAATCGGCTGAGGCGGCCGATTAATCGGCGATTAATCGGCCTCGGCCTTGTAACTTGTAGACAATTCCAAGGTAATCGGCCGATTCAAGAAAATCGGCCGATTAATCGGCCAAAAATCGCAACTCGGCCCCCGACCGCCTCGGGACCGAGTTACGATTTTTGCAACATTGGTTAGAACATTAGAGCAACAAAAGGTTTGGTTTCAAAAGAATCAATTAGCATATGAGGAGAAAATTAGGGTGTTAGAAAGAGACCTAGAGAACACTAATAATTTGTTGAAGTTTTCTGAAAAAGAAAAAGCTAAAGTAGATTTAGAAAAATAAGAATTGCAGGTTAAGTTTCATAATGAAGTTGCAGGTCGTATGAAGTGGCAAGAAGGGGCTAAAAGTCTTGAGAGAATAATTAATAGTTCTCAATCTACTAGGTCTAGAAGAGCATTAGGGTATGGAGATTATATAGGGCCAAATGAGGTTTATGACCCTAATGAATCAAGTGTTTTTGACCCTGAACAACCTTTGCAATTTCAAACTCCTGTAAAGTATGTTAAAGAGGGGGAAATGCACACTGTTTCTCCCACCATTACAGGAACCTTTATGCCAACCTCACCATACCTGGACCTAGTTGAATCATAAATGAAAACTGGCATTAAGTCAACTGACTCACCTGACTCTAGCAATGAATCTACTGACTTTGTCTCTTGTTCTTTCAATGACAAGACCTTAGAGACCAATACCACTAGCTTTGCCAGTTGTGATTCCAGTGTCATGTCAGACTCACCGAAGCCCTCACCCAAGTCTTCTTGCAAGTCTGTTGACTTCTCCCCAAGAGTTTCTGCTGATAAATTCACTTCAAAGACAGCTTCTCTTGAAGACTTATCTTTTACTTCTATGAAAAACAATTCTTTTCAGTCTTTGCAAAACAATTTAGTTTCTAGTATTGGTTTGAATGATTTTATGTGTAATAAAACATCTCTTGTTTTGAATAAATCTTCTAGAAAGAATAAATGTTTTGTTTGTGGTAGTAAATTTCATCTTATTAAAGATTGTTACTTTCATCAGAAGAGAATGGGTGTTTGTGCTGACCAAAAGAGACCTAGACCATTTGTTCCACAAGCAACACAAACCACCATCAGACCCAATCCTGCTGACAAATCATTTTCTGCTGGTAGGCTAGTTTCTGTTGGCAGGTCGGTTTTTGCTGGTAAGCCTTTTTCAGCTAGCTGGAAAAGACATGTTGCTAGGTCATTTTTTGGATATAATAATATTAACTCTCAAAATGGTTTTTGTCCTGGTTTTTATGACCCAATGTACATGGGAGGGGCATACTGGGATACTACTGTTTAGCCCTCAGCAGGTTGTTCTTGGAGACATAATAGACCATCTGTAAACAGGGGATACAAGAACAATGGTGGATCTCATTCATCTACATGGCTTCAATCTAATGACCCACATGGCAGGCTCAAGTCATTTATGACTTGAGTCTCCCTATGGGACTAATGTTGTTGTATATTTTGTAATTGTAGGAACATCCTCTTAAGAGTAAAGATGTAGGTATTGTTGATAGTGGGTGTTCTAGAAGCATGTCTGGGAATCAAGAAAAGTTGCATGATTTTGTGCCCATTCATGGAGGCACAGTGACATTTGGAGGAGTTGGAAGGATCATAGGGAAAGGAACAATTAGGACTCCCAAGGTGGACTTTGAGAATGTTTATTATGTAAAGGAGCTACAAAACTTCAATTTGTTCTCAGTTTCTCAAATCTGTGACAAAAAAGAATAATGTTCTATTCACTGAGAAGGATTGTCTTGTGCTTTCAAAAGACTTCAAGTTACCTGATGAAAGTCTTGTTTTGCTAAGAGTTCCTAGGAGTCACAATCTCTACACATTCAACTTGAATGATGTCCAACCTAAAGGTGATCTAGCATGCTTGGTGGCAAAAGCATCCTTAGATGAGTCTACCAAATGGCACAGAAGGATGGCACATGTGAACTTCAAAACCATCAACAAGCTAGCTAAACATGGATTGGTCCATGGACTTCCTTCCAAAGTGTTCACCAATGAACACAACTGTGTTGCCTACAATAAAGGGAAGCAACACAAAGCATCATACAAAGCTATTCAAGCAGAATTATTCCAAAACACATGAGTAGACAAGAAAGAAAGAGGTTCTTCGCCCAATTAAAATACTACTTTTAGGACGAACCTTTCTTGTTCCGAAGATGTCCTGATCAAGTAATCAGGCGCTGTGTTTCGGAAAAAGAGGCGATGAAGATCATGAAAGAGTGTCATTCAGGCCCCTCTGGGGGGCATCATGGAATGAACACTGCACGAAAATTTTTTGATGCAAGATTCTATTGGCCTACAATATTTCATGGTGTAAAGGGAATGATACAAGCATGCGACGCATGTCAACGAGCTGGAAATATCTCAAGGAGGGATGAAGCACCTCAGAATTTTATACAAGTTTGTAAGTTTTTCAACGTTTGGGGAATAGATTTTATGGGCCCCTTCCCATCTTCAGGGGAGAACGAATACATCTTAGTGGCCATTGATTATGTTTCAAAATGGGTAGAGGCACAAGCACTTAGGACCAACGATGCTAGGGTAGTTATTCATTTCTTAAAGAAACTATTTGCTAGGTTCGGCATTCCTAAAGCTCTCATTAGTGATAGGGGAACCCATTTTTGCAACCCAGAAATGGAAAAGGTCATGAAAAGATATAGAGTCTCCCACCGATTCTCCATCGCTTATCATCCTCAAACCGACGGTTAAGTAGAAAACATCAATAGAGCGATTAAGAGAATATTAGAAAAAACGGTCAATCAGAACAGAAAGGATTGGTCATTTAAACTCGATGAAGCTTTATGGGCATTCCGAACTGCCTATAAAACACCAATTGGAACGACCCCGTTCCGCATGGTTTATGGCAAGGCATGTCACCTTCCAGTAGAGCTGGAACACAAGGCATATTGGGCACTTAAGGCGTGTAATTTGGATTATACGATCGCAGGAACGAATAGGTTCTTACAACTCCAGGAGCTTGATGAATTAAGACTGGAAGTGTATGAATCCTCCGTTACATATAAAGAAAGGGCGAAAAGATGGCATGACCAAAGAATTAAGAGACCTAAGGAGTTCTCAGAAGGAGACAAGGTTCTACTATATAACTCTCGTTTAAGGTTGTTTCTTGGGAAACTTAAATCTAGATGGTATGGACCGTTTACTGTGAAAAGCTCTGATGAGTGTGTAAATACTCATCATTTTTATCGTATCTGAACTGCCAAAACATCCAAAAACACTCAGAAATGCATCAAAATACAGAAATTATTCCAGGAATTATGTTTTATATGTTTTAGATACAAAATGTTTAAAAACAAATGAAAAACGAACAAAGTTTGCATAATTGGCAGTTTCAGTCCCTCAAGTTTCATAAATTTACAAAACTAGTCCCTGAAGGTTTAAAATGAAAGAAAAGTCAACTTTGGTCTTAGGGAAATCAAATTTGTTCAATATTAATCCCTGGATGAAAGTTTTAACAAACTGGCAACTTTTACCCCTTAAAATCCAAAATTGGCATAAAAGGTCCCTGAACTTTCAAAACTTGACAAAATCAGTCCCTGGTGAAATATTTTTGGATAAAAGGTCATTTTTGGTCCTTGGGAAATCACAGGTTGGCAACATTGGTCCTTAGGTGAAAGTTTGAGGAAATTACAATTCTGGTCCCTCAACTTTGGGTTTTGGCAGTTTTAGTCCTTGGGAAGTTAAAGTTGGGAAATTGTATCAAAAGTCCTTGTGGAATTACAATGTGGCAAGTTTTATCCTTGGAAGGAGTTTCATAAATTGGCAAACCAGGTCCCTGAATTTTAAGTTTCTACACAATTGGTCCCTATGAATTATCACTTAACCAAATAAACCTTTGTGTAAATTAACAACCCAAATATATAAACCCAAACCACAACCTGATCCAACAAACACCCCCCCCCCAAGCCCGTTTAACCCCAAGCCCACTCCACACCAAATCCACTTCCCCCGTTTTTTTAATATTACCCCAGTCAAACCCCCAATTTGACCACCCTCTCCACATCACCACCCCAATCACTGCAACACTCCAAACTCACCCTCATCATCACCCCTACACTTCCCCTGCAACACTCAACATCCCACCCCCTCCTACACACCAAACAACAACTACACTCCAAAGTTACCCCCTGGCACCAATTATCTAAGAAAAAATCCAAAACACCATTTGGGCGCCAAAATCAAAGGACGGCCTAGATTGAATTCTAGTCATCCAAAGGCCAAGAAAATTGTTAGGAAAAGTCCAAGGGGGTGCCCTAAACCCTAATCTCCACATATAAAAGGAAGAAAGAAGAGAGAAGGGGGCAGTTAGTTAATCAGTTAGTTTTTAGTGTAGTATAGTTTAAACTTAGTTTAATTTTCCTTTCCAATTGTTAAATCTAGTTGTACTCAGTCTGTGTGATGTAATTCAACTCTTATTTCAATTAAATTCAAGTTTACTTTATCAATCTCATATTTGAAACTTTTAAATGAAACTGACAATTTCATTTGAAATTGTTAAATGGTGTTGATTCTTAGTCTTGTGAACTCATGTTAGTCATTGTTAAGCTTTTATGGACTTTATCTGGCATCTTATTCAGTAATACTTAAAAATACCAAAAATAAAGGAAAATACATGAAAAATATAAAAATCAGTGGGGAAGTTGATTGAAGCAAGAAGGAAGGTTGAAGTTTGGAAAGCCATGGTTTAGTACCTCAGGGGAGGTATTAGGGCAGTTGTAATGATCTGATGTATTGCTCTCAGCATTGGAAAGCTTTTGTAAGCCTCATTTCAAACTTTTGCATAGTACTGTAGATGTCTCAATTCTTTGTAATTTATTCTATTTTATGCTTTTTAGTTATGTTTGAATTGATTTTAAAGTTAGTATATGTTTAATTGATGGTTTGCTCTCAGTTTCTAGTTTTCAATTCCATTTCACTGCCACTTATTAGCTTACTAGGTTTTAATGTTCAGAAGTTGTTTTAAATGGAGTGTGTGTGCCTGAATGAGTTAATTACATCATTTAATACTCTTGTGCATTTGTATTACTGCCTAAATCAGTAGCATGCCTTGAATAAGTCAAGTTAGTCTGTTTTAAGGGGTGTTTGGATTTGCTGAATCCAGGGTGCAACAGGGTGTTTTTGGTATTATGGATGATTGAAACAGGTTATGGTATGCATATTTAGGGTTGCTAGAGTCTAATTTACAAGTTCTTAATAGAAAAGTCAAAGTCTCTTTTGATTCTTCAATTTTCTCTCAACTGTTAGAAATTTAGAATGCATAGTGATCACTTTTAGGTTTAGAAGTAGTATATTAGCTTAATTCCATCATCAAATAGCTTATTAATACTTTTTCAGTAGATTAGGATCATTCAAATTTCACAAAAGTCAACTTAAGAGTTCTTATGAAAAAGTCAAATGCATGTCTTCCAGTTTTCTCCAAAACTTGGGTGAATTTTCTTGATCTTAATTTTCAGTTGTAGCTCTTGTGCTTTTGGGTTTATAATATTTGATAGCTTGTGATCATTGAACCAATTTTTGTTTAATTTTAGGATTTTTTCTTGACCACTTTCTCATGGGTTAAAGTTGCTCAGTTGAGCTTGTAGGTGCCCTGCACCAGGGTGGTGTTTTCATGAGTTCATTTTCTCAAGCTGATATCAATTTCATTATTGCACTTTAGCCTTAGCCATTTGATATTTTTAGAAGCCCTTCTGGCCTGTCACATATGCATGTGTTTGTTGCTTCATATCATGCTTGTTTGCCTGCTATTTCATGTCTCCAAACCCACACCACTGACACATCAACACTGAGCAGTCAGTGTTGAATGCTTGTTTCACAAGCTCATTGTGAGCTATTTTGTGGGTCCCACCTTGTGTAACTCTGCCCTTTGGAAAGCTCACTCACCAAGCTTGTTGGTTCAGGCTTAAATTTAGGCTCCTCAGCTTATTTGATAAGTTTGCCCAAGCCTGCAAGTTCCCCCAATAGGCCTGCTTGTTGCTCAGGGTATTAGGATTGCTTATTTTGGTTCTTTAGCTTTTCTTTGGTGCTTTTCTTTTTATTACAGCTTATTCTAAGCTCATTCCACTTGTTCCAGCTTATTTTAATCCTTAGTATTAGCTTTTGGCTTTTTGATGGCTTTTCAAGTTATAAAAATTCCTTTTTTAGGCTTATTTGTGAACTGTTGAGCTTATAAGCTCATTCTCAGCTTATTTTTGAGTTGTAAAAAAGTTACTTTCACAAAAGTTTTATATTTTCAGTTGTTTATCAAGTTTGTAAAGGTAAAAATCAAAAAGAAAAGTAAAAAGAGAATTGTGCCACAAGCCAGGGTCGAACCTGTGACCTCTTGGGTTGACTGGTCAACACCATTCCTAACACGTGCACCAACTGGGCCAAGTGATTCTTGGTGTTTATTTCTTTCACACTTATTTATATAGTATATAATCTCATTTTAGCCTAATAAGCTCTTACAGCTTATTTTCCAGCTTATTTGTAATCTTTTTAGCATTTTTATATTTTTCCCATTAGTGTAATAGTATTAAGTATTTTTATAAAAAATTTCATATTTATTACTGTTCATTTACTATTTATTTCAATTTAAATTAGTATAATTAGTATTTAAATAGATTTTAATTAATAATAAATAATTAAAAAGTCTAAAAAATATTTTCTTTTTCTCAAAATTTTCTTTTGTCGTTAGGACCTTAAAAATATAATTTTCATGTTCGTAGGGTTAGCGTAGCTCTAATTTCACTTTTTATTTCGCACACTCGCGTTTTATTTAAATAACTTTTACGTTTTAAATTTAGGTTACGTTCGTAAAAATAGTTTGTAAAATAAGAAAAACCAAAAACATAAATAAAGTGATAGCTTCTATTTAAGCCGTTTGGCTTATTTTTCTGCTTATCTTTAAGCAAACTTTAATTTTAAATTTTTAGATTACGTTTTAGGTTAATTAGATTTCGCGTTATTGTTAATATAGTTTGTTTACATTGTTCTTACTTATATTTCCGTAGCGTAATCATCAAAACCATTCACAAACCCCTTTCCCGTCCAGATTCACCCGATCACAAACCCGTTTTTGATTACCATCCACACCTCGTCGGGACATAACGACCCGGGGAATTCCTGTACTTCCACGGAGATTTGGTCTGAGACGTTTGACTTAGTTGACCATTCACCTGGTCAATTTAGGTTGACCATTTGGGACCAGTCAAGCTCCTCTAAAACTAGAGTTGTTATGTTAATGGACGATGAGAGTAGAGAATTCACTGTGAATATACAACGTGTTAAGCATTATCAAGAAAATGGTAATGAAATGATCAATGAGGAGGACATAACCTTTAACGATGAGGTCACGTAATAGCCCGTGACCTTGAGTCTAGCTACAAGACTCGTAAATAAAGAAAAGCGCTTCTTGGGAGGCAACCTAAGCTTTGTTTGTTTGATTGTTTGTTTGTTTGATTTTATTTGTTTTCGTATGCGTGCTTTATTTTTATTGTCTGTGGCTCATGTTTTAAAATAAATTGTGAAAATGCTTTACCTTGTTGTTTAACTTTGTCTTAACTTCATATAAAGGTATTTCAAAAAAGATAAGTGTAAGGGAAATCTAAATTTGATTCTAAGAACGGAATTGAACATGAACCTCAACAATATTAAACGAACATGCATATTAGTTTTTGTTTGAGTCAAATGCTTGTATCGAGTCATAATGATGTTTTGCTGGAATTCCAGGAATTAAGGCGTGAGTTTTTCCAGAAATTTTCCGGAAACTTAACATAAGATTTCTCATAACACTTTGACGGCGTCAGGTGTAAAAATCTTAAAAATTTTGCAAGTTTTGTTTTTCTACCAGAGTCTTAAAGTTTTTGTTAATTCTTTAGTTTTATAAACTCTAGGAAATCTACAAACATTCATTCCAAAAGCATTATATCCTTATTATATATATAGATTGCCGCCGATTTTATGCGAGGTTTGCCATGATTGTTTTCTCAGGTTAGGTTATATTGGACAAGATGATGATTTATATTTCTAGAGGGAAGCTTTCAACGTTCATTTTCTTGGAGGAGGATCTAACCATGTTATCACATTATCCACACCGAACGAATCAGGGGAGTATTTGTCTCATTCTTTTACCTTCATTACTTTTACATCCTTTTAATTGAACATTGGGGACAATGTTTAGCCTAAGTGTAAGGGGAGGGTAAATGATGATACCTTAGAGAATGCAATTGCACTTGAGTTTGTTTGTTCAATAGTAGGTGTGTAATAAAACTAAGAGAAATACTTGTTAGGGCAATTTTAGCACCAAATTTAAATTTTTTTTTCAACATTTAGGAGTGAAGCTTTAGCCTTAATGAGCGTCTCATGGATAGGAGTTGTATGACTAGCACGAAAACCATACCACTCAAAATTTTCCACCCCAAATATGTGAGGTTCACCCCTAGATTTGTTAGGAAAAGATGCTTATGAGTGTACCAGTAGTACTTAGATTCTTGAACTTGCGTTAGTGATGCATCAAGAGACCGCTAGTGAGACTACATTCGTGTAGTAGGATTTACTACATGATAAGAGGCATTAGGATCACCCTTGTGTTTAAACCCGTATCATAATTACTTGACCAATGAAGTCATAATTACTTGACTAGTAAAGTCAATTAATTTTTCCCACACCTTTGCGTTGTACTCATTTTAATTACACGATACCCCTAGTACACCCCTTCGAGCCTATCTTTTTTGTTTCTAACTTAAAGCATTTTACTTAAAGAAAGAATTTGTTTACAATCCACCCCAAATGTGCAACCAAATCGCCTTAGCCTTCCTTGTATGAATTCATCTTTAGTGCATTATTGTTATATGTTTAAACCCTTAGTTAATTGTCTAATTGATTACATGGTTGCTAAGTCGAGTCATATCTTGTACATATTGTTTTGGGACGATTGGGACTCATAGATAAAGTACTAGTATTATGGAGTAATGGGGAAGAACATCATTTATTACCCTCAAATGTGCGTTAATCTTAAAAAGTACTCAAAGTGTTTTGATTATCTTAATTCGAGTCATTAGAATAGTTGATTGTAAAGTATGTAAAAGTTCAAGTGTAAGGGGAATGCAAATTCCCAATGATGTATTATTTTGGATAGTAGGGCAATAGTGTATGCACAAAAAAAAAATCGAAAAATCAAGAAAAAAGAAAGGAAAAAAATAAGAAAAAGAAAAAGAAAGAAAAAAACATACGGACTACCATCCCGTTTTCTTTTATGTTTGTTTTATGTTTTTGATTAGTTTATGATTAGCTTAAGTCGAGTCGAGTCTTGGCTTAGCAACGCCACATTGTACATGTAATTGACCAAGATGATTAACTCGCCACCAGTAAATATTGCCTTTATCCAACAAAACCGTGCTTATCATATCCCTACACCTCACGTTATAACCCTTTTAAAAGTCCTCTTTGATAGTTTATCCTAGGTGCTTATGCCAAGTGGTGGAGGTTTGATCCTTTCCCAACCCTATGGTAATCTATGTACTATGACAGGTAGTGAGAGATATCTTCCATTTTCATATTGTGATATATACTTTTATTACACCCGAGAGATGTGAGTATCTAAACACTATTTGTGAGGTGCTAGTATATAATTTCCGTGCTTGTTTTGATTGAAGTGGAATGATTATTTGTTGTAATTACTTTTATATTAGTGTTAAATGGCCCAAAGCTTGTATTTTGATTAGAATAAAAGCGCATTTGCTTGAGGACAAGCAAATCTCAAGTGTAAGGGTATTTGATGAGACGAAAAGTGTTACGCTTTTAGGGGGTCATTTAAGCCCAAAGTCGAGATTATTTGATCAAATATTGCCCTAAATCGTTCCTTTTGTAATTTTAGGTACTTTTGAGAAGAAATCTGGAAAAGGAAGCATTTTGGACGTTTTTGGAGCGAAAAAGTGAAGAAAATGACAAAGTCTCCAAATCATGCTGAAAACAGTACCTGACGGCGTCAGGATTTGCATGTGACGCCGTCACTCATTGGCAAAGAGGTGGATAATCAAGTTACACGTGACGCGCCAGAATGTTTTTAGAAGATTTACACGTGACGGCGTCACCAAGGCCGTCACGTACAAAATACAAGTGACGGCCAAGAGAAAGTTTACGCATGACGACGTCAGAATTGGATCTAGGCAATACGAGTATTCTTATGGCGGCGAGTTAACGGCGTCAGAATTTACTCTTGACGCCGTCAGACTCAAAACTCTATATATAGTTTTTGATTTTTCATTCATAATATATAGCTTTTGGGAGGAGAACTTGGAGAAACCCTAGCACGAATTTTACCTTATTTTTAAGGATTCCAAACCCTTGTTTCATCCATGTTTAATTGAAGATAAGTTTTCCAGCAATCATTCAATATGTCTATGTGTTGTTTGATTCCATCTTATGCTTGTCTTCTCTTTAACATGCTAGACTAGGTTTTCTTTGTGTTTGCTTAGATGTAATGAAACTTACTTATTGATTATTGGTTGGTAGTTTGTTTATAATTTTTGTGGATGAATGATTTTGATGTTAGGCTTAAGAAAACTGGCAGACTTCCAATTGGTAACATGCTTGAACGCTTTAAGAAACATGATCGGATGTGTACTATGATAAATTGGTTATATTTAATGCATAAGTAACTACTAAGGAGGCCATGTTAGGAGCTAGTAGTCCACTCGACATAGGAAGAGGTAGAAGCTTATAGAGTTAGGGAAGGTCGTACACGGCCCTACTAATGATATTAAGGAATATAACCCATCATCCATGCAATTGTAACAAACTAATCAACCAGTAAAAGATAGCTAGGGAGTAGTGAAATCTAAGTAAACACATTTTCTCTTATTATGGTTTTTCTCCACATTTATTTTAGTGTCATTTTATTTTATTTGCATTTGTAGTTATTTGGGTTAGTTGACTAGCAACTAATTCCGCCCATTCCTCCGAAACCCGAGATTTTTACTTGCTTTCCATAAAATATAAAAATACAAAAAGAATCATCCCTCACCTCTAGACCTAGTTTAATTGAGTTTTAACCCTAGCGAACACTATTCTTTGAGTTGAACGATCAATCCCCCGGTACTTGCCACTATACTATACTACAACGGTCAGGTACCTTGCCTGGTCGGGATTGCAAGCTTCTCAAGATCCCTTGAGATGTAAAACCTTTTGCAAGGTTGCAAAACCACACATCACTGAGGCACTCCTGAGACAAGCTACTCTTGACACCTGCAGGAACATGGATTCTGCTGATTATGGTTCTTTTTCCGCTGATGGCTCTCCTGCTGTTGCTGCTGATGTCGATTCTGCTAATGGTATTTCTACTGGAGTACCTGTTTCTGCTATTCATTCCACCATTCCTACTGATCCATCCCCAAGCTTAGATGAGCCTTTTACAAGATTTCCAAGCCCCACAGACCTTGGCAATCATCAACAAAGTGCTGGAATTTTCTACTCTTCTTTTTATGATGATGATTTTGCTCCAACTCTAACCAATCTTCAGTCATCTGTTGAAGTTAACCCAAATCCTACTAAGAGGATAAACACTATTCATCCTCAATCCCAAATTCTTGGAGATCCCAATGCCATGGTTCAAACTAGGAGTACAGTGAAAAAGACAAAGTATGGAGAATGTGCCTTTCTCACCTATGTCACTAATCAGCAAAGGGACAATCATACAGATCAGCAGCATTGCTTGGTTGCTTGTTTCCTATCTCAAGTTGAACCAACCAGTATTGTACAAATACTGAGTGATCCTAGTTGGGTAGAAGCAATGTAGGAAGAAATGCAACAATTCAAAAATCAAGATGTTTGGGTGCTTGTGGATCTACCTGCAGGAAAGATTTCTATTGGGACTAAGTGGATTCTGAAAAACAAAAGGGATACTAGAGGTGTTGTGGTTAGAAACAAGGCAAAATTGGTTGATCAGGGTTTTAGACAAGAAGAAGGCATTGACTATAATGAAATCTTTGCACTTGTAGCAAGGGTTAAGGCCATTAGACTATTTCTGGCCTTTGCTTCTTATATGGGATTTGTGGTTTATCAAATGGATGTGAAAAGTTCCTTTCTCTATGGCAAGAGAGGAAGTGTATGTTACTCAACCTAAAGGATTTAAAGACCCACAGAATCCAAAAAAGGTGTATAAGGTTGTGAAAGTACTTTATGGACTTCATCAAGCACCTAGAGCCTGGTATGCAAGATTGTCAAACTTCCTTTTGGAGCATGGTTATAGAAGAGGTGCAATTGATAAAACACTCTTCATCAAAAAGAATTCCAGAGATATCATTCTTGTTTAAGTCTATGTGGATGATATCATCTTTGGTTCCACAAAGGAAGCCTGGTGCAGAGAATTTGAGACTTTAATGAAGAGTGAGTTTCAAATGAGTGCTATGGGGGAGCTTACCTTTTTCTTGGGGTTAAAAGTAAAGCAACAGCCTGAAGGGATTTTTATCCACCAGGAGAAGTATGTGAAAGATATTCTCAAGAAATTTGACTTTGAGAATTTAAGGACTGCAACTAAACATTATGAAGCTCCAAAGCCTAAGAATCAGAATGTACCAGATGAAGCTGTGAATGTTCACCTCTACAGATCAATGATTGGTTCACTTATGTACCTAAGAGCTTCAAGGCCTGATATCACCTTTGCAGTCAGTGCTTGTTCTAGACATCAAGTCACTCCATTGACTTCCCATTTGAATGTTGTTAAGAAAATCTTTAAGTACCTTAAAGGCCAGCCTAAGTTAGGTCTTTGGTACCCAAGAGATTCTCCATTTGTGTTGGAAGCTTATAGTGACAGTAATTATGCTGGAGCTAACCTGGATAGGAAGTCCACTACAGGAGGTTGTCAATTTTTAGGTAGATGGCTAATTTCTTGGCAACGCAAGAAACAAACCATTGTGGCTACCTCATCTACTGAAGTAGAATATGTTGCTGCTACTAACTGTTGTGGACAGGTGCTTTGGATACAAAATCAAATGCTTGATTATGGGTTCAACTTTATGAACACAAAAATCTATATTGATAACTAAAGTACAATTTCAATAGTTAAAAATCCAGTGTTTCATCGAAGAACTAATCACATTGAAATTAGACACCACTTTATCAGAGATTCTAATGAGAAACACTTAATCCAGGTGCTTAAAATTCATACAGATGATAATGTGGCTGATTTGTTAACTAATGCTTTTGATGGACCTAGGTTTAATTACTTAGTTGTCCAGATTGGGATGGTTAACCCCTGATAACAGTTGTTTAAGGGGAGGCATATGCCTCTGGGGAGGATTAATGTTGTAAATTATGTATTTTATTATGATTTTGTTCACTAACTTTGTTTTGCAAGTTTAACTTTTGTATAAAGTAACCATTATTTATTTGAGTTTGTTTTGTATGTTCTGTTTTATGTGTTTAGTTTGCAAGCAAGTGTGTTTGCTGTTGGACAAGAGTACATCTGTGTTTCTGCTGATGACTTTGGGACATATCAGTAGCATTGAAATACAGAATTGAAAAACAGAACAGATGGATTTTATTCATGATGGTAAATTACAAGAACATCATAAACCATACAAACCAGCCTACCACAAAAGATACCTAACCAAACATCTACCCTATCAACCCACTAGTCCATCTTCCTCTTCCCTTTGTCCTTGGGGTCAGTCATTTTCTTGTGGACCCCTCTGGCTTCCATATCTTTGTCCCACACTCTTGGACAGGCAAGCCCCAACACTACCTTCATTGGACCTGGACATTTCTGAGAGGCTTGAGGATTTTGAGGAACTGGGATCTTACTCATCTCAGCCATGACTCTCTACATCTCACTTTGAAGAAACGATGTGAGTGGTGGCGACACAGAGAGTGGTGTTGGTTGATAAGGTCCTTTTTCACTTGGTGGGTAGGATGGAAAATATTGGCCAAGTGGTACATTTGGATTAAAATGAGGTATCTGATCCTCCAGTGGAAAGAAAGATAACCAGTGTGGTTCATTTGGATGTTCAGAAGATTCCGATGATGAATCGGATGAAGTATCAATCACATTAGGGTTAGGGTTCATGGTTATTATTGTTGGAAGGATATTTGATTATTTGATTTGGGTGAATTGTGATTTGAGGGTATTTTTATAAGCCTGTTTAAGAGTTAATTGGGAATTAATGCAACTAAATGTGAGGTGGTTGAATGGTAGGAATTTGAGATATTAACTGAAAACCACGTTGACCATTAAGAAGATATTTACTGAGAAGAAGTTTCTGCTGATGGGTAATCCTACGGATTGACTGAGTACTGCTGTTTGACTTTCATTCCAGCTGAGGGGGGTTATTTGTTGACCATGGTCAATAAATCTGGGTTTCTACTGATTGACCATATGTTTCTACGGATTGACTTATGGTTACTACTGATAGTTTATTTTGGGCCCTGCGGATATAGTATATCCGTAGGATATATTTAGTTTATTTTAGAACGAGATATATAATATCTTTTATAGTTTTAGTTTATACATTACTTGTAAGAAAAGTTTAGGGTTCCTTGTAGTATAAAAGAAACACACGGATACATGTTTTGATATGCGACTTGTTTTCAATCTATAGTGATTAATAAAAGATCCATAGAGGATCAAAGTATTATTAGTTTATTGTGTTCGTATTACTTGTGTTTAATTCCGCATAGACATAAGTATACAGAGATTTTTCATATAGTATTGCTTTTGATTACATTAGCAGTCTATCGATCCATTGACTCAAAGATCTATCAAGGAGTAGATCCTACATAATTAGGATTGGAGTTTAATCCTGACATGTGATAAGTGTCACGGCATTTAAATCTAATGGGGAAGAGTAATCGGCACCTAAAAAGTGCACGGGGTCTAGGTTTCCTGACAGTTTAAACATTTGAGGAAATTTACATAATCAAAATTTTATTTTAAAAACTATATGAACTCAGACTAATATTATGTGTTAAAAATAAATCTGTATCATCCAAAAAAAAAGAATGTTGTCCATTATTGTCACATTTGTTGTATATATTTTTGATGAATAAAGCCTAACTAAACACTCTAATCAATACATAAATTGATTACCAATACTTAGTCCACTAGCTAAATTCACATACTCGAGCAGGGAAAAAATATATGTTTTGAAGCAGAAATGAGCTAATCCAAAGAAGTTTAATGGTGTTCCAATGACAAGAAAGTTGAGTATACGCCTGTTGCACCAAAGTATATCAAGGATTCTACTTCTGAAGATGATACAAATTAGGCTTCTACGTCTAGACAACAAAAAATGGATGCTAAAGTGGTGAATAATTATAATGCGTTTGGTGTTCTATGTGATTTGGACGAGGTTTCTAATGCTAATGTAGAACCTAATGGTAATGTCTCTACTAGTTTGGGGGGGGGGGGGGGGGGGGGTCGTCGTCAAATTAAGGTTAGAAAGTTGTCCAAGATGTGGCTGGTACGACATCTGGTAGTCCAAGTACTACACCTTTAATTGCAAAGATTAATGAACTTGAAAGTCAAATGCTTGATAGGAAGCTTGTGCTACTAGGTGATGATGGGAAGCGGCTAAAACTTTGTAAATCAACGCTTCCTAGTTCTTCTACTGTGGTTTCTAAAAAATTTGATAATATGATTAATGATGATAGTGATAGTGAAGTGTTTAAACTTTAATGTATACAATGAAACTGCCAATTTTATGGCTTTTACGAGCTCTAAAGTTAATAAAGCTTCTAAAAGTGGCAGTTGAGTGGGAAATAAAAGCTTGTAGTAACAATGAAAGAAAACTTATGATGAAGACCCGTACGATGATGATGATTGTGTTTATCCTGGTTTGACTGATGCTCAAATGCCTTTGGTATTAGTATTCGTGATCAACTTAAATAACATTTGTAGTATGTCTCATAAGTGTGGTATTCCATTTTTATGATAGTTTAGGTTTGAGGCACAATTGGTGCGTTTATTTTCGTCTAATTTTGGGTTGAGATGTGGGATTCACCCACATTCTTTCTACTTAATTGGTTTTTGAAGTAATAAATTTTCACAAGAAACCTTGAAATATATATATATATATATATATATATATATATATATATATATATATATATATATATATATATATATATATATATATATATAGTGAGACTTTCTTGAGAGAACCATCTTATCTGCGAGAACTGAGAGAACTTCCAAAAACATACATGCACGCCTTCAATAGTTGTATTTTTGCACATATTTTCTAAAAACAACATACATGTTTTAAAAAAAAAAATATAGTTGTTCTAAAGAATTTGATAAGAAATTGAAAATACAAATTTTTTCTTTGAAGGTGTGCATGTATGTTCTTATAAGGAGTGCAACGGCAATATTGCGACCGTGTGTAAGGTTTTTGTGAAAAAAGATGATGAGTTCATGATGATATTGAAAAACATTGATGGATACTTACGATTATTGATGATTTTCATGTATTATTATTTTATTTTAAAAGGCGTGCATGTATGTTTTTTATGGTTCTCTCAGTTCTCGCAGATAAGATGGTTCTCGCAACAAAGTCACCCTATATATATATATATATATATATATATATATATATATATATATATATATATATATATATATATATATATATATGGGGATTTATTTTCAGAACCCTGTTAAGTGCGGGAACTGCGAGAACTCCAATTTTGCATTAGAAAACATGCATGTTTATATAAAACATGTATGTTTTCTTACATACACCTTAATACACATGCCTGCATATTAAGGTGTATGTAAGAAAACATACATGTTTTATATGAACATGCATGTTTTCTAATGCACAATTGGAGTTCTCGCAGTTTCCGCATTTAACATGGTTCTAAAAAAAAAATCATTTTGCATTGATCTATTGCACTTAACAGGTTTTTATATAAACATGTGTTATGTGTATTAAGGTGTATGTAAAAAAACATACATGTTTTATATGAACATGCATGTTTTCTAATGCAAAATTGGAGTTCTCGCCGTTCCCGCACTTAACATGGTTCTGAAAATAAAGATACACTATATATATATATATATATATATATATATATATATATATATATATATATATATATATATATATATATATATATATATATATGTGTGTGTGTGTGTGTGTGTGTGTGTGTTTTGAAGATAATATATATTAATTAGTTCGTGTTTATTCCTGTCATTTGCTATTAGATGAACTAATTCACGTGTTGCATGTTTATTTACTGCTACATATACCCGAGCTGATTGAACATAAATTTTCTTACAAAAGACTGTAGATCCTTAGAGATAAAATATTTTGCGTGTATGTGCGTAGATGAATACTTTATAATGACTTTATGTACTCGTAACTTTTGATTTGCTTTAATGGGAATATTTTGAATTTCAGTTAACACTTAGAGCATGAGCAATGGTAAAAGTCTTTAAGACTTGATGCATTTAATGCATAAAGCATTTAATGGCTAAAGCTTTGAGCAAAGACTTGAGCTTTACCAAGTCTTTGTTGAAAAGCTTTTCAAAAAGCCTTGATTGCAATGGCAAAAACTCTTTAAAAAGACTTCTTAGAATAGTAAAAAGCTTTTCACAAGGAAATCCAATAAATAAAGAGACTTTGATCCACGTATATTGCATACATTATTCTGGGTATATGGTTTCTTTTAGAGTAAATCAAGAATTTTTTTGTAAACAATATGAAAATAATTTGATTTGCTTAAGAATTGTCTTCAAGAGAATTAAGAATAAAATCTCTTTCGATATGATTCTCTAATCTATCCACTTTCTTTTAGCCATTGAGTAATTAAACTAATTAAATCTACCAATTAAAATCTAGCGGAAATGATTTTGGTCAACTTCAAGAATTTCTGTAAAAGCATTTCTTGGATATGATTTGGACTCAATTATAGGCTAGTGTTATTTCTGAATATAATATACACAATCTAAAAGTGTCTTTTTCTCTGTATCTTTTTATCATATTGTAAGTTATTGGATTATAAATGGATTGAATAATCAATACTACTATCGTATTATCATAAATACTCCGATCCAATTTTAACCGGCAAGATGTTCACATGGCGATATATAGGGGGATTTCTAAAGTGAAATAGTTGAGTAGCATATATTTATTGGTGCAACTTACAATTCAAGTTAAACTGATGATTACTATTAAATTTGTTTTGACAAACAACTAAATAGGAGTTATAATCTAATGGAATTACATACTCATGCAGAGTATGCACGTAATTTAAATCCGAGTAAGATCATTTGCATTTTCTAATAAAGATTTAGTATCCTCACTTAGTATCATTTTGTAATATTATGAGAAGATACATAGATGCATCTAGTCTTAATCATCGCTCTATTTCTTCTCATTCTTTTTATTTCAATTTTTTTCCCCACAAATCTCTTGCCTGTAAGACTGTAATTACTGATAATTCAAACTATAAGAGTTTAAGATTAAATGCGCATGCAAACTAAATATAGATTATGTGTGTGTTTGTCCCGTGAAATTTTAACATATTCTACATCTCATCTCACACAAGAAAGCTAAAGAGTAATATAAAGATATTGCATATTGAATAAAAGGTATTGTAAATGCGCGAAAAAAAAATTATATATATATATATATATATATATATATATATATATATATATATGATATCGAAATGATATTCATCTGTTACATTTTATATAAAAATGACGCGCTCAGCTTATGTACAACTTTAACTCTATCTGTCGATATTATGGTGCTTAGATTTCATTGCCATTATGCAGTGTTGGTTTTAACGGAAATATAGCGAACTAGCACGGAGCTACAACATTGCAAAGTGATTCAGCAAACATACATGTGGAGATTGGGTTATAAAGCCAACCTATCTTATTATGATTAAGTTCCTTAATTATGCGGGCGATCCAAGAGCGCGTAAGCACTTTTGTTTCTTCATAAAACATGTCTCTACTCAGAGGTTGTAAGTTGAAGCAAGCAAAGAAGTATCATAGTAGTAACAAACTAAATACATCTGCTATACAATAATGTGGCTTAATTAATGTAAGTTGAAGCAAGCAAAGAGGAGTAGGGTAGTAGTGTGAACAAGAAAAGTATTTTGTGACATCCCTACATCCACTGTTGAAGTGTATTATTATATGGTGTGTCAAGTCAAGTTTCTCATATTTTTCTTCAACTTTAGATTTATTAGCTTTGTTCTTTTGGCTTCATTCCCTTCTCCCATCCACTAAATACCCTTTGCTTCCCCTCCTCTCTCTCCTCTCTTTAACCTTTTGCAAGCTACAGAAGCTACTCATCTATTTGCAGGTCTGTCCTCTTTTCTCCCCTCTAATTAGGGTTTCCTAAATGTTTCTTTATTGAGGTTGAAGTTTCGTATGTTATCTTTTCAAGCACATGTCTACATATATAAACTTTTGATTAATCAAAGAGCTAGCTAGCTCTTATCAAACACAAGAGCAAAAAAATAGTGTTTTTCTTTTCTGATCTTTTTGTGATCTTGAGTTGAAAGAGACATAGTTAAGTTAGCCACTAAATCAATAAAGTTTGTAAGAACATGAGCTATTTTTGTAGGTTTCTTTTTGGGTAATTTTGTTTTTGTGTCTTTACTTTGCTTGTAAAGTTGCGAAACGAGGCTGATCTGGCTAGCTAGGGTTTACTCTCCTACAATTTCATGAGGAATATATGCTTACATAATGCCATTAGTTCAACCAATGATCAAAGCATTATTATATATCAAGATTTTGAAAAACATACGGATCCCATTTCTTAAACAAGATTCCAACTTGAAAGTCAGAGATATAGAGGTTTTCAGATCTCCCTTATGTCAACTTATGATGCTAATTAATACGACCCAATCAATCGATACTTGAATCTAATTGTCCAAAAGCAAATTATCTCATATATGTGTTTTTTAACTTTTTTTTTAGTAAAACTAGCAAGACGGTGTAAAAACAAGAATATATACAAAGATTACAAAGATAACATACAAGCCGATCTAGGATCACATGTCCGGCAAACTAATCCAGACCGGAGTTGATTGTCTAGAGATTGAGTTTTATTATCTTATACATGTAAATTGTAAAGTGATCCTAGAAAGTTTTCTTTTGAACGACAATTTTTTATAAAAACTAGCAATAAGCTAATGGTCACACAAGACTCATAATTTTGCAGGAAGTTATTGGAAAGTTAATTGTCTCATTTATATATAGTCTTGTTTGTATGTTTATAAATGTATATATCGATTTTGGCACTTACAAGTACGCATCGGTGTATGTGTATGAGTGACTCTTTTACATATATAGGTCAAAGAGTAAGAGAGAGAGAAAGAGATAGATCGGGATTTTGTATTAGAGTAATTCTGTAAAGATTGTACACAGCTTGAATTCATCAGTTTTTTGTGTCTCCTAGATGAAAACATATCCTGCAAGCAATCCAACTTATTGATTATCCAAATTGTCATATGTATTTGTGTATGCACATATATATGCACACACAACACATTACTGGCCAAGGACAACCTTCATTGAGCTTTAAATTAAATGATTTACTGAAGGTGTGATAATTCTGTGTCTATATGATAGGCCAAACTCCAAGTTACTCATGTGGAAAATATGATAGTCAAGTCCATGTGGGAATTAACTTTTGCTTAATTGATCATGTACAGTCAGGATCTTAATATGTACTCCGTATCTGGTTAACTTGCTAGAGTTTCACTTGATATAATTTTTTTCACAAAAAAAATACACTGTTTGGTTTAACTATAATCAAATTTTATTTTAATAACTTGCACATGTGTAATTTGCATATTCAAGATTGACGTTGATTTATTTATTTTATTTTATTTTTTTATTTATTATTTTTTTTTTCTTCCTCCTTATATCTAACAAGTTAAATTTTCTAGCAAAAGAAATCTTGGTTAGTTTAAGGTAATTTGGTTTTCAGTAATTCTGTATGAAAGAAAATTTTGATAAATAACAAAATAGCCGGTTGGCACTCAAGAGTCGAAATACAAATCAGCTTTATTCTCACTGAAAAGCTTAAGTACAATGAACAAAAGTGCCAAGCTCATTTGGTTTGGTGTTAGAACGAACATATAACTTATAATAACTTATAAGTATGTGTGCATATATATTGTCTATATATAATAAGATACATAGCATATATTATTTACAAAATACATTCTTGGCTGCAGGTTAAAAGTTGAAGAAGGGAGATAATGGCTTCATCTGCAAGCTCCTACAACTCTCCATGTGCTGCCTGCAAGTTCTTGAGGAGAAAATGCATGCCTGGTTGCATCTTTGCACCATATTTCCCGCCCGAAGAACCACAGAAATTTGCAAACGTGCACAAAATCTTCGGTGCTAGCAACGTCACTAAGCTTCTGAATGACCTTCTCCCTCACCAAAGAGAAGATGCAGTGAATTCCCTTGCATATGAAGCCGAGGCTCGTGTTAGGGATCCTGTTTATGGTTGCGTTGGGGCCATTTCTTTCCTTCAAAGACAAGTTGATCGCCTTCAAAAGGAGCTTGATGCTGCCAATGCTGATTTAATTCGATACGCATGTAATGAGATCCCTTCGGGGTTGCCTGCAGTGCCTCATATGAGCTCAATGCAGCCAATAACTCCGCGACAAAGAACCATTGATCATTACTCTACTAGAAGGAGTGGAACCATTGATGGTAGTGGAGGATATCACACCCAATCACCACCTTCTTTTCCTTACCCTTACGCAAATAATTTTCAATGGAATCCGTCTAGTTCCGGTGGAAATTTAGGTGGTGATGGTGGTGGAGGAGGAGGACAAGGTAACATATGAATCTCTTTTTATCTTTACGAAGGTCACATGCAAGTTATAAACCATCTTTTGGACTTGTGTATTCTACATATGTAACTCTTTATATAAATTTGATATATACATTGTGGTTTACTAGCTATATTTTATGGCTACCTAAGCTATGATGTACTGTGTATGTGTATATTAGTATACATCCATTCACATGCCAGTCATCTAGCTATAGACCACCAATTGCTACTCCTCCCACGTAATCATAACTCCCTATATATTATTACTTTGGTGATTTTTAGCTTCAAGAAACTTGGGATCATTTCTTTTATAATTAATGCTAGCTACCTTCTTATATAGAGTTGAGTCTTTAGGCTAACTACAACAATGAAGGTCGCCTGCGAGTCGACCGACTCGTATGTAGGTCACCCTTGATGTGGCTTCTTGGTCCTTGTAAGTCGTCTGGTCACGAAAATGGGTTAATCGATTGTATACTCGATCGAATTCTTGTGCACACAAACAAACAAAATGTGTGTGTTAATTAATTAAAAAGAAATCTTTGTAGGGTATTTTTATTTTAGTGTAAGTCGCCTTGGTGTGGTAAAAAGTCGTTTTTAAGTCGTCGGAAAGAGAAAGTTGATGTGATCACTACTGTGCTTAGCCTGATTTTTAGCTTCAAGTAACTTGGGATTGCTAAATCATTGTATCCTCTGTTATAGCGGCATACGCCCACACCTAAATTGCAGCCTTTGGTCTAGCTGCATCAAATTATACATCCTCTTATGTTTTTACTCCCTTAAGGGTTTGAGGGTTCAAAAAATGAGTTACGAGTTAAACACTTGCACGGTCTTTCCGTATTAAAGTACTAATATTGATCATATCATAACAACGATATCATTAACCATGAAAATATAAAAACTCAAATCTTATCCAAGTAGGTTTTTTTTTTTTTTTTTTTTTTTTGCAATGGTAGATATACTATGATAAAAAGGACTAGCAATAACCTAGATCAAGGACTACAAGATGGTGGATATACGTGAACTTGGGCTAGAATTCCATTCTATGTGTTTAAGTTTAGATTGTGACATCAACTAGAGATCCAAGTAAATGAATAAAGCTTTATATCATCTACCATACTGTTAGTTAGGTTAGCTTCTTGGCTTGGTAGTTGAAGATCTTTTTATTCATATGCCGCCAAGTTAACCAAAGAATGGTGTGAACTATAACCTCAAGTAATTTTCTTTGTCGTTGAGGAACTTGCACTAGATTTGGGATGTTAAAAATGTCTTTTAGATTGGTCATCGCCGATAGTTGCATGTTAAAAATGCACCACTCAACGTACATTCCACAAAACAATTGCAATTCGGTTCATTTCAACCTAGCTAGATATGGTATCTTTACTTTTACTTTTTTTTAAGAAACATAAAGTTATTGTTAAACATTTGAAGGAAACCAAAAGTAGAAGATAATTAAAGAAGTATTCTCTTGATGTAGAGGGTCTATGACTGACTCCTCCATTACCCACTAAGTAATTAATATTCGCATGTTTGAACCTCATTTTTTGTTCTTCATGGAGCACTTTCTTTATTTCAGAATTTTAAAGTTTTCATTAACTAATGTTTAAGCCTATGGTTGCTAAAGTTCGCATGAATATGATTTTGTATTATTCGTCAAAAATGCAAATAAAGTCAGCAAATATATGATGTATAAAAGCATGCACCAAAGATGAAAAGTCCGTATGCCGGTTCTCATATGAGCACTACTAGACAGTGGACTTTCAGCGATAGATTTTCCGACGGATACTTTTCCGTCACTAATTTACCGACCAATATCCGACAAAAAAGCGACAAGTGTGCTTTTCCGAGTAACTTCCGACGGAATTCCAAGAGATTCAATTGTGTCGGAAATCCGTCAGTAATTCACATAACCTTCCGTCAAATTTCCGACGCCATTCCTATATCTATATTTATTTGTTGCTAATCCGTTGGAAATGTTTTAATTTTTAATGATTCTTTATCTTTTAATATTTCTGTTACACCCCCAAAATACCTGAATGGCAGCGGAATGGAATACCTGAGGGTGTAACGGATCATAGCACACAACCAGGATATATTGAACGACCTAAAGTGTCGTTTATAAAATACATCGTTTGATTCATTCAAATATTCAGAGTTATAAAGACATAGGTCCCAAAAGTTGGAAAAGTTTACGGAAACAAGTTTAGTACAATCAAACGACGTTTAGACATAAGTGCAAGAAAGTCCGAATGAGCCATATCATCCTTGTTACACAAAATGACTCCATGCATGCCATGAGAATATGCCTTAGTTACCTGAGAAATACATTGTGAAAAATGGTCAACATAAAGTTGGTGAATAATCATAGGTTTGTAAGTAAATCGTAAGTACATAAGCCACAAGTAATAAGTAAACCGACACGAATGTCAAAAATGCTACATTGGCTCTTAAGCTCATGACCCCGAAGCTAGACTTAGTAATGCCCCACCAGAGTGTTTACCAGACACTCAATTCGTTAAGACATGAAATGCATTCGTCCCGTTGGAGCAACCCAAACACGAATGGAGGCGTCACCCTCGATAGATCTATCCACTCACTCTCGCTTAGCTAAAATTAACGGTCCATGATATATATAAGGGGACTTAACTTGGTAGTAGGCAACTTAAGCAATGTATGGAATTTGATATACTTGGGCATGTACAAAAATAATTGTGCAATGTATTCTCCCCCGTGGGATTTAAAATCAAATAAGTAATTAAAACGGGGCTATGAAGACTCACCTCAAAAGGATGGTACAATGATGTAAAAGTAGTCGGGACAATGAGGCGCGTACACTAGACGCAACCTAAATGAATAATCGCGATCTAATTAAGATCAAGTCGTAATGAAATGAATGCACATGCACATGATACTCATACCACTCGTAATTTGGAAATACTAGTTATCGTCATGGTAAAATAGTTTCCATACTTAGGAAAAATAGGTCCATTTAGAGAAGTATATAACTTGTCATATTAACTTGTACGAAAATGTTAGCGTTAAATTCCTTGTATCAAAACCTTAAAATAACGTCGTTAAGTCGTATAATTATTCCCTTGGGTCATACGTATTCATTTGATAAGAAAATAGTCCTTAGTAATATTTTCTAGAAAATACACCGTTTAGTGCGTAAGTTATTATTTTTATTTGTGTCCATATATATATATATATATATATATATATATATATATATATATATATATATATATATATATATATATATATATATATATATATATATATATATAGTTTGACGATGTTAGAACGGTTATAACGTGGTCGTTTTAAGCTCGTTTTCCTTGTTCTTTATGTCCACGGATTCGTCTTTGTATATACTAATATTTTTTTGATAACTCGGCTCCTCTAGGTTACGTTTAATGCCTCTATTTACCCGTCGTATTCTACCAAACAGCAAGCAGTTTTATAAGAAATAGTTTTCGTCGTTAAATTTGCAAAAATCATATCTCCTTCGTTATAAACTCGTTTTAATCCGTTCTTTCGCCTAAAGTTTCGTTTTTGAATGTATTTTCTAAATCTTTGGTCAAAACTTGGCCACCATCTACTGATTTTCCCACGAAATGAAAATAGGGACAGTAGGTATTTCAAATGTTTCAAAAACCATTTTCAAGTCTCCAAGCTAGTTCTAACCTCAATCAAACCACTTTCAAACATCACAAAGCTAGTCTAAACCTACCATACACCTTCTTAGGGTGTCATGGGTCCTTAAACATCATCAATCCACTAGGTCTAACAAGGGTTACACATGTGTTCATTTCTAGGGCTCAAAGTTAAATATATACAAAAATAGAGTGGTATAAGTTAATGCATGTATGAGATCTTGTAAGAAAATTATATAAACATGGTAATAGCTTGTAAAAATCATAAAAATGAGTTTGTTAACTTACTTGATGGTTTAGAGAGTTTAGATGATAAAAACCTACTAATCCTTGAGTTTTTATTTCAAAACTCTAACAAGGATGATTATATAAACAAGTTTATGCCAAGATCTTTGTAAAATTTATTCTCCTTGCTCCTTGACCACCCTAATTCGAATTTACCTCAAGAGAAATGAAGAGAAAAAGTTTACTTGTGCAAGAAAAGTGATTTTGTGATTAAAATGGATGAAAAAGTTTAATTTATACTAGGAGACAATTGTTTGGTGAACATTAAATTTGGTTGGTGTAGTTTTTAATGCTTGAAGACCATGGGGGGGGGTTGGCCGGTCCTAAAAGGAGGAAAAGGGGGGAAATGGTCTTGGGTTTAATTAGGAAAAAGTTAGTAGTATTATGTAGTTTTGTTAGTTTTAGGTTTAATCGGGTACCGGGTTTGTTAGAAATAAATTTTATTGAAGTTATTCGGGACGTAATAAAGTCGTAAAAATTGTAAAAATATGCCGGGTACAAGTACGGAGAGTTTGGGTAATTATCGTTTAATTTTTGTGAAAACCGTCGTTAAAAAGTTAGACGTACGATACGTAATAAATAAATTTCCAAAATACCGGGTAAATTAATATTATAATTTTTATATTATTAAAATGAATATAAAAATACATTGGGATAATAGTCGGGAGTGTCGGACACGTTAGACACATTTATAGTTCGCGTATTTGTGTTTATTCAAAATAAACATACGTAAATCGTTAATTATACCAAAAGTATAAATTTAGTTATCCTACGAGTGGAATAGTATGCAAGTGCCCTAATGATGATATGCAGACTATCTCTAGTCCGTATGAAATGTCCCTGATAATAATGCATGAATTCGCTCCTGAACCAATACGGTTACACGAATTTGAACACTCGTAAACTAAATTTACGACTACATGAGTAATGCACGTGAATAGTGGTTTCCTCTCGGGAATGAATAGTGTCAAGTGAATAGTAAAATTTCTGAATGTGTCTCGGAATGTCAAATTGACCTCAAAAACGATGAATAGTAAAACGATGAATAGTGATCGATGAATAGTAATTTGTGAATAGTAGAATGTCGAAGTTTGGAAAAATGACCTGAAATTGTGGGTTGTGACAGTCGCCCATCCAAAAAGGAATTCAGTCCCTGAATTCAGTTAGTGTTGGTCTCGGTACTAGGCTCGGTGAAAAGTTGTGGATACTTGCGTCGCATTTGGTCTTCTCGTTCCCAAGTAAACTCGGGTCCTCTTCGAGAATTCCAGCGAACCTTCACGATCGGAATTCGACTTTGTTTCAACTGTTTGATCTCGCGATCCATTATTTCAACTGGTTCTTCCACAAAGTTAAGCTTGTCATCGAGTTGTATTTCTTCTAATGGTATAATGACAGACTCGTCCGAAAGGCATTTCTTAAGGTTCGAAATATGAAACGTGTTGTGTACGTTGCTAAGTTCTGATGGAAGTTCAAGTTTGTAAGCAACCGGACCAATCCTCTCCAGGATCTTGAATGGCCCAATGTATCTCGGGTTCAACTTCCCGCGTTTTCCAAATCGTATCACGCCCTTCCAAGGCGAGACTTTCAACATGACTTTGTCTCCGACCTGAAATTCCAGTGATTTGCGTCGAACATCTGCGTAGCTTTTCTGTCGACTTCTAGCAGTTTCAAGTCTCTCTCGAATCTGAATTATCTTTTCCGTTGTTTCTTGTACCATCTCCGGGCCAGTACATTGTACTTCACCGACTTCGGCCCAACAAACTGGAGATCGACACTTACGACCATAAAGTGCCTCGAATGGTGCAGCCTTAATGCTCGAATGGTAGCTGTTGTTGTAGGAAAATCCGATCAACGGCAAATGGTTAGCCCAACCATTTCCAAAATCAATCACACATGCTCTAAGCATGTCCTCAAGGGTCTGAATAGTTCTCTCGCTCTGACCATCGGTCTGAGGATGGTAAGCAGTGCTCATGTCTAACTTGGATCCAAAAGAATCTTGTAATGACCGCCAAAAGTTTGAAGTAAAACGACTATCTCTGTCGGAAATGATGGAAACTGGTGCTCCGTGTCTTGAGACTATTTCCTTGACATAAAGTCTAGCAAGTTGTTCCATCGTATAAGTCTCTCTCATGGGTATGAAATGAGCTGATTTGGTAAGTCGATCTACGATTACCCAAATAGCATCGAAACCTCCTGTCGTCTTAGGAAGTTTAGTGACAAAGTCCATAGCAATACGTTCCCACTTCCATTGTGGAATTTCTGGTCGTTGAAGTAACCCTGACGGTTTCTGGTACTCGGATTTCACTTTAGCACAAGTAAGACATTTGCTGACGTACATAGCTATTTCTGCTTTCATGTTCGGCCACCAATAAAGCTTCTTGAGATCCTGATACATCTTATCAGAACCTGGATGAATAGAGTACTTCGACTTGTGTGATTCATGCATAATCAATTCTCGCACTCCACCATAGAGTGGTATCCAACTTCGGTCCTTGAAGCATAACACTCCATCTGATCTCTTTACAAAGCCATTTTCGCTTTCTGGCATACCATAAAGTTTCTCAAGTGGTCGATTTTCTTCTTTGAGAGCCTCAATCTGAGCTTCTAGAATCTTCGATGGTAATGGTGAAATGATAGTCATTCCCAATGACCTAACTCTCAAAGGTTTGAGTCGTTCTTTTCGGCTAAGTGTATCTGCTACAACATTCGCTTTCCCTGGGTGATATCGGATTTCACAATCGTAATCACTCAACAACTCTAGCCAACGACGTTGTCTCATATTAAGTTCCTTTTGATCGAGTATATGCTGTAAGCTCTTGTGGTCGGTAAAAATTATGCACTTGGTACCATAAAGATAGTGTCTCCAAATCTTGAGTGCAAAAACTACCGCACCTAACTCCAAGTCGTGCGTAGTGTAATTCTTCTCGTGTATCTTAAGCTGTCTAGATGCATAAGCTATCACCTTCTCGTTCTGCATTAGCACAGCTCCAAGTCCTTGATGTGAAGCATCGCAATATACCACAAAGTTCTCAATACCTTCAGGTAGTGACAAAATCGGTGCGCTACAAAGCTTTTGTTTCAATAATTGAAATGCGGACTCTTGTTTTTCTCCCCACTCGTACTTCTCATTCTTTTGTGTCAGCTTTGTCAACGACTTCGCTATCTTAGAAAACCCTTCAATAAACCTTCTGTAATATCCGGCAAGTCCTAGGAATTGACGAATTTCCGTAGGAGACTTGGGCGTAGCCCAATCCTTAACTGCCTCGATCTTTGCCGGGTCGACTTGTAAACCTTGGCTATCAATAACATGACCAAGAAATTGAACTCTTCGTATCCAAAAATCACACTTAGAAAACTTGGCATACAATTGCTCCTTCCTGAGTAGTTCCAATATTGTTCTGAGGTGTTCTTCGTGATCTTCCTTACTCTTGGAATAAATCAAGATATCGTCAATGAATACGATCACAAACTTATCAAGATACGGTTTGCACACCCTATTCATGAGATCCATAAATACCGCAGGTGCGTTGGTTAATCCAAAAGGCATCACTTGAAACTCATAGTGACCATAGCGGGTTCTAAATGCCGTCTTCGGGATATCCTCTTCCCGAACTTTAAGTTGATGGTAACCGGATCTTAAATCAATCTTGGAATAAAAACTAGAACCTTGTAACTGGTCGAACAAGTCGTCGATTCTGGGGAGTGGATAACGGTTCTTCACCGTTACCTTGTTCAGCTCACGATAGTCGATGCACATTCTGAAAGTTCCGTCCTTTTTCTTCACAAACAAAACCGGCGCTCCCCAAGGCGAGGAACTCGGTCTAATGAATCCTTTGTCCAAAAGTTCTTGTAATTGATTCGACAATTCTTGCATTTCCGAAGGTGCAAGTCTATACGGTGCTCGTGCAATTGGTGCAGCTCCTGGCACTAATTCAATTTGAAACTCAACTTGGCGTGTAGGCGGAAGTCCTGGCAATTCTTCCGGAAAAACTTCTTGAAATTCCTTAACAATTGGCACATCTTCAAGTCGTTTCTCATCCGACTTCTTCTCCGTGATGTGAGCCAAGAATGCATAACAACCCTTCTTTATGTACTTCTCGGTTTTAATGCACGATATAATACTGAGTCTAGTTCCACTTCGCTCTCCGCGAACAACCAAAGTTTCACCGTTATAAGGAAGGTGAACAACTTTCTCATCACAAATAATTCTCGCTCGATGCCGAGATAACCAATCCATACCGATCACAACGTCGAAACTTCCAAGTTCTACGGGCATAAGGTCTATGTTGAATGGATGGTTTAGGAAATTTATAGTGCAACCACGAACAATGGTGTTGGTGTTAACTAAAGACCCATCGGCTAATTCAACGATATAGGAAATGTCTAATGGGGTTGGTTCTATGTTAAGTAAAGGTGCAAATGCAATAGAAACAAAACTTCTATCCGCTCCTGAATCAAATAAAATGGATGCATAACGATTATTAACGAGGAACGTACCCGCAACAACATTCGGGTCTTCTTTGACATCGTCTCCTCCCATGACATAAGCTCTTCCTCGAGCCATTCCATTTTGGTTTCCTGTTCCTTGATTCTTCTTCTTCGAGCACTCATTCCTAAAGTGTCCAAGTTCTCCACAGCCAAAACACGTTACCGGTGGTTTCTGATTGCCACCAAAGTTTGGACTCTTGCAATCCTTGGTGTAGTGACCAGCCTTCTTGCAGTTGCCACATAGATCTGGGCAACGTCCTGGGTTATGATGCTTCTGACACCTCTCACACTTGGGTAAATTACCCTCATATCCTTTCCTTTCAGTAGGCCCTGCAGCATAAGCCTTTGCCACTTCTTGCCTCTTAGGTGGCGGCTGAACAGCGTTTCCACCTTGGTTGTAATCAAACCTTCTCTTGTTTTTGTTGTTGTTATTGTTCGAATTGTTGTTTCGGTTATTGGGATAATTGCGGTTTCGATTGTTGTTATAGTTGTTGTTGTTCCGAGTGTTGGTGTAGTTGGTGTTGTTTGAACGGTAGTTGTTGTTGACAGCAGCTTTCCCTTTTATCACTTGGACCATGAGTTTCTGAGTTATACGAATAGCCTCTTCCATTGATTGAGGGTCAAAAGAAATCACATCTCCTCGAACACTTTCAGGCAATCCACCAACAAATTTTTCCATCTTTTTCTCATCATCGGGAACCATAGTTGGACATAGTGCAGCCAACTCCTGAAATCTCCTGAAATAAGTCTCAATGTCATCACCTTTAGTCACAAGCTCATAAAATTCCGTTTCCATCTTTTGCACCTCGGTACGAGGGCAAAACTTCTTTGTCATCAATTTCTTGAATTCCTCCCAAGTAAGCTTGTAAGCATTTTCCATACCAATCGGCTGAGCATACGAATTCCACCAAGACATAGCTTCATCAAGAAGCATACCTGTAGCAAATTTTACCTTGCTGACATCCGGGCATCCACACATGAGAAATACGTTCTCAGTCTTTTCAAACCAGCGGATTAAAGCAACCGCTCCTTCAGTGCCCTTAAATTTGATAGGATCACTAATCTTGAAATCTTTCCATGTACATTCCCTCTTATTAGTGGGTGGTTCAACCGTCCCTGTATTAGAAGCAGTCTCAGCAGCCCTTGCAGCAACCTCAGCTCTCTCAATCTCTAGAGCTTCTGCAATACTATCCCTGACCAACTTGCGGATAGCGGCTTGAGTCATGGCGGGTGTTTCTGGTGCATTCTTACCCTTCCTTGGTGCCATATTTCTGATAAATCACAATGGAAATAACCATGAGATAAATCATAATAGAAATAGTCATCGTACCAAAGATATATACCACAACATGTATATATATAAATATACAACCACAACCGGTATCGATACAACCACGACATGTATAGATACAACCACAACCTGTCTAAACATCACCACGACAAGTATATATACAACCACAACAACCACGACACGTATATATACAACCACAACCTGTATAAATGCGATAATAATAAAGAGCAACCACGAAACATCATAAATATAATCACAACACATGAATATAATACATGAAAATTTCGGCCTACATGGACCGATATAATATATAGCACAACATTTCCAACATAGTAGAGTCGCACTTGATATATTTGTTTGTACAACAACCAAAAGACTACAAGTTCTTGAACTATGTCCCACATCCCGGGACTAGGAAAATAATAAAAGCTAATATAATACCAGTCTACGTCTAGGCTCCTCCAAGTGCTCTAGATGGTCCAAGCTCTCCCCTCAAGCGGCGAATCTCACGATCCATCGCAACCACGATCTCCTCAAGATGCTGGACTCGTAACTGAAAAGAAGCATCCCTACGCTCCAAAACAACTAACCTCTCTCGAAGCAATGCCAACTGATCTACCTGCTCCCACTGAGTCTCCTGTGTCGCCTGAGCTCTATCTCGAATCTCAGGTAACTCATCCCTAAGTAGCTCAATCTCCTCCTGGTGCCTCAACTGTCGTGCCTCGAGTCCATGGTAAGACACATCAATACCAACTCTACCCTGAATCAAATCCTTAACCTGCTCCTCTACAGCCTCAAGTCGAGTGGTAATAATCTCGTCAACTCTATACCCCAAACTATCGACTTGCTCCTGCTGAGCATCAAACTGATCCTCTAGTGTAACGGCTGTAGGATCCCTAGCTGCAGCCGCTCTCAAGCTCTCACCTATGTGGTATACTGGTGGTGGTGAAAGGTCAGCAGTCTCGGTAATGGGTGAATCTGGAGTGGTAAGCCTTGCACGCTTCCTGAGCGGCAAGAGTGAGGTAGGTACAGGAGTAGTAATGGGTATGGCTGGTGGTGGTGGTGTAGGCACAGTAGGACTAGGGAGACTCCTATAAGTAGATGTAGCATAACGAACACTCTTCCTAGCAGTCTGGATAGTCTTATCCCTAGGAAACATAAGTCTCGGCTCTGAATGGATAGTAGTAGTAGGTGATGGTATGTCAGTGGGTACAGTAGGATGGACATGGGGAGTAGGAGCCGTCTCCTCCTCCTCGAAAGGCTCGGTATCATCATCTGACGCCAAAAGTGGCAACTCAGGTGTAGGAGAAACAAGTGGTGAAACAGCAGTAAAGGACACAGAGTCCTCATCATCGGAGTCTGATATAGTGTAAAGTATGACAGTGTCGGGATTCGAAGACATGACTCTGTGATAATCAAGGTGAAATAGAAATAAATAACTCGCAATAATGGCATCACCTAAAAATAAGTAAATATGCACTTATGATGAAATGATGATATGCTATGATGGTGTGGTTATAGTCTAGGGTCCATGATGCAACCTAGTTCGCTATAACCTTAGCTCTGGTACCAATCTGTCACACCCCCAAAATACCTGAATGGCAGCGGAATGGAATACCTGAGGGTGTAATGGATCATAGCACACAACCAGGATATATTGAACGACCTAAAGTGTCGTTTATAAAATACATCGTTTGATTCATTCAAATATTCAGAGTTATAAAGACATAGGTCCCAAAAGTTGGAAAAGTTTACGGAAACAAGTTTAGTACAATCAAACGACGTTTAGACATAAGTGCAAGAAAGTCCGAATGAGCCATATCATCCTTGTTACACAAAATGACTCCATGCATGCCATGAGAATATGCCTTAGTTACCTGAGAAATACATTGCGAAAAATGGTCAACATAAAGTTGGTGAATAGTCATAGGTTTGTAAGTAAATCGTAAGTACATAAGCCACAAGTAATAAGTAAACCGACACGAATGTCAAAAATGCTACATTGGCTCTTAAGCTCATGACCCCGAAGCTAGACTTAGTAATACCCCACCAGAGTGTTTACCAGACACTCAATTCGTTAAGACATGAAATGCATTCGTCCCGTTGGAGCAACCCAAACACGAATGGAGGCGTCACCCTCGATAGATCTATCCACTCACTCTCGCTTAGCTAAAATTAACGGTCCATGATATATATAAGGGGACTTAACTTGGTAGTAGGCAACTTAAGCAATGTATGGAATTTGATATACTTGGGCATGTACAAAAATAATTGTGCAATGTATTCTCCCCCGTGGGATTTAAAATCAAATAAGTAATTAAAACGGGGCTATGAAGACTCACCTCAAAAGGATGGTACAATGATGTAAAAGTAGTCGGGACAATGAGGCGCGTACACTAGCCGCAACCTAAATGAATAATCGCGATCTAATTAAGATCAAGTCGTAATGAAATGAATGCACATGCACATGATACTCATACCACTCGTAATTTGGAAATACTAGTTATCGTCATGGTAAAATAGTTTCCATACTTAGGAAAAATAGGTCCATTTAGAGAAGTATATAACTTGTCATATTAACTTGTACGAAAATGTTAGCGTTAAATTCCTTGTATCAAAACCTTAAAATAACGTCGTTAAGTCGTATAATTATTCCCTTGGGTCATACGTATTCATTTGATAAGAAAATAGTCCTTAGTAATATTTTCTAGAAAATACACCGTTTAGTGCGAAAGTTATTATTTTTATTTGTGTCAATATATATATATATATATATATATATATATATATATATATATATATATATATATATATATAGTTTGACGATGTTAGAACGGTTATAACGTGGTCGTTTTAAGCTCGTTTTCCTTGTTCTTTATGTCCACGGATTCGTCTTTGTATATACTAATATTTTTTTGATAACTCGGCTCCTCTAGGTTACGTTTAATGCCTCTATTTACCCGTCGTATTCTACCAAACAGCAAGCAGTTTTATAAGAAATAGTTTTCGTCGTTAAATTTGCAAAAATCATATCTCCTTCGTTATAAACTCGTTTTAATCCGTTCTTTCGCCTAAAGTTTCGTTTTTGAATATATTTTCTAAATCTTTGGTCAAAACTTGGCCACCATCTACTGATTTTCCCACGAAATGAAAATAGGGACAGTAGGTATTTCAAATGTTTCAAAAACCATTTTCAAGTCTCCAAGCTAGTTCTAACCTCAATCAAATCACTTTCAAACATCACAAAGCTAGTCTAAACCTACCATACACCTTCTTAGGGTGTCATGGGTCCTTAAACATCATCAATCCACTAGGTCTAACAAGGGTTACACATGTGTTCATTTCTAGGGCTCAAAGTTAAATATATACAAAAATAGAGTGGTATAAGTTAATGCATGTATGAGATCTTGTAAGAAAATTATATAAACATGGTAATAGCTTGTAAAAATCATAAAAATGAGTTTGTTAACTTACTTGATGGTTTAGAGAGTTTAGATGATAAAAACCTACTAATCCTTGAGTTTTTATTTCAAAACTCTAACAAGGATGATTATATAAACAAGTTTATGCCAAGATCTTTGTAAAATTTATTCTCCTTGCTCCTTGACCACCCTAATTCGAATTTACCTCAAGAGAAATGAAGAGAAAAAGTTTACTTGTGCAAGAAAAGTGATTTTGTGATTAAAATGGATGAAAAAGTTTAATTTATACTAGGAGACAATTGTTTGGTGAACATTAAATTTAGTTGGTGTAGTTTTTAATGCTTGAAGACCATGGGGGGGGGGGGGGGGGGGGGGTTGGCCGGTCCTAAAAGGAGGAAAAGGGGGGAAATGGTCTTGGGTTTAATTAGGAAAAAGTTAGTAGTATTATGTAGTTTTGTTAGTTTTAGGTTTAATCAGGTACCGGGTTTGTTAGAAATAAATTTTATTGAAGTTATTCGGGACGTAATAAAGTCATAAAAATTGTAAAAATATGCCGGGTACAAGTACGGAGAGTTTGGGTAATTATCGTTTAATTTTTGTGAAAACCGTCGTTAAAAAGTTAGACGTACGATACGTAATAAATAAATTTCCAAAACACCGGGTAAATTAATATTATAATTTTTATATTATTAAAATGAATATAAAAATACATTGGGATAATAGTCGGGAGTGTCGGACACGTTAGACCCATTTATAGTTCGCGTATTTGTGTTTATTCAAAATAAACATACGTAAATCGTTAATTATACCAAAAGTATAAATTTAGTTATCTTACGAGTGGAATAGTATGCAAGTGCCCTAATGATGATATGCAGACTATCTCTAGTCCGTATGAAATGTCCCTGATAATAATGCATGAATTCGCTCCTGAACCAATACGGTTACACGAATTTGAACACTCGTAAACTAAATTTACGACTACATGAGTAATGCACGTGAATAGTGGTTTCCTCTCGGGAATGAATAGTGTCAAGTGAATAGTAAAATTTTTGAATGTGTCTCGGAATGTCAAATTTACCTCAAAAACGATGAATAGTAAAATGATGAATAGTGATCGATGAATAGTAATTTGTGAATAGTAGAATGTCGAAGTTTGGAAAAATGACCTGAAATTGTGGGTTGTGACAATTTCCATCGGAAATCCGTCGAAAATATTATTTATTTATGACGGAAATATTCAAATTTATTTATGTACATATATGGTATGTTAAACTATGTCGACTCGTGTTTCAACCTAACCATTTTTAGGATTACATTATTCGGTGTAAATTCAAGTCAAATTATCTAATAGTGTTAAAACCGTTTTCTATTTTTCTAAATTTGTTAATTGTTACATTACTCGTAGTTGGCTAGAACTATAAAAAAATCTAGAGGAATATAATACCGGTTTGACCCGTCGGTTTTATTTGTTTTTCTCTATGAACTTTTCAAATTTGGTAATTTTTTCATTTGTCGTAACACCGGTTTGATCCGGCGGTTCAACTGGTTGAACTGGTAACCTGATGAACCGTTGACTCGACCGAGTATACTAAAAACACAATCCCAATCCATTTATTTTTAACTTATTAACAACAAAATTATCAAAAACTTTTTAAAACTTATTAAAATCTTGATTTTCAAACTTCACTTTTTTTTAAAACTTATTACAATTAAAACTTAACTTTTTAAAAAAAAAAACTTATTACACATATCCGCCAAACAAACAAACTTTTATAACTTTCACTTTTTTTAAACAACTTTTTTTTATACACACACTTTCAATATCCCTCTAAAACGTGATTTCACTGTTCCATCTATCCGCCGCTGCCGTCCACCGCCACCCGCCACCCGCCACTGTCTGCCATGGTCGTCCGATTACTTTCATTAAGGTTGGGCCTGATACATGTATGTGCATATTATTTCTGCCCTAACTTTTGCCCTAATTTTTACTTGTTTCTGATGTATGTGTTGTTTAGCAGTGTATTGTTGAGCTTATGTGTTGTTTGGATATATTGTGGTTGAGCTTATTTTAAGAGCTGATTGATTGGTTAGGTTATTTTAAGAGCTGATTGATTGATTGCATGTGTAGACCAACTGATCGATGAAATGCCTGACTGATTGATTGATTGGTTAGGTTATTTTAAGAGCTGATTGATTGATTGCATGTGTAGACCAAGTGATCGACGAAATGCCTGACTGAGTTATTTTAAAAGTTGATTAATTGATAAGCTTCGGATGAGCTGATTGATTAGTTGTAGGACTGAGTTGTACTAATGATTTGTTTTAAGTGCTAAGGATATATTGTGTATATGATATATTGTGCTAAGGAATGTGATTTTGTGGTACTTAGTATGTTTATGTAGCATTTTCATTAGGTCCTTTTTGCAACAATTTGCATTAGTTGTTATTGAAGAGTGATTGAATTTAGGTGTTGGTAGGTTAGATGTCGTTTTTTTCGTTAGCAAAAACCATTGCATTTTCTAGGTCCTTAGTATGTTTATGTAGCATTTTCATTAGGTCCTTTGATGTTACTCGATAAGCTTCGGATGAGGTTTTGTATATTTGAATGGTCAATGTCTCTAGCCGTATATCAGCAAGCACTATGGACAACCAACGATTAGGAGTGTGTTGGTTAACGATTAGGAGTGTGTTGTAAGTTGTAAGGTGTAAGGTGTCAAGTTTAAGCCGATTGTGGTACTGTTGGTACCGCACATCCTGAGGTTAAGCCGATTCTTACAATGGAAGATAGCTAAAATCTGCTGCAATGGATATTATACTGAAAACAAGGGATTGTAATCTGCTGCATTATAAGTTTATGACAGTTAGGCAGGACACAATTCAAATTTGTGATGTACTCATTCTAGAAGAAAAAATCCATTTTAAAACTAGCCAAATTTGTGTTATGCTGATACTCTTTTTATATACGATAACTATCATCTGAGAAATCCAATAATGATCATATTGGATAGATGTGGTGTAACTATGGCGTTAGAACAACCAATAAAAATGCATATTCATACATGAACAATAATCATAATTGCTAAAGTTTGTAGTCATATACACGGTAGCAATATTATAGGTCGCATTCTTGTTGGTGGAAAGTAGGCACTAGGCCCTAGAGATGTTTAAAATGAAAATGAAAGAGATCACACATATCAAAAACTAGAATATATTAATAAAACAGGGAACTTAGTAAACAGAATACAATTTAGTAAACATAAAGTATTTTGCAGTGTGGCTAATATGACTTGGTCAAGTAGTGTACCTCCGAACTTCAAACTAATATGAATCTCTTGTATTTCGAGTGTCAACGTTTTCTATCTGTAATGTCCTTTAAATGGTTCGCCTTAGTTACAATCTTTTGATGCAATATTATATAGATTCAAACAAAATAAGTCACTAAATTAGTATATATATTGAAGTTAACACTCAATATTCGGAGATGAGCTATCACAGGGATGACACGCGTATCGTCTTTTAGGCTGTAAGGTAATGCATTTGACTTCGGAATTTAATTGTCAACATTTACTACGAGATGGTAGGAGTAACTATACAGAAAAAAGGACTCCCTTGCACCTAGACTACCTGACTTTGCAAGGGTTGAACGGAAAGTGAGGAAGTCTGGCTATGCAGCATGTTCCTTGGACTCTGCATAGTTTTGAAACTATCGCTCGAATCTAACCTTTAGGTCACAAGTAAGGTCACTACTAAACAATCTTACACCAATCCTAGGCTGATAAAAAGTGAGCATACAAGACACAGTTTAGAACCCAAACAAGTAAATACTAATTTTTATTTGAAATCTAAGGTCCGCAAATAGAATAACTTAGGATTTAAATTTACAACACCATTACCAATTTTGCTTCTTTTTTTGGTACCAAGAAAACCCACCCGAGCCACCTTTAATTAGATTGCAGGTAGACCTCAAAAAAATCACGAGCCCTCCATGGTTATGGATTATATTACTATGCCAATTTGAATTGAACACCTAAAGAGTAACTTTAATGGTTAAAGGCTAGTATTAAATTTTATTGACTTTGCTGTAAAAATAATACCAATTCTACATGGATTTTAGTTTTGGTTTGAAGTAATAACTATTACGTGATATCTGGTAGTTGTTCCTTCTAACTGTAACACACACCCTTTTTATGTTTTAGTTTTCTGTTCTGGAAAGCCAACCCTCCAACAACCTGAAATCCGAGTCTATGTCAACCAATAGAAACTTGTGTATAAGTTAGCAAATAAAGGGATTGTGGTGGACTTATCTAGAGGTTGCAATTTTGAATCATTTTACTTGTGAATGGGTATATTTAAGATATGTTAATTGTCAATGATGCTGATGTACTCATACAAAAAGGTTTTGACACATTCTTGTCCCATTATCCTCTCTCAAGATAGGACTTAATATAATGCAATTAGTCATTTTACCCATTTGACTTTGAAAGTTAAAACATGGACTATCAAATGTATAAGTACTTGGGTCTGGAGTTTAACCATTTGACCCATCTCTGATTAAGACTTGTTTTCTATCAGTCTTATATTTGTCGTTTAGTAATTACACGTGACATGACATGACAGGTTCATTGCTATAAAAAAAAGATAGGATGGATTGTTACTCTATATACCATGCTTTTTTATGAGACTTCATACAACGCAGGTACAAACTTTGGAAGAGACAATAAGAAGATTGCAAGAGGACAACACACAAATGAGAGCACAATTTGAAAGAGATATGCAAATTCAGGTACAAAGACATGTGGAGCAACAGGTCCTAGAGCACATGCAACAACGAGAATTGGAGGAAAATGCTCGTGAACAAGCTCGAGAGAGAGAATGGCGGCAAAGGATGGCTGACATTCACTTAGTCTTAAAGAAGTTTACAGATTCCCGTCCTGATCCTTAGTTGAATAACAGCATATCATTTGAATACTTGATTAAATACTCTAGTTCCATCTTGAATGTGTTGAATGCTTCGTATTTGATTTTGATTTGACTACAACTTTTTTTATTTGAATGTTAAATCTTCGTAATGGATCTATTTGATTTGACTACAACTTTTGTGATTTTTATATTAGCTCTTTTTAGTTATGTTAGATACAGGAATTTATTAATGTAATGTGAGCTTTAATGAGGGAAAGTATTTGTATATTTGTGACGGAACTGTGACTGTTTATCGACTACACTTTTCGACGGATCTCTAACGGGATTATTTCTGATGGATTTCCGACAGGAAATATACTGACAGAGTTCCAACAGGGTAAAATTACCAACAGATTTCGGACTCGTTTTATCAGTAGTTTCCAACAGATTTCCGACGGATAGTAATTACCGGTCAGGATTCATAGACGGCCTATTTCGATCACAAATCTGATGGAAACAACTGTTACCGACAGATTTCCGACAGATAAAACTATCGCTAAAGACCTGTTATGTAGTAGTGGAGATTATATTTGCTTAATGAGGCAAGTTGACGATTACAAAAAGATAAATAAACTATGAACACAATATGATAGGTATGATGATCACTAAAAGATAAATAAACTGTAAACACAATATGATAGGACGTATGTATGTGTAACGACAAGAAAAGCAACATAATCGAAATAGTAACGGAACCAGAGTAGGTCTCAGGGGTCCCGGAACACCCATAGGGTTTTGTGTCGTGTTGTTAATTCTGCTACAAGATCGTAAATTTGTAAAAATGCACATGGTCCTTAAAAATGTATTTATAGTTGTATTTAATTTTCTGTAAAGGCACCGGGTCATTTATAGTCATGGTTTCGTTCCAACCCTCGAAGTCCACAATACAATAACAAAGGAATAAAGCGGGAACAAACTAAAGATGCACAAATCTATTAATGTAATTTTGGTGATATTTCTTATCAACTTTCTTTAACGCAATTTTCATCAAGAAACAACAAGGGACGGAGCTTGAACCATTTCTTTAAGGAGGTCAAAGTATCAACAACTTATTTTATGTGGGCCAAATGATCAAAATTATTATTTGTTGTGCTAGTTCCATGAACTAACTAAACTAAGAACAAAATCTTTTTGAGAGGCCTTGCCCTATGGATCCTTCATCTCTGAGAACAACAAGAAGCTAAAATTGAGCGATTAGAAGATAATTCTACAAGTTAATTTTGGATTTTAACATTTCAATTAATCAAGTTATACCAGGGCATGATTTTTTTCTTCTATTGTGGTGCCCATAAATGTGACAAGAATCTACTTTAATCTACAAAGTGTCTTTGTGTGGTGGGTTTGAGTCCAAGCAAGATCTATTCGTGGTTGATTTTTTTTATAAATTTACATTTTAACAGAGCATTTCATTAAGCAAACCAAAAAAGCTAGAAAAGACTATAAATAACTTGAACATGCAAATTTGCAATTATGAAGATATATTTAAACTAAACAGCCTTTTATGTTTTAATAATAACAAAGATATAACTTATGATATATTTGTCCTCCCATTCTCACAGTCACATGGACAAATACAAGCATATGGTGCTTCCAATGCATCCAATTCATCCCATAATAGTTAACCCCTGTATAAAATCCTTTTGTTACTCTCACTTTTAGAGTACGATACCCCTAGATAAACCCTCTGAGTATATCCTTTCATTTGTTGCACCAATAAAAATTTATTTCGTTACACCCTTACACCTTATTCAACCCTGTAGATTAAGTCTTTGGTTGGTTACTAGTTACTTATGTGTAAAGTGTGTATTTCATATGTTCATGTGCGTTTTTCTTATCTTTGATGAGATCGAGAATTGCACATTGCAATGGGAATGTGAAAGTAGTTATTATGACACACTCCAACTGTTTCACGCTTTCAGCCACATCTCGCACTTTTTAATAATATTATAACTAATTTTATATAAGATGAGCTTCGGGTACCCGAGTACAAAATAACGAGGTAAAACCGAATTGTAGAACTCAAGATATCATCTTTTTCGCGAGACTAATAGAATCTGAAAATGACTAGCTTGTATAACCAGGGGTATTTTGGTAATTTAGTAGTTAAGGTAGTTAGAGGAGTGGTTGTTGGGGGTGAGGGTGTAGCATAAGTAGATATGGTGTGCGTTGTAGGTGATTAAGGATGTGGCACACAGTGTGTAATATCTTCTATATTTTCTTACGTAAAATCAGTAAGTAAGAAGAAGCCGTTATGCTCGCTTACTACTGATTATTAGTCTATTTGTATATTTAAATAAGGAGAGATTGTTGGATCTGAAAAACTGACCCAATAGGAACCGTGCAAAGTTCAAAGTAGTGAGATAGAAGAACATCTTCTGTTGCCATCTCTTAAAATTCTGCCCATTGAATTTATTTGGTTTCTCAACATGATTAACAACCGTGTTGGTAACTGGCACACCAGAAAATACCAAAAAGCAAGTTTTTTTTTGGTAAATAAATTGCGAGAACTAGTATTCTCCATTCTCTTTCAAGATCAAAATTCATCCATAATCCCCTGGAAACTTTGGAGGTTCAAGAAATCATTAATTGGAGGTTAAAACATCAAGAGATCATCACCAAACTTTGAGGCATCAATACTTCATCATTTGTAATCCTCGTTTCTTTATGATTTCTAGACTTGGTATGTTTCAATTGGTATTAGAGCGATCCTTGGCTACCATTCTTGACTAATTCTATTATAGATTGTTGTGAGAACTTATTTGACTCGTTTGGTTTATTTAGTTGAACTTGGCATCACTATGTTTACCTAAAACTAGTTTTAAAAAACTGTTACTGAAATTCTCATAAGCCAATTAACTCCAGATCAACTACTTCACCGTAACTGCCAGGAAAACCACAAATATGAGGAATGGAAATCAACTGTAGTAGAATCCAATAAGCAAAGCAAGGAAAAAGGTAAGTATAACTTTAACTTATAGCAAAAATGGGCGCAACTTACTTGTAACCATACATCATCAAGACATATATTCCTCAACACTTCTTATGTTTCTTATGTTGTATTATAATCAAAACATCTAACAAACCATTAAGAATGTTTAAACTATATTTTAGAGTCATTAAGTATTTACAATTTTAATCATTATCTTTCGAACCTCATTTTACATTTCATATAAGGTATGTACATTATTTTACAAACTAACTTAATAATTAAAGTTGCATTTAATTCATATACAATGCATCAAAATACTTTTATCATCTTGAAAAATCTCAACATTTGCACCACTTTTGTAAAAACTCTTTAAATAATTTATAAAAATGAATTTGACAACTAGCATGAATTTTCCAATTTGTGAATGGATTCAAATCTCATCTTACATTGCGAGATAGATTAACCATAAATATAATAAATCAAGACCAAAGAGAAAACCATTCAAATGTATTCTTGCATTAAACCTTTCATAATTTATTTTTGGCAAATTAAGTTTGTTAAGTAAACACACTTTAAAAATTAACAAAGGCTAAATGTATTTGAATCTATCTGTATATTAAATTTGTTGATATAAATAATGCCTAAAAACGTAATTAATATTTTTTAATATCTCTACGTTTTGATAATAACAAAATGTAAAATCATTAAACGCAAACTTATTACGTAAACAAGTATTTAGTTGTAAATATTAATTTTTACAACTTAATCATTTAAGGTATGAACAAACAAATGCCTAATTCATTTTATGATCAAAGGAACATTTATTTAATAACTAGATTTTTTATAAAATGTTACAAACATTTTATATCTTTTATAAAATCAATTTTGGTAAATAAAAGAAAATGTTTAATCCATAATAAATATTTGAATTCAAATTTTCAACCAAAAATTGCAAAAATATTTTAGAAAAACCTTCCTCAGAAAAAGACAAAGCTGAGAGCCATTACAGTATGGCTGGCCCCCTTAAACTTTAAGGGGGCCGGCCACGCTCCTCATCCCTCATCTTTTGCCTATAAATACTAGGCTATTCCTGGACTTTTTCCTCGCTTTTGCACTCTAATCTTTCTGTTCTAATTAATATCCTATCTCTTTCGAAACTCTTTGATCATATAACCATAAGCTTTTGTTTCCAAGTGATCCAAGCTTGAATCACTCAAGTGCAAGAGAAGAATACTTCTATTCATCAAGAGAAGAAGTATTACAACTTAGTGAGATCCTACAACCTAAGTTATTGATGTATTATACTTTGTAGATCATTCATTCATTTGTGTAAAGGTGTGTGCTTTAGTTAGTTAGTTGTGAACTTAAGTAATTAGGTAGATTTGTAGTATCGGTGGTGTTGTAGAGTTTTGAGGTTGTAGTGGTGTGAAGTAGAAGCATATAAGTAGAAGTGGTTTGAAGTAGTAGTGGTGTGTAGTAGTAGTAGTGGCATAGAAGTAATCGAGGTGTGAAGTAGTAACTTAGAAGTAGTTGTGGTGTGAGGAAGAATTGTATAAGTTGTGAGAAGTTGTGAAGTAGTAGTGGTGTGTAGAAGTTTTGTAGAAGTCGTGAGAAGTAGTGAAGAAGTTGTGAAGAGTCGTGAGATTGGTTCTAGCTACGATTAGAACTCGACATTTTGCTTAGTATCAGAAATTGGTGTAAGCAAAGGTGTGTAAGGTTTTCTCCACCATAAAGGAGCTTGTTGACATAGTGAAGAAAACTCTCGAGTTGGGTGCTCGAGGAATAGAGTAGGGCGAAGAGGTGCTTCGTTACCGAACCACTATAAATCCTTCGTGTCACGGTTTGATCTTTCCATCTTTTAGGCTACTCACAGTGGCCCGGATAATACCGATCATGAGGATCGATCGATCGATGTAACCGATCGATGTCACCACTGTGAAACCAAATGTTGAAATCGATCGTCGGGACTAAAAATCCAATATGGGTCGAAAATCCAATTGATATTGTACAAGAAGTGTTTGCATATTACCGTTTATATGTTAAAAAAAAAAAAAAAAAAAAAAAAAAAAAAAAAAAAAAAAAAACATTTTTTCAAAAAACATTACCCCTTTTCATCCTATAAATACCAACATTCAAACACACAATTTCAAACACAATTCAAACAAATTATCATCAATATTCATTCACCATGTCCATGTCGTTCTATGACTATTTGTTTGGTTCTTCGTCTTCCGACGACGACGAAGAAGTTTTTAGTGAGTTTGTGGAGTTAGCGGAGTTTGCTTGCAACGCGTATCAAACACATCAGCCAAACCTAAAAGAAGGTACGTACCTAGGGATCATGTTGCTGCACACAATCGTTTAGTGAATGCATACTTCGGCGAAAACCCGCTGCACGATGAAAGAACATTCCGTCGACGTTTCCGAATGAGCCGAGAACTGTTCACACGAATTGTTCAAGAGGTAACCGATTATTCTACTTATTTTGAACAAACTAATGAATGTAGGGGCGTACCTGGTATTAGCCCATTGGTCAAGTGTACCGCGGCCATTCGTCAATTGGGATACGCGGCCGTTCCAGATTCTCTTGACAAGAATCTGGCAATAGCCGAAACAACATCCCGTCAATGCCTCCATAGGTTTTGCAAAGTTATCATCGAGTTATATGGTCCTGAGTATTTGCGAAAGCCACATATTCTGATCTTGAAAGATTATATGCTCATCACGAGCATAAGCATGGGTTTCCTGGGATGATGGGAAACATTGATTGTACAAGTTGGGAGTGGGAGAATTGCCCAAACGGTTTGAGAGGTCAATATGCTAGAGGTGATCATGGGCCACATCCATTCATTTTATTGTAGGCGGTCGCTTCCCAAGATTTATGGATTTGGCATGTGTTCTTTGGTGTTTTCGGTGCAAATAACGACGTAAACGTTTTACGTCATTCACCTGTCTTCAATGATATCAGATCTGGGAGAGCAGCATACCTTGAATTCGAAGCAAACGATGTACAATACAAAAGGGGATATTATCTTACTGACGGGATATATCCACAATGGTCCGTTCTTATTAAGTCCATTTCAAATCCTCCCACGGATGATCATAAAAGGCTATTGTACAAGAGGAGGCATGAAGCAGCAAGGAAAGATGTGGAACGGGCTTTTGGTGTGTTGAAGAAGAAGTGGAAAATGCTTAAAGTTCCAGCTCGAGGGTTGTTTAAAAGTGATCTCAAAGATATTACATATACATGTATCATATTACATAATATGATCATAAAAGACAACCAGCGGGCGATATGTCCTACATGGTACGAAGAGGAGGTCCACCAACCACACGATCCCTTAAATACATTTGAAGAATCTTTAGCAATTTCTCTGGAGCTCGATAACGCAGCAATTCATCAAAACTTAAAAGTTGATTTGGTCGAGCACATTTGGAGAAATCATAGACATCATCGTCTTCCTTATGACAATGAAGACGAAGATGAGGACGAAGACGATAAAGAATTTCTGTGATGTTTAGTTATATTTATATTTAATTTAGTATTGTAATGTTTTAATTCCGTATTGTTTCGTTTATGTAATGTTTACGTTTTATTAATAAAAGTTATGTTTGGGTTAAAAATGTTTTAAAAAAAATGATGCAATATGGGTTGCCACTGTGATGAGAGAGGTGAATATGGGTTGAGGAGAGAGAAAGCTGAGGTGGCAGCCGGAAAGATGATGTAATATGGGTTACCACTGTGGGTAGCCTTACTTATTACCTTACTTATATCGTTATTACATTAATACTTACATACGTATATAATTGTTCATATTATGCAAGTGTTTAATTCACATAAAACTCTAATTAAAGTTTTTGAAACAAAGTTTTTATAAATTAAAAAGACGTAAAACTATTCAAACCACCCCCTTCTAGTTTTCCACAAAATTCAAATTTTAGGTCACCTAGTTTACAAAAACCTTCCATTAAGTGAAAACATGTTTTGTTTTGGAAAAGAAATCAAATCACTTTGTTTTTTTTTTTTTTTTTTTTTTTTTTGTTAAGTAAACTTTAATGAATACTTGCAAATTTAAACATTATTGGTTAATGAAAAATACACTTTTAGGAGCCTTTTAAATAAGTGAACATTTGTGAGAGAAAAAATAGAAACATATGACTAAACCAACTTTAAAGCGGCTATAAAACATCCGATGGATCCTTGATGGCAAACGAATCCTGTCAGGATCTGTGTGTCACTTGGATTTGTCATGTGATGTGACTAGCCCATTTTGCCTATTTAAGCCGTCATTTAATCGACACTCAAACCAAGCTTTTGCAATGTAACTTAACACATTCTCTAGTCTTCGAAATCGTCTTTAGCTCTTCATCATAATGCTTCTAACTCTCATTTGTTGAAAGCACATTAAGATATAAAGATCAATTAAAACAAGCTTAGAGTTCATTTCATCCTCTTCCACCAAAAACACACTTGCATATGAAGATCCACCACAACAAGATTAGAGTTCTTGTCATCTACATCCATTGAATGCTTCTTTTCAAGAGAAGATCAACCATATCAAGTTTAGAGTTCATAATATTTAGATTAGTCATTCATACCTATTAGACAAACATGTCTAGGATCATCATCATACAACACCCTGTATCACCCATTTTATTCCAAACTAAAGGTTAGATAGGTCATGCATTGAGGCCTTAAAAGACAAAGGAAATAGTTTTAGTAACACAAGGGTAATAGGTTTGTTATGTTTAGGTTACAAAATATAACGGGTTTGGTTGTACCTAAAGAAGAACTTGATATCTAGATTAGTATCGGTAAATACTGTAAGCGACGTTATAAGGTTTTCTCTCCCAAGAAACAAGCTTGCTAACTTAGTGAAGTAATTCTTGAGTTGGAAACTCAAGCAGCGGAGTAGGGCGAAGAGGAGCTTCGTACCGTACCACTATAAATTATCATCTCCAGATTGATCTCTCTTTTACTTATTGTTTCGGGTTTATATTTGCATTGTATTCATAATTGCTTTGTGTTGATATATTTTATTTCATGCTCTCTATTATCATTATTATTGTAGAATTATCATTGTCACTTATCATATTACATCACACTTGATCGGTTATTTGATACAAGAGATTTAAACTTTTAAAAAGAAACGTATCCCCCTTTGCGTTTCCACACAAGCCACCTTGAGAAAAAGTTTTTCTTCTATGTACTAACCAAGAATGTGATAAATTTCTAACATCCTCACCAAGAGTATCTTTGTGAGGAGGTTTAACATTAACACAAATTCTGTTCCGGTATTTCTAGTTTGCGTCAGTTAGCATTAATTTGTTGAACAACAATTAACCTTGTAGGTCCAAAGTTATGGATCTAAGTAGCCTTTGTTAGACTATAGCTTACTTGGATAAATCCAAATTAACTATATGAGAAACTCTTATCTATGTATAATTGATTGTTAATGTGGAATCTTAACGAACAATGATTATGAAGAACACACAGAGATTTACTAATGAACACTTCTATTAATCTTGGAATTGGCATATAATACAATGTCGTAGGGTTCTTTTTATACACCAAGGAAACCCTAATGCTACAAAACGTGTGAAAGGATAAACGTATATTCTCCTAAGATAACTAATATACGTACATATCCTTCCCTAATATATCCCCTAAAATATCTGTTTTGTTTTACTAAAACAGACTTAACTATGAAATAACACTAACAGACTTAACTATTATACTTCCAGAATTAACTTAGTACTGGCAGTACTAACTAGCCTACCAGACTTAATCTTTATACTAACAGACTTAAGTCTGGTTACAATAATTCCCAACAATCCTCCCCTAACTTGATCTTCATACTTCATGAACTTCAAGTTTCTTTCTTTGTAAGCTTTTTGAGGATTCTTCTTGGAATTATGCTTGGACTGCAACTCTTTATACTTCATTATTTGAACTTTGCAGCATCTGTTATCAGCAACCTTCATACCACCTGATCTTTTTTGCAACATTGACCTGTTGTACATCAATTCTTAAAGTTTCATACTATTCTCATCACTTCCAGGTGTGTAAACTCCTGTGAGAGGTGAATCAGTGAAAATTTAATGTATTTGATGTCTCTTTACCAGTTAGCCATTACTCTGGAGTAGTCAATGTTTTGGTTAAAGAACCATGGTACACTGATAACCATATGATTTTTAGCAAATCATCAGCTATCAACGGATTTTACTTGTCTTTACCAAAAGCCGTTTACATTTGGACTAGCCAATTCTTTGGTGGAATTTAGTCATCACCCTAGTGAATTGATAACCATTTATAGATTTTCCATAGCCTTTACCACAAGCCATAATCTTGTAGGCTAGCAACTCTTTACTATTACAGATATGGTGAGTTGATTACCATACAAATTTTGGCAAATTGTCAGCCATAAACGGATTTGAGATATGTTTACCTAGAGCCTTTCGCTCTTGGATTAGCCAGCCCTTATGTTGATTAGACATGGTGGACTAATAACCATTTGTTGTGTCAGTGCAAAGCACCTTCACCAAGTTTAGCTCTTTCTCAAACTCCATACCAGCCTTGAAAATTCTTTCAAAACACACCAAGTGGCTTCCTTCTGAGATTGTCTTTCAATCAATCAATCTCAAGAGCTGATAGCAGATCTCATCTTTCTGATCACCCAGAAGTTTCTTTTCAAGCATATTCTTGCATACCCTGGGGTGTAGAGGATACTCAACCTCTGTCAGCATATAGATGTGAGCAGTCTTCTAGGTCAGACAATGTACTCCACAGCTGTGAAAGTATCTCCACTGTACTATTTCTTGTTGGTAGGGAAGCTTCCAAACTTCATCAGTTTTGGATGGAGGATCAAACATGGTCTTCAAATCTCCCCAAAGAACTCTTTCAAATTCTTCTTCTGGTCTGATATCTCCATGCTTGATCATCATTAACTTGTAAAGCTCCTTGAGATCATCCCTTGTCAAGTCATTCAACAAACCTTGGAAGTTGATGTAAACCACATCTATATTATCTTCCCTTATGATTTGGTAAGCTGCTTTGGTTCCTTGCTTAATGATTTTCCACTTCACTACCTTGGCAATCTGTGTTGAACCCTCAGGAATCGATCCCATAGTGAATGAATCTGAAGAAGGTTCCTCCACCCTTTTTTCCATGTAGTCTTCTACATCAGACTTTGTGGGTGAAGATTTATTCAATCCTTTATTTGTTGTCTTTTTCTTTCTGGTCCATCTTATAATTGGCTTCTTTACATCACTCTCTTCTTCTTTCTTAACAACTTTTGGACCAGCAACATTAGCAACTTATTCATCATTAACTACCTTAGGCTTCTTGGCTTCTTCTGGTTGAAGTGTTTCACCAGGCCTTTTGAATCTCTCCTTTTCCAATTCTGAGTCCATGGGAGTGAAATATTGATTCTGTATAACACATTTCTCAAACTCTGCCTGTAACTGATCATGTAATAGTCTATTAAGTTGAACCATACTCTAATTATTACCCTGACTCTTGACATATCTGATCATGTACTCCCTTTGTTCTCCTCTAGTCAAAGGCTTGCTCTATCTTTCTATGTACCTTTGCTCCCTGATTTGCTTTTTCTTTTCATTTATCATCTGAACCATCTTTTGAGCAAAATCTTCACCTTCAATGTTAGGTAGAATGTCTCTATCCACTTCAAGCTTAGCTTTGATGAGATCCTAATCATCTTCTGTGTTGAATTTAGCAGCTTGTTGCACTTCAGACATTCTTTTCTTTTGACCTTCAGATGGCTCAAACCCTTCCTGCATCTGCCTTGCAATCTTTGCATCTTTGGCTACTATCTCAGCAAGTCTTGCTGCTTCAGCTTCTTCTTGAGCTTTGATTCTTGCAATCTCAGCCATACTGGCTTGCTCTTCTCTAAGTTGCCTCTTACTTTTCTTGGGTTGAGAAGGTTCTGTTAGTATCTACTTTCCTTCCCTTTGAGTAGCAGCTGACTTAAATTCATGACTAGTATAACTTGATCATTGTCAGACTTAAGTTCTTTTGCACCAGACTTAACTTGATCACCACTAGTATTATCATCTCTACCAGAACTAATGTCTTCCAGGTTAATCTTTTTCCAAAATCCTGTTTTGACCTTTCTCTTCTTCTGACTAAGTGTGTGATCCAGGATTTCAGCAGCTTCCAAACCTTGAGAACTTATATTGGTTTCCCCAGATGATTTTGGTGGTGTATGGGTCTTTAATTCTGTTTCATTTAAATTCCTCCCTTGTTTGGAAGAATTTTCTTCACCCTCCTCTGCATCTGAATCAGTGAACACCACCCCTTTCTTTTTCAAAATACCTTCTTGTTTTGTCACCTTCTTCACCAGCTTAATAATGGCATATCTCATAGTCTCTTTAGTCTTTTTGAGATCCTTCTCCAATTCTGCTATTCTTGTGAGCAATGTTGGAAAAACTTGAAGAAGTGTCTCCATAGTCATAGGGACAGGTTCATCCTCATGAGGTAAAGTTGGAACCTGGGTTTGGGGAGTAGGAGATAATTGTTTAGGTGATGGAGTAGGTGAAGGGTGTTGTTGTGGTGTAGGTGATTATTTTTGTTGTGGTTCAGATGAACTAGATGATCCAGGCTCATGAGTAGAATTCTCCTCTTCATTCAATGGTTGGGAGTGAGCCTCACTTGCAGAGGATGATGATGATGTACCTGCATTGTTAGCACCAGCAAGTAACATAGCAGCTAAAAGTGGCTTATTAGTCCCCTTAAATCTCTTTTTCATGTTATTGAAAACCTTTTTATAAAATGGGACAGCCATGTATGGGATTTTGCTATGTGTTTCTACATTCAAAACCATTTGTAGAAATCATGGGTACATTAAAATTTTGGTTTTGCTTTTAGAATTTGCGACCATTGCTTCAAAAATATATCTTGAAAAGTTGAAAATCCTATCAGTGGATAGACAGACCAAAGCAAAAGCAATGTTGCTCCCAAATTGGTCCCATCCACCACTTTTAGAACACAAACAATGAAGCAAATGATGGAGTAAAAAGCGCTAATTTGGTGTAAAGTGACTTTTCCAAAATATAAATGGACCATCAATAGGATACCCAATATCCTTTAACCCTTTAAAAATTTCTTCATCGGGCAGCATAACAGGGCTTGAGGCATCATCCAATTGAAGACTACTCCTAATGGATGCCTCAGTAACAGAGTATTCAATGGTATCAACAATGGACCTTAATTCTATGGTCCCATCATCAAGAGATGATGCCTCAGCAGTCTGCCAAAACTGCTTGACCATATAAGCATAGATGGTATGGTTATGAAGTAAAGCATACCTGATGTACGTCCCTTTAATGAAGTCAACTATTTGATGAAAATCATCACTTCCATCTGGTTTATTCAGAAAACCCGCTTGATTGCGCTTGTCACAGTATTTCATTCTTACCATTTGCTTAGAGAATAAGTTTGAAAAAGCTTTTAAAACTACTGAGATTAAAATCGTGGTAGATTTTAAGTACTGGTTGTGTAAAACAGAGTATGCGATTTAGTTGCCGCGAATAAATGATTTTATTTTGAAGTTTAAAGAGAGGTGAATAAAAGATAAGAATAAAAATGAAATTAAATCTTATCCTTATATACCTCTTAGCGCCGTCAAAGAAGTAACTGTACTATTGACACAGTAAAGATCATTTAACGTCTGACCCGTACTAACGGTAACATAAATTGCACTACCAGACTTAAAATGGTCAACCAGACTTAAGTGATGACTCACCAGACTCAACCAATTTTTACCCATATGATAGACACTAACATACAACCAACATTAGCAGAACTCCAAGCAACACCAATCCATGCTTTTCCTGTAAAGATTAGTCGAAAACCAAGAAAAACATACAATACTATGTTGATTGTAACAAAACTAGCTACCAGGATTAACTCTAAAGGTACCATATTTAATTCAAACTACCAACAATGAAACTAAGAGTTACAAACTATACATTTAACCTCCCCTTAAATGTAGCTATGGGTTTATCATGCTAATGTTAGTTATTAAGTAGTTAAATCTTGGTTTTTCAAGACAAACTCTTAAATTAAAAACAAAATGAATTAAAAAAGTTGGTGTCTGAAAAATCATTGTAGTAAACATTCTGCAAGTAAAATGTAAAGTCATAACTTATTCAAACATAAAGCAAGTCTCTTGAATTGACACATTAACCTTGAGAATGAGAAAATGCTTCTCCAACACTTAATATCTTTTCCTCCTCTTTGCTTGAACTTCACTGTCAAGCTGCTCACAAATTATACCAAGCAACTCATTACATGTTCTTTGAATTAGATCTTCAACAGCTTCAGATTCTTCTTCATATTGAAGCTTTGACATTAGCATCACAGTAAGAACTTTAGAACTCAATGTATATTCCAAATCAGCAAACATGAAAACATCAACTCCTCCTCTTGTTGATAACGGTGAACATCACATGAAGCATAGTATTTCCATGAAGTACTTGAATCTTGACATGGAAATTTCCAATAAACATCTGTAGGATCTGGTTCATATAATCTCTAAAGCTCCACATACAATTCCTGCTCTTTCACCTCTATTTTCTTAGAGCTTTGGAACTTCTTTTGAACCAAATTCCACAACATGTTTAAATATTCTCTATTGCAAGCTTTGATCAGTTGTTCAACATTCTTGTAAACTGCAAACTTTCCATCAACACTGAGTACTTTCCAAGCTTTACCGTACTTATCATTATAGATTTCCCAGTCCACAATTTGAAATTTTGCTTGGATTTTATTAGAATTTTCAACATGGATTTTCATTCTTCTTTGACAATCATCAGATATACTACCTTGATCAAAAGAAACTTCTTCTTGATCAGATTCTTCAAACATAGCCAAGTGTTCTTTGTACCCAAACATGTGCTCTGAGCATCCACCATCCAGTATTCCTCTATCTTCCAAGCTTTTAAGTGGATGATACAGCACATAAAGAATAAGAGATTAATTTCTCTTAAGGACCCATGCCTGTGTAGGCTTTGGTCTGCCTTGTGGATCAACATATTTGTATGTCTTATAAGAGCATGATCCACTGCTATTTTGGGATTCATAGGTAAGCTCATTCTTGGATCCCAACTCCAACATGCTGAGGCCTTAACAGCAGACCCCCCATTTCCCTATGCAGCAGAAGGTTTTGACATTTTTGCTGCTTGTTCAACAATGGGTCTCCTTACAAGTGAGTGAAATTTAGCAGAATGGCTTTTCTAATTATATTTGGTCACTTGTGGCCTTTTATATTAAGTACTAGTAGGTACTGGTTGTTTGGTTTGAACAAATTTAACATTTACATAACCAGAATTAACATTAGGCTTAGCAGAATTAAAATTTTGCCTACCAGAGTTAAAATTTAGCTGAACAGAATTAACTTGTGATCTACCAACATTGATTAGTACTGGTCTTGGAACAAACTTATTTGCATGGTTAATTCTGTTTGCATTTGTCCATACTGGTTTAGCCAACCCATTACCAGTATTGACAGCCCTGTGATTGGCTCCAAACGGTCAACCTAATTGACCAGGTGAATGGTCAACCAAGTCAAACAGCCTAGAGTCAATCTCCGCGGAATATAGTGTTTCCCCGGGTCGTTATGTCCCGACGAGGTGTGAATTGTTATCAAACGGGTTTGTGATCGGGTGAATTTGGACAGGAAAGGGTTTGTGAGTGATTACACTAAGGAATTTTGAAAGAAAATAACTTAAATAAGTTATATTAACAATACTGTGAAATCAGCAAAACCATAAATGTTTTAAACCTAAAAACGTGTACGTTCAGTTTAAATTTACGCGAACGTACAAAATAAAAAGTGAAAACTGAAATCCGAAAAACCCACAGGGGGTGAAAATGACTTTTTTACAAACTTAAGGATAAAAGAAAATTTTTAGAAAAAGAAAATGTATTTTTACACTAATTAATTATTTAATATTAATTAAATACTATTTATTACTAATTATTAATATTTAAATAACTTAAATACAATATAATATTAATTTAATACTAGAAAAATAAAAATTAAATTTCTAAAATTATGACATAACTAAAAACTAATTTTAAAACTAAAAATATGTCTTTTTGTCTTTTTGTGATTTTTATATTAATTAACTACTAATTAAATATTAATTACCTAATTAAAAAAATCAAAATTATTAAAAAATACTAAAAAGACTTAGATAATTATGAAAATTTTTATAAATCTAACTAACCATTACAGGAATCCTAAAAAATTATAAAAAGTTTGTTTTATATGTTTTTACACTATTTTACTAATTATTAAACTAAATATTAATTAATTAATAATTAAACTATTTAAATTCTAAAAATTAGAAGATGAACAGTAAAAATTCTAGAAAAATTCCTAAATTTACATTATATTATATAAAAGCTAGGAAAAATATAAAAACTAGGTGCTACTTTATAAAAACTAATTATGCTATTTAATGCTTAATTACTAATTAATTATTAATAAAACTAACATTAAATCTAATTAATACTAAATTACAGAATTAAAATATAGAAAAATTACTGAAAGTACTTGAATATCAAAGAAAATTAAGAAAAATATAAAAATACAAAGCGCTTAATAAAAATCTAAAAAGGAAAATTAAAAAGTTAAATTACATTAAATAGAAACTATCACTTATTATTAAGTTGGCTTTTCTGGATTTTTTTTTTCAAAACTCTTTAAATACTAAAAATAAACAACTTTAAAAAAGGTACTTTGGCTGAAAATCCAAAATAAGCAATATGAAAAGCAAAATGGATTGGTAGATGGGATTATTAGCTTATTAGGACTTGATAAGACTTGAAAAAGCTATCACATGAGGTCTTAAGTCCAAATAAGCTACAAAAAAAACTTACAGGGACTTGAAATAAGCATAATTAACTAGAAAAGTGCAAGCAATAAGCTGGAAATAAGTATTAAGCAATCCCAAATACACCACAGTTTACTCAGGCCAAATGGCCAAGTACAAGGCTTAGTGGTGTCCACAGGATAGGTTGGAAGACAAGCTTAAGGTGGAACCAATAAGCTGGGCTTATTGGCTTTCCAAAAAGCTAGGACTCACCCTCTGGGACCCACTAGTGATTACAGGGGAGGGCATGGAAAATGGGTGCAAAATTGATGCGTGGGAATCGCACCTTGCTTTACCTCTCGAGGGATCTCGCGAGGCTTACAACCCCCACCAGGCAGTGTACCTGATCGTTGTAGTATAGTATAGTGACAAGTACCGGGGGATTGATCGTTCAGCTTAGGAATAGTGTCGCTAGGATTAGAAAGCCTAATTAATAGTTCTAGAGATGGAAGATGATTATTTTTGTGTTTTTATATTTTATGAAAGCAAGTAAAATCTCGGGTTTTGAAGGAGTGGGCGGAATTAGTTGCTAATCAACTAACCCAAAAACTACTTTATAACTAATTAACTAATGAAAATGAAATTAAACTAATATTAAACTAAGGTTGTGAGCAGTGGTTGGAGAAATTGTGTTTACTTAGACTTCATTACTCCCTAGATATCTTTTACATGTTAATTACTTGTTACACTTGTATGAATGACGGGTTGTATTCCTTAATACCATTCGTGGAGTGGCATACATAACTCCCCAACTCTATGAGCTCTTATCTCCTCCTACACCATGACCCAGCACAACTATAGGGATTGTAAACAGTGGCTCATGCATTAAATACAACCAATAAAGACCTAGTACGCCTCGGTTCATGTTTCTTAAGACGTTCAAGCATGTTACCATTTGGAGATCTGCCAGTTTTCTTAAGCCTAACATATAATATCATTCATTCAAAACAAGAATAGACAAGTAATCAACACATAATCAACATCTAGGTTTCATTAGATCTAAGCAAACACAAAGGAAATTTAGCCTAGCATAGTAGAATTAAGATAAGAACAAAAGATAGACAACCAACACATAGACATATTGATTGAATTAAGAATATACTTATCTCAATTACAATGCAAGGTCTCAAGGGTTTGGAACCCTTGAAAAACCTGTAAAAGAGGCACCAAAATCGTCTTTAGGGTTTCACCAAAACTTCTCTCTCTTTATGAAAAAACTAGAAAACTATATATAGGAAAATCGTCCTGACGGCGTCAAGAGTAAAATCTGACGCCGTCAACTCGCCGCCATATACTTCCTCGGACGCCCTAGATCCAATCGTGACGGCCTATGTGACGCCGTCACCACCCTCGGTAAATTAATCTTGGTCATTTTGACGCCGTCATCTCTTCATCTGACGCCTTCACAACCTTCGGTAAAATATTCATCCTTTCTGACGCCGTCAAGAGTAAATTCTTGACGCCGTCACCTTGTAATTCCAGCTTGGATTTGGTACTTTGTTGTTTTCTTCACTTTATGCTCCAAAAACGTCCAAAATAGCCTCTTTTCCAGAATTCACTCTCCAAACACCTAAAATCACAAAAGGAACGATTTAGGGCAATATTTGATCAAATAAATTCGGATTCGGGCTTAAATGACCCCCTAAAAACGGATCATTTTTCGCCTCATCATATACCCTTACACTTGAGATTTGCTTGTCCTCAAGCAAATGAGCTTTTATTCTACTCAAAAGACAAGTTAGGGGTCATTTAACACTAATATAAAAGTAATTACAACAAATAATCGTTCCACTAAAGACCAATAGACAAGCACGGAGGTCATACACAAGCACCTCACAAATAGTGTTTAGATACTCACATCTCTCGGGTGTAATAAAGTAATATAACATTATGGAAATGGAAGATATCTCTCACTACCTGTCATAGCAAAATAGATTACCATAGGCTTGGGAAAGGATCAAACCTCCACCACATGGCGTAAGCACCTAGGATAAACTATCAAAGAGGTCTTTTTAAAGGGTTATAACGTTAGGTGTAGGGATATGAATTACACGGTTTTTTTTTGGATAAAGGGGATTTTACTGGTGGCGAGTTAACAATCTTAGTTAATTACATGTACAAGATGGCGTTGCTAAGCCAAGACTAGACTCGACTTAAGCTAATAAATGAAAAATAACTAAAAACATAAAATGAACATAGAATGAAAACGGGATGGTAGTCCGTATGTTTTTTCTCTCTTTCTTTTCTATATTTTTTTTTTCTTTTTCTATTTTTTTTTTCTTTTTCTTGATTTTTTCGATTTTTTTTTTTTTTTTTTTTTTTTTTTTTTTTTTTCATACACTCTTACCCTACTATCCAAAATAATACATCATAGGGGTTTGAGCATTCCCCTTACACTTGAATCTTTACATACTTTACATTAAACTATTCTAATGACTCGAATTAAGAAAATCAAAACACTTGGAGCACTTTTAAGATTAACGTACATATGGGGGTAATAAGTGTTGTTCTTCCCCATTACTCCATAAAATAAGTACTTACCCATGAGTCCCAATCGTCCCAAAACAATATGTACAAGGATATGACTCGACTTAGCAACCATGTAATCAATTAGAAAGTTAACTTAGGGTTTAACAAATAACAATAATGTACTAAAAATGAGCGCATACACGGAAGGCTAAGGCGATTTGGGTGTACATTTAAGTGGGGTGTAACAAATTCTTCCTTTAAGTAAAATGCTTAAAGTTAGAAACGAAAAGATAGGCTCGGAGGGGTGTACTAGGGGTATCGTGTACTAAAAATGAGTACAACGCTAAGGGTGTGGGAAAAATTAGTTGACTTAACTAGCCAAGTAATATGACTTAAATGGTCAAGTAATCGTAATACGGGTTTAACACAAGGGTGATCCTAATGCCTCTTATCATATAGTAAATCCTACTACACGAATGTAGTCTCACTAGCGGTCTCGGGATGCATCACTAACGCAAGTTCTAGAATCTAAATGCTACCGGTACACTCATAAGCACCAATAATAAATGCTTTTCCTATCAAAACTAAAGGCGAACCTCACATTTTTGGGTGGAAAATTTTTCTGAATATACGGTTATGTGCTAGTCATACAACCTCCTATCCATGAGACGCTTGCTATGGCTAAAGTTTCACTCCTAAATGTTGTAAAAAATTTTAAATTTGGCGCTAAAATTGCACTAACAAGTATTTCTCATAGTTTTATTACTCATCTACTATCAAACAAAACAAACTCAAGCGAAAGTGCATATGTAAGGTATCATCTTTTTACCCTCCCCTTACACTTAAGATGAACATTGTCCCCAATGTTCAAGTAAAGAATGTAAAAGTTAAAAGTAAAGAGAATGAATTCAAATACTCCCCTGATTCGCTCGGTATGGATTTTAGGTTGGCCAGGTTAAATCTTCCTCCAAGAAAACGAACAATCAAAGCTTCCCTTCCAGAATATAAATCATCTTCTTGTCTCAAATAACCTGTAAATCCTGACAAAAGTAGACAAGGCAACCTCGCGTAAAATCGGCGGCATCCTATATAAGTTACTAAATCCTAGAAAACAAAATAAGATATAATGCTTGTGGAATGAAGTTTGCAGATTTCCTGGAGATTATAAAACTTAATAATTCACAAAAACTTATAAGACTCCGTTAGAAAAACAAAACTGGTAAAATTTCCAGATTTTTGACTCCTGACGCCGTCAAGAGCAATTGCCTGACGCCGTCAGAATGAACCTGCAGAAATCTTTATGTTAAGTTTCCGGAAAATTTCTGGAAAAACTTTGTCCTACTTCCTGGAAAATCCTGCAAAACTACATCATGACTCAATACAAGCATTTGACTCTAACAATACGAATACACATGTTCATTAAATATTGTGGAGAATCATGATCGGTTTGTTTCTTAAAAAAACATATTTGGGGTTTCCCCTTACACTTATCTTTTGCAAAAATACCTTTAGGTTGAAGTTAAGACTAGGCTAAACAACATAATAAAGTATTTCCACATTTTAATTGAGAAACATGATCAACCAACAATAAAAATAAAGCATGCATACGGAAGCAAATAACAATCAAACAATTAAAATCACACAAAACATGGGTTGCCTCCCAAGAAGCGCTTTTCTTTATTTACGAGTCTTGTAGCTAGACTCAAAGTTGTGGGTTACTACGTGATTTCATCATTGGTTCCATTCTCTAGGTCATCTTCTAAACCAGTTTTGTATTCTGGACCTAGTTGTAAGCACTCTTTGTAGAAACCAAGCATCCTATTTCTAACATACTCTACTCCTCTACGTCTATCCTCCTCATTCCTATAATAAGCCGCTTGCTTACGTTCCTTTTCGAAATTAGAGAGAAGGCGGTATTGCTCAATCTTGTAGGGCATTTGATAAGCAACCTCATCATTCTCTTCCTTGAATCTAACTATCCCTAACGTCGGATCATAACTCATCCTAGTGGCCTCAACAAATGGCTTCCCGAATACTACTTGACTTAGGCAAGCATCTATCACCGGACGAATGTCTTCAACTATCATAAAATCAATCTCATAGGTGAGATTCCCTATAATGACATGCAATCCCTTCACTCTTCCCGCAAAATTACTTATCCAACTTTTACCGGGCATTATCCTAAAATTGAGTTGCTTCTTCATCACCCAATTGTAAAAAGTCCTAGACATGATGTTCACGGGGGATCTAAGATCTATGTAAGCTTTCCATACATGCATGTGCCCGATATTGCATGGGATGTTAATGTTAGAGGGGTCTCCCATTTTGATCAGGGGATCGCCAAAGATATATGTTGTTTCGGGACTATCGAATAAATACTTATGGTATTCCCGTTCTTCCTTGGTTGGCAACTTATCAAAATATTCCTCTATAGGTTCTACCTCCTCTAATTCCTCATCCTTATTAACCTCAACTTCCCTACTCTCATCCTCACTATTGGCTTCTACTCTAACTTCATCTTTGTTACTCTCCTCTATTTCCCTATCTATCGGCTTAATAGTGACAACATTGACAAAGTGGACATGTTTGGATGATAAGGGGTCCTTAGCTTGGATTCCACTATTGGTGTCCCTAGTGTCCTTCCTAGGTGTGGCTAATGTTTGGTTGTTGAGGGCTTTCAACAAGTTGTCGATTTTGTTGGTCATCTCCGTTTGTTGTTGGTTGAATTCGGTTTCAAACCTAGCTATGCGAGCTTCTTGAGATGCCATAAATTTCGACATCAATCCTTCAAGATTGTTGGTACTACCATAGTTGTTAGAAGGACTGTTGTTGAAGATACGGTTGGATGGTGGACCGTTTGATTGGTAACGATTAGGTGGGTTGGATGAATTTGGTTGATTTTGTTTCCACCTAAGGTTTGGGTGATTTTTCCATGAGGGGTTATATGAATCACCGTATGTGTTTGGCTCGGGCTTGAAAGTGTACCACTTATCTCCCGCTTCGTCGGTACGCGTGGATGCGTAGTCCGCAAAAGCTGTTCCGGGGAGTTCCACACAATCACGAGTGTCATGGGGACCACTACATAATTCGCATGAAGAAGTGATTTTGTTCACTTGGCTTGAATGCTTCGGAGCTTCGTAAGATTTCATGAGAAACTTGACTTGGTCCTCAAGTTCCATGATCCTACGGTCGGGAGTGCTTGAATTATTCGAAGGCAAAGATATTGCCTTGACCGTTTTGTTCAAATCACGGGGATCATTCCAACTTTCGTTGTCATAGAGAGCAAGATCTTCTATGAGTTCCCATGATTGTTCCGCACTAAGATCACGTAGTTTACCACCGGCCGATTGGTCAATGGTTCGCCTCGTGGGGATATCGATATGGTCATAAAAAATTTGGACTTGGAGCCACAAATCTATGCCATGATGAGGGACTTTTTGGAGTAAGTCCTTGAAACGAGTCCATGCTTCATAAAGAGATTCATTTTGACGTTGTTGGAACATCAAGATGACATTCCTAAGTTTAGTAGTTCTCCCCGGTGGGAAAAATTGAGCAAGGAAACGAGTGGTGAGATCATCCCATGTGGTGATGGATCCCGCGGGTAAACGCTCAAGCCATTGACTAGCTTGATCCCGTAGAGAGAATTGGAATAGGCGTAAACGGGTAGTCTCTCTAGTTTCAACACCTAGGTCTATGGAATCTACGATTTTGAGGAAGTCCTTAAGGTGTTGGTTTGGATCTTCGGAACGAAGTCCATGGAATGCACATCCGCTTTGCACCAACCGGATGGTGTCGGATCGCAAGGGGGTCACATTGGCTCCGGTGAGCTCAATGGTGTTTCGGTAGCCTTGGTGGCTAGGTCGGGAATACTCTCCTAAGGTTCGGGGCCTAAGGGGTTCTAATGGTGGGTTTTGTTGTGGTGGGATGATGGGTTCAAAGATGTTACCACCTTCCATGATGTCGGATGGTAAAGAGTTACGAACAAAAGCACGAAGAAATAAGATAGACTAAAGAAGACCTAAAAATAAAAATAAAATCTTACTAGAAAGGAATCTAGCAAGTAGACCTAATAAAAAGAAATCCTAACCTAGACAATAACTATTCCCCGGGCTGCGGCGCCAAAAACTTGATGCGTGGGAATCGCACCTTACTTTACCTCTCGAGGGATCTCGCGAGGCTTACAACCCCCACCAGGCAGTGTACCTGATCGTTGTAGTATAGTATAGTGACAAGTACCGGGGGATTGATCGTTCAGCTTAGGAATAGTGTCGCTAGGATTAGAAAGCCTAATTAATAGTTCTAGAGATGGAAGATGATTATTTTTGTGTTTTTATATTTTATGAAAGCAAGTAAAATCTCGGGTTTTGAAGGAGTGGGCGGAATTAGTTGCTAATCAACTAACCCAAAAACTACTTTATAACTAATTAACTAATGAAAATGAAATTAAACTAATATTAAACTAAGGTTGTGAGCAGTGGTTGGAGAAATTGTGTTTACTTAGACTTCATTACTCCCTAGATATCTTTTACATGTTAATTACTTGTTACACTTGTATGAATGACGGGTTGTATTCCTTAATACCATTCGTGGAGTGGCATACATAACTCCCCAACTCTATGAGCTCTTATCTCCTCCTACACCATGACCCAGCACAACTATAGGGATTGTAAACAGTGGCTCATGCATTAAATACAACCAATAAAGACCTAGTACGCCTCGGTTCATGTTTCTTAAGACGTTCAAGCATGTTACCATTTGGAGATCTGCCAGTTTTCTTAAGCCTAACATATAATATCATTCATTCAAAACAAGAATAGACAAGTAATCAACACATAATCAACATCTAGGTTTCATTAGATCTAAGCAAACACAAAGGAAATTTAGCCTAGCATAGTAGAATTAAGATAAGAACAAAAGATAGACAACCAACACATAGACATATTGATTGAATTAAGAATATACTTATCTCAATTACAATGCAAGGTCTCAAGGGTTTGGAACCCTTGAAAAACCTGTAAAAGAGGCACCAAAATCGTCTTTAGGGTTTCACCAAAACTTCTCTCTCTTTATGAAAAAACTAGAAAACTATATATAGGAAAATCGTCCTGACGGCGTCAAGAGTAAAATCTGACGCCGTCAACTCGCCGCCATATACTTCCTCGGACGCCCTAGATCCAATCGTGACGGCCTATGTGACGCCGTCACCACCCTCGGTAAATTAATCTTGGTCATTTTGACGCCGTCATCTCTTCATCTGACGCCTTCACAACCTTCGGTAAAATATTCATCCTTTCTGACGCCGTCAAGAGTAAATTCTTGACGCCGTCACCTTGTAATTCCAGCTTGGATTTGGTACTTTGTTGTTTTCTTCACTTTATGCTCCAAAAACGTCCAAAATAGCCTCTTTTCCAGAATTCACTCTCCAAACACCTAAAATCACAAAAGGAACGATTTAGGGCAATATTTGATCAAATAAATTCGGATTCGGGCTTAAATGACCCCCTAAAAACGGATCATTTTTCGCCTCATCAAAAATCTAAGAACTCAGCATAGCTGTGGAATGGGACAAAACAAAGAGGCTTAGCAGCCCTAGTTAATAAGCCAATAAGCCAAGAATAAGCCCAAAAACTACAAGTAGGGCTTATAGGCTTTCCAATAAGCCAAAGCTTAGGATGTGGGGCCCACTAGGGAAGCAAGGGGAAGCAATGAGAATTAGGTATTGGGACAAGGTCTGTGTAGCAGGGCATTACCTTGCCCTGCAACCTACTTTAAGGGCACAAATAAGCAATAAGAAAAAATCACAAAAATAAGACAATAACTGATTCCTAAAGCTGAGGTGGGATATTTTATCCACAAGAAATTTAAATTCCTAAATCCAACCACAAAAATCACATTAATTCCTACAATTTTTGGTTTTCTGCACAAATGAGATTTTTGACTTTTTCACATAAACTAGTTATTTGACTAAATTGAACTTTGAAGGCTTCTAATTGACAGAGATAGATGTAATAAGCTATAATATTACTAAAATAAGCTAAGTGACCCACTTGTGAGTTGCTTTGAAGCTTAAGCTACACTGAATCCTTCCCGGTTAACCCCTAGGAATGATTCAAGGTTGATTTTGACTATGGCAACTTACAACCACCTAAAACTTGACTGTCTTGGACTAATTTGATGCTAGGAAAGATGTTGGAACAGGTTTTTGTTAATAAAACATATACTTAAACAGCAAAACAGATAAAACCAAACACTACCTTAAATCCTTGATATGAATGAAACTAACTGAAACTAGAACTAGGGTCTAATCTATCAATCAAAAACTATCTAGTGAGCTATAATTAAGTAAAATAAACAATTAAAAACCACAAATAAGCTCAGTAGCAACAAACACAGATTATGCAAACAAATACGGAAAATGCTTACAGTCTGGCCAATGCAAGTAACTGAGACACACAGGGCTCAAACTCCAACCTTATTACTCACCATGAGTTCTAAACCATAAGAGATCCACAATCCACAAATACCTTGGCTTCCATCTCCCTAGAAACTGAATTTTTTATTTTTCTTTTATTTTTCTCTATTTTTTGTATTTTTGAGTTTTTTAAACCAAACTTGTTTAAAATGCTTAGAAGACCTTATAAACCTTATAAATAAGCTAAGTAAGCTTAAACAAACAATAAGCAAAAACTTATAATAACCACAGAGTAATTTGAGATTTTAAATGAAAATGGTGAAAACTGAATTTAGATGAGATAACTTAATTGATAATTAAAACAGTTTGCAAATACACTGAAAATGTAGATTACAACCTTTTTAAACTAAGAATACAACATAAAACTAAATTTACACTAAATTCGACACTAATACCACTTTATTCTACTGCTACACTACTTACTCTCTCATTCTTCTATTTCTTTGACTTATATAAGCCCAGAGGAGTTCCTTGGACTTTCCCACTTCTTTCTGAACCATTGGATAGCTTCAATTTGATCACAGCCTTTGAAATCCTTTTTGGCGGGAAAATGAAAAGGCAGGCTTGGTGGAGTTGGTGAGGTCATAAATGAGGGGAGGGGTTTTGGCTTTGGTTTTGGCAGGTAAGAGATATTAATGAGGGTTGGTGAGTTGGTGAGAAAATGGGATGAGGGGGGAGGCAGGATTACAGGTTTTAAGGGGATTAGGGAAGATGAACAGTGCCTGGTTGTGGGGGTTTGACTGGGGTCAGACGTTTAATATTAAACGGGTAGTGGAATGGGCCTTGGGGGTGTGGGCTTTTAGTGGATCAGGTTTAGGGCTTGGGTAGTGTTTGTATTTTGGGTTTTAGTTACAACAAGGGTCCATTTGGTGTGTGAAATATAACAAGGACCAAACTTGTCATTTTCTGAAAATTAAGGACCAAACATGCCATCTTTCCAAAGTTATTTCCAAGGACCATTGTTGCCAAACCTCAATAATACAAGGACCACAAATAAAATTTTCCATTTTAAAAACACCCAAGGACCATTTTTGTAAATTTCAAAAGTTGAGGGACTTTTCTGTCAATTGCCCAAACTTATGATCCAAGGGCTATTTGTGATAACTTTTGACTTTCCAAGGACCAAAGAATGATTTTTCATTAAAAAAATATCCCACCAGGGACCAAATCTGCCAAATTATGAAGTTTAGGGGCTAAACTTGTAATTTCTTAAAACTTTGAAATTTTTCACCAAAGGGCTAATTTTGACAACTTATGATTTAAAAAAGACCTTTGGTGACTTTTCTTTGAAAATAAGTACTCAGGGACTATTTTTGCCAATTTTTTGAAAGTTGGGGGACTGAAACTGCCAATTATGCAAACTTTGTTCATTTTTCATTTGTTTTTACTCATTTTGCATCTAAAACATATAAAACACAATTTTGGAATATTTTCAGTATTTTGATGCCTTTTTGAGTGTTTTTGTATGTTTTTGCTGTTCAGATTTGACCAAAAATGATTAATGTTTGAGCACTCATCACCCTGTTTTTTCTTAACCTCAGCCTCTCTAGCCATTTTCTTTTCATGATAATCACAATCTTTAATCAAATGACTAGTGCTATTATAAACAAAACATCTTTTCTCAATCCAATTCTGTCTATTCACTTTATGTGTCTCTGTATGTTTAACTTGCTGCCTAGGAGATTTTATGTGGGATACACAACTGGGGTCAACTGTTTTAGGTTTAGGTGCATACACAACAGTCTTGTTGATTTTAATAGACTTTGGCTTGGACATCTCTTTTGGTTCACTAACTTGATCTGACACAGACTCAACCAAATTTTCATAAACATTTCCAATGGATTCTCCAATGTCATCAGATTGACAGGTAGAATACTCACTAGATTTATCATCTGCGACAGTTACTTCAGGTTTTTGAGGACCCTTTTTACCATACACATACAAAGATTCATCAAACTCATTCTCTGGTAAAGGAGTGTAATCTTCATTTAAAGGGGGTGGAACTCCTTTGAAATTATTAGTTTTTGAGAATCTGTTGTATGCAGAGGTTTATCAGCCAAATCATCTTCTATACTAATAAACAAAGTTCTGCCCATCTCTTCCTCATAACTTAAAATCTCACTATCTGATTTTATTTTATATCCAAGACCAATTTTACAAGTTGAGCTCATTCCTAAATCTATCAACCTAAACAGATTCTTAGAGGAATCTTTCCATGAATCAACAATATTTTGCAATTGTTCTTTTTCTTTCAAAGCTTTCATACCTATTCTCTTATATCTTTTGAGCTTTTCATCATTTTCAAAAATTGCATTAGCCTTAAAGGTAAGTATTTCATTTAGTGTAGCTTGCTGTTTTTGTAAAGTTACAATTTGTGCTTCTAAAGTCTTAACAGCATTAGTATATGCAAGTATTTGTACTTCTTGATCACCTATCAGATTTAATTGCTCATCACAAAGTTTTTTTTAATATTATTATATGAGTCAATGCACAATTTTGAACATAAGGATACCTCAAAGTTGGAGCTTATAGCCATGAGAGCATGATTGGTGTCTTCTTCATCATCATTGTGCTATCCCCAGTTGACAACACCATCATCAACTGTAATTATTCCCATCTGATTCTTTACAGGTAAACCAGCTTCTGAGTCCTTCTTCCTTGTTCCATCAGTGATCACTGGAGCTGTGCATTCCCTAGCGTAGTGGCCTCTGTTGTTGCATCTGTAGCACTTTAAGGTTCTTCTTGTCAAAACCAATAGGTGCCTTCCCATCATACCTAATTGGTCTTCAAGTCTTCTTGAAAAACCTCTTCATCCTCACAATAATCATTGCTATTTGCTAATGAATATCCATCTCTTTAATATCAACATCATTTATTTATTCAAGGTCCTCATGAAGGAGGTCCAAGTCTTTTGTTTATTTTGCAAAAAGAGAGTGAATAACTTCATCAGCAAAACCTGCATGCACTTCCTTTTCTCTTACATTACTTGAAAAAGAAGTACCAAAGTTACCAGACTTAACTTTATCAGTATTGGTCTTGCTGTGAGTGACAAAAGCAACATTGGAACTTGAAGATGGTTTAGAAGAACCTTTGATGTCTTGCTTAAACCCTAAGGTTATTGTACAGGTCATCAATCAATAAAGTGTCCTCTTCTTTGATTCTCATTGTCATTGCCAAGTTTGACCATTTAGAAGGCAATGATCTAAGAAACTTTTGGTTTGCATCTTCAGTAGATATTTCATGACCATGTGCTTCCAACTGTGATAAAAGTTGTTGGAATCTATCATAGCCTTTCTTCAACCCCTCAGAACTTGATATAGAGAAAGATTTAAACTGTTGCTTCAAGACAGCCTTTTGCATCCTCTTAGAGTTTGCATTACCACCAAATCTAATCCTGATTGCTTCCCAGATTTTTTTTGCATCATCCATCCCATGGAACCTTCTAAAGTCTTCCTTAGGAATAACCATCAATAAAATAGCTCTAGCCTTCCTCTCTTTCTTCACAACATGGATCTTTGCAGCAGTAAGTGGTGGAAGGACTCTAACAGTTCCATCCTTCCCAACAGCGACCCTCTTCTTGGAGTTTCCATTCTGGATCACCTTCCATACATCATTGTCAATATACTCCAAGTGGTGCTCCATCTCCATAGCCCAAATATCATACTCCTCTTTCTTAAGAATTGGGAGTTTGATATTGGAGATGATTTTTGTTGTAGATATGATTTGTTGTTTAGGCTTGCTTGTTTCTAAGACAGCATCATCATGGGTGGAGGCATCATCATCACTGTTGTGTAGGGAAAATTGATCATTCTTAGGTTGAGACATTTTTTTAGGATTTATGAGTGAGTGTTTGTTTGTAGTTGTTGTGTTTCTTCTAACTCAGAGTCCCTGTATTGGCTCTGATACCACTTGTAGGTCCAAAGTTATGGATCTAAGTAGCCTTTGTTAGACTATAGCTTGCTTGGATAAATCCAAATTAAATATATGAGAAACTCTTATGTGTGTATAATTGATTGTTAATGTGGAATCTTAACAAACAATGGTTATGAAGAACACACAGAGATTTACTAATAAAAACTTCTATTAATCTTGGAATTGGCATATAATACAATGTTGTAGGATTCCTTTTATACACCAGGGAAACCCTAATGCTACAAAACGTGTGAAAGGATAAACGTATATTCTCCTAAGATAACTAATATACGTACATATCCTTCCCTAATATATCTCCTAAAATATCAATTATGTTTTACTAAAACAGAGTTACTATGAAATAACACTAACAGACTTAACTATTATACTGCCATACTTAACTTAGTAATTGAAGTACTAACTAGCCTACCAGACTTAATCTTTATACTAATAAACTTAAGTCTGCTTACAATAATTCCCAACAAACCTCTCCAAGAGTATCTTAACTAAGATCAATAATTAACATTAATTTGATGAACAACAAAATATACTCACCATCTCAGTTTAGATATTCAAATTTTCGTTGTAAAGTATCTTAAAAAAAGTGTTCACCGAAGAAAACTAGAAGGTGGGTTTCATAGTTTTTTTCGATTTAAATCTAGTTTATAAATCTTTTAGATTGATAGTATGTGAAACATTTTGATGTTGAGATATAGAGAATGCAAGTTAATATGAGAAAAAATAAATACGAGAATAGTAAAAAAAAAATGATAGAAGCGTAACACAGTGATTTATAGTGGTTCGGCTACAAGGACACCTTCCTTGCCCTACTCCACTCCCCGAGTATCCAACTCGAGAGTTCTTAAACACTATGTCAACAAGCTCCTTCAACCGGTGGAGAAACCTCATAACGTCACTTAAACTTTTTCAAGTACTAAGCTAAATATCAAGTTCTTTACACGGAAGAACCAATCCAACACAAATATCACAACTACTTTATGAATACAAGAGGGTGTATCAACAACAAGAAATAACTCAGTGGTCTTGAGGTGATGAAGAAGCTGAGCAAACTCTTCTCTTGAAGATTGGATGACTCATATGCAAGAAATGTGATCTCGTCTTGTAAGAAGAACCTTAAGAAATACAAGAGAAATAAAGCTACAAGAATGATCTTTAGATCTGATGTTAGAGAGATATAAGAATGCGAGAAGAGATATGTTAGAATGTGGTGAAAAACAAAGGAGAAATTGCTCACTATTTATAGAGTAAAATGTCTACTGTACAATAGATTCCGCCGGATCCCTTACCAGACGGATCCGGCTAGTGTAATTTAAAGGATCTGGCAACTAAATCAGTCCAATCCAGATTTTGGGTTATAATTCTAGGTTTTAGGTTATGGGTTATAGACTATGGGTCATCTGTTGTCATGCATGATGTAATAGAGATCTTGGGTTATCGGTCATGGACTTTGGGTCATAGGTCATGGACTTTAAGTCATGGGTCATGGTTTTTACCCATTGTGATGTCATGCATGATGCAATGAGCATGGGCTATGAGTCATGGGTCATGGGTTATGGGTTTTGGATTTTACCCAACACATTTACTTACATTTCTATTATTACAAATAAATACATAACTAAATAAATGTAAGTAAATAGTAAAAATAAATGTAGTAACATGTAATCTTTAGATTTGTACTTGATATAATTTTATGTTGTTATCAAGAAAACTTAAGAGATCGAAAAATATAAATAAACGTTTTCACGGTTTATTTATATTAACATTCACTTTCATTTAAAATCACATAAAAAGGTTTTAATAATATAAGAATGTTATTTGAAAGGTCAATAATGTAATAATGTGATGCTTTTAAAACTCATGTCATTTTTTTTTTTAAAAGAAAGACAATATTTTATAACTGAACCAAAACAATAATAATGTTTAAAATAAGTAGATATCTATTATTCAAAGGAGACACTATGTAACAAAATAAGTAAAACGGTTATATTGATTTGCTTGTGATTTAGATTTAGATCAATGGGTATGATAACGTTTGATTGGGCGTTATGCTGAAGTGGAACGCGTTGATGGAGGCATGTTATACCAGCTTGCTTGCGTTATGGTTTGCATTGATATGGCAACGTAGAAGGCACGGGCTAGTGGACAAAATAGCAACAAAAAATTTACATATCCAGTCCATAAAACGGCTGCTTGATGGATTTGAATAATAATAATAATAATAATAATAATAATAATAATAATAATAATAATAATAATAATAATAATAATAATAATAATAATATCCCATATGGTTAAACGGCTAGTTAGGGTTAAAAAAATTAAAAATCAAAACTTTATATATACCAATTTTCGCATATTATTTTTACACACTTCCATTATCTCAAAAAATTTTACACTTATAACTTTTAATTTGTAGCTTGTTCTCTCCCTCATTTCGTCGAAGAAATTCAAGCTTATGTTCATAAACAATGCGAGCAAGCAGATGCGGCTCGTCATGATGCTATTGTCAAAGTTATCAAGCTGTTTGAATAAGCAAAGGCATCGAAAGAACATTTGAGAAAACAATACGTGAAATGCAAAGACATTTAACCGAAAAAACATGCTGGCATTGACAAGTTTTTTCACGATGAAGCCTGGAAAGACTACAAGATTAGGGAAACGTTGTGGAAGTGTGTTTCACAAATACAGGATAATATCAGCTACAAAATCCGTTGGATGCATAATGAAAACATTATAGGTGGTTCGGTATCACAACAGCTACATCAACTTGGGTTAGAAGCAGAGAAATTAGTTGATGAGCATGGATTTACTAAGAAACAACATCATCAATTTCTGGGCTATGAAAAAGAGTCAGTTCATGAGCATGGATTTACTGCGAGACAGCATTATCAATTTATGAGAGATGAAGAGACTTTAAGAGAAACAGAGGAAGAGCAAGCACGGGTTGAAGCAGAACAACTTCAACAAGAGTGGAAGAGAGATTTAGGCAAGATCAAAAACATGATGCGTTGTTCAGGTTGGAATCTGGGGTTGTGGAGGAATCTGATTATGAAACAGATTAATTTCGTACGTCTATGTAATGTTTTATTTAGCTATGTTTTATTTTTATTAATTGAAGTTTATGTAATGTTTTATTTTGTAACTTTTTTTATTTCGGTTTTTTTTTTTTTTTTTTTTTTTTTTCTTAACTTTTTTTCTATTTCTTATTATAATTTTTAAGTTTATTAATGAATCTTAGTTTGGTTAAATAAATGGAAAAGAAATTTTAGTTAAAAGGTTAAATTGTAATATTAGAATAGTGGCTCTCAAAATATAGTGATGAGATGATGTTATAATAAGGGGTGTTGAAATGATAAAACTAACGTGACGTTAAAGTAACAAAAAAAAAAAAATTGGAATAATTTAAGTTATCATAACTTATGCTCTTGTGGAAGGAAAAAAAACCCCTCAAATAAACAATTTTTATTTGTTTGTCAAGGTTGATGTGGTTTCATTGGATCCAAAAAAATAAAGTAAACTGGAGTCCTATGTCTATATTTCCTCCCATGTAAGAAGTTTCAGCTTTTTCAACCGCCCCCTTCCACCGGGCCCTAGTGCATGCCCTACCTTTTTACTGGACAACGCATGCAGGCATGAAGATTTGGTTTTTTCTGGAAATTCTTAAAATATCAAGTTATAAACAAATTATTGGAGCTAGGGTTACAGTGTAGGTTTCTTCCCTAACTAAACGACAGCAATAAATCAAAGAAGCACTACATTTGCTTGTGTTTAATTATAGTAAATATTGCTAAATATATATAACTTAAAAATAAGGTTATGTTTATTATTTGTTTGTAAGTCATTTTATTCACCCATGGATATAATCACTCTAAACTGAATGTGCACTTACTTGTACATGTTTAAGCCGTTAGGAATATGTTTAACAAAACCTTTAAAAATATTAAAGCTGCCATCTTGAAAATTAGCTAATTTCAATTGAATATTATGGCTTTGCAACACACGTATCCACCAGTATTATATAACTTTGTGTAGCTACTTGCTTAGCTAGTGTTGATTTTATTTCGCCTTTTCAACAATAATCTCGAATACTAGTTAATTTTGTGTACGATGTAATAAAACAATGTATATTAGTATATGCTACAACCCCTGATAAAGACATGATTGAGGAAGATATTAAAGTTTTTTCTCATTGTTTGATTGTTCATAGATTTTAAAAATCAGTCCCAATATGAACGGAATGGATCACTGATCCCAAATTTGCTTGTATGAATTCATTGTAAGTAGATTCTTCTAGCGTCTTGATACAGAGTTTTGTTTAAAAAAAATGCGTTCAAAAATAAGTTAGTATATACTAAAAGAGTTAATGACACAAGTAGCCAAGTAATTGGTGACACAAGTAGACAAGTAATTGGTGACTTAAAACAGTGAGATTGTGTAAATAAATGACAAAGATATATATATGTTTAGTCACTTTTTCATTGCAGGAGAAACACATGAACACTATTATGACTTAATTATTTTGGTTTCTTACCGTTTAGTGACACTTTTGTCTTCGTGTCACAGCATAACAATTTTCATGTGGCTAATATTTACGTATGGATAAATTATAGAGAAAAAACATAAGACTCCTTAAGAAAAATGAAGTTATCCAAATTTGAGTGGCTACTGTGTCATATTCACCGTATATCTTTTAGATCTCTTACATTGCTTTCTCATTTCTCTTCAACCTCGTATACTTCACAATGAAAAATGGACCATCATATTCTTTTTATATGTAAACTTCTTTTTGCCTTTTCCGAAAAGATTACTTAAGCTTCTTATAAGTAACAATCATCTTGATATTGGGTAGTAGGATACAATGGTACATCCGAAGCTTATGATGAAGAGGTAAAAGCCGTAAAACATTTTATTTTAATTAACAGCAATCGAAGGGGTAAAACATGATTACGAATTTGTTAAAACTCAAGTGAATTAGACATAGATGCATGTTTATGTATATATTTTTCATTGACCAATACATAATGTCAACTTTAGCTCGAAATGCATAATACTGTATATGAACACTTCACAAATTATGAGTTATTGACCAATCATCCGTGGAACTGTAACACTGAAAGCAAAGCAGTAAGTTTAATGTTTTCTGAAATGACACACGTACGTTTAATTTCTTCTAATACTATTGTGGGTGTACACAGACGTATAGTGGGGCATAATTTGAGTCCTTTCAAGACTGTTGAAGATCTTTCATGTCCACAATAAAAGTTTAATAGCATTAAACTTAAAAAATATATATATATTTAAAAAATAAATAAATAATAATGGAAAAGTGTGTCTTAGTTAATAAACTTTTATTTTGTTTAACTGGGCTACTAAATTTATGAAACATAATATTTGGTTCACTGAACAAACAAAAATACATGTAAACATCATTGAACTTATAAAATGACATTTATTTTACTTATTCAAAAATATGCATTCAAGTTATTCCGATTAACACTAAAATTATATAACTATATTCTTCCTATAAGTTAAGTAACCTAGAACAAAATAAAACTTCATAACCTTAGCCGGTTTTTTTTTTTTTTTTTTTTTTTTTTTTTTTTTTTTTTTTAATGAAAAATTTAGATATTTGCTTATTAACCCCACAATAAAATATAGGATATTCATTTCTAGGTTATTTACTTATTTCATAAAATTAATGTAATATATTGTTACACCTTAGGTTATTTACTAATTTTCATGTATTTTATTAGTAAAAATGTTTTGTAATAGTTGAGTATGACTTTTAAGTTTTGCAAGACTAAATATGATTGGTGGTCAATGTATTAAGTTAAAATCCAAACCAGATAGTCAAAATATATGCAATGTGATTTTAGAAAATACTATGTGGCCAAATTATAATGAAATGAGACTTAAAGGACTAATATTACCAAATGGGCAAGCTTGGGTCAACTTCTAATAAGTCAGTGCTTCATTGAGTTTTTAGAAGAGTGTGTGTGTGTGAGTAGGGTTGTGATTTCCAAAGAGAAGGAAGAGAGAAGAATTTACTAGTAATTAAATTAAAGAAAGGTTGAGGTCCTAAATTAAGAAATAAGCTTATACCAATCATCCTTATAATTAAGTGACTTCTAATTCTAGTTGAATCGGTGATTTTGAATGTTAGGGTTTATAAGTAAAATTTGAAGGTTTTGAGAAAAACTGTTTTTAAAGGAAAAAATGATGGTAAAGTGTTTAGGGATTATATCTTTTTAATGATTTATGTTGAATTGGAAAATTTTGGGGTTTTCTTCATATGATCAAGAAAGAGTAATTTATTTACAGTAAACATAAACGTTAAATTAAAAATAGTAAGTAAAAATTAGAGATGAAATAAACAACAAAAATTAAAGGTATCTGTTATACATACTCTCTCTATGTTGTCACAATAGAGGGGGCTTAGTTAAATCGTACAATTCGCGATGCATACCGTACAAGTCAGCGATGCACCTAATCATTTGATACCCTAATGAGAGGGTGTGGACAACTTGTCCCAAATTAAATTAGATTTTTTATTTCGAGGAAAAGACAATGACACATTATCTTTCACAAGTAGATTAAAAGACACAATGAATGTAGAAGTCAAATCAGAAATGAATTATATGTAGCAAAAGCCAAAAGGATATGACAACAGTAACAGTAGCAGGGATTTTGTAGGTCTGTTTTGACGTGTTTTAGAAGCAAAGGGGGTGCAGTTGTAAATTGCCAGGCTTTGTTCTTTGGCTTTAACTATGTTTTTTACACTGGGACCCACCCTATTTATGTTTTTTCGTCCCTTTTCTTTTCAACTTCTTTTTAAACATGTACTTTTAAACAATATTCCTAGTGGTTCTTATACGTATATAAAGTTATAAACTTAGAATGAAAACAAGAAAAAAGAAAAGAAAAAAAAAAAAGACATGATTTATTACTTATTTTGGGAGGTTTGTGGAGTATTCATAAGAAAAATAATTTTCTCTATGATCGAAATTTCAACATATTGTGTAAGTTGTTTCTAAGATGGATGGAGATGGCATACTACGGCGTCGTCGAGTTTTCATTTATATTTATTACAATGCACTATTTCGAGATGAGCAAAGGATACAAAAATCCACACCTTTTCATTATACTATATAATTACTTGCACATAGCAGCGATAGTGTATAGTAACGTTAATTTATGCGTGCAATTTCTTTTTTATGTATGTATGAATGTGGAGTACGTGAAAGTGAAGAAAGTTAATAGTTTAAATTGTAACTAATATTTAAATTTTCATGGATCGCATTACAATTTATAAGTAAAGGCATTAATCATTTTTTAAGTTTTTAATTTTTAATCAAGATTTTCTCTTAGTGATTCTTGAAAATTAATAGAACAAATGATACTATAAGTAAGGGAATTATCATGAATTGACTTTGAGTTTGACCAAAGATAAACTGAAACTAAACCGTGGATCAACGATAATTGGAATTCCCCATTTTGGTCATATATGATTGCTCTATCATATATTCATTCATATGATATGATACCATGGCCTTATAAAAACAATAGAATCGCCTAGAAATGATATCCTTAACAATTTGGTGCATGCATAGTTGCATACCCTAATTAAAAGCCGAAAGCAGTCTTTTAGTTGATCGCCAATGATTATTTCTGAAACAGGGCCGCCAATGATTTAAAGTCATCATATATAACATTCTCATAGTAGTACTTTTTTAGGGTGATTTTATATAAACACCTCATACCTCCTAAACACCCTCTATTTATAACTTTGCTCAACCATGTATTATAAATACTTTGTATTACAATTTTGCTCGACCGTGCGATTAAGGTGTTTGTATAGAAGATTTACACTCTGTTTTCGAGTTTATTTTTGAAGTGAAAAGAAAAAGGTTTGGGATGGTAATAAAAAAAAATTGTGTTCCTGAAAAGGAGAAAAAGTAAAGGTTAGTAAATTAAACTAAAATTACTCTCCTAATCTTATTCTCAAATTAGGATGAAATGAAGTGAAATTGATTTTAAAGCTTTTTTTTCTTACATCCTCCTCTTTATTTCCAATTCGAGAACACAAGATAAAAGATCTTCTTATTCCTCTCCTCTTTACTTATTTCTTTTATTTCTTCTCCATTTCTTTTCTTTCTGTTTTATACTTAGGAATAGAGTGTTAGTACTTGAGGGGTGTTGCTATAGGAGGAATTTTTTTATTTATTTTTATTTTTTTTATTTATTTATTTTTTTTTTTTTCATTAAGAAGCAGGGCCGAAATGAAAATTAGTTTAGTTGAACCCAACTACGGATAGAGAAACATTACACATGAAAATATAGCCCATACATTGTGGACCTTATAAAATCTTAAAATCTCCAAAGAGCCCAACCTGACCCAATAGACGCATAATGCATTTATTGATTTTATTCATAGCTCAAACTACTCGAGTAAAAACACGACTAGAATTCGAGTTTGAAAATGCTCTTCTTGTGAGCTCGCGAACTTAATTGACCTTTAGTTAAACTATACTTTTACGCTTAATATACATATAACTACTTAATTACCATTATTATATCAAGCAACATGTATACGAAGCAAGTCTAGTCGAGCTATATATATATCAATTATTTATCAAACTAGAACTTATAAGGTATGCACGTTCAAGCTCGAGTTAGGAATTTGAAGCTTGATCGAGCTTGATTTGAGTTTTGAACACTAGTTTTAATTAGAATGTATTTTTTTTTTTTTTTTTTTTTTTTTTTCTCTAGTATACTCAAGTTAAATGTTTGATTTATTTTGTCATTTGAAGGTTTAAATAGTGGAGACGTTTTATCTGATGTTTAATTGTGATATATTCTATTCGACTTTAATTTTATCCATTATCTAGTTATTTAAACAATAAAGGGGTGTTTGGTTTAGGAATTTATTTTGTAATTCGATGTTTTTTAAATAACCCGTTTTGATCCAAACCCGTTTGGACCGAATTATGATTTGCCCGTTTGGCCCGTGCCCGCCCGTTTTGCCACCTCTAGTTTTTAGTTTGCTTGACCTCCATTAAATAGGCATAAAATGTACATGCAAGTTCTACCAGTGAAAAAAGAAAAAAGACTAACAGATAGTGTCTCCATAAAGGAAGTCAAGTCTACTACACGCTTAAGGCTTAACAATGAATTACAAATAAACTACGACACATAATATACGCTTAAAGCTAAACACATGTATTCACTCACATTAAAACCTACTAACGCTTAAAGCTAAACACATTCTCTATACCAGTCCTATCGTAACTTCAAACTAACATAAAAAACACATGTACTCACTCACATGATACGGGTTGCGAAGGTAGTCTAAAGAGATCATTGCACTGTTGAGACATTGTCAATCCGTTATGAAATATTAACATCATTAACTGTTGATAACAAAACAACATGACTAAACTTGAAAATAAATAATTTATGATTAGCTATATCGTACTCAGATTGATCCTATAGGAAATAATATTATGGCATAGATGAAATCCAGATCCTATATGGTCAATATCACCGACCTGCAAATATTATAACACTCAATCACCACAGAAGAACTAAAGCTAAATGTTAGCATTTAGCAATTGCTTTGATTTTAAGATCGCTTAAAGATAGAATACTATGTGATTCGAAAATTACAAATAAAGCTTACCCTTTTCGGACCACCAGACTTTAGGGATAGATAACTTTGTAATCTCACCACACTCCCCTGGAGAGTAGCCATAAGCTGTAGCATACCAACAAAATAGGAATTTTAGCAAATTAATCAATATTGAAAGCATAATTGCCTTTCTAAAAAAAAATATATTGAAAGCATAATTGTAGTGTGTTGGTTCCAAAAGCAAACAAACTTGCGAACTGCTAATATTATCATGTTAAGTTGTCGATTACCAAGTTTAAAATCCTTCACGTAATTATCAGGGCTTCAAGCATGCGAAATTCCTTCTGTATAGGATAATATATACAAAATTATCAGGGAAAAGGTAAAACAGACCCTGAACTTTCTACAAATAGCAAAACCTATACTTCCTGAAAGATTTTTGCCATTGAGAAACTTGACTCGCCACCACCACACTGAAAGTGGTTTGCCGACACTGTGATGTTATCTGAAGATGTGTGTCTTGATGGGTTAGGTATACAAACAATCAATAAAATTTCAATTTTCAAAAAGTTCTTGAAGATGAGTGATTTTGATTGTCATACATACAAAGATGAAAGGAAAACCTGGAGATTTGTTGACTTAATTGAATGAGCAGCAACTGCATATAGCTGTGATGGATTAGATGGATCAAATAAACTGGCCTATGAAATTTGTATATATATAAGGTTTAAAGTCTTATTGTGGGCTTTTAAGAATTGTAATACAATACAAATTCTTATTTTATTAGGAAGTCTGCAGTTTTTTTCTAAAATTTACATTCTACTCTAAGAATATGAAAAAAGCTTTAAAAAAAACAGAAACTTATAATGCTTGGCCCAATCCAGCCGAGACTGCGATATAATCATTGACCCAATCCAGCAGAGACTGCACATATGATCCAGCATTCTCTTGTGAAGACTGTGATTCAGAATCCTGCACATCTGATTCACTCTCTTGATATCTGTAATATAAACATCATCCAATCACACATAAGATCTATCATAACGAAGACGCGCTATACATAAAAACTAAAGGACATATAATAATAAGCATCAATAACCAAACGCAAATAAGCAACTGCAAAAAGAATGACAACAACCATTCTTATGAAATTCAAGGATAAAAAGATCAAATGGTGTGTTCTGGATAGCTTATTATAAAGTGCTTATATGCTTAATAAGATAAGAGCTAACAAAGTGCTCATTCATTTTGCTGATGAAAAAGGGGCGTTTTAATCAGCTTAATATAACCTGCTTATAAGCTTTAAAAACAGAGTTTAGTAACTGCTTATTTATTTGAAAGGGAGTTTTACAAAGTTTATTTAAATACTAAAAGATCCCTGCTTGAATAATAAGCAAATAAGCAATTCTCTTATATATATATATATATATATATATATATATATATATATATATATATATATATATATATATATATATATATATATATATATATTACCAATAATCATCTCACCCTCTTGATTGCTCCAGAGTGCAGAAGCAGAGCTTTTGAGTGGAGTGGACAATCATAACAATGCAAATTTTGATGTTATAAGAATGAACTTTTCTACATGCTATCTTCATTATAAAACATACTGTTACGAATGGCTCGACTAATGCTTCTTTAGACCTTTTTTTTAATTTGAATGTTTTTTTTCTTTTTTTTTTTAGTTGGATTGGTTTCTCGGTTTGTTGGGGATGAATGAATGTGTTAGGTTACTTTGATCGGTAAAACGTTATTGGGGATTGGGGAAGAATGAATTTGTGGAGAGAGGAGGGAGTTTTTTTTAAGAAAAGTTACATTTTTTTTCTACTATTTCCAAAAAATAGCATAGAGGCCCATGTGTTTTGTTGGCTTTATTTACCTATTCAATATAAAAACGTTTTTTATACAATTTTTGGACAAATATAGAAATATTTAAGGTTACTTTGATAATTATAATTATAATACTTTTTAAATAGAAATACTATTTACACGATTGCTTATTAGACTTCTTATAGGGGCTGTTTAGGATTGCTTATTAAAACTACTTATAAAGAGTTAAATAAGCAAACCCAAACAACTCCTTTATAAGCATTTCCATTAAGCAATTCAAAACAACCCCTTTATGATAAAGGGTTTCAGTAATCAAATCCTAAAAAACCCCTTTATGAGAAGTAATTTCAATAAGCGATCCCAAACGGTCCCTTCTTACAATTTGGATAAAAGAATTCCTAAAACAGTTCCTAACTTGATTTTATAGCTAAATCTTTGGACTTAGTCATATCATAAACTTATGCGATGGACTATGTTAAGGACATAAGTCGTATCTAACTTACTTACCCTCTTTCTTCTTGATAAATGGACATGACCAAAATTTCCCCTTCTTAGTGGCCTCCTGCTTTCAAATACACCAAGTGTCCACCTCTTTTTCAACCTTTGAACATTTGAAGAAACCTGTAAACAGCATAAGAAAGAAATAAACAAATGGGTAGGTAAATTACGCAAATTTCACATTTTCATCTAATGAAAGCAATATGATATCCTAAAAAAAGACCAAAATTTCACCTAAAGAAGTCACGAAATTTGCTTTCACGACTTCTGAATTGTTTTCTTTTAGGATATGTCCCTTGCTAAAAGAAGATTGTAATTTGTTTCTCCTTGGCGCCTAAGCCAATTAGTGCATCGACATAACTAAACAAACTTTCAAGTATTTTATGAGCTTATTTTTAGGCTTATGAGCTTAGTTGGTTCGGCTTATATTTCATAAATTCATATTATCTGGCTTATTTTCAGATGTAGTATTAGCTTGTTACAACTTAAAGATAGATAAGAACCTCATAAACTACAAAATATGTCTAGAAAAATATGTTCTTATGAAATATAAGCTGAACCAATCTAATAAGCCCAAAATTATGCTTAACGAAACACCCTTTAAGTCGTTGCTGACAGGCTTATTTAAAATAAGTAAATTCAGACACTATTTTTTGTATTGTTTTGTGCAACATCATAAGATGATAGGTTGACTTTCTTGTAAATATAAGTTATATAATTTGAGATACGAAAAGAATTAAGACCGTAGGTACTAAAACTTTCGTTGAAACTATACTGATCCAGTTCGGGTCAAACGGTCTGGGAAATGACCTGATACAGGTTTAATTATAAAGAGGTTCCCACATCGTGTCGGGGTTGAATGGTTTAAGCATAGGTCCGTGTTCGGCTTGGTGCATAGCAACTTTAAGCAACAAATCCCCTTCTGAACGTCTCTTTTAAGAAAAATTATTAAAAGGTTTACTAAAGTTACCTTTTAAGCAATATATGACCTCTTCATTATTTTGATAAACAGGTTTCTCTGGAGTCAGCTTACTTGCAGCTTCCTTAACAGCTTGTTCCTACAAAAAAAATATACCCCATGTTTATGACAACGCTAAAATATAATGTAGCATGCCCAATCTTTTATATATGTTTCACTCCATTAGGAATTAGTTAAAATAATCTGCATACAATATGAAATTACCAGAAAACCAAACAATAAATAATAGTTTAGTAAGTCATGATGCCGAGTAGTAAGTCGCACACAGATATAGTATTATACCAACAAAACAACACAATAAAGATAAAAAAAAATAATAATAAATAAAAAAAAAAAAAAAAAAAAAAAAAAAAAAAAAACGGAAACAAAACAATCATAATCACTGCTACTACCTTGGTTATCCTCAGGTCTGAAAATATGATAAAACTTGAACTGCTTCTTTACAAATCACTGAATCAGCTCCAATTATTTTCAGCTCATTCTCAAAAGAGGAATTAAAATCAACAACAGCTGTCAATCCTTTAGCAATCTCATCATGGTTCAACATCGTACGTCGCCAGAACACCCGTATGTTTCCTTTAAGCTCAATCACTTCATTTAGTCTCATGTTCCACCCCTTGAATCCACAACACAGTAATAACAAATTACCAAACACTAAACAGTAAACATAATTATCAAATATGAAACGTAATTAAGAAACCTCTTAGGGAGAGTCTGAAGGGCACTATAAACCTCAGATCCAGGAATTAAAATGAATTAGCAGTTATATTTTTCACTTTGTTGGAAAGTGTTATCTGTTCTTTTCTCAATATATATATATATATATATATATATATATATATATATATATATATATATATATATATATATATATATATATATATATATATATATATATATATATATATATATATATATATTCATTAGGTACAGATTCATTTTAGTAATGAGCTTTATACAAATAGCATAATTAAGAAAGGTCTAGTAATTTAATATCTTCAGTTTGTTGTTTAATTCTTCAAACTTTTAAAATATCGGAAGTGTTTGCTTCTTTTGCTCTGAATTACTCTCATCAGCATTACATTCAACATCTTAAACTAAAATCCAAAACAACAATATAATTTAACATTTAAACCACAATTACTAAAAACCATCTATCAATAATTAACTAAAAACAACTAAGTAGGGTTTATCTACAAAATCAATTAAGATAGAGAAACTCACATGGAATATGCCTTTTGTTCTAATAATTGTGTTTTAGTTGCAGAGGTTGTGGAGTGGCCAGATTCGTTATATGGTAGTTGGAATTTAAGGTATACCAATTTGGGGACTGCGTTTCTTGACCGGTGGAGAGTGTTGGTATAGCAATTTGAGGATTTGGTTTTTTGACCGGTGGAGAGTGTTTTATAAAATAGTTACATTCTTAGTCTACAGTTTTTGAAGAATAGCATTATAACCCATGTGTATTTTCAAGTTTTGCTTTACAGTGAGCATAAAAACGTTTTTTTTTTTTTAGATTTAGAAGCAAATTAGGAAATAATTAGGTTTAATGATTTTTTTTAAATCCAAAAAAAATACAAATTAAAAAAAAATATTACCAAATAAGGTATGAATTGATTTTTTTGGAATGAGAAACTTTTAATAAAGGTTTTATTTTATTATATAAAAGATTATAGGATTAGTAGCTTTTCTTATTCTAAATGTAGGATTTTTTTTATTTTTTTTTTTCCTTCTTATAATTCCCTTTCATACGAACCCAACCATTCATTTCTTTTTTCATACCTCATTTCTTTTTCGTTTATGGTTTTGTTTTCATCTTTTTGTTTACTAAATCCTTCTTAAATTTAACAGTTAATTACTTCTAAAGTGTTTGGTGTGTGGGTCTAGGAATGAGAATGTGAATAAAACTGATAGGCATTGTTTGGTATAAGGTGACACGTACGAGAAAACTCATGAAACAAACGTTTTCCCACTGAACGTAACTGTAGAAAGTTTAACTAGTATAAATGTCTAACTAGTACTCTGTATGAGAATATATTAGGCTCGTTAAGAGGAGTTTGTTGTTGAGACGGTGCTTTGAAAACCGGGCCGAACCGGCTTCTTCAATTGGGGCAAAGGACCCGGGCCGGTTTGGCCTGATTCAACCGGAGAAACCCGGTAAAAGCCGGGAACCGGAAAAATCCGATTTGCTTGGCGGTTCGGTTTTAAAAAACTGAGAAACATTTAACATGATAAGTTAGTTTATTAATTGAGTTAACTAAAACAAACAAATTTGCGTATCTATTTACGTCGGCCAAGCACGTGTATTTAGATAGTCTCCAATGACCATCTAGTAGCATGCTGTATTTAAAATATTTTGTAACACATGTAATACGAGTGCTTGTTTCGGTTACATGCAACTAATACATGACGAATTCATATTTGAATATATCTAATGCGCAAATGTAAAGACTGCAAAGCAAAATATCAATTACGAGTTTACAACTAATTAAATATAACATCACTAGAATCAGGGGCGGAACTAAGAGCCAAGTTTAGGGGTAGCGAAATACGAAAATTTGTTTAGGGGTAGCGAAAATTTGTTTCAGGGGTCGCGAAATCGCCAAAAAATGGCCAAAAATGGCCAAAAATTCCACTACCGGGTAAAAGTTCAGGGGTAGCGACCGCTACCCCTGGCTTGCATGTACATCCGCCCCTGACTAGAATTGTTATGCAGTGGTTTTTTCGTACTTAAACTAGTTTGACACATTGTGTACATTTTACACGTCTTAAAATTAACTGCAATCCAAACTAGCTCGTGCAGCCCATTTTCAAAGTTCACCAGCTCGACCAAAACCATTTCGACCCATGGCGAACATGACCGACCCTTGTCACCAGGGGCGGAACTAGGAGCCAAACTTAGGGGTAGCGAAATACGAAAATTTGTTTAGGGGTAGCGAAAATTTGTTTCAGGGGTCGCGAAATCGCCAAAAAATAGCCAAAAATGGCCAAAAATTCCACTACCGGGTAAAAGTTCAGGGGTAGCGACCGCTACCCCTGTCTTACATGTACATCCGCCCCTGCTTGTCACTATAAGGGGTTGTCCTAAAAAATATGGAATTTGTTAGACCAGGCCGCCAAAGGGCAACACCACGCACAATGAGGGATGACGAACCAGGATGAGTCCCGAGACACCCATGAATTTTTGGGATGTAGTGTTAAATTTGTTACAAAAACTTTAGTGTTAAATTTGTTACAAAAACTTACATTTTTTTTAAATGCACCCGGTCTCTAAAACTTGTGTTTAGAGTATTGTTTAGTTTATTCTAAGTGCATCTGATCACTTTGTCTTCTTGTTTCATCCTGACCATGCATGTGACGCGTAGTTGGTGCCAAAACCACACATGAAGGTACAAAATATGAAACCGATGGTGCGAACCAACCAACTAGTTCTTGAAGTCATGATAAGAAGCGTGTTCTTGAAGTCAACAAAAAAATAATTTTGCAATGTCGTCTTAAAAAAAATTAATTTTGCAATTTAAAAATAACTAGCAAAACGAGTTAATCGTCTGTCTTCCACTTCTATATAAATTCAAATTAATTATATTAAGATATTACACAGATTATGTCTTAATTCTTGAACATTGGTGTTCTTTTGACAAAAAAAAAATCAAAAATAAAATAAAATTTGTGGGGAAGAGTTTTGTGAGTTATTGGTATATTAAAATAGCGTACATGTAAATGGTAGTGAAGACGGTGATCACTACAGTGACAGCTGATAAAGTTGTGGACTTGTGGTATGTAAGGAGGTTGGCAGTGGGTGCCTAAAGGCACGGGAAGGGATTCTTGTGGCACGGAAACACCGCCGCCTTCTCCTAGATCATGCACGGGATCGGTCTTGTGGGTGAAAGTTTCACACACGGTATCTAGAACAAAAGGGAACATTGGAGGTTTTAATTTTGACCGTTTGTCCCTTTTTAAGTGAGTGTTGGTGAGTGATCAGATGCCAACAAAAATAAGGGTGAGTGATGGGTGAGAAATGTGAATGATGTGGCATAAAAGGATTGGTTGGGAGTGAGTGATGGTAATGTTGTGCCACAACCGCTGCCAACCCCTTAAGAAAACAGCGTGACACTGAACAGTCTGAACTAAATCTTATAAACTAATGACCGAAACTTTTTACATATCATTACAGCTTGAGTTGACGCGCAAGACGTTTGAGTAAGTAAATCCTCCAGGTCATGACACTTGTCACCATTCATCCCACGTGTCAAAACACTCCACTCCAATACCTTATATATCCCTTCCAACTTGCTTATCTTTTCACCATTTCATCACACTAAACCACCATCAGCTACCAACCACCGTCATCCGCTTTCAAGCACAGCCACCATCCAAAAGACATGGCACGCATCACCCTCTTTCCCAAAAGTGGATTCTTCCGGCATCTCATTGTTTTTGTCATTTTCAGTTGGGTTCTAGTCCTGGCGGTGCTCACCATCGGAGTGGCGGTGACCGGGTATGTGACGAAATAACGGCCTTGTCATCTCTAACCTTAAGTTCAGTCAGGTTGAGGAATTTGGGCCAAATAGAGTGAAGAATGTGAGCCTCGGAAGACCTAATAAGCTGCTAGGACTTTAGTAATGTAAATTTGGGTTTTATGGCCCCTCAATAAATTTGTTCTACTTTTTTCATGTTATTTGTGCCATTGTGTGGCTACCACAGAGCAGATTACCGGGTTTTTAATTATCAAGTAAAGACAAAAGAAACAGGTGATAGGATTACTTTTAAGAGAAAACTGCAAACTAATGTAAAATTCCATAAGAAATGGTAATTTGTTTCCGAACTCTTCTTGTCACTTGCAGATGCAAATATTTTCTTCCTTGAAGTTTGTTAACACAGCTAACAATTCCTCGTGAGGTGACCGATTAGTAAATATAACATACTAAACATTTTTACCGAAACATATACTTGGGGGCCATTGGAAGAGTTGATTGGAATCCTTCCTTTCTTCAAACAGAAGGAACAGTGTTAGAATCAAACCCTTTGAGTAATCAGGAGTAATATAATTAGCTCATAAAAGTCGAATAAGACCAATTTGATGATGCAAATGATGTATGAAGTTATTTTGGTGGTTACCAAAGGATATGTATGAAGTAATCTACAACTAATTAACAATCCGCATAGCATTCTGCAGGACTGATAAATTTCTAACCAGCCAAAGTCCCAACAGAACTGAACAAAGTGGTTTCCAAAGCTTTAACCCTCAACCTTACCGCACCAATTTGGTTTGGTCTAAACCGTACAATGGCAAACACGCAACTTCAGCGCTAAAAAGTGTCTAGTTTTCATACGCCATCATTGAAAATATATACACCAGCGGAAATGACCGTACTTGTTCCATACTCGTAATAAATATACATTCAAATTAATAGAAAAAGAAAAAACACCTGAAAGGATCAGTTTAGGTATTATTTGTGAAAAAATTCTGCAACATCTAATGACCCTTTCTAGTGCTGGACTGTGCATGCGAATTCATTGGGCAGGGTCCTAAGCTCAATGCCTCAATAAGTAGACAGTGTAATATGTTTTATACATGACAATTACTAAAGGAAAAGCATCACAGTACAAACAACATACTATATGGTTTTGAGTTTAGAGATCAGAGACTGGCCTCATCTACACAGAGATCGGTTCTGGCAATGCCTCTGGTGGAGCTCCACTGCTACCATTGAGAACAGTGACGTTGCCATCAGCATCGACGTCAACAATGACTGAATCGCCTTCCTTGATCTCACGTGCAAGCATCTTCTCTGCCATGCTGTCTTCCAATAACCTCATGATCGCACGCCTTAATGGCCTTGCACCATAGCTAGGATTGTAACCTTCCTCCACAACACGATCCCTGAACCTCTCAGTTACTTGAAGCTCAATGTCTTTAACCTTTAACCTCTCGAAAACTTCCTTCAACATTATATCAGCGATTTCTTTGACTTCGAGTTTCGTTAACTGTCTGAACACGATCATCTCGTCTAATCTGTTCAAGAATTCAGGCCTGAAATATTGTTTCAGTTCCTCTGTGACTAGACTCTTGATTCTGTTGTAGCTGCTGTCCTTTTCGTCGTAGTCAAGGTCAAACCCGATTCTGCGTCCACCTTTTTCAATTACGCTACTTCCGACATTTGAAGTCATGATAAGAAGTGTATTCTTGAAGTCAACAGTTCTACCTTTACTGTCAGTCAACCTACCGTCTTCTAAGATTTGAAGCATCATGTTGAATACATCAGGGTGAGCCTTCTCAATTTCGTCAAATAGGACGACGGTGTATGGCCGACGTCGAACAGCCTCAGTTAACTGACCACCTTCGGTATAACCAACGTAACCGGGTGGTGAACCAATGAGCTTTGAGACAGTGTGTCTCTCCATGAACTCACTCATGTCGAGCCGAATCATGGCTTCTTCTGAGCCAAAGTAGTAAGCCGCTAAAGCTTTAGCAAGTTCAGATTTCCCGACACCAGTTGGTCCGGAGAAGATGAAACTGGCGATGGGCCGGTTGGGGTTTTTTAGTCCTACACGGGCACGGCGAATGGCGCGACTAATGGCTTTGACGGCTTCATCTTGGCCGACGATTCGTGTGTGAAGTGTCTCTTCCATCTTGAGGAGACGGTCAGATTCATCTGTTGAGACTTTCTCAACTGGTATGCCGGTCCAAGACGAAACGATGTGCTGAATGTCAGCTTCGGTTACAGTGGGGCCTTCCTCTCCTGCTTCTGTTTCAGCCTTGCTCATCTCTTTGTTCTTATCTACAAGAGCTGATATCTGTGTCTTGAGATCCATTTCACGGTCTCGTAACTCCCCAGCCTGTGTGCATAGAAAAACACCAGAATTATTAAAGAAAAGTGTTCATTTACTTATTAATAGATTCCTGATGTTGTATCTCTAAAAACTAACATATCAAACAAGCAGAATCATAATTTAGCAAAAAAGGGGGAACAGCTCAAAAGTCCCCAAAGTGTTGCTTTATTGCATAAAACCTCCTACGATGACTTTATTACATATTTTAAAACTTTGTACGGAATGTGTTTCAGATAAAATTAACCCAAAGCGTACCCAAAAAAAGACCCATTTTGACACAAATCAGTTTTGACCTGCTATCCAACCCAATTGACCTATACAGTTTTCCATATGTAGCAAAAAGCAAAGTACCTTTTCAAAGTCTTGGCCACGAACTGCTTCGTTCTTCTCTTTAGTTATTTGCCTAAGCTCTTTCTCAAGCTCTCTGGCTTCTTCTGGAAGCTGAAGGGCATCGATCATTGATTAATGACTGATTAAAGTACAACAACCAAATTAAAGATACATAGAACACACATACTTGAGCATGGCGAAGTCTAACACGAGAACCAGCTTCATCGATTAAATCAATAGCTTTATCAGGTAGAAAACGGTCACTGCATGTAGTGAAACAGTCATAAGATCAGATGCATACTGGAAAACATAATCACAAAAGATCATCTTTGATGTTAATACCTAATGTATTGATATGACAACTGGGCAGCAGCTACCAGTGCTTCATCGGTGTAACGGAGCTTGTGGTGAATCTCATATCGTTCTCGGAGCCCCTTCAAGATTTGTATGGTCTCATCAACTGTTGGCTCAGGTACCTTTACAGGCTGGAAACGTCTCTCGAGGGCTGGGTCCTTCTCAATATGCTTCCTGTACTCATCAAGGGTTGTTGCCCCAATACACTGCACCAGTTGCAACATTCAATTTGTGATAATTAGAGTCGGAAAAAAGCAAACAAACATATACCACTAACACGACTAGCATTCTATAAAAAGGGACTAATAAAATTGTAGAAACTGGAACAGGTATAACATATGTAACAATGACACTTTCGCATTTTGATCAACTTATGCAGCTATCACACTTGCATCAAGTTTCACTTGCCTGTAATTCGCCTCTAGCAAGAGCAGGCTTCAAGATGTTAGCAGCATCAATAGCCCCCTCTGCAGCTCCTGCCCCGATTAAAGTATGGACCTCATCGATAAAGAGAATAATTTCGTCACTCTGCTTGATTTCTTCCATCAGCTTCTTTAGTCTCTCCTCGAACTCTCCACGGTACTTTGTGCCAGCAACAAGTAGACCCATATCAAGAGTAATCACCTGAAAATCAGAAGCATAATCACAAACGGCTGTTTATTTTGGAAGAATAACCACACAATGAACTTCCTAAAACCTATAGTACTTGTAACTTACCTTCTTCCCCTCAATTGTTTCTGGAACATCACCAGTCGCAATTCTTTGAGCTAGGCCTTCTGCAATAGCAGTTTTTCCAACACCAGGTTCTCCAATGAGACAGGGGTTGTTTTTTGTACGACGTCCAAGAATTTGAGTAACTCTTTCAATTTGTGGCTGCCTTCCAACAACAGGATCCAACTTACCCTGCATAATGGAAGAAAATTTAGTAAAAAAGAAACTTGCTTAAACCGGAGATCAGTCAAATATTGGACAAAAGTTACCTCCTCTGCTAGCTTTGTCAAATTGGTACCATATTCCTCTAATGTTGGCATTTTGTTACCAGAGGTCCCACCACCAACTCCAGCTCCTACAGCTTCTGCACTCTCGCCAACCATTCTGATCACCTGATAAACAAGTTAAAGTTTGAATACAAAGAAATTATATGAAATTTGGCACATGATTTTAGCAAAATAGCAGAGATGATGAAGATAACGTGCCTGTGTGCGAATGTTATTTGGGTCTGCACCGAGATTCTCAAGAACGCGAGCTGCTACACCTTCACCCTCACGAAGCAAACCAAGAAGCAAGTGCTCTGATCCAATATAATTATGACCTGAAACATCAAGCAATGGTGTTAATTAAGTTGTTACTTATCTATTTATTGGTTCATCGACATACATAGTGTTTGGACAAGGGGTTACCTAGCTGCCGGGCCTCCTCTAGTGACAGTTCAAGTACACGCTTTGCACGAGGAGTGAAAGGAATCTCAACAGCAACAAATCCACTACCCCTACCAATGATTTTCTCTACCTCAACACGTGCATCTTTCAAATTAATTCCCATTGACTTCAACACCTTTGCTGCAATACCAGTACCCTCACCGATAAGACCCAATAAAATCTGCTCTGTACCAACGAAATTGTGACCAAGCCGTCTTGCCTCTTCTTGTGCAAGCATAATAACTTTAATAGCCTTCTCTGTGAAGCGTTCAAACATGGCTTTAGGCACAATACGAGACGGCTTTGCTTTCCGAACTGAGGTGGCGGCTGCAACCTTTGAGTGGAAATCCTGGCCTCTGTTGACCAAGTTGTCTAAAGCATTGACTCCACGCAAACCAGAGAACGTATTCACCCTCATTGTAGAAGCTTGTAGACTGTACATCATCTTGACTGCTCGTTTGTTATTACCAGATCGCTTTGAACGGACCTTGCTTTCACCAGACACCGCTGAAGGAAAGCTGGTGGATTGCACCAAAGCCCCCGCCATGATTCCAACTTAATAACTCTGTAAATAATTAATTCATCTCGTTATTACCATTCCATATATCATCTAGTGCTAGAAAGGATCAATACCCTAGTCCAAATATACTCGAAGACTATGAAATAACCAATTAACGCAGCATTCGCAAATAGCAGGAAGACATAAGTAACATATATATGTTAAGAAGATGTGAGAAATGTTTCCAACTGACGGATTAGCACGTCACACTACAACACTATAGATATACCACAACTCTGATTACTGACAAAAAAGAAATTCCTTTGACGACAGTATACAAGCGTCAAACTATGGCAATAGGTATTAGTATTTCAGATAATGCATAAATGTCCATATTAGCATGTTCTAATGACTAAGCTATACGCCAAAACATATCTAATTCTTCCGGATATGTCCACAAGTAAGCATACTTTATTCGGAAAGTCAAATTGATCAAAGGAGTTACGTTTTGTAACCCGTGCTTAAACTAATACAAACTGCATCATAATAGTTCAACAAAACTTGTTGCAGAAACAAAATCTGGAATTAGGTAACAAACTCAGAATCCATTCTCATCAACAGATATACTAAAGTCGAAAACAATATAACCAGTTTCTAACTATAACCGCTTATCGACATAAGCAGATGCTTATTTTGAACAATATAAGCTAAAATTCAGCACTGTAACGGTAAAATCAATCAACAAATGAAATGAAATGAGTAATAAACAACATAATTCACCTAAATTCAAACCGAAACCCTAACATATAGAAATATATATATATATATATATTATAAGGTGAAATTAGGTGAGGTAACTGACCGGAAGAGAGTGACGTGTGAAATATGTACGGAAAAGAAGTTTCCGGTTAATCGGAGGAGGAGGTAGGTCCGGGGGATGGAAGAGATAACATATATGGTATTGGTGATCGAGTGGTTATTATTATATATTTATCTTTGTTTTGTTTGTTTGTCTAAATAAATGAACTAATAATAACTACGTACATGAATAATATCTGTACACGCAACTTCATCGCCTTCTCTCATCCACTGTAATAATAAATGGGTTTTGCTAATTGTAATTAATAATTACTTATATGTTTTGCTAACGAGTATCCTGCGCACAAGTTAGCGTGTAATTAATAAACACAAACATTTTATTTAATTAAAAATGCATTCAACACGTATTAAATAAATTGATAAATTACTATATATGAATATAATTTTCACATAAATGAATGTTATCAACACGTTAATATGTGTCCGGTGTGCATATGTTAGCGAAACCAATTACTACGTACTTATTACTCCCTATTAGGGCCGAGCATGATATACCGCAGACCAGACCGAACATATTTTAGTATAGTCTTCGGTCCATTATTTTTCTCAAAGTAAATCTTTGTTCGGTTCAATTCGATTCAATCTTACGCAGAACCGGCCATTATACTTTCTTTAACCGGATCGAACCGAAAAACCGGACTAACCCGAGTCTAGACTGAACAATTCGGTCTGGTCCTCAATTCGGTGCTTTGAACCAAATCGGTTTTCGACAAGTCTAGTTTTGATCGGTCCGGTAAGGGTTTTGAACCATGCACAGCCTACTCGTTATTACTCTATGAGATAAAAATATTTTATATATTTTGAGTTGGCAGTGTTCCACTTTTTTTTTTTCTTTTTTTCTTAACTAGCTAACTATCTCATAATATTTATATTAGGTTAATGGCTTCTAAATGTATCATAGTTGTCATTATTTCTTTCTATATGTATCGATTTTTTTTATGTGTAATAAACCTTATTTTTTAGGCATTTTTGTGTACTTTATAACCATTTTGCCCCTCACATGTTAATAAAATGAGGAAAAAATGGTCATAAAGTACACAAAAAATGTCCAAAAAATAAAATTTAGTACACAGAATAATAAAAAAAAATTGTTCGATATATATAAAAAAATAAAGTGACAACTATGATACATTTTGATGTCATTAGTCCTAACATATATATATATATATATATATATATATATATATATATATATATATATATATATATATATATATATATATATATATATATATATATATATATATATATATAACACAATTAATCTTTTAATATTTTAAGCAACGGACCTTTTAGATTCTTGTAGCTAAAAGAAAAACCATAAACTGAAATGAATGTTTGAGAAATGTGAGAGATATTCGTGTAATAGAAAATTGGGAAGTGTGAAATAAATGAATGTTTAAAGCAGATATGGTAATTTTCATAACAAATAATGTTTGGATCATCTTATGTTGCTTCAAAGGTCATTTTTGATGGTAATGAATGAGGTGAGCCATATTATCAATTGACATATGTTTTTTAAATTTTATCTCTCTTTATTTTCACTTTTAATTATGTCACATGTTGTAATCTCATGTTTAAACATATTTTTAGGTATATAGTTTATACGAATAAATTATTTCTCTTATTTTTAATCATGTACGTAAGACGTAAGTGCACATGTTTTTTTAAAACAAAGCCAATGTGATTTTCAATCGATCATTTAATAAACGTTTAATGATTTGAAGTTTATGTTTTTTTTTTTTTTTTTTTTTTTTTTCTTTTTGAGAATGGTTCGTTAGTAGTTAGTGGTTTGAGTCGTTCAATGACATTCAAACGGCTAGTATGTCTTCCTCGAACTTTCACATTTGGAGAATAAATCCCACTCTTTTTTTTTCCGCTTCGTCTAAGAGAAAAATCCTATTGGCAAGCGTCGAACCCAAGACCCCCAAAGAAAATAACCCCCAAAGTTACCCTTAGTGGCCACTTGATCTAGACCAAGTCGTCAAAGGGTTATTAGATATTTCTTTATCGAAACTAACAAATAGAAAAACCTAAACAGATAAACAAATACTAATATGCATATTAAAAACTCAACCATTATCTTGTTTCGTCATTTCTTTCATTATTTTCATCCAATCACGAATTTTGATATCTCTTAATGTGATTTAGTCAATTAAGTCAATTTGAGAAACTATCAAACATAAGAATTAGAAGTTAAGTAAGTGACTGATCAACTTTTTAATGATTTTCTTTTTCGTATTACTCTCTTAAATTATTAAAAATAAATAATAAAAATAAATAAATAAATAGGAGACAACTTTGTAAACATACTCATTTGTGTCGTGTTTATCATATTGGCCCTTATGTGTGCTAGATTGTCCACAATGATTTGATTGAAAATTTTGCATAAAAAAGCTTGAATGATAACGTTTAGCATAAAAAAAATGTTCACAAATATAATATAACGGGTAGAGTTCTAGAGAAAAGTGCATTTCGGTAGAAAAGTGAGAAAATAACTGTGATGCACCGCTTTTTCTTTTAACTATGATGCACTAAAATAAAAATTGGTGCATCACAGTTAAAAATTTTAGTGCATCACAGTTATTTTCTCACTTTTCTACCAAAATGCACTTTTCTCTTGAACCGAACACTATAACGTTGATCTTTAAGTGCTTCATTTTCATTTTTCGCCCAATGCCTTCGAAAAGTCAAGGACGGCCCTGTTCAAAGCGCAATAAGATGATAAGCTAAGTGATTAGCAGTTTCGACTTATGTTAGTAAAACGACCTAAAAAAGCACGTCGATAGCAATCCCTAAACAAAAACCAGAGAAGCATACAAGGTTTTGTTACAAGTAAAATACAAAACATGCTAAAAGTTCATAAAGTATCACACTAATACCTTGTCGTCCACCTACAGACACGTCGATACCAATTGAGAATATTCAAGGAGGTGACTTAGATCATCATGGAAAAATATCAACCAACCAAAAAGATGTAACCGGTCAAGCTACTACCGTATTTGTTTCCTTTGATATCTTTGAGACACTAGTTTCGACTTATATACCCAAAATCAAAGCATAATCAAATGCTCACGAAGATGAACATATATATGGTGTGAGTACATATATTATGCAATACGAGTATCCGCGTATATCGACTGAATTTGAAATTTTATAGTGCAAATAATTGAAGTTGGATAAGTATTTTATGTAACGTTTATATATACAACGTAAAATAATTAAAATGTAATTGAAAAGAGTTATAACATACGAAAATTCAACTAAAAGAAAAAAATTTAAAATGTATCAAAGAAATATAAATATATAGTTAAAATGAAACATGACAAAAATTATTTGAAGCATTTATCTTCTTTTACAATTTTTTTTTTCTTCCTGGTTTACTCTACAAATGACTTTTATATATGTAGTTGAAATCAAAAGTATATTATAATATATATTCTAAATGTGATTGTTAAACTTTTTAATATAACAATATTACAACTTCTTTAAAAACAAGTCAAACTTTTTTTGTTAAAAAAGTAAACAAGAAGTTTAAATTTAAAAAGTAACTTTGGATATAACACATTACTATTTTTTCTTTTTCTTTAAGTGTTAAGGAAAATCATTTTCTCTTTATATATAATATTAATAGTATATTTGTCGATTTTACTTTTGTAAAATAAGTAACAACTCACAAGCCAGTGATGTACATGTAGCCATGTAGAATTATGCGCATTATATAATATAATTAAATAGTCGGCTATATGAGACTACTGGGTCACACACAATAAGTCAATAACACGAGACTTTAGTTTATCGTAAATATATAATTGATCAAATAAAGCGAAATCGATAAGGGTGATTAACAAATAATGGACCTAAACTAGACAAGCAGACGAAGCTCATCTGCTTGACCTGGGTCATACACCTCTAGAGGGGTGTATGGGCTTTGGGTTTTTACTTAAGCGAAAAAATAACTATTTTACTAGATAAGATCATATCTTAAAAATAAGATAATTACCTATTTATAATACTCTGCAGTTAATGTATATCTATTATTTAAATGGAAGATGATCTTTACGATAGATTCAATGAATGTAGACGTTTACTTATTAAAATGACATGTTTACTAAATGGATGGGATAGATAAAATTGGAAATTTTAAAAATATAAATAATTTAAAAGATTTTGATAACAACAAGGCCATAGATGTTGTTTAAGCATTTCATATATAAAAACACATTTAATAAACTCATATATTTCATAACTATACATTTTTAATCATTTTAAACATAATATGTGATGTTAAGTATGAAATGTTTGAAGATCATTAAGTGGTAATTATCTATACATGGAATGCTTAAACAACAAGTATGGGGTTGTTATTAGCAAAAGGAAAATACCATAACATGTAGTAAACTTCTCCTTTTGTTATTCTATGTAGTCATCTTTTTTTCTCTAAATTACTAACAAATTTTCATCGTTAGGCGTTTCTGTGTATCGATGACATCATATACTTGCATCGTTAGTCCATTATAATAACGATCGTTAATAAATAACTTAAAACTTGGTTATCTCATCATATACTTGCATCGTTAGTCCTTTATATTAATGACCGTTAGTAAATAACTTAAAATTTGGTTTTCTTACATTTTCATGTTTTCACCACGCTTTCTTTCGTTTTTACACGTTTTCGTCTGTATTTGCACGTTTTCGTCCGTTTTTACATGTTTTCGTATGTGTTTGCACGTTTTCGTCTGTGTTTGCACGTTTTCATATGTTTTTCATGTTTTCATCCATCTTTACAGGTTTTTGTCTGTTTTACACTATTTTGTCCTTTTTTACACGTTTCTTTCGTTTTTGCACATTTTTACATGCTTTTTTACGTTTTCGAATGTTTTATTCGTGTTCGTCGGTTTTTACACGTTTTCATCCGTTTTCGGACGTTTTTACACATTTTCGCCCGTTATTACACGTTTTTCCGTTTTTACACTTTTTCGTCTGTTTCTATACGTTTGTTATGTTTTTAAACGCTTTCATCAGTTTTTACACGTTTTCATTCGTTTTTACACGTTTTCACCAATTTTTACACGTTTTCATCCTTTTTTACACGTTTTCATCAAAATTTACACGTTTTTGTTCATATGTTTTCTAACGTTTTTGTCCATTTTTACACGTTTTCATCTATGTTTCGTATGTTTTTACACGTATGTATCCATTTTTACATGTTTTCGTCAGTTTTTACATGTTTTCGTCCATTTTTAAATGATTTCATCCATTTTTACACGCTTTTGTTTGTTTTTATACGTGTAATAACAGAAGAAAACGTGCAAAAATGAATGAAATCATGTAAAAACTGACAAAAACATGTAAAAACATATGAAAACGTGTAAAAACGGATGAAAACGTGTAAAAACTAACAAAAACTAAAACGGATGAAAACATGTAATAAAGGGTGAAATCATGTAAAAAAGGACAAAAACGTGTAAAAAGGGTAAAAAACGCGAAAAAAAACATATGAAAACGTGTAAAAACTGACAAAAACGTGTAAAAACGGACAAAAACGTGCAAAAACGAATGAAAACATGTAAAAACGGACGACAACGTGCAAAAACTGACCAAAATGTGTAAAAACGGATGAAAATGTGCAAAAACAAAAGAAAATGTGCAAAAACAGACGAAAACATGTAAAAACGTATAGAAATGGTTGAAAACATGTAAGAAAGGACGAAATCATGTAAAAACGAACGAAACCGTGTAAAAACGAATGAAAACGTGAAAAAACAGACGAAAATATGAAAAAACAAACTAAAACGTGCAAACACAAATGAAAACGTGCACACACAGATGAAAACGTGTAAAAAACGGACGAAAACGTGTAGAAACATGGAAAAAACCGTGAAAAAACGTAAGAAAACCAAATTTTAAGTTATTTACTAACGGTCGTTAGTATAAAAGACTAACGATGCAAGTATATGATGAGATAACCAAGTTTTAAGTTATTTATTAATGATTGTTAGTATAATTGACTAACGATGCAAGTATATGATGTCATCAATACAAAAAAAAAGTCTAACGATGAAAGTTTGTTAGTAATTTGGGGGGGGGGGGGGGGGGGGGGGGGGGAATGACTACACCGAATAACAAAAAGGGGGAAGTTTACTACCTTTTTTTTATTTTTTTATTTTTTAACGCAAAAGGTGAATTTATATTACTATTCAAAACTTTGTACATCATAATTCAAGCATATTCTGATAGGACATGCCCAAGATCAGATACAAAGTAAAACATACAAACTTCTAATACTGTAGCCGATATTTGATACAAGCAGATATCTGATAATACACTGTTTGTCACAACCAAACAGTATAGCCAATTCCAGCTTTCCTCCAAGCATCAGGATTTGGTTTCACCTTTTAAGCACCATCCCATCTAGTTACATTTCCATTTCTCCTTCCCATCATGATCACTCAACCTGCCACCACAGTGAATCAAAGTAGGATAGGATAATGGCTTCACTAGGAAGTTTACTACATTTTTGTGGTATTTCCCATTAGCAAATCCCATAATGTAATTAAGAAAGTGGACAAGTTGTTTTGACAAACTAAAATAGCAATGACTAATGAGGACAATTAAAAAGAGATAAAGGTAGTAGTTGAATAAAATTTGAATTATACCACGTTTTTCATCAGGACAAAACAAAAACATGCAACAGTACAAAGATTTTAAGGGTGCGTTTAGTTGAAGAAAAAATTCTCTTGTTTTTTATTACTAGTTTTGTAAAACTTTGGAAGGGAAATTTATCTCCACAAAACACTTGAAAATATAGAAAACGCGTTTAGTTGATGTTCGTATTTTCTATTCTGAAGAAAGGTATGGAGGATTGTGGGTTATAAAGGAAAATAAGGAAACAGCTAAAATTTGTTTTGTAATTTTCCTTGTTAAGTTAGGAAATAGGGAATTTTGTGTTTGCAAAACATTTTGTTGGAAAACACTTATTTGAACGCGATCTCTGTTTTCCTTGTTTTTTACAAAATATTTTGTTAAAAATAAACGTGTTTTCCCTCAACTAAACGCACCCTAAGCAGGGACGGAACCATGACACAAAACGACCGGGTGCACTTAATTAGAATAAACTAAGGGAAACTACAAACACAATTTTTAAGTACCGGGTACATTTAAGAAAAATCGAAGTTTTTTAACAAAATTAACACTACGCCAAAAAAAATCCATAGGTGTCGCAGGACACCCCCTTGTTCCTTCACTGACCCTAAGAGTTACGATTTTTTATGGCGATTTATAGTCGTTCGTTGTACTCCATTACTTCTCTAAACACACATTGAGAAGCCTTTCCACTAGATAAAATGCTGGCATCATATATGATAATAGAGATGAAAAAAGGCTTACATGAGACCACTTTTTAACAAATATTCAAGCTACCAAAGCCTAGTAAATGTTGGCAATGGCATAACATGTCAAACTAAACATATATGTTAGAGGCTTATCAAATTGACAAGTTTGAAGGCTCGCCAAGGGTAGGACAAAGTATGACAAAGTATAAACTTGCACTCAGCTTCAACAGAGGAGCTTGAGCTCGACATAAGGTAGGACAAAGTATGATGGGTTTTATACTTGTATGCAAATTAAAGCCAATCAGAGTAAATGCTCAATCTGTTTTCTAGTGGTTGATAGTCGAATCTAATTATCTAATGATAGTTCTAAATAATACTTTCATCTATATGTTTGACTAGTCGAGCTTTTTAGACACCTTAATTTTTATTTTGAATGGCTTATGGACACCTTAATTAATTGACTATACCACAAAATACCTAATAAGAGTTACTATTTTTATGGCGATTTATAGTGGTTCGTTGTACTCCATTACTTCTCTAAACACGCATTGAGAAGCCTTTCCACTGTTAGAATTATTGGATCACAGTAATCTGAGAGTCGTGTAAACACTTTCAGATCGAAGTATTTCGATGGTTCTATCGAAATCTTTAATAGGATAAAACTCAGATTTTTTGAACCGAGAATGTGTTATGATTGTTATGAAAACCAGAACCAGAAAAGAATGAATTATGACCAATAAACCAAACTCAGTTGTAACTGCCCATGGCAGTTATTTAACCACCGAATTGGTTAAAATAACGGGTAAAAATAATGTCCATAATTCCGGAAAATTTTATTTTCCAGCTGACCTGGCAGCTCGACCCCAGCCAGGGGCGCTGCCCCTCGGACTCTGCCAGGGGCTGCCGCCCCTTGGACCCTGCTACCAGGGGCTGCCGCCCCTGGAACCCCGCTACCGGGGGCGCTGCCCCCGGACCCCGTGATTCGGGGCGAAAATCACAATAACGACATACAAGTGTGCACTCCGCACAATCCCGACTTGTTGAACATTTATTATGATTATACATTGGTCAACTAAGTCAATCCATTACACTTAAATCATATTGGTGATGTAAAATCACTAACATTCCTCCCCCATTTAAGTGTAATCTTGATTAACTTAAAACAAACTCATAACAAACAACAAACTGATGCATAAATGAAATGTCACGACGATTGAATTTCACATTAGTGCATTAGCATTTCAAATATTCGAATATCAGAGTGTCACTAAATGATTGAACTCTTTCTATTCATAGTGAATACATGAAGATAATATACACAACAGTTTACACATTCACATGTTCCACTTGACACTATTTTTTACTAGCTTGTGTCCTATCCTTCAATAAGCATATCAAAGCCAAGTCCCAAGCTTCTTGAAGCAGCTAAACTTCATGCTTATATAGGTGGGTTTTTATTCTTGCACCTGCACATGCAATTTGTCAAAAAACCATTAAGAAATATAATTTCAACCTCCTTTATCTTGCAGTACTGAACACATACCGTGGGATGATGTAATTATGTGTTCCAATCCAAAGATATCAAGCTTTCCTCATTGAATTCAGCATTTAACATTACGTTAGATGGGAATTGGGTATCTTGATACAAGGATTTAATTAGGTGGACTTTAAACCCATCCCAATAGCCGCCTTGTGTACGAGATCTCTTGCTAACCCTTTGGTTAAATTGTCGGCTAAATTCAGTTGAGTTTTTACAAACTCCACAGATATCACACCATTCATGATAAGCTCACGAATCATACTATGTCTAACACCTAAGTGTCTAGACTTGCCATTGTACACTTGACTATAAGCCTTAGCCAAGGTAGCAGCACTATCACATCTAATAGAAATGGTAGATATCGGTTTAGGCCACAAAGGAATTTCATAAACCAAATTCCTCAGCCACTCAGCTTCATTACCAGCTGCAGCTAAAGCAACAAATTCAGACTCCATGGTTGAGCTTGTAATACAAGTCTGTTTCTTTGAAGCCCAACAAATAGCACCTCCCCCAAGAAGGAATACCCAACCACTCGTAGACGAGTGATCCTCCATATTATTAATCCAACTAGCATCGGAATAACCTTTTATAACGGAAGGATAACCACTATATGTCAAACCATAATTCATGGTTCCTTTCAAATACTGAAATACTCGACCCAGAGCTTGCCAATGTAGAGCACTAGGATTGCTAGTGTACCTACTAAGCTTTCCTACAACAAAAGCTATATCTGGTCTAGTGCTAATCATGGCATACATAAGAGATCCAATAGCTCTAGAGTATTCTAGTTGTTTCACTGGAGCTCCTGTATTAGGTCGAAACTTCACAGTAGGATCTACAGGAGTATAAACAGGAGAACATTTATCAAAGTTAAACTTTGTCAGTATCTTCTCAATATAACGAGATTGAGAAATAGAGATACCATTGTTTCCTCGTTTGATTCTAATACCAAGAATCACCTCAGCCTCCCCCAGATCTTTCATGTCAAAATTAGATGACAAGAATTCCTTTGTCTTATCTACTTGATCTTGGTCAGTACCAAATATCAACATGTCATCCACATATAAGCAAATTATCACTCCTTTACCAGAAGTGTCAAATTTGCTATATACACACTTGTCAGCTTGGTTTAAAGAAAAACCATTAGATAAGACCACATCATCAAACTTTTGATGCCATTGTTTTGGTGCTTGTTTAAGACCATACAATGATTTCTTCAATTTACATACCTTGCTTTCATGTCCAGGCATCACAAACCCTTCAGGTTGTTTCATGTAAATTTCCTCATCCAAATCACCATTTAAGAATGCAGTTTTCACATCCATTTGGTGAATAACTAGATCATGTATAGCTACAAGAGCTAACAACAATCTAATAGTGGAAATCCTAGCAACAGGAGCATAAGTATCAAAGAAGTCAATTCCCTCCTTTTGTCTAAAGCCTTGGATAACCAATCTGGCTTTATATTTATCTATGCTTCCATCCACTTTCATTTTCCTTTTAAGGATCCATTTACATCCTAATGCCTTGCATCCAGGAGGTAAATCAGTTAATTCCCAAGTATCATTATGCATGATGGAATCAATCTCACTTTGAATTGCTTCTTTCCAAAAGGCAACATCCCTAGAAGCCATTGCTTCATTCAAGGTCTTTGGATCCTCCTCAATAATGAAACAATATTCACGTTGAGATAAAGTCTTATCTCTTGTTCCTTCAACTAAATAAAGTTGAAAATCAGAACCAAAAGACTTAGCTTTTCTTGTTCTAGTGCTTTTTCTACGAATAGATGGACCAGGTACTTCAATCTCATCTTCAACTATTTTACTTGAAGATGACTGAACCATACCTCTTGGTCTAGGTATAGACGTGAACCGCTCTTCATCAAATATAGCGTCTCTTGACTCTATTATAGAGTTCACCGACACATAATCGTTAGGTTCTATAACATAAAACCTATAACACTTGGAATGCTCAGCATACCCAATGAAGATGCAATCTATACCTTTTTCACCAAGATTTTTCATTTTAGGCTCAGTTAACCTTACCACCGCTCTACAGCCCCAAACCCTCAAATAAGTCAAATTTGGTACCTTCTTGGTCCAAATTTCATAAGGCGTTTGTTTACTGTTTTTATTTGGAGTTCTATTCAAAATATAACATGCTGTTAACATAGCCTCACCCCAAAATCCTTCACTGAGTCCAGAATAGGATAACATGGAATTCACCATTTCTTTTAAGGTCCTATTCTTCCTTTCAGCCACCCCATTTTGTTGTGGTGTGTAAGGAGCCATGGTTTGATGTATTATTCCGGTTGATTGGAAATAAACTGGATCATAATACTCACCACCTCTATCAGTACGTAATACTTTTATCAAATCTTGTTTTTGAAGTTCTACTTCTTGTTTATAAATTTTAAATTTATCAAGAGCTTCATGTTTAGCATGCAAGAGATAGACATAACAATATCTAGAAGCATCATCAATAAAAGTAATTATGTACTTATTATGTCCTAGTGAAGGATTGGCATGAAAATCACATAAATCACTATGTATGAGATCTAATACTTTGCTTTCCCGATTCACACCCTTAAAAGGTTGTCTAGTGATCTTTGTTAACATACAAGTTTTACAACTTTCATGTGTTATGTCAAAAGCAGGTATTAAACTCATTTTAGACATATCTTTCATTCTCTTGTAATGAACATGTCCTAATCTAGCATGCCATAATTCAGATTTACTTAAAGTATTGCTATTACTAGAAGTAATCATACAAGCAGAAGCATTAAACAAAGGATAATTCAAATTTAATCTAATCATTCCATTACATACATAACCAAATCCAACAAATGAACCATGTCTTGACAAGATATACTTGTCACTTTCCAACACTTGTTTGTAGCCACACTTATTCAACACAATTTCAGAAACAAGATTCTTTCGAATCCCGGGTACATACAATACATTATCTAAACATAAAGTTTTTCCAGAAGTGAAAGTCAATAAAACATGCCCTATTCCTTTGATTGGTTCAGTTGCAACGTTTCCCATCTTTACAAATGATCCATCTTCAATCGATTTACAAACTTGAAACCAACGAAGATCCTTGCAAACATGACTTGTTGCACCCGAATCAACCCACCAAGCAACGTCATCATCCTGAACATAAAATGCATCAGAAATAATAGAAACATAATGTAAAACATTATCAAAATTCTGTATAGAATGAGAATTATAACCTTGTTGCTTTTCAGGATCCTTAGACCCACTTGCACCAGCGCCTTTATTGTCCTTACGAGAGCGACAATCCTTCTTCATATGACCAGGCTTGTTACATTTCCAACAAGTAAGAGTAGCCTTCTTGTTGGCAAATTTATCATCGCCACTTTTGAACTTTCATTTATTCTTATTGTTGTTTGAATTTTTGGCTCCATCACCTTCAACCATGTTAACAGAAGATGATCCAATTTGGTTCTTTCCTTTAGGATTATTATCAAGTTCCTGATTTCTTAATCCTTCCTCAATTCGTAGATGACTACCGAGTTGAACCAAATTTAAATCTTCCTTTTTATGTTTCAAACCATGTTTGAATTCTTTCCAGGAAGGGGGCAGTTTATCAATGATAACTGCAACCGAGATGGCTTCATCCATCAATAAATTGTGTTGGGTAATCTGTCCCAGAATCCTTAACATCTCATGAAATTGTTTCATGACAGGCCTGGTATCAACCATTTTGTAATTCATAAAATTACCCACAAGAAACTTCGTTGCAGAAGCATCTTCTGCCATGTATTTGGATTCTAGGGACTCCTATAGTGCTTTTGCAGATTCAGCGTTTTGATAGAAATCAAAGAGGGAATCAGACATACCGTTTAGAATGTGACCACGGCATATGTAGTCGTCGTTCTCCCACTTCATCCTCTTCCTAGTCTGTTCCAAAGTTTCATTGTCGTTCCTTTCGGGAGTGGGTGTACTCAGAACATACACAACTTTCAGGGTGGTAAGAAGAAAGTGCATCTTCTTTTGCCAGCGACGGAAATCCTGCCCTTCAAACTTCACCAACTTATCAAACTTGCTCGTCATATCCTTCACAGATTCTCCTCCGTTCGTCATGATCACAGTTACTTCGATCTTTGTTAGAATTATTGGATCACAGTAATCTGAGAGTCGTGTAAACACTTTCAGATCGAAGTATTTCGATGGTTCTATCAAAATCTTTAATCGGATAAAACTCAGATTTTTTGAACCGAGAATGTGTTATGATTGTTATGAAAACTAGAACCAGAAAAGAATGAATTATGACCAATAAACCAAACTCAGTTGTAACTGCCCATGGCAGTTATTTAACCACCGAATTGGTTAAAATAACGGGTAAAAATAATGTCCATAATTCCGGAAAATTTTATTTTCCAGCTGACCTGGCAGCTCGACCCCAGCCAGGGGCGCTGCCCCTTGGACCCTGCCAGGGGCTGCAGCCCCTTGGACCCTGCTACCAGGGGCTGCCGCCCCTAGAACCCCGCTACCGGGGGCGCTGCCCCCGGACCCCCGTGATTCGGGGCGAAAATCACAATAACGACATACAAGTGTGCACTCCGCACAATCCCGACTTGTTGAACATTTATTATGATTATAAATTGGTCAACTAAGTCAATCCATTACACTTAAATCATATTGGTGATGTAAAATCACCAACATCCACTAGATAAAATGCTGGCATTATATATGATAGAGATGAACAAAGGCTTACATGAGACCACTTTTTAACAAATATTCAAGCTACCAAAGCCTAGTAAATGTTGGCAATGGCATAACATGTCAAACTAAACATATATGTTATGCATAGAGGCTTATCAAATTGACAAGTTTGAATACTCGCCAAGTGTAAATATGTAATCAATTGGTCCAAATTAGACTAAAGAATGACTATTTGGTAAAGGGGAGTTCTTCGAAAATATATTACTCCAAAAACACATTTAATTAGATGAGAGTGAAATCTCTCATCTCGGCTGGTTATCAGAATTTTCTATCCAAGAGGTATGGCAAATTCTTCCAGAACTAATATAAAAATCTTAGCTTAAAAAGTCTTAAGCAGTAGTTGCTATTTACATATAAAAATCAAACTTGTTGTACTCAGCTTCAACAGAGGAACTTGAGCTCGACATAAGGTAGGACAAAGCACGATGGGTTTTATACTTGTATGCAAATTAAAGCCAATCAGAGTAAATGCTCAATCTGTTTACTTGTGGTTGAAAGTCGAATCTAAATATCTAATGATAGTTCTAAATAATACTTTCGTCTATATGTTTGACTAGTCGAGCTTTTGGACACCTTAATTTTTATTTTTATTTTGAACGGCTTATGGACACCTTAATTAATTGACTATGCTCAGCTCAAACTCAGTTCACTCATATAAATTCGAGAATACCAAGTGTTATGTTTTTAGTCTTCTTATTAGCTTATAAATAAGTCAAGGGATTAGTGTGTTAAGCTTAAAACTTATCTTAGCTAAGTAGAGTCGGTTTGGTTGGCTTGTGTCCCAAGCCCAACCTGTGTCCGTCCTGTTTACAGCCGACTTACAAAGTCGGTTTTACCTCCCCCTCATCTCTATAAAAGGAGGTGAGGGGGGGACGTGTTATGTACGTCATTCTTTCAATACTAATCAAAGTCGATTAGGGATAATTACCTTGTGCATTGCTCTTTACTTTTCTGTCGATATAAGCTGTGAGTGTGTTGTTTCCAACGATCAGATTCATTCCGTGCTAGTAACCAGGGGTTGTAGGTTGACGATTCCTACAAGTGGTATCAAGAGCTCAGGTCGCGGAGTTTGCTGGTTATCTAGGATCGATCAAGAAGGGTTTACTTGTTGTTCAACAGTAAGGGTTCTTGGTGTCCGGGTTCGTGGACGTCAAGGAGCAGCAAGGGTCGACAGTTAAGGGTTCTTAGGTTTTCGATTTGTCGAGGTTAACGACACTGGTTTAAGAAAACTTAAGGGTTGTTGATTTTCGAGTTGTTGAAGATCGACAAAGACAAGTTGGTTTTTTAGATCGACAAAGTTATTGGATCTGTTTTTATTTGTTGTAGGCGGCGTCTCAAGGAAGAAGAAAGGAGACATATTGGTTTTTTGATAAAAAAGTAAAAGTCAACAGGTGGAATATAAATTAAAGAAATTCAATTTGTCCTATTTTTGTTTTTATTATTTTAAAAACAAAAAGGTTATTAATTTAAGGGTATTGCACAAGGGACTTTATTAGTTTGTGATTGTGGGGTTTTTTCACAAGGTTTAACAAATTAGTAAAGGGATTAAAGAATGACGGGAGCCAAGTTTGAGATCGAGAAATTCGATGGAACTGGTGATTTCGGGTTATGGAGAGTCAAGATGCGTGCTTTATTAATCCAACATGGGTGTGAAGCAGCTCTGGAGGTTTTACCCGAGAATATGGATGCTACAGCGAAAGCTGAGCTAAACAAGAAAGCTCACAGTGCCATGATTTTGTGTTTAGGTAACAAAGTTCTGAGAGAGGTTACCGGGGAGACGACTGCAGCGAGGGTTTGGTCCAAGCTCGAGACTTTGTACATGACAAAGTCCTTGGCCAACAAGTTGTACCTGAAGAAGAAGTTGTATACATTCTACATGCCGGCTGGACGTACGATTTTCGAGCATATAGATGAGTTCAACAAAATCGTTCTTGATTTAGCAAATATTGAGGTAAAATTCGAGGATGAAGATCTTGCTTTATTATTACTCACTTCTTTACCAGCATCATACGAACACTTTGTGGATACCTTGCTTTATGGACGGGAAGCTTTGACTTTGGAGGATGTGATGGCCACACTGAATTCAAAGGAAATCAAAGAAAGATCTAAGGCGAAGGGGGATGATGGTGAAGGGTTATATGTGAGGGGAAGAACTGATCGCAGGAATTCGCATCAGTCTAGGGGAAAGTCAAGATCGAAGTCTCGAGGTGGAAGACTCAAGTGCTTTATTTGCCAATCTGAGGAGCACTTGAAGAGAAACTGTCCGAAGAATAATCGCAAGAAGTCAAATGGTTTCGTCAAGAAAGAAGATCAGCCAAGCTCTAGTGGTTCGATTTATGACGGTTCTGAGGTGATGATGGTTATGAGTGCAGAAGCCTTATTGGATTGGATTATGGATTCAGGAGGTTCATACCACATGACACCCAGGTCAGACATATTTTTTGATTTTCTGGAATGCGATGGGGGCAGGGTACTGTTGGGTGACAACAGGGAGTGCAAGATCAGAGGTACTGGCAAGGTCAGGTTACAACTGAAAGATGGGTCAAGTTTTGTATTACACAATGTCAGGTATATTCCTGAATTGAAAAGAAACTTGATATCGCTGGGAACTCTTGAAAAAGAGGGATATACCGTAAAAATGCAGTCGGGCAAAATCAAGGTGATTAATGGTTCTAGGGTTGTTTTATCTGGAACTCGAAGGGATAATTGCGTATACTCTTTGGATGGCCATGAAGTGGCGGGTGAGCTTAATGCTAGTGTTGAAGAAAAAGACAGTCTTGCGCAGGTTTGGCATAAAAGACTGGGACATATCAGTGAGGCGGGACTTCAGGTGCTAGAAAAGCAGGAGCTGTTTGGCAAGAAGAGTCTAGGTAAGCTCGATTTTTGTGAGAATTGTGTTCTGGGAAAGTCACATCGATTCAGTTTCGGTGTAGGAAGGCACACTACTCAGGGAGTGATAGACTATGTTCATTCAGACTTATGGGGTCCGTCTCAGGTGGAATCATTGGGAGGTAAGAGGTACTTCTTATCTATTGTTGATGATTATTCCAGGAGGGTATGGGTTTATATTCTCAGGTTCAAACACGAAGCATTTGGAAAGTTCAAAGAGTGGAAGCAGTTAGTAGAGAATCAGACTGGGAGGAGGGTTAAGAAGCTGAGGACAGATAATGGTCTTGAGTTTTGTAACCGGGAGTTTGAGCAGCTATGTACTGAGAGTGGGATTGCTAGACATTTGACAGTTGCCGGGACGCCGCAGCAGAATGGATTAGCAGAACGAATGAATAGAACTCTCATGGATAAGGTACGCTGTTTATTAATTCAGTCTGGATTGCCCAAGACCTTCTGGGCGGAAGCGACATGTACGGCCGCATATCTTATAAATAGGTCACCATCGACAGCGATTGAGAAAAAGACACCTATGGAGATGTGGTCGGGACATCCAAGTGATTATGGGATGTTGAGGATTTTCGGCTATGTCGCATATTCACACGTTAAACAAGGTAAGCTCGAGCCGAGAGCGGTAAAATGCGTTCTTTTGGGGTATCCTGAAGGTGTGAAGGGGTACAGATTATATAGGCTTGATGATGAATCACCTAAAATAGTCACTAGCAGGAACGTGGTCTTCAATGAAAGTGTCATGTACAAAGACACGTTGAAGGATTCTGGTGCAGGTACTGATAAGTCTGTTGAGGAATTACAGGTTGAGGTGGAACTGCAGAGGTTAAATAATCATTCTTTTGAAGAAGATCTGATTGATGGTCAGGAAGATGGCGATGATGAAGATGCAGGGGATCAGGATCATGATCAAACACCGGATCTCACAGATTATCAGTTGGTTCGGGATAGAGAGCCAAGGACAAGAATGAAACCTTTGAGGTTTCGAGATGAAAGTAATATGGCTGCTTACGCGTTTGCTGCAGCAGAGGAAGAAGATACTCATGAACCATTGACATACCAGGAGGCAGTTACTTGTAAAGATAGATTTAAGTGGAAAGCTGCTATGGATGAAGAGGTGGATTCTCTGAACAAGAATGAGACCTATGAGTTAGTGGATCATCCAGCTGGGCAAAAGCTGGTGAGCTGCAAATGGATGTTCAAGATAAAGGAAGGGATTGAAGGTGTTCAAAAGCCTAGGTACAAGGCGAGGGTGGTGGCTCGTGGATTCACACAAAGGGCAGGTATTGACTATAATGAAGTATTTCCGCCGGTAGTTCGACACACATCTATTCGGGTTATACTTGCATTGACTGCGTGTAGAGATTATGAGCTAGAGCAGCTTGATGTAAAGACGGCATTTTTACATGGGAATCTTGAAGAAGTGATCTACATGAAGCAGCCACCGGGTTATGAACAAGGTAACAAGGTATGTTTGTTAAAGAAATCCCTTTATGGTTTGAAGCAGTCACCTAGGCAATGGTATAAGAGGTTTGATGAGTACATGCTGAGCAACGGGTTCAAGCGTAGCAGTTACGACAGCTGCGTATATTACAGGAGTTATGCACCAGGTGAGTATATCTATCTACTGTTATATGTAGATGATATGCTGATTGCTTGTAAAAGCAAGGCTGAGATTGGGTCTATCAAGTCTTTGCTTAAAAAGGAGTTTGACATGAAAGAGCTCGGGGAAGCAAAGAAGATTCTTGGTATGGAGATCATCAGGGATCGGAGTCGCAAGATTCTGAGGGTGTCACAATCCGGGTACGTTTCTAAGATTTTAAATAATTATAGAATAGACAATGGGAAATCGGTTAAGATGCCATTGGGTGGGCACTTTAAGCTGTCGTTGAAGGATTGTCCGGTTAGGGATTGTGATGTTGAAAGGATGAGTAGGGTGCCATATGCAAATGCGGTTGGGAGCTTAATGTACTTGATGGTGTGCACGAGGCCAGACATAGCGTATGCGGTAAGTGTTGTTAGCAGATATTTGGCGAATCCAGGTAAAAAGCATTGGGAAGCAGTGAAGTGGATTTTGAAATATTTGCGGGGTACTGCAAACGTGGGTTTGGTGTATGGGACAAATCGTGGCAACCATGTAGACGTAACAGGTTTTGTTGATTCAGACTACGCAAAGGATCCGGATAAAGGTAGGTCAATCACAGGTTACGCATTTTTAGTACAGAGATGTGTTGTAAGCTGGAAGGCAACGCTACAACACGTGGTGGCTCTTTCAACTACAGAGGCGGAGTATATGGCCCTTACGGAGGCTGTGAAGGAAGCTATTTGGCTAAGGGGACTCTTGGAAGAGTTGGGCGTGGAGCTTAACACTGTGGCAGTTAATTGTGATAATCAGGGCGCGATTCACTTATCGCGGAATCATGTTTTTCATGAAAGGACTAAGCACATCAATGTGCGTTACCACTTTATCAGAGAGGTCTTGGAAGCGAAGACGGTTGAAGTTCTGAAGGTGGGTACTGAACACAATGCTGCAGATGCCTTGACGAAGGTGGTACCTGGACGGAAGTTACAACACTGCTTGGAGTTGTTGAAGGTCGGTATAGACTAATATGAAGCCTAAGGTGGAAATTGTTATGTTTTTAGTCTTCTTATTAGCTTATAAATAAGTCCAGGGATTAGTGTGTTAAGCTTAAAACTTATCTTAGCTAAGTAGAGTCGGTTTGGTTGGCTTGTGTCCCAAGCCCAACCCGTGTCCGTCCTGTTTACAGCCGACTTACAAAGTCGGTTTTACCTCCCCCTCATCTCTATAAAAGGAGGTGAGGGGGGGGGGGGGGGGGGGGACGTGTTATGTACGTCATTCTTTCAATACTAATCAAAGTCGATTAGGGATAATTACCTTGTGCATTGCTCTTTACTTTTCTGTCGATATAAGCTGTGAGTGTGTTGTTTCCAACGATCAGATTCATTCCGTGCTAGTAACCAGGGGTTGTAGGTTGACGATTCCTACACCAAGCATTGAAAATCAAAATCTTTTGGTGATGAATTATTACTTAGCCACTTCAGATTAAATTTGTAGGCGCGATAATGTTTAGAGTTTTGAACGAACCTTTTCAATATACAAAACCACAGAAAACGAAGTCATTTCTACTTGTCTCATAATTCTTATCAATAGATGAACCAGTTTGCAGTATAATGTGAATCTGTATCATACTCAGATACAAATAAAACAAGAGTAATATTCACAATACAAAGGCACCGCTCAAGCTTATTTTTAAAATATAATGTTTTTCACAATGTAAAACTCAATAAGCTTAACTCATACAGCAGAGAAAACTAGTATCATAATAATAATCTTGACAATTTTTGCACATATTTTTTAAGGTATTTGTCTATTTGATTAAGACCAATAATGCAATAAATAACGTTGTCACATCTACTTGGATTATGCATTAAATTGCTAATCCTCGATCCAAAATCATCATATTCAATCCAGCTCTGCACAATCGTATCGTAACCCTGCAAGAACTCGTCTGGTTGTCAACTTCGGCCCTAAAACACGGGCCCAAATATGTATGACCTCAACATCCTCATGATTATAGAATCCAGGATATTCCAATGTTGATGGAGACTTATAGCAGGCCGTGCAGATAATATACAACACACATATAGACAGAATTATATAAGATAATCTATATATAAAATTGAATGAAGTTCTTATGTATATGTTTGAATATCTGTCTGTGTCTTCAAGCAAAAAGTTAAGAAAATATGTTTCATGAAGATGTTGACTTTGAATCTGTTAGAAAGTCATTTACTGTCAAATGAGCAAATCAAGTTATTAGCAAGATGATCAAACCTTAAACTTCTCAACGCATAAACTGTCCAAATTAATGTTTTCTGCAAATGGTATACATTTGTAAATACGTACAAACATGCATACTTCACAAAACTACTATGCATTTGACTGTTTGAGTGTTATGATATTCCTGATAAGGACATGAGCCCATAAGGACGACGAAGAATGTAACCAAATCTGTAGTAACCAAACGTTAATATGGCAACATTACATATATAAGGTACAAATGTGTAGTAACTAGACGTGTAGTAACCAAAATTAAGATAAATGTGTAGTAACCAAAATTAAGAATCAAGAATGCAACTAAATCTGCAGTAACCAGACGTTAATATGCCAACATGTATAAGGTACGAAACTATAGTTTAAGATAAATGTATCGGACGGTTTGTAGATCACACAAAGGATAGTTTACAACCTACACAATGCTTCAACCAATATGTCAATAACAAAGGGATGTGATTTGCACACTCCCATAAATGATTGGGACATTATAAATTAGGGCCCGTTTGGTTTGTAAAAGGATTTGGAATCGGATTTGGATTCCGTTTATAGAATGAAAGAAATTGAGGTAAAAGAAAAAAAAAATTATTAAAAAGTTTATTTTAATAGTTGATAAATAATTTATTAAAAAGAAAGTGAAGTAGTTTTATTTTTTAATAATTAATTTATGTATAGATTGTGATTGAAGATATAAATGTGGGGTCGATTATAAGTTTTAATTTGCCAAAGACACTGGATGTGCCATGAATCAATTTATCATTTCCGGACTCACTTTCAATTCCAAAAACTTGAACCAAACAATTAAATTTTAGAATCATACCATTACTTGAATCCAAAATGCTTAAACCAAATGGGCCCTTAGTGTGTATTGCTATTTATACCCTTACATGATAAATATAAGTAGTGAGTGTGTAAATCAGCTCCTAAAAAAAATATGTGACCAATTTGTTGATAATTTCAACCCATCTTTACTGCTAGTACTCCTTATTACAGTAAAAATGCAGAGCACTAAATGTACTACAGTACATAATTTATGACTTAAAATTTTACTACAGTAAAAATGCAGAGCACTAAATGTACTACAGTACATAATCTATAACACCATAACTTAAATGTACTACGTAATTTGTTGGATCATTTCAACCCATCTTTACAAATTGCATTTTACTAAAATGGCGAATCACTGGTTTTTATTGATCTTTCTCGTTTTAAGTATATATTTTGTTGCAAACATACATACTTGTTTTTGTGCTCCAAATATCTCGGCAGTTTGCTCTATCCAAGAGCGCTTAGCTCTACTCAAGTTCAAACACTGTGTCAACGATGTCCCTGATATGTTGTCATCATGGGTTGGCAATGACTGTTGCCAGTGGGAAAGAGTTCATTGCGACAAAGTAACTGGGAAAGTTGAAAGCCTTCATCTCAGAGGAAGTGAAAACGTACTATATCGTGTTCGAGAAAGCTTAGTTAGCAACGAGGTGAGCTCTTCTTTACGACACTTGAGGAATCTAAAATTCTTGGACTTGAGTGCTAATGATTTTCGAGGAAGTCGGATCCCTGAATTCATTGGATCCTTCAAACAGCTAAGTTACCTTAATCTCTCCAATGCCTTTTTTTCTGGTGTTATTCCTCCTCACATTGGAAATCTTTCGAATTTAAAAGTTCTTGATCTCGGATCAAGCACATTGATGTCAGATGATATGTCATGGATATCTGGCCTTTCATTACTCAAGTATCTTGACTTGAGTTATGTAGATCTTAGTAAGGCTCAAAACCGTGACATGGTGTTTTACTTGATTCCTTCCCTAGAAGTGTTAAGTTTGTCAAGATGTGAGCTTACAAATGCTCATCTTGGCACTCTTAGTAATTTGAGTACGACACTTGCCAACATTAAGCATCTAGATCTTGGCTACAATCATTTCAAAGGTCAATTTCCAGGCTTTTTTCAGAACATGACATCCCTTGAATTCCTGGACCTTTCAGACTTCAATTTTAGTCTTTCATGGAATTCTACAAACTTTCTAAACACGATCCATTATTTTCCAAAGATGCGTTTGTCAGATTGTGGGCTCCAAAACACGCATCTATCTCCCAATCATCTTAATTTCACCGCAATTTCTATCATCCAACACCTGGATCTTAGCAGGAACCTAATTGAAGGCAGATTTCCATCTGCTTTAACAAACATGAGTTCTCTATTATCCCTTGACCTTTCATCAAACAGGTTGAATTCATCGGTTCCTATCATGCCTAACCTTTTAAGGCTCGATCTCTCAAGTAACAACTTTTTTTTTTTTTTTTGGTGCAAAGGTAAATTTATATTAACATCAACCAAATGTACAATATAAGTATCTCACTGTCACATTGGACAATCCCAATGACAGAATACATCAAATGAAACATCAACCTATTACAGAATTTTGCTATCAAAACATCATTACTAAGATCTGCAATTCTGCCTAACAGAGATACACTTCAGACACTGCTTCTACCAACTAAGCAGCTGAAAATTACCTTTTTAGCACCCACCATCTAGCTACATTTCCCCTATATCTTCCCACCAAGATCAATCAACCAGCCACCCACAATGATCTAGGTAGAAAAGATAAGAGGCTTCACTAGGAACCCATTTCCCTTCCACTACAAGGGCTATGCCATGCACCCTACATTTCCATCTCATAAATGGCTTCAGGTACATGGGAACGCACTCCTTGAGTGAAGACCAACCTTACCTCCTTGATGATGCATTGGAAAGACCAAGAAGGACCATCTTACATTCCTCTCTATTCAATCCATCATACACCATCCGCCAAACCATTACCCTTCACAGTGTACAAGCCTACATTTTCAAGTAACAACTTTGAGCATATTGAGGATGTTGGAATCTGGAGGCAGTGTCACTTGAAAGAACTGACTGTGTCGGACAATTACTTTCGTATTGAAATGACTGACTCGCCAGAAAATGTATCAGAATGCTACCAATACGCTTTCGAGAGGCTGAACTTAGGTTGGAGTTTAAAAGGTGCATTCCCTGCAGTCTCCTTGGGAAGAATGGCCAATTTGAGAGGCTTAGATTTATCGATCAACGATTTAACAGGTACAATCCCTGAATCTCTGGGAAGATTAAGATTATTGCAAGTGTTGGATCTTTCTCATAACCAGCTAACAGGGCCCATTCCGAAATTCATTGGGAAACTTACTACACTTGACCTTTCTTTCAATCACTTGAACGGTTCAATCCCAGAATCCTTTGGAAGTTTAACTGCTTTAATAAGATTGGATCTTAGTTCAAATCAGTTAACTGGCCCACTCCCAACATCTCTAGGAAGACTTGTTTCATTACAACTGTTTTCAGTGTCTTCAAACTCGTTAAATGGGACTGTTCCAGTTTCTATTGGGCAACTCACCAAACTCAGATATCTTTATATTTCTGAGAATTCGTTAGAAGGAGTAATTATTGAAGCCCACTTTGCAAAGCTTTCGATGTTGAAGCACTTGTTTATCACTTCTAACAGTACGCTGACATTCAATGTTTCACGTGAGTGGAAACCTCCATTTCAATTGATAAGTGCTTGTCTCAGTTCCATCAAGATTATAAATGTATTTCCACAGTGGCTCCGAACACAAAAGAAACTAAAGAGTTTAAGGTTGTCTAATGCTAGCATTACAGGACCTTTGCCCACATGGTTGCGAAAGATGCCCGTCGTTGATTTCTTAGATCTCTCTCACAATAAACTCAGCGGACCTTTAACAAACCTTCCTAGTGAAGGATCTGTTGATGTGTCAGATAGTGTTTCTAAAAAACTATATCTGCAAGATAACCTTTTCAATGAGTCGATTCCTATTTCATTGTGTAGAAGGACTGATTTGGAATATCTTGATCTTTCCAGAAATAGGTTAACTGGGAGCATTCCTGAATGTCTTGGGAATATGCGAAAGTTGCGTACCATGCAGTTTAGCTCAAATCAGCTATCTGGTGTCATTCCAAGTTCTATACTACCTCAATCATCAACATTACGTTGGCTAAACTTGAACGACAGTCATTTCACAGGCAAGCTTCCTCGAGAATTGGAGAATTTACGAGAATTGAGTATCTTAGATTTGGGTAATAATGGGTTTTCTGGGAACATACCCGAATGGATTGGAGAAAACTTAACAAAATTGGCACTTTTCAGGTTACACAAAAATAACTTCACTGGAAGTATTCCTCAATCTTTGTGCAATAATTCAGATCTTCAAATCTTGGATGTTGCACACAACAACTTAATCGGTCCCATCCCTCATTGTCTAGGAAAGTTGAATGGTATGATTAACGGTAGCTCTTTTGAAGAAAATCCTGGAGATTTATGGTCTGAAGAAAATCTGATTCAGGTGATGAAAGGTGTCTCTCTTGAATATACAACAATATTCAAATATGTCATAAACATGGACCTTTCAAGCAATAAACTTGTCGGAGAAATACCTGTCGAGCTTATGTCACTTTCTGCATTGCTGGGTCTCAATTTGTCTAATAATCATCTCAACGGTGGCATTCCAGACAGCATTGGAAACATGAAGGCGTTAAATTCTCTCGATTTATCAGGAAACCAGTTGACCGGTCCGATCCCTCCAAGCATTGGAGCTTTGAATTTTTTGAGCTATTTGAATTTGTCACACAACAACTTGTCCGGACGAATTCCAACAGGAAATCAATTGCAGACCCTTATGGATCCATCAATATTTGTCGGGAACAGAAACCTGTGTGGTGCTCCGTTACCAAAGAATTGCTCCAATAATGAAGACCAAACAACAATGCACAAAAACAGCAAAGCAGCTGATCATAAATCAAATAAGGTATGGTTCTACATGGACATAATGAGTGGTTTTGCAGCAGGGTTTTGGGGGGTTATTGGACTTTTGTTGTTCAAAAAAGATTGGAGACATAAGCTTTACAGGTTTTCTGAGAAAATCATGGACAAGATATATGTTGCAGTGGTGCTAAGAGTTGACAAGATGAAGAGAAGAAGAGAATCCGCATAGGTCATCTGGAATGCAAGTAATACTCAGTCATATATATATTATTACGTGCTATTTTGTCTTTTAATTATGTTTTCCTTATTAATATTGTGTTCATGATTTACTTTATATTTTGTAAGGCATTTGTCACCAGAGTGCTTTTAATAAAGACATTCAAATGCATGGCTTAATCATCAAATTTGTATAACAGTTACTGTCAATGTTCATATTCCGTTAAATACATAAGTACATATATGCATTAGAACAGATGCATTAGAATCCTGCTTTGAGCTGAAAACCGTGTTGAAATTTGGTTTTAAAGGTTTAGCTGATGTTTTTCCATTGACAGCAACTGTAGATCAAAGAACATTGAATTTACAGCAAATCATCATTTAGTACTTTATGTATTAGAAAATATTAAAGCCATTTAGTTACATAAGCTTAAAAAACAACTATGCTCAGCTCAAACTCATTTCACTCATATAAATTTGAGTATACCAAGCATTGAAAATCAATATCTTATAGTGATAATTTATTACTTAGCCACTTCAGATTAAATTTGAAGGTGCGATAATGTTTAGATTTTTTGAACGAGCCTATTCAATCTACAAAACCATAGAAACCAAAGTCATTTCTACCTGTTTCATAATTCTTATCAGTAGATGAACCAGGTTGCAGTATAATGTGAATCTGTTTCATATTCAGATACAGATAAAACAAGAGTAGTATTCACAATACAAAGGCACTGCTCAAGCTTATTTTTAAAATATAATATTTTTCACAATGTAAAACTCGAGCTAATCCGAGCTATAGGCTCAGTCAACTAGACTAAATTCAAGCAACTCAATAAGCTTAACTCATACAGCAGACAAAACTAGTATAATAATAATCTCGACAAATTTTGCACATATTTTATAAGGTATTTGTCTATTTGATTAAGACCAATAATGCAATAAATAACATTGTCACATCTACTTGGATTATGCATTAAATTGCTAATCCTCGATCCAAAATCATCATATTCAATCCAGCTCTGCACAATCGTATCGTAACCCTGCAAGAACTCGTCTGGTTGTCAACTTCGGCCCTAAAACACGGGCCCAAATATGTATGACCTCAACATCCTCATGATTATAGAATCCAGGATATTCCAATGTTGATGGAGACTTATAGCAGGCCGTGCAGATAATATACAACACACATATAGACAGAATTATATAAGATAATCTATATATAAAATTGAATGAAGTTCTTATGTATATGTTTGAATATCTGTCTGTGTCTTCAAGCAAAAAGTTAAGAAAATATGTTTCATGAAGATGTTGACTTTGAATCTGTTAGAAAGTCATTTACTGTCAAATGAGTAAATCAAGTTATTAGCAAGATGATCTAAACTTAAACTTCTCAACACATATATTGTCCAAATTAATGTTTTCTACAAATGGTATACAATTGTAAATACATACAAACATGCATACTTCACAAAACTACTATGCATTTGACTGGTTTGAGTGTTATGATATTCCTGATAAGGACATGATCGAGCCCATAAGGGCGACGAAGAATGTAACCAAATCTGTAGTAACCAAACGTTAATATGGCAACATTACATATATAAGGTACAAATGTGTAGTAACTAGACGTGTAGTAACCAAAATTAAGATAAATGTGTAGGAACCAAAATTACGAATCAAGAATGCAACTAAATCTGTAGTAACCAGACGTTAAGATGCCAACATGTATAAGGTACATAACTATAGTTTAATATAAATGTATCGGACGGTTTGTAGATCACCCAAAGGATAGTTTACAACCTACAAAATGCTTCAACCAATATGTCAATATTCGTGAAAAATGAAAAATTAAGTTTGACAAAATAAAAAGTCCGAACTTGCTTTAACCAATTATGAATTTTGACCAGCTACCCAACCTGCATGTCGTTGTCCAGTGTATTCCTGCGTATATATAACAAAACAAAAACAATTTAGGAAGAGAAAGTACATGCAAAATGCTCCAGTAAAAGATCCAAATTTGCTCTCTTAATCTAACTAGATGCTACATATGCAAATAGCCAAATACAAACCCATGTCACTATACTTAATACCACACTTCATATCCAACAATTCTATTTTCTTCCTAAAAGATGCACATGGCCTCATCAACACACTTCATTTGCATTACTCTCTTCATCACATCTTTCACGCTAGTTTTTCCACTCAATGTAGTCATAAAATCAACTGTCATCTACCCTTTAACATGTTCCAACTACACTCGCACATGTGATTCCTATCTTTACCACATCTCTAAAGGCCATAAACTTGAAGATATCGCCTCTTTCTACTCAGTTAACACCTCTAAAATCACACCTATAACACACAACACTAATCTAGATTATTTAGTTTCTGTTCAATGTGCTTGTGGGAAAGATAACAATAGCAATGCATACTATTACTATGATTCTGTATATAAACGGAAACCAGGAGAGAGTCTTGAGTTTATAAAAGATGAGTATTATAGTGGGCAAGTATGGAATGTTAGTGAAAAAAATGATGAGCAAGTTAATGTACGTATTGTTTGCGGGTGTGTGGAAAATGATTTTCAGGAAGTTGTTACGTATACTATACAAGCCGAAGATACTTTGATTGGGATTTCTAGCCTTCTTAATGCAAAAGAGGTTGAAGTTGAAAATATGAATAAGGTTTTGACTAAAGATCCGAATTATATGGATATTGGGTGGGTGTTATTTGTACCTAAGGAGAAAAACATGATACGAGCATCGAAGAAATGTAAGTATCCTTTTCGACCCGTTTACTTCAGAATGGGTATGGTGGGTTATGTTTTATCTCTAACGGGTCAAATCGTTGAATAAATTGCTAATGAGGAAACATGTTGAAATACGGCCATGGTGTATTTTTAAGGGTTTTTGCAGAAAATAGCAACATGCTATTTCATTTGTATCATTTTAGCCATTGTGCTTTCTTTTGTACATGCAAGTCCTCAAAAAGGGTTTTGTGTCCGGCTTTGGTCATTTTGTTACAACAAAACCTTTAAAAAGTGAATATCAACACTGATAATGCTTATATAAATGCTAATTCTTTTTCTAAAAATGTGGCAAGTACGGGTTACAAAATGACCCAAACACACAAATTTTCTTATAATGTCGTAATTGTTGAACAATGCGTGCAATTCGACATATTGTTGGTTTCAAAAAGTAATATAATTACAATAACAGTATAGTTTACTGATTGATTTAACGCGTGAATTCATCTATAGAACAAAAAGAATTTTTCTACAAGTGTTTCGGGTCAACCCTATCCAACTCACCCATTTTCTAAAAGAATTTTACCATTGTGCCTAAACTTTATGTTTATGATTTTCTATAGCAGGGAAAATGAAGACTTGGATAATAATCGTGTTCATAGTGTTACCTCTGTCTGTGCTTATTGCGGCTTTCTTGGTCTTGTTTCTGTATAGAAAAAGACAGGCTTACAAAATCAAGAAAAATGAATCAAAAATCATTAATAAGAGAATAGGCGCTGAGAAGATGACCCTCGAAAATCATTTTTTTAATATAAACATGGAAGGTTAGTTAATGGTCAATTTGGGTTGTAAGGTTGTATTATGTCTCAGCTGGGTCAAACATGTCGAAGGTTGCCCAAAATGTTCTCGATTGTTTACAACCTTCTAAATCAACTTCAAAATCTTTGTATTATACAGTACATTAGTTATTATAAGATTCAAAATATTAAATTTAGATTCATTTTTTTTAAACATGTTTGTAACAATGAACGCACAACAGTCTGAATATACTTATGAATGATGCAGAGGCAGCAACAAATATTGAGTCTGAAAAACCGGTTATAATCAGTCTGGAGGAGATTGAGCAGGCTACAAATAATTTTGATGAAGCGCGGAAAATAGGGGAAGGTGGATATGGTAGTGTGTACTTTGGCATAATAAGAGAAAGGGTATGTAACTGAGTGACGCGTATGTGCCTAACACTAGTAGTATTACACAATAATCTAACATTAATATGTGCCTAACAGGAAGCTGCAATAAAGAAGATGAGATCAAGCAAGTCAAAGGAGTTTTTTGCAGAACTTAAGGTTCTTTGCAGGATACATCATAACAATGTGGTAAGAACTTTATGTTACACACACACACACACACACACACACACACACACATACACACAAAAAAAAACCCTTATATGATCGGTTTTTAAAACTTCGCTCTCTAGGTGCAACTTCTGGGATATGCAAGTGGCGACAACCATCTTTATTTGGTATATGAGTATGTCCAGAATGGAACACTTAGCGAACATCTTCAGGACCCTTTGCTAAAAGGTAAGTTTCTGGTGACCCATTCAGTCATTCACTATTGATGGCAACTTCAACCTAGTTACATATTGATGGGTTGTGGTTATGTTTTGTACCTAACGGGTCAAATAAATAGATAGCTTAAAAGAAAACGGGTCAGAAGTCGCCAACAGTGTAATTTAATGCATACCCAAATCATTGTATTTATATATTTTGAGCATTATTGAGATAATATAAGTTTTGATCATACGGCCGGACAAAAAATCCAACACGACTTGTTTCGCTCATACAGATAACTACCTATTTTGATCTCTTACCCAACCAGCCCATATATAAAGAAGATAGTTCAATCATTATAGATTCTAATACAAGAAGTTATCAGGTCACCAGCCGCTTTCATGGTCAGCGAGAGCAAATATCGCACTTGATGCTGCTAGGGGAATTGAATATATTCATGATCATACAAAGGCACGTTATGTTCATCGAGATATTAAAACAACTAATATACTTCTAGACTTGGGACTGAAAGCAAAGGTACCTGTGGCTGTGAAGCCTATTAGCATCATTGTTTTTTTTTGTTAAAACTTAATGATTTGAAATATGATTTGTTAATGATCATAATGGTGGTCAAATTATCAACTAACAGTGCTAAGGTGGTCATGTAGGTTGCTGATTTTGGACTGACCAAATTTGTCGAGCGTACAAATGAAGATGATTTCATAGCCACGAGAGTTGTGGGTACACCAGGCTATCTAGCTCCTGAGTATGTTTGACACCATTACTTGATAATACATGTATACACCTACAGGTGGAAAAAAAAGTGGTTTTTGTCAACGGGTTATATGTGTGCGAGTAAAAAATCGTCATTTTTGCTTGGCCAGCTTGGATTGGCAAAAAATACATTTTTGTTTGAATTGAAATACATTTGACCCACTTCTCTTTCAGCGAACTTTCCTGATTTTAACCAGTAAAGACAAAACATAACCTGTGTTGACCCATTGATAAGTAAATGGGTCAAAACCGTCACCTCTACGCATATCGATTGAATATTACAGACTTAGTAAAACTCACAAGTGGTTGGAATTGATGGTAATTATCATAACATTATCTTCAATTTGTTCATGCAAGGTCGATAAGCGAAATGCAAACTACATCAAAAACTGATGTTTTTGCATTCGGGGTAGTTCTAGCAGAGCTGATAACCGGTCAGCCAGCACTTGCACGTGATAAGAAGGATCCAAAGAAGTTCAAGACACTAATTTCAGTGGTAAGTCCTAATATTTTAGTTTACTGCAAGCATTTCAATAATCTAATTAATTTCTATAGACACATTTTCAAATGATTGTCCACTTTACTGAGTCAATCTATCTATAAATTTAACCATTTCTCTTCCAAAATGACTAGATACGTGCAATATTCGAAGATCAAGATCCGACAACAGCATTGGAAGCTCAAATTGACAACAATATAAAAGACAGCTATCCTATAGATGAAATGTATAAGGTTTGTAGATTGCAGTCTTTTCTATCCATCTAGCAACTCTTCCCTGCCTCTAAATTTTAGAGATGGGTAAGTCATATGGTACTTGTGGGTGGGGTTGAGGAGCAAGAATATTGTCCATCATTTTTGTATACAGTAATAATCAATGCATTAAATATGATTCAAAAAACTATATTACAACGATAATATACTAAAATCTTAGCTGAAGCGACTTAGGAAACACGTTATGTGACTCTTAACCCATTTGACATGTTTCGTTTTTTATAGCAGATCCGCACTTTTGAGTATTTGGATAAAGAAAAGTGTTTATCTGTGCTTTAGGGTGTTGTTTTCAATAAGCAATTTGAGATTATGGATTTTCAAACTTGATTATTATTAGTGACTTAAGAATTACAAGTTTACCCATGTTTTCAACTAGCTTAACTTAAGCATAGATTATTTAAATATGCAATCCTAAACACCCTTTAGTTAAAGCATTATGACAAACTCCAAAACCCCTTCTAATGGAAAAACAAATTAATCGTCACAAATCTTAATCAAATTGAGTCTTAGCCAATAAGAGCAAAACAAATAATTAAGTGGCATTATTATTGCTGTTTATATTAACAAAAGTATACCCTCTTGTCAGATGGCTGAAACAGCTTTCTGGTGCTTGAGCGAAGATCCAGCTAGTAGACCAGAGATGAGCAATGTTGTCACAATGTTGGGCCAAGTTGTGATGTCATCAATAGAATGGGAAGCTTCACTTGGTGGGACCAGCCAAGTGTTTAGTGGGGTGTTCAATGGAAGGTGAAACAACACAAATCATTCTGGTAGATAATCATCACTTACTCGTTATAGCGCAATGTGAACTCAGGAAAACCCTAAATCATATTATGCAACTGGGAAACAATGATGTATCTATTGTCATAAAAATATGAGTGAACATTTCAACAACATAGATGGACATTGGACAACACAAACAATAACATTCTTACGGGATGTGTGGCATTGTGTTTTGAAGGTAGTTGTGTGATATTGAACAATTAGAAGCGTTACATGATCACAACGTAACGCAAGTACAGAACTTGCTAGGCAGTTCACAAGAAATCAAATACTAATCCTCCATGTGATAAAAAAAAATGAAAATATATGAAACGCTTCTATATGAATGCATGCTGTATATATAAAAGCCGAAAGAAGTAGGGAAACAATAATCAAATTCCGCTTCCATGAGTTTTGGAGTTCAAATCGGGCAAGTATGCAAATGTAACCATCGACGTGATACATCAAATGACTAGAAAAACTGTACTCAGCAGAGATTGTAAAGGTTTTAACGCAAGGATGCATGTAGCAACTAAGCATGTCAATAGCCAATGAGCCAGGTCTTGATTTTGATCTGATTCAATCATTTTTATGATCCAAAAAATCAAAAAGAATGTGACAGAAAGTAAATGAATACTGCAGTTTGCACAAGCATGCCTTATTAGGGAGGCACCAAAATACCGCCATGAGGAATGACCGTTTGCCATTTTCTCCTATTAGACAAGTCGACAAATTGGGCACTGCAGTTTGCAGAAACAGCCATGTGAAAGCAAAACATTGCTATTATATAGATAACACATGTTTACAAAATGGCATCATTTGAAACAAGTAGAGTTCAGCTCTGAGTGTCTTCACACACATCCAATGAGCTTGATCACTTGAGATCGCATTTGCCAACAACTCAAAAAATATTCTTAATTACAAGCAAACAATATAGTTTGCCACAAATTACAAGTACTAAATGAGTTTAGAAAATATTTCTGAGCAAATGCACAAAACAAAAAGCAAGCCTAAGAGTGATGATATATCAGCAACCTCCATTTTCATTTCTTTGCCTGCCAAAAAAATATAATAAAAATAAAAATAACTTAGTTTTGATCAGTAAAATTAGATATGGCAATTTCAATTCATAAACAAGAAAAAAATAATACAGGTCAATTGAGGTTATAATTTATCGCTAAAGGGTCAAGCGGGTAAAAAAAGACAAACAAGAGGAACGTCGAAAGTTGTCCAAAGTGTTTATTAAGCAAAAAAAACCTAGGCCCCTAAATAATTTTTTAAAATAATTATTATTGAAATAATCTGATTTTATTATCAGACCTGGCATGATCCTGTTTCAACCTGTTACACACTTCGACCCAGCCGTTTTGCCACCTCTAGTTAAAACGTAAATCAAGAGTTCATATTCCCTTACTATTAATGATTCAAACACAAAAAAATAAAGTTGCTACATATTAGTGCCATGATTCATGGCCCATGATATGCAGCTATTTGCCTATGTCCTAACCCACTTAACCAATATCATCATTACAAATAAACTAATACTTGCAGTATTACTGGTCTCTATATAGTAACTGTACCTTAAAGCGGGGGGATTTCCGTACAGAGGAAGCAGATACAGGTGACAGAATTGATGATTGTACCCCTTGAACATTTTTAGGTTTCCTGGCTCGTTTGCCTTGTCTGGAGCGATCAACCGTTGGAGGGGATCCATTTCCACTCTCGGTGGATACTGAAGAGAGTGGGGCTGACATGGTTATGATAGTAGTTTCTTGAGGATGAGAAGCAATTTCAAGTATTTTTTCTGCAAAAACAATCGTGACAGTTTCAAGCATTCCATAAGGAACCATGCTCTAAAAAAAGATGGCAACTTTGACCCATTAACTAATGAATGGATCAATCCGGGTTATGTCTTATTTCTAACACGTGACACAAAAATGATTAGTTTAAAAAAAAAACAGGTCATATGGGCTGGAACTTGGAAGTGACCAAAAGTCTATTTCCAGTGCCTTACTTATCCTAAATCACTTTATTAGGAAATAATATTACTGTATTAGTTTATACTCATTTATTACACACCAATTATATATAATACAGTTCAAAACTTTCTAAATAAATATGTATAATGTACACCAGACTAGATCCATTTTGACTCGTTGCATATATAACATTCATTACATGTTACCCCACCCGCCCATCTTGCCACCACCTACTCCAAAATTTTATACACTATAGTGACAGTGTAAAAGTAAGAAGTGTCAGAGATCGAGCCATTACCTCCAGCTGCAACCTCTTGAAATTTGGCTCTCATAGTTCTGACAAAATTATACAAGCCATTAGTAATATTTAGTTCTTCGATCATCTTTTTTGCCTCACTCACTTGTGGGTGACAATCAAGCACTGAACACAGCAGAAGCAAAGAATTAGAGCCCTTCCCAATATAACTTTCACTAAAGCTAAAAAGTAAGCAAATGAGATCACACGTGTAGTACTTACAAGAATAAATATCTTTTTCAAGACGAATAGTAAAGGAATACTCTTCATTTAGATTCTTTGGGTGTATGTTGGTGAATATGAACTTTATTCCTGAAAGAATAATGTTAAAAGTAAGATAGATTCTACAAATGCAATAAACTTTGATCATATCAAGTAAGTTACGTACCACGTCCCCTTTCGATTCTGAAGCCAAGCACCCTATTGTACCATAAAATTGCCTCCTCTATTTCTTCTCTACATTCCGCATCCTGCTTGTGCTTTTCCTCGGATTCTTTTAGAACTTTTAATAAGCGAAAATAAAACAGAAGAGTTTGATTAATAATATTGCATACTTATTAGCTAAAATAGTTATTCGTAATGAGTAACTTGTAATATCAACTACATATAAAGCAAAACAAAAACCAGAAACAATGTAGGAACTTTTGTAGTAAATGAAGAATATCAAGTCTCAGCAGTAAAGAGTACAAGTACAAACGCAATACCTTCAGACTGGTATGATATGATTTCTGCATATTCATCCTTTCTACTCCTTTGGTCAGCCACAATTTTCTTGAGTTCTTCAGCCCTAGCTTTTGTAGCAGAAATGGAATCTGCAATAGCCATTTTTTTTGCCTCTTTTCGTGTCTTCACTACACATCCATTAGCAAAGAGAAACACGTATAAATTAGAGTAAAATGTTAATGCACTTAGCATATTAAGGGGTACAGTGGTACAAGTCATTCCTCATGTTGATGAAAGTAAAAAGATAAAAGTTGTTCTAAAAGACTTGAAAACGGCTGTTTATACTCTCCACCCGTTCTGAAACTAAGGGGGTGTTTGGATTAACTTATTTAGCAGGTTATTAGCTTATTTGATTTTGGAGAAGTCAATATTCAATAAGCTCATTTACAGAGCTTACGAGCCTATCCACTTGAGCTTAATGACTTACATAAGCCATAAGCTAAAGCTCATAAACTATAAAACATTAGCTTATTTGACTTTTCCAGAATCAAATAAGCCCATAACCAGTCCAAATAATCTAATTCAAACACCCCTTAAGCATTCCCATTCACAATGAAATATAGCTAAACTCCAGATATGTTTTGTCCATTTAGAGACGACGAAGGGGCTGAATTTGTAGGAGAATATAATGGTTTTTAAGGTATTACAGAGAGCCATGTAAATGATAAAAAGTTTATAAAAAAGTTAAGGGATTAATGACTGTCTCAGGACGTAAATGAAATTTACAAGCACTTTCAACCTGCAATTTATATACTTAGTCCATCGCAATCAAGACAGAATTACATAAATGCACCTACTTTAAACGCTCTTACTTACGCTCTCTGTGCCAAATGAGCTTCAAGTCTAAACGCTAAACGCTCTTAAAAGCTCCTTGCCAAACATACCCTAATCATCTAACACCCATATCTAAAACATAAAACCATAAAACAGTTACAATAAACGAAAGAATACCAGAAAGCGCTTTGACCAAATCCTCCTCCGCCCCTCGCAACTCCAATTTCATCCTCCCTATCTTCTCTGAAACAACAAAACCCCACATTTTATCATCACTCAAATAAACCAATTACACGCAACATTTCACAATCGCGTAACTCGTAAACTTACAAACAACAAAACCCCCAAAACACAACAAATAAAGTAATAAACCCTAGTTTTTTTTTTTTATACAAATCTTGCATCAAATTACATACATTATATAAAATTATGAATAAAGTTTCAATCTTTGATATCTTTTATTAAAATTAAGGTTAATTAAGTAAAAAAAAGAAAAAAAAAAATATATGTATATATACCTTGATTAGTTACAGTTTCATTAGCTTGGGATCTGATTAAATGCATGGATTTAGTGAATGATTGAACCAAGGTTTCCATTCTTTGTTGTTGGATTTCTATTTCTTTGTTGCAAATCATTTGAATTTCACCCATTTTTTCACCTGATTTTGGTTTGTGTGTGTGTTTTCAGTGTGTGTGTTTTTGGGATTTTTGAAAATTGTGTGCGCTCTCAAATTTTGGTGTGGAGCCCGCCGTTTATGTGTTTTGTAAATTTGGTGAATTTCGGATTGTGTCCTTGGAAGTTTTATTGTGCAAAATTTTACCCCTTTTTATCTGTAGAAAAATAGTGGCGGGCGGCCGGGCGCATTTTGCTGAGTTGTTATGAATATGACTGGTAATGTATTTTGTAGAATTAGTGGGGTGCATGCGCTATACTGCGACAGGATCATATTAGAGGTAAAGCAAAGACGGAACCAGGATCAAATATGATCGGGTGCACAAAATTTTTAGAACTGTAATATAGAAACGCATTTTGATGAACTTGATGCATTTAAGGTGTATTTAGGAAAAATTGATGTTTTTTTCAAAAATTAACACTACATCGAAATAATTCATAGAGGTCTCGTGCACTCGCGAGAACCCCTAGTTCCGTCCCTGAGGTAAAGTGTGATATCTAGGAAGTAGGAGGCTTTGCTATGATGCAGCATCCTTAAAGATATGATGGTCGATAGTTAAAAAAAATGTTCTATAAAATTAAAAAAGAACAAACAATTACTACGTACAATAATACATGAACAACAAGCTAATGACCTGCAAATGAAAGAAGCATCTAGGATCACATCAAACTCAATTCTTTCAACAAGTGAACAGGAAGAAAAGAACAAAATAAATGATGGATCACGCTTGGATAACGCACTAGATTACAAACCAAGCATTACACAAAGGGACTTGGGACCGTAGAGATTTGGTCATCCAACACGTACATCTTCAACAAATATAGATTTGCACAAAATGAAAATAGCACATTGGATCTTGAATATATTACATGGACATATTGTTTGTTGTGTTAGGATCATGAAACCATTTTTTCTAGCATCATGACCCTTTTTTTGCCCATCTCGAGATCCATTGGAAACTCTTCAATTGAATATCTTGAACTATCTTATTTTCGCTTGCAACGTTATTATTGAAGACTTGATTATTACGTTATTTTCAAATGAAATAACAGGTTACCTACACCACCACTTGCCAATACTTTTTATTCGCTGATTGTGAATTAAAGTCATTATGTTTAAATAACTCGCCTATTGTAAATACATCTACATTCTCACCCTTTCCACAATTCAAAAAATTTCAACTAAACGCTACACGTCGTATTGCATAATAACAAGGAATGATCAATTGTTTCACATTATCATCACAACAAGGACTAGAAGTGCATTCAAGTTAATACCTCTTTTATCTAACTCATTACGAACTTGAAGCCTATCTTTCAAAACATGTCATAGAAATATGTCAACCTTCTTTGGAGCAAGTTTACTCCACATGGTTTCGTGACCCAATCGATCTGTTTGAAGCCATTTCTCATCCACCAATTGATCATAAAAGAAGACGATTTTACTCTGACCGTCTTACTATCTTTAAAATTGCCAATATATGCACAGAAACATTTCATCACATGTTAAAATAGCTTATTTTCAAGATGAGTGTAAACCAAAACACAGTAAAAATCCAAGGGGAGAAAATTCATCCCCTTTGTGGCCACGGATTTCACCTACGCCGACTCCAGGCTATCCAAAAGGGTATTTACTCTAAGATTAGTCAGCTCGTAATGTCAAGTTGGAAACCAGGTAAAAAAAAAAAAAAAAAAAAAAAAAAAAAAAAAAAAAAAAAAGGTTCTATGATAACAATAGATTCAAAATAATTAATAACTGTAAAATTCTAAACTATGAGGATAAGAATTGTATCGTAGCAGAAGTTATGTGGCAAATATCGAAATCACAACTGTAACACTCATCACTTTTTATTCCAAAATCACTATTTATCACTTTTTTTTTTAACTAAAAATAAAAATTGTTTTTACATTGTATACGATTCTGCGATAATTCAATAGGTTTTTAATGTAATGTTACATGTTTAGCAGCATTTGTTAAAAAAAAAAAAAATTAATTATCTTGTCAAAAACCCTTAATGTTTGTCAACTTTAAGTCACTAGTGACTGAGCTATCAAAGCTAAATCAAACCCTGTTAAGAACAAAATCATTCCATGCTTTACTGATCAAAATTCCCATTTTACGTGACCCGTTTTACGCCACGAAAATCGTTAGATTCTACGCGATAAATAATGACATTACTTCTGCGCGTAAAGTGTTTGATGAAATGCCCAACAGAACTGTTTATTTATGGAATTCCATTATTAGAGCTTACGCGCAAAGACATTGTTTTGGTGATGCTTTTAGGTTGTTTAAGGAAATGATTGCTTCGGAAACGAAGCCTGATGGTTTTACTTATGCTTGTGTTTTACGCGCGTGTGCAGAAAGATTTGATTTAGATGGGGTTAGGCTAGTGCATGGGCTAGTGATTGTTAAAGATTTGGGGTTTGATTCCATTTGTGGGAGTGCACTTGTGTCGGGTTATTCTAAGTTAGGCTTCGTTGATGCGGCGAGAATGGTTTTTGATAGGCTAGAGACACGAGACTTGGTTTTGTACAATACGATGATTGCTGGTTATGGGTGTTGCGGGGATTGGGATAAAGGGATGCATTTGTTTGTTGTGATGAGAAGAATCGGGATTCAGCCGGATGGGTATACTATAGTAGGATTGTTGTCAAGTTTGACGAGTTCTGGCTTGCTGGAAATCGGTAAAGGAATTCATGGTTATTGTTTTAGAAGCGGATTTGATTCTAATGCACATATAAGTAGTGTTCTTGTTAGTATGTATTCGAGATGTAGTTGTATGAGTTCAGCATATAAAGTATTTGATAGTTTATCGCAGCCTGATTTAGTAACATGGTCTGCATTAATATCCGGTTTTTCGCAGTCTAAAGAATATCATAAAGCGTTTATTTCTTTCAGAAAAATGAGCAATGAAGGTAGAAAGTCGGATTCTGTACTCCTTGCTACTTTACTGGCCGTTACTGCACAGTTAGTAAATTTGGCAACAGGTACTGAGATACATGCTTATGCCATCCGCCACAACTTGGATTCAGACATCATGGTGTCGTCTGCTTTGATAGACATGTATTCAAAGTGTGGTTTCCTGGATTTGGGGATCAAGGTTTTTGATCAAATGCCTAAGAGAAACATTGTTTCTTACAATTCAGTAATAGCAAGTCTCGGTTTGTATGGACTTGCATCTGAAGCTTTTGAAGTGTTTAACGAGGTTCTTGAAAGAGGTTTGAAACCCGATGAATCTACTTTTACTGCTCTATTATCTGCTTGCTCTCACGGTGGTCTTGTAAAAGAAGGTCGTGATATTTTCAGAAGAATGGATGTTGATTTTGGGATTTCAGCTAAAACCGAGCATTATGTTCACTTTGTGAAACTTCTTGGTATGGCTGGAGAGTTGGACGAGGCTTATAATCTTGTTGATTCTTTGGGAGATGATGTGGATTCTGGCATATTGGGTGCACTTCTTTCTTGCTGTGATGTACATAATAATTCAAATCTTGCGGAAATTGTAGCTCAGCGACTGCTTGACAAAAATCCGGACAGAAGCAGTTACAAAATTATGCTTTCTAACATGCTGGAAATGGGAGGTGGGATGATGTGAAAAACATCAGAGATGAATTAAATGATGTAGGAAATGGGAAAGTTTGTGGGGTTAGCTGGATCGCAGTATAGCATATGTAAATCTTTTGATGATCTGGAAGTCAACTGTTTGAGTTAGAAACCGGTCTATTTGTAACGTGCAGGAAATTTGGATTTTTGACCTTCTGAAAGCCTACAAGGCTACAAGCTGTGGTGCACTATGGCTCACCCTCAATCCGGTAAGAAGCTTTAATGCCATATTATTGGTTGGTTTGCTTCTATAAAGCAAGTGGAACTAGGAGACAACTGACAAGTATGTGATATGCTGATACTTGGATTCGACTATTAAAAATTTAAAGGTGTGAAGTGCATATACATGTGTTTATGATTATATAAATACTGATCTGAAATCTAGCACTCTAAAAAAATTACTCAATTAGATAAAAGTATACAATAAAACTTATCAAGTTGTCAATGATGTTACTTTTGTTTACCATGTGTATATTAGTCGTGAATGGTGAGCTGGCAAATAATATCAGTGGAGTGTGATCATGTTACATTGTTCTTGGGCATATTGTGGGGCTGCTTGTTCCTATGATAGAAGGTCATTTGGGTGATGCCGCCCCTTAGCTAGCTTCCTTTGTGGATTGCAATGAAGGAATGAAGGTACTTGCAAAAGGTTTTGGAGGCTAATAGGTGCTTGTGCAATTTGGCAAATATAGATGGCAATAAACTAGGCAGTGTTTAACAATAAGCACAAATGTGGTCTCAACTTGCTTTGAAAATCAAGCTCAAAATCATTTCAAGTGGTTGATTCTACCAGGGTTTTTGCAGCACTTTTTTTTAATATGTATCAGAAAGTACTTTAGAGATGTACATAGTATGTTTATCTTTGGTTCCGCTGGTAGGTAAAATCCGCAATCACGTGAGATAAACTGTTGTAACTTGTAACTACATGTTTAACTGTATTTGTTTCTTCAACTATGTTGAATCTGAGGCTAATTTATTTATTTTATTTTATTTATTTATTTATTTATTTATATTATTATTATTACTTTATCTATTGTTACAAAAGGAATAGTTCTTTATTTTATCAGTTCTTTTTTCCGCAATCATAAACTTGCATATTCTTCCATTTTAATATTCCTTTTTAGTTTTGCAAACTACAGATGCTCCTTTGTTTTGTTAAAGGAAAGTGCAAATGTTCTTCTTGGTAAAAAGTAAAAACACACACACTCGATCGCCTTGCTGTGGGCATTCGATCGCCACACGAAAATTCCCCTACTTGGTCGTCCACACGATCGAGTTTACCATTTTTTTTTTTTTTTTTGTGTGCGTGTAGAAAAGGTATTTTTGTGGGGTATGTTTTTTGTAGTGTAGATCGCTCTTACTGGGGCACCCAATCGCCTGCAGGTGAGAAAAAGCTGATGTGGCTGAGAAAATGGGGGGATTGGCAACCCTTACTGTGACCAACCTTAAAGTTTGTGGAATTGTAATTGATCTTGAATTCCAAGTCAAGAGTCGAGTTATTCTACAAACCAAACATTTCTCACATACCAAGGGACTCATCCCCACCATCCATCTAAAAAGAAAATCAATTGTTGAGATTAAAAGCATTTTAATATTTCAACCATTTTTTATAATTTGAATATCTCTTAAACCATTAATCGTTAAGCGAAAATAATTACACCATCGCAACGAGCATTTAATTATCTTTCTATAGACAAGCACTTTGATATACTTTCGAAAAATTAAAAAAAAATCATTTTTTTCACATTTTTTTTTCGTGACCGAAAAAATATCATATATGATATTACATATCATATCATATATGATATTATATATCATATACGATATGATATGTAATATCATATATGATTTTTTCGGCTACGAAAAAAAATTTTGTCGAAAATATGTTAAAGTGCCTATCTATAGAAAGATAATTAAATGTCTGGCGTAACGGTATATTTTTTTTTCGCTTAACGATTAACGGTTTGAAAGATATTAATATTTGAAAAAAAAATATGAAAGTGGGTTTTTTAAATTGTTGTGATTAATCTCATCCATTAGATCAAATAAAGATGGAGGGTTGAGATTAGTCCCTTGATATGTAAAAAAAGTTTGGTCCTCAAATCTCATTCTAGATTAACTAGCTCGTTGATTAGGGCTGTAAACGAACTGAACGTTCAATGAACATTTCATGAACCGTTCGGTAAAAAGTTCGTTTATGTTCGTTTATTTATCAAATGAACGAACATGAACAATATTTTACGTTCGTTTAGATAAATGAACGAACATGAACAAAAGTCGCGTTTGTTCATTTATGTTCGTGAACGTCCGATTATGCGTTCATTTATGTTTATTTATTTATTTATGTTCGTCTATCATATATTTTAATTGTATAATTTTAAAATTGGTTTGTTTAAACAAAACAACACTTATAAGACAATATAGTGTGCATAATTTAATAAAGTTTATATTTGTTTGTCTATGTTCGTTCATGTTCGATCGTTTATGTTCGTTTAGCGTTTGTTTAATATCTTAATGAACGAACCTGAACAACTCATTTTCTTAATAAACAAACATGAACAAGAAAATCCGTCCGTTTAAATGTTTGCGTCCGTTTATTTGTCCGGTTAAAATTAAACGAACGAACATGAACAAAGCTCCGTTCATGTTCGTCCGGTTCGTTTACAGCCCTATCGTTGATCACAGAAAGGAAATTGTCCAACTACACCTTGATGAGCGCTAATGTATAACAGATTTACCGTGCGTTATTGTTCCTTTTACAAGAACTCATCGATGGGGGTTACGTTTTGACTCCTCCAGATTAAACATTTGTTACTCGACTCAAAACTATAATTCTTTATATAATTAGTACTTACTTTTTTTTTTCCCTGAGCAGCAACATTATTTTGATAATCAATAAATAAAAGAATCATAAAATCAAAGCCGAGTGTTTTGACATGTTCAGTCAAAATGAGGCAACTATCACAAGACTAAAAATGTGCATTATTTTATTGTCCATCTCAAAAACATTTATCTTCTACTGTACAAATAAGTTCATTTTCAAAATTTGATACTCGTACATAAATAAAATGGTCAATTAAACCTCTCTGCTAGTCTACTCTAGTTTAGTATGAAGACTTTCACATAAGAATGACGCGTTCGGAAACAATAACTCTAGTTTAGTATGAAGACTATCACATAAGAGCACCGGGTGCAGCGAGCATCTTCATCTCGTCATTTGAGGCTCACGGAGTGACACATCATTTTAACAAACCTGTACAACTAATCCCTCACTAACAACTAACCTCAACTTACTCATTTGGAACCCATCACTTACAACTTTATTTTTTTTATTCAAATTTCCAAATAAACTAAAATCATTTTATTCAAATAAAAATATAAATACAAATTTTTATAAAAAAAGTTTAAAAAAATAATAATAATAAAAAGACAAAAATACACCATTGGTCCCTAAACTTTTCACGAAATATCGCCATGGACCCTAAGTTTGCAAAATCGTCGCCATGCATCCAAAACTATGGATTTTGAGGCAGAATGAATCCCTTGACCCGTATTGGCTTGGTCAACGCTCAGTTTTGGTTATTTTTCCAAAGGCAATATAGTCCAACCACATTTATAACTCGCATATGGTTAATGTCTAACACAACATTCTATTAAATTCTATAAAATCCTAAACTATCAACAACGCAACACACATACATTCAATCAAAATAACTAAGAATGACACAAAACGATAAGGGGAAGGCTTTGTACAGTGGGTTGAGGAAAGAGGATTGCTCCAAGGAAGACCGTTGGGCGCTAAAAAGGAGAAGGAAGAGGCTGCCGAAAATGTGTTACCAAAGTTTGATGATCTGGAAACAAGGATTACAAAACATAAAGCTCTGTTTGAATATCTAAAGGAAAGGAAGGAAATGAAAGAAAATGGTGATAGGGAAAGTTGTGGGTCTAGCTAAGTGTATGTTTAGGTGGTAGTGAAGTTTGTAATGGTTGTCAACATGAGATCAATCAATAAAAATTTGGGTATTGAATAAATGATAGTGTTTGGAAATCACTATTTTGCTTGTTGTTGTTAATTCTTTAGTTTGACTGTTACAAGTCAATTTGGCAGTTTGATTATTAGATGTCTAAGTAATTAAACGATTTGCCTTTTTAACTATAGTGGTTGTTCGGATTAGCATTTACATATTGGAGTTACATGTTAAAATATGTAAATCATTTGCATTTTTAACACATGTAACCTTTTACAATTACTGGGTATGGTTTGAACATAGGTTCATCAAATTTTAAGTGGCCACTGTGTTTGGTTTTGCTGATACAAAGGTGTGATCGATTGTGGTGAGTATACCATCACATTTAGCATTTGGTTAGTCTGACTTTTTAAAGGTCAACGACTATCTAATATGTACAACCATAAAATATGATGTATAAGACAACATGAAAATGACTTAACACATTGACTTTTTAGCATTTAGCATTTGGTTAGTTTGACTTATAGTAGTCAACTGGGCAAACATGTCTGATACAACATGAAAATGAGTTAAAACATTGTCTGATACAAGGTTCTACTGATAATTAACAAAAAATGGAAAAGACAATGCGGCCTCCACTGCACAACCTTCACCTGATGAACCTTCTAACGATGTACATACTAGAACTCGATGATCAACATACAAAAACATTCATCCTGTCACTGATGGTCAAACTGCAAATGTGCCTGGAAAAACAAGTATCCGAACACCAAATATTCAAGTTATATAAGGTATAATTGCTGTAACATAATAAAAAACACAAGCCATGCAATTCAAAATTGAAACCTTACTTAGGATGGCTTGTTGGCAAAAAGGGCCAGTACGCAATTGGTAATCTTTTCACTACTTTTAAAATGTCTTTTAGGACCACTAGGCACAACCTCACAATCACCAGCACCATCAGCAATGTTTTCACCATCAAAACCAGGAAATTCAACCATTATAGCCTTCCCATTCCCATCAAAACCTCGTGATACGTGGGAATTGCGCCCTCGCAACAGGTTTTACCTCTCAATGGATCTTGATAAGCTTATAACCCCCACCAAGCAGTGTACCTGATTGTTGTAGTATAGTATAGTGACAAGTACTGGAGGATTGATCGTTCAACTCAGGAATAGTGTCGCTAGGATTAGAAAGCCTAATAAACTAGGTCTAGAGGTGAGGGATGATTCTTTTTGTATTTTTATATTTTATGGAAAGCAAGTAAAATCTCGGGTTTTGAAAGAGTGGGCGGAATTAGTTGCTAGCCAACTAACCCAATTAACTAAGATGCGATCAAAATAAAATAAAATAAAAGAAATGAAAATTAAACTAATTTACTAATGTGGTGGAAACAATAATAAGAAAAGTTGTGTTTACTTAGATTTCATTACTCCTTAGATATCTTTTACCGGTTGATTAGCTTGTTACAATTGCATGGATGACGGGTTATATTCCTTAATACTAGTCGTAGGGCCGTGTACAATATTCCCTAACTCTATAAGATCCTACTTCACTCCTATGTCAGGCCGTTAAAAGCTCCTAACATGGGATCATTAGAATTCTCTTATGCATTAAATACAACCAAAAATCGTAGTACACCTCCGATCATGTTTCTTAAGACGTTCAAGCAAGTTACCAATGGAAGTCTTCCAGTTTTCTTAAGCCTAACATCGAATACAATCATCCGTAACAATTATAAACAAACAATCAACCCATAATCAGCATCTAGGTTTCATTACATCTAAGCAAACACAATAAAAGCCTAGCCTAACATGTTAAAAGAAATATACACATAAGATAGAATCAAACAATACATAGACATATTGAATGATTAATGAAGTACTTATCTTTATTCAAACATGGAAGAAAGAAGGGTTTGAAACCCCTTCAAGATGCAGGAAATTCGACCTAGGGTTTTTACAAAACTTGTTCCCCAAAAGTTCCACACATTACAATGAAAAATTGGAAAAATATATATAGACTATGCATCCTGGCGGCTTCATGTATTAGCCTCTGACGTCGTCAACTCGCCGCCAAAATGAAATTCGTATTGCCTAGATCCACTTCTGACGCCGTCATGTAGAAAAACACTATGGGCCGTCACTAGCATTTGGACCCTGACGGCCTTGGTGACGCCGTCAGGCCAATAACAAAGAAAATGTTCTGGGCCGTCACGTTATAAGTTCCACATCCACCTCTTTTGTCACTCTTGACGCCGTCACTAGTAAAACCTTGACGTCGTCAGGTACTGTTCCAGCAAGGAATTTTGAGACTTTGCTATTTTCTTCACTTTTATGCTCCAAAAACGTCCAAAATGCTTCCTTTTCCAGATTTCTCCTCAAAAGTACCTAAAATGACAAAAGGCACGATTTAGGATAATAATTGATCAAATAATCACGAATTCGGGCTTAAATGACCCCTTAAAAGCGGTACACTTTTCGCCTCATCACCTCGCTTATAAGTTTTTACAGTTTCCTCGCCCTTTTCCTCTTGCAAAACGTCCTCTTCCAGAATCAGCTTACCCTTTCCCTTATTATTGATGCTTTTGTCATGGATAACATCTATTTCCTGTTGGATAACAACACCAACCTGCAATTTGTTCTTATCTATACCCTTCCATTTACAGCGAGTCCTAAAAGGTCTCCCACTTGACATTCTGAAGTTAGCATCTTCCTATACCCAACCCACAACCTCAAAACCAATGTTTTCCAAGTAAAATACTGCTAACATCTGGGGCTTATGTATAACAAAGATATCAACTGACTCATGTGTTTCCGCAAACTCATATAGCTTAAGGACATCCTGGTCCCTATAAATAAATTGTAAACCATTCTCTAGCGATTTATTTGGATCACAGAAAAACACCTCCCATTTTGGTTCCTTAATCCCTGATAATAGATTATCCAGGGTTGAACTAAAGATACCCCTATCATACCTAAAAGCACTAACATTAATAATAGATCCTCCTTCATACCTGAATGGGGTATATTCAAATCTCCTATTTGTGTGAATTTGGAACAACACTTCTCCTTCTTCTTCTGGTTCTGTACATTTAAATGTTGTCACAAATATGTTCCTTTCCATTTTCCTATAACTTGCATCAACCGTGTTCCTCACAATGTGGAATGACTGATTTTTCTATGTATCGGGTATTATGAAACTTTTTAGCATTATGTTGGTCGGGTCATTGGGTCGGGTTTATTGGGGCGTAACCTAAACGAAAAACTTAAGCATATTGGAGAAGTTTTGTCTAATTTCGCCGTTGGTCCCCAACCTTGCCAAGCTTGCCGTTTGTATACTTAAATTTCCCGCCATTTAATAACATTACTCTTTACGATATACTAATATCACATTTGGTCCCTGAATTTGTAACGTCATCAGTTCAGTTAGTGTTTAAGGGACCATACCCCAAAGGTTTTGCATACCCAACACACAATTAAGTTACTTCCCAAACCTAAAACACAACAAAAAAATGTCAGAATTCCCACGCCTACAGGAACTTGCAACTACCACCGGTCCCTACAAACTGTTTGTTAGCATTGCTATGTACTATCAACGCGAGAACGACAAGGATATTAAGCTTGCAAATGGACTCCTTAAGTGTTATGTGGATTTGGTTCATGACACCCACAAAACCCGAGAATTTATGGCTGAAGTTGAAGGATGGCGTACTTCCCTTTATGTCGTGGAGGCTTCTAGAAGATCTTAAAAAGATCCAAAAGAAAATTGTCATCAAGGCTATAGAGATTAACAAGTTGATTTTTGAAACCCATGCTCAGGTGTGGGACCGAAACAACTTCATTGATTTTCTTAGGATAACTTGATTTTGTTGTTAATCACTAATGGTGAAACATTTAGTGTGTAATGTTTGTTGTCTTTTGGGCCTTATGAATTATGTATTTTTCTTGATCATCTAGTATCACACTATCATGTACTTTTGATCTATGTTATCGAATAAAATGAAGATCTGTTTAGCTTAATCCGCTTTTGTTTTGGTTATTGTTTTTTGCTTGTATAGCTTAATCACATATTCACATTGATGCTATATGTTTGGTCCTTTATGAAACAGTGTAAACATACATAGTTCGTATAGTATGTTTCGTCCCTTACCACGTGTTATATTTACCATAAAGCTTTATTGATGTATTTATAAGTACGGTTGTATTTTGACAATTAGTATCCCCAAATTTAAATTCAAAATTAGTCTAGTATTTACCCCCTGAAATTGCTTATCAATGGGTAAATCTAGATATCATAAACAGATGAAATGCTCTAATTGTCAGACCATTGGACATAATAAGAGAAGGTGTCAAAAGGAACAAGATCCACAACCCCCAAAGGAAAGTAACATACGAGGAAGAAAAAGGCATGTTGATGGCATGAGGCAGCAGTTATGCAAACATTTATCGTATGATTGACTGAAGATCTATTATGTTTACATTGGATATGTTGTAAGCATATATTATTTTTGTTTTTCAGTGGATGGATGAAGAGGACATAAGGCAGGCTATGGAACAAGAGTTTCTTGAATCTCCATTTTTTCAAGAAGAAGAACATAAAAGGTTGGATGAAGATGAGGAGCAGTTAAGCCTAGCAGAAAAAACATTCCAGCAGTTTTTGGAAGAATAGAGTATGTACAAATAACTTGAACAACAACAGCAACCTCATCTGGATCACTTTCAGCTAAGTTTTAAGGAAAATGCGGCAGCTGATGATAATGGTTGGAACTCTGACAAGGAGCGGGAGCTGAGCAGGTTGGAAGCTCAGTTAGATGCAGAGAGGTTTGTGAGCTTTGATATTTACGATGACGGTTACGACTCAAACAACTCTCAGACCTGGGATCACCCGGATTACAAGTGAAGTTTAAGTTTTTTTATGTGATGGTAGTACTTTGCAATAGTCAACAATTTCAAAAACTTGTAGTCTTTTGGCTATTGTATGCATTTACTCGTGTCTTTAATACTACCTACTTGTTCAACAACCTCATTGAACCTTTATCCTTTTTTCATCTATTATATAATACCTTATCATCAACTCTTTATGTATTCAATTGATTTTCACAATGGATCCACAAAATGGATGTCAATTGGTCTGCCTTGACTGCTGGGTTGAAAGGGAAAACAAGGTTGGATTGATTTTTTTTGCAAGGCGTCCCCCTTACAAAGATTTCATGTGGTATACTTATCCATCGTGCCTTAAAAAAAGGGGAACCCCATCTTACACCACAAGAGCTGATGTTACAGGGGAAAAGACAACTACAACCGATTGTGGTGGGTATGTGATTGGCTTAGGTGTTAACTATTCTAGTAGAGAAGGTGCTAACATGAGCAGTGGTGATGAACAAAGTGAAGCAACTACAACTAAAACAGCAAGTGGAGTATGCCCAAGTGAAGCAGCTAGTGAAGAACCTGCTGGTGAAAAAGCAAGTGAAGAATCTGCAAGCGAAACACCTACTGAAGAACCTACAACTCATAAACCGACTGATGAACCTGCTAGTCATTAATAACCAACAAGAAATTCTATGTTGTCTTTCAGTTTAAATGTAATTTAACTGATATGTTGTAATTCATATGTTATAACAATGCAGTTTGGTTACTATTTTGTTTTTTGGTATATGTTGACTTTAATAGTCAAATTATGTTATTCCAAACACTACAATATACTACATATGCGATTGCAAACTAAAAACCGTAAACAAGTAAAGCAAAAATGTAAAATCCAACTATTTTATTAGCCAACATCATCCCAAAAAATTTACATCTTCATTACATAAACCATTAAAAATAACAAGTGAACTTTTTGATGAGAGACTTGATATTCATAGTGGGACACTTGAGGTCCTTTGGGGGAGGCACATACCAATGTTTCCTCTAATTACTGATGCTTCCCTTTGCCACAACAAGACCGAGTACAACATTTGTAACTATTTTACTTGGTTTTGGATTTTCATGAACAAGGGTGCTAACAGGTTGTGCATTTGATGCATCAACCTCTTTTCTTTTAGAATTGGTATCTGGAAATACAGAAAAAACACAAGGACATCAGATTTTAACCATTACTATTATCCTACTTTTTAATCACTATGTCAATGATACAAATAGAGAAAACTAAACGAACCTTTGATCACTTCGGCTTCTTTGGCAAATCTGCATAAATCTTCAAACATCTCATCAGACATTTCATCACTTTCTAACCAACTATCACCATATTTTGCCTTCACATACTCTACCATCTTATCTGTCACTTGTGACTTACTAAGCTCCATGTCTGCCATTCTTTGGTGTGTTTTTTTTTTTTTTTTTTTTTTTTTTTTTATTTTTTTATTTATTATTATTTTTTTTTATGGAACAAATATGGGTAGCTTGTTGAGGGTTACTTTCAGTATATGTTGTAAGTTACAATATGTATGATACATCATCGGGACTTACTAAAAAATCAACGGTTAGTTGTGGGTTTACTGGTTCCCGCGAAAAAATTAATAAGCGTATCAGAGAAGTTGTGGTCAAGTTGCATAGTTAAAAACTATATTAGAACACAATTGGTCCCTGAAGTTGAATGTTGTGTTAGACATTAACCATATGCGAGTTATAAATGTGGTTGGACTATATTGTCATTGGAAAAATAACCAAAACTGAGTGTTGACCAAGCTAATACGGGTCAAGGGACGCATTCAGCCTCAAATTGCAAACTTAGGACGCATGGCGATGATTTTGCAAACTTAGGGTCCATGGCGATGATTTTGCAAACTTAGGGTCCATGGCGATCTTGAGCTCGTCGTGCAGACGATGAACCACCAACTGGCGAAGGAAAATGAGGGGGCGGTGCAGTGGCGAGGGGTGGCGAAGGGTCCAGCGTGGACTGGTGAGGCTTCCGGCGAGCTGCACCCAATGCTCTAAGAATGACACATCCAGAAACAATTTTTTGTTATAAATGAATAATCAATGAATAGTAGAAAACAACATAGCACACACACAAAAAAGAATCACTTAGAGCGCTGGGTGCAGTGAGCACCCTCACCTCGTCATTTGGGGCCCACGGGGTGCACATCAATTTAACAAACCCCCACAACTAACCCTCTCACTAACAACTAACTTCAACTTACTCATTTGGGGCCCACCACTTACAACTTTATTTTTTCATTCATTTAATTAAATAAACTAAATTAATTTCATTAAACATAAAAATACTATAACAAACTAGTATTATTTCATTAAATAAAAAACATACGATACGAAAATAAAAACATACAAATGAAAATAAAAAAAATACAACACATACTAATAATATGAAACTTAAACATTTTAGTCGCTATCTTCATAGAGATTTCGGTATTCCTTCATTATTTTTGCTTGTCTTTTGCGAATGATAGCGGCTTTTTCCGGGTCAGTAGTCAAGCTGGCATCTATCATGAGAAGCTTCATTTCCTCCATCTCCAACGTATTTTCTTCCTTCTTCCTCCTCGCCTCATGACAAGCCATTTGAACGTTGGATTTTTGAGAATATTTTTTGGATAATTATCCCAAAAAAGTACTCGTTTGGCTACCACCGGAGCTTGCCGCACTCAACGTTGAAGTCAACTTTTGTTTCTTTGCAGCTCGACTATTGATTCTTTCGGGACGAGCTCATTTTTCAGGGCCGAATATATCCTCGAGACATGTAATGTCTATCGGTTCCTCGGCATCGCATTTCAGATAATTTTTCAAGACCTCCCAAACGTGAACATACGTGAAACCCTTCGAACCAAAGCGTTCTTCGAAGTTCGCCTTCGCAGTTTCGAGATGATCGTGCTCATTTTTACCACTTTGATGCTACACATGTTTATAAATAGCATTGAATTTTTGGCAGTCGCCAATAAGTCTCGTCCATTTACCGGTGACCATATTTTGGTACGAGGGTCACCGATAGTTTGGTCGTTGAACTTCTCCACAATTTCGTTCCAAAAGAAATCTTCGGAACGGTCATTTCCCATATATTTGTCTTGGAAAATTTCTATCTAAATTTCCGCAAGCAACTTTTCTTCGGCCTTGTTCCATTTCCGATTCACACTCGTACCTACTGCTTCCACGTCATCGTCAGCTTCTAAATCCACTACCTTTTTGATTTTTTGGCCATGGTTTTTTTCCCTCTACCTTTGGCCGGTTTACGTGGTTGTGGTACTTTAAATTGTGAACCGGATGGTTGTGATTCGAATGATGGTTGTGGTTGAGATAAAAGAAACATGGATGGTTGAGACAAGTTAAAAAATTGTGATACCAGATATCGTTGGGGTTGATTTGCAAATCCTTGTTGAAACACATATTGTTGGTTAAGATAAATTGCCTCCTGATTGAATTGTTGCGAACCATATGGCGATGAAGAGTTTGAATTTTGTGACGAGGGGGTAGACGGGTTTGACGATCCCCGTTATTGTTGTGGGTTTGAATTGAGGAGGTTCGTGAAATATCCGGTTTCATTTGGGCTTTGAGACCTTTTATTTATTTATGTTTTTCTATTATTTTTTTTGTGAGTTGAGATATATAAATGTTTATTTTTTGGTTGAATTGTAGTGAGAAAAATGTATGTAAATGGTTTGGTATTTATAGTGTGTGTTAAGTTTAGTTTAAAAAAAAGTAACTGTTTATATTAAACGGTAATATTACCGTTTGAAAAATCAATTGCAACGTCCCTTTTGCCAATTACTTGAGCTCGTTGTGCAGACGATGAACCACCAACTGGCGAAGGAAAACAAGGGGGCGGTACAGTGGCGAGGGGTGGCGAAGTGCCATCTTAGACTGGCGAGGTGCTCCAACGAGTTGCACCCAGTGCTCTTAACGACACTAAAGTTTGGGACAGTGAATAAATCTGGATCTCTACGCCATTAAAAATATTTACTACGTAAGAAACTTGAACTACAAATTACACTATTACAGGGGCAAAAGCTGCATAATTTTAGAAGTTATGAGGCAAATATTGAAACAAAGAGCTTGATGGTTAGCAACCGCCTTCACTTTTAACCACCTATGTTTTAAGATTTTAAACAAGAAAAATGTTAACACCTCAAGAGCTTTAGTTTTTTTTAGTCGGCCACGAAATCAGGATGGGTCTCAGGACGTCCATGAATTTTTGTGTCGTAATGTTAATTTTGTTAAAAATAAACCTCGGTTTTTCTTAAACGCGTCCGGTTCCTGAAAACTGTGTTTGTAGTATTGTTTAGTTTATTTTAAGTGCACATGGTTACAACGTGTCAGTGTTTCGTACCTGATACTAGACGAGTACTCGTGCATAGCGGCAAAAATCTAAAGCGGCAAATTATACTATGAAATTGTGGTTAGATGTTTTGTATATGAAATAGATGACTAGTCAAAATTTCAAATTATAAGTAGTCATAAAAGGAAAATATATAAATGCAAAGTATAAGAGAGGTGGGTGTAGTTGGTGTTATAGGGCGTGTTGTCCACTCTCACTTCATCATATACCCTATAACACCACTATAACATAAACACATTATCCAATAAAATTCCTATAACACATCACCAAAAATACATCACTCACTCACACACAAAAATAATAATAATAATAATAAAAAAAAAAGCTCGCCAATCGAATGGCTATATGCCCTATAACATGGCTATGACCGCACCCCTGGTGCAGTTTTGCTATGCCATAGGAAAAAAAAAACCTAAAATTGTGTCATATACCAGTGCACCGTCCTCTCCAATATTGAAAGAAATAGAAGGTAGTGGTAGATAAATAGTTTCAACGTCTTCACTTTGAAATTTTCAAACAAATGTGTTTTTTATAATAAAGTTTTTGACTAACATAAAACTCCACTTTTTCGCTTGCGAAAGCATTGAAGAAAGTGAACTATGGGTAAAAAGGTGATAGGTAATAGTGATGATTTTGTTTGGATATCGTGATGTTTTTAATTAAAAAGTGAAAAATGGTTGTTAACAATAACATGTAGGACTGATGCTAACAAAGCCTGTAGGTTACAATAATGAGTTTTAGATTAAAACTTTGGTATTTGCTACAACCATTAAAATTTACTAGAAAACCTTGAATGCTAGTTGCCGCTAACATCCGCGTCTTCAATGTTACCGCAACAACATTGCATGAAGACCGTACTAGCTAGTTAGCAAGATTACGTAGCAACCTTTCAAATATAGGTCGTTAAAGGATGGCATGTTATTGGTTTCAATATGATCCCAATGATTATTCAGCTCAAGGCTCTTAAATTATTGCTTCAAACCATCAAAACTGTAAAAAGATCCGAACCCAGTTACACTTTGGATGGAGTGTTTACAGTTTGGTTTTTCATATTGGCCTATACAGGAGTATCTCCTAGAAAATTACAAATGCTCTTTCACTACAATGCAAACAAAAGATTTAGCAAGCTTCATTCATTCAAACATTTTGATTATCAATGAATGGATTATAAAGTGTGATATAGATGATGTTTTGAGAGTAAATGTAAGTTATAGATAAATGAAGTAGTATGATTCAATGGGAAAGGGACATTCATATAAATTATTATATGATTTTATATTACTAGACGTATACCTTCGCAAAGCGACGATGTATAGCGGCAAATAATTATACTTGTGAAATCGTGATTTTGGTTCGACCTTTGATGCAAAGCTTAGGTTTTTTGAAATACAAAGCGTGTGTTTTGGAGAAATGAAACATGTTTACGAGTTAGGGGTTTCTAAAGGTATACAAGGTAGTAGCAGATTTGATAACGTGAGTAGATGCAATATGCAAGAAGTATGAAAAGTAACAAATTAAAAGATGCAAACAATAATATCAACGTTTGCCATATATAAGATAATACAACCATATATATATATAATAGACTAAAAGTTTCTCTTATGTTTTTTGAATTTCGTCTAGTGTTTGTTTGAATTTCTTGGGATATATATTACTGCCATATATAAGTTTCATTAAGTTTTAAGTTTTCAAGATTTCAAGAAAGGACATTATGTTTTTGTCACATAAACCAAAATCTACCCGAAGTAATACCTGCTACATTCGTCCAAATTTAAATGAAGTTGCCAAAGTTAAAATTTTGGTTTTGTTCTATTAGTGAATAGTTAAATATCAAATGAACAAGGTGGCCTAATGGTAAGTGTTTTTAATGTTTTTAAAAAGCTTTTTCTTTAAAGTTTCATCGGATGGATCCATTAAGTGTTGATGAAAAAATCATGAAAATGTCACAATATAACCGAATTAAGCTGCACATATCTAGGTTAAAAATCTCACTTTCTCCCGATAACACGAAAAACCAATTAACACTTCACTTAAATCTTGTGTTCTCGAGCTTTTTGAGTAGGGAAAAGTAAAGAAATAAAAAGTAAACATATTCAGCCCAATTTTGAGAGGAAACATTTTACTTCAAAATTAATAAAATCACTTTTCTTTTTCAAACATTTTCCTATTGTTTTCCTCTTTAACAACACTCGAGAACACAACATTTTTTGTTTCACTTCATCTTCTTCACTTACCGTCCAGTGATACTAGCTATAAGTCCCGTGCACGCACGGGGTTTACACATAAATCGAATTTATTTTAAAATTTTAGTTTACTATATGAACATATAAGAATTTACTCGTGAAAATTGTGATATAAGTATAACTAATACTTGTCCAGGATTTTTTTATTATTTATTAATATCTATTACAATAACATTTTGTAAAAAATTTGTTGCTTAAACGATTTAACTTTCTGACATAGATGTTTAGGTTAATGTTGATGTTGTTGTTTAACTTTAACTATTCATATCATGTTGTACAAAATGTGCGAGTTTAGTAGCACATAATCAGCACGAATAGGAGATATATCAGTACGCAATCCAAGGGACACCTTTCGTAGTGAGGGAAGTCCTCTTTGTGAAGTTAAAATATGTTCCGTAAAGTTTTTTAAAAATGTTTTTCTTGATATCCATATATAAACTTTACATCAGTCGTTGTTATAAGTACAATAGCGTATATTTATTTTCATATTACAGTAATTCATGCTTACATTTGATATACATATTCCCGTTAACAATAGTTTGACCGTATTTAATATTCAAACCCGTGTACGCATAAATTAAACTTATAAAATAAAGTAACATATTTAACGCATAGAGTAAAAAAATATTTTAATGGATGAAAGTCTAAAACTAATATTAGTTTTAAAATATTTAACGTATATTAAAACTAATTTGTATATTTATAAAATTTTGTAATTTTAATAGATAAAAGTCTGAAAAAATACTAATACTCGTGTAATTTTAAATAAAGTTCATGTTATAAAGTATAGGGGTATAAAGTGTAAGAGGTCATTTGTTATTTTTATAAAGTTATTAAAATATATGGTAACTTGTAAGTTTATATATCCAACTCTATATAATTTATGTAAAATTCAACCACTAAAGTTTTATTAATTCCTCCCTCTTTTTTTAAGTTTTTGTTTTTACAAATTTGACACAAATATTTTTATGTATTTTTTTTCTCAGCCAAATTTCTCCACAAAATTTATTAAAGTTTGACCAAAATTAATTTAATTTTGACTTTCTATTGACCAATCATATTACTTGATTTTGCCTACGTGGCTAAATTGAGCTTTCCTATTGGTCTAATTTTTTTCCATTGAGAAGGGATTTGCAAAAATACTCCGAAATGATGTAATTCTTTTATTATATAAAAAGATTCGAAAACACAGTATAAACTAGAGGGTAAAAATTGCATTTAAGCAAAAGTTTGGTGGCAAATACATAATAAGTAAACAAGTTGGCAATTTAACGACCGCCATATCCTGACCACTTTTTTTTATCCTAAAACAAAGTCGTGAAAAACAAACTGGGCAAATAACCCTAACCTTGACCCCCCCAGTTTTTCACCTCTTTCATATCTTTATCCTAATCTCAAAGATAACAACCCATAAACCTTCCTTTTTTATATCAATTATGTACCAATTCACCTTAATTTCATCCTAAATTCCTTACTATAAAAGGAAACTTATCTACCTAATCATATTACAACTATCAATTTGATCATAGTTTGTTATCAGCTTCAGTTTTTATTAAATTAGGTACCTTTAGTTTTATGTTTTTCAATTCGCTAGATTATGTTTAGGGCTCAATTTTTTTAATATATAAATTGGGTTTGTTGACTAATAGTATATGTTAATAATAATTTGTTACAGGTGGTATGTGTGATATTGGTGTATAAATGATAGGGTGTTTTTATACAAGGGGATAAATGGCATTAGTAACCCACCAGCTTCAGGTAACCTTATTTTTTTTTGCGAGTCATTTGTTGTTGTCATTAGAAGTCAGAAACGGCTTACTTTACTGGGAAGTTATGTTCTTTTGTTGGTTAGAAAGTCATCATCTATTAAGTTCTTAGTTTCAGTTGGCGGAACGTCAATATAGGTTTAGTTTTGGTTAACCATGGTTTCCAAACGACTACACAAACCGGGTAAAGCCCTCCCTTTTTTATGGATGATAGTCACACGCCTTTTACCACTTGGCCGCCCTTATGTGGTTAACTTAGACATAGTTAATGTATTTATAGCATCCTTGTAGACTTGTAGTTACGTAGATAGAAGAAAGATAAGATAAGTCACTAAGTCTAAATAGGATACTCAGCTCGACAACCTTTGAGATTTTTTGATTCTTCAGTTATAAACTAAAACTAGCTGAATCATAAACACCCTTAAAACTAAATGAAGATAAATTACCAACTGAATCATAAATATTTCTGCCATTAGCTTGGTGCGCCATGATACGTTTTTTCTTTAGTACTGTAATTAGTGTTACCTTCTACACGTAGAAAATATCTTTTGCGTTGTATTTTTAGTCCGTAATTTGGCTGGGTGCAACTGCAAAGCTTGTAGGTAAACTTCTAATGGATCTTTTATATTTGCCTTTGCAGGGTTCATATGCACCACCAAGATCTTTATCATTGACGAGAGGGATTGAATCAAAGAAGTTCATAGTATCAGTTCCAATTATTAAAAGAGCAGATTTTGTATTTTTGAAGCATAGATCTTGTTTATGGTAAGTACATGTCTCTGCTCGTTCATATTTTGATCTTTTAACATTGAACTGTCCATGCTGGGACTGTCAAAGTTTGTGGTATAATTTCTGATAGACACGAGTCAGGGTGCCCTTCCATTGCACAATTTCTATCATTTTATATGGAAACAATACTGCTAGTAATATATGTATTAAGTAAGGGGTATTATGAAACTTAGGTTAATTGTGTAATTTTAGAATCAGGAAACAAGCTTACTTGGTACTGAAGTAAACTTGGGATGCAAACTAACTAGGATTAGGAGTTGGTTTTGCTATGTCTATGGATATAAGTACAGGTCATTGTATTATTGTATTCTTCTCTGTACTCCATACAAATAACATTTGGAGGTATTTTTTTTGTCGATTACTTTCTTGAATCTTATAGTCCACTATAGCTTTTTTGCGAGGTATCCCTTAATAAATACTTAGGGTGTGCTTGGTTCAAACTCGGGAAAGGGAAGGGGAAAGGCAATGATAATGGTGGGGAAAGGGAAAAGGAAAGAAAAGCATTCCCCCCAATTTATTGGGTAATGGCCCATTACCCACTATTGGGTAATGGGTCATTGCATTATACTCTACCTAGCATCTTTTTTCATTATCTTTCCCATTCCTCACCCCCCATAACCCCCTACCAAGCATGCCCTTAGTATTGAATTGTTTACTTTGGTTTCGAAAGAATCTTATTGGAAGTAATTAGGATCAATAGCTTGTGCGAACATGTATGGAGTTATGGACATATAATAAAAGTTTATAGCTGTTTTGATGCTTTAATTATGTTCCTTTACCGAATTACTGCCAGTTAGGTAATGTGTTTTATCACTATCACTATGTATAAATATATTTGTGTTCCTTGCGAGTTTGATATTGTATCTCTTCACATAGATAACTTTTCGTCCATCCTGGCTTGTCAAAGTTTGTGCCATATCAGTTATTTGGACATGATTATTTAGAATTTAAGATGCCTGAGCCCAACCGATCTTATTTAAATACGGAAAGAGATTATTATGTTGCATATCTTTTATCTAATAGACTAATACCACCTTACAATGGCGGAAATCGTTCAAAGTTTGTGGAGTATCAACAAATTCTATGTAGGCTTGCGAGAGAATGATGTAATTGGTAGTTCCTTTATTATGGTGGTGCAAACCAAGCGAGTGTAAGATATAAAGGACAAGTGACCTTTTTCTCCTAGCACCTGGACACATAATTGTAATATATGACCCTGCTGTATTTTCTGTTACTAACTGAGTGGATTGATTTTTCATTCTCCACGGTGGAAATTTTCACGTTTGTATTTGTTCTGCAGCATGGACACCAAAAGGCTATTGCAGTGTGCTTTGTGTTTTTGTGTCTCTGTCTTGATTATATATCGTTTTAACACTTTAATATGAATAATTAGTTAATGGATGCTATGTATATCCAACATTACATCTGTATTGATCTCTTCTTGTTTCTTAGTAACTGAAAGGCAATATCAGATTTTATTTTGGTTTTTTGCTTTACCAAACCTTGTATACTGATGTATTTTTAAAAAATAAACAGTTTAAAGACCCCCCTTACAAAGAGGAAATCATTACAAATATCATCCTTCAAAGGTAACGTCCAGAACGATGAATCAGGAGGCAGTAAAAAAGGGTCAAAGTCAACAAAGAATCCTGTCAAACTTTCCTATGTGCCACATGATCGCAAAGAAACCTTTGCCGAAACACCAAAGAATAATCATACCACTCCTATCTCTAGTGTGGATGAGACCACTGCAGGGTCTCAAGCCATACAATACCTATTTAGAAGTTGGTTGACTTTGTTACGCACACCTTCACCTAGTCAAATACCTGATGAAACATTGGAGGAACCATGCTCAAATGAAATGGTGGAAACTGACCACAAGATCCAACACAGTGGAAGAAATGTGATTTTGAAAGCCGTTTGGCGCAGCTTTTCAGGTCTGGACGCAGCGATAAAGATACCTGCAATGATATTGTAAGTCATAGTATGCTAGCCCTTAAATGCATCCATGTGCAGGTGGGAATTTCGACCCATATACCCATAAAAAGGCAATTTTGGGTTATTTTAAATTTAGGATGGGCCAAATAATATTATTTTACATAAATAAAGTAACCAAGTAAATGGGTTGAAATTAATCCAAGGTGTCTTAAATCTTTGTATTCAAGGACATAGATCAAGTTTTTTTTTTTTTTTATATTCGGGAGTATTGTTTTTGCAATCATATTCAAGCAAATAATCATTTTTTCAAAGTATAAAAATGCATTTATAATATCTTTTTGCAATCACATTGAATGGAATAGCTATTTTTGGAGCCATCGGACCCACAGGTCAAAAGTCAAAACTTATAATTTATTAATGTTTTTGGTATTGTTCAGATGGGCCAGGTCGGTCTAGCCGAAAAACTCTGTTTAGAACTTCAGGTTTTAATGAACAATTAGTGGGTCGGATACACAGGAGTAAAGTGTTCGAAGAGGTTTCATGCATTAAAGTGACTTTCAGCCCATTTGACTCGTTTCGTTTTTTGCTATTTTTCAATTTTTTCTTTAGATTTAGAGAAAAAATAGTTTTAACTTACCCATTCCCCTAGTAAATGGGTCTGCCACATGTACTTATGACAAATGACTAGTTGTCACGATTGCTAATTTAGTTCCGACTTCTGACTTATACTTGATTCCGATGATCTGAATAATCAAACATTTTTTTTTTTTTTTTTTTTTTTTTTTCCAAATTTACAATTTTTACATGCATATGCTTCACCAATCACCCCTCTTCATGTTGCCTAACTTGTTTGGCTTGATATGCAGCATACCCCTGTACCTGGCAGTCAATATGAAATATGGACCAGAAGTTGCAACGGAACTGACTCCTTTATGGATTTGTGGACCTCTGCTTGTTGCACTATACATCAAGATCGTTCAAGGGTTATGCTTACTCTATATTTATAGCTTCAAGCAATCGGTCAAAGTGGTAAAGAACTTACCCGTTTATTATGATTATGTTGTTAGTGGAAAGCTCAAAGAAATTATACACGTTCGCGTATGGCAACCTGTGGAGGACTTTAGAAACTTAGGCTACAAAGGAATATGGAAACAAGTTCAAGAATGGATAGTTGATAAGTATTTGGACTATATCGAATCAATATGGCCCCATTATTGCAAATTGATCAGGTTTCTGAAGAGAGCCAATTTCATCTAGGTTTGGAACACGATATTTTATTGTTTTCATCCTCCTTTTATATTCGTGTAACGTTTTCGAATAGGGCAGATTTGAAGCAAGAGGTAGGAAACCCCATTTTGAAATTGCAGTTCATCTCAGTGTTGAGGATCACAAGCAAAAAAAAAAAAAGTTGTATTTTGTATCTTGAAATACATTGTATTTGAGTTACATTCTCAGTCTTTGAGATCATCCATTTTTTACACAACATAATGTCATGGGATGATTTTGGAGTTGGTTTCTTTGTTTTGGTTTTCACTTTCTTGATTTCAATAATGTTCTATTGTTTTCTTGAATGGATGTTTTGTGGGTACTGTGTTCGCGCATATGGGAGTATTTTTATAAGTCTGATCCTGTATAACAAATCAATCATGTTGGTTTACAGTAGGTAGTGACTGGTGTCATTCATTCATGGCTATGAACAGCTGTTGACACTTATGGTTATGCGCATGAAAAAAATTGGTTTATGATACACTCCTGAACTTTTTTGGGTAAAAGGTCAAAAAGACCCGGTAAATAGCAAAAAAGCCATTCTTACACATCCAAAGGTTTACCTTTTTTTGCAGCAAGAATTTAAATTGTTGAAGAAATACAAGTGACATGATAATGCTGCATATGATCATATCAATTATGTTTATTAATAAACTTGCACAGACCTATTTTTTATCGTTCCTTGCAATGAAATTGGTTGAAGGAACCATAAATCTCGAGCATAAGATATAACTGCCACATAAGCATGTTAAGACTAAAATGTCAAACACTTTGATATAACAGGTTTGCATCATATACAAATAATGGTTCTTGTTATGTTCAAAGTTCAAACCCAGAAATCCAGAATCATTGTGATTTCTGTAATGTTTAGTACTGATGCACTGTCCAATATCATAGTTCCAAAAATCACAATTATGTTAGCTAAATGATGAAGTGTGTCTTAGTATTATGTTGAGGTAGTTCAGAAGTTGTTGAACTTTGGCATTTGATTCTACGCATAGTACATGAACAAGCTGTTTCCTGTTGAGCATGCAATCATATTGGTTTTCGGGTGCCAAGCTAAATGAAGCAACTTTGAATTTAAGTCGCAAGAAAATTCATTAATTCCTGTGTCTGAAACATCATTCCCTGGGAACAGTGAAGGAGTTGAAAAAAATTGTAAATATACGAAAATCTAAGAATATGATGGGCAAATAGAACATAATAAGAGTTAAGAACCTTGTCGGTAAAATCCCCGTGTCAAGTTGGTTAAGGATGATCTTCTAGGCCTTGAAGTTGCTTGCTGTTGTCGTTTTCTGTTACCAACACCAATAAGAATGAAAAATGGGTGAACTGGGATATGGGCCAGAACTGGCCGGCTCAGGTTGGCACTTGGACGTACGCGTACCCATCAACACTTAAGTACGATTAAAAACTATATTGAAAAAAAAACAATTTCACACGCTTGTAACTAGTGTTATTTTATTTATTATATATTTTTTTTGGGTTACATGGTTTCCGACTCGACATTGCGAGCCGGACTAATCCATTTGAAAACATGCTAGACTACTTTTACCCATTTGACTGGTTTGACCCATTTTGTGGTGTTGCAAAATTTCCTTATAATTTTCCATTGTCATTGCCATTAGTTAAGTGACGTCATTCATTAGGTTTGAACAATATTTAAGTTATCTTTATATATAAAGAAATTTAGATATTTGACAAATAGTCAGATATTTCGCTTAATATTCATGGCAAAGTTGAAAAGATACACTAAAGGAAGGATAGATAAGGCACCGGTAAGAGTTTCTGCTAGCTTCCACTGTAGTTCCTTCTTCACTTCCAACTCCATTAGAGAATATTCTCATGTGATTGCTATGTCAAATAAGAGAAAATCGCAAGTTGATATAGCTGTATAAGTTGAGCGGTTACTATGCAAGAAGCTGCGAACTAAGTTTTTGTAATCAGTAGAGGTGGCAAAATGGGCCAACCAAAATGGGTAATTAGCAGTGAGGCTGAAAACGGGTCTGGTCAATGTTGAACCAAAATTGTTTGTCCTTAGCTGAATTTTTTTATAATAGCTGGTGTGTCAAATATGTTACAAAAATTTACTTTATTAAAAATAATCTTGTTTTCTGACCAAAGGTTGGGAGGTTTTATGCACTAAAAATACACTTTGGGCGACTTCCAACATTTTTGACACTTTATTTTTAGCTATCTTATTCTATTTTACCCAATTGAGCCATCAGGATAAAACATACCCGAATTGACCCATTTATAAGTAAAAATGGGTCAATCCTGCCATCTCTATAAGTTCATAGATGAAATAACGCTTTTATAGTGTGGCCCACCTATACGATCCTGTTGCAAAATGACTCCCGTCTCCACTAATGCAGCAATCGAATTTGTCAAATATGGTGTCATTGTTATACAAATCGGTTAACTGCACATCGTCATAAACTTAACCACAAGAGCACAAAATGTAGCAAATTAAATTCAATAATTACAAAGTTTCCATAAAATAACTTTGACCTTTGGGCGAAGATGCTCGTGTATTTTATAAGTCACAACTGGCGAAGTCGCCATACGCATGTCCCATAGCTAAAAAACCATAAAGCATCCATAAGTACAGTCATTTTCATAATTGAACTCAGACCTTAAAGAACTAAAAGGAAAAACATACCTTTAAATTCATGTAGTCACGGCTTAAGATGTGTTTTCCATCTGCTGAAAACTTTATACTTGAAATTGATGCTATGATTTCTGTAAAAAAAGTTTTCTGTCCTCGTGACCTAGCATCTTGCAACCTGGAAAAAGGTTTTAAAAACGGGTAAATAAATGATTTCATTTTGCTTTAAAAAAATGTTGCACCTTGTAATCAGATAATTAAAAACAGAATATGTTAATCCAAAAATCAAAAAATGATTATAAACTCCAAAAAGAAAATTCAAACACCCCCTAAGAAAAAAGTACAGAAAATCATAAAGAACTCACATTATAGCACTACCATCACATAATGCTGATTGTCGCATGTCCACTAGCCTAATAAATCCCCTTGAACTACTATAAGCGAGCAGATTACAATGCAGTGGATGGAACTCGGCTGATGTTATCACCTCTGATCATGAAGTAAACATAACAGTATAATGTTATACAATCTTACAAGCATCGAATACATAAGCAGGAAAAGTACTACTATAATATAATTTACCTGTAAGATCATCCATGTTTGATGGCTTCATGTCAATGATATTGAAACATTGATCACTAACCTCAAGGTTCCACAGGTTTATTCTAAGGTTGTCAGCAGAAATAAACGTCTCGCCATCACTACAAAAGGTTCACAACACCATATCAATATTCATGTGATACTGAATGATCTGAATAAGATAATCATTAATATACTATTTGCATAGTTTGGCACCTTTGGATTGTCTAAAACACTAACGTATAAAATATATTCTTGCATTTTATAAAGTACTTAAATTCAGATACGAAACTTAATTTTCTATCGACCAAAATAATTTTTTTTTTTACAAATCACATATTCACAAATCATTTCCATCGTAGCATATCATAAACTAATTATCCAAAACTGATTTTTGACCCTTCTAATCAAATTCATTAAATTCTAAAAGAGGAGAAGATGTGCCTTGAAGAAACTGATAAGCACCTTATGCTCAACATAAACCGTGAAAATTTAAAACAAGACCAATGTAAATGATAATAGCATGTGACATATTTTACCTATTATTAGAGATAGAGTTGATATTATAATCATGAGCATGTGAATACATCTTCCGACATCTTGCAATAGCAGCATCCCCAATACTATGCCCCTAGACAGAAATGGGATTCATATTTCATACTACATCACAAAGAACTCACATTATAGCACTACCATTAGTTTTCAGTAATGGGAGTAGTATACATTAGTTTTCAGTAAAAAAATTAATTCTTGAAAATCGATATAAAATGATACCATACTCTAAAAGTACTAACATTTAGATATCCTGTATTAGAAGGCGAGATGCTTGTTCCCATATTATCGTTCCATTCTAGACGATGACCATTAGAAGCCGATGATTTACCGCTAACAAAACTGCTTTTGGACAAAAGCGAATTCTCTGAAGAAACATATGGACTAAGGTCCATTTCTTTGACTTTCTTGACTTTTTGTTCCTTAACCTGGCTTTACGCATAATGAGTATGTATTAGCATCACTATGTTTTCATATTGAAACATACGATTTGCTGAAATCTACTATTACTTAGTAGTAGATGGATGTGTCGGGTCGGGTTGGGATGGCCCACTAGCACTTTTTTGTCTTTTTAGGATGCCGTGTATTATTAGAAACCTGTCGTACCTATTAATAATATATTTTTCCCAATAAACCGATTTAGAAGCTTTTTATGCCTTTTGACCCATTAGAGATATGGTATAACCTAAATCAACCCATTACTAATAAGTTACTGAAACATTATAAGTGTATCACGAAAGAAAGTCTATTCAACTTAAAGCCTTAGTCCTTATATACAAAATACAAATAACAGAAGTTAAATCTTGAGAAGATTATACCTTCCAAAGTTTGATGGTTTTGTCATTTGTTGAAAGTATAAAGAGTGATCCATTCAAAGGCGTGCACCATTTCATCTTGTTAATCTTCTCTTCAATTTCCAAACTTCTAAGATAATCAAACTGCAAAACATGTGACAGTATTATGAACGGTTTCAAAATCAAATATATGAAAGTGTTTTACTCTATATATGTGATGGAAAGCAACCTCAGGCTCATGACTCTGGAATTCCATCTTGTATCTATACTCCGGATGATGCATGACAGAAGCATCTGGACCTTCTGAATCATTTTGAGAATGTCGCTTACTTGTCACCTACAAGTGCAAAAAGGGATAAATGATTGAAGATCTGAACACATTAGTAGATAAAATGCCAAAAATTAAATGGTTTGTGAATAGGATAGTCAGTTCATAGCAACGCATAAAAAACAAATAATATTTGACCCTTACAGAATCATATAATCAGTCTCAAAACGCAAATCCAAACACCCCATATAAGAATCAGAATCCATTAAAAGTGGGTTACGGAAAGAATCAAGAATGTAGTTCTTACATATTTACAAGCCTTGTCCTCGAAAATGACAACACGTCCACCTCGATCACCAACAGCAAGATAATCACCACTCTTATCAAACTCAATAGCAGATATCACATCAACTACATATAACAAGAAACATCAAACACTCATAAAATCCTGTTCAAATACTAGTATTCTGAATATCAAACCATTTTGGCCTAGTAGCTATAGCTGTTCTGATTCACATACTATTTGCATATTAATTCAACCGATGGGTGTCCAAACCCAATCCCACGTCGGTAGAAACATAATCATATAAGTTTGATGAGCTACTCTATATATCTCCAATTGGTTTTAGAATGAAACCTCAGCTCACTTATATGTTGGATTTGGTGACACTCTGGACCGAAGATCCTAGCATCAAGTACTTAACATTGAGCAAAGTGTACCATTGGAGCTTTAGTCCAATGGGTGGAGCTCTCGTGCACGAGTCAATAGACTCGGGTTCGAGTCCCACCCTTGTCCTAAAGTTCTCAATGGTACAATCGCCCCACCGCAAATGCTACTGGTCAACGAGGGGCCTATTGGAGAAAATGGCTAGGTTCAAAGCCCACCTCCTAATAAGTATGACAGATTGACAGGTGCTCATTGCCCGGAGCCGGGTCCTTGGGAGGGTCCGGTTGGCATCCTTAGGATGCATGGGACCAGGGTGATCCCACCGTTCTTCACCTTTTGGAGAACATTGAGCAAAGTGTGTATTTTACATTGAAAACTCACGTGGCTTAAATGTTGAGCAAGTGTTTCAGTGTTTGGGCATTATGTTTTCCATAAAGTTATTAAGTTCCATATGATAGATATCATTTGTTCTTTTTTAGCATTGATATATGATTACAAACCAAAAAAAAAAAAAAAAAAAAAAAAAGTTGAAAATTACTGTTCTCGATATCTTCACCAGGACTACGTTCGCCAAAAACCTGAGAAAATTTCCAGTCAAGAGATGATGACGACGTGGCAGCCGGAAAACTCATTGAGAAGGTATGTTATCCGCTCGTTTATTTCGTAAGTTTAATATTACTGCTATTCTTGTTGGCCACGAATGTTTTTTTCTTTTGTCGTCTAGTTCATGGATACTGACGCCGCCTATGATTCTGCCACATATATATGACGTTAGCTGGGGCCAACTTGTTGTTATAAATAGTCCCTTCACTTTTTGTGTTTGTCAAACAAGGGTGCTAAACCTGAATAAGCTTATTCTGGCCGGGTTATACATATTGAAAACCGTTACTTGGGTTAACCCGATTAACGCGAAATCTTATTACGGTTGATAATTTTACGCTTATTCGGGTTTCCGGGTTAACCCGAATAATCTGTACAAAGGATTTTTCAATTTATTTTCGTGAATTTCCTTCTTTTTTAATAAAATGTACCAAACCTTTATTAGGGTCGACTTATGCGTCTCGCCAAATAAATCAAAGGTAGAATGCAATGTTAAAACTGGCTCAATGGTCCGTTAAAAAAAAGTGTATGAAGTTTTTTTATGTTCATGTTACCTGAGGGGGTTTTGAGAAAACACGTTTCTTTTGACCGAAATATATGAAAGTCTTGATTTATCTATTAGAGATATTACACTGTTTGTCAACAATGGCATAGCTTGAGCTTATCAATGTGGGGGGGGGGGGGGGGGGGGGGGGGGGTGTTACCATAAAATGTTGTTTCTCCTATGAAGTTTTAATAAAAAAATCTCTTAAGTGTTAACTAACATTGATTAAGAGTTAACTATATATCATTCATTCAAGTCTAGACAAAACAAAAATCATAAAACAAATAACATAAAAAAAAATAAACATTAACATAAACAATAAAATAATGCAACATTAATTCTTAAAAAAAAAAAAAAAAAAAAAAAAAAAAAAAAAAAAAAAAATTGAATGATATGAATGAGGGTTCTTTTATGAAACTTTGACATCTTATGAGCTCTTATGATTTCTTATCATATTTTAAGGGGACCATAGGGTAAAATATGTTAACAAATTTCAGAATTTCACTCAAAGCTATATCTGTTTCGTGAGAATTTAGGGGGTGCCACCACCCCTTCCTGTCATGCTTGTTTAAATGTTAAGAACAAAAAGGTTATCACCAAGTATTGAAGTAGTAAAATGTTTATTTGGTTCGTATGATAATAAATTCGTTATATATGAGACTAGCTAGCCAATAACACAACACATATGAGGGTGTTGTTTTGACCACTGTATTGGCCAAAATAAAAAAGATAACAAAAACATGTACAGTCATAGTAATAAACAAGAATCCTATGCGAACCATATCGCCATATCGGGCTATATGAAAAACAGTGATTCACATATCCTGTTTTTATAAATGTTATGCATACAAAGAACTTGATGTTTTAATAGATTATTTCTGCATCATTCTTTCCCACTAGCTTTTTAGTTCTGTTTTTCTGTCAAAATTTATTAGACAAAACTATTACTACAAAATAGCAAGAGGAGGGTTTTGCATCAAAGTTATAAGAATGAGTCACACTATCATCTAAAATTACCGCCCTTTTAGGATTGCTTACCCAAAAATCAATTGGTTCTGAAATTTCCAAATCTTCTACCACATCACATAAAAAAAGCCTTCTAGTACGTTCTTCACTTGCATACTCATACGAAGGTCAAACTAGCAATAGCTTTTTAGTTCTGTTTAACCGGAGGTGTTTGCATAATTAAACACACTGCTAAATATCTTACACAATGTAATAGTCTTGAGTGATTATTGTTACAAAATTAATCTTGTAGTTACACTCCAGTGGAGGCAAAGTTCAAACTAGCAACTTGAGGTTAGCTTACAAGCGGATAGCTCAGATGGTTCCGGAGGAGATAAGTTTGCAAAATAATGGTCACATTCCTCAAAGAGTGCGGAATGATGAATCGATCTGAACATTGTATTCCACAAATTATACTTAGGACGAGACATGTAAACTAATGATGTGGACGAGATGTGTAAACATGCAAACATTACTGGTTATATATATTGCGACAACATACAGATAAGATTTAGTTAGCATGTGCTACTTATAAAACTAAAAGTTAAGACACAAGCATGTAGTTAGTATACGTTCCAACTTGAGAATTCGCCCGAAGCTTTCAATTCTTTTCTGCCCAGTTTGACGCCCATCTCAGATAAATAAATTACTGATCATTTGCTTCATCAGAGTGCATATCAATTCCAAGTTTTGCTGTTCGGAAAAAAAAAAAAAAAAAAAAAAAAATCAATTCCAAGTTTTATATAAAAGCATTGACATCTTCACCATACTCACGGACTAATTATAATTCAAGCTTTCAAGCAATCAATGCAGATGTGTCAATTATCAAACATGAAACAAGCATTTCTCCTAAATCAAAGCAATGTGGCAAAATGGACAAATGTGTCAAACCGAGTCTATATTAGATCAGACTCGGGGTTATATGCAATGTATATACTATATACTAAAACAATTCAGGATATTTGTTCTAGCAATTGAACATACCAAATTTGAACAATTTTATTTTTAGCTATGTTTTCGGAGACATTACCTGTTGGAGATAGATATCAATCGGATAGACCTAGAAGACTATATAAATCAAAGTGATTGCACTATGTTACCACCACTGCAATGGCGGTTTTTAGAACATAATAAATGATACTAACAATGTGCAAAGTATGCAATTCTAATAAACTAACTCGATCAAATGGTTAGACACCATTCGTTGTGACTCAATGATCATGAATTCGAAATTGGTAATCTATATGACTACATTCGAATACACATATCACGAAATTATTAGTTTTGTGGATATAAAATTAATAGAGTATGATCGGATTCGAACATGAGACTTGGGGATTGCACACATTACGTATAGATTTCAATGTTTTAATAATTAATATATTAATTTATGATTAATTATTAAATTCACAAATAAACACGTAACGGTCGTTAGTACTTAACGGGAATTGACTAACGGTCGTTAGAGAGACGAATATATGGAAAGAAGCCAAGAAGGATCCGGAATCCCTCTTGGACTCCAATACTCGGCCGAATAGGAGAAGAAGGGGAGTCCTACCCTAACTTGGACTCCAAGTTTGCATTAGTATAAATACAAGGCATCTTGTATTCATTCTTTTAACTCTTGGTTACTTGCAAACTCTAACTTCTTTTCTTCTCTCCTCCCTTTGAGCATAACCGATCGTGAATCCCTCCTAATCCCTTACACTCTGTTCCCAAGTTTTTGCATTGAAAGAAAAGAAGAGAAAAGTTAAAAATGGACAGAAAAGAAGAGAAGATGAATGAAATTTTATTTTTAATCATGTTCCCAAGTTCGAAGAGAAAAGAAGTGATAACTGATGATTTTACAATTATACCCTTTATTATATATAAAAGTTATGTTTTATATTAGGTCATTTAAGTAATTACATTTATTAAAAGCTTCATAAAATAACTTCTCTCCAAATCATCCCACTTTTGGGAAGAAAGTTTTGGAGAGAAGTTTTGCCAAATTTCCTCTCCTCTTCTCTTCTCTTCTCTCTTGAAAAAAACTCTGTAACACGAATTCATTTTGTTTCCTTCCCACTTCTTTTCTCTTCTTTCAAAAATAAAACTCGGGAACGCAGTGTTAGGATCGATTTTTTGTGCTCAAACATTAGTGTTTGGTTTGTTTGTGATTCAAGAACCTAGCTTTTTTAATTGAAACCCTTGTAATACGTGTGTACAAGAACGAAGGACACAATACTTTTGTTTGTGATCATTTCCCATTCAACTTGGTGTAGTCGAATTTTTACTAAACCCTAACTTAGAGTTTAATTGGTTCTTGATTGTTTGATTTCTTGTTTCGCTAGAAATCATTAAGGTACGCATATTCTTTTAATTCGGTTAATCAATTACAAGTATTATGATTTTTACTTCCGCTACATACTTTGATGATGTTTACATATTTTATATAATTGTTATGATATTATAAATCCAACAGTGGCATTAATATCGTGTAATTAATTACCAAATCACATAAAATTAGATCTTTAGTGATTATTACATGTTTATGGTTTTCTAGGGTTTTAAAAATTAGTAAACCCTATTTTTTTGGTCGATTACCTAAATTTTATTAATTAGGTTTTAGTTTTGTAAAACTTGTAGAAACCCTAGGATGCACGTAAACTTTTATGTGTTTAATGAATATTTGTTATATGTCATTAATTGATATACGATCCTTATGACTTGATTATTGTTATAATAAGTGCTATGTGGGAATCCATGACGAAAACATGCATGTTTTGTCATTATTACAATGTATTTGATATGATTTGTTGTAATTGTTACGTGTTTTACATGCTAATTACGCGATTGATATTAATTAATTAGGGTTTTAGTAATAAAATTGTTAGACATGTTTAATTACTAAATATTAATTAATTTTGAAATTAGAGAAGACCTAAAATTGGGGAAGACCCATTTAAATCGTTGTTTTTAAATCAATTATGTGTGTTATTGATTTATTTAGCATGTACATTATTTAAGTCATTTATTTTTTTTAATTCGGTATTTGTTTATATATCACTGGTACAAAAAGTTGTATTGGTCACGCAAAAAATGTGTAACGATATGCATATAGTCACACACGTTTTTTTCGCTGTGTGTCACCATAGGTCCCGCCACCGTAGGTGGCATATGGTCACATTGTTGAGTTCGTGGCCTTTTCTATCGAAAAAGAGTGACCAAAACCCCGAATATGTGTGACAAATTAGGCACAAGTTTTGTTGGATTAGTCATTATTAGTGACCGTAAACACCTTATAGTCACACGAATGTCTTTTTAGAGTAACTATTGTTCGTCCTTTGGCCACATAAATATATAATATATGTGACATTTGAGATGATATATTCAAGTAAATGTGTATTTTGTGTGACTATTTCCGGTCCTGTGGCCACATGAATATACAATAAATGTGACGTTTGTGATGATTTAGTCACACAATGGGTGTTATTTTTTTGGAGTTAGTCACATAAAATTTAGCACAATGTGGCCAAAAATGTTAATAAGTGTGACCATATGCTGTTTAAAATGAAGAAATGTGTATTTTGTGTGACTATTGATCATCCAATGGCCACATGAATTTTATGTTTGCGTGGCCTTTTGTAATATTTAGTCACACAAAGCATATTTTTTTTGGGTATTTAGTCACATACAATTAAGCAAACAGTGGCCAAAAGCGTTAATAAGTGTGACCATATGCTGTTTAAAATAAAAAAATGTGTATTTTGTGTGACTATTGATCATCCAATGGCCACATGAAGTTTATGTTTGTGTGGCCTTTTGTAATATTTAGTCACACAAAGCATGTTTCTTTTGGGTATTTAGTCACATACAATTAAGCATCAAGTGGCCAAAAGTGATAATAAATGTGAGCATATGCTGTTTAAAATGAAAAAATGTGTATTTTGTGTGACTATTGATCATCCAATAGCCACATGAATTTTATGTTTGTGTGGCATTTTGTAATATTTAGTCACACAATGAACTAAGAAAACAGTGACCAAAGTGTTAATAAGTGTGACTATATGCATCTTTTAGTCACATTTAAAAAATCAATATATATCAAAACAATTCAAATATATATCAAAACAAATTCAAATATAATAAAATTGGAATGTATATAACTGAACCAAATATAAAATTGGATATCCTTTTGTACATCAAGAAGTCCTAGTCGGCTTACAATAGTTTCATAAATATCTATAATCTTCTCCATAAGCAACTAGCAATTTCGAGCGGTCTTAATCTCTGAGCAGTACCAACTTTCACTAGCAGTAGTAACTTTTGTACTAGCAGTAGTAATTACTTTTGCACATCTTCTTTGAAGTTCATGAGCAGAACTAAATCCATCTAAGCAATATTAACACAAACATGATCAGCAGTAATTCAAACAACATCATGAAGACTTTTAATCCAAAACAATGAACACAATAACAAAATTTGCAGTTAAACTTACAAGTTTTTCTCCCATTGATCTAATCTCGTCATTTGGATATAAAAGCCTTGAAAACGTAGGCTGCTGCATATCAACAATAACCACATCAGGATTAGAGCAGAACTAGAACATGTCAAAGCTCACAACATAACAGAACTAGATGAGCATACTGGAATAAAGTTCTTGATTAGATGCTAGAAAACCTTCCGCTGTAAAAAGTATGTGGTTATATATATTGTTGACGGGTGCATCTATTTCTTGACATTTGACAGACACACTATTGCCTTGTCTTTTGTCAGGTGCATCTAGTTTGTTAGGCGCCACTAGTTCAAATATCTACTGTTTTTGTGGTTTTGAGTCGCTTGATTTGCCACTGATTCAACTATCTGCTTTGGTGGTTTTGAGTCGCTTGATGCGCCACTAGTTCAACTATCTGCTTTGGTGGTTTTGAGTCGCTTGATGCGCCACTGGTTTAACTATCTGCACAAACACGATAGGAATAAAACGCATATAAGATCTTGTAACTTTGTCCCAACCACCCAATTAAAAATAAGGTATAGATTAAACTCTAGGAATGGTTTAAAAAGGTACAAGTAACTTTGTCCCAACCACCCAATTATAAATGGAAAAGATAAGCTGAAAAAATCAAATAGACCAACGCGACTACTTGATTAGAAACAACTATATTTTTTGATAATCAGATCTTGGTCTATTTTTGATTTTAGGCTTTCTTACAATCGATTCTGCATCTTTTATTTGTAACTTTTATTCAACCTTCCAAAGCTATATACATTTCAGATTATTTTTTTCAAACTAGAAAAAAGTAAAGATTCCAAGGTAGCATTTGCTTTTGTCCAGTTTGGTTATAGTCAATCTAGTCTTTAAATCAGTCCTCGCATAATGGGTGCTTAAAAACATCTAAAAGATGAATTCAAGGATAAAAAACCATTTCAGATGTGAATACACTTTCAAAAATAATAAAAGATAATACCACATAAAAATGGCGGGCTGGGTAACATGTCATGAAAGACATTTCAAGTTGTTTTGCAACCTGATGATGTATTAATAAATTAAGGACTAAGATATGCACCAGATAAAGATGCCTGAATGCATCAGAAGTGTGTAATAAGGTATTCACAAAAAATCTTGTCATTATAAGATAGCAAGGCGGTATATGAACCTTGAGATTGTTTCAAAGCTTCATTGACAGCATCATCAACCTGATTTAATATCTGCACACATTACATATAGCTTTAGTGAAATCAAAATCAAGGAGCTTGAACCACGTAGCTCAATAACCATGTAAAAGCAAAGTACCAATCAAGAATAGGTCGCCAGTAATTAGGATCAACCAAACCGGTGAGCTGAATACCGAGCTGAATACCGAGCCGGACTGGACCGCCAAACATGTCATTGGATCGGGTCTTAACGGTGGTCTTGGTGCGAGTGTGGTGGTGGTGCGAGTGGTGGCGTTGGTGAGGAGAGTGTTGAGGAGATAGAAGAAGACCAGATCTAGATTTTGTGGATATTAATTGGGAACAAGTATTGAAAAACATGGGCGGGTCAATGAAATATTTGGGTGGAGGGCAATTTAAATTTGGGGAAAATTTTAAGCGGGTTGGGGAAAAGTTAAAATTTGGGATGGAGTATTGAAGCTCAAGCCTATCAAATGAAGTTAAATATTTAATGAGTTGAGCTCAACCTTATAAAAGTTCGACTCGAGTTATTGTTGAGTTTTCGAACTTGTAAATGATATAGCATATATGTTTTTTATATATTTTGTATATGTAAGCGTACTAAGTGTAAATAGTTAATTATAAATGTATCGAGCATGGTTGTCAGGATCCCGATCCTGATCTTAGGATCTTACGATTTTACGATACTGCAAAGCAAAAACGATCCGGATCTTATGTAGGATCTTTGAAAGCTTAAGATCGTATAGGAACCCAATCCTGACCATAGGATCTTAGGATCTAATCCGATCCGATCTTACTTTTCTCGAACTAGCAAACTAAAAAACTACAAATTTATGAATTGTGTTTTGTAAAATTGAAAAAACAACATGTTATAATCTTCTTATACATTTCATAACCATAATTTAGGACAACATTTCTATGAAATATTTATGTAATTTTGTGTTTATGTATATAATAATTTATAAATTTGTATAATATTACAAAGAATACTTAAAAAATGCATTATGGTAGGATCTTAAGATCCCGATCCGATCTTACGATCTCGATCTTGCAAAGACAAAATCGATCCTAAGTAGGATATGATCCCGATCTTGAAAACCTTGGTATCGAGATTTTCGAGCCGAAGGTGAACCGAATTCGATTATTAGATTATATTTCAATTTTAATTTGTGTAAAACAACACACCTTTACAAATAAACCGAGCTTTTCGAGTGATCAAGCTAAAACCGAGTTCAAACTTTCTCGATCCCGGATAACATGATCGGGAGGTCCTTGCATACTTGCTTCTTATTAGTGTTTGTCACAAACGGTATACACCTACCAAGCCGTGTAACCCATGCATGACCGCCTTTAATAACTTCAAATACAATTCATATAGCATTCAATTCACACTGTATATAACTATACTATACACCTACCAAGCCGGTGCAACCCATGCATGACCGGTGATAATGGCTAATTCACATAGGTCATGGGTCATATGCATTAGGTTATCACTGGTCACATTCAATAATGGGTATTTGACATCATATGGGTCATATGCATTAGGTTATCACTGGTCACATCCATGACTGTTGATCATTGGGTAATTAACATGGGTAACGGGTCATGTGCATTAATATTGGGTTGTAGTGACATGTCATATATGTTATCGACCAATACATGATTGGTGATCGACAATGGGTAATTAACATGGGTCATGGGTCATGTGCATTGGATTTTGTTAAATAAGACAAATACTATACAACATTTAATACGTTTTGTATTTTTTTTAAGTTTTAATCCGTTTGTAACGTTTTTCGTCCCTTTTTGACCGTTTTCAATCGATTTTGATCAATGTCGCTAGTTTTCGACCGACGGTTCGACAGATTTCGACGGATTTAGACCGTTTTAGTCCGACTACGACCGATTGCGAACCTTTTTGACCGATTTCATCAATTTTGAATGTTTTCGGCAATTTTCGCTCGTTTTCATATGTTCTAAGCTTTTCTGAATGTTTTCGTCTGTATTAAAACGTTATGAAACGTTTATTACGTTTTCGTACATTTTTGTACGATTTTTTCATTTCCATACGTCCTTCTCCTTTTTTATTCGGGTGATTCGGGTCAACCCGATCGAGTAACCCAAATACTAAATAGGGTCCTGTATTGGGTTGAAAATATTTGGCTAACTCGGGTACGGGTCGGCCCGATTGACCCGAATAAGGATTAATGGCCGTCAATTTTTGATCTTCTGTTATACATACGGCTAATGATTTGCACACTCAAAAAAGTTATTTGCACACTCAAGGTACAAGCGGTTGAAGCAGAGTGTTTAATACTGTACAAGTATTTAATACACAGATGGAGTGTCCCAATCAATTTATAAAGTGTGCAAATCAATTCCCTTTCACATAAACCCTAATTTAACACACTCTAAAAAATCATAAAAAATCCCAAATCAAAATCAAACTAACTCATGTCGTCTTATCTTTGTGAAGATTACTGCAAATGTGACAGGCAAGCAATGGTGGTAACATCTTGGACACCATCCAACGCTGCTCGATGTTTCATTTGCTGCCAAAATCGATGGGTAAGTTATCAGATTCGTTTAGTTTAAAGATTATTAAGTTTAATGTTTAATATACTACGTTTTTTTGATTTTAGAAATCGGGTACGAAGAAATGTGAACAATTTGATTGGTATGATCCAGGGAGGAATGTGATTGGTACAAGATGCATTTGTTTGAGATGTATAGCAAACTGAATCCCAATCAAAGGCGTGAGGTTCAAATTGAAGTTAATCGTCAAAGAAGGATTGAAGAATTAGAGGCAGAGTTGACAAATGCCTTAAAGAAAGTCAGTTTTTGGAAGTCAACACTTTGTGTTTTTGCAGTTGTGGTTTCTTTGGTACTTGCACTGAAGTAGTATAGTGTTTATAGCTAGATTGTGTGGTTTGTAGTGGCTCATGTACCCCATCTTTATGGTGAATGGTTAAGTGTTTGCTTGTAAATTTAACTGATCTTGATCTTTTGGCTACTCGATATCTTTTGGCAGTAATTACCCAAAATGGCACAATTTGACTATCATGTTTGACCTTATGCAAATGAATGTACAGGCACAAAACTACCAAAAATTACCCAAAGTGACAATCATGATTGGCTATTAGTTATCTTTTGATAGTAATTACCCGGAATTGCCCAAATTCACTTGGAGACTCTTTGACTTTTGCAAATGACAATCAAGTTTGACAATCTTTGTTTGACTTTTAACAAAGCATCATAATATAGTAATCGATAACTTGATTAACAAAGAAACATAACATAAGTTTTCTTTGAACACAAAAATATTAAACTTCAAAGAAACATAACATATGTTTTCTTTGAGTCACGGTCAAACATTTATTCCCTCGGGTCAAAACCCGATCCCAAATCATTGTTGGAAGTATTGAGTTTGGAAGTTTATTATTCATAAAGCATGAGATACAAATAGTTATTGCATCAACTCATTGTACTTGGTAAGTCAAGACTTGGTAAAAGGAAAGTGGAGACTTTTGCATACCACACTCAACTCCTTATCTTTAGGAACAGTTTTAAAATATCTTCAATTCACAGTATGATTTAGGCGCCTTTGGTCGATCCTTTTTCCCGCCTAAGTCTTGGGAGCCGTTCATATACCTCTCCAGTCTATTTATACCTCTCTATTGTATATATACCAAATAACACACACAAACACATATATCACTTTCAAAGAAAACTTCAATAATGGCCGCAAATGGTAACTTTCAAAATGATGCAGAAGAGTACGAGTGGGTATTAAACAACAGTTTGCTATGGGACGCAGTGTTTAATCATTTCGGGTATGATCCCGTTTACGAATATGGGTCGTATAGGCAGGTAGATACGTGGATGAGGCCAATAATTTTGAAATGGCTACATAGACAAGACTTTTACTTGGATGAGCGTTGGGGACTGAATGATGTGGAGGTGGAGGAAGAAGATGAATAGGATGAGGAGGATCAACAGGATGCGCAGCAAAATGTGGTGGAGCAGCAAAATGAAGAGGATGCGCAGGAAAATGTGGTGGAGTAGCAAAATGAAGAGGATCAACAGCAAAATGTGATGGATCATCAAAATGTGGTGGAGCATCAAAACCAAGGGGGTCAACAAGATGGGTTTGCATTTGCAGACCCGTTAAATCTGGAAAACAGGATAACCGATCTTGAAATTAAGTTTCAATATCTCCTGAAAAGGAAAAGGATGCAACGCAGGAAGGAGAGCGCTCTGGTTTTAACAAATTGGTGTGAAATGGAGTGCATCAGTTTTTAATGATGATGTTTTTATGTTTCTAGTATCTTTAGTATTTAGGTAGGATAATTAATTATATTTATGTTTGCAGCTTTTATGAATGGTTGTATCTTTTAAAAAATATCAATGAAAATTTTGAGACCTTGTATGGTTGCTTGTGATGTCAAACTTTTAAAGGTGTGTTTGGTTTCTTGGATAAAAGCAATATGTCAAATTGTTAAAATCCAGAAATGATGTGTTAATGTTGCTAGTTATAAATAGTATTGCTAAGTGTAATTGATGATGTGATTATTGTGATTCGGGTAATGAGTTAGGTTTTGTGTTTTTGGGACTAATATTTTGCAGGATAAGCTGAGAAAAGTGCTGGAGTCCTGAAAAATAAGCCGTTTCGAGTGGAAACTGACTTAGTGTTGCTAGGCATATTTTAGTGCTACTAAGCCTAACTTAGTCCGGCTAAGGGTTGTTCTGCTATTTTTGAGAGTGCAGGGTACTGTCTTAGAAATATGAATGGTTAAGGGTTTGTACACTTCAATCATTCAGAGTTTCACACAAATGTTTTTATCCGATCAAAACTCTATCAAACATAAAACCACTGCTTGATTTTATCAATTAATTGCAATTTCCAGCAAAACCTTACACAAATTTTCAAATTTCACAATGTCGACTCTGTCTTTTTCCAACAAGCATAACATGATTGCATTCTTGCAAAAGCCCGCCAAGGAGAATGAAGAGTTCACTGAAGTTGTTGATTTTCTCAATGCTACTCATATTAGGTATGCATTAACAGTTAACCCTACTGTATATGTTTCCAACATCAAACAGTTTTGGGCTACTGCAAAGGTCAAAACTATTGATGAGGAAGTACAGATTCATGCCCGTGTGGATGGGCAGAAGATTATTGTTACAGAGGCATCTGTTAGAGAAGTTCTTCATCTAGGAGATGTTAATGGAATTGAGAATCTTCCAGACTCCACAATTTTTGAAAACCTTCAAGAGATGGGGTATGTAAGAAAAAATGATTCTTTGAAATTTAATAAAGGTGGCTTTCCCCCACAGTGGAAATTCTTAATTCACACTTTGTTACAGTGTCTTAGCCCAAAGACTACTGGTTGGAATGAGTTTAGTAGTAACATGGCTTCTGCCCTTATACGTTTGGCAAAAAATAAAGAAAAATTCAATTTTTCAAAATTAATTTTTGATCATGTGGTTAAAGCCTTTGATAATTCTTCAAACCAACATTACTTATATCCAAGATTTTTGCAACTTCTTATGGACAAACAGTTTACAAATAAGAAAGTTCACAACAAGGTTTATCCTGGTTACTCTCATATTAAAAAGGTCTTTTCTAACATGAAGAGAAAGGGTAAGGACTTTCCTGTCATAGTTAAACCATTGTTTCAAGCAATGTTGGAACTAGGTCAACATAAGAAGGGTGAAGGTTCAAGAACTTATAATGAATCAAGTTCCAATGGAACTGATTCGGGTGAAGGAAACCGCAGGTGCCAAGAAACCAAGGGGGACAATGCAAGTGATGAGGATAAAAGTGGTGAGGAAGAGATGGAACTTGTTAAAGAATTGATGGTTAAATATACCAAACTTAAAGAAGAGGTTCTTGGCCTACAACAAATCACAGATACTCAGGGGGATGTAATTACAGGTTTGAAGCTGAGGGTTATGCAATTGGGAGGCCAGAAGGGGGTCAAGAACCAGATCATTCAACAGACTGAAAAAAGTGGGTACAAGATAAAGGATTAGTTCATATGAAAGCATAAGTTTGGGGGAGGATGATCCTAAACAGGGGAAGAATGAAACCAATGATTCAGGAGAAGCTATGGAAAATTTTGATAGTGCTGCTGCTGGTGATGACATTGGTGTGGAAATGCATGTGGATTATGGTGAGAATGATGATGAGTATATGGTTGCTGATAATCAAGGTAATGAGGTTGTTATGGAAGCAGCAATCAAAGGCATGGGAGATTTTACTGTTGGTGCAAGTGCAAAAATGGCCAAGGAGGATACTACTGCTGAGGAAAATGTTCCTATTGCTACTGATGATGATGAAACTTTGGCCGAAGCAATGATTCTATTGAAGACACGATTTAAACAAGCAGTGCCACAATCACCACTACCAACAGAACAATCACAACCACCACCACAACAACCAAGAGTACCTGTCAAAGGTGTGGTGATTAGAGAACCAACTCAACAAATCAAGAAGAGTGTACAAGAGCCAAGTTATAAGGGCAAAGGCAAAGGTATTATGGTTGAAGAGCCTAAGCATGATCCTTTAAAGGATCTTCCTTTTGTGTACTGGCCCAAACACAAGCAACTTGAAGTAGATGGAGCTGCTGCAAGAAAATTGGCTGCTTCGTTTGCAGAGGAGAATCAGATGGTACTTGAACAAAGAAGGAAACACGCTGAAGCTGAGGCCAAAACAAAAGCACTCTTGGATTCTTGGGATGAAGAAAGAATTAAAGGTGATGCTTATATTGCACTGATGAAACAAATAAAAGAAGAAATGCAAGAGTACACTCAAGAACAAAAAGATGAATGAAAGAGGAATTATGAAGCTGAAAGGAAGAAATTTTATCTCAATCAAAGAAAGAAGAGAAAAGTGCTCAGTCGTCCAACAGTTAAGCAAAAGAGGAAGTACTATGAGTACTATCTAAACAATATGAAGGGTTGGAAGCTTGTTCAATTAAAGCGATACTCAGATGATGAGATATTCAAAATGTATGAAAGAGCCAAAAACTCAATGTAACTAATATATATATCAATGTTAATGATATCTGACTTCACATTTTGCTATAAATAATAGTCACATGAATATTTCACAATGTGACTATTTTGAATGTATTGGTCACATATAATACCCTTATAATGTGGCCATAAACATCATTTAGATACACATTTTTGATATGGTGTGACTATTGTAAAGCCTATAGTTACAATGTGACTATTTTTATTTATTTATTTATTTATTTTTTATGTTTTTTTGTAAAGCCTATAGTCACTTGATTGTGCTTCAATTAAGTGTGACTATACACATTAGGATTTGGCAAGCAAACACACACTAAACTTTAGACACACATATTAACTTACGTGACCATATATATCGAATTTTCATTACAATTAATCATGTTTCTATGGTTTAGTGTGACCATATATGACATTTGGTCACACTCGTCAAGTGTGTGACATATATTTGTCACTATTAAATGCATATCGTGACTAACGATTCAAACTTACTTTTCCGTTGTCACACATTTCAAACGCTATGTGGATAAATATTTAGCAAAGAATAGCAGTCACGTTTAAATAATGTGTGACAAACTTGACTATTTAATTTAGCTACATACACAATTACCTCATGTGACCATATATGAATTTTGGTCACACTGTTCAATTGTGTGACATATATTTGTCACATACATATATATAGTGTGACTAATGTCTCAAACTCATTTGTATCTATCACACGTATCAAATTATAAGTGACTAAATATTCCAATTTTTTTTCCAGTTACCTCTAGTCACATAAATATTCAAATGTGTAACAATAGAATTCCGAAATGGTCACACAAGTCGGATCAAGTGTGGCTATTTATTTTATTCTGGTACATTTATTCACGTATAAATGTTACAGTGTGACATTTCAAAATCGACCATGCGTGACCAATAGAACTTTTTGTACTAGTGTATGTTTGTGACATAATTGTAAGCAAATGAGTAATTTTTTGGAATCAAAAATTATAAACTGGACTTAATAATTGTGAAATATTATTTTAAGCTTTAAAGTCTTAAACTTTTAATTGATTGATGGGACTGTACAAATAATCGAACGCCGGACTTAATTTGACAAACTATAAGGTGGGTATAAGGTTGGTTTCGCATTAAATTGCGACCTCAAAGAGACTCTATTCTATCTTTCTGCTTTCTTGTGCGTCAAATTAAACTTACCAAGTACAACCATTATATATGTACGAAGCATCTTAAGGCAAAGTTATAAGTTTCTCAATGCCTCAATTAAAACTTTGTTGATTAATGCTTAGTAAAGAAACTAATGAGTAAAAGTTTTTAATATAAAATATATGATACAAAGATGAATGCATGATATCATGGTACATATTTTTGATTACACACATCAAAACTACTACCTTTTAATTTAAGTTATATGCCATCCAATGAAACGGAAACACCTGAGGTTACTATTTACGTTATTGTGAGACTTAGCTAGATGGTAATCAAAGGGTAAATCTCCATTTGTCATGGGATGGACATGGATGACTTTGCAGTTGGTTAACTTAATTGAGTTGATAGTGAGAACTGATCACTCAAGGCATAAGATGGGAATAAAACATGCTTACATTACAACTTAAGGTGGCAAATATGTAAATCCCATCATTTCTAGGAATTGCAATTGAATATTGGCAATTGAGGTTCTACTCGTACCTTATTGAATACGTTCATCACTATCACTAGCAGATCAACTGATGTGATGAAACTATGTCAAGTTGGATCCTAGTTTCAGTGAAAATTAAATGGTTATATGTATATTTACCATGGGTATTTAATTTTCTTGAAATATTTTTTTATCGAAAGTACTAACTTTTGAATTTTTTCTGTAGAAATGGCTCTACCCGAAAACACTAATATGAACAACATGAGTTCTGCTTTCAAACAAATGATTGATATAGAAAAGTTGACTGGTACAAATTTCAATGATTGGCATCGTTCCTTGAGAATTGTTTTGAGGATGGCCAAAAGACTTGATTATATTAGTAAGCCTCTTCCTACAACTCCTGCTGGTACTGCATCAACTGTAGAACATGAAGCTTATAACATTGAGTATGAAAAGCATAATGATGTGGCTTGTCTTATGTTAGCTGGGATGGACTCTCAATTGCAAAAACAATTTGAGAACTTTGGTCCCATGGACATGATCAATGAACTCAAACGGATGTTTAAGAAACCACCTGCTGCAGAATTATATGATCTGATAGAATCTATGCACAGTTGTAAGCAGGATGCTGGAAAATCAGTGAGTGCCTATGTATTGGAGATGAAAAGTTATTTGGACCAATTGGAGCGACTAGGCTGTGGTTATATGCAAAATGTATGTGTTGGCCTCATCATGCGATCCCTTAACCAGGATTTGTATAGTGAGTGTGTGCTCAACTATAATATGCATTGCACGAGGAAGACAACCAGTGAGTTACATGTAATGCTCATTGACTTTCAGAAAGGTTTGTCAAAGAAGGCACCTACACCTGCTATAATGGCAATACAAGGTGGTAGAATTACTAAACCCAACAAGCCCAACAAATCGCAACACGCGAACAATAAGGGTAAAGGCACTAGAAAGGGTAAACAAGTTGCGACCTTGATGCGTAGGGATTGCACCAGGCTTTACCTCTCAAGGGATCTCAAGAAGCTTACAACCCCCACCAGGCAGTGTACCTGATCGATGTAGTATAGTATAATGACAAGTACCGGGGGATTGATCGTTCAGCTAGGAACAGTGTCGCTAGGATTAGAAAACCTAAAGACTAGGTCTAGAGATGAGGGATGATTCTTTTTGTATTTTTTATATTTTATGAAAGCAAGTAAAAATCTCGGGTTTGGAGGAGTTGGGCGGAATTAGAACTAACCCAATACTAAGATGAAATCAAAATAAATACTAAAAATGAAATTAAACTAAATTATACTAAAGTTGTGAGCAATATGTGGGAGAAATGTGTTTACTTAGATTTCACTACTCCCTAGATATCTTTTACACGTTAATTACTTGTTATAGTTACGTGGATGACGGATTGTATTCCTTAAAACCATTCATGGGGTGGCGTACTTACTTCCCCAAGCCTATGAGTGCCTACTTCACTCCTATGTTGAGCCGGCTAAGAAGCTCCTAACATGGGATCATTAGAATTTACTCATGCATTAAATACAACCAATAAAACCTAGTACACATCGGTTCATGTTTCCTAAGACGTTCAAGCATGTTACACAATGGAGATCTGCCAGTTTTCTTAAGCCTAACATTGAAATCATTCATCCAATACAACCATAAACAAGTAATCAACACATAATTAACATCTAGGTTTCATTAGATCCAAGCAAACACAAGATAGATCTAGCCTAGCATGTTGAAATCAAGACAAGCACAAGATATAGACAACCAACACATAGACATATTGATTGAATTAAGAGAAGACTTATCTCAATAGCACATGAAAGGATTCAAGGGGTGAAAACCCTTGAAAATACTATAAAATACGAGCTAGGGTTTACAAAGTTTGGCCCTAGGGTTTCTCCACACAAGTTCCTCCCTTAATGAATGAAAAATAGAAAACTATATATAGAGTTTGATATGTGACGGCGTCAAGAACAAATGTCTGACGCCGTCATCTCGCCGCCAAATAGTTCCTCGGACTGCCTAGATCTGGGTCTGACGCCGTCATGTATTCCCCTTGTGCAGGCCGTCACCGAATTTACTCTTGACGCCCTTGTTGTGACGCCGTCAGGATTGCACTGGGTCGTCATGGAATTTACTCTTGACGCCGTCAGGATTTTCCTCTTGACGCCGTCAACTACTGTTCTCAGCATGGAAAATTAAGTCTTTGGCATTTTCTTCACTTTTATGCTCCAAAAACGTCCGAATTGCTTCCTTTTCCAGAATTCACTCCAAAAGTACCTAAAATCACAAAAGGAACGATTTAGGGCAATATTTGATCAAATAAATTATATTCCGGGCTTAAATGACCCCCTAAAAGTGGTTCATTTTTCGCCTCATCATATACCCTTACACTTGAGATTTGCTTGTCCTCAAGCAAATGCGCTTTTATTCTAATCAAAATACAAGTTAGGGGTCATTTAACACTAATATAAAAGTAAATACAACAAATAATCGTTCCACTAAAGACCAAAGACAAGCACGGAGGTCATACACTAGCACCTCACAAATAGTGTTTAGATACTCTCATCTCTCGGGTGTAATAAAGTAATATCACAATATGGAAATGGAAAACATCTCTCACTACCTGTCATAGCAAAATAGATTACCATAGGCTTGGGAAAGGATCAAACCTCCACCACATGGCGTAAGCACCTAGGATAAACTATCAAAGAGGTCTTTTAAAGGTTTGTAACGTTAGGTGTAGGGATATGAAATACACGGTTTTGTTGGATATAGACAGTCTTTACTGGTGGCGAGTTAACAATCTTGGTTAATTACATGTACAATATGGCGTTGCTAAGCCAAGACTAGACTCGACTTAAGCTAATAAATGAAAAATAACAAAAACATAAAATAAACATAGAATGAAACGGGATGGTAGTCCGTATGTTTTTTCTCTTTTCTTTTTCTATTTTTTTTTTCTTTTTCTTAATTTTTTCGATTTCTTTTTAATTTTTTTTTATTTTTTTTTAATTTTTTTTTTGCATACACTCTTACCCTACCATCCAAAATAATACATCATAGGGAATGAACATTCCCCTTACACTTGAATTTTTACATACTTTACAAATAACTAAACTAATGACTCGAATCGAGATAATCAAAACACTTGGAGTACTTTTAAGATTAACGTACATATGGGGTAATAATATTATGTTCTTCCCTATTACTCCATAACAATATTACTTTACCCATGAGTCCCAATCGTCCCAAAACAATATGTACAAGGATATGACTTGACTTAGCAACCATGTAATCAATTAGATAGTTAACTTAGGGTTTAACAAATAACAATAATGCACTAAAGATGAGTGCATACACGGAAGGCTAAGGCGATTTGGGTGTACATTTAAGTGGGGTGTAACAAATTCTTCCTTTAAGTAAGATGCTTAAAGTTAGAAACGAAAAGATAGGCTCGGAGGGGTGTACTAGGGGTTTCGTGTACTAAAAATGAGTACAACGCTAAAGGTGTGGGAAAAATTAGTTGACTTAACTAGCCAAGTAGTATGACTTAAATGGTCAAGTAATTATGAAACGGGTTTAACACAAGGGTGATCCTAATGCCTCTTATCATGTAGCAAATCCTACTACACGAATGTAGTCTCACTAGCGGTCTCGGGATGCATCACTAACGCAAGTTCTAGAATCTAAATGCTACCGGTACACTCATAAGCACTAATAGTAAATGCTTTTCCTATCAAATCTAAAGGCGAACCTCACATATTTGGGTGGAAAATTTTTCTAAATAGTATGGTTTTGTGCTAGTCATACAATCTCCTATCCATGAGACGCTTGCTATGGCTAAAGTTTCACTCCTAAATGTTGTAAAAAATTTTAAATTTGGCGCTAAAATTACACTAACAAGTATTTCTCATAGTTTTATTACACATCTACCATCAAACAAACAAACTCAAGCGAAAGTGTATCTGTAAGGTATCACCATTTTACCCTCCCCGTACACTTAGGATGAACATTGTCCCCAATGTTCAAGTAAAGAATGTAAAAGTGAAATAAGTAAAACAAATGAAATCAAATACTCCCCTGATTCGCTCGGTATGGATAATAAGGTGGTCAGGTTAGATCTTCCTCCAAGAAAATGAACAATCAAAGCTTCCCTTCCAGAATAATAATCATCTTCTTGTCATACATAGCCTGTAAATCCTGAGAAAACAGACAAGGCAACCTCGCATAAAATCGGCGGCAATCTACATATGCTAAAAAAAATCCTAGAAAACAAAATAAGATATAATGCTTGTGGAATGATGTTTGCAGATTTCCTGGAGATTATAAAACTGATAATTCAACAGAAACTTTAAGACTCCATTAGAAAAACAGAACTTGGTAAAATTTCCAGATTTTTACACGTGACGCCGTCAAGAGTAAACTCGTGACACCGTTAGAAGTGATCTGCAGAAATTCTTATGTTAAGTTTCCGGAAAATTTCTGGAAAAACTTCGTCCTACTTCCTGGAAAATCCTGCAAAACTTCATTATGACTCGATACAAGCATTTGACTCTAACAAATACGAATATACATTTTCACTTAATATTGTGGAGAATCATGATCGGTTTTTGTTTCTTAAAAACATATTTGGGGTTTCCCCTTACACTTATCTTTTGCAAAAATACCTTTGGATGAAGTTAAGACTAGGCCAAACAACAAGGTAAAGTATTTTCACTATTTTAGTTTTGAAACATGATCTACCAACAATAAAAATAAAGCATGCATACGGAAGCAAATAACAAACAAACAAAATAAAAATCACACAAAACATGGGTTGCCTCCCAAGAAGCGCTTGTTTTTGTTCGAGTCACGAGCCTGACTCTACCCTTATTTAACGGAAATAGGGGAGGTTTTCCCCACACTTAGGATTAAGTGCGGGTGGAAGTAGCGATACACCCCCTTAGGGTGGAAATATGCCTCGTGAGGAAAGAGTGGTGGATGAATTATATGCTCAAAGTGGTGTGCTCCTATCATCATAACCTTACCTAATTCAATCGGGTTAATGGGTGGATTAAGATTTTCTCCTAGAAAGGGATCATTTTCAATCAACTTCAAGAGATTACTAGTTTCGGATCCATCTTGACCTAATAACTCCATGCAGGAAGATAACTGGTCGGTCTTTGGTATAGCTTCCACAAACGCCTTTGCTCCCCCTCAATATGTGCATCGATATACGAAAGAGTTTAGCACATATGTGGGAGCCTATTATTGAGTCTAAAAGATCACTTTTGATTATCAGATTTCATATTTAAATCACATTCTCTCCCCCGATCAAAAATTTCAATTCTTTCGAGATTTTTGATCTCAATTGATTTAAATAATTTAGAAAACGTTTAGGAGAGAAATGCGGTCATTTTTAATAGATTCTAATAAAAGGAACTTTTTTCTTGCTCCCCCTCAAAATGTGAGGGAGATTGTTATGTGTCAGATTTGAAGAGTTTACAAAAGATTTGAAGTTATAACGAAAACTCTTTGAAATTTTACTCATTCTGACACATAACTCACAAATCGTATTGTTGTTATTGTACAAAGTGTGGGGAGTTTTGATGATACATAAAATTTTGAGAAATCACTCTCCCCCTCAATCAATGACGGATGTTAAAACATTAATATTTTCATAAAATATTAGGGTCATTGATTGAGTGAAAATTTTATCAAACTTTTGAGTTCAATTTGATTTTCAATCAAAATCTCATGGAACCACCAAGTTTTGCACAAACACTTTCCGGAAAAATCATAGAAGGGAAAGTATTTGGCGATAAAAAGAAGACTTCTCTTCTTTATCAAGAAATAATGCACTGAAACGTACATTAGATCGAGGGTGCATGAATATAAAGTAATTCACGCTCGGATGAACGGCACCCTTTGCTAGGAACAACCGTCTTTTTGGCGACGTGTTTTCCTCATTTTTGAAAAACGGGTTGCTATCTGAAGTAATAGCAAGCCATAATTTTGAAGTCCGGGTTACAGCCTAAAATGACTGTAAGCCATAATTTTAAGTTCAGGTTGTAGCCTGAAATGACTACAAGCCATAATTTTAAGTTCGGGTTGTAGCCTGAAATGACTACAAGCCATATAGGCATGTTTTGAAAAACCTTTTGAACTTCTGTTCGAACTTCATTTAAAGACCCGTTTCATTATTGAATGGCATTTCTAGGACCGTAAATGTTATCGATGCCAGACGACATGCCTTAAAAAAAACTATTTTTGGTATTTTCTAATTTTCTGATTTTTTTGGGTTTTTGTTGGTTTTATATATCTATATACATTTAGGTATAATATATGTACAAAGGATACTATTAAGTTTAAGAAGATGTTGACATGAATACCGAAATGAGGATATCGTTCGGCTTGTTGTAGAAACGTGTAGTCAACATCTCTTAAACTTTCACCACCAAAGCTTTTGAGGCTCCTGAATCATCGTCTGAAGAGGTAGATGCCATGACATAACCTTAAACGGGATTTTACAACTCTTGTGACTTAAACCGAGAGATCGATTCTCTCCCGGGATTTTACTAAAGTCAACAAAAGAAACCGAAAGATGTAATATGCAAGTTAAACTTAGAGAGAGATCTTGGATAAGTGACAATTAGCATTAAGTGTCAAGTCGCGACAAGTCAAGTTACAATAGATCCGATCGTAATAAGTCAAGTCGTAAAGATTAACTCACAACGTCAAATTACAATCAGACTAATCGAAACGACTTAAGTCACAACAATTCACCAAACATAAGTAGTTATCAAATCACTAGAATCTCATAACTGAGTTAATCGCTAGACACCACCAAATCGATGAATTTTTAGCCTCCTCAATGTGAAGCTTTGGTAGCTTCCCCCCAAACCGACAATCATCTTCATGAGACCACTTCCCCAAGTAGTTGAAGTGATGCAAAAAGTCTCATTGTATGACGCTCAAAGACCCAAAGGAAATGATAGCACCGAAGTAACAAGGAACCATGGATCATCTCTGCGGTTATCAATCCCGGAATGTATGATGAAGCCCGATCACATGACCTTGTTGTGCGTCCCCAATGTACACATTACTTTGTGGTTTGGAGCAGTTGTCTATTCGGGGGAATAAGATATCAACATCTTCATTTCACCAAATGCTTTCCAGTTATCTTACACATACCAACTCAATCCATATTGTACGCATTTATCCAACAGAAGAAGAAACGATGACACCAAAGTAACAGGTTGAAGCACTGATCATCTCTGCGGATATCACCTCCGGAATATATGATTAAGCCCGATCACGTGAACCTGTTGCGCGTCCTTGATGTACACAAATCTCTCCCCTGATGGTTGCGATCTCATCGGAATCATCATACCATTGAGTACATGAAGCATTAACCAGAAGCACTCTACCATAAACTATATCAACTCCTATGAAGATGTCGATAAGCAATATCATCTCACACTCCAAATATTCTTCTCAATATTTCATCCTACTGAAAGCTGAAGTAATACATACCAAAAGTATCAGAAGACCATTTCCCCCACGTAGTTGGAATGATACACCAAACGCCACAAGTTAATACACTGATATTCTCTGCGGTTATGACATTTGTCTTCCCGGGATAACTTCAATTAAGAAGAAGTATTAAGTTCATCACGTGTACTCTTAATGCATTCAGATGTATGTCTCCTTCCCCCTTGCTGGTTTTGATACCTCAGAATCAGCAACACATTATAAGCACATCTACTTGAAATCTTGTGAGAAGAACAAAATTGGTTTAGCTGGATCTGGTGAGAATCAACTGCTACAAAAACTCTCTTTGACTATCTTTACCAACCCTTATGTAGACTATTTGAAGTGACCACTAATGAAGTAAACCTGATATACCAAAGTTGAAACTGAAGAAGAATTCCCCAAATCCGTAACTTAAGCTTGCACTGTTGTTGATTAAAGAACGATGTAGAAGAATAAGTACAACACCTCTTGAGACTATCCACATTCGCATTTGCGTGTGACACTAAGCACTACAATGTAACTCCTTGAAGTGATAGCCATAACCCGTGAGTACTACAATGTAACTCCTTCCATCGGGTATAACTAGATAATCCAAGTGCCAATCATAAACTTTAAGAGTTCACGCAAGTCATCAATCGATGCATGAAGTTTCGATGATGAAATAAGTAGACGCCTTCGTAAAATACTCTTCAATCTCAATTAAGGGATGCCAAATAAACTCCGTGATCACTTGACATTTCATGTCCAAATTGTTAGCCGTTTAGACATTTTAACTGACATTTTCCATAATGTTCTACGGGTTGATTTACAAAGTGCACATTGGTAGGAGCAACAATCCTTGATTTAAGAACGAAAAGACGGATCATTATTCATGTGTGCAACTTCGTAATCATGATAGTCATCATCAACACCTTGAGGAATAACTAGAGATTGGATTACTTGAGCAAGTGATCAATCATCATTCATAATACTTCTAGATGGTGCATCTTGATCAATCATCATTCGTTGAAGCTTGGAAGTAATCATCAAACATAAATCCCAGTCATCCTTAGTAAGTAGAACATTAGGTGTTGGAGGAGAGTCGTATGCCCATTCTTCAAGCATCAATCACCATGTGGTATAATCACATTTCTCCCCCTCAAAAATTGCAAGCGATGTTTGCACTTTTTGATTGAGCAAGTGAATAAGAATACAATCAATCATGTATTTTATTCCCACTTCTCCCCCCTCAAAAATTGCATACGAGGTTGCCATTTTTGACTGAGCATGTGAATAAGAATACACTCAATCATTTAGTTTATTCACTCTTCTCCCCCTCAAAAATTGCATACGAAGTTTGCCATTTTTGAATGAGAAAGTGAATGTGAATTCAAGCAAATATGAGTAGATCCACTTGATGACTGAACGAACATGGAGAAAGCATGAAGCACGTTGTTGAGAATGGTCAAGACTAAGAAGATTTCTCTTCTTCCAAAGATAAGGCGCACTAAATTGTACACCTTTCTTTTCATTGATGAACGGGGCCTGAAGTGTTGTCAGCAGACACCATTATGATGAAGTTGAGGACCGAGGCTTGAACTGATGTGTTCAAACGTCATTATGATGAAGAACGAGGCCTGAACTGATGTGAACAGACGTCATAGTCGTTGAGGGGCGAGGCCTGAACTGAAGTATTCAGACGTCATATAACATATGCCTCAAAGTTGACCTTCTTTAACCCCTGATTGATGAGATATCACTCTTTTCGGCACCCAAACTCTGAGTCTTTCCTTAATCGTATTGAGCGATGTACCTACACTTAAGTAAAGACTACCTGCACTGACATTGGGAGTTTGTTTGCATTTATATGGGTTAGTGATATCAGCATATATACCATTTGGGGTTCTACTGTCAACCTTGGCTTTGCAATCAGTGAACATCTTTCTCATAGGTATCCATCTAAGACCAACAATCTTAAAAATTCTACTCGTCGGCATCCACCTATGGCAAGTTCTGGGAGTGTTTGGTTTCTCATCTAAAGTGGGAGTCTTGTTAAGAGAAAACCTTTGTCCTAAATCAATCTGCCTGCCAGGTTTCTGAGTATAACACTTTGATTCTACGGGCTTGTTGTAGTTTCTAGTCTTAGATGGTAGAATCTTATCACAACTATTCACATCCTTCAGGAATTTTGTAGCACACTTGTCATGATTTTCCTTAACAACACATTTCAGACAAGTTGAACAAACAAGGTTTTTGGATTCCGAACAGGGTCTAGGTTTCTTAGAGTGATTTGCAACGGGAATCGCTTTAATCGATGTGCAACTACTCTTGGACACTAGACAATTCCTAAATGTTTGTTGAGTGCTCACAGATTTTGGTTTACTGCAACTGGCCGAGTTCTGCAATAGGCTAGAAGGGATCCTATGAGGTCGTGAACCTAAGATTCCATCCTTTTGAAGTAGAGCCCCATTCCTAGCTTTTTCAAGATTATAGTTCTTGTACAAGTCATTTATATCATAAGAGATTTGAGTTTTAACGCTCGGTATTGACACTGTTTTTGAACTTAACCCGGAAGATTCAGGTGTAGGTGTAGCTACTTGTTGACCTTTAACAGACCCAGAGGCATTTTTATTAGGCAAATTATGTGAAGTGACTGGTTTTGTCAAAACTTGTTTCGGATCAACTTGGGAGGCAAACCGCAATTTTGAAAATTTTGGTCGTTCAGATCTAAACGCAGTCGGTTGCCTAACAACACTTTGTTTCCTAAGAGGTTGTGAAAGTGGTTTTCCCAAGATTGATATTTTTGCAAACTTAGTGTTCACACTGTTTCCTGTTAATTTTCTTAAATCATTTCTTAATGCCACAATTGCAAAACCCTTTTCCTGAAGTTGAGCTTTGAGTTCATCATTTTTAGCAATCAAAGAAGTTGTCTGCTCTACAGTCTTAGTTTTTGTTACTTTGATTGAGTCACATAGGTCTTTACACTGAACTTTCAAAGCCTCATTTTCCTTACGTAATTCAGCCACATAGGTTGACAGTTCACTAATTCTAGACTTGGTTGCATCAATGTCCTTGTTAGATCCGACTAAGCTACATTTCACATTCATAGCAGAGATATGTTTCTTCAAGTTGGTGATTGTCAAGTTTTTGGCTTCTAGCTGAGCTTTTAAATCATTAATCATAAAGAATTCACGGAAATCAGGAAGTTCTGGATTTTTACATGGTTGGTTAGTTTGAAAACTTTCTTTCTGTTGTTGCATTGCGATTTCAAGTGAAATGCAATGTTTTTCAAGTTGTGAAAATCTGTTTGAAAGTTCATTAAAAACTTCTTTATCAACCATGTCATTTGATTTAACCATCTCAGCCGTAAACAAAGAACTTGACACATCAGCATGTTCAGCATACTGATCACTTTCTCCCCCTTTATGATTCATATTTGTTGAATCAAAAATGATATTGCTATAAATCTTTTCCAACAAGTATGTGTCATAAGTGGGTTTAATTTGATCAGTATGATGTCGATCATTGAGAAGCACATTACATTGATTAGTGAGGGGTACCTCAGCACATGATACTTGTTCTTTTACTGATATGAAGTCTGCATCCATGTCATGTGTAACAAGAGTCAATGAACTGCAGGAGGTGTCAAGCGTATCAGTCTCTGATCCTTTGCATATCGTGACACCTGACCCAACATCCGATGCTATACCCGAGTCACCAACACCATCACATGATTGTACCCTACATGCCTTCACCTTGTCATCATATGCAGGTATATGCTGTGCCTTTTCGTTAATGAATCTTTTCACTTTATCCATAAGCTGGACAAGTGTGTCTTTGAACGTGTCAACCTCAATTCCCGTGTGATCAGCAAAGCACTTTTTCGTCATCTCACTATAATGGTCATACTCCAAAGTGAATTTCGAATCAAAGAACACTTGGAGTTGTTTGTTGATCACACAAAGGGCAGCCATGGATCCCATTTTGGAAGGTTCTGCTTGGTCAAGTTGTTGTCGTAATTGATCTAAATTAAGAATCATTGTGTCTGTGAAAGTCTGAACATCTTGACCGAAGAGAGTTGTAAATGCACGTTCGAATCCCATTTTGAATCCATTTCCCTCTAAAAGTAACGAGAGGTGTGAATGAAGTTGTCGAAAGCATTCAATGCAGCAATCCTTTGCATTATCGAGCAATTTATGTGGCTGAAGAGAGTCTTTTTCATGAGAGTTTGAGCACGATGATTCCATTACAGCGTTATCAGACTCAAACACGTCTACATGTTGTGAAGGGTTGGAAGTCTTATGTTCATCGACCATGTCGTACACTTTGAGTATCTCTGAGATGACATCATCTGAATTAGTAGACATGATGTAACCGTGCACGGGATTTTACAATTCTATGATTTAAACCGAGAAATAAATTCTTTCGCGGGATTTTACAAAATCAAGAATAAACCGTGAAACACTGAAGAATTGATCTGGTTAGGTTGAAGTGAGTTAGAGTGGTGAAGTAGACAAGTCACAGTGAATATCAGACAACGTATGTGTGTCGAAATCTGAAGAAAACTTCGTAGATATATCAAATAAGCCCGAAAGTATCACAACCCAAGATATTGCACAATCTCGTACTTTGAATCACACACAAAACCGTAGTCCAAAATTATACCAAGAGTAATACTTGCACCCGAAAAATAATAGTAAACTAAATTTCGTATCTTGGTTCTACCAAAGCAAATAGAAATGTGTTTCACTCACAAAAATTGTCCCTTGTAGAAATACACTCGTCCTTCAACAACCAGCCCAACAAGAAAAACACAAATTACCACAAGCCAACAAACCATTCGTCCAGCCCAATGAATGTAAACTTAAAGGAAGCCCAAACTAACATAAATGCAGCCCAAGTCCAAGTAGCATACGCCAGATCCAAATTAATCTACTAATCTCTGCCCTAATTGTCAATAAAAAAAACTACCCTAATCTTTAGTACTCCTCTCTATCACACGGAGCCACCAAACACTTCATCCACAGATTTGAGAGCAAGCCAAATCGACCCAAAACTTCAGCTTGTAATCCGAACAACAAACAACACACAAAATAAAAATCCATCCCGAGATTAATTAGTAAAACGAATCACAAAACAAAGCCTTTGATGGTTTCCAGTAGCATAGTTCTTTAAGATCGATTCCAGAAGTGGTCAAAGGTAAGATTGTGATATTGTAATTGTTAAACCGATTCAGGAGAAGTGTGGGACAGCTATGTTCATGCACTTCTTTTAATGTTCGGATATTAGAAGGAAATCTATGCTAAAAAGAAATCAATGATGATACGTGTTCTCAAACCAATGATCTTATAAGATTCGTATACCAAGTAGAGCAAGTCAGAGATCAATAAACTTGTTTTTCTTTTTGTTGTTTCTGTTTTTCTTTTTTTGATTTTCATATATAAACAAAATCTTGTATATGGATTGATGATGGTTGTGTGAAAAAGAAACTCGTGAATCTTTTATTGGTTCTTTTGTTCAACCTGAGATCTTGGAAGTTTTTTATACTTGTTTGTTGAAGAAGAGTAGAGGACTGATTCACTTGATGTTGATAAACGCAACCCTCAAATCGTTAAGATCATTTAATCGCAACAATCATTTAATCGCTAGAAGCGTTTAAACGCTAGCTAGAAAGTTAAATGCTACCAAGATGGAGTAACCGCAAGAACTTGAAGGCAAAACCAAGAGTTAATCGCAACAGTAAGACAAGAGCAGTTAAACTCAAAAATAGTTAAACTCAAACTTGAAAGATAAACGCAAATATGGACAGTGCTTTTAAACGCAACTATGGACCACATGTCACTTTTCAAGTTATTTTGTCATTTACCCTTTGCTGGAAAAAAGTGCCAAAAGACCCCAAAAGTAAAACTTAATCGCAATGCCTCAAAAAAAAAAAAAAAAAAAAAAAAAACTTAGTCGCAATCAAGAAAAAGAATTAAGAACATATGGATAAAAAATCTCCTAATCATATGAAATGGACAAACAAGTAACGATAATGAGCTATTCCAACGATTCTAAACACAAAAGTACAACCCTTTATCAAATCAAATCACGAACCAAGCTCACACAAATGCATGTCAAGAGAGGACAATTCGAACCATAAAAAGAAACACAAAACCAAGCTCAAATTCGAGTATGCCAAGTCCCTAAGATGAAACCATGGCTCATGATACCAATTGTAGAATATCAATAATTATAGCATGCATGGTTTTGTGATAGAATTATGGAAGAAGAATAATAATAGTAGAAGAGATTAGAGAGAGAAAGAGTTGGGTGTTTCTAGAGAGAGAGAGTTGAGAGAAAAAGTAGAATGTTAGATTGAATGAATGAAAAGCACCAACCCACTCCACATGTGGAGAGTGGTATATGTAGTTTTCTACAAACGCCCACACCCGGGCTGTGGATCAGGCATACAGTGGGTGAAGACCCGTCCTTCTTCCACGGTGTTACTTAAACTACTACTAACTAACTAATATATAAACTAACTACGAGCTAACTTAATGCTATTACAATAATCAGGTGACCGAGACTTTTATAGGAATATTTGTATTCCTAACATGTCGCAAGCACGATTGAATTATTTTCTTTTCCTTGTAAGTATAATTCCTGGGTATATGATACGTGATGTGGTACTCATATTTGTAACACATCGTGGGGACTTAGAGGAGCAAGGAAGCTGGCCTATGGAGAAAGATACTTGTACGTAGGGAATGGCATACATGCAGCAGTTGAAGCCATAAGGACTTTTGATTTAGTCTTACCTTCGAGTTTAATACTAGTTTTGAATAACTGTCATTATGCACCTTCGATTGTTAGGGGTGTCATTTTAGTTTCTTTGTTAATCGATATAGGGTTTGTTCACACATTTATTAATAATGGAATTTTAGTTTCTTTAAATAATGTTTTTTACTTTAATGCAATTCCAATAAATGGTGTGTTTGAAATTGACATGAAAAATCATGTGTCCAATAGAAATAATTCTGTGTATGGCATTAGCAATAAGAGAATCAAGTCAAACTTAGATTCATCTTATCTTTGGCATTGTCGTCTTGCACATATTGGCAATAAACGCATGGAAAAGCTGCAACACGATAGGCTTTTGCAAAATATCAATGATGAAAATCTTGCATATCTGGGAAGATGACAAAGAAACATTTTTCACAACAACTGGAAAGGGCTACATATCTACTTGGATTAATACATACTGATGTGTGCGGTCCACTTAGACATGTGTCAAAATGCGGTGCTAGCTACTTCTTAACTTTTACGGATGATTACAGTCATTATGGTTATGTTTATTTACTTAAACATAAACATGAAGTCTTCGAGACATTCAAGGTTTTCAAAAGTGAAGTAGAATTACAACTCAGTAAGAAGATTAAGGCTCTTCGATCCGACAGAGGTGGTGAATATTTAAGCCAAGAGTTTGGAGATTATTTAGCTGAGTGTGGTATTGTCCAGTAACTCACATCTCCATATACTTCACAACAAAATGGTGTATCTGAAAGGAGAAATCATACATTGCTAGATATGGTACGATCAATGTTTAATCTTACAACTCTTACCTTATCCTTTTTGGATTATGCCCTTGAAACTGATGTTCGCATATTGAATATGATTTCAACTAAGAAGGTTGATAAGACTCCATATGAATTATGGACTAGAAAAGCTCCCAACTTTTTTTACTTAAAGGTCTGGGGTTGTGACGCGTTTCTTAAACGTGACTCACCAGATAAACTCCAACAGAGATCTGTTAAGTGTATCTTTGTAGGATACCCAAAGGAAACAATGGGTTACTACTTTTACTTTCCACTAGAAAATAAAGTCATTGTGGCTAGGTATGGAGATTTCTTTGAAAGGAATCTTATATCTCAAGAATTCAGTGGGAGAATTTATGATCTAGAAGATGATCAAGAAGATACATCACCTTCTGAAAACACTAGCACACTTCCTGTGGAACCTGAAAGTCTAGGTCCTCTACCTGAAGTTGAAGTGGTTTCCACTCGCAGATCTGTAAGAACTGTGAAAGCTCCTGAATGTCTATATCTTAACGTAGAGTGTGTTGAAATTATACTAGGGGATCTTGATGAACCTACTAGTTATAGGGCTGCCATTAAAAGTCCTGAAAATGATAAATGGCAGGTTGCTATGAATGGGGAAATGCAATCCATGAGAGACAACGAAGTCTGGATTGAAGTAGACCTTCCACCCAATGCCAAGGTAGTTGGAAGTAAGTGGCTCTTCAAGAAGAAAACTGACATTGATGACAATGTACGCACCTATAAAGCTTGTTTGGTAGCTAAAGTCTTTACACAAACATATGATGTTGACGACGAGGAGACCTTTTCTCCTGTTGCTGATATTAGAGTTATTAGGATTCTCATAGCTATAGCAGCATACTATGTCTATGAGATTTGACAAATGGATGACAAAACCGCATTCTTAAATGGTCGCGTCGATGAAGACATCTATATGGCATAGCCTGAGGGGTTTGTGAATTCTGAATTTCCTCAGCGTGTATGCAAACTTCAAAGATCCATTTGTGGATTGAAGTAGGCATCATGGCAATGGAATAAGAGATTTGATGAAGAAATCAAAAGGTTTGGATTTACTCAGAATCTTGATGAGCCATGTGTATACAATAAAGCTAGTGGGATTAATGTTACTTTCCTTATCCTATATGTGATGGCATATTGATCATGAGAAATCATATACCAAGTTTAAATGAGGTTAAGTCCTATCTTGGTAAATGTTTTTATATGAAGGAATTAGGAGAAAGCAACATACATCCTTGGAATCAAGATCTATAGAGATAGATCAAAGCGCGGTTGGTTGGATTAAGCCAAAGTGTTTACATTGATAAAATACTGAAGAGATTCAATATGCAAAATTCCGTGCTTACATTGATAAAATACTGAAGAGATTCAATATGCAAAATTCCATGAAAGGATATTTGCCAATGCAAGTAAAACGTGGCTTAAGTAGCAAACTATGGGCTCCAATACTTGAAGAGGTAGCACACATGAAAAAAGTTTCGTATGCTTCGGCAGTAGGATCTATCATGTAGGCAGTAAGATGTACAAGGCCAGATGTGGCGTTTGCACAGAATATGACCAGTCGTTATCAACAGAACCCAGGTTGTCACACCCCACCACGGCGGAAACGCGCGGGGTGTAACTTCATGGATATCATCACAACACATGGTGTCTATATAGATAATAACTACATGCATAAAGTAGAGCAAGTACAGACACGAAGTGTCGTAACAATACCCCAAAACAACATAATCAAAACATAATCCAAAACAATCCAAAATCCAAGCATAGACGATAAACCACTTCCAATGTAACTAGGGTCTCGTATAATCTCATCCTTCTATCTTATCCTTAGAAAGCTCACCTGAAAATGATGCTTAAAATGTCAACATTATGTTGGTGAGTGGTATGTGCTAATTCACATACCATTTTATGGCCAAATACCGACCCAAATTGACTATATGAGCTAACAAATGCCAAGAAAACATGTGTTTTTATGTTGTGAGCATGCAGGTACGGATTAATCACAAAATGACGAAAAATCAAACAAAAACCAGAAAAAACGGGCACGAGAGTAAAAGACGGTCAACAAGTCAAAGCTGGGATTCAAAAGTCAATATCAATCCTTCATTTATTCAAGATTTACAAGTTCAGTCCTTGGAAGATATTTTTGCAAAAGTGACATTTTGAGCCCTTGAAGTTTTAGCAGATTACACAAATAGTCCTTGGATTCTTTTAATACATATTGTGAAAAATATTCAAAATTCCTGGTCCAAACAATTCATAAGCCTAAGTCCACAATTTAAAAGCCCAAGCCCACACCACTAAAAATATTACCCGACCCACACTTACCCTTGGTCAAAACTTACCCACGGGTCAAACAATATAAACAAACACAACCTTTTCCTCAATTTTTACCCGTACATTCCCCTTCCACCCATATTCATGAACCCTAACTTTACTTCACATCAATTACCCATCCTCACAATAATTACTCTTCAATTAACCCTTCTAGAAGCTACCTCACGTGAGCAGAAGCATGATAGAGTGATAATTACTTCATGATCAGGCCAACGTGGATAAAAGAGAGCATGTCATTGGCTAAGCCACGTCAATCCAATCATTGGATACCTCTTCTAGAAGCTGAGTCACATGTCAGAGAGTATAAGCACACGAATGGGACAGATGGAAGGGCATAATTGGGCAGGCCACGCAATGGATCATGATCCAAGGGCTCTTGTTGATTTGAAGAAACACAAATTGAATCTGAGGGCTATAAGATGATTGAAGAAAGCACAGATGCACCAGGATTGCCAACCTGGCATTGAGAACCCCTCACTCACTCCTCTCCTATATATAGGTCTCTATTTTAGCATAATCAGGGTGTAATTTTTAGCTTAGAGAAATGCTGTCGAAATTTTATTGTATTTAGTTTAGCTTATGTAATGTTTAATTGAGTTTTCTTTTAATAAAAAGTTCTTATTTCCTTTAATTCATTCTAGCTTATAAGTCATTATAAACTGCTTATTTAGTATCTTTTACCTTTATTAGCTTGCTAAACTTTAGTTTCTATCAGCTTAAAACATCATTGCTTTCATTTCAGTTTTAAATCATTTGTATTATTAATCATTTACTTTAGCTTAATCTGTTTTTTAATTTTTCTCAAACTAGCTTAAACTTAGTTTGTATCATCTTATTATCTGTAAATTTCAATTAAAACTTTAGTCATTTACTAAAGAAGAAAATCAATAAAAATTAGAAAAATAATAAAAAAAATAAAAAAATGTTTCAAATAAGTTGTTTCAGGTTTTCAATAAGCTTATTATAGCTTATATACAACACATTCAAGCTTTGTAGCTTGTAGTGTGAGTTGTACTGTTTCATTGCAAGAGTTTGAAATCCAGAGTTTGCTGAGGAAGAATTGTGGATAAGCAGTGTTAGAAAGGGAAGAACCTGCCTATCTAAAAGATAGGCAAGCTGTTAGGATTAAAAGTGACGATCATTATTGAGTCAAATAGTTAGTTAAATATATTCATGTAATAGTTAGTAAATGCTAGTTTATTAAAGTTTATGTGTATTATTCATGCTTGTATAAAGTCTAAGGGCTAGTTATGTAATATGGTCAAAGATATGTGAAGCCCTAGACTACAAGTATAAATACACTTGTAAGGCCTCATTTTGAGGTTGGTTCTCTTAGTAATATCAAGGTTATTATTTCACACACTAGGAATTCCCTTCCACTCTCTCTTTCTCTACTTATTTTCTCTCTCTAAATCTAGCCTAGATTCACAAGTGATAAGGTTATTCTATGGTCCTACAAGTGGTATCAGAGCCTAGGGATAATATAGGTTGTTTTAGGTTTGATTTGGTTGAAAAAACTTGGTATAAAAGTGATTTTTGTGATTGAGGTTACTTTTCATCGCCAACTTTTCGAGTTAGGAATTTTTTTTTCGAGTTAGGGTGATTGTTTAGCGAGTTTGGCAGTTTTTTTTCGAGTTAGGAGAAAAATTTTCGAGTTAGAAATTTTTTTTTTCGAGTTAGGGGAAAAATGTTATCAAGTTAGAAAAAGTTTTCGAGTTAAGGTTTAAGTTTTATCGAGTTAAGTGATTTTCTATCGAGTTAAGGTTCATTTGGCGAGTTAGCCTTTTACCTAATCGTTTATCGAGTTAGGTTCTTTGTGGCAACCTTCTAAGGGGATACTCTGCTCAAAATTCATTGACTTACCGAGTTTGAACACTAATATTATCTTACCGAGTTTGACTACATCTGTTCTTACCGAGTTTGAAACTTTTGAACATACCGAGTTTGATGAATTCTCAGAAATTACCGAGTTTGAAACAATTGTAGAACTTCCGAGTTTGACAACATCTCAAGAACATACCGAGTTAGGGGAATTTCAATTCTTACCGAGTTTGAGTGAATCACAAATCCTTACCGAGTTAGCCAAAAAAAAAAAAATTATTTTGGCGGGAAATTTTGAGTAAAAATTATTTTTTACACGAGACTAAACGTTCAATTTTTACGCGAGATTCAAAGTTTGGTATAACGTTGAAAATTTCGGCCGAAAATTCAAATTTTTAGGCCAAAATTCAAATTTTTTCGGTAAATTTTGACGTAAAAATTTTCAAAACTCAAAATTTTCTGGTATCCTTAGAAGTGCCTTTCCTAGTGATTTTCAAATTTTGGGAGAGCAAATTTTCAAAAATATTTTTGGAGGAAAATTCGAAATCACTAGAATCTGCCATATACGCTTTTCAAACTTCGCCAAAAACACCTAATCTTCAAACAACAACCTTTGTTATCTTAAAAGATCCTAAGATCACTTTATCACACATCGCTTTACAATGGAAATGAAAATGCAAATCAAAGAGAGAGATTCAAAGAAAGTGTTTACAGTGTTCAAGTCATATGTAGAGAAGATCATTAATATTTATGGCTTAGAAATAAGTTTCGATGAGGCATTTGAATACTACGTCAGAGACCGATTTCATTATTTCAAAGAAGAACTCATCCAAAACCTGAATCAACTTGAAAAGCTTCTTAATGAAGAAGAACTTCATACGCATAACTGCAAAGAATATCTTAAAGTCATCCAAACTCAGTTTCAGAGAATATTTAACCCTTGGATAATGAACCAGATAGTGTTTATCGATGCGTTTTATAAAATTTTTTGGGTAAGCTATTCTACCTTCAGAACTCAATGCATAAATCAAATGGATAAACTCGAAAAGATACTTGATGCTGAGGAAGCAGAGTTTAATGAAATTGAGAAGCTGAAACGGGAAAGAGAGCAGATTGAAAAAGATATGCAGTTAAAGAAAAGAGAAAAGATTGAAAGAGAGATGCAGTTTAAGGAAACAGAGGTGATTGAAAAAGAGACAGAAAAAGATTTTCACACAGAAGAGGAAACGGTCAATGCAGGTGATGCATCAAATGATAGTTTGGTTTTCACGGAAAGCGATTCATCTTCAGAACAGCAGGTTGAAAGCAGCAGTCCTAGCTATGATTCAGATACTGATGGTACACAAAGGAATGAAGCTATTTGGGACACCGAAGATGATCATATCAGACCTTCATCAGACACAGAGATATTGGCTACAGTACAACATTCACATGCTCATGATAATGTTGATATATTTGAGAATATGTTTGTTCATGATCAGACACATCCTGCGCATCCTGAGTCTATTAGTGACACTTATGTGGTGTAACAAAATGATAGTAATATCACTTTTGATACTCCAGATATGGATCCTAATAGAGGTGAGCCTGCCCAGGATGGATCTTCTTATGAACAAGATCGTGCCTTATTTGCTTCACTAATCAATAATTTTAAACATGAACTTGAAAAGTGCAAAGAGGACAATCGCAAAGCTAAGCAAACGAATGTCTTATTGACAAAAGAGCTTGAGAGATTTAAAGAAATGGAAAAAGGTTTTCAAAATGTAACAAAAAGAAAAGCTGAACTTGAATTTGAAAACTCAAACCTTAAATCTCAAGCTCAAAAGTTTGAAATGTATGGAGAGTCTGTAAAACCACTTTTAAAAAGAAATGAAGAACTTGAAGTTGTTTATAGAGAAGCTGTTCTTCGTGAAAAACGTTCCATTCAAAATCTGGATACTCAAATGGTTGTTAACAACAGAAAGGTTCAAGCGCTTTTAAAAGAGAACAATGATTTAAAAAGTGAAAATTCAAAGCTTCAGAAAACCACATCAAATTTTGAGATTGTAAACACAAAACTTGAGAATGAAAACAAAGAGTTTTTGAAACGAACAAATGATCTTGAAAACAAACTTCGAAAATTGGGACAGACTTCTCAGACAATCAACATGCTACCTACTAAAGATGAGGAGGTTGAGAAACAAACATCTGGGATTGGTTTTGTGAATAATGCTAATGTGGAAAATGGAAAACCGTGTTTTTTAAACAAAGTGAAAAAGCTGACACCTATTTTGTACAACGCTGAAGATATTGGAAAAGAATTGTCAGATGATCTTTTGTTTGAGTCTCAAGATATTTTAAAATCTGAAGAGGAAAAACGTTTGAAAGTAAAACAAACAAAAAATCCTCTCTCGTACCACGGCTTTGTGTATGGTTGTACACAATTGAAAGATTTTCCAAAAGCACCTTTCAAAAGAAAAGAAACAAATGTGAAAAGATTTTTCAAAGAAGCTCAACTTGCTACTTATGATGCTACATTATGGCAAAATAAAGCAAGGAAACAATTTTGTAGTCTTAAACATCACATTGAGCATACGTTAAAGGTCATTTGGTCTAAGCAAGTAAACATCGATAACAGCGTTTTCTCTAATCCTCTTTCATCAGATGTACGCCTTAAGATTGAAGTCCAAAAGATTTTGAAAGATGAGATTGAACCTCATGTGAAAAATCTCAACTTAAGTTTTGAGTACTTTGAAAAACATCTTGTCACTGAAATGAGAGAAGATTTAAAGTACGTTCATTCTCTTGAAGACGAATTTGATGAAAAATGCTTAATACTTGACATTCAAAAGGAATTTTTCACAAATCAAATAGAGTCTTTCAAATCAAAATCTGTTTGCCATGAGAAAGTGAATGAAAATTTTGAACAAACATCTTCTTTGAAATCTGAAAATCTTTGTCTCAAAAAGAAAATCACCGAGCTTTCACAAGAAGCAACTGATGTCAAAGCAGAATTGTCAAAAAGAACAGCTCAGTTTGAGAAACATCTTGCAAAACTCGAAGCACAAAGTATCTCTTTCCAACTTAAACTGCAAGAGAAGAATGAGAAAATGTCTTCTGAAAACTCTTTGACATCAGTGCTTAAAGAAAAAGAAAAGATTTTTGAAGAAAATTGTGATGATACCAATATCAAGTTTGATTTAGACGAACTTGATACAAAAAATCTTGAATTGGAACATGCTGTGGCATCATTACAAAAAGAAAATGAGCATTTGAAACAGACTTACAAAAACTTGTTTGATTCAATCAAGCGGTCAAGAGTTCAGAATCAAATTTCAAACAAATCTGACTCTCAGATCACGCTAAATCATCTTTTTGAAAAAGAAAAGTCTGTGCTTCAAAAGAAAATTGTTGAATTGGAAAAAATGATTGCACAACAAACCAAGGATTTTGGTGATGCCAAAAATGATTTTTCAATAGAAACCGACAAATATGAAAAATATTTTTCACATCTTGAAAATCAAAATGCTTCTTTGCAAGAAAAACTGGCATCGTCAGATCATCTTTCTCTTCAAAAAGAATACAATGATTTGAGAACGTCATACAATGCCTTAAAAGCAAAGTTTGATGTTCTTAACCGGTCAAAAGGAAAATCTCAAGTTTCAAACGAGTCTAAACCACAAGTAAGTGTTTCGGAGAAGGTTTACACGGGTGAATCTTCCAAACCATTTTTGAAAAAGGTTTCTCAGTTTACAACCTATTCTTTGCAAAAAGGAAGGAAATTTTCAAAGAGACCTAATTTTTCTGAAACATTTACTCCTCAAAAGGCTTCAAATGCAAGTGCTCATAAAGAAAAGAATCAAGGTTTTCAAACTCCATACTCTCGTTTTACTCCGGTAAAGCCAGTGTGGAAACCAAAGCAAAGCCATTCAAAACATTTGAATTATTCATACTCTGAAATGCTTCCGCTACAACAAAGGAATGGCTATGCTTTGAAAAATCCCAATTCTGGAAGGTTTCCATTCATCTCAAAAACGAATTTTCGAAATGAAACACCGAGTTTCAACAATGGATGGAAAACTTCTTCTTCAAGTTTTAAAACTCCAAGAGAAACACCGAGTTTCTTAAACAAGTTTCAAAAGAAAAAGAGTTTTAAATCACCATTGATTCCACGAGCTTTATTTCAAAATGAAACACCGGTTTTCAGTCCTCGTTGGAATTCAACTTCTTTGTCTCAGATTGACACAACTTTCAAATGGATTTCAAAATATGGTAAACCTATTGGCGCCGTGCTTAAATGGGTTCCAAAAGTTGTTGTCTAATCTAAAAACATAATGACTTCTTAGTACTTTAGCTAAGGACTCGGACTTCAAGATTATGACTTCTTAGTACTTCTGCTAAGGACTCGGACTTCAACATAATGACTCCTTAGTACTTCAGCTAAGGACTCGGACTTCAAGATTATGACTTCTTAGTACTTCAACTAAGGACTCGTTCTTCAAAGAAAGGAAAGTGCTTAAATAAAAAAAAAAGGTTTAAAGATTTTCAGTGCACTTATCCTAAAAACATAATGGCTTATGCACACATAACAGTGTATAACCCGTGATTTTCAAAGAAAGGACCCTGTTGTACATTTATGTGCGACAATCCTAAATGATAAGAAGACTTCTCTCCAAAAAGCTTATCAAAGTCTTCTTAATTTTCTGAGCAAAATTTTTCAAAAAATTTCAAAAGGTTATCAAAACTTTTTAGCTCAAGATATTACTCCCTCAAATCCGTAAAAGTTTAAATTTACTCAAAATGTTCTATTTTTGAGGGGAGTAATATAAAGTGGTTCCAAAAAGATCATGCTTAAAGGAAACAAATACGGAATTAACAAACATCCGTTTCTCCCATAAGCTATCCAAAAAGAAAAGGGTTTTAATCATTTGGTATAAAAAATACCATGGATATGCTATTTTTGAAGGGGAGAAGACGTGATTAAAATGTGATCGTCTTGAATCTCAAAAGAGCTCGACTCAGAAATGACCCAAGAATTGACGAAACAACATAAGTTAGTAATCGAAAAGACTTATCCTCGACGGGTAATAACATCAAGTTAGTTACTAGAGCTAGTTGTCACCTAAAAGATGACAATGGAACTCTTTAACTAGCCACGTAAGCGTGTCTAGAAAAGGATTTGTCTTAGTAGAAATGTACCGTTTCGAGAAACTTTCTGTGGACTTGACCAGGCCGGGTAATAACTTCAAGCTAGTCTAACTAGTGATGTAAGCGTGTCTCGAATCGGTTGTGTTCATTGAAAGTAGATCAATTCAAAAGTGCAAACTCCTCCCGCATGCGCAAATTTCCTAAAATATACATGATCACATGTGAAGGGGGAGTCCTTCAAATGAAATGCAAAACTCTCGAAGTGTTAACAAAGTATGTTTTTTTATCATAAACACTTTGAGAGATTTTCATAAATGGTTTCATGGCAATTATAGGATAGTCATGGAGTTATAAGGTGATTAAGGTTAGGAAAAACCGTCCTATGATCCGCCAGAGCCGGAGGGATCTACCCAAGGACAATTCCAATAGATTAGAATTAGAAGTCCTTAGGTATGATTTGAAAAAAGGAGAAAAGAATGAAAGGAGAAAGAAGGGGTTGAAGAATTAAAAAGAAAAGTTATGAAAAAGGGTGAAAAGAAATAGCCCTCCATATGTTCAACCTTAGGGCAGACACCGGGTTCAATTCATATGCTACTGGTTGTTACTAAGGTGACATCGGTATTGAAGATAAAGACGTCATGGACCCAGTGACGCACTGCACTAAACCTTCTAGCCACTCAAGTTCTCTTAAAAGAGCTTGTTTCATTCTCACGGGGAACCGATGTAATCTATCGACTTATCTCTTAGAGATGGTTGATATTGAAGCAGGAGACCCCTCCCTAGTCTCCGCATAGGAAAACCAAATTATGCACTTATCGAGTCTAGAGCCATGAGATTCATTAAAAAGATCTCTTAGGATACACTTCCTATGAATACACTTGTGTTCGCCAAAAAGGACACAAGTTGTAAGAGTCTTTACGAGATCTACGGATCTGGCCTTATCTATCATGATGGTTTCTATGTCTCAAACGGTCTACAGTTGTGGGGTGATCTCCAGCAACTCACCTGAATCATTGATGTACTTCGGTGGATCTAGTAAGCCCTTTCAGGGGTATCTGATTCAGGAACGGCCTTGGTAAGGGTTAGAAGGAGTCTTCACACTATGCTGTTGACGATCTCTAATTCCGAACCTGTAAGTACCGGTTGATTTATTGCTAACTGTTTTATGCAGGTACTTATAAATGTTCCTTGGAGAAAGACCGTTACCATCACTCAAAAATCCACATGCTCATACCCTGCAAAGCTATCTTCAAAGATCAAAGCAAAGCAAAGTTCAGAATGTTTCTAAGTCAAAGTCAAAGAATCTTCTAACTAAAGAAACAAAGATTAAAGTCAAAGAGAAGAGAACTTCACAAAGATTCAAAGTCAAACAAAGTATGAGCATGTTGGAAAAGACGTAAAGACAACATAGTAAAGATGTTGATCAAAGGCAAGAATGATCACAAAGTATGATTGGAACAAAGGAACTAGCAAAACTATTACACAAGGACTCAAAGCTCAAGAGAACAAGCTTCAAAGATCAAAGATCAAAGATCAAAGTCACAAATGAGAGATCTCAATGATCACCCTTAGGGGGAGATTGTTAGCATTAGAAGTGTTGATCATTTATGAAATCAAAGTGAGATCTCAATGATCGTCCCTTAGGGGGAGATTGTTAGGATTAAAAGTGACGATCATTATTGAGTCAAATAGTTAGTTAAATATATTCATGTAATAGTTAGTAAATGCTAGTTTATTAAAGTTTATGTGTATTATTCATGCTTGTATAAAGTCTAAGGGCTAGTTATGTAATATGGTCAAAGATATGTGAAGCCCTAGACTACAAGTATAAATACACTTGTATGGCCTCATTTTGAGGTTGGTTCTCTTAGTAATATCAAGGTTATTATTTCACACACTAGGAGTTCCCTTCCACTCTCTCTCTCTCTACTTACTTTCTCTCTCTAGATCTAGCCTAGATTCACAAGTGATAAGGTTATTCTACGGTCCTACACAAGCACAGTGAGTCCCCCTCTGTTCATGCTGAGGGGGAGTTAGTTGGTAATAACTGTTCCATCATTTTCTATTTGTAGTTTATGTAGTAACTATTTTAGTTTATTAAGTTCATTTTATTACTGTTCTATTGATTTGTAGTGGAATTATTGATTTAGTTTCATAATCTAGTTTGTTTGATCTCAGTTGTTTGATGTTTGCTTAGAACTGAGTAGTTAGAGTTTCTATTTGATTATCTGTTTCTAAGTATTTTAGAGTAGATTTGACTGTTTAATTTAGCTCATAACTGTTGTAGTGAATTGTTGTTATTGAGGTATTGTTGGTGTTATTGAGCTTGACTGATTTTCTGATTGATCAGCTTTGATTGCATTAATGTCTGATTGGCTTATCTTAGAAAATGCATTAGTAATGATCTGAGTTGCTTATATCTGTGGTGATTGGATAATCTGTCATTTCTGAGTAACTGTTGGATCTTAGTTGTTTGTGATTGATTTTGATAGTGTTTTGTTAGCTGTTTAGATAAGAAGATTTGAGATTTGAAATACAATCAGCTGTTTGCCTGTTTCATATTTTTGGTGGTGTTATATTAGGGTGTTTGGATCTGTCTGTTTCTCAGCTTAGTTTTGGATAGATTACTGTCATTTTTCATTTTTAATTTACATCAGGTTAGTGTAAGAGTTTTATAGCATAATATAGTACTCTAGTGTAATAAAAAGTCAAAGTTAGGATTGTTAATAAAGTTTACTGTTCAATCAAGTATAATCTGTTAGAATTTCAGCAGTGGTAGTTGCATAATAGATCTTAGTAGCTTATTCTAGTGTCAAATTAGCTTATAACAATATATAAAAGCAGAATTAGTAGTTTAAAATTGGATTAAGTCAAATTAGGAAAGAGTTATAAAAAGTCCACTGTTGCATAGTTTTTAGTTAATAGTTGCTGAACTGAGCTTGTTTTTAAGTGTTACACATAAGTTTTTGGTCATAAATTTGTTTGATACTATATCTCTGTTGGTCAGTCTTGGATTTGCTCATTTAACTTTGGAATTTAGATCTTATTTCAACTGCTTATTGAGCCATTGAAGTTGCTAGGCTGAGGCAGGGTACTGATTGGATACATAGGCATGCAATTGTAAATTTGTTTTTGTATTTGTGATTTGATTGTTAATCTGAGTTGTATCAGAGTAGTATAAGTATTGTGCATCACCATTTTTACCTCTGGAACTGCTTATGCCTGTTTTGCTTATTATTGTGAGCTTAATGTGAGCTTATTGCCTTATTTTTGAGTTTCTGTGGTGACTTGAGCTATATTTTGGTCATATCTTGCTTTACTGAGTTCATTGCATCATTCTAAGCTTGTGATTAAAGTTTCAATCAGTATTATTCACAAGTGCTTATTAATAAGCACTTGTGATAAGCAGTTTTCTACTAAATAAGCACTTAAACTTTTCATTTTCACTTCAAATTTTTATTCTGAGTTCTTTTGAATATTTTTGATTTTCTGGAATTTTTCCAAATTTTTCTAAGCCTTTTTACTATTTTTCTTAATTACTTTTTGATTTTATTCAATTTTAAATAGATTTTAATTACCCAAAATCCATAAAAATTCAGAAAATGTTGTAAAAAATACAAAAATATTTTAAAAATCCTTTTATAATATTTTAGAATTTTTAGAATTAAATTTTTATTTTTCCACTTAATTTTTCTATTTTTCCTTATTTTTAATTCCAAAAATCAATTTTAATTCATAGAAAATAAAAGAAAAGTCAAAAAAATAATTTTTTTTTTCTGAAAATTCATTTTATTAGTTTAAGATTTTTAGAAAATAATTTCAAGTTTGTAGGATCATTTTTCAATAAACGTCGCGTTTTAAATTTCGCGGTTGCATTTCCGTTTTTACGTTTTTGACTTTGGTGCATTGTTAGCTTGTACTCTTTGCATATTTCATTATTATTTGTGATTACTTGAATATTTTGATTTGTATTCTCACTATTTCACTTTTCAATTCACGGTTTCACGAATCGATATTCTCGATTCCATTCGCCTTCATTGGGAAATGACTCGGGTGATCCGTATTTTACGCGGATCACTTCGATACTATACTATATATTATATAATTGGTTTTTACACGAATAAGTGAGATTCATAGGTTTAAGACTCAACACACTAGGCAACAAAAATCACTGTGATTACAAAATATAGCTGGACACATAATTATAGTTATCATGTAAGCTACATATATTACTAGGCAACATCACACATAAGGCTATGTCAGGACGGTTCGTGTCCTCCGATCCCACAATGATTACAGCAGGACGGCTCGTGTCCTCCGATCCCACAATAATTACAACATCAGGACGGCACGTGTCTCCCGATCCCATTAAACACGATTAGGTCGCATGCGCGAGCAACAGGGTAAGCACCCTCCCAATTGAACCACACAGTTATCCCACAACATATCATTACCGTTCACATATAGCATAAGTACGATAACATTAAAAGTCCAAGCTTTTTTAACACCATACACATAATCACAGTAATTCAAATCATTTAAGACAAACATCATTCTCATCCCAAGTTTAAAACAAGTAAAAATATGAGACTATGAACTCACCTTAAACTCCGCAGCTTCCACAAAAACAACTCACAATCTATAGCACACAAAAATAATCCACATTACACAAGGTTAAGCTAAAAGCTACAACCCATGTAATACAAATATGGTGGATGTCTAAGAATCATATGACCCACCATGGATCTCCTAGACAACACACTAACCACTACCATAACTTAATACTCACAAAATCCCTTGCACTCTTAAAATCAGAAAACGCAGAATTTTTGGGTATATTCGCCCACATAAAATCACGACAAATAAAGCTTAAAAACTCACACCAAAAATTCACCATGGTCTCTCATAAGCATAGAAGCTAATCCCAGAAGGCCATGGACCAATAACACACACAAATACTCATAAGAAATTCAAACTTGTCAACTACTCAAATTCGGATCTGAACGCACACCAAAAAGTTTTGATTTTTAATAATTACTTACACAAGTTTTTGTCGCGAATCCTCTTCGTGGTAGTATAATATAACGTAATACTTAACTATTCCAGAAGGCATAGTCAAAATACCACTTTTACAACCACATGACACCCTCAAACTTTTACCCAAAATCTGTCCCGGTTTGACAGCTTTGACACCTTAAAAAAGAAAAATCAAAAGACCGACTTCCCCACCTTAAAATTGATCGTGGCTGGACTTTTTGGAAAGCTCTTTCATTATACTTCAATTTAGACCTAAAATTCGTGACTTAACTCCTCACCATCTGTTATTTACACTCACATCTTTACAGCACTACTTTTCTGTCCAAACCCTAACCCAATAACTAGCATGTTTTACGCTCAATTCTCTTAAGCAAACATCGTACTATTACTAATTATTGATACCAACATGTTTAATAATATTAATTTACAGAAGTTAACACAAACCTTAATCCATCATATAATTATTACATGAATTATATTAATTAATCAAACAATTGAACATGTATTTTAAGAATTTTACCTTGATTCTTGATTATTGCTTCACAATTATAAACCCTAATTTTTTTCTCCCTTCTTTTGCTCCTTAGATCGAATCAATATGCAGGAAAATCGTTTGTGTGGTGTTTGGGTTTGTTTATATATTATTTATGGATAATCCTTATCATTAGGTGTTGTAATTGGGCTCAAATTTGGTTTCCTTTTTCCCGTTATCCCTTCTAACCGATATTTTTAATCATATATATATATATATATATATATATATATATATATATATATATATATATATATATATATATATATATTTATTAAATTAATTTATTACATTTAAAACCTTATACTTTTTCATGTTTTATGTATTCTCATAACAAAACCTAACATTTTACGCGATAAACCTCAATTTTTACGACAAACCGGAAAATTATCATTTTCAAAACAAAGTTTCCAAAAATAGATTTTCACTCTTTTATAAGCATAACACATAAAAACAAACTACTCGTAACTTGCTAACACTCAAATACTTGAACGAATACTCGTTACGCAAAAACACAAAAACACCAAAAACTACGCAAGTCATTTCTACATCACAAAGGTGATCAAAATGAACTTTCTCAAATTCCAAACTTTCCAAATCACAATAAAACCACTTACGCAAAGGGATTTAGTGCTAAAACTCACCTATAACACACTTATATCACTTCAAACACCTAGGGCACACCAAACAAACGTCAACCGAGTCAAGACTATCAGTCAAACTGACCTGCCAAAACCACGGTTGTTACATCATCCTCCACTTAGGGAAATCGCGTCCGAAGATTTCAACTACTATAGTCACCACTCACAACAGCAAAAGGGAATTTATGGATTTTTAAGTGGATAAATACCATACCATAAAATCACAGAGAAAGAATCGCAAAAATGTGAACCGAGTAAATACTCGAATTCACATGATAGAAAACATCCCGTCACTCCAACGATACACGCAAATAGATACACTCCCCGATCAATAACACCAACAGTCCAAACGACTTCTCACAGGTAGGTACGATACCCTCAAACCAAATGAAAACCCGAATGGTAACCGCAAGACGCACTCACAAATAACAAATACCCATAAAACAAACATTTATGAATATCCCGCATCTAATTTCCACGATCTAAATCCAACTACAAACGATCTGCTCAGCAACCACATCCGCAAACAAATTTGAGTACTTAAATATCATCTGATCCTCACGTTCCCAAGTAAACTCAGGACCACGCTTAGAATCCCACCATACCTTTAACAACGCTATCTCACCACACTTCAAACCCTTAACATCTCGATCCATAATCTCAACAGGTTTCTCGACAAAACGAAGAGTCTTGTCAACCTTACATTCATCTAATGGCACATGCAGACTAACATCCGCCAACCACTTCTTTCCATTTGATACGTGAAACGTATCATGCACTCTAGTTCACTCCTCAGGCAAATCCAACCGATCTGCCTCAAATCCAATCCTTTCCATAAATTTCAAACGGTCTTATGTATCTCGGTGCTCGCTTGCCTTTCTTACCGAAACGCACAACACCCTTCCAAGGAGATACTTTTACCCTCACAATATCACCAACACCAAACTCTAAGGGCTTACAGCAATTATTCGCATAACTCTTTTTGGCGATCTCTTGCTGCCTTTAGTCTTTTCCTTAGTCAGAAAACCTTATTCATAGTCTCTCGTTCTAGTTCAGGACCAATTAGTTGACTTGTTCCAACCTTTGCCAACAGAACAAGTGACCTACATTACCTCCCATAGAATTTTCACACGACACATACTCAATACTAGAATGATAATTTTTGATATAGGAGAACTCAGCTAAGGGTAAATGTATACCCCGACTTCCTCCAAAATCAAACACACCCATGCTCTCAGCTCTCCATCCAACGCCTGATTTGTACGCTCACTTAGTTCACTCATTTAAGAACAATAAGTCATACTCATCTTCATACGCTATCTCAAGGCTCCTAAAACATTTACCACATTCGCGGAGTAAGTATTTCATCTTGATATAAGCTGATTAACGCGACACCCCACGTCTCTCTACCAAAATGAAATGTCTCACAAATTCCTTCTCAACAAAATCTCCAAGTATCTCTGACCGTTGCAACACCATAAAAATCGTTGACATCAACACTCACCTTCAAGCGTATCAACCACTTACTAAGGTAATAATACGTCTTATCTATTCTCGGATGTATCTTATACCTTGCATGATTGATGTCCTTAAGCTTCCTCTCCATGAAATCATTAGCGGGTCCGCAAAGTACAATCGTCCATCTTCATTCTTTTCCATTTACTAGTCTAAACCAAGTAATCATTCTTCTTACATGTTCTCATCCTTGAACCTCTCTCTCTAGGTTGTCAATATTATCCTCTTAACCTCGAACTGAATTATCATAATCATTGCTCACAAACATCCAAGTTTCACTCGTTCACTCCTGCTCAACGCTCTTACCACGATGTCTACCCTTCCTTTACGGTGGCGAATCAGACAATCGTAGTCACTGAGAAGTTCCACACCCAACTTCTCTTCAACATATATTAACTTCTTGTCAAATATATGCTAAAGATTCTTATGATCCGTGTAGATAACACTTCCTGTTCCATACAAATCTCATCTCCAAGTTCTATTTCCCAACCTTAAACTGTGTATCACACAGTTCCTCTTATGGATCTTCCACCTCCGCGATGCCAACGCAGTCTATAGAAAGATAGAAATGAATCATTAATAATACCTGCCAATCCTAAGGACAATCGTCTCTCAGATGGTGTCTTAGGTACTTTCCACGCTTCACTACTTTTATCTTACTAGTGTCCACGAACACTCGCTATCGTTGACCACCTTCCTGAAGAATGTACATCTCAAAGCTACACCTCTCACTTGGACACTTGGCAACATCCTCTTCTTCTACAAAGAACAAATTGATAATCGAAATGACAATCTATCCTAAGTAAACGACGCGAACCATGAAACCGATCGAACTAAAACGTATATCAACGAACTCAAAAGGGGTACAAATTACCGACTACCGAAGTAACGGTCATCAAAATCAAAGCTAGATAAACACAATGAGAAATTCCCCCCCCCCCCCCCCCCCAATAAAAGTAGACACAGATAAAATGTTCATGAAAACCCGTACAAAGAAAATATATAAAATACACGTACCCATAAAACATCCACAAGCGTACCTCAACGAAAGAAACACTCAATGAACCAAATACATAATCAAGTTTGGTAAATAAGAACCATAGACAGTTCTTATTCCCGTACTCGACCTTCCCAAAAACAAATGAACACCGTTTTTCACAAGACTTATCTTAAACTTATACATTTTTTTTATAAAATATATAAAAACCATTTTATGTAAGACATCAACATAACCATTTTTTTCACACTTCCTTTTCTCCATAAAAATAATAGTATCCAACAAATGACCTTGAAATACCCAAAACGAATTTTAAAATACCATAAGGACTTTAGCACAACCGATTTATTGGATGCGAAAAACACAGAAGAATTACATAATCAAAATAATCATCAAACGAACTCATACCAGTGAACACTCACGCAAATACATTGCAAACCAAGCGAAGAATGCAAATACTCATTCGTACAACAATCAAACCAAAATCATAGAAAAACACCGATACTAACAGGTCACAAAACATGTCACGAAATTCAATTGGTGTGTGTAAATGAGGGATCAAATATCCACACCAACTCGTCACGAACCAACAATACTTGAAGAATAGCATAACATTCATCCGAGGAATGAATGTATGGAATAACCAAAGAAACGAACCAGTATCCAACAAAAACGAATTCGATTTCCCAACACCTATCACGACGTCGAATAGAAAGAATATGGCATATGTACCATCATGGTACGAATAGGAATGCTAACCAAAGAATTAGGTATACAAACGGAGTGTCTAGCAAATTAATCAACTTAAATATCACAACATAAGTTCCCACCGATAATTGAGGTATCAACATATGATAGGTAGGATAGAATCTCACCACCTACACACCCCAACATATAACGACTGCCCAAACGGTTAAGAGAATACTTCTCTAACCATACAACCATCACCAACATGATATCACATACCATCTACCACAACATATAACAACAAACATCAATCAATGCGATAATGGTCACAAGTCCACGTGTATGATACCCTTATAATTACGTTCGCGACCATAGTTATAAGCCTATTTCACACGCATACTTACTTCCAAAACCACACATCTCAATGATAACGCACATATACCACATAGCACCTAATACACCATGCAATCCATGCTATCATACTTGAAAGTCCACTTGTGCTGTGACGCATGTATAATTATGTTGGCCACCATAATTATCTATGCCCCCTTTCACAAGTGTACTCCCTCCTATGACAACACATCATGCAAACAATCACGCAAACAAAAACAAAAGACATCGCAAACAATCATCTTGCATGGAACAATTCCAACGATCACGTAAACTCTATAATCAAAATTACTTGGATTAGGTCGATCCAATATCCAAAAGTAATCACGTTCCAACATGGCTCCAGACGGCAAAAGACAATATACAAATTCCAAAACATAACACAAAACAAAAGACGTCGCATAATGGCTCAAACTCTACTCTCGCACTTATTTCCCCACTTAGATCAATTCAACTTACTACTCGCTGTGGACTCCAGATCCGAATCCACACCATTCCATCCTAACTCCCTTTCATCTTTACTCAACCACCCGTTCATACTTCCTACATGTTGAGGTAATCGACAACATGCAAAACCATCTCTATTTCTTTCTTCCAATTCTGTATGATTCACAAATGCATACAAATCACGAGGTTTAGACTAAACCACCTCTCCTTCCTATATGAAGTGAGGACACTACCAAGGGTATTTGGTAATGGCTCCATCTCTAGAAGTCACCGTGGTTCCAAACCTCACCACTTCTTCTCCACCAACGTTTCCCATAAACGTCCTCTCCTTGTCCGAACATGGATACATGATATCGAAAACTCGGATTCTGTAGTTAGTCCGCTTCATCCTATCACTTCTCACGCATCCGATAGCAACAACGACAGTCCAACGAAGCATCTTACGCGTGGAAGACGATATAATAAAGTCGATATATACAATACTATGTATAGGGGATAGAATAGACGTCCGAAACTCAATAAAACATCTCATAAATATAGGAAAATAGACATATAAAATACTATACTTACACATAGATCCTAAATGCAACTATATGAGGGACTCCTAAGTTATAGTCTAGGTTCAACCACCTAATTCTCTATAACCTGTCTCTGATACCAATCTGTCACACCCCGCCACGGCGGAAACTCGCGGGTGTAACTTTATGGATATCATCACAACACATGGTGTCTATATAGAGAATAACTACATGCATAAAGTAGAGCAAGTACAGACACGAAGTGTCGTAACAATACCCCAAAACATAATCCAAAACAATCCAAAATCCAAGCATAGACGATAAACCACTTCCAATGCAACTAGGGTCTCGTATAATCTCATCCTTCTATCTTATCCTTAGAAAGCTCACCTGAAAATGATGCTTAAAATGTCAACATTACGTTGGTGAGATTCATAGGTTTAAGACTCAGCACACTAGGCAACCAAAATCACTGTGATTACAAAATATAGCTGGACAAATAATTATAGTTATCATGTAAGCTACATATATTACTAGGCAACGTCACACATAAGGCAACATCAGGACGGTTCGTGTCCTCCGATCCCACAATGATTATGACAGGACGGCTCGTGTCCTCCGATCCCACAATAATTACAACATCAGGACGGCTCGTGTCCCCCGATCCCATTAAACACAATTAGGTCGCATGCGCGAGCAACAGGGTAAGCACCCTCCCAATTGAACCACACAGTTATCCCACAACATATAATTACCGTTCACATATAGCATAAGTACGATAACATTAAAAGTCCAAGCTTTTTTAACACCATACACATAATCACAGTAATTCAAATCATTTAAGACAAGCATCATTCCCATCCCAAGTTCAAAACAAGCAAAAATATGGGACTATGAACTAACCTTAAACTCCGCAGCTTCCACAAAAACAACTCACAATCTATAGCACACAAAAATAATCGACATTACACAAGGTTAAGCTAAAAGCTACAACCCATGTAATACACATATGATGGATGTCTAAGACTCATATGACCCACCATGGATCTCCTAGACACCACAGTAACCACTACCATAACTTAATACTCACTAAATCCCTTGCACTCTTAAAATCAGAAAACACACAATTTTTGGGTACATTCGCCCACATAAAATCACGGCAAATAAAGCTTAAAAACTCACACCAAAAATTCACCATGGTCTCTCATAAGCATAGAATCTAATCCCAGAAGGCCATGGACCAATAACATACACAAATACTCATAAGAAATTCAAACTTGTCAACTACTCAAATTCGGATCTGAACGCACACCAAAAAGTTTTGATTTTTAATAATTACTTCCACAAGTTTTTGTCGCGAATCCTCTTCGTGGTAGTCTAATATAACCTAATACTTAACTATTCCAGAAGGCCTAGTCAAAATACCACTTTTACAACCACATGACACCCTCAAACTTTTACCCAAAATCTGTCCCGGTTTGACAGCTTTGACACCTTAACAAAGAAAAATCAAAAGACCGACTTCCCGACCTTAAAATCGATCGTGGCTGGACTTTTTGGAAATCTCTTTCATTATAATTCAATTTAGACCTAAAATTCGTGACTTAACTCCTCACCATCTGTTATTTACACTCACATCTTTACAGCACTACTTTTCTGTCCAAACCCTAACTCAATAACTAGCATGTTTTACGCTCAATTCTCTTAACCAAACATCGTACTATTACTAATTATTGATCCCAACATGTTTAATAACATTAATTTACAGAAGTTAACACAAACCCTAATCCATCATATAATTATTACATGAATTATATTAATTAATCAAACAATTGAACATGTATTTTAAGAATTTTACCTTGATTCTTGATTATTGCTTCACAATTATAAACCCTAATTTTTTTCTCCCTTCTCTTGCTCCTTGGATCGACTCAATATGCAGGAAAATCGTTTGTGTGGTGTTTGGGTTTGTTTATATATTATTTATGGATAATCCTTATCATTAGGTGTTGTAATTGGGCTCAAATTTGGTTTCCTTTTTCCCATTATCCCTTCTAACCAATTTTCTTAATCATATATATATATATATATATATATATATATATATATATATATATATATATATATATATATATATATATATATATATATATATATATTTATATATTTTTTTATTAAATTAATTTATTACACTTAAAACCTTATACTTTTCATATTTTATGTATTCCCATAACAAAACCTAACGTCTTACGCGATAAACCTCAGTTTTTACGACAAACCGAAAAATTATCATTTTCAAAACAAAGTTTCCAAAAATAGATTTTCACACTCTTTTATAAGCATAACACATAAAAACAAACTCCTCGTAACTTGCTAACACTCAAATACTTGAACGAATACTCCTTACGCAAAAACACAAAAACACCAAAAACTACACAAGTCATTTCTATACCACAAAGGTGATCAAAATGAACATTTCCAAATTTCAAACTTTCCAAATCACAATAAAACCACTTGCGCAAAGGGATTTAGTGCTAAAACTCACCTATAACACACTTATATCACTTCAAACACCTAGGACACACCAAATAAACGTCAACCGAGTCAAGACTATCAGTCAAACTGACCTGCCAAAACCACGGTTGTTACACAGGTGGACTCCACTGGCATGCTGTTAAAAACATTCTTAAGTATTTGCGGAATACAAAAGAGATGTTTCTAGTGTATGGGGGAAATCCAGAAGGAGAACTTGGTGTTACAGGTTTCTGCGATGCATCCTGGCAAACTGATCAAGATGATATTAAGTCTCAGATGGGTTATGTCATTATTGTTAATGGAGGAGCAGTAGACTGGAAGAGCAAGAAGCAGAGTACAATTGCAATGTCTGCAACAAAAGCTGAGTATATTGTTGTATCAGAAGCTGCAATGGAAGCTGTTTGGATAAGGAAATTCATTTCAGGGCTAGGAGTTATTCCGTCAATTGATTTACCTATTGATATGTATTGTGACAATTATGCTGCAATTACATTCGCCAATGAACCTGGAGTTATGAAGGGCGCCAGACACTTTTCTAGAAGATATCACTATGTTCGAGAACAAGTCAAAATAGGTGAAATCAATTTACTCAAAGTTCACACAGATAACAATCTAGCTGATCCCTTTACGAAGGTTTTACCTAAAGAAAAACTTACTAAACATGCCAATGGCATTGGACTTCGTTTAGCTAGTAGTTTCATGCAAATCTGTGGTTAGTATTTGGATAAAGGATAATGTAAACAATTATTATCTTAATGAAATGAAATATTTTTGTTATGTTTATTTTCATTCATAATATTGTATCCTATATTTGCATGTTTAATCCATGAATAACTTGTGTTATTCTAAATAGTTTGTTGTCAATCAATGATATGAGAATATCATTGAATTAAGACAAATCTGAGGTTTGGTAGAATATACTTAAGTATATTGATGTGTAGAACATGTCAAATTCACATGATATTCAATAAATTGAATAATTAATTATAGGACAGATCCCAACCAAATGATTGTACTTTATAGATTTTTGTCATTAAAGTAAATCATGAATATTTATCGTTAGACTTGAGATACTGGATAACTGCTGTTGATGTATCTCATTTTCTGTAAGATAGTCTAACGATATCCGTAACTGGTAATTATGAGGGATATTTTCAGAAGTGATGCAAAGTTCATGGGTTATGCTTGTAGTCAAGAAAGAATTTGTTCATTCAAATTTGTTTTGAAGTATAATACTGTTGGCCCCTCTTAGGGTTGACAAGATGTTTGCATGGCCATGCCCAAGGTCTATCTGGAATACGTTCAGATGAATTGGTAATCTTGCTGAAATCATAAATAACGAAAAACATGATAGCTAATTATGGAATGACTTAGATTCATATCCATATTAACATAGTATTAGAAACAAAAGGATAAGTATGATGATGATTCATCAAAAGTTTTTTTCCAGGAAACCGCACTCAGGGTCGTTCTGGGGACATTGGGGTGTTATGTTAGACTAGCCAATGTCATTACTATATTAATGTATATCCAAGTGGGAGCTGTTAGTTTTGTTGATATAAAATTAATAGAGTATGACCGGATTCGAACACAAGACTTCGGGATTGCACACATTACGTATAAGTTTCAATGTTTTAATAATTAATATATTAAGTTATGATTAATTATGAAATTCACAAATAAACACGTAATGGTCGTTAGCACTTAACGGGAATTGACTAACGATCGTTAGAGAGACGAATATATGGCAAAAAGCCAAGAAGAAGAGGAGTCCTACCCTACTTGGACTCCAAGTTTGCATTAGTATAAATACATGGCCTCTTGTATTCATTCTTTTAAAACTTGGTTACTTGCAAAGCCTAACTTCTTTTCTTCTCTCATCCCTTTGAGCATAACCGATCGTGAATCCCTCCTAATCCCTTAGGATCGATTTTTTGTGCTCAAACATTAGTGTTTGGTTTGTTTGTGATTCAAGAACCTAGCTTTTCTAATTGAAACGCTTGTAATACATGCGTACAAGAACGAAGAACAAACATACTTTTGTTTGTGATCTTTTCCCATTCGACTTGGTGTAGTCGAATTTTTACTAAACCATAACTTATGGTTTAATTGGTTCTTGATTGTTTGATTTCTTGTTTCGATAGAGATCATTTAGGTACACAAATTCTTTTAATTCGCTTAATCAATTACAAGTATTATGATTCTTACTTCCGCTACATGCTTTGATGATGTTTACATGTTTTATATAATTGTTATGATATTATAATTCCAACATAAATAATATCTATCCCAAATGATTAATAATAATTAACCTACCATAAAATTCAGTTGTCATATCTCGAATCTAGGGCCTGTTTGGTAGGAACTTTTTGGAGGAGCTATTAGCTTTTTGAAGAGCTATTAGCTTTTAATTCTAACAAACAACTCCTTCATATTTAATAGCTCGGTTTGGATATGCAGGCTATAAGCTTTTAATTCACACAAATAGCTCCAAAATAAACAGCTCATAAAATGAGCGTTCTAAATTCCTAGAGCTGTTAAAAAATTAAAATTACCCATATACCCTAAAAATCACATACGGTACAAACCATCTTCCCCACAACCCTAATTTGCTTTCTTCAACAATTACAAACCAAACAAACATTCACGTTCTAAAAGAGTTCGGCACCCAGGTACGTCTTCGTTTTTGCCATACTCTGCACTAGTTTGCTTCGTATACTTTAAACAATATAATTGCATTGATTATAGCCTGACGTTATATATGATCCATGTATATAAATAATAAAATATGATCCGCGTATAAAATTTTGATCCATTAGTTTGAATTGCCATACTTTACACTAGTTTGATTATAGCCTGACATATTATATGATCCATGTATAAATAATTAAATATCCCAATTAACGATTTGGGTTTTGTTTAAGAAACATATCTTTTATTTGTCTTTGCGATCATATAATTTTTGTGATCATATAATTGTGGGCTCTTTGATATTTGCTTCATGAAACCGATACGTAATGCATTTTGCTTAGGATTATTCACAACTAAGAGGTAACTTGAACCAAAATTATCATGCACTATAAATTAGTTTGAGAAGTTGAAAAAATTTGTGTTGGTTTCGAGTTACTAATAATTGTCTTTCATTGTTCCATTTAGTCATGTTAATTTGAAAAGAGATCATTTACAGTGACTTCATGACTAAAAGATTACATGACAGCCACAATGTACTAAAACATGTACAAGGATTAGGTTCATGTACAGTTGTAGGAAGGACAATATCAGTAAGTTGAAGATAAGTGGTAGGGCTAAGTTATTGGTTTTAGCTTGGGTGTATTGTTTTCTTTAATACGGTTCTATTATGTGAATAAATTTCTAGATGGCTCCAAGTGATAAAAAGGCGAAAAAAGACAAATGGTCAGAAGAGGAAACATTAGCCTTGTGTGAATTTCTGAACAAATATATAAACGAACATGGTCGAAATGTCCAGTTTAAGTGGGTTGAGCTTCAACCTAAATTTGCAACACTTTTTAAACGCACGCTCGTTAGTGAAAATGCTTTAAAGAACAAGTTCGATGGAATGAAGAGAGAGTATAATCTCTGGACGTCGCTAAAGAATGGCGAAACGGGTCTAGGATGGGATGCAAATGCGACTAAACTTGATTATTCAGATGAGTGGTGGGACAAGAAAATTAAGGTAAACTAATAATAGCCCTTTTAGAACTAAAATACCATATTCTTGCTATAATCATTTTGGGTTCTGAGAGGATCACTTGATTTGATCACACACTATAGGTGTTGGACCTTTTAATGTGTAAATATGATACTTTGAGTGAATATGATTAAGTATGCGGAATCTACTTAACCACACTTAGAATGTTTATTGGAAATAGAAATGTGATGTTTGTGTTTTGTTTTAACAAAGAACAATGAAAGTATTTCACCAAACGATTCAATATTATTCAAAATAATACGAGTGATCTTCACTATCACTAGGGTTACAAAGACCTTGAATCTTGTGTTTTGTTCTATTGTTTTTCTTTATGTATATCTTTTCTCACATCTATTTTCTGCACCCATTAAGTCATATCTAAGATCTTCCTTTTATAGTCCAAGGAAAGATCTTTTACAATCTATATGACTCATCTTTATTACTAGCTTATGACTAATCTTCATTCTAGCTAGATGATGACTTATCATGTCAGTCATTAAGATACAACATGTATCTAGGATTACAACTCACTTGGAGTGTTCAATTTGATGACTACTACAAAGATATTTTTCTTGTATATGAATCAGTAGATTAAGTCGTACTTATCTACACAGCTGTTGTATGAGTCATAGTAGCATCAGCAGAATCCATCAGCAGAAACACTATCAGTAGAAAACGTTCTTCAGCAGAATCCATAAGTGGAAACGTACTTTGTTCTTTATCAGCAGAAACATACTTGATGGTATTTCCTTAAGCCTTTATGCTGATTCTTCTGATTATTTAATTTCCAACAATCCTCCCCTAAACATGTGAATTACATTCAAACATGTTTTTCTGAATTAAATGAGGACTTTGTGAAGATCTTTCAAACACTTCATTGTCAGACTGTGATCTGAACTTTCTTCTCTTTTGAGTGATTGAATGTCTTTCTCTGTAACTCATCTGCTTTCTGTTCTTTGCTCCAATCTTGGACTAAAAGATGGTGCAATATTCAACTTGAAGAATTTTAAGAGGCAATGATGCTGTGTATCTTGGATGCTTGTTCCAAGAAGTAGAAATCATCTTTCAGCATGTCTTTGGAAGTGATGAACAAACGTAGTGAACTGAACTTGAAACCTTTCATCTTTTGATCTAGATAGAACTTTCTCCTATCAGCTCTGTTCTTGTTCTTTATCAGTAGAAACCATGTCATCATCTTGTATGCTCTTATCTTTTCCTTCTTTTTCTTTGGATAATCTTCCTTTTAAAGGGCTTTTTGTAACCTCCCCTGAGATTTATTTCTCTCCTGAGCAATTTCCTCCCCTGTTTGGAAGATCTCTCACAATCATATCATCATCTGATCTAGCAATTTCCATGTTTTCAGACAATTTGTACATGAAGCCATCAATTCCTTAAGAGTTTAAATACTGCCCTCATCACTTCTAGGTGTGTAACCTCCTATGAGTGGTGAATCATTGAGCATTGACTCATAATCCATCATAAGATGATTTTCTGAGCCTCTTTGAAAATCCTTTTTAAGAAATATTTGACTTAGCAGTATGAACATGATTTTCTGATTAAAAATCATACTGCTTCTAACCATTTTGAAGGGATTAAGTGTGGTAACTAACACTTAATCAAAATTTCGGTTTAAAGCAACCTCTGGTTGTGTGAGAACCAATGTTTTCAGTTATAAATAACTGCCTGTGTACAGATAAACCTATTCAAAAGGCTTTCTTTACAGGGTTTCCAGCTCGTGGCATTTGTTACCTCTAACACAAGTGTTAGATTCACTTTTGCTCGCTGTTCTTTCTATCAGATATCCGTAGATTAGTCACATTATACTTGAGAGTATAAAATGATAGAAAGTGAGTTGTATCAGTTATTAACTGATCAACTAAATCATCAATTCAATGTGAAACATCATAATCAGGTTCCAAGAAAGAAGTTTTAAGGAGTTTTGAAATCCCAAACTCTTTTTATCATGAACCTATTATATCAGCAGCAATGATCAGGATTCAGCAGCAATGATCATAGATTTCACTTGAAATAGCCTTTGAGCTCAAACATTCATACCTGAAATTGTTAGTCTAAAACCAAAAGAACAAAGTACAAAGTACTTGTCTTGAATTAGAATTATGCATAGGACTAACTGTATGAATAACTTTTAATTGGTAAGAGTAGTTTTAGATGATAAAGTTAGATGCATTAACAAAATCTATATACAAGAACACATTATTTTGAAAAATTTAAAGATTAAGCATTCCAATACCTGCTACCAAGTACTGAAATCTTCCAACATCAAAAGCTTTTGTAAGAAGATCTGCAAAGTTTTGTTCTGAAGAAATTTTCATTACTTGAATTAACCTCTTTTCATTGCAATCTCTAATAAAATGATGTCTTATTTCAATGTGTTTTGTTTTAGAATGTTGCACTGGATTTTTAATAATGCAAATTGTACTACTATTATCAATATGAATAATGGTATGTAAGAAATTGTACCCATAGTCAAGAAGTTGGTTTTGAAGCCATAGGACTTGACCACAACAATTTGCAGTAGCTACATATTCAGCTTCAGTTGTTGAAGTAGCCACCATTGTCTGCCTCTTACACTGCCATGAGATAAGTCTACACCCAAGGAATTGACATCCTCCAGTTGTTGACTTTCTGTCCAAGCTAGCACCAGCATAATCACTATCTGAGTATGCTACCAAGTCAAAAGATGACTCCTTAGAATACCACAGACCCAACCTAGGTTGACCCTTGAGATATCTAAAAATTCTCTTGACTGCTATTAAATGAGAAACCTTAGGAGTTACTTGATATCTTGCACAAGCACAAACAGAGAACATGATATCAGGTCTTGATGATGTGAGATACATCAAAGAACCTATCATAGATCTATATGTGTGTACATCCACATTAGTTCCTTCTATATCTTTAAGAAGTGGCTTCTCAGGGTCCATTGGTGTGCTTACTATTTTGGAATCAGCAAATTGAAACTTTCTTAAAATCTCTGCAACATATTTGTCTTGACTAATAAAGATTCCTTCTCTTGATTGTTTAACCTGCAGACCCAAAAAGAATGTAAGTTCCCCCATGGAACTCATCTGAAACTTATTGTGCATAAGCTTCTCAAACTCCAAACACATCTTCTCCACATACACTTAAACTAGCAAAAGATCCTTCTTATGCTTCTTGGTGAAAAGTGTCTGATCTATCTTGCCTCTTTGAAATCCATTTGAAATTAAGTAGGAAGCCAGTGTTTCATACCAAGCTCTTGGTGCCTGATGTAGGCCATATAGAGCTTTAACAACCTTGTACACTTTGTTTGGATGGTCAGGATCAACAAAACCAGGAGGTTGTGAGACATACACCTCCTCTTCAATAGTACCATATAAGAAAGCACTCTTGACATCCATTTGATAAACTGTGAATCCCATAAATGAAGCATAAGCCAAAAAGAGTCTAATGGATTCAATCCTTGCTACTGGAGCAAAAACTTCTTCATAGTCTATCCCTTCTTCTTGTGTGTACCCTTGAGCTACTAATCTAGCTTTATTTCTTATCACTATGCCCCTTTCATCCCTTTTATTCCTAAAAACCCATCTAGTGCCAATTACCCTTACACCACTTGGTAAATCAACTAGCACCCATACCTTTTGAATCTTAAACTGAAGAAGCTCCTCTTGCATAGCCTCCAACTAGCTTGAATTCTCTAGGGCTTTATGAATATTCTTTGGTTCATCTTGTGAGAGAAAACATACAAATAAGCAAGAGTTTGAAAACTCATGCTATTTTGAAGCATAAAGGGCATCAAGAAGCCCTTGTTGATCTGAAGACATCAATTGTTGTCTTGTCTTCACTCCTGATTGTACATCTCCAATTACATTGTCCAGGGAGTGGACTTTGTGAATCCTTGAGTGTGGAGTAGAACGAACTTGATAATCAGGTGGAAGGTTGTTGAAATCCACCTCATTTTCTGAGAGATTTGCTTGTGTTTCTTCTGATGGTCCATCAGCAGAAACATTTTGCTTATTAGCGGGAACGATTTGCTTATCAGCAGAAACAGCAGTGTTACTTCTGACTTGAAACTCTTGTTCCTTAGTTCTATCTTTCTTGCATTCATCTTCAACATCTTCTTTAGATTTACCAGAAGAAGATTCACCATTAATTGAAGTTGAATCCACACTTGTATTTGTCCATATTGGCATCATCGCATAATCTTGATTTGCCTCATTCTCTAATCCTTCTCCATTTGTTGCATCAGCAGTTTGTGAACCTGAAAATTCATTAGTTTCTGCAACAAAAGGCATATAATTCATTGATTTGGATAGAGATTCAAGATCAAATAGCCATTTGGGACCTTGACCTTCTACATTGGTTTTATTTTCCAAAAACTTCACATGTAGATTTTCCTTTACTCTTCTAGTTCTCATGTTGTATACTCTGAATGCTTTGCTATTGATAGAGTATCCAACTAAGAATCCTTCATCTGCTTTACCATCAAACTTTCCAAGATGGTCTAAGGTATTCAGAATTGTCACATGACATCCAAAAGGTCTAAGAAATCCTATTTCAGGAGTTCTTCCTCTAAAAAGTTCATATGATGTCTTATTGTGTTTTACAACTAAAACTCTATTTTGCACATAGCAAGCAGTGTTGACTGCTTCTGCCCAAAAAGTTATAGGCAACTTAGAGTCAGCTAACATAGTTCTAGCAGCTTCTATTAGTGTTCTATTTTTCCTTTCAGCAACTCCATTCTGTTGTGGAGTTCTTGCAATCTTTTAATACCTTTTTCTTTGCAGAAATCATCCATAACTCTATTCTTAAATTCTGTCCCATTATCACATCTAATGACTTTTACTCTTTTGCTTACTAGGTTTTCTATCTCTGTAATGAAGGTCTTAAGGATGCTAGAAGTCTCATCCTTAGTTCCTAAAAAGAATACCCATGTAAATCTACTAAAGTCATTAGTAATAACTAGACAATATCTTTTATGCAACAAACTTCTAACATTTGTAGGACCAAATAAGTCCATATGCAGCATAAACAATGATTGATTGATAGAGTTAAAAATTTTGGGCTTACAAGTGGCTTTATGTTGTTTGCCTTTAAGACAAGTAATGCATGTTTGATCATTTTCAAATCGTTTTTGAGGTAAACCTCTTACCAAATCATCTTTGACAATTTTATTTATGGTTTTGAAGTTAATATGACCAAGCCTCCTATGCCATTTCATAGATTCATCCAATGTGGCCTTAGCAATAAGACAAGTAAGAGAATCTTTTGGAACAAATTTCTTCATATCAACACTGTATATGTTGTCTTTTCTTGGAATTCTAAGAAGTGCTTGACTTTCATCAGGTATCTTAAAATCAAAAGAAAATACAAGACATTCAGTGTCAGTAAAGAGAACTTTGTTCTTTTTGTCACACATTTGTGAGACACTAAAAAGATTATACTTAAGCTCTTGCACATAGTACACATCTTCAAAATCTAATTTATCGGTTTTAATAGTACCTTTACCAGTAATTTTTCCTCCAATTCCTCCTCCAAAGGTAACATAGCCTCCATCTACTGATTGAAAATTTGAGAGATAAGACTTGTTGCCTGTCATGTGCCTTGAACATCCACTATCTGAGAATCCTTGATCTTCAGTATCTGCTGATGAATGTCCCTACACATAAATAAAGGAATTAGTTTTGTTTTGGGATCCAAACCATTTCTGACTTGGATCCGCCTCTTGCATCAATGAAATGTAATCTCTTGAGAATAATTGATGCAACATTGGATTTTGGAATACAACATGCTGAGGCCTTAACAGCATTTGCCCTGTTTCCCTTAGCAGTGATATGAACTATTTGGCTATCAGCAGAAACTGATGGCTTTACAGTTGTAACCTTTGGTTTCCAAACTTGTTTTTGGACTACTGCCTTTGTTAGAATGGGTCTTTTAACAACATTTAATGCATATTTGAAAGTTGTTTTAGCACTTTTAACTGTTGTTTTTGGGTAAACAGTCAGATATGGTCTATTAGTAGAAACCATTTTCCTATCAGCAGGAACTGAAGCTGTTTTGGGTTTTGTTCTAGTAAAGTTAGAGTGACTTTTAGGTGTTTGCCTTTTTAGATTCACCCTACTGTTTGTATACCCATATACCTATTGATTACAGAAAGCTGCAAGATGGTCAAAACTACCACATGTGTAACAAGCTTTGTTATCTCTTTGTTGGAGAGATTTGAGACTATACCAATTCCTTTGGTTGCCTCTAGGCTTGTTTATGGTTCTATATTGTTCACAATATCTTACTGGTTGCCTAACACGTTTAACATTGTTTTTAGGCTTTTCAGTACTATGTTTGACTATCTTAGGAACACTTGTTACAGCTTTCTTAATCACTTCAGGTTTAGACATAACCTGTTTTAAATTTTTATCATCAGATGTTGAGTCCTCAATGATTGGACCATCTGACTTTCTACAAGAACACACCTTGTCCTTAGGAAGTGAAGTTTTACTTAAACTTTCACTTTCTTTCAAAGGTTCATTATCAACTAAATTAGTCTTTGGTTGAACTCCATATTTGAATTCAGGTAGTTGAAATTCAGGTAATCTTGTGTGTTCTAGGTCAATTCCTGGGGGTGAAGGAATACCTCTATATGGTGGAGGAACAGATTTGTATCCAACACCAGACTTAGCTTTATTTATAACTTGACATTCAATTAAGTTAGTCACACCCTTAGATGCATAATCTAGTGTTTCTACACTCATTTGAATATTCTTTTTAGCCTTACTAAGCCTATCTACTTCAGCTTTCAAGTTACTAATGTCATTATCTTTAAACATTATTTCTCTTTCAAGAAGAATTTTGACATCAGTAAAGGTAGATTCATTTGTTCGAAAATGTATGACTTGTTCCTCTAGAGTAGCTATACCTCTTTTATGATTAGTTAAGCTATGAGCTATATCAATTAACTCTGTCCTTTGATTCTCATAACGTTTGGTTAAGGTTTCTAAACTTTTAAGAGCAGAACAATTATTTGAACAAACTTTATCAGATTGTACCTATGTAGAGAAAGCCATAAGAGCTGTCTGAGGAGAAGCTTCTTCTTCTTCATCAGCTGTAAAGCTCCAATCAAATCCTAATCCATCAATGGCTACCATAGCCTTTGGATTGGTTGATTCCCCTGTCTTGGACTTGCTTCCAAAAACTCTATTCTTGCTATCTTACTGCCTTGGCCTTCTACATTCTCTTGAGAAGTGCCCCAACATATGACAGTTATAGCATTCTATCTTTGACTTGTCAAAACCAGCAGTATCATTGCTGCTGATGGTGAGTTTCTTCCCCGTCCTCTGATAGAATTTCTTAGCCCTCATGCTAAGAAGAGAAATTTGCCATTTTAGGTCCATCTCTTCTAAATCATCATCATTGATTTCTAAGAGATCTTCATGAGTAAGCATGGACCCATTATTCCGGCTTGTGAAAAAGGCACAACAAGCCTTTTCATTCAATATACCAAAAGTACTGCTTGATGAACTAGCAGCACCAACTCCACTATCAACCTTTTCATCTTTAACTGGTTTTGAGATACTAGGAGATGACATAAAAGCCATGTTCCTAGTATATGAACTAGAGACACCAGTTTTCTTTACTTCTTGTTCCACAATTTTAAAGTTGCTATACAAATCCATAAGATCCATAGTGTCTATGTCTGGTTTATTCTTCCAAACAACAACATGCATAGCCCACTCTTCAGGTAAGCTTCTCAGAAATTTTAAGTTTAGATCTTCTTGAGGTATGTCAACCCCAAGAACAGCAAGTTGACTCACAATTTTCTGTAGCCTTGTAAACATGTGGTCAAGAGATTCATTAATGGTTGATGAGAAGTTTTCAAACTGCTGCTTGAGAAGGGTTTTCTGGGTTTTCTTGGTGGCTTTATTCCCTCCATACCTTGCAACCATTGCCTCAAATAATGACTTGACATCTTTGAATTTGCTGAAGTTTATAAGTTGATCATTTGGAATGGTCATCATCAGCATACTTCTAGCCTTGAGGTCATTCTTCTTCTTTATTCTTTCATCAGCAGTTGTAGGGATAGTTTGAACAACTGTAATTTCCCTACCTTCAACTGTTGATGAAGTGGTTATGGGTTTGAAACAGTTTCCATCTTCAATGATTAGAGAGTGTAATCTTGCACCTGGAAAAACTGTTCTATTCTTAACCTCCACAATTCAAACTCATTCTGTTTGAGAACTGGCAACTTTGCAGCAACATTTGTTTGAATAGATTCTGTGTCCATTTCTTCTTCTTCTTCTTCTTCTAAATCAAAGATATTAACCTGGAAGCTCTGATACCAACTGAGAGGATCACTTGATTTGATCACACACTATAGGTGTTGGACCTTTTAATGTGTAAATATGATACTTTGAGTGAATATGATTAAGTATGCGGAATCTACTTAACCATACTTAGAATGTTTATTGGAAATGGAAATGTGATGTTTGTGTTTTATTTTAACAAAGAACAATGAAAGTATTTCACCAAACGATTCAATATTATTCAAAATAATACGAGTGATCTTCACTATCACTAGGGTTACAAAGACCTTGAATCTTGTGTTTTGTTCTATTGTTTTTCTTTATGTATATCTTTTCTCACATCTATTTTCTGCACCCATTAAGTCATATCTAAGATCTTCCTTTTATAGTCCAAGGAAAGATCTTTTACAATCTATATGACTCATCTTTATTACTAGCTTATGACTAATCTTCATTCTAGCTAGATGATGACTTATCATGTCAGTCATTAAGATACAACATGTATCTAGGATTACAACTCACTTGGAGTGTTCAATTTGATGACTACAACAAAGATATTTTTCTTGTATATGAATTAGTAGAATAAGTCGTACTTATCTACACAGCTGTTGTATGAGTCATAGGTAGAAAACGTTCTTCAGCAGAATCCATCAGTGGAAACGTGCTTTGTTCTTTATCAGCAGAAACATACTTGATGTATTTCCTTAAGCCTTTATGCTGATTCTTCTGATTATTTAATTCCCAACAGGTTCTAATGGGTCACCATTAAATTGTGTAGGAGGACCCGAATTTTAAAAAACTTAAAAAAAACAACCATCTTTAGAGTTACAATATGCGTGGGATCAACTTTATGGAGATGCTGTTGCTGGTGGTGACGATTGTGTGTCAACCTCAATGGATGCAAAGGCTTTCAAAGAGGTACATCATAAGAATGTTGATAAGAATGTTGAGGCTGAAGATGTTGAAAGTGATGATGATCTAGATGGGAGTCTAGATGGTACACAAGTGCAGAATTCTGAGATGGAAAAGTTAGAAAATGAAGGTCCTGGTTTCTTTAAAACTTTCTTAGATGAAGTCAATCTAGATGACACAACAACACCACCAAACCAAAGTGGCATCCCCAAAAAAATTCATAAGCCTACCAAAGCAAACACCAAACCTAAAACTATTAATATGAAGCGTAGAGGAAGACAATCAGGGGGATCTGCAATGCTTAAAGAACATCTAGCTCAAAGTAAGGCTACTCAACAACGTGTCATACAATACTTGGAGTCAGAAACGTCTACCAATAATCAAAGTAATAAGTTTAGTATTGATGCGGTTGCAAGTGTCATTAATCACTTGATAGAAGCAAAACTAATTGTAAAAGGTAGTACGTTGTGGTTGTTCGCAATGGACTTGTTTGAAGATCCGGTAAAGAAAGAAATGTTCATGAGTATGCCGGATGATGAATGTAGGATGACTTGGCTGCAACATAAGCAAAACAAGAGCACCTAGAGTTTGTTTTTTATGTAGTTGGCGACTTATCATGAAAACATTTTTGTTTCTTTATGTGATTTCATCATTTTTGTTTGGATAATTATCGTCTTCTTTTTTTTAATTTGATATTTGCTATTACAATCATTTTATGGATGTTTTTAATGTCTTCCAATTGTGATATTTTTAGAAGTTGATTATATATGTTATTATCTGATTTTTATGTTCTTCAATTGTACAGGATTACTATGGATATTGAAAAACAAAAGAAGATTGAAAAACTACAATTAATAGATTTTTTATTAGATATGATTAATGACACTGATATAGTTGCTGAGTACTACTATAAGCATATGTATAAGGAACCATGCATGACTTCACAACAAAAAGGAGAGGATTGGATGAATGACGTTTTAAATGGTAATTCTATTCGTTGTGTAAATGCATTTAGAATGCGCCCACACATTTTCAAGAAATTGTGTAGGGAACTACAATCAAATTATGGATTAAAGTCAAGTGATAAAATGTCCGCTCTTGAAAAGTTAGGCGTATTTGTCTACACACTTGCATTAGGAGTATCGAATAGGGATGTTGGAGAGCGTTTTCAACGTTCTGGAGAGACTATTAGTAGAGCATTTCATGATGTTTTAGAGGCGATAACTGCTATAGGTAACGATTTTCATGGTCTAGCAAGTGATATTATTAGGCCAAAAGATTCAAGTTTTCCTATACCACCTCAAATCTTGAATGACAACAGATACATGCCGTATTTTAAGGTATTAATTTTGTTATCTTAAGTTTACTTATTTAAATTTCAAACATCATATTGTTATCATTTATAATATTTAAATTGGTTTTACGACTGCATTGGATGTATTGATGGCACACACATAGGAGCATGTATCCCAGAGGCTCAACAAGTTCGTTATATCGGTAGAAAAGGGATACCTACTTTTAATGTAATGGGGACGTGCGATTTTAATATGTGTTTTACATTTATATCGGTTGGTTGGGAATGATCAGCACACGACACACGTGTCTTTCTTCATGCGATTAACACGCAATCAATGAACTTCCCAAAACCACCTGAAGGTGACTATACATATTTGAGATGTTATTATATGGGTAAATATACAAGCTAGCATATACTAACCATCTTTTTTTTACCATTTTAACAGGTAAATATTACCTAGTTGATAAAGGATATCCAGAAAGAAATTGATATCTTGTTCCGTATTCCACGACAAGATATCATCAGTCGCAATTTCAAAATGAGCCACCTACTAACATGAAAGAAGCCTTCAACCGTTCTCATTTATCTTTGCGAAGTTATATTGAGAGGTCGTCTGGAATTTTAAAGAAACGCTGGAAAATAGTTGGTGCAATGCCCCAATTTAGTGTAAAAACTCAAATTGAAGTAATCATGGCGGCATTTGCTTTGCATAACTACATTCGTAATAGTGATGAGGAAGATATGATGTTTACTACGATTGAGCAACATCCAAATTACATACCAGCTGATGAACTTCAAGATGTTCCTGGCCATGAAACAAATAGTGAAAATGTCTCTCAAGGAGCATCTAATGAGATGAAACGAATCCGGGATGATATTGCTATATCAATATGGAATGCACGTCGCCAATGACTATTACAAGCATGTTGTCCCAAATTGCTAAGATTATTAGTAATATAATTAGTTTATTATTTGTTGTTTTACATTTGTTTACAATTATATAAATGTTCTTTTATGTCATTTTACATCTTATAATTACAGTTAACAGTTAGTTTACCAAACACTTTTATTAGAAAAAAAGTACAGCTTACATCTCATGTTAACAGCTTTATAGCTTACAGCTTACAGCTTACAGTTTACAGCTTACAGCATACAACATACAGCTTACAGCTAGTTTTGCCAAACATACCCCTAGATTGTGTATTCAAGGCGAATATATATATTTAGAACCACCTTAAATCAAACGCAATTGGCAATGTACGTTTGAAGACATTTGGCAATGGAATGTAACCTACAGTTTAGGTTGGTAGAAAAGTCCTAAAATGTTGAAATGGATGGATTTATTATTATTTATAAATATTATACACGATATAACGGAAATGTGAAGAAGAGAGGCCACCTCGATCAATTGTTAACAAGAAATGATCCACAAAGAGTATCCATCACTGCAAACTGCATATTCTCTGAGGGTTTCCAGTGACGTTTCCTTTGATTAATGAACCAGTTGTTTATTTGTTTTGGGTCCAAGCCTGTTGATTCTGCCAATGCAATCTTATCTGCTTCCTGCACAAGGTTATATAAGACATTGTGTTAGCATAGAAATGATTCTAGTGTTTAGAGCGGTAAACAAGTCCTAAAAGGTGAATGAACTTTTAATAACTTTAATTCGTCATAGGCAGATGCTACCTTGATACCAATCTTTATCTCCCTTGTTAAATCATTCTCCAAACATGGACATATTCTATTAAATATGGTGTTTCTTACAAAAACAAAGAGATCTAGCATCATCACCATGGTTTACACTTAAACTTGCTGCAACTTTTTGGCATTTGATAAAACTTAACAAACCTCTAGGCATTTGAGTAATTAGCGTGCATGTTCTATGATGCATAATGACTTTAGGGTATTATGAAATGTAGTTCAATTACTTACAGTAGGATAAGGCCATCTATAGTGAATGTTCCACCAATCAAGAAGTACTTGTCTTGCTTCTTTGGGTAGTTTTCCTTTCTTTTTCTTGTTTGAAAATTCATGCTTCAGGGAACTAATATATTTGCTGTATTTGCGTAAAAGTTTTTCCTTTAGAGCTCGATCTTCGTGTGTCCAGTTGGCTTTCAGCACTTCTGTTTCGCCTCTACTTATTAAATCTTCCTCTGACCTCTCTACACTTTCATCTGCTATGGTAAATTATACGTGAGATAAACATGCATAGGATTATAATGGATTTATACATGTTTAAGTGACTTAAATAATATTTATGTCAACATTTTACAGGGAACATGAAAATGCATGTGGCAATGTAAAGAAAGAAAGAAAAAATTATAATTTCATGTAAATTAAAAATTTTACACAAACATGAATGTCACAAATGTCTTGTCATAGTGGCAGACCAAGATTATAAATGATCGGGGAGCAAATTCTTTTGAACCATGCAATAAGAGATAAAATGAACAGAAAAGTAGGATTTCATTAAAATAATTGAGTATAATAAAAACTAAGTTTCTTTTAACATATTAATGGACTAGCTAATTAAGTACTAAAAATTGCCGTTCAAAAAAAAAATAAAATAAAATAAAATAAAATACTAAAACACAAAACTTCATAGGTCACCCGTGACACCCGGGACCCCATAGTTCGCCCATGTCTAGCCAGATGATACAAGTAACAACCCAGGTGAAATGATAATTAAACCTATGTAGAGAAAACTGAAACACCAAACAACCACCAACTTCACACTTTAATGATGGATTCAAAATTATAAGTCAATTGTTTGTTAACTAGGATAGTTTTGGCCTTATTACAAATGTGAAAGAGGGGGAAAAAGTTTTTATAAAATCAGACGCTAGAAACATACAAGAAGACAAATACAAATATACTACATTATAAAAAGAGTAAATTACATGGTTCGTCCTTGTGGTTTGGACGGAATGACTACTCTTGTCCCCCAACTTTCATTTTTCATGGTTCGTCCTTATGATGAAGTTTGATAACACCATCCGTCCTTATCACTAAAAGTCGAGGGACGAGTGTAGTGATTTCGTCCAAACCACAGGGACAAACCATGTTAGTGACAAGAACGAATGATGTTATGAAACTTCATTATTAGGACGAACCATGCAAAAATGAAAGTCGAGGGACGAGAGTAGTGATTTCGCCTAAACAACAAGGACGAACCATGTAATTTACTCTTATAAAAATAAGATACAAGACGATTTACGCGTTTGACATTGAAATCCTAAAACTACAACCGGGCTTGAGCCTCTAATCTGCTTTCTAATACTAGGATTATATCCAACCGATCCATACAACAGTTATTTTCTAATCTAATCAATCCAAGAATGCAAGAGATGTTTGATTTCTCCATATAATCCAAGTAGTGGATTGACAAGAATCATTGAAGCATATTTTTGACATGTTGCTTAGATGAGACTTATCTCCCAAAGAATCAAGATGAGAGTTATTTTGTTTCCAAAATCTATATAAAACGATATAAAAAGAGTGCATAGATTTTTAAGTTTTAACCTTGCGAGACACATTTCTTTTTCCGTATTAGTGTCAGTAAAACATTCAAAAGTGTCACTATGTAGCATTTTCCTGTGTGTCACTAATAGCTATTGTAATGACACTGTATAAGTGTCAATAATAGTGACACCTTTTGTGTGTCACTAATACCTCATTCTATATGATGTTGACTTATGTGTCAAAATAAAAATGAAATTCTCCCTTGATCCTTGTCCTTGACATGATGATTAGCTGCAAACGATTACACACGAGTTTCACTAGAATACTCGATCTTTCTATCTTAAAATAGTTGTTCACTAAAAAAAAAATAATAATAAAAATTAAAAGAAACATAATTATTACCGTTTTTTCTTTCTTATTTTTGCATGATAACATTTTTACCATTAACTTAACTAAAAGATTTCGTGAAAGTTTATAATAAACTTATAACATCAAGTGCGGGCAACCAAAATGCTTTATCCATTTTTAAACTTTGAGTAATAGACAATTTCATTAAGACAACTTAAAAAGAAAACACTAACTTTAAATTTGAGACGGAAGGAATAATACATTTATATTGAACCAGTCGTTTCCAGTGTGATTATTTACATATAAATCATTTATATATGCAATCATACACTAATCTTTAAACTCATGAACTGGTAGTATTTATTTGTCACTATATATTTACGTAAACAACATGCTTAGATGTGTTGTCATGATCACATTGTGAGTTTCATACGTAAGTATTTTGATAAAATTTTGCTGTTCAAAAAAATAAAATAAAATAAGATTTGTAATCTAGGATTCTCCAAAGTTTTAGATTCTCATGTGGACTTTAAGGCCAACCTATAGGCGCATAAACCTACTTTGCAAGAGATTTATCATGTTCCGTATATCAAACATGAAGACCGAATAATCTTAATACATTGCTTTATTTATAATAGTTAGAACATAAAGGACCAAATTTGTTAGTTAGAAACTTAATAACCGAAAAGTAGTTATTGGTAGTTATTTCGGTTATGTGAATGGTTGTGTCGGTTCAATCATACCGATTCAAAACATATATATATGTAGATACATAGATCGATTAAAGGTTAATGAAACATTTTAGATTTTACTTATTCAATTGATTTTGCAACTTATTAAAGATCTATTATTGGGACAACAATTGGCATCAAGAGCAAAGGTTTATACACATCGAAAAATCTGAAAACGTTTTACAGAAACCTTAACAAGAAGCCATTTGAACACGCTTGAAAAAGACTCTCGCTGGTCTTTCTTCAAAGCATAGGGGCGTTTGCTTTCTTAATTCTTCCAAGGAAACAAACAAGTGTGAATAAGGAACGCGTAGAAGAGATAGTGCACGATCTGTTTTGCGTAGAAGTTGCAAGTGTACAACATCGAGAGTGAATTGGTGTTGAGGAAGAACAGTGGAGACTTTGTGTTAATAACCGGTTCGAAGAAAAGAAACACAAAGCAAAGGACGTTGTTGAGAAAAAACGTATACGTAGTGTTATTGATTGTTTGAAAGAGAAGAGTGTGGAGTTTTGTGTCGCAAGAACACAAAGACAACAACAATGTTGGGGAGAAAAACAAGACAAGTGACTGTCGTTGTTTTCATTGGAACGAACCAGGAGCGCAGCAAACTATTTGTTTTGGGTTCGATTGTGTTACCAAGGCGTGGTAATACAAATTTGTGTGTAGGAGACTGCGTGATCTCAATACCGAGATCAAACACACAAAGGGTGATAACGTGTAGTGTGGTATTTCGTTATTTGCATATTAGATTCATTCGACAAATAGCAGTAACAAGGAAAGCCAAGTGAAGGCAGTGGAACGTTTGGAATATAGACTCGTTGGCAAAATTAGAAACAGATTCGACAAGTGTATGAGGGTTGTGCAGTTTTTTGTTTGATTCGAGAACAAGGACAGCGACAACAACAAAACAAAACCGAGAAGTGTTGGTTAATTTTGGGTCGAATAACATCTTGGAAAATACAACGAGGCACTGAAATTTAAAAGGTTTTTGGCGCGGGAAAGGGAACAAAGTTGGTGACCGAATTATAACAAGTCGAAACACATACATCTCGTATTCTATACGAAATTAACAAGGTCACAAGTTTCAATTTTCTGGATTTCATTTTATATAGTATAGATCATATTAGTTTATGCTATTAGGAATTCCCGAGAACTATTATTTGATCCCGTAGTATTAAGGAATTTCAAAACTATATTTCATATTAGAAGATACCATACAAAGAAAAAATTATTCCCATACGGATTAGAAAGTGAAAATCATAAAATATACATCGAACATGGCCGGGGATGACGCTAGTACATCTAACACAACAAAAACCGTAATACCGATTGCACAATACCAATGTCCAAAATTGAAAAACACAAATTATACGGTATGGGCTATACAAATTAAGGCAATATTAGGTGCACAAGGTTTTTGGGAAACTATTGAATATAAGGATGGGGTAGACGTAGATGATAAGAAGGATAAAGCAACAATTGCTTTCATATACCAAGCGTTAACCGAAGATGTAATCTTACAAGTAGCGAGTTGTAAGACGGCTAAGGAATTATGGGAATCATTGAGAAAGAGACACGTTGGAGAAGAAAAGGTGCAGCAAGCACGACTACAATAATTGATGATTGGATTTAACTCACTTTATATGAAGGAAGATGAGACGGTGGATGCATTTGCTGAAAAATTGAATGGTTATGTGACAAAGGCAAAAGAACTAGGGAAAACTTTAGATGAATCTCTCTTAGTTAGAAAACTATTAGATTCCACACCAGATAGATTCATACAAATAGTAGCATCCATAGAACAAACAAATGATCTAGACGACATAACCCTAGATGAGATAATTGGAAAACTCAAAGCATTTGAGGAAAGGATAAAATTACGAAAGGGAGGACAAGTTGAAAGCCAGGATAACTTATTGTTTGCACATGACGAACACTCAGATAAAAAGAAAAGTTTTAACAAGCGTGGAGGTAGATCAAACTATTCACGAAGAAACTGGCATAAAAATAAGAATAGAAATAACTCGAACCATAAAGATAACCAAAATAAGAATTCGAGTAAGTTTGATTTTAGCAATGTAAGGTGTTATAATTGCAACAAACTTGGACATTTTCGAGATAAATGTAGATCAAAACCAACAACTCAGGAACAATCAAACCTTATCTTAGAAGACGATGAACCATCATTGTTAATGACTATGCACGAAACCAAACACGAGGGAGTGTTGTTGAATGAAGGCCAAATTCAACCGGGAAAATATGCTTCAAAGGATACAAGCATATGGTATTTAGATAACGGTGCAAGTAACCATATGACGGGAACTAAAAGTCATTTTAAGGATATAGATGAAAGCGTAACAGGACGAGTACGTTTTGGAGATGGATCGTATGTACAGATAAAGGGAAAAGGCTCTATACTATTAGGTTGTAAAAACCAAGAACATAAGGTAGTGACAGATGTATACTTTATACCAAACCTTAAGAGCAACATACTAAGTCTAGGACAACTTACCGAAATAGGTTGTAAAGTGTTAATGGACGGAGATAAATTGACTTTGTATGATAAGAGCATGAAGTTGTTGATGAAAGTAGAAAGATCTAAGAATAGACTTTACAGTATTAAATTACAGATAGACACACCTATTTGTCTCTTAGCAAATATAGATAACCAGGATTGGTTATGGCATGCTAGATTAGGTCATCTGCACTTTGATGTTATGAACAAGATGACTAGGAAGGGTCTAGTGGATGGAGTACCTAGAATAAACCATGCAGGACAAATCTGTGATGCATGTTTATTAGGAAAACAAAGTAGAACACCATTTCCAAACCAAGCTAAATTCAGATCTAAGAACCCGTTGGACTTAATATATGGAGATCTCTGTGGTCCTATAAGTCCAGCAACACACTCAGGCAAGAAATTAATATTCTTGTTAGTAGACGATTGTACACGTTTTATGTGGGCTTACTTTTTACAATCTAAGGATCAAGCATTTAGTACATTTAAGGAATTTAAACAGAAAATAGAAATGGAGTTAAGATTGAAAGTGAGGATGCTAAGAACAGATAGAGGAGGTGAATTTACTTCAAATGAATTCACACAGTACTGTAAGGATAATGGAATAGCACGACAGTTGACAGCACCATACTCACCACAACAAAATGGAGTAGTAGAGAGAAGAAATAGGACAGTGTTATCAATGACTAGGAGTATGATGAAAGCCATGAAATTACCCTTAATTTTTTGGGCGGAAGCAGTTAGACATGCTATTTACATATTGAATAGGGTACCTACAAGAGCCCTGATAGATAAAACTCCATATGAAGCACTCTACAGTAGAAAACCAAACTTAGAGAACCTAAGAATATTTGGATGCACAACTTATGCAAAGATAACAATACCTCATTTGAAGAAGCTGGATGATAGAAGCATACCATTGGTTTATTTGGGAGTAGAGGAAGGATCAAAAGCATGTAGGTTATATGATCCAATAGCCAAGAAGAAATATGTTAGTAGGGACGTAAAGTTTATGGAAATACAGCCGTGGGATTGGAATAAGATTGGTGAAGATACAAGTACACAAGACACATTTTGGGCTAGTTTTGTGGAAGGCGAAATTGACAATGAAAAACCTATACAAATTAACATAGGAGATACAGACGATACGTATCACCAAGAGGATCAAGTACTAGAACCAACACCAGATCCATTGTCAGAACCAGATTCACCAGTCACACCACCAACACATACTTACGAACCTAACTCAGAAAGTGAAAGAGAAGCTACTATTATTAGTTCACTTAGAAGCTCGTTAGGAAGCTCAGGAAGATATGATCATACACCAGTTAGAGGTTTAAAGGATTTGAAAGAAGTTTATGAAACAGCAAGAGTAGTTGAAACACCTAGTTTACTCTTCATAGAAGAAGAACCTCGTAACTATAAGGAAGCATCAGTAGATAAGAAGTGGATTGAGGCCATGGAGATTGAATTGGATTCAATCAACAAGAACAAAACATGGTTTCTTACTGAATTGCCAGAAAACCAAAAGGCAATAGGACTTAAGTGGGTTTTTAAAACCAAAAGAGATGCAGAAGGAAAGATCATTAAGTATAAGGCACGGTTAGTAGCAAAAGGATATGTACAAGAACAAGGAATAGACTTCGATGAAGTATTTGCCCCAGTTGCTAGGATAGAAACAGTACGGTTAATACTAGCATTAGCAGCATATCATGGATGGCAAGTTCATCACTTAGATGTAAAATCAGCATTTTTACATGGAGATTTGAAGGAGGAAGTCTACGTTACACAACCTGAAGGTTTTGTACAACCAGAAAACTCAGGAAAAGTTTATAAGCTTATTAAAGCTTTATACGGATTAAGACAAGCACCGAGAGCTTGGAACATGAAGCTTGATCAAACATTAAAGTCATTAGATTTTAAGAAGTGTAATCTCGAGCAAGCAGTCTATACAAGGAGAAATAAGAATTCTACGATTATAGTTGGAGTTTATGTAGATGATTTGATAATCACGGGCACTCCAAAGAAAGAATTAGATTTATTTAAATCTCAAATGGAAGAAAAGTTTGAAATGAGCGATTTAGGATTGTTAGCTTATTACCTTGGGATAGAAGTTACACAGACAGGAGGAGAGATTACAATCAAGCAAACAGGATATATTAACAAGATCTTAAAGGAGACAAGTATGACGGATAGTAATGATACGAAGATACCCATGGATCCAGGTACTAAGTTGGTCAAGGCGGAAGATGGAAATTCAGTTGACGCAACTTACTACAGAAGTTTAATAGGAAGTATCAGATATTTACTACATACAAGACCAGATCTTAGTTATTCAGTCGGGTTACTCAGCAGATTTATGCAAGATCCAAAAGATCACCACCTGAAGGCGGTTAAGCAAGTAATTCGATATATCAAAGGAACAAAGGAGCATGGCATAATTTACAAGAAAGAAGGCGGCTGCAAGATTACAGGTTACAGCGACAGTAGTTATGGAATCAATACTGATTAAGGAAAAGGAACTACTGGCATAGTATTTTACTTTGGAGAGTCACCCATTACATGGAGTACTCAGAAGCAACCGACAGTGGCGCTATCATCATGTGAATCAGAATTCATGGCGGCTACTGCAGCAGCATGTCAAGCCTTATGGTTGAAAAGATTACTTAGTGAATTAACTGGAAGTGAAGAAAAGAAGATAACGCTGAAGGTAGACAACGTTTCAGCAATAGCACTAGTGAAGAACCCAGTTTTTCATGGAAGAAGTAAACACATCGACATTCGCTATCATTTTATTCGAGAATGCGTAGAGAATGGACACATCAATGTGGAACATGTCAGCGGAGAACTACAAAGAGCATATATTCTAACAAAAGCTCTACCAAGATTGAAGTTCACAACAATGCGACAGATGCTCGGAGTTCAAGATTTAAAGAAAAGCAACGATCAAGATTAAGGAGGAGAATGAAGACCGAATAATCTTAATACATTGCTTTATTTATAATAGTTAGAACATAAAGGACCAAATTTGTTAGTTAGAAACTTAATAACCGAAAAGTAGTTATTGGTAGTTATTTCGGTTATGTGAATGGTTGTGTCGGTTCAATCATACCGATTCAAAACATATATATATATATATGTAGATACATAGATCGATTAAAGGTTAATGAAACATTTTAGATTTTACTTATTCAATTGATTTTGCAACTTATTAAAGATCTATTATTGGGACAACAAAACACACGCTCTCTTTAGTTCAGTTAGCTCCTTGAGGCCACACGTATTAGTTAACCGATGTTGCCGGTTATCAATATTATATCACAAATATATATTCTTTTCAAAAGAAAAAAATATCAAAAACAATATACCTAGGACAAGTAAGTTCACAACTCTGGAGTCCGGAGGATCAAAAGAGTTGAATGATTCCATGGATGATGTGAAAACACCAAAGAGATTGAGTGGAGTGAGGTCAGGTGAGGTGGGGCCACACAAAAAGGATACAAGTGCTGTCAAGAAAATGAAAGATCTGATAACACAAAGGTTCGTTTGGTCGAATCGCAAGCAGAGCCGAGAGTGAGCCTTTCAATATGTACGGCATTCAGATAAATAAATGAAAAAGGCAGACAATGTTTTATATCCCGCAAAGCACGCACCAACCTGAGCCTGTACGAACCCTAGTTAAACTAGACCCCCATGAACTTTCAGGACAATATTTATTGTTAGTTTAAAAAAATTAAAAACAATTTAGGTAACACTGACATATACTTTATCTTTGTTTTGAAAACGGTTTCATATTCACTTACTCCTCCTGGCTAGACTTTATAATTTCTACTATTTCAATTTAATAGCTTTGTTGTTCAACACAATTTAATAGCTTTTCTCAGAACCAATAGTTTACTCTCACTGTCTCACATGAACTAAATGAAGATCCATTACTCCATAAGACACCCTCACATACGCTTTCTACTTACAGAACCAATTGTTTGGAATATAGATTCTTGTTGGTTAACACTTTTTGTCTATTTACTCCTGAGATGTTAATTGGATCTAGTTTAGCATTCATGTTCTATACTTCTATTAGCAAAACGTTGATAATGCACAATGGTGACGAGTCAATATGTCCCTGAAGACGCTATGTGGAATGCGACGTTAATTAATCAAAGGCATTTACGTTTATAGGCCTAACTTAGCATACGATTTATAAATCTAGTTTATGAGAAGACGATCTATGAATCAGTTTATTAGATGAGAAAATGTAAATATATATGGTGGAGGGACTTTTCATTTTTTTGTGTTGGGAAAGCAAAGTATAATGTTTGCATCATAGAATGAAAGCGATTTTCGGATACCTCTAATGCACACATTCGCTATACAAACAAAGTAAGAAAGAAAGGAATAATATACGTGAACGTCTTCAATGTTTTCGGCTTCCCTCACTAAAGATGCGATAATATTGTTAAATGATAAAAATCGCCAAGTGCATGTATATGATCAATTTTTTTTCATTTCAAATTCGTTTTGTTTCCCCCCTTGTATACAATGGATTAATGTTAGTGGTAGACACATATCTTTTTGAACACAAAAAGGGCTGAAGCCCGCAAAAAAATTATAACACATCACTCCTCAAAATTCTCTTTTATCAAGTATTTAGAATTATAATAAATAAACCTTAAAAAACATGCTCAAACAGTACAAATAATACTTATAAAACTACCAATGGAGTATATCCTACATTTGTTCCACAAAAGTGAATAAACAACTGAAAATTAGGACAGTTCAATTCAATTAAGAACAGTACTTGATCACATAAAGTGTGTTGACGAATCATCTATTTTATTAAACATGTGTAATCAGTTCCAGTAGAGAAGTTCAAATATCTGCTTTAATCATTGTTTATTCAATAACTAAAAGTGATAATATAATTATTTATTTTTTTACAGGCTTCTTTAATTAAATTTGCAATGATGCTTAACATATCTACAGTATTCTTCTACTTTTCTTTTATGAGGAAGCAAGTATAAAAATATTTTGCTTTTTAGTACAGTAATCTATAGTCACAGACAGTAAATAAATTAAATGAGGTTAATACCATTCTTGTGATGAAAAACAAAATGGCATAAGGTTATGATCATTTGTGTCTTATCTTTTTCCATGCAATTGAAAAAACAAACAAACAATACAATCATGAAAGAAACTGTGGCCCTACTTTAAAACCTTTTCTTTCAGAAATTTTATAAAAAACTGTATATGTGTCAAGTGTCAACAATGATTGTTCTACAAAAACATAAATTTGAAAAACTCTATCTTATGAGGTATTGAAATTTGGTTTTAGAAAAGAGGGAATGACCAGAATTCTTTCACATAGGTATTTTGGACACTTTTTTAATGGAGTTCACATGCTTCCAATTAGAAAGGTGATTTGTTGTACGCTAAGACAAGCAGCAGTACGTGGTTCAATTCTCTTTTGTAAAGTTTAATTTGTTTTTTAGCGTTTTGCTAGAGTTTTAACGAGACTTTTCATTATTAAAAAAATAAAATAAAAATAATACTAATAATAATAATAATAATACAAAAATAATAAATAAATAAATAAAAATAAAAAAAAAATAAAATAAATAATAATAAAAAATAAAAATTATATCGTGTGCTACTGTGCTAGGGTTCGAATAGTTACGATAATTTGAAACATGTTTGATTCTTAATTATCAGGTGGGAGCAACAGATATAGCGAATCTGTTCGATCAAATATTCAAGGATAATGATTTTTGCCGGAGATCTAGTTCTTGCTCTTGCCTTGGCAACGATCAAAAGGTTTTAAAAATGAAAAATGATTTGTAGGCCTAACTAATGGACCTAAATATAGACCTACAAATATGATTGGTGGAAAAATACTCTTTTATCATAAATACCCTTTTCTCTCTCAAATATGCAATCTTTTTTTTTTTTTTTTTTTTTTTTTTTTTTTTTGATTAGAAAAATCTGCCAAGGTTTTAGAAAATCTTGTACTCTGTAGTCTGTAGAAGTAAAAAAATGTCACTTGTAGCTAGGACTATCACTAAAAGCTAAGTGTCACTAAAAAATAATTATTCCGTCTCAAAATTATTGTCTACATTTTCTTTTTTGAGACGTTTCAAATTAATTGTCCACTTCTTGTTTTAACCAATAAAAAAAGACTTTAGCGTGTGTAGATGATATTTGATTGGTTAAACAATGTAGTGGTCTCATTTTTTTAAACAATGTGTTTTTGTCCAACGATAATAATTTTTGGACAGATAGGGTATTTTTAAAAAGCTGGAAAAAAGACACTCGCAGATGTGTAAAAATCTCACAAATGTGCAAAAAAGTTAGGTATATCGGTGAAATCTGAGAATTATGAAAAACATTTGAGACAATATGTAATTTTGTGATTTTCCCATGACTTAATAATATGAATAATCATGATCAATACTAAATTGCGCTTAATTTGAACTCCAGCCTGGAGCAGGCAATAAATAAGATTTAACTTTGATCTAGCTCAATGTACATTATAGCCTATGTCGTACTTTTTTATGGAAAACATAGACTAGTAGTAAATGAAGTGTGTCGGCAAAAATAGATAACAAAGAACCTCACAAAATTTTCACCTTTTTCCTGGGGTTAGATATTTAGATAAGATTATAATGACATATAATTCGTAGTATTAAAAATTATCAATAGCAATTGTTAGTTTTCAATAGTTATACATGTAATAATAATAAAAATAAAAACTTTACAAAAATAAAGTGATTTATTTGTATTTTGCCTGCTATTAGCCTCTTGAAAACCAGTCCGAGTACAAGGGTTCTTGAAAAATGGATGAGGTTTTTCATGTTCAGATTAGTCGGAGGTTTAGAGAACCTTTCTTAACTCAGATGTACCGTGTACGTGGCGTCGCCGGGTTAATCCCAATACCATTTCGGAACCTTTCCTGGCAACCCAAAATGTACACAACTAGCAAGTTTTGAACCTTAAGCTCTAATAGGTCATTCGGTGGTGGTTATTTGCTAACTAAACTTTCTAAGGAGTCCTTTATGGACATAAATTATCACTTTGAAGTAAATAGTTTTCTTCAAACAGCTTGATATCTACTTGTTTAAAACTGCTTATTAGCCAAGAAAAGATCAATCGGTATAGAGACAATTAGCTACGCCAGCTAGGGTTTTCCCGATTCATCTTCTATACAGCCACCAACACACGGATGAAAACCACCACTTTAGCTCGCTCAGCGGTATAAACAAAAGAACCAAATTCCAATAGGACGTACATAACCATAGTATTTCATATGACTCGTGCAAAAATATATAATCATAATAAAATAAAGATGGGACATAAAGATGATGAAACCCATACATAGCACAATAACCCATAAATAAAGTACGGTAACAAGAGTGTGTACCTGTGTTGTAGGTTACAGTAGTTCCTTTGCAAAGATTATTGAGTTGAGTTTGCATATTATTCAAAAACGTTGTTGCTTCATCAAAAGGCCTAGCAAGATCCGATCTATACTTATCCAGCATCTCACAATATGTTTCCTTCAAAATAATCACAAAAATGAAGTTCTAATCAAATAGTAGCCATAAATTTGATGATTTGTAGATGAAAAATATATTCCAAAACAACATCATGTACTTGATGTGTGACAAAAATAATAATAATAATAAAATAAAAAAAATAAAAAAATAAAAAAAAAATTGTGGGACTAACAAACCATGAATTCATCAAGCTCTGGATCATCGCCGAGGCAAGAACAAGAACTAGATCTCCGGCAAAAATCATTATCCTTGAATATTTCATCGAACATATTCGCTATATCCGTTGGAGCTCCCACCTGATAATTAAGAATAAAACACGTTTCAAGTTATCGTAACTAACCCTAGTACAAAAATCCTTTTTATTTTTTGAACGACAAATTCTTATTAAAACTCTAGCAAGAAGCTAGAAAACAAATAAACTTTACAAAAGAGAAATACAAACATGCTTTGGATCAATGATCCGATCGTTCCAATTAGGACGAAAACTTCTATTCCTATGGGTGATCCAAGAAAAAGAAAGGGTTTTGATTTCGTAACCAATCGTATATTTTCTTGGTGGTTTTTTGGATCAAAACACAAAGTTCTAACAAAATAAGCTAGATAAGAATTCAACTCTTGATTACTAAGTTTAAAGTTTTAAAGATCTTGCTAGAACTCAAAGTTAGAAAGAAAGAACAAAAAAAGATGTGATCGGCAACTCGAAATTGGCATAAATCGCTTCTACAAAATGAAAACCATGATCATGATGTACCCTTCCATGCGGGGATATGTATAAACATATTTCCTAAGATTTTGCTATTAGATCCATCAGTAACAACACAAACTATAAAAAAAACTAACCCGATACCTACGTAGTACAAATACCTCTCAAACACACATACCTTTTGGCAAGCAATATAAACTTGAAGCAACTTAGGATAAAGCGGATGCGACAATATCTTGGCTCGATTTTCTCTTAACAAATCGTCTTCAAGTTCTTCATCAGCTAATTCATTATTGTTTTGTTGTTTATCATTACTACAAGTAGTTTGAATATTTGAACCTGATCCAAACATCGTCCTAGGTTGATAATTGTCTTGTTGAACACCACCTTGTTGATAATTCGATAATCCGTAGATTTCTTCCATATATAATCTATATAAAACACATGAAAAAAAAGTATGTGGGAAATGAATATGATTGGATATAGAAGGAGCAAAGAGAAAGTATGTGAGTGAATTTAGCGTACAAACAATAAGAAAAAACCTGAATGTTTGGTCTCAATGATCTATCAATTATCATCATCATCTTCATCAACATCATGCATTATTATCATCATCTTGTTTCACTTCTATCTTTCTTTTTTTTGTTAAAACCACGCACCACTTTATGCGCGTTGTTTTCCGCTATTGAGATAGTGGGGTAGTGTTAGATGTGGTCCGTTGGATGTGCTCCCTATGTAGCCAATGGAGGTTAGGGTTTGGATACCATGTTTATTTATTTGTAAAAAGAATAATTAAAATGTCAAACTTATACATCGTGTATTTGCAAGTTGACATAATATCTAATTTAAGGTAATATTTAGTTCAAATCAAATCCATAAGAATAAGTGTAGCCTCATCATGCTTGAAAACATACTTACGCTAAACACACTAATGAGGGTCAATTTTTTTTTTTTTTTTTTTTTTTTTTTCACAACAGCTTCCTTTCTTCAGTAACTTTCATGTGATTAGATGACACAGTAAAGGCGACCTTTATAATTTCTTTTAATAAATTTAAAAAAATAGAACATTTTTAACAATAAACTTAAATATCCATTAATAATTAAAACCTTACATAATAATTCAAATATAATTAAAACATTACAATAAAATTCAAATAACATTAAAACGACTAAATTAGTTTTGATTTTGACGGCGCCAAATGTCTTTCACTAAATCGGCTTTTAAGCTAAGATGAGTTGTTTTGTCGACTAACTGCTTGGTAATTTCCAAAGATTCCAAATGCGTTCTTATGGCATCGTAAGAACGGTGCTGCTCCCCTAGAAAGAATTTGAAAGATATCGCACGCCCTTCGTCCTGAATTATTATATTTTGTAATATGAAGTATGTGTACATTATATTTGATAGGAGGTTTTTGTCAAAACCTTTAGCCGGATGTTTAATCACTAGCCACTTGCACTTTAGTACACCAAAAGCACGTTCTACATCTTTCCTTGTTGCTTTGTGCATCGTCTTATACAATATTCGTTTGTGATCATCCGTCCCTGAATTTAATGGACATCATAACAAGGGACCATTCCGGATATATCCCATCAGCAAGATAATATCCCCATTTATAAGGCACGTCTGAATTCCACATCCGGTGCTCTCCCCGTTTTGAGATCATTGAAAAGAAGCGATTGACGTAAAACATTAATGTCGTTATTCATCCCGGCGACACTAAGGAGCGCATGCCAAATCAATAAATCTTGGGATGCGATCACTTCCAATAAAATGAAAGGATCTAACCCATGATCACCCCTACAAAATTGACCTTTTAAAGCATGTGGGCAATTGGCCCACGGCCAATCTGTACAATCAATGCTTCCTATCATCCCAGAAAACCCATGCTTTTCGTAGTGATAAGCATAGAGTTTTTTAATGTCAGTAACCGTTAACTTTCGCAAATACTCTGCACCATATAACTCCATGATGGCCTCACAAAATTTTTGGAGACACTCACGAATTATTATCGCACCCATTTGCACATATTCATCCAGAGCATCAGGATTGACTCCGTATGGCAATTGACGAATTGACGAAGTACACTTCATCAATGGAGAAATACCAAGTGTGCCCGCACAATTAGGAGTTTGTTGGAAATAAGGTGAATGATCGGTTACCTCTCAAACAATTCATGTGAATAGTTTCCACTCATTCAAAAACAATCATGGAATGCTCTATCGCCGTAAATTGGGTTTTCGCAGAAGTAAGCCACCACTAAACGATTATTAGCACCAAAACGATCCCTAGCAACTTGGTTTCCTGAGATTTTAGGTTGTAACGCTTCATAAGCCTCCCAACACTTCCGCAAACATCATAAACTCGGTACTAACTTCATTTTCATCATCCGAAGATGAATCGGCAATAAATAGCTCATAAGAATTCATAGTGTGAAAGTGTGAAAAAAATAGTGAAATGAGGGTGTTATTTGAGAGAATGTATATATAGAGAATGTGTTTGAATATGTGAAAAAATAGTGAAATGAGTGTGTTATTTAGTGTGAAAGTAAAAGTTTATTATTATTTTTTTCTTTTTTTTAGTCCCAACGTTCAAATCCAAACGGTAAAAAAATGCAAAAGTATCAATCGATTGGTGGTCGCTTAGACGACCTTTATTCACTCAACATGCAATCGATCAATCATGATAAGGGTTCCACAGCAAGGACGATCGACACCGATCAATTGTGTTCTGTCAGTTTTGGGGTTGGTGATTTGGGTTGGCGTACGACATTCTCTTCGAATATTTTTAAAACGACAATTTCATTAATGTTAGGATATTCAATAGAAGTTTTGAGCGTCTTGATTTGAACAAATTCTTTTTGTGTCCCCAATGTTATATTTCTTTTTAGTTTTATTAGTGGTTTTACGAGTTGTGTTCCCCGAGATTGTGGATTTATACACACTTTAAGCAAATTGCAAAAAGACATTTTTTAGATATATAATTAAGTTCTTAAAATGAAAAATGTTTAAAAGAAAGAAAACAAATTTTATCTATATATTTATATTTTTAATCTTTTTATATTCTTAGATTTTTTTAATAGTATTTTTATATATTTGTAAATATATTTAAATTTTATTATATATAGAAAATAAGGATAAATAAATAAAATATTATTTTTGGATAAGATACGCAGGTGCGTCGCACTTAAGTTTAAGTGTGGCGGCTTTTGAGTTTTGGATAGAGTGCGGCGTACTTTAGAAAAAGTACGTAGGTTTTTCGGGGATTTTAATTTTTAAATTTTAATTTTTAGAGTTTTAGATTATAATAGAAAACAAAATAAACGAAAATACGAAATAAGCAAATAAAGTAGAAATGATAAAAGAGCAAAAATAATCAACTAATGGCGATAACCAAAAATTAAAAAAAAAAAAAAAAAACAAAAAAAAAAACTATTGAAGATAATCAAAACAAATAAAATTACGAAAACAACCAAACAAGTAAAAGGTAATCCAAGGCACGTAATCACATAAGCAATCACAGAACCTCAAATAAGCACTTAAGCAAGTTTATATACAGATTTTTATTAAGTTTTGAAAATTTTAATTTCTGAGGAGCTAAGTGTGGCGGCTTTGGATGTAAATCCGGCGTACTAATTCGAATTTTTAAAGAGGGAAATGAAAAGACACAGAAAGTGCGGTGCACTACAATTGAAGTGCAGCGTACTTGCAGACTGACAGAACACAGGTTCACATTTAGATCGATTTAAAATCACGTATAAGTAATTAAAAAAAGCAAAAACAATCAAACAAACTGATAACAACTAAAACAATTCCCCGGCAACGGCACCAAAAACTTTGATGTGTTTCGAAAGCTTTAAATTTATAGTACTAGTTTTACCGAATTCTTAATACACAAAACACAGGGGTAAAGTATAACCCCCATTTATAGTAAAGGTTTTTAGGAAAGACCAGGTCGTTCCAACGGAATTGTAGCTTTCTCATAATGTTATAAATGTGCTAAGGCTAAAATGATTGTCAAGTATCAAATTTGTTAATACAAATATCGCCTAAAAACGTTATTTACATTTTACGATCTTTGCTAAGTTTTGTTAATGACAAAGTATGAAGTTTAGCTATAAGTAAATCATCACTTTTAGTGTTTAAGTCTTGTTTAACTAAGGTTAACATTTCCTTTTAAACAAAACATTATTTTTATTTCTTAAACTAAAATGAGTCTTGTCACATCACATTTATTTCTTAATATAATAAGGTCACATCACATTTAGGGCAAGCTTTGTCATTATACATTTATGGTAAGAAGTGTGTTTGACTTACTAAGTGGTAGCTTGCAAGTTTAGTGTTTGACTTTATATTATGAGCTGTGACATTGTTTGGTTTGCAAGAGTAATGAGATGTGACTTTGTTTGGTTTGCAAGATTTATTGCAAAAACCAACTGCAGCCCTGGCGGTACCCTGGGGGTACACGGGCGGAACCCTTTTGAGGGGTCCGCCTGATCCGCCAGACCTGCAGAATTGTTTGCTATAAATACCAAACCATTTGTTAATTTTTGGTAACCCTTTTAGGACATATTTTCACATACTCTCTCAACTAACTCAGTAACCTTTTGATTTGTGTGATTCTCTTATGTAGCAACGGACTTCACAAGATCATTCAAGAAGTTACAAGCTTCAACTCTAAAGTTGCAAGTCTTGGTAGCTTGGTCATGTATAATCTTTGATAATTTATACTTCATGTGTGTCATGTATATAGATGTAAGTGGTTAGTATTTTAGGCCTCAAAATACGTAGTGTGTCGGGAGTTGTTGTACCCTTGTAAAAGAACTAACGGGAGTGGTTGTACCCTTGGTAAAGAACTCGACATCTAGCTTAGTGTCGGTAAAAGTATAAGCGACGATGGGAGTGGTTGTACCCGTGTAAAAGAACTCGACATCTAGCTTAGTGTCGGTAAAAGTGTAAGCGACGTTGTAAAGGTTTTCTCCGCCGGTGAAAGGAGCTTGTTGATTAGTGCTTATAACTCTCGAGTTGGAAACTCGGGGCGTGGATGTAGGGCAAGGAAAAAGAGTCCTTGTAGCCGAACCACGATAAACAATCGTGTTGTGGTTTGATCGTTTCTTTCTTTATCTTTGCTTATTACATGTTGTTCTTTAGTTAGAATTGTTAGTTAAATATAAAGCTTTTCAAAGAACTAAACAAGTAAAGATGTGTTTGTATCTTCAAACAAAAGTAAAAGCTTTCCAAATAACTAAACAAGCAAAGTTAAGATTATCACAAGCAAAGCTTTTCAAAGTATGAAACTAGTAAAGTTAAAATTGATATTTACATAAAAAGCTTTTCAAAGAATCAAATATATAACATTGTGTTTATATCTTTAAGCAAACGTAAAAGATATTCAAGTTAAAAAGAATCAAAAAAGCGGTAAATTATTCAACCCCCCCCCCCCCCCCTTCTAGTTTTCCACAATTGGCATCAAGAGCTACGTTACTCAAGATCTTTAAAATAGAATGTATTTTAAAACTTGGATCGATCCATGGATTTTGAAAATCTCAAAGAAGGGCAACCTATTCAAAACCCACCGCTATTTGAAAAAGAAAACTTACTTGAATGGAAAAGTAATTTTTGAAAACTATGTGAAATCAATTGATCAAGATCTTTGCCATATTATGTCTTTTGGTGATTTCAAACCAAAGAAAACAAGTTTTGAAAATCAAGATAACTATCTCAAACTTGATAAAAACACTAAAGCTAAAACAATGATTTATAAAGCTTTAGTACCTAATATGAAAGAATGTATTTGTGTCAAACGGCTAATGATATTTGAAAATATATGATTAACTTTCATCAAGAAATATGTCAAGTCAAAGATGATCAATTTGATCTCACATATAAATTAGAAGTCTTAGAAATACTAATTGATAGACACTTAGTAGAAGTTAATACATGTGCTACTAGTTTAAATATTTTAAATGAAGGTACAAGTGAAGATGAGTACGTGTGTTTTGATGAACCTGCTTGCGTATCTTGGAATGATATGGATGTTGACGAAGACAATGATCCGGTAGTTGATTGTCTATTTATTGAAACAACAAGCAACGTGTTAGTAAAGGTGATTATTCGTGTCAAGCTCGTAGTAGACTTGCTTGTGATTCATGGAATAACACGGATGAAGATGTAGTCAATCATTCGGTTCGCAATTCTAAACTTGATTAAACACCAAGCAAGGTACACCTTAAAACCAAACACTTTTGCTTTGATTAATTCATTCTAGAGTTTTCTAAACTAGAAAATGAGTCTAAATGTTTATGCAACATGGACCTAAAAACTATCTTCAAGAATGAGTCTTCAAAATCTCTTAAGAATATCTTTGAAAAGGAAATCCTATTAGAAGATAGAATGTCTAGAATTGAGAGTAATGTTGAAATTGATCTAGAATGTAAATTATGACTAGATTACAAACATGAGATTAAAATGCAAAATGAGAAAGGAAAAATTATTAGTTAAATTTGATGAAAGCTCAAAATCTCTTGAAAGATTGTTGAGGAGTCAAAGGTTGTTTAAAGATAAAACCGGATTAGGATTTAACTCATAAGCATCATCAACTAATAAAACACAGCATGTAAAATTTGTCAAACCTAGAAGAGAGATTTAGAGATAATTCAATCTTTAATAGAAACTCATGATAAAAGGAGTAAGACTATCATTCTCTATGCCTTTAAATGATTATCTAACCTTCTTGGATACATGAGTTATTGAGTTTCAAAGCGTGTTGTCAAACCAAGATTTTACGCGTAATGCTTATCCGCTTGATAGCATCTCTATGCAATTTAAAAGGTACGCATTACTTCAACTTGACTTTGATTGTCTCTTGCTTCTAGCATTATGTGTTCGAATATGTGTTATTTGTAATACTCTAGAGTGTCTACCTGCTATGTGTAAATAGCTAAGATTAGATTCTATGCAACAAGGAATTTAGTCTTTAGTACTAGTAGGAGATACAAGGTGTTTTGGTTCTTTAACCATCAAGAGATAAACACGAAAAACTCTTAAGTAAGTCTCACTCAACTCTTGCTTACAAGTGAGATAACTAAGAATTTCCTAAATGTTAAAATGTCTAACACTTTTGTGATACTTGCAAAACAAACCTTTGTTAAACAATTTTCTCAAACACCATACTTTGAGTCTTTAATTTTGGTTTTCTTTAATCACTCCTTTATGATAATCTCACATAAACACACAAGGTGAAATAAATCACATTAGCATATATTAGGATGTGTGAAAGAAATTGAGTTTTCAACATCTAGGATTTACACATCAAATGTGACACATAGTCTCATGATATTGTACCTCTTGGACTTTTTCGTAATAAATAGAGTTCATAGTGTCTTAAGTAAGAAAACCCAAAGAGTCGAGGAGTCGTTAAATATAACATTTAACGGGTGATCTCCTCCTTCTATGATATCATCTTTGGTAGATGATAACTTAGTCGAAAGTCCAATAATGGCAAGACAAGCATGGAGTAAAAGTACAGAACAACATCTTCTCACCTTGAGTCAAACATTGAATCAAGTAAAATTGACATAAGTTATAAAACTTGATTTATAGGTCACAGTTGTGTCTAGACAAATTCAACAAAAACAATTTTTGGAATTTAGAATAAAACAACTAGTGAAACAAAATTGATATTTCAAAGTAATCAAGTGAGTACAGTGTCAATATTTGAAAGACTTTTTGACAATAAAAGCAAGCCACAAAAGCAAGGGTTTTTAACTTAAAGACATTCCTAGTTTCTCTCTTGTTCTTAATAGTTAAGTTTTTGATGACTTATCAAGAATGAGATTAGTAAATCAGTAGGTAAAACTAAACATAGAGAAATGTTTGGAAGACTACTTGTTCTCATAACATTTAGATTCAACATTATGTTTAGCTTTTGTCTATGTGCTCGTGTTAAAGAAGGTCCTAAAACAACTCTTTAGTTGAGCTTATTTGGATACATCATAAGGTACTACACAACTAGGATTATGGTATCCCAAAAGAACGGGAATAGAAACCATAGTGTGTGACTAATGGAATTATGCCAGTAATAAGTTGATAAGAAAAACACAAGTGGTACTTGCACTTTTATACTTACTTACCCAATGATTCTCCAAAACGCGTAAGATTCTCAAAATATTATCGAATAGAGAAGCACATCAACAAGCTCCACTTGAGTACGCTAAGTCATATCGACAACGGAATTCATCTCATATACATTGTTATCTCTTCAACAAAGGAAGCATCGACTTCGGCGACAATTCTATCCATTATGCTTCTTAATGGACATATTGTGATCCATCATCATCGCCTTGGTAAGATTGTTCATTGAGGAATGTCTTAACTAAGAAAGTCTTCTACGTTAACTATTTCATCAACGCGTTAACAAAATCTCTTGAATGTGAAGCATTCATAATTCCTAGGCTTAGTCAAAGACTCATAAGACCTAAAACCTTAAGTTTTGAACGTTAGGATAAAACCATAAAAATCAAGACAATTTCTTTTTAAGTTTCTCCCTGCAGAACCCACGGCACCTTCAGACCATACGGGCGAAACCCATTTTTTGGTTCCGCCTGGTCCGCCAAAACCTCAGAGTGGTTTATTTGTAATTTCAAAACCAAACACCCTCTTAAATCTTAACAAAAACTTTCAAACAGCCATCACCCTCTCAAAAACACATATCCTCACAAATTTTAGGGCCCCTAATCCAATCTCTTCAAATCCAACTAACTTTGTAAGTATTCTAATCACAATTGCATCTTTGATTCAATTATAACTTTCTTGCTTACAATCATTAACTAGAATCTTAGGGTTTTTGCATAAAACTTCATGATTCATGAAAAACTTGGTGGCTAGTCAATTATGTATTTCATTAATTAAGAATTGTATCCTTTTATTGTTACTTTGATTTGCCAAACACACCAAGTGCATTATCTTTCAAAATTGCATCCAAAATTAGAACGTGATTCATCACCACATTGTTAAAACAAATGAGAAACATCATTTAAACATCACTTGCATACTATCTCTTGAATGCTAAAGGGGATACATAACTAATATGTATTTTCGGGTACATTCAATCGAAGACACATTAAATTAGGAGAGTGTTGGTTATCTTTTGTTTTTACAACAAAATTTGCATAACAAAACAATTTGGGAATCAAAATGAGTCAAGATAATCAAGTCTTCACATTGTTTTACATATAGGAACATATTAGAACATCCACATTGTTAAAAGTCATTAACATACAATTTTATGTTTTCTAGGAATCAACATGCCTCCCGCAAACAAATCCGATCACAAAGAAACCCTTAAGTACATGCCCAAACACCATATGACCAAAGGTCTCAACCCGGTTCAAGTAGAAACCTTTAACGCATTAGAAAAACGCTATGTGCACGAAGGTAGAACCATTGATCCATCCTTTCTAGAAGGAACATCTATTCGCCAAAACTTTGCCGCAATTAACTTTGATTGTCTCCTTGATATAGATGAGCCAATTTGTCCTAGGTTCATCTTGGAATTTTATGCAACCGTAAACCTTTCCACATGTGCTGGTGGTAGGATATCATTAAACTTCACAACCAATCAAATACCACATGACATAGATTTAAAAGACTTATCTATAATTCTTGGTGTACCAAATGAGGGAACTTGCCTCTACGCGGATAAGTGGCCCATTTCAAGTCTTGATTCTATTGATCGTTTTTATCCATACGATACACCACTTGCTAGTAAGGAAACTATTAAGGAACACCTCTTTGTTAGAACCTCTACCACTAGGGTGAATCGTTCGGGGAATATTGTAGATAAGGATCCTTTTGGTATGGAGCTCAATGAGCTTAAACCGCAATTTAAGAAGTGGGAAGAAATTCTTAGAGCTAACGTCATAAGTACCATAGGAAATAGAGATCACATCAACACATGTCTTTGCTATATGCTCTATAGCATTTCCACCGGTCAACCCTTCAACTTAGCCTACTACCTAGCCAAAAGAATGGCCGACATATCCTTAGTTGGAACAACCGCTCTTCCCTATGGTATGCTTCTTACCCGCCTCTTTAGAGCAATCTCACCCATTTCTCCTAACGAAAATGGAATGCGCCTTGACTATTTTCTCGTTCCTCACATCTTCGTTCCTTTAAGTGATAAACGAGTTTTCAAAAATAAGGGCAAACGTACTCGATCACCTACACCATCATCATCATCATCCGGAATGAGCGAGGATGATAAACTTCCCAACTCTAAGTTACCCCCTTTAGAATACCTTCAAGCTCTCCCCATCATTGACAATGCTTCCGAAGAATTCAAGCAAACCAAAGGAATGTTCAAGTGTTTTGGAAGGTACCTAAACAAGCTCAACAAGAAGATAGACCGGTTGTGAGAAGATTAAGGAGTGTTTGGCTCATGAATGCTTTAGAATCGTCCTTGGGATTAAAACTATGTGAATTATTTGTTTTTCACTTTCATGGTTTATTACGTTTGTTGGATTATGTTTGTATGAACTTTTATGCATAATGACAATGTTTAAGGTGTTTGTCATTTTTTTTTCTATGCTTATGGCAATTCTTACTAAGTATAGTGAAATCCTCGACCTCAAGATCAAAGTCCCATGATATGTATGTTTACGTGTCTAATTTTTGCATTGCCTAACCAGAAATGCCTTATCTTTCTGATTTTAGGAGTTTTCAAAAATTTTGAAAATCGTCTCGCGGGTCAAAAACGCGGACTGCCTAATTTTTTACCTCTGGCGGATCTGGCGGTACCCAAAATTGGGTTCCGCCAGTATATTTTCTGGGAATTCCAGAAATGGCCCAACGGACCAGGCGGTACCCTCAAATGGGTTCCGCCAGTGTTTTCTGAGGGTTCCGCCAGACACCTGCAGAATTTTTTTCTATTTTTCTTAAGTCCAAAACTTGTAATGTGTCAAAACCATTATCCTAAGTGAGAAACATCTTCCATTAACTCCAATAACCATATTAGAACAACTCTCACTCACTAAAGCAATTAGGAAGCCACTTCCCTCCAAAAATTCAAATTCAAACATAACCAACCTAAGGAACCCTTTTAAAGGATCCTTCAAAACCATTGAAATATTTTCAACCAAATCACATCCTATGATCACAAAGCATTGAGTGCTTTTGTTGGTCTTTCACTCCACCTTATTCTATTAGAATGACATGCATTGATTTGACATATTCATAAAAATTTTGTAAATCATTTGAAACCTCAATCTTTGAATGGTAGAACATTAAATCCAAACACCCTATTCAACATCTTCTTCATCCTATAAATTTGAAAGTTTGCAACAATTCAAATCACACCATCACCATAAAAACTTCTTCTCTCAAAACATCAGAACCACACCTTTGAAAATGACCAAAACCAACACATCATCCGAGTCATCTAAATCCCTTTCAAAAATCACTAGGATTAGTGTTAAACCTTGTTGTTTTAACAAAACCGTCAAGTCAAGCTCGTCTTCTTCAAGTGATGCTTCACTTAACATTTCTTCACCTATCCAAGATTTCCTTAATCTTACTACCTCAACACAATCCCCAACACATTGTAATACCAATGTTATGACCTTTCAAGAATTGCTTAATCTTGATACTCCAACACCCTCTCCAACACATTGCTACACAAACATGGCCACCATTCCTCCAACAACTAGACCTTCAAGTGATTCATCATCACCTTCTCAACAAGCTCAACTATCAAAAACCTCATCACCTCAATCACCAACAATTTCACCAATGGAACTTTTCCATACACCACCAACATCACCACTACCTTATTTGGAAACTTTAGAAGACCTATCACCCAAATCATCAAATCCACCATCCTTGTCACTTTTTGACACCATTTCTCAAATGGAAACCCAACAACAACCTAGTGAGCAACTAGATGATGAACCCCATCAACCATCATTAGTAGAACGGTTGACTTACCGTTATGCTAGACCATCCATTTTTCCAAATGATCAAGGTCATACCCACTCACAATCATTTGTGTTTCACCCAATTTACAAAGACCTTCATGGCAATCCTTCCAGCGAACCGAGCTTCCGCCATTTTGTTCAAAACCAACAACCACCACCACAACAACAACAACCATCACCACAAGAACCTTCCCAACATCTTGAATCTCTACTTTCTTCTTATAAGAAAATAGAAGCATCCATATGGGAAAAACCTCCAAACCTTCAAAATGAGATTGACACTCATTTAAACCACCTTCATGCCTTCAAACGTATGGTTGACTCTCAAATCAACCATATCATGGTTTTACAAACAACACTTCAATCAACAAATGAAGGAAGCAAAAACACTACTCAACCTTCCACATTTGCTCCTTCAAGTTCAAACCATTCACCACCAACATATCAAACCACCCTTCCACCAAACTTTCCCCGCCATGATTGCAATTATTGCGATAGAACCGCTCACATAAGTGAAGAGTGTCGAAGGGAAATTCGTGAGCTATCCAAAGAAATGAGGTTCATACTAAACCACATTTTGGATCTTCTACAATCCTCGTCTCACACACCTCAACCCTAGAATCTCCAAAATAAAACAAAATCGTTTCTTTTGGAAATTGTTTCCCATCTAAACCAACAAACCAAAACCATGTCATCCTTTCAACCTTCAAAATAAAGCCCGCTACAACCACAACACACATTTTCATCCTTAAACAACCTTAGCCTTGTTTTTGGAAAATGTTTCTCACAAAGGAAAATGATGATTTCCTTGTAGGGTTTTTTTTTTTTTTTTTTTTTTTTTTTTTTTTTTTTTTTTTTTTTTTTTTTAATGGTCGTAGCTTATTTGTAGTTTTTCTTTATTTTTAGAGATAGGATGGTGTAATCGAAATTTCTTGTCTTTGACTTTTTAAGAGTCTAAATTTAACATGAAATGAATTTCATTACACTACAAGGTTTTCATTGTTTGTTGACCATTTAGGTATAATAAGTGAAATATACCTTGCTATGGTACCATACATATATCTTGGGTTGTTTACACTAACTTTTTATTTGAAGGACCATTTTCCATGTTTTCCTTCCTTGATACTCCATTTAGGGGAGTAATATTCAAGGGGGAGCATGAGTGTTGTACTATTTCACTTCACAACTCTTAGTTGTGTTTATACATGAAATACTTTCATGACTTATCTTCTGCAACAACTAACCTTTTTCTTGTAGGTTCAAAATCAATGTCTCCTCGCTTGGCACTCCATTTAGGGGGAGTATCGTCCAAGGGGGAGCAAGTGGTTACTTCCGCTTCGCTACTCTTCTTTTTGTTTTGACAAAAAGGGGGAGAATTTAGATATAAACTTAACTTGTTTCAAATTTAAATTGTATATCACATCATCTTAGCAAAAACAAGTTTTCATACCTAACTTTATAAGACTTAATACTAAAACTAGTGACTTACTTATAAATCAAGTTTATGTTTTGTCATCAACAAAAAGGGGGAGATTGTTAATACAAATATCACCTAAAAACGTTATTTATATTTTACGATCTTTGCAAAGTTTTGTTAATGACAAAGTATGAAGTTTAGCTATAAGTAAATCATCACTTTTAGTGTTTAAGTCTTGTTTAACTAAGGTTAACATTTCCTTTTAAACAAAACATTGTTTTTATTTCTTAAACTAAAATGAGTCTTGTCACATCACATTTATTTCTTAATATAGTAAGGTCACATCACATTTAGGGCAAGCTTTGTCATTATACATTTATGGTAAGAAGTGTGTTTGACTTACTAAGTGGTAGCTTGCAAGTTTAGTGTTTGACTTGATATTATGAGATGTGACATTGTTTGGTTTGCAAGAGTAATGAGACTTTGTTTGGTTTGCAAGATTTATTGCAAAAACCAACTGCAGCCCTGGCGGTACCCTGCGGGTACACGGGCGGAACCCTTTTGAGGGGTCCGCCTGATCCGCCAGACCTGCAAAATTGTTTGCTATAAATACCAAACCATTTGTTAATTTTTGGTAACCCTTTTAGGACATATTTTCACATACTCTCTCAACTAACTCAGTAACCTTTTGATTTGTGTGATTCTCTTATGTAGCAAGGGACTACACAAGATCATTCAAGAAGTTACAAGCTTCAACTCTAAAGTTGCAAGTCTTGGTAGCTTGGTCATGTATAATCTTTGATAGTTTATACTTCATGTGTGTCATGTATATAGATGTAAGTGGTTAGTATTTTAGGCCTCAAAATACGTAGTGTGTCGGGAGTTGTTGTACCCTTGTAAAAGAACTAACGGGAGTGGTTGTACCCTTGGCAAAGAACTCGACATCTAGCTTAGTGTCGGTAAAAGTATAAGCGACGATGGGAGTGGTTGTACCCGTGTAAAAGAACTCGACATCTAGCTTAGTGTCGGTAAAAGTGTAAGCGACGTTGTAAAGGTTTTCTCCGCTAGTGAAAGTAGCTTGTTGATTAGTGCTTATAACTCTCGAGTTGGAAACTCGGGGCGTGGATGTAGGGCAAGGAAAAAGAGTCCTTGTAGCCGAACCACGATAAATAATCGTGTTGTGGTTTGATCGTTTCTTTCTTTATCTTTGCTTATTACATGTTGTTCTTTAGTTAGAATTGTTAGTTACATATAAAGCTTTTCAAAGAACTAAACAAGTAAAGATGTGTTTGTATCTTCAAACAAAAGTAAAAGCTTTCCAAATAACTAAACAAGCAAAGTTAAGATTATCACAAGCAAAGCTTTTCAATGTATGAAACTGGTAAAGTTAAAATTGATATTTACATAAAAAGCTTTTCAAAGAATCAAATATATAACGTTGTGTTTATATCTTTAAGCAAACGTAAAAGATATTCAAGTTAAAAAGAATCAAAAAAGCGGTAAACTATTCAAACCCCCCCCCCCCTTCTAGTTTTCCACAATTGGCATCAAGAGCTGCGTTACTCAAGATCTTTAAAATAGAATGTATTTTAAAACTTGGATCGATCCATGGATTTTGAAAATCTCAAAGAAGGGCAACCTATTCAAAACCCACCGCTATTTGAAAAAGAAAACTTACTTGAATGGAAAAGTAATTTTTGAAAACTATGTGAAATCAATTGATCAAGATCTTTGCCATATTATGTCTTTTGGTGATTTCAAGCCAAAGAAAACAAGTTTTGAAAATCAAGATAACTATCTCAAACTTGATAAAAACACTAAAGCTAAAACAATGATTTATAAAGCTTTAGTACCTAATATGAAAGAATGTATTTGTGTCAAACGGCTAATGATATTTGGAAATATATGATTAACTTTCATCAAGAAATATGTCAAGTCAAAGATGATCAATTCGATCTCACATATAAATTAGAAGTCTTAGAAATACTAATTGATAGACACTTAGTAGAAGTTAATACATGTGTTACTAGTTTAAATGTTTTAAATGAAGGTACAAGTGAAGATGAGTACGTGTGTTTTGATGAACCTGCTTGCGTATCTTGGAATGATATGGATGTTGACGAAGACAATGATCCGGTAGTTGATTGTCTATTTATTGAAACAACAAGCAACGTGTTAGTAAAGGTGATTATTCGTGTCAAGCTCGTAGTAGACTTGCTTGTGATTCATGGAATAACACGGATGAAGATGTAGTCAATCATTCGGTTCGCAATTCTAAACTTGATTAAACACCAAGCAAGGTACACCTTAAAACCAAACACTTTTGCTTTGATTAATTCATTCTAGAGTTTTCTAAACTAGAAAATGAGTCTAAACGTTTATGCAACATGGACCTAAAAACTATCTTCAAGAATGAGTCTTCAAAATCTCTTAAGAATATCTTTGAAAAGGAAATCCTATTAGAAGATAGAATGTCTAGAATTGAGAGTAATGTTGAAATTGATCTAGAATGTAAATTATGACTAGATTACAAACATGAGATTAAAATGCAAAATGAGAAAGGAAAAATTATTAGTTAAATTTGATGAAAGCTCAAAATCTCTTGAAAGATTGTTGAGGAGTCAAAGGTTGTTTAAAGATAAAACCGGATTAGGATTTAACTCATAAGCATCATCAACTAATAAAACACAGCATGTAAAATTTGTCAAACCTAGAAGAGAGATTTAGAGATAATTCAATCTTTAATAGAAACTCATGATAAAAGGAGTAAGACTATCATTCTCTATGCCTTTATATGATTATCTAACCTTCTTGGATACATGAGTTATTGAGTTTCAAAGCGTGTTGTCAAACCAAGATTTTACGCGTAATGCTTATCCGCTTGATAGCATCTCTATGCAATTTAAAAGGTACGCATTACTTCAACTTGACTTTGATTGTCTCTTGCTTCTAGCATTATGTGTTCGAATATGTGTTATTTGTAATACTCTAGAGTGTCTACCTGCTATGTGTAAATAGCTAAGATTAGATTCTATGCAACAAGGAATTTAGTCTTTAGTACTAGTAGGAGATACAAGGTGTTTTGGTTCTTTAACCATCAAGAGATAAACACGAAAAACTCTTAAGTAATTCTCACTCAACTCTTGCTTACAAGTGAGATAACTAAGAATTTCCTAAATGTTAAAATGTCTAACACTTTTGTGATACTTGCAAAACAAACCTTTGTTAAACAATTTTCTCAAATACCATACTTTGAGTCTTTAATTGTGTTTTTCTTTAATCACTCCTTTATGATAATCTCACATAAACACACAAGGTGAAATAAATCACATTAGCATATATTAGGATGTGTGAAAGAAATTGAGTTTTTAACATCTAGGATTTACACATCAAATGTGACACATAGTCTCATGATATTGTACCTCTTGGACTTTTTCGTAATAAATAGAGTTCATAGTGTCTTAAGTAAGAAAACCCAAAGAGTCGAGGAGTCGTTGAATATAACATTTAACGGGTGATCTCCTCCTTCTATGATATCATCTTTGGTAGATGATAACTTAGTCAAAAGTCCAATAATGGCAAGACAAGCATGGAGTAAAAGTACAGAACAACATCTTCTCACCTTGAGTCAAACATTGAATCAAGTAAAATTGACATTTAGAGCAAGCTTTGTCATTATACATTTATGGTAAGAAGTGTGTTTGACTTACTAAGTGGTAGCTTGCAAGTTTAGTGTTTGACTTGATATTATGAGATGTGACATTATTTGGTTTGCAAGAGTAATGAGATGTGACTTTGTTTGGTTTGCAAGATTTATTGCAAAAACCAACTGCAGCCCTGGCGGTACCCTGGGGGTACAAGGGCGGAACCCTTTTGAGGGGTCCGCCTGATCTGCCAGACCTGCAGAATTGTTTGCTATAAATACCAAAACATTTGTTAATTTTTGGTAACCCTTTTAGGACATATTTTCACATATTCTCTCAACTAACTCAGTAACCTTTTGATTTGTGTGATTCTCTTATGTAGCAAGGGACTTCACAAGATCATTCAAGAAGTTACAAGCTTCAACTCTAAAGTTGCAAGTCTTGGTAGCTTGGTCATGTATAATCTTTGATAGTTTATACTTCATGTGTGTCATGTATATAGATGTAAGTGGTTAGTATTTTAGGCCTCAAAATACGTAGTGTGTCGGGAGTTGTTGTACCCTTGTAAAAGAACTAACGGGAGTGGTTGTACCCTTGGTAAAGAACTCGACATCTAGCTTAGTGTCGGTAAAAGTATAAGCGACGATGGGAGTGGTTGTACCCGTGTAAAAGAACTCGACATCTAGCTTAGTGTCGGTAAAAGTGTAAGCGACGTTGTAAAGGTTTTCTCCGCCGGTGAAAGGAGCTTGTTGATTAGTGCTTATAACTCTCGAGTTGGAAACTCGGGGCGTGGATGTAGGGCAAGGAAAAAGAGTCCTTGTAGCCGAACCACGATAAACAATCGTGTTGTGGTTTGATCGTTTCTTTCTTTATCTTTGCTTATTACATGTTGTTCTTTAGTTAGAATTGTTAGTTACATATAAAGGTTTTCAAAGAACTAAACAAGTAAAGATGTGTTTGTATCTTCAAACAAAAGTAAAAGCTTTCCAAATAACTAAACAAGCAAAGTTAAGATTATCACAAGCAAAGCTTTTCAATGTATGAAACTAGTAAAGTTAAAATTGATATTTACATAAAAAGCTTTTCAAAGAATCAAATATATAACGTTGTGTTTATATCTTTAAGCAAACGTAAAAGATATTCAAGTTAAAAAGAATCAAAAAAAGCGGTAAACTATTCAATCCCCCCCCCTTCTAGTTTTCCACAAAATTAACCAAACGTTAGAAATGATTGAGATTGTTTTCAAGATTATTAAAACATGTTTGTTTAGGTTAGAGATACATGAGTCCAGTAATGAATATAACGATATGCAACCACAAACAAAGCATACAAGTGGTGAATAACGGGTAATTATCAACACGAGTATATCTACCAAATATGCAAAGAAACCATTTCAACCTATGATTCTAAGCATATCAAGCGCATTAAGTTGGGTTTACGGTCAATGTTTATACAATATACGTCTCCTAATCAAGTTCGTTAGACATGAGATTAGGCCTTAAACACATAATCATACAGGTTGTCTAGTAATTTACTATCCAATTCTCACAAGTTTAGTATTGATTCGCTTGGCCAAAACATTTCAAAACCAACCACAACAATTGACCCTTTCGACCTATATCAATTGCTAATGATCAACCAAAGGATAAATGATGACGTATAGTCCAAACTCGGGTCACGAACCCGACTAATGAACATTACTAATACCTAGCCCATCACGTATGGGCTATCGTGATCAAGATTTGGGCTTACAAAGGCCCAAATCCATAATTATTATTTATGGTCTTGATATGGGATCTCTTATTTATGGGATAAGGATCAAGAGACCAAATATATCGGGATACGCCGAAGAGTAAGGAACACGAAACCAACAAGGATTCTGTGTGTATATAAAGGGCATCTCAGCCCTCGTTAAGGTATCATCTAATAACCCTAACTCTTTACTATAACTCTAAAACCGATTACTTACTCTCACACCGGAGGATAATCGTGGGAGACAATCCCACGATAAGCCTAACGGTGTTGTTTGCTTTCTTAGTGCGCAGGTCTCAAGCATTAAGATCCAATTGGTACGAGAATAGGAGTCCAAACAAGGAACGCCCAACTTTTGTATCAACAAGTGGCGCCATCCTTGGGACCACACACTAAGAACTAGAATGACGAAGCACGAAAACGTAAACCAGCGGAATCCGCAGGTGAAGAAGACATATGGTGACCTACAGGGGAAGAAGCAGCAAAGTGATTCAACCTCTAAGCAGGCCTCTGGAACAACCAGTGCGCCCAGGCACCAAGGGTCATGCCCAGATCTGATCTTTCCAACGGTAGAACTGCCCACAGGGACTACCCAGGCCACTACAACAACCACTAGCGCGGAAGATCTACAACTCACTCCTTTCACCACCCCCCACCAAACAGTGCCAGAAATAGACCCCATTGAGCCACCACGTCCGCCTAACCGAGACAAGGGTCCTAGTGTGGAAACAGACATCCTCGCGCTAGAAGGAGTCGCGCCTGAACTAGCACCAAGTGATTTTGTGTCTCAAAACTACGAAACCTTGGCTGCCCTTATGCAAGAGGATGCGAAAAGAAGGTCAAGTCAGAGCCTGCAAGCCCGGCTCAACTTCGGCCCTGAGTATGAAGCATCCCCACCGCGTCACCAAAAGGAGAGGCGCGAGAAGGATAGCCGCCTACTCCCAGTGTTCACTGGAGTCAGAAAGAAAGTTGTGGATGATGAAGCAGCTGACTTGCAATACCTGGAGGAGCACGAAGACGATGGAAGACGTACCAATGTCCATGCTAGGCTGGGTAGTCGAAGAGTTCATGATAGACTTGGACGACAGCGCTCACCAAGCGAAAGCCCTCCAAGGTTTAGCAGTCGAAGAGTTCATGATAGACTTGGGCGACAGCGCTCCCCAAGCGAAAGCCCTTCAAGCTCGGATTTCGAGGAAAGTCGGCGCAAGCGCCGCAAAAGGGTATCATCCTCAAGTGACTCCACGGACAACGAGGACAAAGAAACAGGACACTGGAAGTCCAAGAGAAGATATTGTGATGAGGAGGACGAAGTTATGTCCCATCCCTGGCGCCGCCAAAAGATTGACGCATTCACTCGGCGCATCAGCGATTTTTCAGAAGATAAGAGAAGGCGCATGCCCGCTAATGTTAAAAATTATGATGAGACGGGTGATCCCAATGACCACCTAAAATTTTTTGAATCAGCCGCCACCATCGAAATTGGCCACAACCCGTATGGTGCCACATGTTTAATTCTACATCGGTGGGGAATGCGCAACCTGGTTTAGTAAGCTGCCACAAAGAAGCATAGATGCGTTTGAAGAGTTGCGAAAGGCGTTTCGCTTGAACTTTACTCAAAGGAAGAAGTGCGCCAAGAACCCTATCGAACTTGCTAGGGTAAAACAACGCCAAGGGGAATCCACAAGCGCTTATGTGGAGCGCTATAAGGACGAATGCATACACGTCAAGGCATGCCCCGAAATACTAAAGATTTCAGGGTTTATGAACGGAATCAATAACCCAGAACTTATTAGAAAATTAAATGATAAGGATCCCCAAACCCTTGATGAACTTATGAAGCGCACAAGGTCCTTTATCCAAGGGGAAGCAGCCGCTGTGGATAGCAAGAAAGGCTACTCAAATCATAGGTCACAAGAACAACCTAGGAGACAATCCAATGACCAGAGTAGCAATCGTAACAAAGGCTACCGCAGTTAGGGAATAGGACGAGATAATGACAAATACACCCCACTAACGAAGACTCCAAGGGAGATATTTGTGACAGAAGTTGCGAACTTCCCGAAACCCCCACCAATGCGCACCCCAGAGGATCGGCGCGTAGGGAACGGATACTATGAATATCATTGACAAAAAGGCCACACCACCAATGAGTGTGTCCAATTATGCCAACTAATTGATAAATTAGTGAAAGAAGGAAAATTGGATCATTTAGTCAAGAACATCAAGGATGGAAAAGACAAACAGAAGAGCGGGAACAAGAAAGAAACACCTAAAGACAAGGCTGACACCATCTACATGATACAATCATGGCAGCGAAAGACTAGGAAAAAGGTCAGCCAAAAGTTTTCTTATGGTAGCGAAATCTCTTTCCCCACTCTGGCTGCGGACAATGCAGTAGCGGAACCGCTCACCATCAAGATAAATACGGGGGTTACGATAAACACGGTCACATGTGAGATGACACGCACTCCAGAACAGCACGTAACTAAAGTATCAAACCTGAAGGTCGCAATTCATCCTGATTACCCAGAGCAAGAAGTATCGAACGGGGGATCGCTATCTGATAAAGGCAGAGCGGCTGTGTGCGCACGCTTGCAAAGGAATCTAGATATATTCGCATGGGAACCAAAGCACATGACTGGCGTGCCACGATCGATTACAGAACACAAGTTGAAAATCCGACAAGGATACTCCCTAGTACGGCAGAAAAAGCGCGACCAGGCTCCGGAGTGCGCAAAAGCCATTCTAGAGGAAGTACACAAGCTTGTGGACGCAGGTATCATGCGAGAAGTCTATTACCATGACTGGCTCTCCAACCCAGTGATGGTGAAAAAGAGTGATGGTAGTTGGCGGATGTGCGTGGATTTCACCGATCTTAACAAAGCATGTCCACAAGACTGCTACCCGCTACCAGAGATAGACTAGAAGATAGAATCTTTGTGCGGATACCCCTTTAAATGCTTCCTAGATGCATACAAAGGGTACCATCAAATCCAAATGGCTAAAGAAGACAAGGAAAAAACTTCCTTCCACACAAGCCAGGGTGTCTATTGATACACAAAAATGCCTTTTGGCATAAAAAATGCAGGTGCCACTTACTAGCGATTAGTAGATAATGCATTTGAAAAGCAAGTGGGCCACAACCTGGAGGTCTATGTTGACGACCTTGTCATAAAGAGCCATACCGAAGATGAGTTGGTACGCGACATTGAAGAAACATTCAGGACGCTGGGAAAGATCAACATGATGTTAAATCCTAAGAAATGCACTTTTGGCGCTACAGAAGGCATGTTCCTCGGATACTTGATAGAGCCTGATGGCATTAAGCCATGACCAGAAAAAACAAAGGCTGTCATCCAACTCCCTTCACCACGCACATTGAAAGAAGTCCAGTCCCTGAATGGAAAACTATCTGGGTTGAACAGATTCCTGTCCAAATCAGCGGATAAGTCACTTCCTCTCTTTAAAACACTCACGAAGTGTACAAAAAAGGGAGACTTTCGTTGGACTGCGGAAGCAGAAGAATCTTTTTAACAGCTCAAGCAACATATAGCAGCGCTTCCCAAACTAGTCGCACCCGACCAGGGGAAGAGTTGATTATGTACATGTCTGCAACTCATGGAGCAGTCAGCGCGGTGCTACTGACAGATAGGAACTTCATACAAACACCGGTATATTTTGTAAGCAAAGCACTCAAGAAGACAGAGATTAACTATACCGCAATGGAAAACTTGGTCCTGGTGTTAGTATTCGCAGCTAAAAGACTGCGCAGATACTTTCAAGCACACCCAATAGCAGTGATCACGAACCAACCTATCAAGCAAGTTATCTCCAAACCCGACGCATCAGGGCGATTACAAAAATGGATTGTGTTGCAAAGCGAGCATAACATCTCTTATAGACCACGCACTGCGGTTAAGGGGCAGATACTAGCAGACTTCATCATTGAGAAACCAGATACTGATGCTCCACCTTCAAGAAGCGAGGTAGAACTACAAGAACCATGGGTCCTATTCACGGACGGATCTTCGTGCGTGAACGGGTCAGGCGTAGGCCTTATCCTCACCAGCCCAGAAGGAATGGAATTCACTTACGCACTTGATGCGTGGGAATCGCACCTTGCTTTACCTCTCGAGGGATCTCAAGAAGCTTACAACCCCCACCAGGCAGTGTACCTGATCGTTGTAGTATAGTATAGTGACAAGTACCGGGGGATTGATCGTTCAGCTTAGGAATAGTGTCGCTAGGATTAGAAAACCTAATTAATAGTTCTAAAGGTGAGAGATGATTATTTTTGTATTTTTATATTTTTTTAAAAGCAAGTAAAATCTCGGGTTTTGGAAGAGTGGGCGGAATTAGTTGCTATTCAACTAACCCAAAGCTAAGATGCAATCAAAATAAAATACTAAAAATGAAAATAAACTAATTATACTAAGGTTGTGAGCAGTAATTGGAGAAATTGTGTTTACTTAGACTTCATTACTCCCTAGATATCTTTTACACGTTAATTACTTGTTACACTTGTATGGATGACGGATTGTATTCCTTAATACCATTCGTGGGATGGCATACATAACTCCCCAACTCTATGAGCTCTTATCTCCTCCTACACCATGACCCAAACAGTGGCTCATGCATTAAATACAACCAATAAAGACCTAGTACGCCTCGGTTCATGTTTCTTAAGACGTTCAAGCATGTTACCATTTGGAGATCTGCCAGTTTTCTTAAGCCTAACATATAATATCATTCATCCAAAACAAGAATAGACAAGTAATCAACACATAATCAACATCTAGGTTTCATTAGATCTAAGCAAACACAAAAGAGATCTAGCCTAGCATAGTAGAATTGAGACAAGAACAAGAGATAAACAACCAACACATAGACATATTGATTGAATTGAAAGTACACTTATCTCAATTACAATGCAAGGTCTCAAGGGTTTGGAACCCTTGAAAAACCTGTAAAGGAGGCACAAAAATCGTCTTTAGGGTTTCACCAAAACTTCTCTCCTTTTAATGAAAAAACTAGAAAACTATATATAGGAAAAGTAGGCTGACGGCGTCAAGAGTAACATGTGACGCCGTCACCTCGCCGCCATATACTTCCTCGGACGGCCTTGATCTACTTATGACGGCCTATGTGACGCCGTCACCGACCACGGTATTTTATTCTTGCCACTTTGACGCCGTCATGATGCCTTCTGACGCCGTCACCACCCACGGTGTTTAATTCCTCATGTCTGACGCCGTCAAGATGGTAGTCTTGACGCCGTCACCTTGTATCTTCAGCATGGAAATTTGGTACTTAGCCGTTTTCTTCACTTTTATGCTCCAAAAACGTCCAAAATGGCTTCTTTTTCAGAATTCACTCTCCAAACACCTAAAATCACAAAAGGAACGATTTAGGGCAATATTTGATCAAATAAATTCGGATTCGGGCTTAAATGACCCCCTAAAAACGGATCATTTTTCGCCTCATCATATACCCTTACACTTGAGATTTGCTTGTCCTCAAGCAAATGCGCTTTTATTCTACTCGAAAGACAAGTTAGGGGTCATTTAACACTAATATAAAAGTAATTACAACAAATAATCGTTCCACTAAAGACCAATAGACAAGCACGGAGGTCATACACTAGCACCTCACAAATAGTGTTTAGATACTCACATCTCTCGGGTGTAATAAAGTAATATAACATTATGGAAATGGAAGATATCTCTCACTACCTGTCATAGCAAAATAGATTACCATAGGCTTGGGAAAGGATCAAACCTCCACCACATGGCGTAAGCACCTAGGATAAACTATCAAAGAGGTCTTTTAAAGGGTTATAACGTTAGGTGTAGGGATATGAATTACACGGTTTTGTTGGATAAAGGAAGTTTTACTGGTGGCGAGTTAACAATCTTGGTTAATTACATGTACAAGATGGCGTTGCTAAGCCAAGACTAGACTCGACTTAAGCTAATAAATGAAAGATAACAAAAACATAAAATGAACATAGAATAAAAACGGGATGGTAGTCCGTATGTTTTTTCTCTTTTTCTTTTCTCTCTTTTTTTTTTTCTTTTTCTTGATTTTTTCGATTTTTTTTTTTTTTTTTTTTTTTTTTTGCGTACACTCTTACCTTACCATCCAAAATAATACATCATATGGGATGAGAATTCCCCATACACTTGAATCTTTACATACTTTATATTAAACTATTCTAATGACTCGAATTAAGAAAATCAAAACACTTGGAGCACTTTTAAGATTAACATACATATGGGGGTAATAATATTATGTTCTTCCCCAATACTCCATAAAATAAGTACTTACCCATGAGTACCAATCGTCCCAAAACAATATGTACAAGGATATGACTCGACTTAGCAACCATGTAATCAATTAGAAAGTTAACTTAGGGTTTAACAAATAACAATAATGCACTAAAAATGAGCGCATACACGGAAGGCTAAGGCGATTTGGGTGTACATTTAAGTGGGGTGTAACAAATTCTTCCTTTAAGTAAAATGCTTAAAGTTAGAAACGAAAAGATAGGCTCGGAGGGGTGTACTAGGGGTATCGTGTACTAAAAATGAGTACAACGCTAAGGGTGTGGGAAAAATTAGTTGACTTAACTAGCCAAGTAATATGACTTAAATGGTCAAGTAATTGTAATACGGGTTTAACACAAGGGTGATCCTAATGCCTCTTATCATGTAGTAAATCCTACCACACGAATGTAGTCTCACTAGCGGTCTCGGGATGCATCACTAACGCAAGTTCTAGAATCTAAATGCTACCGGTACACTCATAAGCACTAATAATAAATGCTTTTCCTATCAAATCTAAAGGCGAACCTCACATTTTTGGGTGGAAATTTTTTTTTGAATATACGGTTATGTGCTAGTCATACAATCTCCTATCCATGAGACGCTTGCTATGGCTAAAGTTTCACTCCTAAATGTTGTAAAAAAATTTAAATTTGGCGCTAAAATTACACTAACAAGTATTTCTCATAGTTTTATTACACATCTACTATCAAACAAAACAAACTCAAGCGAAAGTGCATATGTAAGGTATCATCTTTTTACCCTCCCCTTACACTTAGGATGAACATTGTCCCCAATGTTCAAGTAAAGAATGTAAAAGTTAAGAGGTAAAGAGAATGAAATCAAATACTCCCCTGATTCGCTCGGTATGAATTATAGGTTGGCCAGGTTAAATCTTCCTCCAAGAAAACGAACCATCAAAGCTTCCCTTCCAGAATATAAATCATCTTCTTGTCATCAATAACCTGTAAATCCTGACAACAATAGACAAGGCAACCTCGCGTAAAATCGGCGGCATCCTATATAAGTTACTAAATCCTAGAAAACAAAGTAAGATATAATGCTTGTGGAATGAAGTTTGCAGATTTCCTAGAGATTATAAAACTTAATAATTCACAAAAACTATAAGACTCCGTTAGAAAAACAAAACCGGTAAAATTTCCAGATTTTAACTCCTGACGCCGTCAAGAGCAATACTCTGACGCCGTCAGAATGGACCTGCAGAAATTCTTATGTTAAGTTTCTGGAAAATTTCTGGAAAAACTTTGTCCTATTTCCTGGAAAATCTTGCAAAACTTCATTATGACTCAATACAAGCATTTGACTCTAACAAATACGAATATACATGTTCATTAAATATTGTGGAGAATCATGATCGGTTTGTTTCTTAAAAACATATTTGGGGTTTTCCCTTACACTTATCTTTTGCAAAAATACCTTTAGGTTGAAGTTAAGACTAGGCCAAACAACATAATAAAGTATTTCCACATTTTAGTTGAGAAACATGATTAACCAACAATAAAAATAAAACATGCATACGGAAGCAAATAACAATCAAACAAATAAAATCACACAAAACATGGGTTGCCTCCCAAGAAGCGCTTTTCTTTATTTACGAGTCTTGTAGCTAGACTCAAAGTCATGGGCTATCGTGTATCGCTTATGCTCACGTAACCAAGTGTGAGCCATCTAATAGTCGCCTCATCTTTCTTATATTCGTCTCCTAACTCTAAGCACCCGCGATAATATCTTTTATTCTTTTCATGCGTGTACTTAAGTCCTTTTCTCTTATCATTCTCACTTAGCATTTCCATAGGCGGATACCTACTACACTTTTCCATGGAGAAATCCTTGAACCTAGGGTGTGTGCGGGGCATTTGATAGACAAATTCTTCATCCCCACCCGAGAATGTAATTAACCCTTCTATGAGTTTTTCATCGAGGTTGGTCAACCGTTTGAAAGGTTTTCCAAACACAACTTGGGTCAATTTATCATCAATAAATTCTCCTAGATTCTCCATAACCATGAACTCAACAAGATAAACCAAACTCCCTACAAACACATGCAATGGTATAGCCCTAGCCACAATGTTTTCTCCTTTGTATTCCAACTCATCTACCATGATTTTATTGTACTCATTACGTGAGATTATGTTCATTGGAAGAGATGAGTTGAGATAGGCGTTAAAGCTTTTAAATCCAATCTTACAAGGGAATTGCATGTTAAATGAACTATCACACTCAATCCTAGTTCTAGGGTCAACATACCTAAGAGGGTTTATTTCCTCTTCCATTCTATCCTCATTAATCACGTCACCATCATCAAGATCCTCATCGGAGTCTGAATAGTAAAAAGGACTAGCCCTATGGTCATCATCATGATCAGACTCTTCTAACTCAGAATTATTGTCAAAGTGGTGATTGGGTGAGAGGTTAGGTGGGTTCTCATTTTCTGCTAAAGGAAGTGGGGCGGGCATTTGGAAAATCCTACGACGAAAAACACGAATAATAGGAATCGAGCGATCAATGTTACTGTTATCCATCGAAAAAGTTTACGAACAAAGACACAAAGAAATGAGATAGACTAAAGAAGACCTAAAAAATAAAAATAAAAATCTTACTAGAAAGGAATCTAGCAAGTAGACCTAATAAAAAGAAATCCTAACCTAGACAATAACTATTCCCCGGGCTGCGGCGCCAAAAACTTGATGCGTGGGAATCGCACCTTGCTTTACCTCTCGAGGGATCTCAAGAAGCTTACAACCCCCACCAGGCAGTGTACCTGATCGTTGTAGTATAGTATAGTGACAAGTACCGGGGGATTGATCGTTCAACTTAGGAATAGTGTCGCTAGGATTAGAAAACCTAATTAATAGTTCTAAAGGTGAGAGATGATTATTTTTGTATTTTTATATTTTTTTAAAAGCAAGTAAAATCTCGGGTTTTGGAAGAGTGGGCGGAATTAGTTGCTATTCAACTAACCCAAAGCTAAGATGCAATCAAAATAAAATACTAAAAATGAAAATAAACTAATTATACTAAGGTTGTGAGCAGTAATTGGAGAAATTGTGTTTACTTAGACTTCATTACTCCCTAGATATCTTTTACACGTTAATTACTTGTTACACTTGTATGGATGATGGATTGTATTCCTTAATACCATTCGTGGGGTGGCATACATAACTCCCCAACTCTATGAGCTCTTATCTCCTCCTACACCATGACCCAGCACAACTATAGGGATTGTAAACAGTGGCTCATGCATTAAATACAACTAATAAAGACCTAGTACGCCTTGGTTCATGTTTCTTAAGACGTTCAAGCATGTTACCATTTGGAGATCTGCCAGTTTTCTTAAGCCTAACATATAATATCATTCATCCAAAACAAGAATAGACAAGTAATCAACACATAATCAACATCTAGGTTTCATTAGATCTAAGCAAACACAAAAGAGATCTAGCCTAGCATAGTAGAATTGAGACAAGAACAAGAGATAAACAACCAACACATAGACATATTGATTGAATTGAAAGTACACTTATCTCAATTACAATGCAAGGTCTCAAGGGTTTGGAACCCTTGAAAAACCTGTAAAGGAGGCACCAAAATCGTCTTTAGGGTTTCACCAAAACTTCTCTCCTTTTAATGAAAAAACTAGAAAACTATATATAGGAAAAGTAGGCTGACGGCGTCAAGAGTAGCATGTGATGCCGTCACCTCGCCGCCATATACTTCCTCGGACGGCCTTGATCTACTTATGACGGCCTATGTGACGCCGTCACCGACCACGGTATTTTATTCTTGCCACTTTGACGCCGTCATGATGCCTTCTGACGCCGTCACCACCCACGGTGTTTAATTCCTCATGTCTGACGCCGTCAAGATGGTAGTCTTGACACCGTCACCTTGTATCTTCAGCATGGAAATTTGGTACTTAGCCGTTTTCTTCACTTTTATGCTCCAAAAACGTCCAAAATGGCTTCTTTTCCAGAATTCACTCTCCAAACACCTAAAATCACAAAAGGAACGATTTAGGGCAATATTTGATCAAATAAATTCGGATTTGGGCTTAAATGACCCCCTAAAAACGGATCATTTTTCGCCTCATCAGCACTGCGTTTTGAATTCACAGCCATGAACAATGAGGTAGAGTATGAAGCCCTAATTGCTGGGTTACGCATTGCAACTCGGATGGGTGTACGCAACCTAGAAGCAAATGTCGATTCCCAATTAGTAGCCAATCATGTGTTGGGTGAATATGTGGCTAAAGAGGATAACATGGTCCAATACCTCGAAAAGACCAAGTCCCTAATCTAGGGTTTTGACAGATTCACCATTAAACAAGTTCCTAGAGGAGAAAACAGGAAAACGAATGCACTAAGCAAGATCGCATCTACAAGCTTTACGCACCTGTCAAAACAAGTATTGGTGGAGACCCTGAAAAACAAATCCATCTCGGAGATGGAGATATCCACGGTGATAGAAGAGCAGGATCCTACATGGATGACCCCTATCATCGAATTCATAAGCAAGGGTATATTACCCCATGAGCAGAAGGACGCTCGACGGATACGGCGCACAGCGCAGAGGTTTGAACTTCGAGATGGTATCCTATATCGACGTTCATTTCTACAACCATGGCTTCGGTGCGTTGGACCTCTTCAGGCAGATTACGTACTCTGAGAGATCCACGTCGGTTCATGCAGTATGCACACAGGACCACGGTCCGTTGTAGCACGAGCCTTGCGGTCAGGATACTATTGGCCTACTATGCATCGTGATGCGCGGGATATGATAAAGAAATGCAACGATTGCCAAGTTCATAGACCCATCCCGTGCCAACCACAACAAGAGCTAACGCCTATCACTTCTCCATGGCCATTCTATAAGTGGGGCATTGATATCGCGGGACTGAAATTTCTTATTGTGGCTATAGACTACTTCACTAAGTGGATTGAGGCAAAAGCAGTGGCAACAATCACATGCAATAAAGTAAAACGATTTGTTTGGGAGAACATTGTATGCCGCTTTGGACTACCTGGGGAGATCATTTCAGAAAATGGAAAACAATTATGTGATAACCCGTTCAAAGACTGGTGCGTGCAACTAAATATTACACAACACTTCGTGTAAACACCCACAAACCAATGGTTTGGTTGAGCGCGTGAATCGTAGTCTGGGCGAAGGAATTAAAGCGCGCCTCGATAAACACAAAGGTAGATAGGTGGATGAATTGTCGCACGTCTTGTGGGCGCACCGCACAACAATCAAAGTTAGCACTGGAGACACCCCCTTTTCTCTTGTCTATGGGACAGAAGCTGTCATACCAACTGAAATTGGGATGCCAACTATTCGTACGGCGGAAGTTAATGTCACAACCAATGACGATGAGCGACGTATAGACTTGGATCTATTGGAAGAAAGGCACGAACGCGCAGCTATATGTGAGGCAAGAGCTAAGTCAAAAATGAAGGGATATTACGATGCTAAAGTTCAAGGCACCTCATTCAGACCAGGCGACTTTGTATATCGCGCCAATGATGCAAGCCACACAGAAGATATAGGAAAACTTGGACCAAAGTGGGAAGGACCCTATGAGGTCACAGAAGCACTAGGCAAAGGTGCATACAAGCTGCGTGATATGGATGGCCGTGAGCTACAACGTACATGGAATATTTGCAATCTCAAGAGATGCTATCTTTAGGAAAGGCTACGGCCCGTGCACAGACACCTCCGCACTTTAGTAAGTGCTCAATAAATGTCCGTGTATTTACATTTTGTTTTGTTGAGGCAAATTTTTTTTTTTCTTTTTCCAAAAACTTGCAAGAATTAATTAAATATTGCGGTTTCTAGCTAACTCCGCGACACATTTCACTTTATTGTTTACATTTTATTTATGTCTCAATATTGTTGATTTATCTTTTTGCCTACATGGCGTGCATGCATTTATTAAAACCCACGATGGTAAAAGGATGAGTAAACCTACCAAAAAACTCGTTGAGTAAGAGGGTTGAAAACCCATCAACATCGGATCACGCATCCTTGTTAAACACCTTACTCTCAAGACGTTGGAGTAAGTTCAATGCGCATCCCACAATGGATACGCAACAATGCACATTGTGCGCATTTAACAAATTAGGAGTCAAGACTCTTGATTCCTTGATATGGTATTTGCAGTACGCTGCATGTTAACCCATATACTTGCGAATTTTATATTCGCATATACATTAAGTTATGGACTTCATACACAATAATGTTATAAGTGATTATAGATTCTGTAATCTCTTTTAAGTACGATAACAGTTTGATTCTTGGAAGGTAACATAGATTTCCTTTACGTAAAGACAAAATAACTAAGTACAAACTTCATGCGTACAAATTACATCTTCAAATAAACATTTTATTATAGACTACGAGTTTATACAAAACATAGATTTAACAATGCACATGTGCAACAAAAATGTTAATCTATTACAAACAACCTACATACTATGGGAACGCTCAAGCTTTGAGCTGCCAACCCGGTGCACATCACTCCCAGCTTCCCTAAGCTTCTTCAGCAGATCACTATCCCTGGGTGACACCGTCGCCACACTAACAGTACTCCATCAGACCTCAGAATATGTGCTGCACCGAGACCACAAAGGATGGCTTTCCCCTTCACACCCTTCTTCCTAGCAAGTCTCATGGCGTGGGCTTCTAAGGATTCCTTTAGAGGGATCTCTTTCTCAAGGGAAAAAGGGTTGAGGATGTCGCGCGGACGTGCAAAGACAGGTACCTGCAGCTGCGACACATCAGGCTTTATGAAGTAATCAAGTTGTGCCTCAGCGTCCTCTGTTGTGTGCCTCGCCAAGGTCAACCCCTCCATGATAACACATATGGGGTAGTCTTGCTCGCGCTCCAGTTGAGCAATATGAGGAAGCTCTAACAGCTTCATCTTCTCCATGGCAGCAACAAGCTCAGCATAGGTATCACCATTGTAACGTGGCACTTACGCGATAGGCACCATCAACATTTGGCTCTCGTGCAGCTCCTCTACAGCTTCCGCCTTGCCACGTACCAAGGCGCATTGAACAACATTCCCAAATGCCTCTGTAACCTCTTGAGACTCAAGGGTGCTCAAAGCAGCAAGGCGCAGACCATGGATGATAAGCCACCTGCGTTCAGCGATGGAGGACACCAGGTGTGGGTAGAGCTCTACATCATATTCAATACTAAGCCTGCGCAGCTTACCCTCCTGCTTCTCCAGCGCATCCTCCACGGTCTTGCAAAACTCATCCAACTAGGAAAAGTGTTTGCTCTTGTTCTGCTCCATATACTTCAGCCCCTAAAGGCAAGTGGACTTGTACTGATCAAAAGCAGAACGTTCTTGGCTCACTTGGGCAAATAGTGACATCTTCTCATCAGCGAGCTTCTTGGCGTACGCATTTGTTGACTCTACTGCAGCATGAGCACTGGCCAACTATGCCTTCAGTAGCGCAATCTATTCATCTTTCTGCGCACTGCTGCTTCCTTCACCAGCATACTTAGCCTTGAGCTGGGCAACCAATGTGGCCTGGTGCGCAGTAGCCAAGCTAAGCTCCTTTATCAGTTGATCTGTAGGCACATCCTCACATGCCTTTGAGGGCTCATCCATTTGAGGGAGACTCACCTCAGATGGCGACTTCCCAGTATGCGCAGCATCACCCTTGCAGCTTCATCACTGCACGCAAATGACAGGGATTCAAGGTTATTATATTAATAGATGATAAAAAAAAAAAAAAAAAAAAAAAAAAAAAAAAAAAAAAAAAAAAAAAAAAACGTGGCATAGGTTTCATTACTTACTTTGGGGAAGGAGTTTCAGCTGTATCCTGCGCAGTAATGGATGGCGACGCATCCTCCTCTAAGGACACATCCACAGTAATAATATAGCGTCTTCTCATGGATGTGCCCACGCCATCATCACCAGAATCCTTCTTGCGCTTCACCCCTGGCTCTCCTCCTCCTGCTCACTATCAGCCTTCAGGATCCCCATACCCTCTGAAGAATCTGTGCGCGAAAGCTCTAGGACTTGCACCCTCTCAGTCGGTACACTGCGCACCGGGGTTGCCTCTAGAACCACAGGGGAGGCATTCGCCAGCTCCTCCTGTACGAGCTCCATTGTACGCCCTTCAGTAGCCTCCAAAATTGGTGTCTCACCATCTCTTAGAGGCGCACCCCTACGGTTACCAGTGTAGGCTTCGCTAGATTCACTACGCTGAACAGATCCATTGTTGACATAAATTAATAATGTCTAAAAACATTGTTAACATATTAAAAATGTCTCTATGTTTTGATAATTACAAAGCATAAACTCATTAATCTAAAACTTATGACGTAAACAAGTTTTTAGTGCTTAACATTTGTCTTTACATCCAAATCACTTAAGGTATGAATAAACAAAGTGTTTATTGCATTCTATGATCAAAGGAACAATTTTCTTAAACACTAGATTTCTTATAAAATGTCACAAAACATTTTATATCTTTTACAAAACATTTTTGGAATTAAAGGAATATGTTTAATTCATTATAAATATATGAATTTAAATTTCCAACCAAAAATGGCAAATCTAATCCAGAAAAACCTTCCCCACAAAAAGACAAATAAACCCAACGTTCAGGAGGGCGGCCCCCTTAATTTTACTAGGCGGCCCCCTTAATCATTAAGGGGACCGGCCTACAATTAAGGGGACCGGCCACGCTCCAGAACAGTATTTTCCCCCCCTTTAAATACTGATTCATCCCTCAGTTTTTTCTCACCTTTTGCACTTCTAAACTTTCTGATCCAGATCTAATTCTCTATTCTCTCATCCTTTGATCATAAGTGTATATATATTCTTTGTTTCAAAGTGATCTAATTTCCATCCTCTCAAGTGCAAGAGAAGAATACTTCTATCTTCCTAGACAAGAAGTATTACAACTTGTTGTGATCTCCACATCAAAGTTGTTGTTGTAACATCAAGATTATTTACATATTCTTTGTGAAGATTGTTGTGAATACTTGCTTGTAGATAGTTGTGTTAGATATAGATTGTATGATTAGTTGATAGCTTGGTGTGAAGAAGAAAAGCTAGGAAATCTATTGGTGTGAAGAAGCTAGGTGTGAAGTAGATTGATTTGAAGAAGGTGTGTAGAAGGTGTGACTTAGGTGTGAAGGTGTTGTGGTGTGATTATTGGTGTGTAGATTGGTGTGTAAATTGGTGTGTAGATTGGTGTGAATATTGGTGTGTAAATTGGTGTGTAAGGTTTTCTCCGCCATAAGGGAGCTTGTTGATATAGTGAAGAAAACTCTCGAGTTAGGTGCTCGGGGAGTGGAGTAGGGCAAGGAAGGTGTCCTTGTAGCCGAACCACTATAAATCTCTTGTCTCGCGGTTCGATCTTTCCATCTCTTACTTATTATTGTTACTTATCATTATTATATATTTCGTATTGATACTTGTTTATATCGTGCAAGACTTGAGATCACATATTGTCGAATCTAAGTTTTAAAACACTAAAACTATTTTTACAACTAATTAAAAAGACGTAAAACTATTCAACCCCCCTTCTAGTTTTCCACAATTGGTATCAAGAGCCACGTCTAGCAAGAATTTTAAAATATATTGTATTTTAAAACTTGTAACGATCTATGGAATCTTTAAAATATTTAGAAGGGCAATCTATGCAAAGACCACCACTATTTGAAAGTGATGGATTTTTATATTGGAAAAATAGATTCGAAACGTATGTGAAATCAAAAGATCTTGATCTTTGGCATATTATTACCTTTGGTGATTTTCCCCCTATTCAATATAATGTTGAAACTAAAATGGATGAAATTGTAGCTTTTGAAAAACAAAATGATGATTTGAAAAAGAAACTAGCAAAAAATAATGAGGCTAAAATGGTTATTTATAATGCGTTACCACGCAAAGAATATGAAAGAATTTTTATGTGTAAAACCGCAAAAGAAATTTGGGATTCTTTACTAATCACTCACCAAGGTAATAGTCAAGTTAAAGATAACAAAATAGATCTTCTTGTACAACAATATGAACAATTTATGATTCCGGAAGAGGAATCAATTGATAATGCTTTTGCTAAATTTAACACCATTATCACAAGTTTAAAAGCACTTGATGAGACATTTTCTAGTAAAAATTGTGTTAGGAAATTTCTTAGGGCATTGCATCCGAAATGGCGAGCTAAAGTCACGGCTATTGAAGAATCAAAGAATTTGATGACATTGTCACTAGATGAGCTTATTGGCAACTTGAAGGTCCATGAAGAAATTATAAGAAAAAATTTGGAAACGGTTAAAGTCAAGAAAGAACAAGTCAAATCCGTTGCTCTAAAATCCAAAAAGGAACTTTGTGATGATAGTGACTCAAGTGACGAGAGTGAAGATGAAGAATATGCAATGGCCGTAAGAGAATTCAAGAAATTCTTCAAGAGACGAGGAAGATTCACTAGATCATTACATGACGATAGAAAATCGTTCCAAAGAAATAGAAGTGACAATTACGTGAAAAGAAAATGCTTTAGATGTGGAAGTCCAAATCATCTCGTTGGTGAATGTCTAAAGCCGCCGAGTTATGACAATCAAGGTGCATTTGTTAGTAGAACATGGAGTGATAGTGACAAAGAAGAAGTGGAAAAACCAAGAGAAGAAAGGTGTTTCATGGCAAAAGCAACCGACGAAATATGCCTTGGAATTGACTTGGAGCCTGACGAATGGATCAAGGATAGTGGATGCTCAAGGCACATGACAGGGAACCGAAAGCTATTCTCTACATATAAGGCATACAACGGAGGTAACGTTATTTTTGGTAGTGACTTGCGTGGAAAAATTATTGGCAAAGGTACGATTTCTCAAGACTCACTTACTATTGAAAATGTTGAACATGTTAATAATTTAACATATAACTTACTTAGTGTAGGCCAAATATGCGATAATAAATGTAAAGTTATCTTTTCCGAAGAAGATAGCGAAATAGTTAAGAATGGAAAAATTATAGGTAGAGGTATTAGGAAAGGAGGTGTATATATTATGAAACTAGGAAACAAACCTGAAGATAGGATATGCCTAACGACCCTAGACGAAAACTCCACATTGTGGCATAGGAGATTAGGACATGCTAACATGCAACAAATACAATCTTTGGCCTCTAAGGAATTAGTTAGAAACTTGCCTAATCTAAAATATGACAAACATTTTTGTGATGCATGTAAAGTTGGAAAACAAGCTCATACTAGCCACAAAGCTAAGAATATAGTATCCACTACTAGGTGCCTAGAATTATTACATATGGATCTTTTTGGTCCATCCACTGTGCGGAGCTATGGAGGAAACAAATATACCTTAGTAATAGTAGATGACTACTCACGATACACGTGGACTAGGTTTTTAAGTGACAAAACCCAAGCCTTTGAAAAATTCGAAATATTTAGTAAAATGATTCAAAATAAGTTAGGATGCTCAATAGTTGCCATTAGGACGGACCATGGAAGGGAATTTGATAACGAAGTACAATTCGGAAAATATTGTGAGTTAAATGGAATATCTCACAATTTCTCCGCTCCTCGTACTCCTCAATCAAATGGGGTAGTAGAAAGAAAAAATAGGTCACTACAAGAAATGAGTAGAACTATGTTAAATGAACAATCCATTCCACAAAAATTTTGGTGTCACGCCGTAGATACATCGACTTATATTTTAAATAGGGTATCAATTAGAAGAATTCTAGGAAAAACTCCTTATGAGTTATTAAGAAATAGAAAACCTAACTTAAGCTACTTTAGGGTATTTGGAAGTAAATGCTATATCTTAAACACTAAGGACTACCTCACTAAGTTTGATCCAAAGTCATATGAAGGAATATTTTTAGGATACTCACAAAATAGTAAAGCATATATAATACTTAACAAACACTCAATGAAAGTAGAGGAATCACTAAATGTAACATTTGATGAAACACCACCACCTCCTAAAACGCTACCTTTAGAAGATGATGATTTAGTCAAAGATGAAGCCATTGAGGTTAGTAAAACAAAACCCATAGGAAATGATAATGAAGAAATTCACTTAGAAAATAACGAAACCGTTAATATTAAAGAATCTAGATCACATCCTTTAGATAATATAATAGGACATCTTAACCAAAGAACCCTTAGGTCACAAGCCCAAGATAAAAACAACTTCTTTTGTTTCCTCTCGGCAATAGAACCTAAGAATATTAGCGAAGCTTTAAAGGATGAAAGTTGGATTATAACTATGCAAGAAGAATTAAATCAATTTAAGGCAAATGATGTTTGGGAACTAGTCCCAAATCCAAAGGATATGACTATCATAGGAACCAAATGGGTATATAGGAACAAGTTAGACGAGAATGGAATAGTTACTAGAAATAAAGCTAGGTTAGTTGCCCAAGGTTATAATCAACAAGAAGGAATTGATTATGATGAAACTTATGCCCCCGTAGCTAGACTAGAATCAATTAGGATATTACTTGCCTATTGTAACACCCCCAAAATACCGCAGCGGAAGACTGTGTCACTGGGGTGCTACTTCATAATACAAAGTACAAGTTATAGAAAACGAACTCTAAATGAGACGTTTTGAAAAGTTACCATTCGATTAATGAATTCAAAGTTACAAACATGAGATTCCAAAGTATGATACATAAATGTATACAAATGTTTTGAATGGTAAATGATAAAAAGCGTATGTCTTCAGAATATGCAGCTTGACTCTAAGTCCCACGCACTAGCTATCGCCTTACTAACCTGAGATAAACATGCTAAAGTGTCAACACAATGGTTGGTGAGTTCATAGAGTTTGTCTTAAAACAGTTGAAAAGCCTTAAAGAATGATCACACAGCAAAGGCATTGAGAATCCACTCAGTTACAAGTCCCGCCATAAGAGACTTGTAACCTGTGTGTTCACAACCCACTGCTAACATATAGTATAATAAAGACATGTATAAGTTCATCAAGACAATTAAGCAATTAGTAGTAAGTCTCTACTTCATCTCCGAAGACCTCACTTTGGGAGCCAATTCCCAAGGACAACTGGGAGCCACTTCCCAAAGAAAACTGGGAGCCACTTCCCAAAGATATAAGTTTACTGGGAGCCACTTCCCAAAGATAAAAGACAGTCATGTATGTATGAAATCAAGTATAATGCCATCAAGTATAAGACAATCAAGTATAACACAATCAAGTATAAAGCAATCAAGTATAAATGCTTTGAGTATTTGTACAAGTAAGCAAGTAGTTGAGCATGTATCCCCCCCAAGAGTTAAAAAAAGTATGAAAAAGTAGGGGCTATGACTCACCTTAAGCTTATGTAATGAGAAATGATAGTGATAGTCGAATCACGAAAGTCTCTAAGAGCAGCAACTTGTGAAGAAACTTAACTAGAACCAAGATCAAAACCAAGAATCACTACTAAATCTTGCTAAACTTTTCCAACCATAGCCATGCTTCCATATCAAAAACCCTATCTTATAATCCCTTGATAAACACTAATCTAACATAAAAACAACCTTTAGTAAAAATCTTCACTAAGAACACTTGGAAATTTGATGAGTTTTTGTGGTGAATTTTAGTGTTTTATGGATGAAAGGTGTTAAGGATCATGCAAGGAACATAAGGCTATACTTATGATGGATGAAACTTGAAAGAATCATGATCACAATGGGTTATTTTATGTGTTTTGGGTCGTTGGTATTCAAGGAGAAAGGAAGAGAATGCTCTCTTTTATACTAAAAATGAGGAGGTTAGGATTTTAGGATATTTTTGCAAGAAAAACACATGTAATCATCCTAAATCACTAAGCATAAGATCAAGACACCTAAAGGGTGACTCCCCCCCCTAAGTGGCGGTTCAAGATGGATAAGGAGGGTGAGGTGTGCCTTGGTTGGTATTATCCTAGATATAGAGCTAGTTTTGACTCCGTAAGTTGCTAACCGTAAGTTTTTAGGCCACGAAACGTAAAACCGGGTATCCTAAAAATATGAAACTTGAAAGTATGGTCAAACATGTCAATATAGTCCATAATAAAATATAAAATGAGTGGTAGGTTCTATCGGGTGCGAAAACCCTGCTAAAAACTGGAAACACGGGTCTAAAACGCGCAATTCGCGTAAAACGCTGAACTGAAAAACGTAAAATTCCGAAACTTTTGGAATTGTCCTAAAATGAGAGAAAATCATATTTCTATTGTTTATAATGTTTTATGGACATATCGGGATGCTAGAAGGACGTTTAAACCTAAAAGTAAATCTCGGACACGGCTTTGTGATTTTTGCAGAAATGATCCGACGAGCGTCAAACTCTCGGATTATCGTTAAAATAGTTTAACTTACGAGAATATGAAATAAAAATTTCTGAGATGAATAGTGAAAAGTGAATAGTAAAAAGTGAATAGTAAAAAGTGAATAGTAAAAAGTGAATAGTGAAATTTTCGGGAATAAAAGTTAACCTGAAATTGCGAATTGTTACACCTATGCTTGCTCCCTAGATTTTAAGTTATTCCAAATGGATGTGAAAAGTGCATTCCTTAACGGTTTTATCAATGAGGAGGTATATGTGGCACAACCTCCAGGATTCATTGACTTCGCAAAACCTGATTATGTTTATAAGTTAAAGAAAGCTTTGTATGGACTCAAACAAGCTCCCAAAGCTTGGTATGATCGATTAAAAGCTTTTCTTATTAAACATGATTATTCCATGGGAATGGTAGATAACACTCTTTTCACTAAAAGGAAAGACCCTAATCTCATCATTGTTCAAATATATGTTGATGACATTATATTTGGATCGACTTGTCAAGACATGTGTGATGAATTTGCCAAAATCATGCATGATGAGTTTGAGATGAGTATGATGGGTGAACTTAACTTCTTCCTAGGATTACAAATAAAACAATTAGAAGATGGAATATTCTTTAACCAATCTAAGTACATTAAGGAAATGCTTAAAAAATTTGGCCTAGAAGACTCAAAACCCATAAAAACACCCATGTCTACGGAGGTAAAGCTCACAAAGGACGATGAAGGTGAGTCCGTAGATAACTCCAAGTATAGAGGAATGATAGGTAGTTTACTATACTTGACGGCAAGTAGACCCGATATCATGTTTAGTGTCTGCCTTTGTGCCCGTTTTCAAGAGGATCCCAAAACCTCTCACCTAGAAGCGGTTAAGCGTATCTTCCGATACATTAAAGGCACTATACACTTAGGATTATGGTATCCTAAGGAATCCGGCATAGAAACCATTGTATATGCGGATTCGGATCATGCGGGAGACTACGTAGATAGAAAGAGCACTAGCGGTATTTACACGTTTATGGGATGTTGTCTAACGTCTTGGTTTTCGAAGAAGCAAACCGCTCTTGCTATTTCTACCACCGAAGCCGAATATGTAAGCGCCAGAAAGGCATGTCAACAAGCACTATGGATGAAACAAGCTCTCGTAGACTATGGCATTAGGTTAGAAAATGTCCCCATTATGTGCGATAACAAAGGTGCGATAGATTTAAGTAAAAATCCGGTGCAACACTCTAGGACTAAACACATAGAAATACGTCACCATTTTCTTAGGGATAATGTACAAAAAGGAAATATATCTATAGAAAAGGTTGCATCGGAAGATAACATTGCTGATATATTCACAAAACCCCTTAAGCGTGAATTATTCAACCACTTGCGTTTAGGATTAGGAATGATGGAACAAGTTGACTAAATTATATTGAATTATTTCAAATTAATACTTGCATGAAATTTATTTTTCTTCCATTTCACCTTTTCTGAGTCTAGGAATCTATTTCGCACAAAACTAAAGATTGGGAAAATTTATTTGCTTTGCATAAAATTTTTTTTTGTAAAACTCAATCAATTTTCTCTAAAAATTATTCTCACAATCTAGGAACCCCATGAAGACCATTTTCCTTGCATTGTTGACTAATTCTAAAAATATTATATTTCAAAATCATGCATAAACTCTCACATAAATTGTCAAGGTATATAATCTAATATATGTCTTTGACATTCATGATCGAGCAAAAATTGAATCAAGGAGATTATTTGGATTGTTTCTTAGGATCGCTATTTCTTTTTGCTTCTAGGAGTCGAAACAATCACAACTCCACATTTGTTGCATATAGACACTCACTAGGACAAATTCACTAATAATGGTGTCATCTTGATCCATCACTAGTTTTTCACTCACTAAGATCCTTGCCTTCCATCTAAGATAGGTGCCTTAGGAAGCTTAAGTGTGCTTGCCTTTGTTTACCTCATATTGCTTATTATGTGTTGATTATTTGCTCTTTTGCTTATATGCTTTTGCATGCATGCTACATCTTGATTAGAATAGACTCTATATTGCCTAAGAGAATTGAACTTGGTTGAATTCTAATCCAAACACATAACCTTTCTGCAAATTTTCTGCCAAAAACCCAATTCTGGCAACCTGGGAATCACTAGATGGGCGGCCCCCTTAATTTTGTAAGGCGGCCCCCTTAATAATTAAGGGGACCGCCCCCTAATTAAGGGGACCGGCCATCTGATGGTCGGGTTTACAGAATCTTTTCTGCTTTTTAGCCCATTTCAACCTACATTTCCCAATTTTAACCAACACACTTTGTCCCAATCTTCCTACAAACCTTATCCATCCTTAAACACACAAATCTTACACTATAAATATCCCTAATCCTCAAAACTATCCATTCATCCCATCATGAACTCTCCAAACAAACCAAGATCAAAAGCCTCAAGGCTAGCAAGGATGACGGAAAAACCCGTTTGGCGAAGAAAAAGCCCTCGAAACAAATCCATCATAACCAATAAGATTGGAAGTCATTCAACACCTCCAACTTCTTACTTCCCAAACTTTACCTCAAACCCACAAGGTCATTCATTTGATCCTCTTTACAAACCATACAACATTGGCCAACCATCAAACTACAATGCCAACTACACAAATCCAAACCATCCATACCAAACCTATGATCCTCTTCACATTGCCACGGAAAAGCAAAAGTTCTGTGATGAAATAAACCAAATCCATGATCTTAGTGATCTCCTTGCTATGCATCTTGCACAACGCAACAAAGGGCAACCTCCATCATCACCCTATGCAAATTGCCTTCCCCACTCTCTCAATTTGGATCAAGTTACCAACCACACTCACTTTTACCCTTGTTGCATATTCCTTCAAAAACAAATCCTCTACTTGAGTGAAGATATTTCTTGGATTGAATATCTTCTCACTCGTAATCATCCAATACCACCCTTAACACGATACAACATCGTGAGATCCACCTCTTCCGCTCCATACTCCTCCCCATATCCCTCTCCATCTAACAATTAAGCTTCATGCTTATGTTATCCTTCAAGCAAATAAAACAATCAACCATGAGTTGCAAGCAAGTCCAAGTGCTCTTTCTAGGCAATATAGGACTATGTCTTTTCATTTGTTTTATTATGATTAATATGCCTTAAGCATATTAAATGTTGTAATGCTTTCTATGATGCTTGAATGAATCTATTTTTTTATCTATTGCTTTGCATGTAGATTTGCCTTGCTCTCTTCTAATATTTTGTGTAGCCAAGATGTAACAACCCGCATTTTCGGGACATTTCTCCTATTCACTATTCATCAGTTACTATTCATCAATTACTATTCACTGGTCACTATTCATCATTTTTGGAGTTAGTTTGTGATTCCGAGAAACGTTTAAAAATTTTACTATTCATGTGACACTATTCATTCCCGAAGGGAAATCACTATTCATGATCATCGTTTGTCTTTTCGTAAACTGAGTTTACGAGTCTTTAAATTCGCATAACCAGTTAGGTTTAGCTGCGAATTCATGCATCATTCATTAATGACATTTCATATAGACTGGATTAGTCTACACATCATCATCACATTAGACCTACACGGATATGCATTATTTCAATTTACGTATGCTTAATTTGTAATTAACGATACCACTCAGTTTTACTACTAACGTATATCCAATACTCCCGACTATGATCCTAACATATTTACATACTCGTTATAATAATATAAAAATTATATTATTAATTTACCCGGTGTTTTGAAATCAATGGCTATATTTTTACGGTCGGAGCCCATTATTTCGTCGGTTGGCGAAATTTCAATTCAATAATTATTCTAACACCCGATTCTCATCAGGAATAATATTTTAAAACTTTTACAACTTCGTCGTATTTTATTTCACCTCGGTAACATTTATTTTTAGTTAACTCGGTACCCGATAACACCTAATACATAACAATACCTCACCAATACTTGCACCATGGGACAAGAAAATTAATGAGCTCACAAAACCTTTTCCATGTTTTGCTCCTTTGTGCCGCCCCATTGTCCCCCCCTAAGACCTCATTAATTTCATTTGACCAAGACCATATATATATACTTCATCCACCACATTTCTTCACTTACACCTCAAACAAACTAGCAACAAAATAAACTACCAAAAATTTGCTCATCACTTCCCTCTCTCTATGTGGATCGGCCAAGAAACAACCATAAGAAGAATCCATAAATTTTTGAAGATCAAAGTGTTTATCAAGTCCTAATCAAGATCTAGTTGGGGTTTTGTGGTAAAAACCCAAGATTATTAATCAATTTCTCATCAAATCACCTCAAATCTTCAAGTAAGCTTCAAAAACACTTTTGATCTTTTCATACTTTCATTACTTTATATTTTTATGTATTTTCAAGAAATATTGGTAAAACATGCAAGTATGTAAGATCCATACCACTTATTACTCATTTTGTTTTTATAAACATAGATCTATAATTTTTATTAACAATCTCATGAGATCCACCATTTTTGGTGAAGACTAGGAACCCATGACACCCTAAGAAGGTGTATGGTAGGATTGGGTATTTGTGAAGTTGATTTGAGAAAGTTTGGTTAAGCCTTGAACAAGTTACAAACTAGGAAAGTTGATTTTTACAACTATATAAAAGCTACTGTCCCTTTGTGAAACGTGGGAAAATCAGTGGGTTTTGGGTAACTTTGGACCAAAGGTTTAGAAAATACATTCCGAGACGAAACTATGGCCGAAAACGGGGATAAAATCCGAGTTACGACGAAAAAGATATGCTATTTTCAAGATTTACGACGAAAACTATATTTTCTGAAAAATTGAATCTGTCCCGACTTTCTAGTTAAGGAAAACTGAGATTTAATGATATCTTGACTAGCCGAGACCTTGAGAAACCTAAAGTATACTTGATTACCTTCGCGGGGATATAAAGAACATAGAAAACGGGCTTATAACGAAAAAGATACAAGTGTTTGAAATCCGACGATATATATATATTTCCATCAGCTTTGTACACTAATAGAGTTTTGACGTAAACTGTCTTTGCGAGACACCACTTTCACGGCTGTTTTTCTTTATGATCGGATCAGTTTGAATCCGAGCCGTAGTTTTATGAAATCAAGATCTCCCAGCAAGCTTTTCAAATCAATTGGCCGTTTGATCATTGGACTCATAACGAATAAACTACGACCTCATCTATATACCCGATAAACTATATATATTTTGACAGCTTTTGCTATAATGAAATTTTCTAAGTGTTGAACATAATATTTTCAAATAGCAACAATAAGAGTCGATTCTCTCATTGATCAAGACCCGTATAGCCAAAAGTTAAATAACACGACTTCAAGATATTGTTACAAGGTTTTCAAAAACGCCGAGCTTGACCATTAACACTTAACGTACAATATTTCGCGACTAGTTTTGCGAGGCCATTTTGGTCATATTTTCAAGTAATAAAAATGTTATTTTTGCGGCGAAAACCTTACATTTACCGATAAAACACCAAACGAGGATCGTGGAGTACCTTTTCAACACAACTACATGAAAAGTGGTTATTAACTTAACGAGACGTCAAAAGACGTATTTGTCGACGATAAACGTTATTTTCCAAACTAATGAGTGGTATCGATAGCATACGTACTTGTATGTGTAGCATCATTTCGTTTCTTACATGAGAAACTATCATTCATATTAGGTTGCGATTAGAGATCGTGCCTCATTTCAGTGTATCCACTTTTGTCATCATAGCTATCGCACCAGGTGAGTTCATACCCCCTACTTTTGCTTGTTTTTATAACTGTTTTGGGGGAGAATACATGCTCGTTTTTAACTAAACTCGATGCTTGTTTTATTGGAATGCGCAATACTTGATTGATTATTCAAATGCACCTATGTGTATATCGGTTGCATACTTGATTATTTTCTAACATAAACAAGTGTTTTATAAATATGCAACACACTTTATGAAACTATTGCTTTTATGCAACACACTTTATGAACTATTGCTTTTATACAACACACTTTATGAACTATTGCTTTTATGCAACACACTTTATGAAACTATTGCTTTTATGCAACTCATTTTATGAACTATTGCTTTTATGCAACACACTTTATGAAACTATTGCTTTTATGCAACACACTTTATGAACTATTGCTTTTATGCAACACACTTTATGAATAATTGCTTTTATGCAAACACTTTTATGGACCACACTGAAACTTAAGCTTTGTTTAAACTATTACGCGGATTAGCCTAAGCCCTGTTATGTCCCAATTATGCCCATCTCATGAACCGTTAATTCCTGCTGGGAAGCTCGAATGTTATAAATAGATCTATTGGGGGTAACGCCCCCGTTCTGTTTGGCCGGATAGGCAAACGAACGTATACCATGTCGAAACACAAGTGTCTGGGATAAACACTTGCCGGGCCCTATATATGATTACATGCTCTGTGAGCATGCACACTGTTATAGCTTCGGTTGCATGAACTTAGCGCTAGCGTAATAGACTATTTTTCTATGTGATATTATATTTGTTGTAATGATCACACACTCTACTCATGGTCCACAATCCCGATTTTACTGTAAGGTAAACTTTATTTTTATGACATTGTGAGTTACACAATGGTCACAAAACTCTCTATTGAACTCATAACACTATTGTTTTGATACAAACTTATGAACTCACCAACCTCGTGTTGACACTCTTTAGCATGTATTTTCAGGTTTTAAGCAATGGCACGCTACTGGAGGTTTTGGCAGGGCTTGGCATGGTTATAGAAGACTCTGATATTCACTTGGGGACCGTTTTAAACTATTTTAAGGGCCTACTTCCGCACTACTATTAAAAATGTAAATTCAACATTTTTGATTAAGCTATTTTATTCTAAATGATTCAAGTGAAAACCCTTTTTGAACTTGTGTTGTAATACCAATTGAGTTACACCCCAGCTACACGTATGCTTCCGCTGGACCCGATCATGGGGGTGTGACACAAGATTTCCATAGCTCATCTCCTTGGTGCTCTCAAATGAGGGGGAGTATACATCAAGGGGGAGCTTTAACCTTTTTGATTTTACAAAAAGGGGGAGAAGAGAATGTTAAACTCTAAATCCTTGTCTAAAAATTAATTTTTAGGCCTAATGAGTTTAAGGTTTTGTAATCATCAAAAAGGGGGAGATTATTGACATAAATTAATAATGTCTAAAAACATAACATATTAACAATGTCTCTATGTTTTGATAATTACAAAGCATAAACTCATTAATCTAAAACTTATGACGTAAACAAGTTTTTAGTGCTTAACATTTGTCTTTACATCCAAATCACTTAAGGTATGAATAAACAAAGTGTTTATTGCATTCTATGATCAAAGGAACAATTTTCTTAAACACTAGATTTCTTATAAAATGTCACAAAACATTTTATATCTTTTACAAAACATTTTTGGAATTAAAGGAATATGTTTAATTCATTATAAATATATGAATTCAAATTTCCAACCAAAAAATGGCAAATCTAATCCAGAAAAACCTTCCCCACAAAAAGACAAATAAACCCAACGTTCAGGAGGGCGGCCCCCTTAATTTTACTAGGCGGCCCCCTTAATCATTAAGGGGACCGGCCTACAATTAAGGGGACCGACCACGCTCCAGAACAGTATTTTCCCCCCCTTTAAATACTGATTCATCCCTCAGTTTTTTCTCACCTTTTGCACTTCTAAACTTTCTGATCCAGATCTAATTCTCTATTCTCTCATCCTTTGATCATAAGTGTATATATATTCTTTGTTTCAAAGTGATCTAATTTCCATCCTCTCAAGTGCAAGAGAAGAATACTTCTATCTTCCTAGACAAGAAGTATTACAACTTGTTGTGATCTCCACATCAAAGTTGTTGGTGTAACATCAAGATTATTTACATATTCTTTGTGAAGATTGTTGTGAATACTTGCTTGTAGATAGTTGTGTTAGATATAGATTGTATGATTAGTTGATAGCTTGGTGTGAAGAAGAAAATCTAGGAAATCTATTGGTGTGAAGAAGCTAGGTGTGAAGTAGATTGATTTGAAGAAGGTGTGTAGAAGGTGTGAAGGTGTTGTGGTGTGATTATTGGTGTGTAGATTGGTGTGTAAATTGGTGTGTAGATTGGTGTGAATATTGGTGTGTAAATTGGTGTGTAAGGTTTTCTCCGCCATAAGGGAGCTTGTTGATATAGTGAAGAAAACTCTCGAGTTAGGTGCTCGGGGAGTGGAGTAGGGCAAGGAAGGTGTCCTTGTAGCCGAACCACTATAAATCTCTTGTCTCGCGGTTCGATCTTTCCATCTCTTACTTATTATTGTTACTTATCATTATTATATATTTCGTATTGATACTTGTTTATATTGTGCAAGACTTGAGATCACATATTATCGAATCTAAGTTTTAAAACACTAAAACTATTTTTACAACTAATTAAAAAGACGTAAAACTATTCAACCCCCCCTTCTAGTTTTCCACATCCATCTCTGCGCAACAAACAACAAACAACAAACAAAACGGCGTTACATAAAGTTACAATACAAGAGAGCTCTTACACTACGGATGCGAAGGAAAGGAAGGACAAACACCCACCCCGGTTATTCTCATCCAAAAAAGTTGGCACCTCATCAGGACGTTGGAAGTAGTTGCGACTGATCCCCATATGAACCAAAAACTCTTCGGGGTAGGAGTTTATGGGGATGCGGTTGGCATTTATCGTCTCCGCATCATCTGCGTTGTACGACCTGGGGTTTGGGCGCTCATCCTTTGGTAACGTCCCCTAGGTATAGAACTCAAAGGCCTAAGGGAACACTATATTATCAACCCAGAAAAACCTTTCCCTCTAATTCCTAAGTGCGTCTAGCTTTTCCATGTAACATTGAATGCGCCTTGCGCGCTTGGAAAAGGATATCCACCCGTTTGACCACGTTGTGTGATAAAATGTGCGGAAGAGATTGATGGTCGGGTTAATTGCCAGCAAACGACAGTTAACTTCAAAATTGGTTATTTTAGCTGCGCCTATGCAGTGCAGCTGGGATATATGAAGGCGATAATAATTAAGGACATCGCACCAGAATAGCGAAATGGGCACGTGCTGATTCGTAAATTTGAAAAAGCGCGTGTATACTCCTACTTTTCCGTCAGGGAAATCAGCCATAGATGCAGTCACCACCGGTACTATCGGGTGCAACGCGAGGGGGATATAATAATCCGAGGTGAACTCACGAAGTTCATCCTCGGTTATATCGGAAGTAAAGTCGGATAACTTGAGAACCATGATTAAAATTTGATGGTTTCAGATGCGCACGCGCTATTACCTTAATATACGATTGATTTCTTGACTGAGTTTGAAAAGCTTAACAATGGTGGAAATGCTATTTTTACTGTGATAATCACAGTGAAAAGGGAGCTACCCTTTATATAGGGTTACATACTAACATGGATGCTCGACACGTGGATCCCACTAGTTCTAATCGTGTGGCTGGGAGATCAAAAGGTCATCCACTTTTCACCCACCTCCTCACTATTTTCGAGGGATATTCGGGACTAATTTGGACTAGATACACCATATATTTCCTTTTGGCGGGAAATACTTGAAGCTTCCCCGCCACGCATTCTGGATAATTTTTCGCTACAGTTGTTAGTCTAGCATACGCGGTTACACCTTGCGCATACTAGACTGGGGGGACATGATGACGTATAGTCCGCACTCGGGTCACGAACCCGACTAATGGACATTACTAATACCTAGCCCATCACGCATGGGCTATCGTGATCAAGATTTGGGCTTACAAAGGCCCAAATCCGTAATTATTATTTATGGTCTTGATATGGGATCTCTTATTTATGGGATAAGGATCAAGAGACCAAATATATCGGGATACGCCAAAGAGTAAGGAACACGAAACCAACAAGGATTCCGTGTGTATATAAAGGGCATCTCAACCCTCATTAAGGTATCATCTAATAACCCTAATTCTTCACTATAACCCTAAAACCGATTACTTACTCTCACACCGGAGGATAATCGTGGGAGACAATCCCACGATAAGCCTAACGGTGTTGTTTGCTTTCTTAGTGCGCAGGTCTCAAGCATTAAGATCCAATTGATACGAGAACAGGAGTCCAAACAAGGAACGCCCATCTTTTGTATCAACAATAAACAATGATCCATATAATCACATATCAAGCATATGAGCATAAACAATGAAAAGCATATTAATACATACAATACTATATCATATTTCCCATGATGCCCAAACAATCATAAGCCTACTACTCCATAATCACATAAGTAAAACACATATTAAACTCATAAAATTCAGAAACTTTCATATCAAAAGATAATATAAGAGTACTAATTGTTTACAAGAGAAATATATCGAGCACAAGTTTTCCCAAGCGAAAACTATAAACTGCCAACCCAAACTAATGATTCCTTGCTTTCTTGAACCTTACACACTATCACTATGTTGCTGAAAACAAGTTAGAATGAACCAAAACTTGTGTATAGGGCTGTGTTTATGTAGAGTAATCAATTAGAGTGGACTTGGTGTTAGTCTCACCTTAAGCACTTTGGAACTTTCTCTCTAGCAATCTCTTTGTAAAAATCGGGTTAGGGTGTGTTTTATAAGCTCTAGGGATGCTAGAAAACATGGATAGGAAGTATGGAAAAGTATATGATCGGATTCATTAAGTGCAAAGAGTTATAAGTTCCATAAATGAAGTATTAAGCTGCTGTCATAAAAGTGTGCCATACTTATTGCCAAGTACGGTATACTTGTGGTCTTTTACAGCTATTGGCACCAATTGGATGCTGTAAATAATTCTTTTAGCTTTCCGTGGCCACGAACGGGAGGTAAAACGAAGTCCGTATGCTCCACATATGGCCAAAACAGTGGACAGGTGTCGGGAGATCTTAACTTGAGTTTATTTCTTCGTTTTAGCTTCATTTCTTCACGTTTTCTTCCAATTCCTCCACGACACCCTACAATATCAAATATAGATTATTAAGTATCGAAAGTTCATATAATTCATCAATATATATACATAAAAGCACGGATAACTCATATAGAAATATGTATAATTTGAGCGTTATCAAATACTCTCACACTTAAACCTTTGCTTGCCCAAGCAAATCTAAGAAAAGAAAATTTTAAATGAAGTTCCTAAATGAAAAAAGAAAATAAATGTTTAAAAATTTGAAAATTTTTTTTCGAAAATATCAATATTTTTGGTTTTTATAGAAAATCGCAAGAAGCGCAAGCATCCCCCCACACTTAAGGGTTTGTTTGTCCTCAAGCAAATATAAAAATAAGCTTTACAAAACAAAAATAGAATTATGAAAATTGTTTTTGGATTTTTTTAATATGCGAGAACAGAGACGTATAGTGATTCTCAAGCTATCATAACAATAAAGAAGTACCAGTTGCATAAATAGCATTCATGAGAACAGATACAATATCACCATTAAGAATTTGTTCCAAGAGTCGATCAACATCATTTTGTAAAGCTTTGTTTCTCTGTTTTTGTGCCAAAAATGCATTTTCATTTGTTTTGAAAATATTTATCATGAATTTGACTTCTTTTTGGAGTTCCTGTTCCCAACGTGTAGCACAAAGACGCAAATGTTGAACAAATGGCAAAAATTGTTTTTGAAAAATTTCTCTCTTTTCTCTCTCATAAGCACATTGAAAAGTGGCAATTTTTATTTCTGAGTTACGTTCAATTGCATTTTCCAAAATTTCAATGTCTTGCATAAACGAGTCAAAGTAATGAAGTACAAGATAACATTTAGGCAAAGGTGTTATTTCATCAGAAGATGGTAAAGGACCATTTATTTGTGCCACAGTTTGAACCGGAGCCACATTTGAAGATGAGATATATGATTCAGTCACATACGATGATTTCTCAGGCATTTCTTTTTGAGGAATAAAAGATTTAGAAATATGGGGAGCTTTTGAATAATCATATGGTTAACAAAATGGTTTTTTACTCATTTTTTATCGACTCTATTCTTCAATTTCCTCTTATTCCTCAGTATCATGCATAACAACACGCACAATGAATCAGTAAGCATTTGTTCAATACTGTAAATTTTAGGATTTTCCTTGAGTGCTGAGTGAAGAAAACGAGGTTTGTTGCCACCAAGAGCAAAGCCTCCATGAGAAGTTGGCTTCAAAGTGAACTTTTGAATTGTTGTGACAGATCCACCAGTTTTATGAACATGTTGAAATTCTTTGAGCTGACGTTCAAGATCCACAATTTCACTAATTAAAGAATTTTCTCTTTTCCTTTTCAACTTTTTATGTTCATAAAAATCTGCTTTACAAGTTGACAACTCTGTTTTTATTTTTGAAAGCTCATTTTTAAGTTGTTCAACTTGTTGTTTGAGCTCACATTTTTCATTTTCTAATTGAGAAACCAATTTGCCGTTAGACTCAATTAGTTCCCTCATTTAATGCTGAAGATTTTGTTCTTTGTTATAATATTCTTGAAACGTAACTTTAAAACTTTTTTTTCACTTTTTTCTTTATTTTCAAAATTTGACAGTTGTGTTTTATAGCACTCAAGGTCCTTGGTTAATAATGCATTTGTTTCTTTTAATGATTTATTTTTCTCATTGCATTTTTTAATTTGTAAGATTTGAGCATTCAGTTGGTTGGTCAACAACATAAGATCAGAGTCTGGATCAGACAAAGGTTCATTTTGTTCAACATGATCATGTTTTTCATCCTCAATGGGATCATCAAATGAAAGTACTGTGTTAATTTGATCATTGTCATCATCAAATATAACCACTGTGTTCATTTGTTCATCTTCTTGAGGAGATAAAGATGAGTCAGATTGAACAACTTGCGCCTTGTCTGGTGTAGAAGCAGAGGGTGATGCAATTTCATGTATTAGGCACATGTTCTGATCATGTACCTGAGACAGACCGTCAGTGTCATACACTAGGCCCGAATCATTCATGTGGAGTTCCTACATGTTGGCCATTAGCATTACAGTGGCATTAGCTTCAAGGTCTTCCATATCATCATCATATGCACTGGCCATGAAGTTGTTTTCTTTTTCTGTGAAAGTTCCACCTGCTTCATCCTTGAGAGCTAAGAGTAATGCTTGCTTATGAAACTTTCTGCCTCGAGTTCTTGGTTTAGGACATGCAGTAGCAATATGACCTTTTCCATTACAGTTGTAGCACCACACTGCAGCATTTCTAGAATCTGAATTCCCAGCTTCAACAATTTCAACTCGTTTCTGTGGAGCACCAGCATTGTTCTTGAATCCCCCAGTATTGTTAAACCTTTGTCCATTTCCTGAATTTCCTGAATAACCACCTGAGCCTGATCTTCCATAGTTATGATTCTGTATTTCAACCCGACTATCTTGAATAACAGCTTGATTCCTTGTGTTAGATGAAGTACGAGGATGATTGTTTGTCTTGTTTGAGAACTTGCTAAAGGCACGAGCAATAAGTGCGAGTCCCTGATTCAATGTATTGAAGTCCTCAACTTCATCATCATTTGTATTTGTGTAGTACATGGTGTCACTGTTATCATATGGAACAAGTTGATTTGAAGCAGATTGCTGTGACGAATCATACGAGATCATTTGGTTTGAGGGTGCTTGTTGTGGGTAATTGGAGTAATTCTGTTCTTGGACATAAGCATGATTTGACAACGAAGGTGGAGCAAGATGAGATTGAGCAACGAGAGCTAAAGAGTTTGGTGTTGGTGGTGGTTAATAACCTCCTCGGAGAGCTCGATCTTTGTCAACTTCAAATTGATGGTGCTTCAGATAGTCATACAACAAACCATATGGTGCATTATGAAGATTTTTTTCTTGTCGAACAAATGTCACATACTTTTGCCAATCAGGACCAAGACAACTGAGAAACTTAGTATTGACTACAATCCTTTGGTAGATGGACCTCATGTTTGTCCAAATCATTGATGATATTGGTGAAGCGGTGGTAGTAAGATTCAAGTGTCTCCCCTGGTTCAGTCATGAAGTTTGTGTATTCCATGTAAAGTTTAGATTCCATGTCTTCTTTATTTAGTTCAGTGCCTTACATTAAGAGATGAATGTGTTCCCACATAGCTTTTTCCGTTTTCTAAGCATCAATACTTCAAAAGATTGCATTAGGGATTCCTTGAAGTATGTAGATCATGGCATATTCATCTGCTTCACGATGAAGTAGTTGATCAGAGGTAAGTTGAGACTCAGGAACAAGTTTTTCAGAAGCTGGCCGTGGAGGATCAGCATTAGGATCACCTTCAACAATGTTTGTAGGCCTTTGAAATGGTCCTTCAAGGATTACATGTTTCATGAATTTGCCATGGGGTTTCATGAGTTCAATAAACCTTAGGAATCGAATTGCCCGCTGAACATAGTTACCGGGTGTAAGCATCGGGGGTGTGTCAATTGATCCTGCTTCATGTCTTTTTTGAGTTGTGATTACTTCACACATCCGATCAAACCAATGAGGTTGTTTGGGTGGAACATGGATTGGTTGTTGTGGCATTTGGTATGGTTGTTGTAGAGGAACGAGCTGATGTTGTTGCATTAAGAGATGTTGTTGTGGATATACCGGTTGTTGATGATACTGTGGAGGTTGTTGATATTGTTGGTGTTGATGATATTGCTGTTGTTGATGATACTGCTGTTGTTAAGGATGTTGTGTATGAGAGAAGTTTTAGTACAGTGGTTGAGACATGTTTAACACTTGTGTGGATGATGGATCTTTGTATATGATTGAAATGTAAGTACCTTTGAAGAAAAACCTTGATCTTATGGATAACTTGAATCTTACGTGAAACTTAGAACTTACGCGTAAACTTTAGGTTAGGCGTAAAGGGTAAGTTATGCGTAAACTAGTGAGTTTAGGCGTAACTTAGCTTTATGCGTAAACTTTGGCTTAAACTTAAGCTGATGTTTATGCGTAAGGCTAAAGAACCAAACAAATCTCTCAAACTTGTCTAAGCTTGAAAGATATCACGAGTCGAAGTATTCCACTAACTTGTCCAAGCTAGGGAAGTACTGAGTCACAGTAGCACGTTGAAGAGTCTTGAAGATTAACCTTTTGCGTAAAATCAGCAACTTATGCGTAAGATCCTAACTTATGTGTAGCCTTCCAAACTTAAGCGTAAGAAATGGTCACAGAAGATCTTACGCGTAAAAAATCAACCTTATGCATAGGAAATCAGTTTTATGCGTAAGAACTTTGTCTTTTGCGTAAGAAAAGGGTTTTATGGCTAAAGTTATGCGTAAAATAAGGGTTTTGACCACTTTTTGCGAAAAATATGGGTAATGGTTGAAAACTTACACGTAAAGTGGTCTGGAACTTCAAAAATGCACTATTTTTGCATAAAAAGTGATTCCAAAGAGTTTCTTTTGACTAAATAACTTCTAAAACACTTAGAAAATAATAAAGAGCAACTTTTTAACCAAGAAATGCAAGTTTTCTACCACTAAAGAAGCTACAAAATCAAGAAACTAGATGAAAAACTATAAAAAAACTTAAAAAGAACTAAACTTTATGCAAAATCTAAGCTTCTAATCACTATATCAACCTTAAAAATTATCCAAGCTTCAAGATTTGAGTGAAAGAAACAAAGAAACAAGCACAAAAATGAAGAAAAACACCACAAACCCTACGTTAACCTAGGAAATACAATTCAATCTTCTAGTAGGCGAATAATACCATTTGTTAGGTCACCATATTGTGATCACACAAGTATTGTATTGATCAGAATGAGATAGATATAAGGATTGGATGATTAAATCATATAAGAAAGATGAAAGTGCAAGAGTTTCTTTAAAATAACCAACAAAATAAATGAAACCATACATGTAGTATTTATAGGGAGAAGCTAGGGCAACACTTCCCTTTCTCCCTTGCATATAGAACATGGGCTTTCCAAGCCTTATGGGCTTTTACACATTGCCCATTAACAATAATAAGTGAGAAAATGATAACTAAATCAACCTATTACAAAATGTAATGACCGGGACTTGAATTAATACAAAATGTGTTCCCAACAATGACTAAGCACCTCACGAATAAGGAAAAATATAATTCACTCACACTCATTATTTATATGATGGAGAATATAAGAAAATCACACTCAATTGCTCATATATGATTCATTAAATTACCATATGCTTGTACAAGAAACAAAACTGCACCGACGTGGCTTAAGCACCAAATATAAATATCAAAAAAGGACTTTTATTCGAATTATAATGTTAAGGCTAAGGGTTAATAAGGGTATGCATTCGGCATAGGAAATATATACTGAAATTGGTTTTAAAAGCAAAGTAAAATCGAAAAGTCTAAGAAACCAATGTTGCTAGTTACTACATACCACAAACCCATGAGGTTATCGAACATCTCAACCTCTCCAATCTAACTCGAAACAAGAAACATCGAATTGGAACTTAAAGTGGCTAAATTACTTAAGGAAAATGAGACTTTGAATAAGCATTACAAAGACCTGTGTGATTCTATCAAAGAAAAGAGAACTAAGACTATAGAACAAACAACTTCTTTGATTGCCAAAAATGATGAATTCAAAGCTCAACTTCAGGAAAAGGGTTTTACAATTATAGCATTAAGAAACGAGTTAAGAAAATTAATAGGAAATAGTGTGAACACTAAGTTTGCAAAACCATCAATCTTGGGGAAACCAATTTCATAACCACTTAGAAACCAATCAGTTGTTAGACAACCGACTGCGTTTAGATCTGAACGATCAAAATTTTCAAAGCCACGGTTTACCTCCCAAGTTGATGCGAAAGAAGCTTGGTTAAAACCAGTCACTTCACAGTCTAGACCTAAAGAAAATGAATATGATTTTGCATAACCTCATCATATGAGTGCTTCTAGTTCTTCTAGGATTAGTTCAAAGCGTGTGTCATTTGTAACGCCAAAGGAACATGTTATTCATAAAGACAGTTTTCAGAATCACATCCTAGAGGATGCTAAGAAAAACACACATAAAAGGACTAGGAATTTTCCTATTCCTAAGATTAGTTACGTATCGATTAAAGCTATTCCCATAGCATATCACTCTAAGAATTCTAGATCTTTTTATGAATCCAAGCACTTTGTGTGCTCGACTTGTCAGAAATGTATTTTTAATGCAAATCATGATAATTGTATAACAAAATTCTTGAAGGAAGCGAATGCTCGTACTAAGGTTCAATCCCCTAAGACTAGAAACCACAACAAGCCCGTAGAACCAAAGAGTTATACTTAGAAACCTGGTAGGCAGATTGCTATAGGACAAAGGTTTTCTCTCAACAAGTCTTCCACTATGCATTAGAAACCAAACACTCCTAGATCTTGTCTTAAGTGGATACCGACGGGTAGAATTTTGAAGATTGCTGGTCTTAGATGGACACCTACTAGAAAGATGTTCACTAATTGCAAAACCAAGGTTGACAGTGAAACCCCAAATGGTTTAGATGCTGATATCACTAACCATATAAATGCGAACAAACTCTTAATGGTAGTGCAGGTTGTCTTTACTTAAGTGCAGGTACATCGTTCACTCCTATTAAAGAAAGACTCAGAGTTTGGTTGCCGAAAAGACTGATATCTTAAAAAATAGGAGTTCATGAAACTAAAATTTGATGAACATGAAAGATGATGTTTGAACATATCAGTTCAAGCCTCGTTCCTCAATGTCAACAAAATGGCGTCTGCAGACAACACCTTGGGCCTCGTTCCTCAAAGAAAAGAAAGGTGTATGCTTCATTATGCCTTATCATCGAAAGAAGAGAAATCTTCTTGTTTATGACCATTCTCATCAATAAGCTTCATGTTTTCCTATGCTCATTTTGTCATCAAGTGGATCAACGTACATTGGATTATATTTTTATTCACTTATTCCATAAAAAATGGCAACCTCATATGCAATTTTTGAGGGAGAGAAATGTGAATAAACCGCGTGTTGATTGATGTTTGAAAAATGGTCATACGGCTCCTGTACACATTAGTTCAGGACCCGCGTCTATACTTTTGACTCCTGGTACAATCAGTACAGGACTCATGCCACAAGTGCCTCCTCCAACACCTAATGTTCCACTAACTAAGGATGACTAGGATTTATTGTTTCAACCTATGTTTGATGAATACTTCCAACCTCCACCGAATGTTGATCATCCAGTTCCTGAAGCTCCTGCTCCGATTCCTGCTGACTCAACTGGTTCACCTTCATCAATTACCATCGATCAAGATGCACCATCTACAAGTATAACTCAAACTACTCAAGAAACCAATCTCCAGTTATTCCTCAAGGTGTTGATGATGACTTTCATGATATTGAAGTTGCACACATGAATAATGATCCGTTCTTTGGTATTCCTTTCCCAGAACCTAGTTCTGAAGAATCTCTTTATCACGGATTGTTTTTCAATGCTTTAAGTTATAATGATAACTTAAAGCATCCGTTCTTTGGTATCCTTGTCCAGATCGCGTTATAATGATAACTTAAAGCATCCGTTCTTTGGTATTCCTTGTCCAGTTCTTGAAGTCGGGGTTGGTTGGATGCATGACTTACAATGATAACTTGCTCGTGCTTAAGATTTAAGTTGAAGACTTGGTTTATCTAGTTACCAGCAGTCGGGGTGGAAGGTTAAAGACATGGTTAACTATCACTTAAAGGAGTTATGTTGTAGTACTCAGTGTCACACGCAGATGACGTTGTGGATAATCGCAAGAGGTGTTAATGTCTCATACTTTGGTTGGGTACTGAGTACTTAGAGATTTGCTTGGTGCATAAATTCTCTACACTGTTCTTCCAACATTAGTGCAAGCTTAAGTCAAGAGAACGGGGGATTCTACTTCAGTTTCAAGTTTGGTATATCGGGTTTGCTCCATCAGTAGTCACTTCAAATAGCCTACATAAGGGTCGTTTAAGATTTCAAGAATCTCTTATATTTGAGCAAATTTTGTTCTTCTCACACGATTTCAAGTATATGTGCGTAAAATGTATTGCTGATTCTGAGGTATCAAAACCATCAAGGGGGAAGGAGACATACATCTGAACACACAACGAGTACATGTGATGAACTTTATACTTCTTCTTAACTCGTGGCTTTTGGTGTATTTTTCAACTACGTGGGGGAAAAAAAGAAACAGTTTCTGATGATAAAAGAGGTACACAATGGTATGTTGATTCCTCTAGTTAGTCTGTATCCTGAAGGAGGAAATGTGTTCATTCGGGACTTACTTGTTTTCTTACGATACTGTTTTTATGTTATCATTTCGACTACATCTGGTACTTAGTTGCTTTTGTGGTACTGTCTTGGTATTATCATTTCGACTACATACGTGATAAATTGCTTACACTCGGGACTTAGTTGACTTTCCTGTAGCAATTCTCATCTGCAATCTACTGAAGGGAGAAAAGTGCATTTTCGGATCTTAATTGATCTTGATGTTATGTTTTTGACTTCATTAATGGGATTGAGTGTGTACTTCGGGTTTTTAAGCTTCATACAATGAGACTGATTGCATCACTTCAACTACTTGGGGGAAGTGGTCTCTTGATACTTTTGGTATGCATTACTTCAGCCTTCAGCGGGAAGAAATAAGAGAAGAATTATTCAAGCCAGAGATGATACGTTGCTGATCTGTTTGATGATTCCCTGAACGGATAATCACGATGATTATTCTTAAAAGGAGCAGTAATATTTAATGTGTTTGCTACGAATTCCGCTGTGTTGAAACTACTCAAAAACAAGATTGTCGGTTTGGGGGGAAGTTATCAAAGCCTCACATTGAGAAGGCTCAAGTTCAGTTTGATGGTGAAAGTTTAAGAGATGTTGACTACTTACTTCTACAGCGTACAGAACGATATCCTCATTTCAGTATTCATGTCAGCATCTTCTTAAATTGAATAATATATTTTGTAAATATGTTAAATCAAAATGTAAATAGAAAAATATAAAACTAACAAAAACCATAAAAATTAGAAAAATAGAAAATACCAAAAATAGTTTTTCAAGGCATGTCTTCTGGTATCGATAACATTTACAGTCCTAGGACATTCAATAATGACACGGTTCTTTAAATGAAGTTCGAGCAGAAGTTCAAAAAGTTTTCAAAACATGCCTAAATGGCTTGCTATTATTTAAGATATGCCACCCAGTCTTCAAAATGAGGAAAGCATGTTGCCAAGAAAATGGTTGTTCCTGACAACGGGTGATTAATTTCTCCCAGGCATGGATTACCTTACATCCGTGCACCCTCGATCTAATATATGCTTCAGTGCATTATTTCTCGTATAAGAATAGAAGTCTTCTTTGTATCCAAATAATTTTCTATCTATGATTCTTCTGAAAATTATTTGTGTTTAACATGGTGGCTTAAAATGTTATTTGAACATCAACCGGACTTATATTTTTCATAAAATTTGTCACTAAATCAATGACTACAGCCCTTTAAATTGAAAACGGGTCATCAATTGAGGGGGAGAGTGATTTCAAATTTTAGATCATTAAACGAGTTTCTTTGTACGTTATAAGCAGTGAATAAACATTGGGTGTTATGTGTCAGTGTATGAGTTTTATAAAATTCAAATTATTTCAACCTTACCATACCTGACACTAATATTATCCCTCATAGACTGAAGGGAAGCATAACAATGTTCTATTATCAGCATATATATTGAATCAGACCACACTTTCTCCTATATTTTATAACACACTTTGTTAGTGCAAATATTACTATATTTAATCTATACAGTTTCATTTGTTTTGATTGATGACAAACATGTAACTTGATACATAACGTAAAATGTACAAGAGACTCGTAATCATATTTTGTCTCAACATACATTTAACACCTCAAGTCCTCGTATGCTACAACACAAGTTCGTACATGTTTGTTATGTGGCATTATGATCAAACCATTTAACAAATCATTTAGAATGTTTAAAATACGTTTAGAATCACTAAGTATTTTAATAGGTTGACCATTCTATTTCGAACCTCATTTTACATTTTGCATTCACAAGTATTTTATACAAATACATCTTTTGTAAAATGTCTTACAAATATATACTTTTATTTGTACAAGTAAACTAATTATAATATTCATACAAGTACTAAAGTTTACTTACACTTAACAAAATACATTTTATTTTGACAAGCACTCAACTAGATATTTTATTTTACAAAAGGTTATCCACATTTTCCATATGCAAGTAACTAACTTTTTTAGTTAGTATATACATTTGTTTAAATGTAGTTTTCATAAAATGAAAAGCACTCTTTTATTACCTCATGCATTCTAGAGAATAATATCTAGTAAGATCTTGGAAAATATTTTGGAAAGATTTTACTAATCATTCTTGAATAGTGTAAAGATCTTAAAAAACATTTTGGCAAGATTATGGAAAGATCTTAGGTAGATTTTGGAAATATTTCTAAAGATTTTTTAGATTTTATATCAGGAGGCCACGGAACCAAGAATTATAAAGGGTGGAACCCTGTTTTTGGTTCCGTATGATCCGTGGGTTGCTAAGCTTGTTGGCTATAAATAGCAACCCATTGTTCAGTCATTTTACACCACTTGAACACATATTCTCTCTACACTTCTTGCATCATTTAGATCAGTAGATAACAATGTAGTAACATACATTAATCACCCTCACCATCACATGATCATAATGCTTCTAACATTCATCTTTGTTGTAAGCATATAATACATCTTGATCTACCAAAGAAAGCTTGAAGATCTTACCATCATCATCCACCAAAGCATATCACATATAACGATTCAAGGTCACTTGTCATCCTCGTTGATTGAAGACTTCTTATTCAAAAAGCTCATTTAGATTAGTCATTCATATTCATTAGACATTTGTGTCATGGATCATCATTGTATCATCACAATATATTCACCAAACTAGATTAGATGGTTTATGTGACTGTGCCATAAAACACGAGGGTTTATGTTGGGCCATAAAACATAACGGGAGTGGTTGTACCCTTGTAAAAGAACTCGACATCTAGCTTAGTATTGGAAATATTGTATAGGCGACGTTAGGTTGGTTCTACCTCGAACTAGAACCTGGTATTTAGCTTTGTACTGGAAAAACTGTTAGCGACGTTTATAAGGTTTTCTCCACCGAGAAGGGAGCTTGTTGATTTATTGAAGTAACTCTCGAGTTGGGTACTCGGGGAGTGGAGTAGGGCGAAGAGGAGCTTCGTGACCGAATTACTATAAATCATCGTATCCGGTTTGCACTTTCTTTAATTTTATACTTGCATCATATTATTGTTTGTGTTGTGGCTTGATGTTTATACTTGTGTGACAACTTGTTTTACTATATGCTTTATATCAGTCATAAGACTATTATTAGCATTTTACATATTAGGGCAAGCTTGATTGGAAATTTGGTACGAAAGGTTTTAAGATTTTAAACGGTAACGTATTAACCCCCTCCTCTACGTTTTCACATACTTAAATCAATTGAGATTCCAAATCTCAAAAGGTTTGAAATTTTTGATTGGGGGAGAGAATGTGATTTAAATATGAAATCTGATAAAATGTGATCTTTTGGACTCAAGTGTAGGCTCTCTCATATGTGCTAAACTCTTTCGTATATCAGTGCACATTTTGAAGGGGAGCGAATGATTTATGATGGCAATTGTGGAAGAATACCAAAGAACGAACACTTTTATTTACTACACTGGAGTTATAAGGATGGTGAGGTTAGGTATATGTTCCCATGATCCAGCCAGAACCGGAGGGATCTTCCCAGGGACAATCCTCTAGTTAGAATAGAAGTCCTTAGGAACGATTAAAAAAAGGAGAAAAGAGAGAATAGGGAAGAGTGCCAACTGCGATGGAGCTAGTACTGAAACAAACCCAACAAAGTACTAGTGATGAAGTCTCGGTAAGTGCTGAAAGGGTTGAAGAATGAAAAAGAAATGTAAAGATAAAGGTTGAAAACAAAATAGCCCTCCAAATATTCAACCTTAGGGCAGAAACTGGATTCAATACATATGCCACTGGTTGTTACTAAGGTAACACCGGTATTGAAGACAAGACGTCATGCACCCAGTGACGCACTGCAATAAACCTTCTAGCTACTGATCAAGTTCTCTTAAAAGGACTTATTTCATTCTCACAGGGAACCATGCATAATCTATCAACCGCTCATTACGAGTCATGTTGATATTGAAACAGGAAACACCGCTCCAGCCTCCAATTACTAAATCAAAACGCACTATTGAGTCTAGATCCAAGAGATCATCCATAAATCTCATTAGGACACACTTTCAATATGCTTGTTGTCTCATACACCGTGAAAAGCCAAAAAATATACATGAGGATTCATACGCATTATCCTTGTGGTATTGCCAGAACATCCGAGTGATATGAAAGTAGTCACAATAATGATGGAAATCCTTCTGGAGCCAACATCAAACAAGCTCTTGGCAGGTGACATGTGAGATCCTTCATGGATCAAAGTTGTGACAACCAGAAAACAATGATGGGGCGATTAGTATTTGAATCAAACTTGTTCCAGTATATATGAATCAACAGATGCTTTTGGAAAACCCTTCGATGTGCTCAAAAATTGTTTTCGAGCACATTAACTGCGCGTAAATTTTCAAAACAAAAGTATTTGTAATTGAAACTTGATGTTGCTCATAAAATTTTTGTCGTGTTATAAAAACGCTTTACCCAGTAATACGCGACTGTTTTTCAAAATCAATTTCTCACTAATCAGTGAATCCTAATTCACTGGTTCACTCAATCTGTGCTTTTTCTACTTTGAGACTCTCTGATTTGAGAACGGCTAGTACAGCTGCAAAACCCTATCAAGAAAATTCTTCAGAATTCTACCTGACCAAAGGCATAATTTATACTGATCAACAAGGAACCATGGTTCTTGCAACCCAATTCAATGAAAGTGAATAAAGACATTTTCGTTTGTTTATTGTTAACTGTTGTTTGCAGGAATCCACGACGTTTGCAGTTGATGACCAATGAGATGTCAATTCATAACCTCATGCTCACAGTTCACACTCACAATGAAAGAAATCATGATAGTAGAATGACTTACAACACTGCTTCCACAACTCTGATGCTAAATATCATGATCCAGAAAAGTGTGAGCATGCCGGTCCGATGGTCACAACAACACATGGAGGCAATTCTATAAAGGATGATTTGGAGATTTACTGTGACTGATGATCTCGATGAAAGCTCAATGATTACACAATCCAAAGGGGCATTTATAAAAAAGATCACTACTGGAAGTACAAAGATTGCAGACTTTGAAGAATCAAAGACTGCGAGCTTGGAAATTAAATTCATGTAATAGAATGCTAGAATTCAAATTGTAATTTTTGGGGTGGGGGGGGGGGGGGGAGATTGTTAGGAATATGAAATTTCATGTGAAAGAATCAGTCACCTCGAGTATCATCTAGCATAAGTTAGTTCATAGTTTTAATAGTTAACGTTTAGTTATCGTATCTATCATGGAGTCGGTTCGGGTCTTTACCCACTGTATGCCAACTCCATAGCCCATTTAGGGGTGTTTTTGTAAGAACTATAAATACCCTTTTCCACCATGTGAAAGGGTTGGAGCTTCTCATTCACTAATACATTTATCTTTCACATTCTCTCACTAGAACTCCCATTCTTTCTCTCACTCTCTAGAATTCGGCCAAAGATAGAATCAAAGAGTGTGTTATGATTTCAAATATATTACATATACGAAGGAAACAAAGATCCGAAGGATCATATCAACATCTTCTCTGCCGCGGTCGAATAGGAATAATGACCCATGCCAGTATGGTGCAAAATGTTACGTCAAACTTTAGGAGGGTCAGGATCTTTGAATTTGTAGAATCGTAGAGGTGGTGAATATGGTCTTTTTGACTTTTTCAAAGTTTAATAACTTCAACTCAAAGATCTCGATTGGTGAAACAATCAAACAACCAAACAACCAATAGATATAGAGATAAAAAGAGATTGACACCATGATATATACTGGTTTGGGATGGGGGGTTTATACCATCCGTATGCCCAGTTGCGAATCCACGACACCGATACTATTACTAATTATAATCCTTATAGGGATTACAAATTATTACAACTTCACTCCATCGAAATACATAAAGATCAGTGCTCACTAAGAAGAGCTACACCCAACGGTATTCCGCACTCGTAAACCACCCAAAAGAATCTCGTGATTCTACTTCCACTAAGACCACACAGAACTTTCTCTAGAAGTATCAAACCCCAACAAGACCTTCACTCGATCTTTGCTTGACCACAAAGGTACAAGACTTGTTACACCTATAAACAAATGAATTTGGTTATTAGTTCGAAAAAATTCTAACCAATCCTAGAGACTAAATTTTTAAAGAAATAAAGAAGAAGACTCTCAACACAATTCACAAGAGTAATTAGGTTCTTGTGAATCTCTCTTGCGAAGATTTGTTCTTTCAAATAATATGGGAGGAGATTAGAACATAAGAAGATCAATGGACTTAGAGGGATAGAGAGAAGAAATAAAACAAAAAGAATGAATGGCAAGAGGTGAGGAATGCACAAGCCTAGATGGGGTATTTATAGACAAAGCCTAGGATGAAAACTTGATCAGAAGTTGGTGCGTCAGCTAGCGCGCCAGGATTAGGTCTTGATCCCTATTTGGTTCATAACATCCCATCTTGCTAAACCCCCAAGTGAACTTCACGCTTTGACCTTTCCAAGTTCATTCCAACACTCGAAGTGTTATAAGGTCAATCAACTCAAATAGCCATTTGATACAAACATTACGTGAAGTGTTAAAAATATATTTTGGTATGTTTGTCCATTTTCAAAGAGAAAGGGAAGAACCAAATGGACAAAGGGATTATCCTTAAGTATTCCCCAAAGGTTGGATAGAATGCCTCCCAAATTTGAAATTAAAATTTTAAATTAAAGTTGTAAAATGGTTAAGTGTAGAAGTAGGATTGTGAGTTGTTAAAGTATGAAAGGGAAACATTTGAAATTCAAATACAAATATTGTGTGAGAGAGTTTAGTGTGTATGAAGCAACGTTATGACATTGTGTAAGGTTGTGTGAGGGATATGAGTTGGCACAATTTGAATTTCAAATTCAAATGTGATTGTGAGAGTATGTGAGATAGAAATATGTTGAGGAAGGTAGAATGTGAGGAATGTATGTTCAAATTCAAATTCAAAATTGAATATTGAGAAAGTGTATGAAGGTTGAGTGTGTAGGAAGTAAAGCGATGACACAAACCATGGTTAAATAAGAGTTGTGAGAGAGGCGTGAGTTGTCATGAGTTGGCTTATCCAAACTAGGAGAAGAAGAGTGATGTGAGAGGGAGATATTTGAATTTAAAATTCAAATAAGTTATATGTGAGTTGAGATGTGACATATAGGAGCCTATGTTGGGATGAAGGGGACAAGCTTGATTAAATAATCATTATCTGAATGTTAATGTTGAGGGTTGTGATAGGGTTGAGTGAAAGAGAAGCAGGTGTGTAAGAAGTGTGAGTTGGCACATTCAAAATCAAGCTTGGGGAGGAAATGTGTAGTGTAAGAGTGATGAAAATGGTTTAATAGCTAAGTGGGGAAGAAGATGATGTTTACTGTGTTGAAAAGTGTAAGTGATATAATATCTAGGAAGATTGAGACATTACAATGATTGAGATAATGTTTATGGGTAATGGGATGTGGAATAAATGAGATTGTGCAGAGAATGTAGGGGATAAGAATGTTTATGTTGGAGTGTGTAAAACATTTTGTTTATTGGAAAGTGAAAATGTACAAAGGATTATTCAACTTCCAATATCCTAAATTCAAATATCAAATACAATAATCTATGATTAAGCAACAATAAGCATAATCACTAATCACCTTTATGCAAATAAAATAAGTGTTTTCCTTCATAAGTAAACCACTTCCCATGAATGGAAATGAAGCATTTATGCAAAGTGACATTTCACTTAGTTTGATCAATAAGGGAGTAAACCCGTTACGTAATTAGAGAAGATGTATGCACAAATTATGGTCATATGAATGTTTTTTTTAATGGAATATTGCAAGTATGAATGTCCTAGGTTTGAGAAAAGAGATTGAGCCTTGGCTAGAGGCATTTAGAAAAGATTTTGAGTTTGCATTTTTTGTAAAAACGAGTGGGCTTGTTTGGTCATCTCTCTAAGTCCAAACCTCATTTCGAGATTATCTAATAACTCAATTATCATATTACTGTATTGAAAGAACCACATTTGTCAGGTAAGAGGAAAGCCGACGTTCGAATACCAAAGCGTGCCAAAATAGTGGCTGGCGCGCTGTTGGAGCACCAATGAGTCAATGGCGTGCTAGCACTCCTATTGATTTCATTCTCAAGTTGTATATCCTTTTTTCCCTTTCCGTGGCCTTTTGAATCAACTAAATCAGAGTCCGGATGAAAGAGTTATGACCAAAATACTAAAGCAACTTCTAAGGTCATCACATAATGATTTCAAGTATCTCCTAATATATATTTATCATCATTAAAATAAAAAGGGGATCTTAGTCATCATCTGTACCAACAACATTCATAGGCTAGAGCCATTTATTGGATTCAAGATCCAACAATGTGTCTCTATAGCCATCAGGTTCACTATGATCTTCTAACTTTTGTTCCTCAACATTGATACAACAACCATATCATTTAGGTGCTTGAGGTACTTCGGATTTACGAATGAGAGTTACAACAGTTTTAGCTTTTACATTTACATGTTACACCTCATCATGTCGTATACTAGTGTATTAAAAAGGTTGTTTATTTTGTTCTTGAATCTGTTCAAGATCTACATATGCTCCCACTTGGTTCTTGTAAGAAGAGACAATTCTTTAAATACTCAGAATATTGAGCAATAATAAGTTGTTCTCTTTTGGGATGTACAAAATACATTGACAGTTCTTAACTATAGTTTGTTAATAATATGCTTCAAGTGATTTTAAGAAATTCAGAACTTTAATCAAGACTTAATGGAAGTCATCCTATTTCATAACTTGATGGTGTCTTAATTACCTTTTTGATTTGAACAATATTGAGTATATGAATGATATACTCAATTTTCTAACATTGATAGCTTTGGAGGTAAAACAGTTAAAGTCATCAATGATCAAACAATGTCAATAAAGTTTGATTCTCCATGTCAAACATATAATGAAATTGTGGTATTCATGAAGATTGAGATTGTGAGACAATTACCACAACTCCTTAGATGATTTTTTACTCTTTGGCTTACATACTTGCCAACTTTGTCAAACCGAATGGCATTAATAGTATTTTAAAATCAATTGCATGCTATATATTATAAGATATGCAATGATTCTTATATAAACTATGATGCTTCAAATGTAAAAAGTAGTGTATTATTTCAAGACAAGCTATAAATAAAATGGGTCACTTACAAGGTGATAAGCTCATAGCTCCCACTGAATTAGATAACATTACAAGTATGTCATCTCAAAAATAAAACGCATTGCTCCCACTGGGTTAGACAACATTTTAAGTGTTCTTCACCAGTTAAAAGCAAGTAGCAATTTATTAACCTTCTTTATCTTGAATGTCTACACACTATTGCTAATGTGAGTCACACGGACTAGTAAACATGTACTTAGACATCCAAGAAAGTATGTCAAGTTCTACTATGTAGATGATGGACTAGCCATCTATGCTTATCTTTAACTCAAAAATTGACAAGCAATTCCTCTTTAATAGGCCTACTTTACCAAGGGTATGTATCACCTTTAATGAGTTGAACCAAATTTCTAGATAGACATGCTAGTTATTGCCTTCATCACTTTTGCGGTTTCTTGATATTTTCATTTTCTAGTTATAGAAAATCATATTGTGTCTTGATGAGTTTAAGTTGTTATCATTTTAGTAACTATCTATCAGCCAGGTTTCAATTTTGGGACCTGTGGGTTATGGGCCCACCACGCTTCCATTGTTTGCATAGAAAATGTGTTATCTAGTTACCCGATTATCTTATATGTTTCAAAAAAATTCAAATCAAGATCTAGGGTTGTGAAAATGACTTGAAAGAATAAGATATGCAACCGTACTTAACTGTTTTGATTTTTACATGACATTATGATTTCATGAGTAAGTTTGCTTTGAATTTGATTAGAATTGGAAAAAAAAAAATCAGGTATTCATATTCTAGCTTTCTCGAACAAGGGAAAAGGATAAGAGTGAGTCTCTTTCTTACAAGGAAATGAGACTTGGTTTGTCTTTTTCATTATTTACAGTTTATGTTGCATTAATACCATTAATAGAATTTACAAAGTTTGTTTTAGTATTTTTAATAATTATCCTTTTATAAATTAACTACCCCATGTTATAATTTTAAAACAATTAATTTACGAAAAGGCTAATATCTATATTAAGCTTCTACTATCACATCATTTGATTTGCTAGTAATAGTATATTCAATTGGTAGGCAACGATTACCAATTGCATTACATGTGCAACTCTTAGATCCTTATGAGAGCCATGACATCTAGAGAATGAGCAACTAGTATCATATAAGCATGTTTAGTCCCATCATTGCCTCGGGTTAAGGATCTCACTTGCTTAACTCGATTAAGTCATCCAATTTGAGAACATGCGAAAATATGTCTAGGTCTCATGCATAAAGAATAATCACCTTGTGTTGCTATTCAACTTAGGTCTTATGCATAGGCAAAAGGAAATTGCAAGTGATCTCAAGCGGTTGGACAACATGACTTAACTTGTGACAGATAAATATTTTGATAAAGCATGTCAATTAAAAGGTGTATGAAAAAGCATGCTTTCATTCTTCGTAACATAAGTTAAAACTACTCTTAACTTAAGTCTAATCATTATTTTAATTTTATGTATGTCAAGTTGTCCATTTTAATGACTAATATATAACCTAAGTGGATTATAAATAGTTTGAATAATACATAAAATAAATAACATGCATAACAAGTTTAAGTGTTATTTTGTAAAACAATAATATTAAGTTTTAAATTCATATTTAAACTTAGTTAAACTAAATCCTCTAAAACTTAGTTTTAAAATAGTTTGTGTTTTATTTCAAGTTTTGAAAAAACATTTGCAAGTTACATCTATTCAAAGCATGTATAAAAAGCAAGTAAATAAACACACAACCACAATACGTAAAGCCTCAACTGATAAATAAACTATCGTTGGTCTCTTGAGCCATCACGAGAACTAAAAGGTCAACTAGGGACAAGCCAAAAAACCATAAGGAGGGCTCCCACTTGCTCCAAGACTTATCAAGAGCAAGTAGAACCCTAAATGCACATGATTACAGAATCTGCCAGAAAATTCCGTTGACTTCAAAGGCCCAAAACCCATAGAAGGAGTCTTTTCCAATCAAAGCATACTTCTTCAAAGTTGTAGCCCATTGAGTTATGAACATGCAAAAGAAATTTCAAAAAAAATGACCTAGTAAAACTCAGGGAATCCAATTTTACTATAGCAAGGTCCAACATGTCCGTTTTTGCTTTTATGCCTTTAACTCCTTCGCCATCATTTTCCATGCATCGGTTACAATATATGAAAAGTAAAATATAACTATACTTAAATACTGTAAAATGCCCAAATAATGGCAAAACCAAAATTAAAGACTAATAATAAAGGCCGAAACAAAGGCAAAAGCCAAAATTGAAATTAATGACAAATAAATTACGAATCAAGGCATGAATGGTCTAGGTTTTAATTTGCATATAAAACATAATAATACACTAATATCAGGAATAAACAAGTTGTTGGCTAAGTCCATGGATAAACATGCATGTATTTGCCATTCGACAAAATTAAATGACAAGAAATAAAATCGTTAGCCAACGAATCAAAGTAATTAATTGACTAGACTGATTAGTACATGTAACCCATGGCCTTAGGGTCATTAAACACCATTTTTAAGACATTTAAGTGTCGAATTATTATAGAAAAATTCACCCAAGGGGTTGCTTTAAAATTGTTTCCACTTTTACATGTACTCAACAATCATATGATGGCTCGTGGTACAACTATTGGTGATTTTACAAATAAATAATATAAATATAAATATAAAATGCAACAGATAAATCACCAAGAGCAGATCCTATTAGTCATATGTTTAATCGAATAAAAACAACAAGTATGTTATACCTTTATAATGTGATTGATAGATTGCGAGGAGGCAAACACAAACCCGATTTACCAAATACAAAACCCTGGTGATCAACCAATAAATCACCTCTAAATAAGTCCACACTATACGTCATTGTATACCACTCGATGTGTAAAACACTAAAATCACGAAACCTAAATCTGAATAAATTTAGAAATAATAACCGACCTTCGTTTATTTCCGTTTTGACCCTATAATTATCACATAAACCTTAAATAGTAATATTTATTTCGACATTTAATTGAAATGTGTTTAGAAAACCTAAATAGGAATTATTTAACCTAACCCTAAGTGGTGACATTTATTTTATCGTTAAGGAGACTTTAATAGAAACCCTAAACCTAATGACATTTAATACGTATATATAACCCTAATTCGATCATTTATGACATTTATTGTGTTTTAAAAACCCTTGACCCAATCATTAATGCTTGTAACCTAAAATGACTTTAATAATATTGTTTAAACCCTAAGTTGACTAAATGTGGAAATTTACTAAATACATTATGAACCCTAATCCATGTAGATTCGTTGAAAAAAATGTACCGTCTATTGATTCGTCTGTTTCCATTCAATTCCATTAAGGTACGGATATTCTGTCTTCCTTTTAAAGATTCTTTCATTGCATTTCGTATTGGTACAGATATTCTACCCTTTTTTAGTAAGGGTTCTGATCTCATGACTTTTCGATCATTGACTTTGATTCGTTGCTATGATATGATCCGTTTGATATGTTTCGTTGATATGACCCTTTTGATTTGAACCATTGATATGATCCATCTGATATGATCGCATTGTTATGATCCCTTTGTTTTGATCCATTTGAATTGACCCATTGCCCAAAGTATTATCTAGCCATGGAGGTACCATGGCCATGTCATTGAGGCACCAATGGCGTGACACTTTCTGTGGAGGTGTGATTGATCCATAGCGTTCCCTTCTGTTATAATGATTATGGTGCATATGGTCATTCTGTTATATGTATGTATAGTCTCGTACTTGCATATGTATTCTGTTTTGCAGGGAGCATATGGATGCATCCTAGGCTAAATGAATGATTGGATATTGATTGACTTAGTGATTGGTGTGTGTGCCATGCACTCCATTTCACTTCTGGTACGTTGGAGCTAGCTACTCCATGTACACTAATGAATTGACTGATATATGGATTATTGTGACTAAGCATATTGTATGCTTTGTGAGTTCGTGGGCACTTCTGTTTGACATTATGATTATGATATCTGTTTGACCTTGTTGACATCATTTGATCTTCTTATGGTTCATTATACTTTATCCTTTATTGTATGACTCCTTGTTCAACAGTTCCTTTTGATTCCATTGATATATTCATTGACCCAGTTATTTGTTTCGTTATATCTGTTCACTGAGCGTTAGCTCAGGCGCATTTTCCTTTTCCCTGCGGCAGGTATCAAGTTGGAGGCTGGGATTGAGTGATGAGTGTAGGAGCTTTTAGTGGACGAACCCTACCTTAGTATTCTTGGATTTTATTTCAGATTGTAATGTTGACCTAGTTATCCTTTTATAAAAAAGTCTCCCGCTTGCGTATTTAATGTTCTAATTTGACTCCATAATGTTACAATTTGGCCCTTGTCGGGTTGGGGTGTTACACGATGCTTGTCGCATAGTAACACTTGAATTGCTCTACAAAACCCTTGGAATAGTTTAATTGAACAAGACCAAAAACCTAGGTGGTAACCTTAGGATTGACCGAATATTCGAGAGAGGAGGGAAGGATATACTTTTGCTGTTTTCGATCAAAAACTTTTTAATCTTATTCCCTTTGCAAGTTCCTAGGCTTATTCCCATTCTTCTTGGACCCTCATAGGCCGGCCATATAGACCAAGTAGATAGGCTTGCCATTTACTTGAGTCCGACACAAATCTAATAAGTCTAACTTGTCGATTAGTGGCCCATTTCATAATTCCGTGTTACTTGGATGTTGTTATAACGTAAATACTATAATTATATTATAACTAATGGTACATCTGTGTGTAAGTGTGTGACCTTAGATGCTCACATGTATCTAACCGTATAATTATATATTATGACACGAGCATACTACAACATTAATATAATGCTATATTTCTCAAGTCTAAGGACAAAGACTTAACCACGTAGAAACTTACAATTCGACTATGATCCATGATGTGATGTTTTCGGTCAGGTCAATCCAATATTCATACAACCATGAATATTTTACAAGTCAGATTTCAACTGAATCCATGTCTAGAAATATTCTCTGCCTATATTATTTCCACAATATAAACAAGATCGACTCTGAATTTCTAGAATGAAAAAGATCTAGATGTTTTCCTAACCCTAGTCCTTGTAAATAGATACATCATCCCAAGAAATGGCCAAGTTCATTTTCATCATTTTACACGTATCAAAAATACATACACTAAATGTCCAACCATCATTTTAATCCGCATTAAGCGTTAACCCAACTTTAAATACTCATTCTCACATTAGGGTTTTTACCGTCACAAACGGAACTTAACATACGATTAGAACAATCTCCCACAACCACTGTTTACATACCATACGTAAACAGCTCTGATAGTCTCATTTTCATACTTGAACATTCTATCTGTTATGCTAGAGTTTATGGACTATTTAACTGAATAAATTGAAACTTGCGAATGAGACGGTCAATTGTTACAAAGTTTTGTGATTACGTAAAGTACTTAATGTCTTAAATTTCAAAGTTAATTACGGTGAAATAGATTGAAAACTGAAATTGTTTTTGGTTAAACGTTTAAATTTTGTGTCGACAGTAATCATCAGAACAATATCATAAATAATCAATCTTTTCTAATTTGAATTTTCCTAGTAATTTATTTTTTTACTATTAAATTAGTAATTTTTTGGGTTTCCAAATAAACACGACCATTTCATATATCATAATGTGATATTCATTATTAATCGCAAAATGAGAACATTTTAAGTTTTTGATATACGTTTATTTTTTTTGCTTGGCTGTTCTTCAAAATTTGGATAAGGAGTTCCCATTAGGCATTTAGGCAGACTGATGGTGTCATCAATTGTCGAACCATTGGTGAAACATATGTGTTTGTGGAGTAGTATTTTTTGTACATACATGAATATTAAAGAAAAATCATATTTCTTCATTAAAAATAAAAAAAATAAAAAAAGAAGAAAGAATGAGTTTGTACTAAGGGGTGGGTCAAACCCGACCCTACCTGACAAAAACCGAAAAAGGAAAAAAAAATAATAAAAATAAACTGAACATAAAAATACATATAAAAACCGAAACCGAATTGAATAACTTGGTTCGGGACGATTTTCGGGTTCCGAACCGAAGAAAACGAATCGAACAAAAACTGACAAAAACCGAAAATATACAAAGCCGAAACCGAACCGAAAAAGTCGGCTTGGTTCGTTTCGGTCGGTTTATCGGTTCGGGTTGATTTTCGGGTGGATTTGCTCGGCCCTAGTTTGTACTATATCTGAGAGACGATTCAAAATACATTTCTATTCTAGCTAAGGTATTAAACTCGACTCATTTGACCCATAAAATAACAGTATGAAATAAATCGACACGTATGTTAGGAAACAAGTCTATTAATTCTAAAGTAATTTAGTATTGTATAAAGATAATGAATAATGAAAAAAGATACAGGAGGTTTTAGTGACAATTGCATACTTTGCATTTGATGAAAAAGTAACTATCCCCTGTTCAAACATGTTCATTCCTTAAACTATGGCCTCATATCAAGTTCACAACATAAGATCTCCATGATATATGGACTATGCTAATTCTCTAGTCATCTCCATGTCTGTTGTACTTTCATTGCTTTATGCTTATTACTTTTAAGGACAGAATATTTTTTTGATGATAGATTTTAGGACTATGTTCTACTTTAATAATTAGACGATTTGAATCTGGTGAATGATTTGCGGGCATTAATTTTTGATTTGCACATATTAATGTACAACTAGTTAAAATATAATGTATAAACGCTATAAATGTTTAATGCATATGTTTTACAATTTAAAAATTGAGTGTGCAAATAATTTTTCTTTGAATATGAAATAAATTATTAGTACCCCTGAAATGATTGTAATATCCATGTTTATTTATTTATTTTACTATAAAACTGCGAAACATAAAATATAAAATCTAACAAGTCAAAAATAGTAAAGACAAAAGATTTGGAACAAAAAATCATAAAAAACTGTCTTGTCTTGACAATAAAATTGGTAAAAGGGGTAGAAAGTGTCGTGGTTGAGCGAACGAAAGCCCTGTGCAAAAGCTTATACGATAACTAAATACGTTGAACAATTTTTGTTTGAAGTAAACTTTTATATAACGTCGTATATATTTTTGTGGCCCCTAAAAATTTGAGGTCTAGTATGGTCGCACACGTCTCACACATTCTCGTATACGCTTCCTGGGTAGGAGGTATGTTGTATGAAATCGGCGTTCATTTCTAGCAGTATAATCGACATGCCGATATAAGATAATATCTAACTCTACATTTTTTTTGTTAAAATGTGAAATGAAGTATGAGTATGAGAGATTAAAACTTTTGTTGATTGTGAACTCACATCGTGTTTTATAGCTTGTTTGAACATGTCAAGATGAGATTTTTTATTCATGATCGTTAAGTTGTGTACAGTACTTGGAAGATTTTCAAGAGTTTATTAAAGTGAATAGTTTTACATGTTCTTTCCTTTGAGTATGATCGCTAGCTAGCTAGCTTACAATACAAATTTTTTTACCGGCAAGGCGGCAAGTGTATTAAGCCTAGCAATGAGCTAGAAATTAAAATTTACACATGTATAAAAACGTTACAAGGATTGCAAAACCACCGGTCATTATTTGGTAAGTTCAAAATTAACATGTTTATCTTTAAGATGAATGGTGTGCAAATCAACCCCTTTTTCAAACCGTTGAATTTGGTTATTATTTTGAACCAACCTTTCTATGAATACGTATAAACAAAGCTATTTTCACAGTAACGAACATTTTAAAGTAAGTCCCATCAGTACAAGTTCATTTCATATAAACCAGGCCCGTTCCTGAGATTTCGGATGCCCTGGGCGAGATATTAGAATAATGCCCTTACCTAGAGGTTTGGCATGCATATAAACAAACTTTGCGTATTAACTTAGACAACTATTAAGTTTAATTTACTTTGTAGGTTGGTTTAAATGCTTTATAACACAAAAAAATAACTAAAAAAATAGAACAAACTCGTGTCATATTTGAAATTTATATATGATTAAAAGTAGAACATGTTACGATTGATAGATTGATATTAACGTTTATACATTTCTTAGCGAAATAGCTTATTATATTTGTGACAAAACTGAAAAAATAAGTCAAATCTTTTATGTATGTGGACGTATGGTCCGGACTGGGCCAGGAATGGGTCAGGCCCGGGTAGCCAGCGGCCCACTTTACGCACTTTGTGGACGTATGGTCCGGAATGGGCCAGACCCGGGTAGCCAGCAGCCCACTCTACGCGTTAACCCTAATCCGTATCCTATAAATACATGGCTGGGGTTCCATTCATGATCAGAACATAACAGGTTATCCTAAACCTAATTCTATATATAACCGTATTAAAAATACATAATATATATTTTGTAGTGCAATTTCTACAAAGTAAAATTATTTCAATAGATAATATAATAAATTAAGGAAATATTAACAAATATAAGAAAATAAAAGTAATATAAACTAACAGGACTTAAGTGCAAATTTAGGTGAAAGTTTAAGGTGTTCTTTTGAAATATACCAATTAACAGTAGACACAAGGATCACACAAATAATACAAACAGTCGACACAATCACGCAACCTCCTTCTTCCTCCCAAAGTCCGGTTTCCATGTCCGGCGACATCTTGAATCAATTTTTTTATCTTTTTTATCTTATTTTCTTAATTAAACTAGAGGCCCAAAGAAGCCACACCAGTAATACTTTCAAGAACAATTGTTTTTTCCTTTCTTTTTTTTACATAAACCGATTCACATGTTCACAAACTTGATGCCCCCTCTCTTTTTGATGCCCGGGGCCGTCGCCCGCGCTGCCCATAGCCAGGGCCGGCCCTGATATAAACTACCATTGGTTTTCCAGCAATGCCTGGTCGCAAAGTTTCCAATCTCGATTATGTGATAGGGTCGGTCAAGGGGATGATTATCTTAGGCCCTTACCGGTTTCTTGCTTTAATACAGATTGGTTCTAATAAACTGATTTAGTTGAAATAATGTTACATATTGATCTATGAGAGTTTTGTTAGATACATAACTTGGTTTCCACAGCAGAAATTTTTCTTGGAAAAACATAAAGGAATCAGGTTCATTGTCTTTTCGCGGGTTGGCCATATTTTGATACATCGACACGTCTCATTATGCTCGTATCTTACACATTATCGCTATATATTGAAAAGAATCACATGTTTCATCTAAAATGATTTAAAGATAAAAAGTTAAAACCAGAAACAAGACATAATCAAACAAAAATTCACTCAGTATACTTAAATAAGAAACTCCCACTCAATTAGGTAGACTTTCTTTTTCTATATTTGGCTTACAAATAGGCCTCACTTCAAGTATTGAATATTGAAGAACACACTTGGTATTTTCTTTCAAGCTTGGTGTGAATTTGCTTCTTTAATCAAAGCTAGATATGCAGTGAAATGACATTTCATGTTCGAAAAGACATTAACCAGAAGGCGGTTGTGGCAATGAATAATCCTACAAAACAAAAGAAATCGACAAAAAGACATCATTTATGTATTCGGATAAAGAAGGCTCGTGACTTAGTTATCATAATAATCGATAAAAAGACACTGTTAGAACCTAATAACTTGTCTGCTGGTGATGAGGTTCCTCTGACTGATAATTTCATGACTGCGCCAAATAGATAAAGAAAAAGTTTATAAATGTTCTTCGAAAAACAATTTTGATCAAAATGGTTAGTTTTTAATGCGTTTTTAGCTATGAAAATTTGAAAGACTTACTTGTATCGCAATTTGAGGTGGAATTCCAACTCCCACATATACACAATCGCCCTAATCGGTCTACATCATGCCCACACGATCCACCCGTTGCTTCACACGCTTTACAATACGAATCATTATTTGGCTCAACATCATACTTGACTCGTATCCCATATGTCCACTCCGATGGCCCACTCACTCGCAAAGGTGCTAGATTATATGCACTACTATATCCTTGACACTCAAGTTTACTAAGATTCACACTCTTGATTGCATCAAAAGATAATGAACAACAAACAGGTGGGCCAGTCCCATAAGCTAAGCCCATACGAGCTAGCCCAAGATCCGTCCAACCTTGACAACCATAATACTCATCGCAGCCCATGCCCGAAACATTTCTACATGGTGAATGCTTCCCATATGGAAAGCCTTGGAAGAGTGGTGATTGAGCCGAACAACCTAATAACATGAAAACGTTATCCGAGGTTGGGCTCAAGTATGGAGCCCGCCAACGCTCGACCACGAACCCATTTCCCTTATGTCCTAGCACAATAGAGTCACAAGTGGATATGTGAGGGTCATGTAAAGTTATCGACCGATAAGCATAGTCTATGTTTAGAACCTTATATGACCCTGAGCTAATGTGGAACATAAGAACATCATTGATGCAAAACAAAAGGTCTCTATAGCCCGAATGACCACATCCAGGCCGAAGAGCGAAAGGGTATTCTACTGTTACGTTTCCACAATATGATCGACATATATGAGATGCACCTAAACTATACACTTGTGGAACAAATAAGACTTGTAATGAGATGAATGCAACGATGAACCCGAGTCTAGACATGGTGAGGAATGTAACAAGACAAATGTGGACTCTAAGTGAGAGTATGGATATGGGATTTGAAGTAGTAACTGAGTCGGGATGCTTTGCTTGCTATGGTCGAAAAGTGTTTAGTGAAGAATCTTGGTGAATTGTTTATGGGTTTTTGTTCTAGCTTTTGAGGTTTTTTTAATGATTTGGGCCAGCCCAACTTTTGTTAATTACTGCTTTAACGTGCTTTTTAGGCATAAACTGTACAATTACAAAATAAACGATGAGGATGCTTTTACTACTACTGTCAGGGTTTTGTGCTTTGAATATTTTGACTCACACTTTTAAAACAAACTCTAAACAATCGACTTAAGATATTGGCCAACTTTAAAATGAATGACGTAGTTTTTGTTTCTTTTTTATTACAAAAGTTTACATGTTTGGGTAATAGAATAGTACTACTACAACAACACTAAATCTTGCAAGTGGGATGTTGATAATGATACCTCTAACCAAGGGTAAGGGTACTACTTTCAAAAAGCCTCCGGCAAAAGTATATGTAGATAGTATATACATATATATGTGTGCAAAATATACAAACATCAGTGGCGCAGCTTCATAGGGGGGGGCGGCCGACCCCCCGAAATTTTTTTTGCGATGTAGGGGTATATAGTTTTCGTGTAGAAAAATTTCGGTATTTTCGGTTTCGCCCCCCCAATTTAATTCGGTTTCGACCCCCCATAGTGTTAGGAAAAAAAAATTTTAGATCCCGACCCCCCACTCGAAAAATCCAAGCTTCGCCACTGACAAACATGCATGTGTGTGTATTGGTAGTACTCTAGTGCAACAATCTCTTTGTACTCCGTATAAAATAATTAGCAACCATTTGGGTGCTGCGTGCATATACGCAAATTGTACTCTAATAAATCCAAATATAGATACAGGTGATTATTTGTGTATGATCTTGAACACAAAAATAATTACTTTCTACGAGTAAAAAACATTATCATTAATTCAAAGTCACCCTAGAAATGACATGATTATTTCACAATCTCAAAGAATCAATTTGTAAGTCATTAATGTAACCGAAGATGCATAGAGGTCAAGAGGTCCAACTTTTATCGAACTCAGTCCATTAATGAACCGAGTTCAAGGTTACTGTTTTAATGGGCTAATTAATTTGGGCCAAGGTGTATTTCTGAAATGGGCTGAACCGGTCTCGCCGGTTCACTTAAATCCCCAAAACGGGTCGAATCATTTGGCCTAACAGTCACCGATTCTTCTTCTTCATCGATCGAATCAGGTATGACAACAATTTGTTTCTATTAAATTAAACACTTGTGATCATGTCGTTTTAATTGTTAATTGAACTGGTTGACCTTATTAGAGTTTTCATTTCGAAATGAAATTGTTTTGTTTTATTTTATGTGATGATTTAGTTTTATGTTACTCAGTTAATCTAATTAAAAGGGTATCTTTTATTTTTAGTTATCTTCTTAATTATGCATCATATGTTACATTGGTAAGAAAAGTTTTTTTTTTTTTTTTTTTTTTTTTTTTTTTTTTTTTTTTTTAATACAATTTGAAGGAAGAGTAAGTATTTACTCCTGTAAAACATAAAGTTTGTTACATTTTGGTGCGGTTAAGATTTTCTACATGGGCTTTGAATTTTTTAAGTTGATGCTATTTGTTTGGGTTGCAGGCAGAGTTTAAATATACAGATTGTGATTTTCTAGTATTTGACGATGGATGTCAAGGAAGAACCAGAAGAAAGTGCTCACTATGTAAGAACTATTTTCGTATTTGCACATTAGATTAGTCAAAAAGGGTTGGAAGCAGTCTCCCTACTCCCGGGTTTATCCTGGGTAGGGGTAGGATCTGGGTAGGATCTATCTGTCTACATTATACCTCCCCCATACCCTGTCCCGTCGGGATTGGGTTTGTTGTTTGTTTTTTTTTTTTTTGAAAGGCAACACAGAAGAATATATTATATACAAGTAAAAATTACAAAGAAAGGACAATGCCATAAAAACCACACAATTCTAAATATAGGCATCTCCAACGACTCAACATAAACAAAATAGACCAAAGAGATACAACATGACCCAACACAAACCAAAATTATCAAGTTGCTTGCACGGAGGCATTAAAACAAACCTCTCCCGATGTTGAAACCGGAAACAATGACTTACTAAACTTTGCAAGCTATTACCGGATCTGAACACCAATCTCTCCAAGATTTAATTGTTCCTTTAGCTCTATGAGACACCCAATAGAAGGTACGGACTTGTAATTCGTCGCATATCGTGGTCAGATTTGAAACTTTATTTTCAAAAATTCTCTTGTTGCGAAAACCCCACACTAAGTATAACATCGACCAACAAACCGCTTGCCAAATCTTTTTTTGTTTTTTGTTGAAACTATCGTGACCAATATGATTTATTATATCATCAATCGACCCAACATTGAAATTCTCCAACTTCCACCATTTAAAAACCTTTTCCCATCCAACTAAAACTCGAGAACATCTGATGAAACAATGATCAAACGTTTCTATTTCATCTTCACAATGTGGGCAAAGTGTTGAGTTAAGATCCATACCAATATGTTGTAACCATGTGAGAACCGGCAATCTTCTTTGTTGTAATCGCCAAATAAAGATACAAATTTTTCTTGGGATTATCTTGCTCCATTTTGTCTCTTTATTTGAATTTGTCGAGATTAGTATTTTTTCATCAATCTTCTCTCTAAGGCACTTGACCGTGAATTGCCCTTTATTGTCAAGAATCCAACGCCAAGAATCTAGCTGTAATACATTTGGGACAAAAAAATTAGTTAATGCCGTCAATTCCATAAGATCGCCTTCGCCTCTACCTCTTGGCTCTCTAACCCAACTCCATTGCCATTCCCAACCCCCTTCTCCCCACACCCTCTTCTCGCCCACCGATTCATCTTTATTCGCTTCTAATCTAAATAACCTTGGATATTTTTCACACAACAACACCCCCTCAGGCACCCACCTATCAAGCCAAAAACGTGTATTATACCCATTTCCCACTGTTTTTCCAAATGAAGAACAAAAGTTTATCCCCGTTTTATCAATGTCCTTACCTACCCTCACAATGTCTCCCCAAATACTTCCACTCAATCTATCACCTCTAATCTCAAACAACAAGCCCCCATCACAACCATAAATGCTTTTGATGATTTTCACCCATAACCGGTCTCCTTCCACTTGAAATCGCCACCACCATTTACCTAGTAAAGCCCAATTGGCAGCCTTAAGACTACCAATATTAAGCCCCCCCAAAATTTCTTTGTTTAGAGCTAAGTCCCACTTAACCCAAGCTATTTTTTTACATTCATCATTTCCGCCCCAAAAGAACCGTTGTCTCATACTTTCTAACTTTTTAAGAATACCCATCGGAGCCCTAAACAATGAAAAATAGTATAAAGGCAAGCTACTAAGGACCGATTTTACCAACGTTAGCCTACCACCAAAGGAGAGTGTTTTAGCTTTCCAATTCCCCAATCTTTTTTTGAACTTCTCCTCTATTAACTCCCAATTTTTTATTCTTTTCATATTACATCCAACCGGGATCCCAAGATAAGTGAAAGGCATATTACCAGCTGAACATCCCATTCTAGACGCGAGCTGTTCCACCTCCTCCATTTGAACCCCAATCCCGTATACTTTAGTCTTGTTGGTATTTATTTTCAACCCGGAAGCTTGTTTGATACACTCCATTATCCTCATCAGGTTTCTTGCATTTGACACTTTCCACTCCCCAAAAATCAAAGTATCATCGGCGTATTGTAAGTGCGAGATAGGAATGTCATTACTACCAATATATACTCCATTAAAGAAACCTCTTGAAACTGCCTCTCGTAAGGTAACATTTAAACCTTCCGCCGCAATATGGTATAAAAACGGTGACAGTGGGTCACCTTGTCTAACCCCCCTTTCCATTTTAAACTCCAAAGTAGGTGACCCATTTACTAAAATTGAGACCAATGCTGATTTTTGACACGCTTCAATCCATTTGCACCATTTCACACCAAAGCCCATTTGTAATAAAAGTTGATGAATGAAATTCCAATTGACACTATCGTATGCTTTTTCGAAGTCGATTTTTAGTAAAAACGCCTTCTTTTTTTTCTTCTTTAAGTAATCCAAAGCTTCATTCGCAATCAACCCACCATCTAATATAAATCTACCTTTTATAAAGGCATTTTGTTCCTCCCCAATTACTTTATCTATAACCTTCTTCATTCTCTCGGCAAGTAGCTTTGAGACAATTTTATAATAACAACCTATCAAACTTGTAGGCCTAAAATCACTCAACGTAATCGGGTCACGACATTTTGGAATTAGAGTAACAAAAGAGGAATTGCACCCTTTTGAAATTTCCCCTGTAAGCCAAAACCACTCAATAGCCTTCAACAAGTCTGATTTAACTATATGCCAAAACTTTTTTATAAAGCCGAAAGTAAAACCATCGGGACCTGGTGCTTTTTTGCTACCACATTGTTTAATAGCATACAACACTTCCTCTTCACAGAAAACACATTCCAACTCTTCTTTGTCTTCCCTCGTAATAGTTCTGAAGTTGCCATTAGATTAGTTTGTGTTTGAGTATCATTTTAGATATGGCTTAAGTTCATAGTTGATCCTTGTTGGTAGCCCCCATTTGCTTAAATCAGTTCTTGTTGATATGTACCCGTGATGATTTTTTTTTTTTTTTTTTTTTTTTGGTGCAAGGTGAATTTAACATTAACTTCAACCAATTGTACCCCCGTGATGACTTTTTTACATTGCTCCAATGGTGAAACTCAATATGCGTTATGTTCGAGTTAAGATGGCTTGAATTTCATTTACAAGGGCCGAAATATTAGTGACAGTTGATCAGTATTGTGATGACGTCTAATCTCTATGCATTCTAGGTAGTTTGTTTAAATTTGGATTTAGGCTATAAAAGTTTGTGTCATATTCCCATCAAGCTATTAGACCCTCAATTTGATTCAGTTGATTTACAGACAGAGTCTGAATATATGTTAATACGCTTATCTTGATTTTCCTAGAAGTGAAATTGTTTTTACCAGCGCCCATGAATGTGACAATGTGTAGTTAGAAGAGTCATTGCAAGTACCTAAATAAATTGGTTGAAGTTTAGCTTTTGCAATTTTTGAGTGTTCATGATTGTTGGCTTGTTGCAATTTATAGATGTTGCATATTGTGTCAATTAGGGTAAATATATATTTCTAACGAGTATAGTTAATTGAGATTGGGGAAACTATGGATCTATAGAGGGTGTTTCTATAAGCTTATATTGAACAATATAATTGCTCTCAGAAACTCCAAGTTTTGAGCTTATACTTGTTGTATATATGTTTTTGCTTACCAAAATCATAATAAATAAGATGCATCGAACTTTTATGGTATTTCTGTTTGCATTCCTCAACCAAAGGATCTATAATTCATATATTTGTATTTTTACAATTGTACATAGTGCTCAGTTTCATTCAGTTGCCATCCAAAATAACAAGTTAAAGCCAGCAATAGGGGAGTATAATGAGTAAACTTGATAGAAAGTCATGCTTGTGATACAAACTTAGATTTGCAAAATCCGACATCAATACACAGTACTGTAATTCATATGATATGATCATGAATAAATGTCCACTGGCAAGTCTTATTGTTGAGGCATGTGAGTGAAAAAACATGATATTAAGTGACAAAAGCTATATTTATGCTGTAATTTTTTTAATAGAGCTGAATACTGGTTCCATTTGTTAACCCACATTTTTTGCTATTTTTGCTTCAAATGCAGAGATCTTCAAAGTTGCCTGGAACTGTCAACTGGGGTACAGCAACCGTCGTTGGAGTATTTGCTGGCATGTTATATGGAGGCATGAAAGAAGCCTCTGCTTCTGTTGTAAGTATGCCTGTACAGATTACAGAACATAATATTCCTAAATTACATGTATATTGTTGTTGTACATGTATGTTAAAGATATCGTAAGAACTTAGAACCACTAGCAGTCTGATATCAGTTGGATTGAGTCTTAAAAGAGTTCACGCGAAAATGTTATTGTCATAGTTTTTTACTGAACCGAAAGTTCTAAAAGTGTTTTGGACTTTGCATTTTATAAAATGAATTGCCTAACATAAGCAACTTGACTTCGTTGTTTAATACTAATGAGTGTCATTATTAATACATCCCTCTTAGTATTCATTTTCAAATTTGTTACATTATTAAATCATTGAATATTCAAGGTATATAATATATGACTACTTAACATTTCCTGCCAATGATCTCAGAGTAAGGATGCAGAAGTAACTTTGAAATTAGGGAGCACATCCGACAAAAGAGAACAATATCGATTAATGAGAGATGCAATGGAGAAAAGGTTCATTAGAATTACCCGTGGTTCAATAGTAGGTGGTGTTCGGCTTGGAATATTTTCCGGTGCATTTTATGGGTTGCAAAGTTTTCTTGCAGAGAAGAGAGGAGTTCATGATGTCTATAATGTTGTTGCAGCTGGTTCTGCTACTGCTGCTACATTTGGTCTAATCAGTAAGAAGTTTTAATAAACACACATATATGTTTTGTGACCTTTTATATCTCGTTCAAGTTATATATAAAGCAGAAATCAGTAAACTAATATTTTTCTGTGACGTTTTTCAGTGCCTGGAACACTTGCGTGGCGTGGAAGGAACGTCCTGTTGGGCTCTGTTTTAGGTGCAACGGTTTGCTTCCCTTTAGGTAATTAATCTGAACCTTAAAGCTTAAGTTAGATCCTTCAAATAACTATAAAAGTAAAATCTAGTGGCTCATAATCTCAAACGGGTGGCCTTATAATTTGGGCTTTTGAGATGTGAGTTGTCAATCATAAGCTAAATTAGGTTCGGGCTTGGCTTACACTTTCTAGTATTTGATCAGTAGGTTTTCTCTAGGTGTTTCAAACTGTGAACTGTTTTGGTGATAGGTTGGCTCCATTTAAAATTAGTGGAGAAAGCAAATGAAGAGAGCCCGGTTCTACCTGAAAGCAACCAAGCAAAGCCCGGTGTAGGTGCTGCAATCGAAAGGCTTGGAGGGAACACAAGTGAACAATAACCATTATACGATTAAAAATACAAGTGTCACTGCAAGATCATAAATGTAAAGTAGGACGTGTTTTACTTATAATCATTATAGGATTATGTTAAGGTTACGTTGGATACGGAGCCTACTTTGTGATGATAACAAGTCTTGTGACTTTGTGCCACAAATTTTGGATGGAATCGTTTACATCTGTAGTCTGTTAAAGCGGCTAGCATAGTTAAGGAATGTAGTTTTGTTGTCTTGTTCTTTTGTTATTTGGTTATTCTTTCTTGGCTTCATCATTTTATCGTTACTAATCATGTAATAATATCCTGGAAAGGTATGTACTATGTCTAATGTCTTGGAATTTTTATTTGTCGTTTGTTTATTCTGATAGTTATACTATCATTGAGTTTTCTGTTCAAGATTTCTTGTATATGTTGGTTTGCAATATTTTAAGTGTGTTTCACTATCAATCAATTATGTAGACTTATATAATGTGAACCATTTCAAGAATTTTGTGCACAAAAATTCAACTTAATAGTTTAGTCAATATCTTGCAATGGCAAATCAAGGAGGAAAAGTATAAATGGGGTGAAAACCGCTCATCTTATTAGGAGTTAACAAGAAGTAAAATGTGTTAATCTTATGACATATTTGTTTATATTACTTGCTTGGTAAATAGACAAATGTATCATGGGAGAAAAGCATGACCAAAATTTTAGCAAAAAAAAAAAAAACAAAAAAAAACAAAAAAAAAAACAAAAAAAAACAAAAAAACAAAAAAAAAAAAAAGATGGAATATATAACTAGGAGAAAAACACTACTTCATTCATTTCAATATAATATTAAAAAAAAGTAAAATAAAAAATAATATAAAAAATCAGTATCCAAATTATTTGTCATATAAAAAAACACACAGTTTAATAAAAATTTATTTATTACTTATTTGATTTCTACAAAAGCAACCAAAAAAACACTTTTACTATTTAACAATTAATTAACGCTTTCATTTAATTTTATAAATAAAAATTTCGATAAAAACGTATAGTCGTAAATAACAAAGTTAAACTAAAAACTACTAGTGATTTATTCTAATTAAGGATACAAATGAATAATTCATGTATTAATACCTTATAAAAATATTTTAAAGACTTCTTTTGATAAATTAATTATCCATAGTTGACTATGAAAAGCTCTTAATTTATAAAAATATAAAATTTGGTCCAAATAACAGTTGGTGAGAAACATTTAGCAAAACAACAACAATAACATCATCATAATCATCATCGTCACATCGTTCATATCATAATATAATAGAAACTCCATTGTTGAATCTACTACTTGAACCGATTCACTCTTAATTCACCATCACTCGATTCACATCAAGGTTAATTTAACTCTACGATCTCTTAATTAATTCCTTTTCACAGATTATATAGTTTTGGTATTAGGTTTTTATTTGATCTTTTTGCTGTTGTGATTTGTAAAATTTGTGGTTTCAGAAGGTCAAGGGTTCGGTTTCGAGAAAACAAGCAACTCTTTGGTTAGTATCTTTTAAACTGTCTATGATGTTAAGGGGGTGTTTGGGAATGTATATATTTTGCTTATGCTTATTTTTATGCATAAGCAGCTTATGGATAAGTGCTTATTTTAGCTCCAAATAAGCACCGTGTTTTCACTTTTTACATTGAATCCTCAAAAGTGCATATGGAGTTTAAAAAACGCACTAAGCTAATAAGCACTTGCAAAATGCATTCCCACACACCCTCTAAGAAGTAAAAACTCAAGTGCTGTTCGTTTAATTGTGGGTTTTTTCGCATATTGTTTTATTTGTCCTATTCTTTTACGTACATGTGAGTCATTTTGTCACCAAAAACTCGGTTTATATCCATGGGCGGAGCAGGAAGAGGGGGGGGGGGGGGGCACGTGCCCCCGCTAGCGAAAAAAATTGTAGTGTAAAAATGTTCTAAAATATTTGGCTTTTTCTTTTGCTTATAATTTGCACCCCAAAGCTTTCTGGCTCCACCCTGTTTATATCTATATGAAAATGTTAACTTTATGCATGAATATGCTACATTTTGTATAATGTAAAATATTACATAAGAATGTTAAGATTATGTGATACAAATGGCTCGTCATTTTTTAATGACTCAGATATGCATTGAAAGAACGATGGTTAAGACTAGAAAAATATTTTATTAACAAACCCCGTACTTGTTTTACATGTGTTTGATAAGTTTGTGCTTATGATAGGATAATGAATGGAGAGGGGACTAGTGAAACTGTCTCCTCGAATGATAAATTTGATGATGAGTTGTTGAACTGGAAAGTTTCGACCCTGAAATTATTGGATAGAAATGATGATGTATCACCTGTTTCATCACGTTACTCGTCTTGTGGAGAGTCAGAGTTTGATAGATATTGTAGCGCTAATTCTGTAATGGGTACACCTAGCGTGTGTGGTTCTTCTGTTGGTACATTTCACGACTTCCCTGATTCTGATATCGGGTCCGTGAAAAGTTCTAGACTTGGGGATGTTGGTGGTCTCGAGAATTTCAGTTTGGGTGGGAAGTTTGAGAATAAAAATTCGTTAAGTTTGGGAAGATTAGGTGAATATAGTCACAAAAACATTAAAAATTTAGAACAAAGGTCGGTGGTGGCAGAAAATGAAATGAATTCATATGATGATTTGGAAGCTGCATTTTCAGATCTACCAGACGAAGGGGGTGTGGTTATGTGGAAAGACGATATTAATTCCAAAAGAATGGAAAGTACTTCTACTAATAATGTTTTTGAAAAGAATCTAAGTGCGGAGAAAATGGAGGAAGGTTCTGAGGGCGTTGACCAGGTGAATGATGTATTTGAAGATGGAAAAAAGTTGGATGAATGTTCTGAAGGGGAAACCTCGTCTCGTTTAGAACATTCAGAATCTGATGGTTCTATGTATGGGTATGGTACAGATAATGAGGAAATGGGTTGTCTGCCCCCTAGAGGTTACACCGATTATTCACGAGATGAGAAAAATATTAATGAGAAAACACTGTTTATGGCTTCATCAGTAGCGTATGGTTCTGATGACTGGGATGATTTTATGCAAGGGACTAAGGAAAACGCTCAAGATTTATTTGTCATAGATGAAATTCAAGGACTTGACGGAAACGAACTTGGAAGTGAAGGACACACCTTTAGGTCCACTTTTGTGTCTAAAAGTATTGATGTGTCAGAGAAACAAGAAAATGTGAAAGATTTTGATATGAACAAAGAGATCGGTGTTGCGCATGACGTACCAACATATTCTAAGACTCGTGAAGAGGATATGAAAGATAAGTTTGTGATTGGAAAACAAGTAGAAAACTCTAGTCCACTCAAGATGGAGGTGGCCCCGTTAATGAATGTGCAGCCTACGAAGCTTGAACATACAGATTCAAATGGAATGACAGACAATCTTACACTTGGTTATGTTCAGTCGACTTTGACACAAGATGCTGACGACCAGGTAGCTGAAATGCCGAATGACCATAAACCATATACATCGCCGTCACTGCCAAATATTAATGTAGAGAAAAGACAAAATGCTACTCCAGTGTCACTAAATATTCCTAAAGACCCTCAAGCGGCGAGTAAGGTTAGTTACTAATTTCCAATCTGTATGACCATCGTAAAGTTTTCACACCCTTGACATCGTTTCTTTTTCTTTTTTTTGCAAAGCACACCCTAGGCCATCATATGCTAGGTACATGAAAAATATTGACCTTTTTTTTTGCATAAAATACCAGTGTACTGCTTCATTTGTTCCGTTTTTTGATAATACCTTTGCATTGTGTCCTGTTTGGGTCGTTTGTTGCCAAAAAACCCATAAAACCAGGTTTCAAAATTGATTATTTTTATATGAACATGTTAAATATTCTTAAAATGTTAGATTCATATATAAAGTTAAGTTTTATAGAAAATGAAAAGAATACGGGTGACAAAGAATCCATTTGGGTCTCAAATCATCTTATAATGACTCAGATGTACAAAAACTAAAACAACGCTTAAAACAGGACAAATGAAATATTCTTTGATTTTTGATTCAAAAAACACACAAATATTTTTATTAAAGTAAGATTATATAATTTTACTTGATACATTTTGCAGGCTGAAAACTATGAACTAAATGAATTCTATGACGAAGTCGTTTTTGATATGGAAGAGATACTACTCGATTCTGGTGAGTCTCCCGCAGCTAGGTTCACTCGTGGTAGGAAACATCCCAATTCCCATGTTTCTCTCCCTTCACGAGACGGCGGCCCCACTGCTTCAACTTCTAGCATCAACAACTCTCACACAACAAGTCAAAACCCTTACAAAATTGATGGAATTGAAGTAATTGGCGCAAAACAAAAGAAGGGTGATGTGTCATTAGGTGAAAGATTGGTGGGAGTGAAGGAATACACTGTTTACAATATAAGGGTGTGGAGTGGGAATCATCATTGGGATGTGGAGAGGCGGTACCGAGATTTTTTTACTTTGTATCGTCGTTTAAAAACAACATTTGCAACTAAAGGCTGGGATCTTCCGTCTCAATGGTCAATGGTTGATCGGGAGTCAAGAAAATATTTTGGTAATGCCTCACCGGACGTAGTTTCAGAAAGAAGTGTTCTTATACAAGAATGCTTACGATCTATTCTACACTCAAAGTTTTCATCAAGTCTCCCAAGTTTTTTCATTTGGTTCCTGTCCCCTCCAAAAAATGGGCCGACTATTTCTCAATTGCAAATAGGGAGCAAGACTATTCAAGGATACACGTTGGGGCAGTCTATTTCACTTATAGTTGATATTAGGCCTCATAAATCATTGAGACAGGTGTTAGAAGCACAACATTATACATGTGCTGGTTGTCATAAATACTTTGATGAGGGAAAGACTCGGTTGTGGGAATTTGTAGAGACGCTTGGATGGGGCAAGCCTCGTGTTTGTGAATATAGTGGTCAGGCTTTTTGTTCTAATTGTCATTTAAATGAGACTGCAATCTTGCCTGCTAGAGTTTTGCATTGGTGGGATTTTACAGAGTATCCGGTGTCGCAGCTGGCTAAATCGTATCTGGATTCTATTCATGACAAGGTATAGAATGTAGCATCATCTCATCACCAGCCCATGTTACTTACGTCACATGTTTATGACTTTTGATTATTTATTATTTTCTTTCACTCTTGTTTTTAAAAATGGGTTTATTATAGAAGTTGCAGAACATTAGAATAGTAGTATACCATGCCAAAATACTTTAATTTGCTAACAAATGTTTCTCGTCATAATCCTTGTCATTTACATCACTAGTGACTTCTTATTTTTCTTTATCTTTCTTACTACTTCAAAATATAATAGATATCTATGAAAAGTAAGAAAAGTTAAGTTTAAAAAAAAAAAAAAAAAAAAAAAATTCCGATGAAGCTTGCGACACCTCTATTTTTCCCTTCATTATACCCACAAAGTGAATTATTTTTTGTGTATCCACGACCTTCCCGTTCCTGTTAGTTTTTGTTGTCAGTTTGTCATATAGACGATACATGTATGCAGGTCATATGTTTATTTCTGCTATTATTTGTCATTACCAGTGTACTTTTGCTACTTAGAAAGTATGACTAATCATATTTCGTGGTCTGTCTTTTCAGCCAATGCTTTGTGTCAGTGCTGTGAACCCCCTCCTGTTCTCCAAAGTTCCACCCTTACAACATGTTATAAATGTCCGAAAAAGGATTGGTCGAATGCTTCCGTATGTTCGTTGCCCATTTCGCAGGTCCATATACAAAGGAGTTGGAACCAGAAGATATATCCTTGAAAGCAGCGATTTCTTTGCTTTAAAAGATCTTGTTGATCTTTCCAAAGGAGTATTTGCAGGTTGGCTATGTTTATGTGTCTTTGTTAGCAGATTCATATGGTTTACAGATATTTTGATATTTCATAGCATCTGATATAATCAAAAGATAATTCAGAGTCCATGAAAAAGACATACTTTTAATCGCACAAATGATGTAGACCTTCTGGTTTAACACACCTACTATCTTACAATCATGAGATGTAAATATAGGGGTTTTATTCTACGATTTATATTTAATTGTATTACTCTTGCTTTATTCGAATACGAGATATAATTATTTTTCAAGTATTAAAGAATGGATAAAAAAGTGTTTGAGGTCAACCCTAACCCAACTCGTGCGTTTGACTTGTAATAAATATAACCCCCCCCCCCCCCCCCCCCCCCTTTTTTTTTTTTAAAAAAAACCAAAACGTGTTATGACATATTTTCCCAAGTTGGCACCTCAAATGTTTGTATACCTGTTGCAGCACTGCCGGTGATGGTAGAAACTATTTCCAAGAAAATTATGAATCATATCACAGATGAATGTTTGATATGTTATGATGTGGGCGTTCCATGTGGTGCTCGACAAGCTTGTGATGATCCATCTTCTCTTATTTTTCCTTTTCAGGTATACCATCTTTTCGTATATCGTTAATATCCATGTTACTAAAATCCTGAAAATACTTGGAATAGTCTAGTAAGTTGACAAATATCATGAAAAGAACAGGATTTTAATGATGACAAATGGGTAAAACATCTTTCATGTTTTATGATGGGGTTTTTGTTGTAAAACACCAACATACTTTTCCGTATGTGTCGTCTTAGTCGTTGTACTTACTTTTTTACATTGGGTCATTGAAAGATGGTTATGTGTGCCATTTGTTCATAATTGGTATATATTTTTATATTAAATTAACTGGTATATATAAGCCTAAATTTCCGCAAATCAACAAATTTCTATAAAGATCGTCACCTCTTAGAGACAGGTTTGAACTTACAAAATGACCCAAGGGGCACAAAAAAACATCTTAAAGGACAGATGTACACATATGAAACGGACCTAGTATGTTGGTATTCTATGACTGATCCATGTTAATGGAACATAAAATTGCTTTTCAAAACTTGAAAATTAGTTAGTTATACAAATTAACCATGAAAACCACCAAAAGAACGGGCATTGCATGTTTACAAACATGTTCTGGCTACAGGAAGGTGAGGTTGAAAGGTGTAAATCTTGTGAATTGGTTTACCACAAGGCTTGCTTCAAAAAGATGACTACCTGCCCATGTGGTGTAAATCTCGGTCCAAGATCCATGAGAAACCCGAATGTTAGCTCAAATGAGGTGCGTGTCGCCCCAAGCAACTTGCTGTTGGATACAGAGTCAAAATCTTCAATAGGGTTCCTCGCAGGTCTGCTGTCAAAGGCCAGCACTGCAAAATTTTGGGTGACTAAAGACAATGACACGATCATATCCATGGGTTCGTTGCCAAGCTCTTCCCTTTGATTTGCTTGAGACATTTGTACAATGCTATAAAGTGTTCATACAATTCACCATAGAATCTCACTATACCTTTAATTTAGGGAACTTCTGTATCCTTATTCTTTGTAAGCATTTGCATGTAGATGAAGATATGAGTGAAAAGTCTATTACGTCCTTCATTTGCAGACTTATCGACTTTGGCTGGGTTATAAGTGAGGATATTTGTGCCCATAAAGGTTTTAGGGGCATTGGTTTTGTGTTCTTAAAGTGATTATATGACGTTTGAAATGTTTGATCATATAGTAAAGTAATTTTCCGTTTATTATCACTTTGTTAGTTCTATTGCAGATCGTTAGTTACAACTTACAACTGCAAATCTCGGTTTATTGAACGATATAAAACTCATTAGTTCAAAATCACACTTTTGGTCCGTTTTCAACTAACATGTTCGTTTGTCATGGAATTTTTCTTTTTGTGCTCAGAAACAATATATTTGGGAATTGGAATAACTTATGTATTATGTGTTAAGAGTCTTATCTAGCAAATATCATATGATGCCTAAGTTCTCGACATCAAATTTATCTATTTTTCATATAAGTACTTGCTCTTCCAAAACAACTAACGGAAGTGTTATGGTTTTTTATTTACTTGAGTCGGCTTTAGCTCAACTATTCATGTTTCTGGCACTTCCTGCTCACGCAACCAAAGGTTTAAATGAGAAGTCAACAACCCAAAACTGATGGTTTTAAATGTGGTTCTCAGAATATGGCTTTTAACATATGTTTGAATGCGTCGAGTTTCTACTTTAATATGGTGGTTGGGTGTGGTTGGAATTTGGTTTAATGCACTGAAGATAAAGACATCAACTAGTTTCATTATATGCATAACTTGTTCAAATTACATGTGAGAAAAAAAATGACAACACATTCACTCATTCTATTCAGCCCTTCTTTAGGGTTTCGTTTTTCACCTTATAGCAGTCGCCACACAAATGTCTTCTCAACTTGTTTTTCATTATAACATCACACAAACATGATCACGAGTAGAACCCGGTCAAACTATCACACTTGTTTTTAGATCAAGAGCATTGAACACCTCATTTGTTTAACAATACCATTAGTGCTAAACAAAAAGATGCAACAAGATGTGACTATTAGTGGAAAGTGGAATGTGTGGGTTTCCGGAGGTCATCTCTGTATGAGTCCGGTTGTGAGAGCATGATCAACCATGAGGTAGCTTGATCCATGCATAAACAATGAATACAGACCAACAACCCATCAGTTCATGGATAACACGAGGCCCAAAAAAGAGAGGAAAGTGTATCAACAAAGTTCATTGACTGCGTGTAACTAAACGAACGTTCTAGTGAGGATTAGGATTTATATATGAACATTGATGAGAATATATCAATTAATTAATGAAATATTCTCATCAACGTTCATATATAGATCCTAAGCCTCACTAGAAGGTTCGTTTAGTCACATGTAGTTACTGAACTTTGTTGGGGCTTTCCTCTCTCTTTTGGGCCTCGCGTTATCCATGGGTTGAACTGATGGGTCGTTGGCCTGGTATTCATTGTTTATACGTGGATCATAGGTACAATCAATAACGCCGTCAAAGCTTGCTTGTCATATATAACATCACCATTTATGAGATACGATTTGAGCGTATACATTTTTGGTCAGATTTTGTACATAACATCAATATGTTTACCACTGATTGTTTAGTTAATTAATGAATGTAATGAAAGAATAAACAAGTTGAGATAGACAGAGTGTCTATATTGATTGCTAAGAGAAATGATAGACCCATTATGTTTTCTCTTTCTTCTTCCTCGATCATTTTCATTTTTTAGTTGACTCATGTATTTGTAGAGATTTTTCTAGCAGAACCTTCCTTTTTTTTGGTCTAGCATTCCTCGATTGCTAAATGGTGAATAAAGAAAAGGAACGTCTTAACACAATGAATAAAGGTGCTTGCAATGATTTTATTTTATCTTTTGTTGTTGAGAAAACTTGAATAAGCTTCCACAATGAATCAAGTGGTTTTTTTTTTTTTTTTTTTTTATTGGAGAACTCGATTAATTCAACCAATTTGCAACCTTGAACAGTCTCAAACCTAAACTTCAATCTAAACATCCTGAACTCCTTGAAACTCGTGAAAAAAGTTTTAACAACAAATGTGTAATTCCTGACTTTTAGAGCATCCGATCCGGGTGCGTTATAGCCTGGAACGAGTGGGTTATAGCACTTTAGCACATATATATCGAATTGATTGAACCCTCTAAATGTTGTAATGAACCCCTTATATTATCTCTCTTACATATTAGAGATTTTTGAAAAGTGGAAAATGAATAAATGAGAGTGCTCAATTTATCTCATAGGATCAATGAAGTCATCTCATTGAAAGTCAAAACTGAACTAATCTGATAAACTCGTCTGAAATTTTATCTAGCAAAAAACACATATATTAAAAAAATAAAGCTTTAGTTATTAAATTTTAAATAAAGTATATAGACTTAACTAAACTTAACAATTTTTATGTTTTTTAATAACTTTATAAATTTCAAATTCGAAAATCTATACATGTAATTCAACTATCGAGTTTTTACACGAAAATTCAACAAAATTCTGTGATATTACATATACCAAACACCCATGCCAATATATATACTACCTTCGATTGATCAACTTCAGCAAGAATTGAAGTCAAGTAGAATGAGATACATCATGGGGTATACATCAGATGTTATAAGCAGAATCCCCAAACGTTGAAAGAGAAAACAGGGGAACAGCCGCATTAAATGTCTTTGACCCTACTTTATCTATGTGCTTCATTTCTAAGTCACCCTCCTGCAATGTCATCAGATAGCGTAAGTAAAGACCAAAATGGACAGGACAGGTAAAGGGTGGAAATGGGTTTGGGTCAATGGAAAGGACATAAATATATACTCACCATTCTACCACTAGGAGTTGTTAACGGGTATGCTGATGAATACTCAAAACTGTTATTGAGAAGTATAACTGGTTGTTCACCAATGACTCCAATACCCCTATTAAAAGGAAAATGTGCTATAATAGTCAAAAAAACGGCTCAGCAATATAAGAGCTTGGTCAGCTCAGTTAGGTGCCAGCATAGTGGGATCATACCATACATCCTCAGATTTCTCATTAGCATTGGTAATTACCCAATGCCTCTTCAGAAGCTGAACAGGGCGGTCTGAGTTATTAGTGATTCTTATTCTGTAAGCAAAGAAGTACTGGCCTCTTAAAGGTTGGCTCCATCCTTCAATGCACACTCCTAACTTGAACCCTGATCCCCTGAAATAATTATTGAAGTTTTGTTGTTGATTAATAATGGTATAGTGGCACATAATAGCAACGTACTTTTTAAGGTGTACGTTATGCAATGTACTTTTTTTAACACACTTGGTCACTGAACATGTAACTCTAGTCCACCCCCAAGTCACTGAAATTTTGAGGGGCAGAACATGTTTTATAAATTCAATGACTTAAAGAGTATTTAAAAAAAAAAAATACTAGTAATAAAAATAATAATAATAATAAATTAAAAAAAAAAAAAAAAAAAAAAAGTATTGCATACAACGGTATACGTGTAAAGTATCCGTCTGCCAACTTTCTTTTGTACGAGAGAAACTCCACCCAAGCCACCTTTGATGACCTGGCAAGCAACTTACCCACGTAAACCCCAGACTTCACACAGACCACCACACAAGACTCATGAAGCCTGGTAAATCAATTGTGGACTATATGGCTAGGGTAGGTGGTCTCAAAGAGAACAAGCGTATAACGAATAGAACAAAGAAAATGGTAGAAAGATGGTAATCGTACCAAGGTTGTTGCATCACTTGAACATTTCAATAGATAGTGTGGAGCAATTTCTTTTATCTGATCACGGTATCTTGCTGCCTCCTAAAAGACCATTAAACCAGAAAACAGAGAGCAAAAAGTAAGCATACACCTTATAACTTCCAATGTGTCTAAAGCACGTTATGAGCACATAATCCTAACAATGAAACACACCTAAGACACGTTGCTACATTATTTGAACACTTTTCAGTATCCTTGTTTTGAGTACATCCTTGAACAGTGACTACACAAAACAAAGAATTGGGGGCTTACGACTTTGATAAGTATAAGACATTCAAATTTTCAGTAATGCGAACTAAGAAAAAAAAGATAAGCATCATACTTAGAGGAGTGAAATGTTCCTATAAGATGAATAATCCATGTTTTAACCGCTAGTCTGGGTTTAAATAACTTTTTCAAAAACAATAAGCATCTGAATTGAATAAATTTACTAATCAACAGTATAAAATTACAGCAAAAATATGAGAGTTGGAGAGATGGACATACCTTCCTGTTTAACTTTACCATTCATCAGCATATGTAGACATCTGGGATATAGGAGATAAGGGGCCAATAGGAGCCTCTTCTACTTGTCTTTTCTTTCACTTCATCTGGGCAACTATATATTGTCAAACTCGAAAGTGAAGGCAACAACTCTTCTGGTAGATCTTGAATCTTTTGGCAGTAGTTCATTTCAAGATGTTGGATGGAGGTGAGGTGTTGGAGTCCCTTTGAAACTGTTTCCAATTTCTCAAATCCAATTAAGCAAAGACGAGTAAGAGATTTAGGAAGAATATGAGACAATTGACTACCGCTAGTCACATCATCTTTTTCTGCTGAGTCACCCCATAGCCGTAGTTCAACAAGTGAGGTTGGGAAAGTCTGTGGGCCCCATTGTGAAATGGGCTTCTTCAAACCCCCTATACTTAAATAACCCAAGTTAGGAGGCCAAAGCCCAAAGGAAGCAACATCCATATTTTCACAATCAAAGATTGTCAAACTTTTTAATGAGGTGAAAGTCGGCAACACGTCCGCAGGGAATGACTCTATACTCGGACAATGAGATATATTCAATCCAGTGAGGCGAATGAACTTAGTCAATTCATTGACTGATTTCAGATTTGGCCAACGCACTATACATACAACCTCTAGCATCGATGTGCTCGTGATTGGAAGCACCTTTTCCAGCTCCTTCTCCAATAGTTGGTCACAGTACTCAATTGTGAGTGACTTGAGCTTTTGGCATCCTCCTGTTGGGAAGGAGACACATGTAATCGAATCACAATACCAGATAGTCAAGGATTCAATGTTGTCTGGACAACTGAAACGCTCCAGATTCTTACAACCCCATAAGAGCATAATCTTCAGAGATGTTAGATGGTTGCACCCAGAATTATCATTCTCTTCCACCTCTTTCTCTCCTAAACTCACCAATTCTTCACAATACCGTACTTCCAACTTTCTTAAATTCACAAGAACCTTACTAGCCTCTGCTTCTGATTCCCACATGTACTTTATTTCATTACACTTCCAAATAGTTACTTCTTCAACTGCCCTAAGATAGCCCATGACATCTCTCCACACCTCATCACTAAGCCCAGAAATAACCTCTATTCTCAACTTGGTGACTAATGGAGCTACACGAATAAGGTTTCTCAATACACTACCGCCACAGTTTTTTACTTTTAGAATCCTTAACGAACGTAGTGCTTCAAGAGAGACTTTAGCCAAATTGGGGCAATTGTCTAAAGTAAGCTCTTGAAGACATGGAAACACTCCACCTATAACATCACTACTGCTCGACCATTCCTCCCACAGCGGCATATCTTGAAAACTCAGAAACTCAAGTGAAGGGAATGCACTTGCAGGGCTGGTGCCAAGTAACTGCGGGCCTACAACTTTCACCTTATCCAGGTCATAAATAAGCAGCTTCTTAAGTGAAGATAGTTTCCCAAGTGATGGAAGATTCAAACATTTTTTGCAGCTTGCAATCGAGACACGAGTCAACTGAAGAAACGATGAATCCCCAATCCAATTTGGAAAATCTATACCCCCATATGACACAACATCAAGATCTTTCAAATATCCGTTATGAGGCTTTAGGGCATCGAGGACCTCTTTTTCAAGTGTTTCATTTCGAGAACCATCAAACACATCACTCCATTCCACCTTTAACTCACTAAACCCCTTTTGGGAGAAGTTCAGTTCTTGTGCTTGAGGTGCATTTTGCACTTTGTCCAGTCCATGAATGGAAACTTCTCGGTGGAAATTCTTCAAGTTTTTTAGCCCAGTTATTGCAAAATTGCTGTATCCTCCAATAATGATCTTGGAAAGATGCAGGTTTTTCAACTCACCAATCCCTAACGGCATCTTTTTCAGAAGTGAAGTACCCCTAATGTCAAAATGACGCAAATTTTTCAGCTTTATGAAGCTATCGGGCAACTTAGTCAATTTACAGCAGCCAAAAACGATCAATGTTTGTAAATTAAACAAATTGCACACATCTTCGGGTAAATGTGTGATTTCAGTTCGAGACAAATTAAGATATCGCAAGTGCTTCAATTTGCCAACAGACTCCGGTACCTCATATATCTGTAAGTGACTCAAACATAGAACCCTTAAATATGGCAATTCAGGAATTAAGTCAACCATAACCTTACTCGATAAGAAATTGCCCCAACTATCTCTCACCAGAACAGGCACCACCAGAAGTGTTCTCAAACTTTTTGCTCTTCCGAATGCCTTGAATTTCGTATAACTTATATATCTCTCTCGAACAACTGACATATGTCGGTAGTTTTTCGGAGCTTCCTTCCCAAAATCCTTCTCCATGTCTATGTCTAACCTTGCAAAAAAATCTCCGGCAACATATGTGGCCAAATCATTTATGAGGTCGTGCATGACAAACAATGATTCGTCATCAGGCACCGCTTGAAAAAATGACCTTGACAACAATTCTTCAAAATATTCCACACCCAACCGTTCCATTGACTTGCTTGTATTTGATTGTCGCAGAAACCCTTCCGCCATCCACAACAAAATTAAGTCCTCCTTCTCAAACACACAGTCTTTCGGTAACAATGAACAATATGCAAACAATTGCTTCACACATGCAGAAAGTTCCTGATAACTCAGTCTAAGAGCTGGGACAATACCACCTTCGTCTTGTAACCTCCATATCTCATCATTTAACACTTCCTTCCACTCTTCTTCATCTATTTTTGTTCTTAATAAACATCCAAGTGCCCTTAAAGCTAAAGGCAAGCCATCACATTTTTTCACAATGCTTTCACCATGCGGTCTGAGTGTTGGATGTGAATCAAAGTTAGCTTCACCCAATGCATGTTGAGCAAATAAAGCCAAAGCATCGTTGTGTGACAACTTCCGTAGATCATATGGATGATCATGGCCCAGCTGTCTAAGCAATTCTTTCTTTCGAGTTGTGATGATAATTTTACTTCCTGGAGCCCCTTCATAAAATGGGCCCACTAAGGTTTCCCAATCTTGAATCTTATCGCTCCACACGTCATCCAAAACAAGGAGAAATCGTTTCTCTTTAATTCGATCTTTAAGAGCCACTTGAAGCAAATTTAGATCTGCAAATTCCCTACTTTCCCCAGCTACAGATTCAAAGATAACTTTACTTATATTAAAGCTATCAAACTCATCGGAAACACATACCCATGCCGTAAGTTCAAAGTGATCCTTCACTTTCTTATCATCATAAAGAAGTCTAGCTAAAGTAGTTTTCCCCATCCCACCCATACCAACAATGGGAACAACGCTAAAATTTTCATTACATTGTTCATCACCCAATAGCTTATCGAGCAATACCTTCTTATCACCTTCACGTCCGACGATACCCTTTAAATTTCCCACCGAGGTCTGGTAACTCCTATTCTTATTTATAATGAACTGCTCAGTCTTCACACTCAAACCAAGATTATTCTTTTGAGCTACTAGCTCTTGTAACTTGGTGGTAATATTGTCTAACTTGCTGCTCATCCTAGTGTTAAATGGGAAACTAGTGCAACAAGATGGGATGAGCTTTCTTACCTTGTTGGTGAGGGCTTCAGACTCATTGACAAACTCATGATGCATAGCTTCAGTTGCCAAAGTGTCGAGTACATCGTCTATATCGTAGGCTAGATGTTGGAGACTATTTAACCACCGTTTAACAACTTCATCAGTTACTTCCTTTTGAGAAGCATCCGTAAGCAGAGCCTGGATCATGGATAGTAAACTTTCCCATTTCTTCAGTTCGGAATGAATTTTTTTGGAGCGAGCAATCTTATTCACAGCTGCAGAGGACAGCTTTTCGAAAACAACTGTGAGAACGGCAGAAAGAACAACTTCAGCCATTGTTGGTTTATGATGAGAGCACAAAAGATAGCAGGGTTGTGGATGAAAAGGATGCAAAGAATGAATAGTTTCAACTTTCAACGTTTCTATATATAGCGGTTATTTTTTGGATGACCCAATAATAAAAGTGGATGAAAATGGTGCAAAAATCGATAGTTTCAAAGTCTTTGTTGTGGCCCACTGTTCTATTATTGCCTTGCAATTACCACATCTAAGCCAGCTAACAGATTTTGGACAATAATTCAAGTAGACTTAAATCATTCATTTTTCTACAGTTTAGTCTTTGTTTCTTTGTTACTTCCGAACGTACATTCTTAAGTAGACAATAAGGCAATATTTTCCATAACTTTTCAACTCAACTCAACTATAAATCATGACACACACACACTAAAACATTTACATTTCCACCGGTATATTAACCTTTATCAAATTCTTTATGGGATTTTCTAATTTGTGTCATGGTGTGACAAGCTTTAAGTCATTAAACAAAATCAAATTACCATATTCACATATTAGTTGATATTAATAGTTTCTTAAATTGACGACGTTTACCAAATTTATCATTGTTCTATATAGAAATAAAGTTATTTTTAAGGAATAAATGCGTTTATTTAATGCTTTAAACTTGTGCGACCATGACACATGTTAATAAAACACTTGGAATGAGGCTATGGGCGTAAACTCATATTTTGATTCAACATTTATACCAGCATCTACACTATTACCATTATCTACTCTATTAGGCTGAACGCAATATATGGTTCGGTCGACCAAGTGGTTGTCATCGGTCCATGGTCGGTCGCCCCATATATTGTGGGTTGTTGGTCGACATCGGTCGGCAGATGACATTTTGGAGAGGATGGTCGTTTACTCGACCGAATTTGAGACAAGCTTTGTGTGTTTATTTTTTTATTTTTATTACCGTTTTATAAAAAAACAGAAAAAAAAAAAAAAAAAAAAAAAAAAAAAAAAAAAAAAAAACTTGGTCGCTGTTGGAATAATAATATCATGACATTCATATAAAATAAACCAAACACATCAAGTGAGCATAGCGGAAGCAATTTTAACAAGATCATATAACATGTAATTAATTAATCAATATTAAATAGTAAACATACCTTTGTGATTCTAGCCCGAACAAGAATCAATTGCAATCTTCAAATCAAGAACCCTAATTAGGGTTTATGTGGATTATAAGAATTACCCTTTACCTCTTTTGTAATTTAATCCAAGAATCAAACAATAGTGTGTTTGATTCACGTTCTTGTACACACGTACTAATTCAAGAAAAAGTTTATGCAAGTAAATTAAACACAAAACTTGTTTGATCTATAAAAATCGAATCCCTTAAGGGATTGTTTGCATGGATCGATTTAAGACAAAGAGAAAGAGAGAAAAACACCAAGATGTGTGTGTACAAGTTATGAGAAAACAATGCATCTTGGGTTTGTATATATACTAATTGAAACTTGGAGCTCAAGGCACAAAGGAGGTGGAGAACCTTCCTTGGCCGATTGGTTTAGGTGTCCCCAAAGGGATTCCGGAACCTTCCCTTGTTTCCAAATATTCATTAGTATTACTTTCCTAATCTTCTTTAATAGGTCATTAGTCATTTATCATTAAATACTAATTACTATTACTAGTTTTGTGTTTATTAATAATTATTTATAACATTTATAAATAATTATTTCTTTTTCTCTTCATACATATTGTGTGCAATCCCGTGATCTCGACTTCGATCATAACATACGACTACTAAAATAATGTCCATAATCTAACAGCTCCCACTTGGACATATTTTAATAGTGTAATCACATCGGTTAGCGTCTTGCAACACACTGATGCCTCTAGTACGATCTCGAGTAAGGCTCCTGGAAGAACCTTTTAATGATTTCTCATTATTATTATCCTTTTGTTTCTAATACCATGTTAATAAGGATATGGATCAAAGTCATTCCTTAATTAACCATTCTGTTTCTCGTTGTTAGTGATTGATCAAGATTACCAAATCATCTGAACATATTCAGGGAAGATCTTGGGCACGGCCATGCAAACATCTTGACAACCCTACGAGGGGCCCCAGCAGTATTAAACTCCAAAACTAAATTTTAAGTAACAAATTCTATCTTGACTACAAGCAAAACCCACAAACTTTGTAACATTTCCGAAAATAACCCTTATGACTACCAGTTACGTATAGCGTTAAGTTGTTCCACAAAAATGTACTACATTCATGACACTTATCTTGCATCTCAAGTCTGAGGATAACTTCTCATGATTTACTTAATAACTGAATCCATAAAGTAACATCATGTAGTTGAGAAAAATCCTATATTCGGTATCATTGAATATCATCTGAAATGGCATGTCTACGCATCAATATACTTTAAGTATATTATACCAACCTTCAGATTTGTCTTGATTTAATAATATTCCCATATTATTAACTGACAACGGACAATTTAGAATAACATTTATTCATGGATTAAACATACAAATATAGGATACAATATATTGTAAATTAAACATACCATGTATTTCAATTTATCATAATAATTGTTTAACATCCCTTATCCAAATACTAAATAGATCAATGCATTCATACTTGTTGACAAGACATAAATCATCCAACTTTGATCTATTGGAATTTTAAGAATACTTATTTCAAGAATTCAACTATTGAAATTCCTATATGTGCATAGTCAACTATTTTGATAATGCCATATTTCATAAAAATGTGAAACATCCTTAACCACCAATTTATGATAATTAAACTTCCAAACATTTTTAAAGTTTAAAGTATTCTTATTCTCCTAATTTATAATGCAACTTATACTTTTAGTAAGCACAACTAGTACATATAGCAAAGATGAAATCTTTACCATAACTAGTATTGAGTGTCATCTCAATTTCAATAACATCATTGTATGCAATAACAATATGTTATTATAACTTCCCGTAAACCTTAATATCTATTATGTAATGTTTGATGCCCTTCAAACTTTCAAGTTTGTTAGTTATGACAATTTTCACAACAATTAAAAATTGTTCATCTATAGAATTTGGAAGCTGTTCCAGATTTAGGATGTGATTCTATAATCAAATATATTCCTTTTAGAATACCACACAAGTTATCTAATAACTTTTAATTAGATATTAATATTGCCAAATCATCTTGTAATCAAGCATGATAAAACATGATGTTCATGAAAGATCTTTGAGTCATACTTAGATTTTATTCATGTCATTCATATCCATTTAGACTTTCTAAATAATATATCATGTTATATTAGATTCATTTACCACACATGTTTCAACAATAAACATTCATTTCAAGGTTATATGTCTTATTTCCTAAATCTTACAAGTAAAATTTCATTCCATTCTAAGACTTAACATTTACTTATATGGAATATTACTTTTCATATGTTCTACAACATATATGATTTAAGAAATTAAACATAATACTCCCACTAGCTTTTAGGAATACTTAGAAATTATCTTATTTCAATTATAAATCAAAACATGAATTTAATAATTAAACATAAGAGTAATCTTCTAGATGCATGCATTTATCCATCCATGGAATATTGCACTTTGTACACTTCCAAAGATTTATTTGAATTCATAAACTCCTTTCGATCACTTATCGTCCTCGCTCAAGTAATCACTCAAGAAAGAGTTTTGATATTCTATTGTCAATTTCATAAATATGACAATTATAATCTTTATATATTTAATGTGTTTAGAAAAGAATATTCAATCACAGTTAATTGCTTAAGTGTGATTAATAATCTTGTCATAAGACATGCATTAAATATGTGCACAATATTGTTCATATGATTTCTATACAAAGATTTAAACCACAAGAGTTACCTAATCTTTGAAGAAACTCATCTTCATTTTCTAGTCTAACTATTAAGATAAACCAAGTTTCTAAAATTGATTATCTTTATAGACAGCATCTTAATCATTCATATCATGTATACTTTACCCAATTTCATATTTGGTAATATATCATAATGATTATCAGGTTTACAGTAATCCTGTAAATCATAGTCCTCAGCATATTAATCAAATATCTGAGATATATTGCTATTCTATGAATGATAATTCCATCATCTTGAGATTTAACATTTAAATGTCAACCTTTATTATCATGTTGAGATTTAACATTCAAATGTCAAACTTAATCATGATATTTACTAGTGTATTTTAGAAGATTATGTATCTTATAATTTTATCTTTTAAAGATCAAAACTCCTACTTGCTTTTAGTAATTTAAAGACTATCTTTAAATACTTAGCAAATAAAGAAACAATACAATGTTCTCTTTTGGGATATTACAAATACTTATTGATAGTTCCTGACTTAACTTTGTTAATAACCTCTTTATAAGCAGTTAAACAAATTTAGAACTTCAATTTAAGACTTAATGTGATTCATCACATTCATCACATTCCATCATATGATAATGTCTTATTAATCTTCTATGTTGGAGTTTTATTAAATATGTCCAAGTCATACTCAACATTCTAACCTTGATAACTTTTGGAAGAAAAGAAATCATAGTTATCTTTAATCAAACAATATAACAAGAGTTTGATTTTCCTAACTGAACATACCATAAACATTTGATATTTCATTAGTATTAATATTGTAAAACTATCTAACAATATTAAAGATAACCATATTCCTTTTGACTTGTCTATTTACCAACTAATTCATTTTAATGGTATAATAATATTCAAGCCAATTACATGCTTTATAACACAAGTACTTTTTACAAAGTCACTTCATGTCCATGTCTTTACAACAAAACATAAACTGTTATAATCCCACTATACGTTATAAGTCATTTAACAATTTAATAACTTCATGTATATGTCTTAATTAAAAAACACAATAATATAACGTCTTACTTTATTATAAGTCTTGTAACAATTAAAAAACTTTATGTTTATATCTTTACAATGAAACATAAACATGTTTAACTAAAGTAATTATGAACACCATCTTTTGGTTTCAATAGTAATTTCAAGTTAATTTATTACTTCACAATAATGTAAATAACATTATTTCTTCATTTATTTATGTCATTCCAAGAACACATAAATATTCAGATTGAAGTAGCATTAGATTACTTAATTAATTTTATGTCATTTCATGAATTCATAAATCTATAAATTAAAGTAGTCTTGATATCATATTGACACATGTTCTAATAGGTATCTAATTTAGAAACTGCAAATTCTCATAGTTCAATTACATCAGTTGATCTGCTAGTAATGAAAATATGAAATTCACCTTGTTGTTGCAATCTAGTTAAGCTCTCATATAACATAAATTGTAACACCCAGTGTTTCTTGAATTAGCCTAGTGTAATTCATATCAGAACATTATTCTAATTTAGAAACTGCAAATTCTCATAGTTCAATTACATCAGTTGATCTGCTAGTAATGAAATATGAAATTCACCTTGTTGTTGCAATCTATCTAAGCTCTCACATAACATAAATTGTAACACCAAGTGTTTCTAGAATTAATATTAGAACATTATTCTCTTACCTTTTAGTCAAGAGAATCCATTAAATCATATCTTTATGAGTTGTTTCTTGCACACATTAAAGATAACATTTCTCCCACTTGTGCATGGAACAACCTCATATAGTTTGATAAACAACATGCCATGCATTTGTTTATGTGTTCAATATGATTGTGTCATAGATTTTAGCATAACAAGTATATGTAAAACAACAATGTCTAGTAAGGAAACGTACAAGACTTATTCTTAAAAGTATGATTGTCTACACTTGGAAAGTAATTATCTTTAGCTACCAAGATGTCAAAGCTTGTAACTCCCACTGAATTAAATATCATTACAATAATTCCTTATTCAGTAATAAGTACACAATACTCCCACTGAATTTGACAACATTTAAAATGTTTCATATCCAGTGAAAGAAAATTATAGTGTGCTTTTAACTTTCCTACACCTTTGAATGTCCATACGTAACAATTACTTATGCACTAAAGAGTGTATTCTACTACGTAAATGATGGACTATCCACCAAATGCTATTAACTTGAAAAATTGGGCATGCAATTTCTTCCTTAACAGGTCTACCATCCTACAATGTATGTAGCACCTTTAAAATAGTCAAAACAAGTAGTTTGTCTTTAAACATTTTGCAGTAATTAGTCTAGCTTCTAATTATAATAACTCATAAAATGTCATACATAATTTTCTGTTAACCAAATATCATATTTGTTACTAAGAATTTGATCACTAAATGAGGATGATAAAATCCATATGAAAAATATTCGCAATTTTCTTAACTATTAAAAAATTTGCTATGAGTTATATTAGAATTTAGACATATCTAATATTCCTATTATCCTTTCTCATTCATGAAAAGGAATAGGATTGTGTCTCACTCTTCTTTCATAGAAAGGAGACTTCATTTGTCTTTTAAGTAAATTATTCTTAATCAACCATTTGTTTGAAAACAGAACGAGATCAATTTACCAAAGCCCAAAGTGCGTTTACGGTTTGAACGTTGCATTAATACATTAAAACGAATTACAAGATTCAATTTCAGTATTTTCGATAATTAGATCTTTAAGAAAATAAAATACTCATTGGTAAATATTTATATAAACCATAGTATTTTCTTAAAGGTAGGATCCTAATTAACATAGTACCAGTACATCAGTTGATCTGCTAGTAATGATAGTATTCAACAAGGTAATTGATAATTGCCAATATCATATTGCAATTCCTAGATTTATAGGATTTACAATCACAAAACTTTTGTAATGTAAGCATGTTTGATCCCCATCTTAATGCCTTGAGTCCAAGATCTCACTTTCTACTCAATTTAAGTCTTCTAACTTAAAAACTGCAAACTCACAAATCCATCACATCAGTTGATCTGCTAGCAATGAATTTATGAAATTTACCTCTCCATTGCAATCTCGCCAAGTTCTCACATGACGTAAATTACAACTTCAAGTGTTCTTAATTAGATGGCATTCGACTTAATTTTATAAGGGTATTAATATTTTGATGTGATCAAAATAATGTATGAAGAAGCATGCATACAACTTCATAACACTGGTTTTACAAAACATTTTTATTACCAATTTGCTAAGAATAAAATAACAAAGTTTTGATTGAGGTATCGGGTTCACCAATTAAAGAATTACCATCAATTATCGTCCACTATATCGTACTTTTGCATAAGCCCGAAAGCTTAGTGTTTCGGATAATCATTGTGGAATTGTGGTTAATTCACCCTTAAGATGACAGTGTACATGTAATGGTTGTTCGGTAAGTCTAATTTACACACGAACGAGCGTTAAGACAGAATGTTGTCTCTCTAAGGCCACAATTTAATGCGAAGCCATCCTTATACCCATCTTATAGTGTGTAAACTTCGGTCGGGCCTAGTTAACCATTATGTACAAAAACATCAATCAACCAATTCTTTGAAATTTAAACTCTTAAAAACCAAAACAATTTCGCCATTATTTAGTCCGTGTTATTTTTCTATTCAAAATTACCCTTTTCGTTTATAAACATGTCTAACACAATTAGTAAACAAAACAAGTAATGTACAATAAAAAATAAAACAACTAAATAAACAAATATACATAATCATAACAATTAAATATGTATAAAACATGTAGCCACATGCAAATCTTATTCAATAGTCTTATTAATAATCAAATCTAGGTGTACAACGTATTAATTCAATTAAGGCTTTCTTCTTCTAGGAAAAAGAGCCACATATATCGATAAATCGATTGCGTAAGCCAAAATTAAATAAATACCACATTGCACATAATTGATTACTTAATATTGGAGTCTTCCCCAATTCGACATCTATTAATAAATTTACATGTTTCGATATAACTTAACCATTAATTCATATAAACAATTTAAACCATTTAAATTATTACACAATATAAAAATCCATGCAAATATGCACTTTTTCATGGATTTAGCTTAACAATTAACATATTGCACCAAGATCGTTTGCTAAAACGCATAACAATTACATGACATCCTAGGGTTTCTAATCATATTAAAAATCAAAAACCAAAACCCTAAAAACCCTTAAGAACAATCGACCCAAAAAAAATTAGGGTTAGGAATAAAAAAACCCTAAAAACCTGTAACTAAACGAATCAAGATTCAATTTTTATGCGTTTCGATAATTAATTACACATTATAACGGCTCTAGATGCCACTGTTGGAATAATAATATCATAACATTCATATAAAATAAACCAAACACATCAAGTGAGCATAGCGGAAGCAATTATAACAAGATCATATAACATGTAATTAATTAATCAATATTAAATGGTAAACATACCTTTGTGATTCTAGCCCGAACAAGAATCAATTGCAATCTTCAAATCAAGAACCCTAATTAGGGTTTATGTGGATTATAAGAATTACCCCTTACCTCTTTTGTAATTCAATCCAAGAATCAAACAATAGTGTGTTTGATTCACGTTCTTGTACACACGTACTAATACAAGAAAAAGTTTATGCAAGTAAATTAGACACAAAACTTGTTTGATCTATAAAAATCGAATCCCTTAAGGGATTGTTTGTATGGATCGATTTAAGACAAAGAGAAGGAGAGAAAAACACCAAGATGTGTGTGTACAAGTTATGAGAAAACAATACATCTTGGGTTTGTATATATACTAATTGAAACTTGGAGCTCAAGGTACAAAGGAGGTGGAGAACCTTCCTTGGCCGATTGGTTTAGGTGTCCCCAAAGAGATTCCGGAACCTTCCCTTGTTTCCAAATATTCATTAGTATTACTTTCCTAATCTTCTTTAATAGGTCATTAGTCATTTATCATTAAATACTAATTACTATTACTAGTTTTGTGTTTATTAATAATTACTTATAACATTTATAAATAATTATTTCTTTTTCTCTTCATACGTATTGTGTGCAATCCCGTGATCTCGAGTTCGATCATAACATACGACTACTAAAATAATGTCCATAATCTAACAGTCGCTACTGTGGCAACTTGGTCGTCGTCATGTGCAGTTTCATCACGTTGGATAGAAATGATGATGTATCACCCGTTTCATCACGTTACTCATCTTGTGGAGAGTCAGAGTTTGATAGATATTGTAGCGCTAATTCTGTAATGGGTACACCTAGTGTGTGTGGTTCTTCTGTTGGTACATTTCACGACTTCCCTGATTCTGATATTAGGTCCGTGAAAAGTTCTAGACTTGGGGATGTTGGTGGTCTCGAGAATTTCAGTTTGGATGGGAAGTTTGAGAATAAAAATTCGTTAAGTTTGGGAAGATTAGGTGAATATACTCACAAAAACATTAAAATTTTAGAACAAAGGTCGGTGGTGGCAGAAAATGAAATGAATTCATATGATGATATGGAAGCTGCATTTTCAGATCTACCAGACGAAGGGGGCATGGTTATGTGGAAAGACGATATTAATTCCAAAAGAATGGAAAGTACTTCTACTAATGATGTTTTTTAAAAGAATCTAAGTGCGGAGAAAATGGAGGAAGGTTCTGAGGGCGTTGACCAGGTGAATGATGTATTTGAAGATGGAAAAAAGTTGGATGAATGTTCTGAAGGGGAAACCTCGTCTCGTTTAGAACATTCAGAATCTGATGGTTCTATGTATGGGTATGGTACAGATAATGAGGAAATGGGTCGTCTGCCCCCTAGAGGTTACACCGATTATTCACGAGCTGAGAAAAATATTAACGAGAAAACACTGTTTATGGCTTCATCAGTAGCGTATGGTTCTGATGACTGGGATGATTTTATGCAAGGGACTAAGGAAAACGCTCAAGATTTATTTGTCATAGATGAAATTCAAGGACTTAACGGAAACGAACTTGGAAGTGAAGGGCACACCTTTAGGTCCACTTTTGTGTCTAAAAGTATTGATGTGTCAGAGAAACAAGAAAATGTGAAAGATTTTGATATGAACAAAGAGATCGGTGTTGCGCATGACGTACCAACATATTCTAAGACTCGTGAAGAGGATATGAAAGATAAGTTTGTGATTGGAAAACAAGTAGAAAACTCTAGTCCACTCAAGATGGAGGTGGCCCCGTTAATGAATGTGCAGCCTACGAAGCTTGAACATACAGATTCAAATGGAATGACAGAAAATCTTACACTTGGTTATGTTCAGTCGACTTTGACACAAGATGCTGACGACCAGGTAGCTGAAATGCCGAATGACCAGAAACCATATACATCGGCGTCATTGCCAAATAGTAATGTAGAGAAAAGGCAAAATGCTACTCCAGTGTCACTAAATATTCCTAAAGACCCTCAAGTGGCAAGTAAGGTCAGTTACTAATTTCCACTCTGTATGACCATCGTAAAGTTTTCACACCCTTGACATCGTTTCCTTTTCTTTTTTTTGCAAAGCACACCCTAGGCCATCATATGCTAGGTACATGAAAAATATTGGCCTTTTTTTGCATAAAATACCAGTGTACTGCTTCATTTGTTCCGTTTTTGATAATACCTTTGCATTGTGTCCTGTTTGGCTCGTTTGTTGCCAAAAAACCCATAAAACCAGGTTTCAAAATTTATTATTTTTTTTTAATAACATGTTAAATATTCTTAAAATGTTAGATTCATATATAAAGTTAAGTTTTATAGAAAATGAAAAGAATACGGGTGACAAAGAATCCATTTGGGTCTCAAATCATCTTGTAATGACTCAGATGTACAAAAACTAAAACAACGCTTAAAACAGGACAAATGAAATATTCTTTGATTTTTAATTCAAAAAACACACAAATATTTTTATTAAAGTAAGATTATATAAATTTTACTTGATACATTTTGCAGGCTGAAAACTATGAACTAAATGAATTCTATGACGAAGTCGTTTTTGATATGGAAGAGATACTACTCGATTCTGGTGAGTCTCCCGCAGCTAGGTTCACTCGTGGTAGGAAACATCTCAATTCCCATGTTTCTCTCCCTTCACGAGACGGCGGCCCCACTGTTTCAACTTCTAGCATCAACAACTCTCACACAACAAGTCAAAACCCTTACAAAATTGATGGCATTGAAGTAATTGGCGCAAAACAAAAGAAGGGTGATGTGTCATTAGGTGAAAGATTGGTGGGAGTGAAGGAATACACTGTTTACAATATAAGGGTGTGGAGTGGGAATCATCATTGGGATGTGGAGAGGCGGTACCGAGATTTTTTTACTTTGTATCGTCGTTTAAAAACAACATTTGCAACCAAAGGCTGGGATCTTCCGTCTCCTTGGTCGATGGTTGACCGGGAGTCAAGAAAATATTTTGGTAATGCCTCACCGGACGTAGTTTCAGAAAGAAGTGTTCTCATACAAGAATGCTTACGATCTATTCTACACTCAAAGTTTTCATCGAGTCTCCCAAGTTTTTTCATTTGGTTCCTGTCCCCACCAAAGAATGGGCCGACTATTTCTCAATTGCAAATAGGGAGCAAGACTATTCAAGGATACACGTTGGGGCAGTCTATTTCTCTTATAGTTGATATTAGGCCTCATAAATCATTGAGACAGATGTTAGAAGCACAACATTATACATGTGCTGGTTGTCATAAATACTTTGATGAGGGAAAGACTCGGTTGTGGGAATTTGTAGAGACACTTGGATGGGGCAAGCCTCGTGTTTGTGAATATAGTGGTCAGGCTTTTTGTTCTCATTGTCATTTAAATGAGACTGCAATCTTGCCTGCTAGAGTTTTGCATTGGTGGGATTTTACAGAGTATCCGGTGTCGCAGCTGGCTAAATCGTATCTGGATTCTATTCATGACAAGGTATAGAATGTAGCATCATCTCATCACCAGCCCATGTTACTTACATCACATGATTATGACTTCTGATTTTCTTTCTCACTCTTGTTTTTAAAAATGGGTTTATTATAGAAGTTGCAGAAACATTAGAATAGTACTATACTGTGCCAAAATACTTTCATTTGCTAACAAATGTATCTCGTCACCATCCGTGTCATTTACATCACTAGTGACTTCTACTTATTTTTCTTTATCTTTCTTACTCCTTCAAAATATTTTATTTTTAGAAGTTATTATGGTTGGATATAAAATATTAGTGGACTTATTGTATAATAGTTATTATCTATGAAAAAGTAAGAAAAGTTAGGTTTTAAAAAAAAATACTGATGAAGCTTGTGACACCTTTATTTTTCCGTTCATTATACCCACAAAGTGAATTATTTTTTGTGTATCCACGTCCTCCCCGGCCGTTCATTATACCCACAAAGTGAAAATATTTTATTTTTTGAAGTTATTATGGTTGGATATAAAATATTAGTGGACTTATTGTATAATAGATATCTATGAAAAAGTAAGAAAAGTTAAGTTTTAAAAAAAAATTCCGATGAAGCTTGTGACACCTTTATTTTTCCGTTCATTATACCCACAAAGTGAATTATTTTCCGTTCATACCCACAAAGTAAATTATTTTTGTGTATCCGCGTCCTCCCCGTTCCGTTCATTATACCCACAAAGTGAATTATTTTTTGTGTATCCACGTCCTTCCCGTTCTTGTTAGTTTTTGTTGTCAATTTGTCATATAGACGATACATGTATGCAGGTCATATGTTTATTTCTGCTATTATTTGTCATTGCCAGTGTACTTTTGCTACTTAAAAAGTACGACTAATCGAATTTCGTGGTCCGTCTTTTCAGCCAATGCTTTGTGTCAGCGCTGTGAACCCCCTCCTGTTCTCCAAAGTTCCACCCTTACAACATGTTATAAATGTCCGAAAAAGGATTGGTCGAATGCTTCCGTATGTTCGTTGCCCATTTCGCAGGTCCATATACAAAGGAGTTGGAACCAGAAGATATATCCTTGAAAGCAGCGATTTCTTTGCTTTAAAAGATCTTGTTGATCTTTCCAAAGGAGTATTTGCAGGTTGGCTATGTTTATGTGTCCTTGTTAGCAGATTCGTATGGCTTACACGGATATTTTGATATTTCATAGCAACTGATATAATCAAAAGATAAATCCCATGAAATACTTTAATTGCACAAAAGATGTTGACCTTCTGGACAAAAAAGTGTTTGAGGTCAACCCCAACCCAACTCGTGCGTAATGCGTTTGACTTGTAATAAATAGGACCCCCTTTTTTTTTAACCAAAACATGTTATGACATTTTTTCCCAAGCTGGCGCCTCTAATGTTTGTATATCTGTTGCAGCACTGCCAGTGATGGTAGAAACTATTTCCAAGAAAATTATGAATCATATCACAGATGAATGTTTGATATGTTACGATGTGGGCGTTCCATGTGGTGCTCGACAAGCTTGTGATGATCCATCTTCTCTTATTTTTCCTTTTCAGGTATACCATCTTTTCGTATATCGTTATTATCCATGTTACTAAAATCCTGAAAATACTTGGAATAGTCTAGTAAGTTGACAAATATCATGAAAAGAACAGGATTTTAATGATGACAAATGGGTAAAACATCTTTCATGTTTTATGATGGGGTTTTTGTTGTAAAACACCAACATACTTTTCCGTATGTGTCGTCTTAGTCGTTGTACTTACTTTTTTACATTGGGTCATTGAAAGATGGTTATGTGTGCCATTTGTTCATAATTGGTATATATTTTTATATTAAATTAACTGGTATATATAAGCCTAAATTTCCGCAAATCAACAAATTTCTATAAAGATCGTCACCTCTTAGAGACAGGTTTGAACTTACAAAATGACCCAAGGGGCACAAAAAAACATCTTAAAGGACAGATGTACACATATGAAACGGACCTAGTATGTTGGTATTCTATGACTGATCCATGTTAATGGAACATAAAATTGCTTTTCAAAACTTGAAAATTAGTTAGTTATACAAATTAACCATGAAAACCACCAAAAGAACGGGCATTGCATGTTTACAAACATGTTCTGGCTACAGGAAGGTGAGGTTGAAAGGTGTAAATCTTGTGAATTGGTTTACCACAAGGCTTGCTTCAAAAAGATGACTACCTGCCCATGTGGTGTAAATCTCGGTCCAAGATCCATGAGAAACCCGAATGTTAGCTCAAATGAGGTGCGTGTCGCCCCAAGCAACTTGCTGTTGGATACAGAGTCAAAATCTTCAATAGGGTTCCTCGCAGGTCTGCTGTCAAAGGCCAGCACTGCAAAATTTTGGGTGACTAAAGACAATGACACGATCATATCCATGGGTTCGTTGCCAAGCTCTTCCCTTTGATTTGCTTGAGACATTTGTACAATGCTATAAAGTGTTCATACAATTCACCATAGAATCTCACTATACCTTTAATTTAGGGAACTTCTGTATCCTTATTCTTTGTAAGCATTTGCATGTAGATGAAGATATGAGTGAAAAGTCTATTACGTCCTTCATTTGCAGACTTATCGACTTTGGCTGGGTTATAAGTGAGGATATTTGTGCCCATAAAGGTTTTAGGGGCATTGGTTTTGTGTTCTTAAAGTGATTATATGACGTTTGAAATGTTTGATCATATAGTAAAGTAATTTTCCGTTTATTATCACTTTGTTAGTTCTATTGCAGATCGTTAGTTACAACTTACAACTGCAAATCTCGGTTTATTGAACGATATAAAACTCATTAGTTCAAAATCACACTTTTGGTCCGTTTTCAACTAACATGTTCGTTTGTTATGGGATTTTTCTTTTTGTGCTCAGAAACAATATATTTGGGAATTGGAATAACTTATGTATTATGTGTTAAGAGTCTTATCTAGCAAATATCATATGATGCCTAAGTTCTCGACATCAAATTTATCTATTTTTCATATAAGTACTTGCTCTTCCAAAACAACTAACGGAAGTGTTATGGTTTTTTATTTAGTTTCTAAAACTACTTGAGTCGGCTTTAGCTCAACTATTCATGTTTCTGGCACTTCCTGCTCACGCAACCAAGGTTTAAATGAGAAGTCAACAACCCAAAACTGATGGTTTTAAATGTGGTTCTCAGAATATGGCTTTTAACATATGTTTGAATGCGTCGAGTTTCTACTTTAATATGGTGGTTGGAATTTGGTTTAATGCACTGTAGATAAAGACATCAACTAGTTTCATTATATGCATAACTTGTTCAAATTACATGTGAGAAAAAAAATGACAACACATTCACTCATTCTATTCAGCCCTTCTTTAGGGTTTCGTTTTTCACCTTATAGCAGTCGCCACACAAATGTCTTCTCAACTTGTTTTTCATTATAACATCACACAAACATGATCACGAGTAGAACCCGGTCAAACTATCACACTTGTTTTTAGATCAAGAGCATTGAACACCTCATTTGTTTAACAATACCATTAGTGCTAAACAAAAAGCAAGATGTGACTATTAGTGGAAAGTGGAATGTGTGGGTTTCCGGAGGTCATCTCTGTATGAGTCCGGTTGTGAGAGCATGATCAACCATGAGGTAGCTTGATCCATGCATAAACAATGAATACAGACCAACAACCCATCAGTTCATGGATAACACGAGGCCCAAAAAAGAGAGGAAAGTGTATCAACAAAGTTCATTGACTGCGTGTAACTAAACGAACGTTCTAGTGAGGATTAGGATTTATATATGAACATTGATGAGAATATATCAATTAATTAATGAAATATTCTCATCAACGTTCATATATAGATCCTAAGCCTCACTAGAAGGTTCGTTTAGTCACACGTAGTTACTGAACTTTGTTGGGGCTTTCCTCTCTCTTTTGGGCCTCGCGTTATCCATGGGTTGAACTGATGGGTCGTTGGCCTGGTATTCATTGTTTATACGTGGATCATAGGTACAATCAATAACGCCGTCAAAGCTTGCTTGTCATATATAACATCACCATTTATGAGATACGATTTGAGCGTATACATTTTTGGTCAGATTTTGTACATAACATCAATATGTTTACCACTGATTGTTTAGTTAATTAATGAATGTAATGAAAGAATAAACAAGTTGAGATAGACAGAGTGTCTATATTGATTGCTAAGAGAAATGATAGACCCATTATGTTTTCTCTTTCTTCTTCCTCGATCATTTTCATTTTTTAGTTGACTCATGTATTTGTAGAGATTTTTCTAGCAGAACCTTCCTTTTTTTTGGTCTAGCATTCCTCGATTGCTAAATGGTGAATAAAGAAAAGGAACGTCTTAACACAATGAATAAAGGTGCTTGCAATGATTTTATTTTATCTTTTGTTGTTGTTGAGAAAACTTGAATAAGCTTCCACAATGAATCAAGTTTTTTTTTTTTTTTTTTTTTTTTTTTTTTTTTTTTTTTTATTGGAGAACTCGATTAATTCAACCAATTTGCAACCTTGAACAGTCTCAAACCCAAACTTCAATCTAAACATCCTGAACTCCTTGAAACTCGTGAAAAAAGTTTTAACAACAAATGTGTAATTCCTGACTTTTAGAGCATCCGATCCGGGTGCGTTATAGCCTGGAACGAGTGGGTTATAGCACTTTAGCACATATATATCGAATTGATTGAACCCTCTAAATGTTGTAATGAACCCCTTATATTATCTCTCTTACATATTAGAGATTTTTGAAAAGTGGAAAATGAATAAATGAGAGTGCTCAATTTATCTCATAGGATCAATGAAGTCATCTCATTGAAAGTCAAAACTGAACTAATCTGATAAACTCGTCTGAAATTTTATCTAGCAAAAAACACATATATTAAAAAAAATAAAGCTTTAGTTATTAAATTTTAAATAAAGTATATAGACTTAACTAAACTTAACAATTTTTATGTTTTTTAATAACTTTATAAATTTCAAATTCGAAAATCTATACATGTAATTCAACTATCGAGTTTTTACACGAAAATTCAACAAAATTCTGTGATATTACATATACCAAACACCCATGCCAATATATATACTACCTTCGATTGATCAACTTCAGCAAGAATTGAAGTCAAGTAGAATGAGGTAAAGCATCATGGGGTATACATCAGATGTTATCAGCAGAATCCCCAAACGTTGAAAGAGAAAACAGGGCAACAGCCGCATTAAATGTCTTTGACCCTACTTTATCTATGTGCTTCATTTCTAAGTCACCCTCCTGCAATGTCATCAGATAGCGTAAGTAAAGACCAAAATGGACAGGACAGGTAAAGGGTGGAAATGGGTTTGGGTCAATGGAAAGGACATAAATATATACTCACCATTCTACCACTAGGAGTTGTTAACGGGTATGCTGATGAATACTCAAAACTGTTATTGAGAAGTATAACTGGTTGTTCACCAATGACTCCAATACCCCTATTAAAAGGAAAATGTGTTATAATAGTCAAAAAACGGCTCAGCAATATAAGAGCTTGGTCAGCTCAGTTAGGTGCCAGCATAGTGGGATCATACCATACATCCTCAGATTTCTCATTAGCATTGGTAATTACCCAATGCCTCTTCAGAAGCTGAACAGGGCGGTCTGAGTTATTAGTGATTCTTATTCTGTAAGCAAAGAAGTACTGGCCTCTTAAAGGTTGGCTCCATCCTTCAATGCACACTCCTAACTTGAACCCTGATCCCCTGAAATAATTATTGAAGTTTTGTTGTTGATTAATAATGGTATAGTGGCACATAATAGCAACGTACTTTTTAAGGTGTACGTTATGCAATGTACTTTTTTTAACACACTTGGTCACTGAACGTAATTGAACATGTAACTCTAGTCCACCCCCAAGTCACTGAAATTTTGAGGGGCAGAACATGTTTTATAAATTCAATGACTTTAAAGAGTATTTAAAATAATACTAATAATAATAATAAATTAAAAAAAAAAAAAAAAAAAAAAAAAAAAAAAAAAAGTGTATTGCATACAACGGTATACGTGTAAAGTATCCGTCTGCCAACTTTCTTTTGTACGAGAGAAACTCCACCCAAGCCACCTTTGATGACCTGGCAAGCAACTTACCCACGTAAACCCCAGACTTCACAGACCACCACACAAGACTCATGAAGCCTGGTAAACCACTAGCCTTCCACAATTGTGGACTATATGGCTAGGGTAGGTGGTCTCAAAGAGAACAAGCGTATAAGGAATAGAACAAAGAAAATGGTAGAAAGATGGTAATCGTACCAAGGTTGTTGCATCACTTGAACATTTCAATAGATAGTGTGGAGCAATTTCTTTTATCTGATGCACTTTTCAGTATCCTTGTTTTGAGTACATCCTTGAACAGTGACTACACAAAACAAAGATATGGGGGCTTAGTATGTGAAATTTTATAAACTGCAAGCCAAAATGATATAAGATGATTTATATCCATTGCAAGATTAACTGGAATAACACATATTATATTCAAAATCATATGATTCGCATTTGATTCGCAGAGATCTGTTGTCTGAATAGGGGCTGAATTGAATAAATTAACAAAAATATGAGAGTTGGAGAGATGGACATAACATACCTTCCTGTTAACTTGACCAATCATCATCAGTATATGTAGACATCTGGGATATAGGAGATAAGGGGCCAATAGGAGCCTCTTCTACTTGTCTTTTCTTTCACTTCATCTGTGCATCCAAGTGTTCCCAAACTCAAAAGTGAAGGCAACAACGTTTCTGGTAGATTTTTCATCTTTGGGCACCTCCAGAAATTGAGATGTTGGAGGGAGGTGAGGTGTTGGAGTCCCTTTGAAACTGTTTCCAATTTCTCAAAATCCCATAAGGAAAGACGAGTAAGAGATGAAGGAAGCATATGCGACAATTGATTACCGCTAGTCACAACATCTGAGTCACCCCTTAGCATTAGGTCAACAAGTGAGGTTGGAAAAGTCTGTGGGCCCAATTGTGAAATGGGCTTCTTCAAACCCCCTATTTGTAATAAACCCAAGTTAGGAGGCCAAAGCCCAAAGGAAGCAACCTCCATATTTTTACAACCCTTGATTGTCAAACGTTTTAACGAGGTGAAAGTCGGCAACACGTCTGCAGGGAATGACTCTATACTCGAACAACCACTTATCTCCAATTCAGTGAGGCGAATGAACTTAGTCAATTCATTCACTGATTTCAGATTTGGCCAATCCCATATACCTACATCCTCTAGCATCGATGTGCTCGTGATGGGAAGCACCTTTTCCAGCTCCTTCTCCGATAGTTGCTTACAGAACTGAATTGCGAGTGACTTGAGCTTTTGGCATCCTCCTGTTGGGAAGGAGACACATGTAATCGAATTACAATCAAAGATAGTCAAGGATTCAATGTTGTCTGGACAACTGAAATGCTCCAGATTCTTACAACCCCATAAGAGCATAATCTTCAGAGATGTGAGATGGTTGCACCCAGAATTATCATTCTCCTCTTCTTTCTCTCCTAAACTCACCAATTCTTCACAATTCCATACTTCCAACTTTCTTAAATTCACAAAAACCTTACTAGCCTCTGCTTCTGATTCCCACATGTACTTCATTTCATTACACTTTTCAATACTTACTTCTTCAACTGCCTTAAGATAGCCCATGACATCTCTCCACACCTCATCACTAAGCCCAGAAATACCCTCTATTCTCAACTTGGTGACTGGTGAAGCTACACGAATCAAACTTCTCAATACACTATCACCACAGTTCTTTATTTTTAGAATCCTTAACGAAGGTAGTGAATCAAGTGAGACTTCACTCAAATTAGGACAATTTTCTAAAATAAGCTCTTGAAGACATGGAAACAGTCCACCTACAGCATCATTACTCATTGACCATTCCTCCCACAGTGGCATATCTTGAAAACTCAGAAATTCAAGTGAAGGGAATGCACTTGCAGGGCTGGTGCCAAGTAACTGCGGGCCTACGACTTTCACCTTATCCAGGTCTTTAATTAGCAGCTTCTTAAGTAAAGACAGTTTCCCAAGTGATGGAAGATTCAAACATTTTTTGCAGCTTGTAATAGAGACACGAGTCAACCGTTGAAACGATGGATCCCCAATCCAATTTGGAAAATTTATACCCCCGTATGACACAACATCAAGATCTTTCAAATATTCGTTATGGGGCTTTAGGGCATCGAGGACTTCTTTTTCAAGTGTTTCATTTCGAGAACCATCAAACACATCACTCCATTCCACCTTTAACTTACTAAACCCCTTTTGGGAGAAGTTGAGTTCTTTTGCTTGAAGTGCATTTTGCACTTTGTCCAGTCCATGAATGGAAACTTGTCGGTGGAAATTTTTAAGCCCAGTTATTGCAAAATTTCTGTCACCTCCAATAATGATCTTGGAAAGATGTAGGTTTTTCAACTCACCAATCCCTAACGGCATCTTTTTCAGAAGTGAAGTACCCCTAATGTCAAAATGACGTAAATTTTTAAGCTTTGAGAAGCTATCGGGCAACTTAGTCAATTTAGAGCAGCCAAAAACGATCAATGTTTGTAAATTAAACAAGTTGCACACATCTTCGGGTAAATGTGTGATTTCAGTTCGAGACAAATTAAGATATCGCAAGTGCTTCAATTTGCCAACAGACTCCGGTACCTCGTCTATCTGTAAGTGACTCAAACATAGAACCCTTAAAAATGGCAATTCAGGAATTAAGTCAACCATAACCTTACTCGATAAGAAATAGTCCGAACTATCTCTCACCAGAACAGGCACCACCAGAAGTGTTCTCAAACTTTTAGCTCTTTCGAATACCTTGAACTTCTTATAACTTATATACTCCTCTCGAACTACTGACATATGTCGGTACTTTTTCAGAGCTTCCTTCCCAAAATCCTTCTCCATATCTATGTCTAACCTTGCAAAAAAATCTCCGGCAACATATGTGGCCAAATCATTTATGAGGTCATGCATGGCAAACAATGATTCGTCACCAGGCACCGCTTGAAAAAATGACCTTGACAACAATTCTTCAAAATATTCCTCACCCAACCGTTCCATTGACTTGCTTGTATTTGATTGTCGCAGAAACCCTTCCGCCATCCACAACAAAATTAAGTCCTCCTTCTCAAACACACAGTCTTTCGGTAATAATGAACAATATGCAAACAATTGCTTCACACACGCAGAAAGTTCCTGATAACTCAGTCTAAGAGCTGGAACAATATCTCCTCCGTCTTGTAACCTCCATATCTCATCATTTAACACTTCCTTCCACTCTTCTTCATCTATTTTTGTTCTTAATAAACATCCAAGTGCCCTTAAAGCTAAAGGCAAGCCATCACATTTTTTCACAATGCCTTCACCATGCGGTCTGAGTGTTGGATGTGAATCAAAGTTAGCTTCACCCAATGCATGTTGAGCAAATAAAGCCAAAGCATCGTTTTGTGACAACTTCTGTAGATCATATGGATGATCATGGCCCAGTTGTCTAAGCAATTCTTTCTTTCGAGTTGTGATGATAATTTTACTTCCTGGAGCCCCTGCGTAAAATGGGCCCACCAAGGTTTCCCAGTCTTCAATTTTATCACTCCAAACATCATCCAAGACAAGGAGAAATCGTTTACCCGCAAGTCGATCTCTAAGAGCTACTTGAAGCAAATTTAGATTTTCGAATTTTTTACTTTCCCCAGATACAGATTGAAAGAATTCTTTGCTTATATTAAAGCTATCAAACTCATCGGAAACACATACCCATGCCGTAAGTTCAAAGTGATCCTTCACTTTCTTATCATCATAAAGAAGTCTAGCTAAAGTAGTTTTCCCCATCCCGCCCATACCAACAATAGGAACGATACTAAAGTTTTCATTACATTGGTCATCACCCAATAGCTTATCGAGCAATACCTTCTTATCACCTTCACGTCCGACAATACCCTTTAAATTTCCCACCGAGGTCTGGTAACTTCTATTCTTATTTCTAATGAACTGCTCAGTCTTCACACTCAAACCAAGATTATTCTTTTGAGCTACTAGCTCTTGTAACTTGGTGGTAATATTGTCTAACTTGCTGCTCATCCTAGTGTTAAATGGGAAACTAGTGCAACAAGATGGGATGAGCTTTCTTACCTTGTTGGTGAGGGCGTCAGACTCATTGACAAACTCGCGATGCATAGCTTCAGTTGCCAAAGTGTCGAGTACATCGTCTATATCGTAGGCTAGATGTTGGAGACTATTTAACCACCGTTTAACAACTTCATCAGTTACTTCCTTTTGAGAAGCATCTATAAGCAGAGCTTGGATCATGGATAGTAAACTTTCCCATTTCTTCAGTTCGGAATGAATTTTTTTGGAGCGAGCAATCTTATTCACAGCTGCAGAGGACAGCTTTTCGAAAACAACTGTGAGAAGGGCAGAAAGAACAATTTCAGCCATGGTTGGTTTATGAATGAGAGCACAAAAGATAGCAGATTTGTGGATGAAAAGGGTGCAAAGAATGAATAGATTCAACTTTCAACGTTTCTATTAAGTGATTATATTATGGATGATAATGGTGCAAAAATCAATAGTTTCAAAGTCTTTGCTATGGTCCACTGTTCTATTATTGCCTTGCAATTTCCTAATCTAAGCCGGCTAACAGATTTTGGACAATAATGCAATTTCCACATGTATGGCCCGCTGTTCTATTATTGCCTTGCAATTTCCACATCTAAGCCAGCTAACAGATTTTGGACAATAATGCAAGTAGACTTAATCAATTCATTTTTCTACAATTTAGTCTTTATCTCTTTGTTACATTTTTCTTCTGCACCTACATTCAAAAGTAGACAATAAGGCAGTATTTTCCATAACTTTACTTCAACTTAATAATAATAATAATAATAATAATAATAATAATAATAATAATAATAAAGTTCCGTTTACATTTCGACCGGTACATTAACCTTTATCAATCTTAAATTCTTTTTGAGATTTTCTAACATGTGCCGTAGTGGCATAAGCTTTAAGTTATTAACCAAAGTGAAATTACCATATTCACATTTTAGTTAATATTAATAGTTTCTTAAATTGATGATGTTTACCAAATTTATCATTCTTTTATATAGAGATAAAAAAAAATTTAAAGGAATAAATGTGTTTATTTAATGCTCTAAACTTGTGACACTGTGACACAATTTAGAAAAACCCTATTTTTTTTTCTTTTTCTTATGGTGGAAAATGAAGATATGAAAAGGGGACTCGCGGAAATGCTTAAAAACCCACATCTTCCTACTAGAATGAGGCTATGGGTGTAAACTCATAGTTTGATTCAAACATTTATACCAGCATCTACACTATTACCATTATCTACTATATTAGAGTTTTGTTTATCTATGATTAATCCATCATTGTCAAGTGCTAATCCAACCTTCAAAGATATGTTCAATGTTATCCATATTGATGAAAAATGGTTTTATATGTCAGGACCATCAAAGCGTTACTATGTTGTTCCCAAAGGAAGAGCCGTTAAGAACATGCAAGTCGAAAACGTTTCTCACAAAAGTCATGTTTCTTGCGGCGGTGGCACGTCCACGGTTTGATGCATCAGGAAACGAAAATTTTTCAAGAAAGATTGGTATATATATTTCCACTCACAACCTTAGAACCGGCAAAACATTCAAGTATGAATCGTGTTGCGGGAACATTGGAGACAAAACCAATTTTATCCGTCACGAAAGATGTAACAAGGTCATGGTTAATAAAAAAGGTTCTACCTACTATTAGAGCTAGATGGCCAAAAGGAGATACGGGTCCAACTTATATTCAACAAGATAATATGAAGCCTCATATTGGTGTTGACGATGCCAAGTTTATTCAAGAAGCATCTCGAGATGGATTTGATATTCTACTTCGTTTTCAACCACCAAATAGTCCGGATTTGAATGTGTTAGACATGGCTTTTTTCGTGCAAACAAGAAGTGTTAGGCAATATTAATGATTTAGTTCATGCAGTTGAAACATCTTTTGAAAGAATGTCTTCAAATGAACTTAACAATGTGTTTTGACTCTACAAACATGCATGAAAAAATCATGAAAGTTCAAAGCGGGAACAATTATCAAACGCCGCACATCAGTAAAGCTAGACTAAAACGACAAGGATTGTGGCCACTACAAATTTCTTGTGATGCAAACTTGATAAATCAAGTGGTATCTTATTTGGCTCAGTAGACACAAAAAAAAAATAATAATAAAAAAATAAAAATAAAAAGGATAAAAATTATGCAAAAAATCAAAAAAAGTTTATTGTAGTCTACCTAGTTTAGTAAACTGTCAAAAAAACATATGCAAAAGTTGCTTATATTTTGTGTTTTGTAAAAAAGAATAGTCTTCGTAAGTTGGTAAAGTAGATGAAAAAACATATGCACATGATGTTTGTATTTGTATTTTGTGTAATTGAAGTAATATAGTATGAAGATTTGTATCACTGTCTTTTTATCTCATTAAATGCATACTATACTAATGACCCGGTTGGTTTGTAGATAGGTTTGGATTCAGATTTAGATTTTGTATGGTTTGAAAGGAAATATAATAGAAAATATATTTGATTGATTTAAAAAATAATTATTTATTGATTAAAGTTTAAATTTAAAAGTTATCTATATATATATATATATATATATATATATATATATATATATATATATATATATATATATATATATAAAATGAGTTCCCCATATTAAATGTGAGCATTTATGTTACAAGCAAAGAAACTCAAATATGAAGTTTAAGCTCATAAATTTCAGCCAGCTCGAGCTTATTTTGAAGCTTTTAAACTCAAATATTAATTTAGTCTTACATTAAAGTAAGTAAATTCGTTTTAGCAACCCATGGTTACAAACTGTACACACAACTCATTAATAGGTGAGGACCCTTGCCATGCTAATCATATGTACAGCCTCATACATTAAAAAACCAACGTCATTCCATCTTCTCTGCATTGAATGAGCCCATATTTCCTAACCTTGCTGTGGTTATAAATAGAACAAAGTCATTATCGAACAAACCCACAACATCACCAACAATACACCAAGTCAGCAACCAACACCAACTCCAACTATCCTATGTCGCATACCCATCACAATCTCATGAACTACAACAACATTCTATCCTAACTCATCTCCGAAAATCCACAAAGACTCGAATCTGACTTAAAAATTTAAATGTACGATCAAAGATGGTGTTTATTTCGTGTCTCATATGAGATTCAAAAGAACATTAAAGATCTTATCACGAAAAAACAACTCTTCATCGATCTATTTTTAAAGCAAAGCCTCAATTAATATCTCAAAAAAACAAAAACAATGTGTTTTCATCATTTCTTTCTTTCGCACGGTTTAGACATGAGCACAAAATACAATCAAAGTCGACCCTACATGAGACCCTCCAAAGGATCTTGAAGCCATTTACAAGCTATCTTGATTTGGATTAAGCATCAATTGAATAAACCGGTTTAGGGTATGGATGTGTTTTTTGTTGTTCGATTGAAGTAGGTTAGTAGCATATTTAAAGGTATGTGGAGTGACAAGGAAGTATCAGTTGGAAATGATGAAGGGTTTGAGATAAATCTTGATGTATGAGTTTGGTAAGTGAGATGAGAGGTATTATCTGTGAGGGGGGGGGGGGGGGGGGGGGATGAAATAACACTAGGGTTGGAGGTGTGTGATCTATATCACTAATTTGGATCGAGTATAACACTTTTTGGGCTATAACGTGTATGGGGCTGGAACAATTATGGACTGGGCTCATGGTTGGGATGTTTATTAAGATCCCCTTATACACACCATTTACTAATTGGTTATTGGTTGTATATATAACATGTAATGTATATAAGTGCTTAGATCAGTCTTACGGTATTTGCTATTTTGTGCTTATATATTTGCTATTTATTTGAGTTATTGTTAAGTTGCTGTCAAGAAAAAAGTTTCAATTGTATTTGGGGGTGTTTGGATGTGCATCTACACTGTGTGTTGTGTATCATAAGCTTTGGGGGTTCTTTATTTTTTTTATCTTTAATGTGGATATGTTATCTTAATGTGACTGTTTGAGCTAATTCAGTTGTATTTTTTGGTTGAGAAATGGTGGCCTTTGATTAAATTGTGGTGTTTGTTTGGCTTGAGTAGAAACCATTTAACATTTTAGAAAATGATCCTTTCTGGACTCTATTTGAAATTATTGTTTTGTTTGCAAAAGGAGGCTAAGATTGTACACAAAGACTCCATTTGAGACTCTTTAGTTTTTGATTAATTGGTAAGTTTGATTTAGATTTTTTGAGATGTATATATGTGTGAGGCATACATGAGTTTTAGCTTTTTTTTTTTAAGAATACATGGTTATCGTTTAAATGTCCAATTAAGTAAACTTCATACACACCGACACACATTTGGTATTATTTAAGTTATGTAGAACATTTGGTATTATTTAAGTTATGTAGATAATTAGAATATTAGATTTTTGTAAACACACTAAACTCTTTATCATAAATTCATCGAACAAAAAGAATGGTAACTTAATAAGAAAAGAATGGAACCCATCAAACTAGATCAAGATAATGTTGAAAATTTTTTAGTCAAAAGCATAAAAAGGACTTATGTATGCAAAGATTGGGACGTGTCTGATTGAGTGGGACGTTTAGGCGTCCACAAGACTTCACAAAATCTCGATAAACTCAAAAATTTCAAAAAGATAATACGATGCAACAACTCTACAACGTACAACCTAATTAGTCCCTTATTAGATGTAAAGAAAAAAATAAAAATAAAGTTAATATAAAGGTCTATTGTGTGTAAAATATTGTGATAAGAAGATTTGAGCTTTTATAGCCACGACAACTTCGAAAGTTTATAGATATTCACATAAATAAAACCAAAGTTTGTACTTCATTTGTCTCAAATTTATATTCAACTTTTCTTTTTTAAGATGTTCAATTTAATTGTCCAATAACTAAATACACAGGGACGGAGATTGAACACTTCTGCTAGGAGGACCAAAGTATAAAGTAATCATTTTAGGGGGACATTTTATAATATTTTCAACATGTTATGTCAAATGAGGCGCGTGTCGCCCCAAGCAACTTGCTGTTGGATACAGAGTCAAAATCTTCAATAGGGTTCCTCGCAGGTCTGCTGTCAAAGGCCAGCACTGCAAAATTTTGGGTGACTAAAGACAATGACACGATCATATCCATGGGTTCGTTGCCAAGATCTTCCCTCTGATTTGCTTGAGACATTTGTACAATGCTATAAAGTGTTCATACAATTCACCATAGAATCTCACTATACCTTTAATTTAGGGAACTTCTGTATCCTTATTCTTTGTAAGCATTTGCATGTAGATGAAGATATGAGTGAAAAGTCTATTACGTCCCTCATTTGCAGACTTATCGACTTTGGCTGGGTTATAAGTGAGGATATTTGTGCCCATAAAGGTTTTAGGGGCATTGGTTTTGTGTTCTTAAAGTGATTATATGACGTTTGAAATGTTTGATCATATATAGTAAAGTAATTTTCTGTTTATTATCACTTTGTTAGTTCTATTGCAGATCGTTAGTTACAACTTACAACTGCAAATCTCGGTTTATTGAACGATATAAAACTCATTAGTTCAAAATCACACTTTTGGTCCGTTTTCAACTAACATGTTCGTTTGTCATGGGATTTTTCTTTTTGTGCTCAGAAACAATATATTTGGGAATTGGAACAACTTATGTATTATGTGTTAAGAGTCTTATCTTAGCAAATATCATATGATGCCTAAGTTCTCAACATCAAATTTATCTATTTTTCATATAAGTACTTGCTCTTCCAAAACAACTAACGGAAGTCTTATGGTTTTTTATTTAGTTTCTAAAACTACTTGAGTCGGCTTTAGCTCAAACTATTCATGTTTCTGGCACTTCCTGCTCACGCAACCAAGGTTTAAATGCGAAGGCCACAACCCGAAGGTGATGGTTTTAAATGTGAAGTCAGTGTTCTCAGAATATGGCTTTTAACATATGTTTGAATGCATCTAGTTTCAACTTTAATATCGTGGTTGAGTGTGGTTGGAATTTGATTTAATGCACCGAAGATAAAGACATCAACTAGTTTCATTATGCATAACTTATTCAAATTACATGTGAGAAAAAAAAAATGACAACTTAACACCTTCACTCATTCTATTCGGCCCTTCTTTAGGGTTTCGTTTTTCACCTTATGGCAATCACCACACAAATGTCTTCTCAACTTGTTTTTCATTATAACATCACACAAACATGATCATGAGTAGAACCCGGTCAAACTATCACACTTGTTTTTAGATTAAGAGCATTGAACACCTCATTTGTTTAACAATACCATTAGTGCTAAACAAAAAGATGCTACAAGATGTGACTATTAGTGGAAAGTGGAATGTGTGGGTTTCTGAGGTCATCTCTTTATGAGTCCGGTTGTGAGAGCATGATCAACCATGAGGTAGCTTGATCCATGCATACACAATGAATACAAGCCAACATCCTATTAGTTCAACCCATGGATAACACGAGGCTCAAAAGAGAGAGGAAAGCCCAACAAAGTTCATTGACTGCGTGTAACTAAACAAACCTTCTAGTGAGGCTTAGGATCTATATATGAACACCGATGAGAATATATCAATTAATTAATGAAATATTCTCATCAACGTTCATATATATAGATAATAAGCCTCACTAGAAGGTTCGTTTAGTTACACGTAGTCACTAAACTTTGTTGAGGCTTTCCTCTCTCTTTTGGGCCTCGTGTTATCCATAGGCTGAACTGATGGGTCGTTGGCCTGGTATTCATTGTTTATACGTGGATCATAGCTACAATCAATAAAACCGTCAAAGCTGGCTTGTCATATATAACATCACCAATTATGAGATACGATTTGAGCGTACAAATTTTTGGTCAGATTTTGTACGTAACATCAATATGTTTACCACTGATTGTTTAGTTAATTAATGACATGCTTATTCCTCTTGATCTAAAATCAAGCCTGTAACGAATGTACTCATGAATTTTATGTTTGTGTGATTTCAAAGATGTAATGAAAGAATAAACAAGTTGAGATAGACAAAGTGTGTATATTGATTGCTAAGAAAAATGATAGACCCATTATAGTTTCTCTTTCTTCTTCCTCAATTTCTTTATTTAGTTGACTCATGTATTTGTAGAGATTTTTCTGTAGAATATTTTTTTTTTCTTTTTAGTCTAGCATTCCTCGATTGCTAAATGGTGAATAAAGAAAAGGAACATCTGAACACAATGAATAAAAGTGCTTGCAATGATTTTATTTTATCTTTTGTTGTTGAGAAAACTTGAATAAGCTTCCACAATGAATCAAGTGGTTCTTTTTTTAATAGAGAATTCGATGAATTCAACCAATTTGCAACCTTGAACAGGTCTTGTTCTCAAACCCAAACTTCAATTTAAACATCCCGAACTCCTAACTTGTGAAAAAAGTCTTAACAGCATATGTGTAATTCTTGCCTTTTAGAGCATCCGATATGGGTGCATTATAGCTTGGAATGGGTGCGTTATACCACTTTAGCACGTATATATCGAATTGATTGAACCCCTAAATTTTGTAAGATTTTAAAAGTGGAAAAGGTATCTTGAGTAATCTGAATTGGACTAACGAGAGTGCTTAATTTTGCCACCTAAGATAAATAAGATCATCTCATTAAAAGTCAAAATTGAATTATTTGTTCAAACTCACACTACTAGAATCAGGAGAACTGGCGACGAAAGTTATCCCGACGCCAGCATTTCGTCGGCATTTTGCGCTAAACGACAAAAAAGTCACTTGACCGAGCCAATCTGGCGTTGAATTTTTTGGATTTTATAATGCCGACGCCAATTCGTCGGTATTTTGTTGGTCAAATTTGACTTTTTCAATAATTGGGAAAACTTGGGCGGGAATTTGACCCGCCAAGATTATACCGACGCCAAGACGTCGGTACTTTATTAATCCAAAAATTATTATGATTAGCGTCTTGATTAGCGTTTAACTACGTTATATTTGTTAAAATCCCGACGACAAGTCGTAGGGATTTAATCAAACCATTTTTTGTCGCCCCGCGCTTGCGAATAATAGCGAATGTTTGGGCGGGTTTTTTCCCGCCTATTTGGTACCGACGACATGACGTCGGGATTTATTTTCCCGCCTCGTTTTCCTTTTGTCCCGCCAATTTTTTACTTTATATATACCGAATAATCCTTAACTCGGCAAAACACACATAAACTCACAAAATCAAAACTCTCAAGTCCCATTCTCGATGTCTTGCAAAGATTTCTCGCAACAATTCCCAAGTGCTCACAAAGATTTCTCACAACAATTCCGAAGTCGACGGGAGTATATTACTAATTATAAGCGTTTTTAATAAATGGGTAAAATATTGGGCGGGATATTTTCCCGCTTTCTTGTTCCCGTCGACATGTCGACGGGAATATATCTTCAAAAATCAGGCTATATATATCCTCTCAAATACATTCCCATCTCATTTTTTTACCAATATATACATTCTCACAAAATTATTTCCGTCTCATTTTACACATCTCACAAATAATTCAATCGTCAATTTTTACAAGACACACATGACTTGGCGTGGTTGCACAGTTGAAGAGGAGTACTCAAAAATCTTGTCACACGAGCTCCTCTTTAATGAAGTTATGTTAACTTTTGGTCATGCAGTTTATGAGGAATATGGTGATTTTAAGGATGCTGAACCGTGGATGAGAGACAAGATTATCGAATGGTGTAGGAAAAAGCCGTACTACAAAGAGTACATGGACGAGCTAGATGCTGCTGAAGCTCAAGCTGCTGCTGAAGCTCAAGTTCTTGCTGTTGGAGGTGACGACGAAGCTGAAAGTACGTTGGAAACAAAACTTGATAATCTGGGAAATAGGATCACAAATCTTGAAGCTACGTTTGCACATATCAAGGAAATGAGAGCAAGGAAGGGAAAAGATGGTGCGAGTTCGAGTAAAGCGGGAGAATAAACGGGTTGTTTCGTTTGATATGTTGTTTTAGTTGTCGAGTTGTTTCGTTTGGTTGTCGAGTTGTTTAGTTTGAGTTGTTTCATTTGGTTGTCGAGTTGTTAAGTTTGAGTTGTTTCCTTTGGTTGTTGAGTTGTTTAGTTGTTTAGTTTGGTTGTCGAGTTGTTTAGTTTGAGTCTGTATGAAAATGCATGTGGTTAAGAACTCTTGCTTGTTTTAAATAAACAGTTTGCCTTTGTGTTTGATAATTATTGCTCCTTCAGTTCTAATTATTGCTCCACAACAACAACATTTTATTAAACAACAACAACATTTTATTAAACATCAAAAACATCAACAACAACAACAACAACAACAAACAACAACAACAACGACGATAACAGTACTACATATGAAATTTATCCATGTCACCTACAAGGTCACGGAGTATTGCATCCGACTGACATGCGTGGTCGTGGTTGGGATACGTTGCCATGTCAAGTTTTGCCTCCAGCACCCTTAATTTTGTCTCTAACACCTGTTTTTGTGCCTCCAACACCTGTTTTTGTGCCTCCAGCAAGTTTATTCTAAGATTTTTTTCATGACAGTTTGAGCACCTTTTTGGAGTAGATCCAGAACCGCTTGATGTTGAAGCTCCCAGAGAACCGATCATCATTTTGGCGAGTCGTTCCTCCTTCCATAAAAAAAAATTACATCCATGGTCGTCTGTCCCAGGCTGTTAAAGAGTAAAAACTATTATTATTAACAACTAACCAAATTATTTAAAGAAAAAAGATGTAATTGTTCACCTGCGAGAAAGGACACGCATAGTATAGTTTACCACGGGAGTAAGATTTACACGATTCTCGCAGAACCACGTCTCCTCGTTCACAAGGACAAGGAAAAGCTTCAAATTCTCCCATCTTCTTCACCATGATAACAGTGTATGTTTGTGGTTGTGAGGTTGAGTGGTTGAATCGTGACCGGTGTGGCCCGATCTACAAGTTGAGGTGATAAAAGGTGGTGGCCAGAAAAAGATTCCGGCGGCCGGAAAATGCTGGTGTCGCCAGAAAACAGAAACTGCTAGAGAGAGATATAATGAGATGAGTATGTGTGTGTGTGTGTGTTTATATTGTGAGGATAAGGTGTTAGGTAGAGAGAGATATATAGTGAGATGAGACATATCATGTATAACCATAGCATCTCGACTCGTTCGTTTTACATATCATGTATAACCATAGCATCTCGACTCGTTCGTTTAACATCTCATGTATAACCATAGCATCTCGACTCGTTCGTTTAACATCTCATGTATAACCATTGCATCTCGACTCGTTCGTTTAACATGTCATATATAACCATAGCATCTCGACTCGTTCGTTTTAACATCGCATGTTGGGTTTGGGTTTCTTAATTCGTTTAACATGTTACGTTGATGAAATTTACCGAGACACTTAAAAATTTACCGGGATTTATTAATTAAGAGCATATAATTTTAAACTAAATTATTTAATTTTAAATATAAAAGTATTTAAAAAAGGATTTATTAATTAAGAGCATATAATTTTAAACTAAATTAGCAAAGTATTTAATTTAAAATATAAAGTATTTAATTTTAATTTTAAATTAATTAAAAGTATTTATAATAAATAATTTTTTTAATTTTAAACTAAATTGTTTAATTTTAAATAAAATTATTCAATTTTAAATATATATATATATTAAATAAAAGAATTTATACTAATTAATTTTATTTATTTTATAAAAGTAATAAAAATTTTATTATACTAAAATAGCGACGAAATAGCGTCGGTATTTTTTTGGTAAAACCCCCAAAATTTTCAATTCACCCCCCAAAATTTCATTTTATCTCGCCAAAATCACAAACGACAAAAATAAAAATATAATCCCGACGACATGTCGTCGGGACTATAAAAAGTTATACCAAAAAGCAGATCTCGTCAAACACTTAGAAAAAAAAAGTTATAAAAAGTTTTCACCCTTCTCTCTCAATAATTGACCTCGCCGGCGATTTTCTTCTTCCAACCACCACCTCCGACACCAGTACTCCACAACCACCACATCCAACACCACACCATCACTACACCACCATCGCTATTATACAGCCGACCACACCACCACTGCGACACAGCCAACCTCCCAACCTAGCACCAACGTGCACCACCATCTCTTCCTCTCTTTATAAAACAAAGGTTATTTGACTTTTTTCTTTTAAATTGGTATAGGAATTTAAGTTGTTTGTTTATTGTTGTGTTTTATGTTTTGTGGTGTTTGGTTTAGGGTACCCGACCCACCACCGTCGTCGTTGTGCTGCTGTTATCCGACCCACCACCACTGTCGCCGCTACTGCTGTTGGACACCACCACCACTACCACCATTGCTGTTAACTGCTGCTGGTGTAAGTTTTCTACTTGTTTTTGTTAACTTTTTTTTTTTTTATCATTCATGATTTGTATAATGTGTAGTTAGTTATAAAGTGTAGTCTTACTTTTGTTGTTTGTAACAAATAAAAACATTTTTTTGAAAGAAATAAAAACATCATTATGTTGGTGTAGTTAGAGACATTGTTTACTAGTTTGTTAGTTGAACGCGAATATTGATCAGGTGATAGATGAGTATCAAAAGTCGTTTGGTGATTCATGGATTATAATTTGAGTTGTCTTTCAATTTGTTTGCTACACGGATTATAATTTGAGTTGACTTGCAATGTTACTGTTATGGTTCTCTAGATAATTTATACCATTTTTTAGTGACAAGTTGTAACTTAACATTATACCTAAGATGCATCTCAGATTAGTAGCTAACACTGGTAAAATGTTGCGACTTTTAGGGTGTAGGACCAAAGTATTTGATACATATGATTGGTTAGAGCTTGATGTTATAGGAAAAAAGGGGCAAAATCATATGAGCAGACTAGTGATATGGAGGTAGTTTTGGTGTCATCAGTATGTAACTCAGGTTAGAGGGAATAGACGATTTAAAACAAATCATTTGGTTCTTGATATTGGTCCTGTATTTATTACTTCCCAAATTCGATGTCAACTAATATGTATCTTCATCTAGTTCAAATATTTTGCAAGAAATATATTTAATAATTGAAAGTGCAGGTGACTGGTGGAAAAATGATATACAAACAGTGATGGAAGACTTCTTGCGTAGAGGAGGTGATCCAGTAAAATCTTATGCTTTGACAATCAACAGTCAACATGGCGATCTTTACAACAACTACTCTCGTCAAGGTACTATATTGGGAACAAGACGAGGGTATAATCCGGAGACTAGTAGGTTGCTTTGTTGAACTTGTTTATATTGTTATTGACATCCTATTATTATTGGCATTATCGGATTACTATATTAGCTTAGTGTATCGTTATAAACGAATACTATGACTTGCTTTGGTCGTTTACGAATAAATGAATGAACGGATGCATTTTGTGTTATGGTCATGGTTGATTTCCAGGTTTGGTTTTTGTAGATTTTTTCCGGGAAAAATCTGGATTTGCAGCATTGCTGCTGCTGTTTTTTTTTCTGAATGAATGCACTTTTTACCGACGACATGTCGTCGGTATTTTAAGAAATTGACAGTTTGACTTGTTGACTATTTGACCAATTAGTTAATCATTTTTTTGTTAATTATAATTAAAATACCGACGAATAGACGTCGGCATTTTATTTGTCGAACCACGTTTTCGTTTGACTGAAAATGGCCTTGGACCCCACCTCAGCGTCGGGAAATGACGTCGGCACAGTAAATCCCGACGAGGCATTGCCGACTAACGCCGGCCGACTAAGTTTCGTCGGCATTAAGTAATTACCGACGTCATGACGTCGGCATATTCAAAAATCCGTCGTCGGGAATTGTGGCATTTGTACTAGTGTCATCTAAATTTCATCTCACATTTTTTTTTTTTTTTTGAACGGCAAGTATATTAATAAAGAAAAACTAGCAAGAAGCTAGAAAAATTACAATGGTATTTTAGCTAATCATGCCAAGCTAAACATATAGAACTTCTACTTTGTAACCAAGAAAAAGAATTAAGTCTAATGCTATCAAACAAGTCACGTTTTCTCAAATTTTGAGAATTGAATGTAACCGAATTTCGAAATTTCATCTAACACATTAAGTAAAGATTTATGTCAAAGCTCCGTGCTTGCAAGAAGGTAATATACCATTTTCCTTTAAACGCTAATTTTAAACACGTTTGGTTGATTTCCTTTATGAGTTAGTTGATTTTCTTAGTTTTTTTATGTCTCAATTTTTTCACATTTTAATAATGGCTTAAATTAATTGATATCCTCACATACTCATAGTTTTTCCCCAATTTCTAATGGTTTTAGCATCTGTTTATGTACGGTATTTTGGCTTGTGCATTATATAAACTCGTAATATGTTTGGGTTCTAATGAGTATTTGTGAATCATAACTTCCATGATACTTTTTGGACTTGGTTTACCTGTAAATACAAACTGCTAGTGTTAAACATGTGTTTTCTGCAAAGAATACTGCTAAGAACCGTTTACAAAATCGGATAGTAGTACAAGTAATGAAGTGATCATGCGACGTTTTCAAAGTATGAAATCTCGTCCCAGACAACTAAATTTATAAAAGCAATATTAGTTCTCTTAAACTGAATATAGATTTTATGAACCCATTGGGAACATTCCCTAGCTCCGCCCTTTGGTTGTGTACCAAGAGGTGTTTGGAAACCCGATTTCTCAACTGGTCACAAAGTCGAGGCTAGAGACTCTGATTCAAGTACTAGTAATAAAAGAGCTCAGTATCGCGCAAGTTACAGGTGTGTTATATAACCCGATAAGTAAGCTTTTCCCCTATAACATTCATATAACACTCGATCAAAAAACACCCTCCTTCGTAGAGTTGTTTTTTCCAACTTGATGTTTTTACAAAACCTTTATTTCAATTTTGATTGAAGATTATTTCATTCAAATTACTTGCGATTCACATTAGAAAAGGAGAAAAAAGACCATATTATCTAAAGAGCATCACATCAATCGAATCCAACAGACCAAAATATCATATCTGATATGGCTCATTCATTCTTCGTGTTCTAGCAAAGCAATGAATTTACATGAATATCAATATTTCAATGCACTCATTTTGGCACGAGCGTTAAAGTCAGAAACAACAAGACGTTAATAATTTATCAAATAAACAAACAAGAAAATGTCAATAAAATACAAAACTGATATAAATATTGAGTATTAAGCTAACACAAACTATCCAACAAAACTTTATTAAAAGCTCATTTGCAGCTTAAGATAAAACAAACCACTACTTGACAATAGTTATAGATTTCACAAGAGCTATAATAAAATCGACAAGAGCTATACCTGACTAATTTTTTCTCTAGTGTAATATCAAATGCGTACAGGACACTTCACAACAAAATGCCAATTAGCTAAAGACACTACCTCAAACTTGTCATTGGCAATAGATTCCTTCAACAAACCCCGAAGGGGTAAAACCGGTTCCTCCTCTTCAAACAATTTCAACGAATCACAAAGCCTCGCCGCCTCTTCATAATTCTACACACAAACATTCCATCAATTACATTTCACAACTAAAATAGAACAAATACAATTTCTTTTAAAAAAAGCCTAAGTAACTAACTAACCTCAGATTTGGCGGCATTCATCAAAGCATAACTCTGACTCCTTTGAAAAAATGAAGAAGAGCTTTGTTGACTTTGACTCTCGGCCTCAGCACCGGCACCACCTTCACGCTCCGACGCATGCGCCACAATTCTACAATTCCTATTAGCTCTTCGGAAATCACCACAGTTTAACCTAATTGGAAAAGGGCTGGTCTGACGTGGCGTAGTGTGGCGTGATTCGATGTCAGTGAAATCGATGAATGGTTTTAATGGAACTGAATGAATAATGATGAAAAAATAGTGTGATTTTGTTTTATGAATTGTTGGGTTAGTCAAATTGGGGGATTTGAGTGAATGGGAAAGTAGGGTGACGATAATGAATGGATAATGTATTTTGGGGTTCAATGATACTAATCTAATGTTCAGAGTTTAGAATGCGCATATTGTCATTATTGTTTCCATGATCCACCATCTACATGCAAATGAAATCTTGTCACACACTGTAAAACTATGAAAAAGAAACAACATGAACTAAGTATACTGTTTACACACTAATATATTGTCACCTAAATGATATCCTGGTTACTACATAAAAGCCAATATGATACTCACAAAAACTAATTTATTACAATAATGGGAGTACCCAATGTACTTTGCTTCGAGACATGATCTCCCATATTGGTTCTGTATTTTTTTTTCCTTATGTAAATACAATGAAAACTTGTATTTATACCAAAAATATATGAAAGAGCTAATAACCTAACAGAATGTATAAAACTTCAACACCTGCAGCTGCTGAAGTGACTAATATCGAGAGCATATATACTCAATCCATCTGTGATTTGAGTACATCCTTGAAAAGTGACTACACAAAACAAAGAAATTGGGGGCTTAGTATGTGAAATTTTATAAACTGCGAGCCAACATGATATAAAATTATTTATATCCATTGCAAGATTAACTGGAATAACACATATTATATTCAAAATCATATTTCATTTAGATAAAATATAGAAAACGTCATTCGACTTTGATAAGTATAAGACATTAACATTTTCACAAATGCAAACTAAGTATAAAAAAAAAAAGAAAAAAGATAAGCATCATATTCAGAGGAGTGAAATCTTCCTATAAGATGAATAATCCATGTTTTGACCCGCCAGTTTGAGTTTAAATAAAACAATTGATTTAAAACCTATCATTCTCGCTGTTTCTCCGCTTTTTATAAAGAATGAAAATGGTGGACAGAGAATCACATATTGATTCTAGGTTCTCATTCTAAGTTGCTAACAAACCCGAGAAAACCTCCAATTCACTTACCAAACATCCCCTAAGCATCTGAATTGAATAAATTTACTAATCAACAGTATAAAACTACAACAAAAATATCTGAGTTGGAGAGATGGACATACCTTCCTGTTTAACTTTACCATTCATCAGCGTATGTGGACCCAGGGGATATAGGAGATACGGGACCAATAGGAGCCTTTTCTACTTGTCTTTTCTTTCAGTTCATCTGGGCATTCCCATATTCTCAAACTCAAAAGTGAAGGCAACAATGTTTCTGGTAGATCTCTCATCTTTGGGCAACCACTAATTAGAAGATGTTGGAGGGAGGTGAGGTGTTGGAGTCCCTTTGAAACTGTTTCCAATTTCTTAAAATTCTGTAACCAAAGATGAGTAAGAGATTTAGGAGGAATATGAGACAATTGAGTACCGCTAGTCACATCATCTTCTTCTTCTGCCGATCCTCCAAATAGCCATAGCTCAACAAGTGAGGTTGGAAAAGTCTGTGGGCCCAATTGTGAAATGGGCTTCTTCAAACCCCCTATTTGTAATAAACCCAAGTTAGGAGGCCAAAGCCCAAAGGAAGCAACATCCATATTTTTACAATCCGCGATTATCAAACGTTTTAAGGAGAGGGATGCTACATCCACATAAGAAATCCACAAAAAAACTTCACACGCTGACGTGTCAGGCAGTGATTGGTTTAATCATAGAGAAGAGAGAGAAACTATAGTAAAATCCACCAATTACTGACTGACACGTCAGCGTGTGGATTTTTTTTGTGGATTTCTTATGTGGATCTAGTATTTCTCTTTTAAGGAGGTGAAAGTCGACAACACGTCTGCAGGGAATGACTCTATACTCCTACAATCACTTATCTTCAATTCAGTGAGGCGAATGAACTTAGTCAATTCATTGACTGATTTCAGATTTTCCAAATAGCTTATACATACAACCTCTAGCATCGATGTGCTCGTGATGGGAAGCACCTTTTCCAGCTCCTTCTCCGATAGTTGGTCACAGAATTCAATTGTGAGTGACTTGAGCTTTTGGCATCCTCCTGTTGGGAAGGAGACACATGTAATCGAATCACAATTAAAGATAGTCAAGGATTCAATGTTGTCTGGACAACTGAAACGCTCCAGATTCTTACACTCCCATAAGACCATAATCTTCATAGATGTTAGATGGTTGCATCCAGAATTATCATTCTCCTCCACCTCTTTCTCTCCTAAACTCACCAATTCTTCACAACCCCATACTTCCAACTTTCTTAAATTCACAAGAACCTTACCAGCCTCTGCTTCTGATTCCCACATGTACTTTATTTCGTTACACCTTCTAATACGTACTTGTTCAACTGCCCTAAGATAGCCCATGACATCTCTCCACACCTCATCACTAAGCCCAGAAATACCATCTATACTCAACCTGGTGACTGATGGAGCTACACGAATCAAACTTCTCAATACGCTATCGCCACAGTTTCTTATTATTAGAATCCTTAACGAAGGTAGTGCTTCAAGAGAGACTTTAGCCAAATTGGGACAATTGACTAAAGTAAGCTCTTGAAGACATGGAAACACTCCACCTATAACATCATCACTACTGCTTGACCATTCCTCCCACAATGGCATATCTTGAAAAATCAGAAATTCAAGTGAAGGAAATGCACTTGCACGAATAAGACTTCTCAATTCACTACCGCCACAGTTTTTTATTCTTAGAATCCTTAACGAACGTAGTGCTTCAAGAGAGACTTTAGCCAAATTGGGACAATTGTCTAAATTAAGCTCTTGAAGACACGGAAACACTCCACCGATTGTAAGACGTGTATATTGATTGAATTATAATGTTCGGTTACATGAGTATATAAAAGAGATAATATGGGCCAAGATACATCACGGGCCTAATCCTAATCTAATACTAATTCTAATTGTCTAACACTCCCCCTCAGTTTGAGCGGGAGGAGACCGAACACTCAAGCTGTCACGAAACTCAGCAAACAAGACGGATGGTAAACCCTTGGTAAAAATATCAGCATACTGAAACCGAGAAGGAACATGTAGAACGCGAACCTGACCGGTAGCAACCAAATCACGAACAAAATGAATATCAATCTCGATGTGCTTTGTCCGCTGATGCTGAACAGGATTAGAGGACAAGTACACTGCACTCACATTATCACAATAAACAATAGTGGCAGAGGACAAAGGTGTATGAAGCTCACGAAGTAAATTCCGAAGCCAACATGTCTCAGCAACAGCATTGGCAACACCACGATACTCAGCCTCAGCACTGGAACGAGAAAGCGTAGGCTGACGCTTAGAGGACCAGGAGAGCAAGTTGTTGCCAAGAAAAACACAATAACCTGATGTAGATCGTCTGGTAGTAGGGCAACCCGCCCAATCAGCATCCGAATAAGCAACCAAGGAATCAGTAGTAGAAGAAAATAACTGTAAACCATAATCCAGAGTCCCCTGAACATACCGTAAAATCCGCTTGAGAGCATTGAAATGAGGCACTCGAGGATCATGCATATATAGACAAACCTGTTGCACAGCATATGTAATATCAGGTCTAGTGAAGGTGAGATACTGAAGAGAACCTGCAAGACTGCGATATAACTTAGGATCAGAAACTGGATCACCATCATCACCCAATTTAGACTCAGTGTCAACAGGAGTTCGAGAAGGATTACAACCAACCATATGTGCACGCTCCAAAATCTCCATAGCATACTTACGCTGTGACAAAAACATCCCAGAAGAGTCACGCGTAACCGACACACCCAAAAAATAGTTAAGAGCACCCAAATCAGTCATAGAGAACTCCGTATGCAAGGAAGCAATAATTCGCTTTAATAAACAATCAGAGGAAGCAGTAAGCACAATATCATCCACATATAGTAACAGAAAAGCAGTATCATCACCCTGTCGGTAAATAAATAAAGAAGAATCACACCTACTCGGAGTAAACCCAACAGTAGTAATGTAAGTAGCAAACCGCTGAAACCATGCTCTAGGTGCCTGCTTAAGACCATAAAGAGACCTCTGTAATAAACAAACATAATCCGGATGCTCTGGATCCCGAAAACCGGGAGGTTGATGCATATAAACAGTTTCGGCTAGATCTCCATGTAAAAACGCATTCTTGACATCAAGCTGGTGAACAGGCCAATGTCGAGAAATAGCTAAGCTAAGAACAGTCCGAATTGTACCCGGCTTAACAACTGGACTAAAAGTCTCATCAACATCAACTCCCTCAATCTGTGTGCTACCATTGGCAACAAGACGTGCCTTGTACCGACTAAGAGTGCCATCAGCCAAATACTTATGGCGAAATAACCACATACAACTAACAACATTAACACCCTCAGGTCGAGGTACACGTTTCCAAGTTTTATTCTTAACAAGTGCATTATACTCATCATATATAGCATTGCGCCAATTTGGATTATTAAAAGCATCCTTATATGACCTAGGTGAAGGAGAAACAGTAGACACATGACCAGCATACTTAGGATTAGGACGAGTTGTCCCGACACGAGAACGTGTGACCATGGGATGAGTAGAGACAACATGGGGAGGCGAAGGTGGTAAAGGAGGTGTTATTGCAGGAACAGGATCATTTGGTGGAGGTGTAAGTGGTGCAGGGATATCGGTTGGTGTTGGTTCAGGAGCAATTGGTGTTGGTTCAGGAGCATTATATGTTGGTTCAAGAGCAATTGGGGTGGTGCGAATAATGGTGGAAATGAGATTGGAAGAATCTTCCAAAAAATCATATGAGGGGGTGGGTTTGGAAGGATGAGATTGAAACGGAAAAACCATTTCATCAAAGGTAACATGGCGAGAGATGATAATTTTGTTGGTGTTAAGATCAAGACAACGATAGCCAAAATGATTGGCTGCGTGTCCCAGAAAGATTGCAGGTGTGGCACGGGGCCCTAATTTATGATTGGTATCGATATGTGGGTAACAAAGGCATCCAAAAACACGAAGAACACTATAATCAGGTGTAGCACCAAAAAGTCGGGTAAATGGGATCTCATTATTAATGGCACGAGAAGGTAATATATTCAATAAATAAACAGCCATATTAAGAGCCTCGGTCCAATAGTTTGGTGGTAGGTGTGCTTGAAACAACAAAGTACGAATAAGATTATTTATGGTACGAATCATGCGTTCAGATTTTCCATTTTGTTGAGATGTGCGAGGGCAAGAAAATCTAAATTGGATGCCATGGGTGGAAAATAATTTATGAAAGGCAGTATTATCAAACTCACCACCATGATCACACTGAAACGATTTAATTTCACACTTAAACTGAGTACGAACATAACTACGAAACAACTGAAATTTAGACAAAACATCAGATTTATTCATTAATGGATAAACCCAAACATACTGAGAGTAATGATCCAGAAACAAAACATAATACTTGAAACCAGAAAGACTCGGAATTGGGGATGTCCACAAATCCGAGTGAACAATGTCAAAACAAGAAGTAACAGAACTAGATGAACTAACAAACGGAAGCTTCACATGTTTACCAAGCTGACAAGCATGGCAAAGAACGGGAAGCTTCTCTTTATTACAAGAAATAGAATCACTAGACACAAGACGCCGCAACACTTCACTCCCTGGATGACCAAGTCGTTGATGCCACGTATACTGACTGGTAAGATATGCTTGAGGAATTGGAGAAGGCTTCGTAACAGGATAGAGATCACCCGTGCTATCACAACGGAGGAGTACCCGTCGAGTTAGGAAGTCCTTCACAGAAAAACCAAAAGGATCAAATTCAACAGTGCAATAATTATCACGAACAAATTGACGCACGGAAATTAAATTTTTGACAATGTGAGGAGTGATTAAAACATTATTTAAACGAAGAGGATGAAAAGGGGTAGACAAAATAGTATGACCAGAGTTAGTGACAGGAATGAAACGCCCATCACCAACCGCAATAGACGGATAAATGCACTCATTAAGAATATAACTAAGACTATGTACAGAATCATTAAGGTGAGAGCTCGCACCTGTATCCATATTCCAGTTGCCAGCAGGCGGTTCCTGAAGAGTGGTGGTATTAAAGGTATTTGGTAAAAGAGTCGCTTGACCCGAACCTTGTGAACCTGATGCTAGCAGTTGACCTGGGTGAAAACCGGCTGGTGACGATCCTTGCTGAACCACACCTGGACCTAACTGAACCCCAGGTTGTGAACCTGCAAACTGAAACCCCTGTGGTAGAATTTGAACCCCCTGCGACTGCTGAGAACCAGCAACAAACGGAACCCCCTGTGGAGACAAACCTGTCACCCCAAACTGAACCCCTTGTGGTAGACCGTGAACCCCTTGAGCAACATTATGACCCGCCCCCTGTGGTAAACCTTGAACCCCCTGTGGAAACACTTGGGTCGAATATAGAGGCTGGGATTGGTATTGAAGTTGAGCCGGTCCATAAGGATGGTTATTCATAGTATAAGCAATAGGAGGGGTATTGGTAGTATAAGCAACAGGTGTAGTAGTTTGGCTAGGTGTAGAGGTAAACCCCAACTTAGCCAACAATTGTCGCAAGGTATCCATATCCGACATAGGAGATGATGAACTAGAAGTACGTGGTAGTAAAGTAGACTTACCATGAACACCATTGTGAAGATATCGACATGCCTCACCAAAACGACAATGACCTTTAGCAAAAAGAAAACAAGGTTTGTTCACTTTTTCCAAAGGATTAGACGAGCGCCGAGCATTGTTATTTGCCAATAGGACCATAGGAGAAGCAGATGTGGCATTCACAAGCGGATCTTGAACCTTAGATTTCATACGCATCTCTTGAGTGGTCAATAAAGAACGAACCGTCTTGAGATCTGGAAAGGGTTCCCTACTAGCAATAACTGTAGAAATCACATCATACGTGTTTGGTAAGCCTTCAAGTGCAAACGTAACAATATCATCATTGCTAAGAGGAGAACCAAGACCATTTAACACTGAAGCAATTGACTCAATTTTCTGAAAGTATGCATCAATTGTTAAGTCCCCAAGCTTCAAATTCCGTAGCTCCGCCTTCAAAGCCATAGCTCGTGGGCGTTTATTGTCTTGAAAAATCGTCTCAAGATAGACCCACGCCTCTTTGGCAGTTGTGGGATTAAGTACAACCAAACGCTTTTGAAGATTTGAAGCAAGCGTGGAAAAGATCCAAGAGCGAATAATAAAATCAATCTTGAGCCACTCCGGGTCCCTAGTCGGTGGTGTAGGAGGTGTAGTAGAGGAGGATGCGAGTGGATCAATAAGATGGTCCAAGATGCCATAGCCATGACAAAGGTGAGAAAAATAATACACCCATGAAGAGTAATTCATCTCATCAACATCAAGTTTGATGGGAACAAAAGTGGTTAGGTGATTCATAGACATAAGTTTATCTGATAAGGTGAGAACCGATGCGAGGGGAGTCGTATCCGCAATCATGGTGATGTGCAATAATACCCTTGTTGATTTATATAAACCTTGTGATAAATTAAATAACACAAGAATAAATAATACTCCGTAAATTAAATAACAAGGACAAGCCAATAAGAAAAAAATATATCCCACTTGGCTTGATTATTAAATCTATTTTAGACTTATCCCTCCAAAACCAAATAGTATTAAACAAACTTTTCTCTTTTCCAAAAGAACCTGATGTCTTATGTTATCACGTGAACCAACTGAGTCTTCTTTGTCTTTAACCAACACACTGACACAGTAGAAAATCCAACAGCAGATCCAAGCAAACGAACCAGTAATTCTTAAAGCAAACGTTGATGAATTCTTAAACCAAACGAACCAGAAATTCCAACAGCAGAAAAGGTAACCAAAAACGCAGTCGACCGGTGATCGAACCACACCAACAATCGACGTAGCAACACAGAAACTTGTAAACGAGGTCGACAACACAGAGGTCGACAAACAAACAACCACCCACGTCGACAACACACACGGTCGACAAACAGGAACTGTGAAACGTAAAAAACCCACGTCGACAACACACACGGTCGACAAACAGGAACTGGGAAACGTAAAAAAAAGAAAAACGGAAAAGTTAGGGTTTGAGAATTTAGGGTTTGTGGGGATCGACCAAAAGGCCTGATACCATGTAAGACGTGTATATTGATTGAATTATAATGTTCGGTTACATGAGTATATAAAAGAGATAATATGGGCCAAGATACATCACGGGCCTAATCCTAATCTAATACTAATTCTAATTGTCTAACACCGATAACACCACTACTGGTTGCCCATTCCTCCCACAGCGGCATATCTTCAAAACTCAGAAATTCAAGTGAAGGGAATGCACTTGCAGGGCTGGTGCCAAGTAACTGCGGGCCTACAACTTTCACCTTATCCAGGTCTTTAATAAGCAGCTTCTTAAGTGAAGATAGTTTCCCAAGTGATGGAAGATTCAAACATTTTTTGCAGCTTGTAATTGAGACACGAGTCAACAGTTGAAACGATGGATCCCCAATCCAATTTGGAAAATCTATACCCCCATATGACACAACTTCAAGATCTTTCAAATATCCGTTATGAGGCTTTAGGGCATCAAGGACCTCTTTTCCAAGTGTTTCATTTCGAGAACCATCAAACACATCACTCCATTCCACCTTTAACTCACTAAACCCCTTTTGGGAGAAGTTCAGTTCGTGTGCTTGAGGTGCATTTTGCACTTTGTCCAGTCCATGAATGGAAACTTCTCGGTGGAAATTCTTTAAGTTTTTAAGACCAGTTATTGCAAAATTGCTGCCTCCTCCAATAATGATCTTGGAAAGATGCAGGTTTTTCAACTCACCAATCCCTAACGGCATCTTTTTCAGAAGTGAAGTACCCCTAATGTCAAAATGACGCAAATTCTTAAGCTTTAAGAAGCTATTGGGCAACTTACTCAATTTAGAGCAGCCAAAAACGATCAATGTTTGTAAATTTAACAAACTGCAGACATGTTCGGGTAAACGTGTGATTTCAGTTCGAGACAAATTAAGATATCGCAAGTGCTTCAATTTGCAACAGACTCCGGTACCTCATCTATCTGTAAGTGACTCAAACATAGTGTTGGAATTATTATATCATGACCTTCATATAAATAAACCAAGTACATCAAAGTGAGCATAAGCGGAAGCAATTATAATAGATCGAATAACATGTAATTAATTAATCAATAATTAAATAGTAAACATACCTTTATGATTCTAGCCCGAACAAGAATCAAAGCAATCTTCCGGAACCAAGAACCCTAATTAGGGTTTATAAGGATTATAAGAATTACCCCTTACCTTTTTGTAATTCAATCCAAGAATCAAACAATAGTGTGTTTGATTCACGTTCTTGTACACACGTACTAATTCAAGAAAAAGTTTATGCAAGTAATAAACACAAAACCTTTTTTAGATCTATGAAAATCGAAATCCTTAGGGATTTATTTAGATGGATCGAACAAGAAAAGAAGGAGAGGAGAAAACACCAAGATGTGTGTGTACAAGTTCTAAAAAAAACTTACATCTTGGGTTTGCTTATATACTACACAATACTTGGAGCACAAGGCACATAAGGAGGTGGAAACCCCCTTAGGCCGATCGGTGTAGGACTCCCCTAGGGGATTCCGGAACCTTCTCTTGTTTCCATGTATTGTCTAGTAATCACTTTCCTAATCTTCGTTTAATAATTAATTAGTCATTAATCAATAATACTAATTATTATTTATTTGTTTTGTGTTTAATAATTAATTATAACATTTTATAAATAATTATTCCTTTTTCTCTTCATACGTATTGTGTGCAATCCCGTGATCTTGAGTTCGATCCTAACATACGTCTACTAAAATAATGTCCATATTCTAACAGCTCCCACTTGGACATATTTTAATAGTGTAATCACATCAGTTAGCGTCTTGCAACACGCCGATGCCTCTAGTACGATCTCGAGCAAGGCTCCTGGACAAACCTTTTAATGATTTCTCATTATTATTATCCTTTTGTTTCTAATACCACGTTAATAAGGATATGGATTAAAGTCATTCCTTAATTAACCATTCTGTTTCTCGTTGTTTATGATTGATCAAGATTACCAAATCTTCTGAACATATTCAGAGGAGATCTTGGGCACGGCCATGCAAACATCTTGACAACCCTACGAGGGGCCCAGCAGTATTAAACTCCAAAAATAAATTTGAAGGAACAAATTCTATCTTGACTACAAGCAAAACCCACAAACTTTGTAACACTTCCGAAAACAACCCTTATGACTACCAGTTACGGATAGCGTTAAGTTGTTTCACAAAAATGTACTACATTCATGACACTTATCTTGCATCTCAAGTCTGAGGATAACTCCTCATGATTTACTCAATAACAAAATCCATAAAGTAACATCATGTAGTTGGGATAAGTCCTATATTCAGTATCATCGAATATCATCTGAAATGGCATGACTACGCATCAATATACTTTAAGTATATTATACCAACCTTCAGATTTGTCTTGATTTAATAATATTCCCATATTATTAATTGACAACGGACAATTTAAGAATAACCTTTATTCACGGATTTAAACATACAAATATAGGATACAATATATTATAAATTAAACATACCATGTATTTAAATTTATTATAATAATTGTTTAATATCCTTTATCCAAACACTAAATAGATCAATGCATGATAACTCTTGTTGATGAATTATGTCTCAAGTAATGACATTCCTACTTGTTGACAAAACATAAATCATCCAACTTTGATCTATCGGAATTTTAAGAATACTTATTTCAAGAATTCAACTATTGAAGTTCTTGTATATGCATACTCAACTATTTTGATAATGCCTTATAATGTTTCATAAAATGTGTTACATCCTTAACCACCTATTTATGATAATTAAACTTTCAAACATTTTAAAGTTTAAAGTATTCTTATTCTCTTAATGTATAATGCAACTATGCTTTTAGTAAGCATGACTAGTAATAGCCAAGGATGAAATCCTTACCATAACTAGCATTGAGTGTCATCTCAATTTCATTTGCATCATTGTATGCAACAACAATATGCTATTAAAACTTTCCGTAAACCATAATATCTATTGTGTAATGTTTGATGCCCTTCAAACTTTCAAGTTTGTTGGCTATGACAATTTTCACAACAATTGAAAAATTGTTCATCTATAGAATTTGGAAGCTGTTCCAGATTTAGGATGTAATTCTATAATCAAACATATTCTTTTTAGAATATTACACAAGTTATCTAATAACTTTTTAATTAGATATTAATAATGCCAAATCATCTTGTAATCAAGTATGATACAACACAACATGATATACATGAAAATCTATGAGTCATACTTAGATTTTATTCATGTCATTCATATCCATTTAGACTTTCTAAATAATATATCATGTTATATTAGATTCATTTACCGCACATGTTTCAACAATAAACATTCAATCCAAGGTTATATGTCTTATTTTCTAAATCTTTCAAGTAAAGTTTCATTCCATACTAAGACTTAACATTTAACTTATATGAATGTTACTTTTATATGTTCTTCAACATATATGATTTAAGAAATTAAACATAATACTCCCACTAGCTTTTAGGAATACTTAAAAATTATCTTATTTTAATTATAACTCATAACATGAATTTAATAATTAAACATAAGAGTAATCTTCTAGATGCATGCATTTATCCATCCATGGATTATTGCACCATGTACACTTCCAAAGATTTATTTGAATTCATAAACTCCTTTGATTACTTATCGTCCTCGCTCAAGTAATCACTCATGAAAGAGTTTTGATATTCTATTGTTAATTTCATAAAATGAAACTAAATATGACAATCATAATCTTTATATATTTAATGTGTTTATGAAAAGAATATTCAATCACAGTTAATTGCTTAAATGTGATTAATAATCTTGTCATAAAACATACATTAAATACGTGTACAACATTGTCCATATGATTTCTATACAAAGATTTAAACCAAAAAAGGTTACCAAATCTTTGAAAAAACTCATCTTCATTTTCTAGTCTTACTATTAAGATAAATCAAATTTCAAAAATTGATTATCTTTATGGACAGCATCTTAATCATTCATATCATGTATACTTTACCCAACTTCATATTTGGTAATGTATCATAATGATTATTAGGTTTACAATAATCCTGTAAATCATAGTTCTCAGCATATTAATCAAATATCTGAGATATATTGCTATTCTATGAATGATAATTCTATTATCTTGAGATTTAACATTTAAATGTCAAACTTCATCATGATATTTACTAGTGTATTTTAGAAGATTATGTATCTTGTAATTTTATCTTTTAGAGATCAAAACTCCCACTTGCTTTTAGCAATTTAAAGACTATCTTTAAATACTTAGCAAATAAAGCAACAATACAATGTTCTCTTTTGGGATATTACAAATACATATTGACAGTTCCTAACTTAATTTTGTTTATAACCTCTTCATAAGCAGTTAAACAAATTTGGAACTTCAATTTAAGACTTAATGTGATTCATCACATTTATCACATTCCATCATATGATAATGTCTTATTAATCTTCTATGTAGGAGTTTTATTAAATATGTCCAAGTCATACTCAACATTCTAACCTTGATATCTTTTGGAAGAAAAGAAGTCATAGTTATCTTTAATCAAACAATATAACAAGAGTTTGATTTTCCTAACTGAACATACCATAAACATTTGATATTTCATTAGTATTAATATTGTAAGACAATCTAACAATATTTAAGATAACCATATTCCTTTTGACTTGTTTATTTACCAACTAAGTCATTTTAATGGTATAATAATTTTCAAGCCTATTACATGCCTTATAACACAAGTACTTTTACAAAGTTACTTCATGTCCATGTCTTTACAAGAAAAACATAAACTGTTATAATCCCACTATACGTTATAAGTTATTTAACAATTAATAACTTCATGTATATGTCTTAATTAAAAGACACAACAAGATAACGTCTTACTTTATTACAAGTCTTGTAACAATTAAAAGACTTTATGTTTATATCTTTACTATGAAACATAAACATGTTTAACTAAAGTAATTATGAACACCATCTTTTGGTTTCAATAGTAATTTCAAGTTAATATATTACTTCACAATAATGTAAACAACATTATTTATTCATTTATTTATGTCATTTCAAGAACAAATAAATATCCAGATTGAAGCAGCATTAGATTACTTAATTAATTTATGTCATTCCATGAATTCATAAATCTATAAATTAAAGTAGTCTTGATATCATATTGACACATGTTCTAATAGATATCTAATTTAGAAACCGTGAATTTTCATAGTTCAATTACATCAGTTGATCTGCTAGTAATGAAAATATGAAATTCACCTTGTTGTTGCAATCTAGTTAAGTCTTACATAACATAAATTGTAACACCAAGTGTTTCTTGAATTAGCCTTGTATAATTCATATCAGAACATAATTCTAATTTAGAAACTGCAAATTCTCAAAGTTCAATTACATCAGTTGATCTGCTAGTAATGAAATATGAAATTCACCTTGTTGTTGCAATCTAGTTAAGATCTCACATAACATAAATTGTAACACCAAGTGTTTCTAGAATTAATATTAGAACATTATTCTCTTACCATGTAGTCAAGAGAATCCATTAAATCATATCTTTATGAGTTGTTTCTTGCACACATTAAAGATAACATTTCTCCCACTTGTGCATGGAACAACCTCATATAGTTGATAAACAATATGCCATGCATTTGTCTATGTGTTCAATATGATTGTGTCATAGATTTTAGCATAACAAGTAGATGTAGAACAACAATGTCTAGTAAGGAAACGTACAAGACTATCCTTAAAAGTATGAGTGTCTATACTTGGAAAGTAATTATCTTTAGCTACCAAGATATCAAAGCTTGTAACTCCCACTGAATTAAAGATCATTGCAATAATTTCTTATTCAGTAATAAGTACACAATACTCCCACTGAATTTGACAACATTGTAAATGTTTCCTATCCAGTAAAAGAAAATAGTGTACTTTTAACTTTCCTACACCTTTAATTGTCCATACGTAACAATTACTTATGCACTAAAAGTGTATTCTACTACGCATATGATGGACTATCCACCAAATGCTATTAACTTGAAAATTGGGCATGCAATTTCTTCCTTAATAGGTCTACCATCCTACAATGTATGTAGAACCTTTAAAATAGTAAAAACAACTAATTTGTCTTTAAACATTTTGCAGTAATTAGTCTAGCTTCTATGTTTAATAACTCATAAAATGTCATACATAATTTTACTGTTAACCAAATATCATATTTGTTACTAAGAACTTGATCACCGAATGAGGATGATAAAATCCCTATGAAAAATGTATGCAATTTTCTTAACCATTAAAAATTTGCTATGAGTTTTATTAGAATTTAGACATATCTAATATTCCTATTATCCTTTCTCATTCATGAAAAAGAATAGGATTGTGTCTCACTCTTCCTTCATAGAAAAGAGACTTCTTTTGTCTTTTAAGTAAATATTTCTTAATCAAACATTTGTTTGAAAACAGAACTAGATTAATTTACCAAAGCCCAAAATACGTTTACGGTTTGTACGTTGCATTAATACATTAAAACGAATTACAAAATTCAATTTCAGTATTTTTGATAATTAGATCTTTAAGAAAATAAAATACCCATTGGTAAATATTCATATAAACCATAGTATTTCCTTAAAGCTAGGATCCTAAATTGACATAATACCATCACATCAGTTGATCTGCTAGTAATGATAGTATTCAACAGGGTAATTGTCGAACAATAATTGCCAATATCATATTGCAATTCCTAGATTTATGGGATTTACAATCACAAGAACTTTTGTATTGTAAGCATGTTTCATCCCCATCTTAATGCCTTGAGTCCAAGTCTCACTTCCTACTCAATTTAAGTCGTCTAACTTAAAAACTGTAAACTCACAAATCCATCACATCAGTTGATCTGCTAGCAATGAATTTATGAAATTTACCTCTCCATTGCAATCTCGCCAAGTCTCACTATGACGTAAATTACAACTTCAAGTGTTCTTAATTAGATGGCATTCAACTTAATTTTATAAGGGTATTAAATTTTGACGTGTAATCAAAATAATGTATGAAGAAGCATGCATACAACTTCATAACATTGGTTTTACAAAACATTTTTATTACCAATTTGCTAAGAGTAAAATAACAAAGTTTTGATTGAGGTATCGGGTTCACCAATTAAAGAATAACCATCAATTATCGTCCACTATATCGTACTTTTGCATAAGCCCGAAAGCTTAGTGTTTCGGATAATCATTGTGGAATTGTGGATTATTCACCCTTAAGATGACAATGTACATGTAATGGTTGTTCGGTAAGTCTAATTTACACACAAACGAGCGTTAAGACAGAATGTTGTCTATCTAAGGCCACAATTTAATGCGTTGCCATCCTTATACCCATCTTATAGTGTGTAAACTTCGGTCGAGCCTATTTAACCATTACGTACAAAAACATCAATCAACCAATTCTTTGAAATTTTAACCTCTTAAAAACCAAAACAATTTCGCCATTATTTAGTCCGTATCATTTTTCTATTCAAAAAATTACCCTTTTCGTTTATATAAACATGTCTAACATAATAAATAAACAAAACAAGTAATATATAATAAAAAATAAAACAACTAAATAAACACATATACATAATCATAACAATTAAATATGTATAAACATGTAGCCACATGCAAATCTTATTCAAAAGTCCTATTAATAATCAAATCTAGGTGAATAACGTATTAATTCAATTAGGGCTTTCTTTTTCTTGGAAAAAGAGCCACATACATCGATAAATCGATTGCGTAAGCCAAAATTAAATAAATACCACATAGCACATAATTGATTACTTAATATTGGAGTCTTCCCCAATTCGACATCAATTAAAATTTACATGTTTTAATATAACTTAACCATTAATATATATACACAATTTAAACAATTTAAATTATAACACAATAATAATCCATGCAAATATGCACTTTTCATGGATTTAGCTTAACAATTAACATATTGCACCAAGATCGTTTACTAAAACGCATAAACAATTACATGACATCTTAGGGTTTCTAATTAGATTTTAATAAAAAAAATAAAAGCAAAACCCTAACAAACCCCTTAGGTCATTCGACCCAAAATTAGGGTTAGGGTTAAAAAACATAAACCCTAAAAAAAACATGTAACTATACGAATCAAAATCCAATTTTTATGCGTTGCGATAATTAATTACACATTATAACGGCTCTAGATGCCACTGTTGGAATTATTATATCATGACCTTCATATAAATAAACCAAGTACATCAAAGTGAGCATAAGCGGAAGCAATTATAATAGATCGAATAACATGTAATTAATTAATCAATAATTAAATAGTAAACATACCTTTATGATTCTAGCCCGAACAAGAATCAAAGCAATCTTCCGGAACCAAGAACCCTAATTAGGGTTTATAAGGATTATAAGAATTACCCCTTACCTTTTTGTAATTCAATCCAAGAATCAAACAATAGTGTGTTTGATTCACGTTCTTGTACACACGTACTAATTCAAGAAAAAGTTTATGCAAGTAATAAACACAAAACCTTTTTTAGATCTATGAAAATCGAAATCCTTAGGGATTTATTTAGATGGATCGAACAAGAAAAGAAGGAGAGGAGAAAACACCAAGATGTGTGTGTACAAGTTCTAAAAAAAACTTACATCTTGGGTTTGCTTATATACTACACAATACTTGGAGCACAAGGCACATAAGGAGGTGGAAACCCCCTTAGGCCGATCGGTGTAGGACTCCCCTAGGGGATTCCGGAACCTTCTCTTGTTTCCATGTATTGTCTAGTAATCACTTTCCTAATCTTCGTTTAATAATTAATTAGTCATTAATCAATAATACTAATTATTATTTATTTGTTTTGTGTTTAATAATTAATTATAACATTTTATAAATAATTATTCCTTTTTCTCTTCATACGTATTGTGTGCAATCCCGTGATCTTGAGTTCGATCCTAACATACGTCTACTAAAATAATGTCCATATTCTAACACATAGAACCCTTAAAAATGGCAATTCAGGAATTAAGTCAACCATAACCTTACTCGATAAGAAGAACTGTTTCCAACTATCTCTCACCAGAACAGGCACCACCAGAAGTGTTCTCAAACTTTTAGCTCTTTCGAATGCCTTGAACTTCTTATAACTCATATATGTATCTCGAACAACTGACATATGTCGGTACTTTTTCGGAGCTTCCTTCCCAAAATCCTTCTCCGTATCTATGTCTAACCTTGCAAAAAAATCTCCGGCAACATATGTGGCCAGATCATTTATGAGGTCATGCATGACAAACAATGATTCGTCACCAGGCACCGCTTGAAAAAATGACCTTGACAACAATTCTTCAAAATATTCCTCACCCAGCCGTTCCATTGACTTGCTTGGATTTGATTGTCGCAGAAACCCTTCCGCCATCCACAACAAAATTAAGTCCTCCTTCTCAAAGAGACAGTCTTTCGGTAACAATGAACAGTATGCAAACAATTGCTTCACACATGCAGAAAGTTCCTGATAACTCAGTCTAAGAGCTGGAACAATGCCTCCTCCGTCTTGTAACCTCCATATCTCATCATTTAACACTTCCTTCCACTCTTCTTCATCTATTTTTGTTCTTAATAAACATCCAAGTGCCCTTAAAGCTAAAGGCAAGCCATCACATTTTTTCACGATGCCTTCACCATACGGTCTGAGTGTTGGATGTGAATCAAAGTTAGCTTCACCCAATGCATGTTGAGCAAATAAAGCCAAAGCATCGTCGTGTGACAACTTCTGTAGATCATATGGATGATCATGGCCCAGCTGTCTAAGCAATTCTTTCTTTCGAGTTGTGATGATAATTCTACTTCCTTGAGCCCCTGCGTAAAATGGGCCCACTAAAGTTTCCCAATCTTGAATTTTATCGCTCCACACGTCATCCAAAACAAGGAGAAATCGTTTCTCCTTAAGTAGATCTTTAAGAGCTACTTGAAGCAAATTTAAATCTTTAAATTCCTCAGTTTTACCAGCTACAGATTGAAAGAAGACTTCACTTATTCTAAAGCTATCAAACTCGTCAGAAACACATACCCATGCCTTAAGTTCAAAGCGATCCTTCACTTTCTTATCGTCATAAAGAAGTCTAGCTAAAGTAGTTTTCCCCATCCCACCCATACCAACAATGGGAACGATGCTAAAGTTTTCATTACATTGTTCATCACCCAATAACTTATCGAGCAATACCTTCTTATCACCTTCACGTCCGACAATACCCTTTAAATTTCCCACCGAGGTCTGGTAACTTCTATTCTTATTTCTAATGAACTGCTCAGTCTTCACACTCAAACCAAGTTTATTCTTTTGAGCTACTAGCTCTTGTAACTTGGTGGTAATATTGTCTAACTTGCTGCTCATACTAGTGTTAAACGGGAAACTAGTGCAACAAGATGGGATGAGCTTTCTTACCTTGTTGGTGAGGGCTTCAGACTCATTGACAAACTCGCGATGCATAGCTTCAGTTGCCAAAGTGTCGAGAACATCGTCTATATCGTAGGCTAGATGTTGGAGACTAATTAACCACCGTTTAACAACTTCATCAGTTACTTCCTTTTGAGAAGCATCTATAAGCAGAGCTTGGATCATGGATAGTAAACTTTCCCATTTCTTCAGTTCGGAATGAATATTTTTGGAGCGAGCAATTTTATTCACAGCTGCAGAGGACAGCTTTTCGAAAACAACTGTGAGAACGGCAGAAAGAACAATTTCAGCCATTGTTGGTTTATGAATGAGAGCAGAAAAGATAGCAGATTTTTGGATGAAAAGGGTGCAAAGAATGAATAGATTCAACTTTCAACGTTTCTATATATCAGTTATTTTAATAAAAGTGGATGAAAATGGTGCAAAAAACAATAGTTTCAAAGTCTTTGCTATGGTCCACTGTTCTATTATTGGCTTGCAATTTCCACATCTATGGTCCACTTTTCTATTAGTGGCTTGCAATTTACACATCTATGGCCCACTGTTCTATTATTGCCTTGCAATTTCTCACATCTAGCTAAGATTTTGGACAATAATGCAAGTAATCATTCATTTTTCTACAGTTTAGTCTTTGTCTCTTTGTTACATTTTTCTTCTGCACCTACATTCAAAAGTAGACGATAAGTCAATATTTTCTGTAACGGGATTTTCTAATTTTTGTCGTGGTGACACAAGCTTTAAGTTATTAACCAAAGTGAAATTACTATATTCACATGGTAGTTAATATTAATAGTTTCTTAAATTGATGATGTTTGCCAAATTTATCATTCTTTTATATAGAAACTAGCTTAATGACCCGTTGATATCGGGTTATTTTTTAAAGAAATAGAGAAAATAAGATGATAAGAAAAGCAATAACGTAAACTTGTTCTATTAATAATATCAAATAAACAATGACATAATTTTGGAAGGTTGGATGACGATTTAGAACAATAAATGTCCATTCCGATGTTGTGCCCAAACGTGAGCATTAGATACGATAAACAACTTAGTTTGTAAATACTAAGCGAATAAACGTGCATGAATCATATTGAGATTACTTTCAAATAAAATTAAACCCAAATAGACTAAGATTGTCAAATATATCTTGCCCACTTATAACTGGTAGATCTTAACTTTCGAGTTTTCTTAGATATTTAGCAAGGAAAATGTATGGTTGAGAGTGAACCGCAATAAACGTTTTGCATCAAGAACCCATATGTACATAATAAAAACATGCTCTTCCAAAGATACAATACAGAAAATTAGTGCAGGAAACAATGTAAAAAACATCATCGAAGAAATCACCAATTGCTTAACACTAAAATATTTACATTTTGTAAATCGCACCTTAGCCACGTACAGATAAGGAAAAAAAAGTCATATCTTGCAATTGCCACTTTTACAGAATATGACATAACATGACCCGTTATACTACCTGCACAACCCACCCAGATTGCCACTTTCACACAATATAACACAACATGCCTTTTTCTAACTAAAGTGTATGCATTGCAAATCTTTCGACTGCAAGTCTCACATGAGTGCTCCCATCTGTTGAACATTAGGTTCACACATGACCATCTGCTGTAACATGGATTAGTGACATCAAAACCTTGATTTCTTTAATCTGCTTAAACCAAGACTTCACCCAAACTTACATTTTGATATTTTCGACATCATTTGCCTCTCAAGTCAGATGATACATACGAAAGTATACTTTTTTCTTCACATGAATGAAAAGGCTCAAAAACGTACAATTATAATTTGTTTCTATAAAGTCAATTGCTAAAATGGTTAGAAATGCAAATTTAGATATCATACCAAAGGTTAACTGATATTCCCACATTGACATTCGAGCATAAGCATGTCAAAAATATTGGCCGTTTATTATCTATTTGAATTATGGAGAAGGTCTGCTTCTTTGTGTCATCTCACTACCTTGTTGCATGCACATATTTAGATCATCGTGCCTGGTAGAGTTGTGGGTCCTTAAATCGCAAGCCCAAACTATGATAGCTGCAAACGTGATTAAAAACAAAAAGATCAAAATCAAGGGTCAGGTTCGTGATAGTTTTCTACTTTGATTTAGTATCTATCGAGCTGCCAACAACTCCTAACTATAGATACCAGTGATAACAGGTTCGTTGCAATTGAAAATCTCAAAATCTACTCATTATGTAACATGCTAAATACTTCCTTATTGAACCTCTCACACGATCTCATGAGCTTGTCTATACTATAAAGGCGATTAATTACCCAGTGATGTAGTCTTAACAACTTATATTACTAACCTCTCTTAATCGACTGTTAGGAAATCAGATCACATGTGGTTGGTATAACTTCGCAAAATGATAAGTATCTGATAAACACTATCAGGTCATGCTCAGATCACATTTAGTCCTCTGTAACCCATTAGCCCTTGTATTAGGTGGTTTTAATTGTATTATTTACAGAAATACTATCATCCCGTTGTATGCATGAATGTAACTTCAAGTGAATTAAAAATGTTACTATAGGGGTTCAATAAATAACGTACTAAACTCCGGGGGACGAACTGTAATTTTAGATAATAATTTTCACTAAATGTCTCATTCTAATAACTTTCACTAAATGTCAAACACTAAAACAACATTAGCAAATCCAAACACTATCTCCATTGACCCATTTTATTACATCTGGTCATCTAAATGTATATTTTCAAACAACAATTAAAAAACATCCCCTGATTATTGCGACTTCGTGTCATAAAATTCATAATTTCATATACTTAGGTCCAACCACAAATCCAATGGCAAACTTTGTATTACTTTAAATGATGAAAATATCAAACATGAAGAAAGTTTGGTCTACATTCAATAAGAGCAGTGATTTAGAATCGCAATAGTTGACACAGGGACTTGGTTCTGTAAGTGTAAGACTGTGGTCTGCAACATAGTGCACCATTATTAGCTTATTGTATAATATGCATCCTAAAGTTGTAGAATAGAGAAGTTTGAGCTTAATATAATATGCATCCTCAAGAAGCTCCATGGAAGAAATTACCATTATTAGCTTATTGTATAAACAAAAAACACATAATCAATATAAAATAAGCTCAACAGCTTTTGCAATTTACAATATTCTATTACACTCCTCCAATAAGCTTAGCCAAACACCCATTTTTTTAAGATAAAAAATACATTTACATAAAAAGCAATAATTTAATGGCCTTATTTCATTTTATTTATGAAAACAATTAGTGCGAATTTTCGTACATCAAATACCTCATAATGGAAATGAATCTCAACGTCTCTTGAAAAGAATTTGGAACCTGAAAAAGAGATAAGCTTCCGCATCAGCAAAAGATCAATAAATACAACACGTGTTGCACTTTTGGCCTACAAAGAATAAGACAATTACCTGATTATTCGACTTAAATAATTTCCAAAAACCGTATTAAATACCTGTGAGTTTGATGCTATTCCATTTCAACCGTATTAAATACCTGGCCTTTATATTTGACTCAATCAAACAAACCTACAAAAAAATATGCTATTCCATTTTAGAAACATAAATACAAATATTTGATGTTCCAACAAAAATATATATGAGCATTAACGAACATAAAATTATGTTAGTACAAATGGTATCAATACCTTTGCTAAGAATGTTGCTTGAATTCTCCTGAACATGATAAATATAGAAAAAGATAACAACTTATTACTGTTAGAATGTTGCTTGAATTTCCTCATTCTTATTTCAATTAACATGATCATTAGCTGTTAAGTCATATTATATTGTTTTGGTATTTATGTCCTGTGATTAGTGAGTTTTTTTTTTTTTTTTTTTTTTTTTTTTTTTTTTTTTTTTTTTTTTTTTTTAAAGATTAAGCTTGTATGTTTTGGTGTAACTAATTAATTTGTTAAATTTATGGTTTCAGAAGGATAAGGGTTCGGTTTCGACAAAACAAACAACTCTTTGGTTAGTATCTTTTAAACTGTCTATGATATTAAGGGAATTGTATATATTTTGCTTATGCTTATTTTTAAGCATTTTCAAATTAAGTAGCTTATAGATAAGTGCTTATTCTAGCACAAAATTAGCAAATCCAATGCTCAAAAGTGCATATCGCGTTTAAAAAACGCATTAAGCTAATAAGCACTTGCAAAATGCATTCCCGCACACCCTCTTAAAAGTAAAATGCATTAAGCTAATAAGCACTTGCAAAATCCATTTGGGTCTCAAATCATCTTGTAATGACTCAGATGTACAAAAACTAAAGCAATGTCTAAAACAGGACAAATGAAATATTCATTGATACTTGATTCAAAAAAACACACAAATATGTTTTTTAAGTAGATTATATTAATTTTACTTGATACATTTTGCAGGCAGAAAACTATGAACTAAATGAATTCTATGACGAAGTTGTTTTTGATATGGAAGAGATACTACTTGATTCTGGTGAGTCTCCTGCAGCTAGGTTTACTCGTGGTAGGAAACATCCTAATTCCCATGTTTCTCTCCCTTCACGAGACGGCGGCTCCACTGCTTCAACTTCTAGCATCAACAACTCTCACACAACGAGTCAAAACCCTTACAAAATTGATGGCATTGAAGTAATTGGCGCCAAACAAAAGAAGGGTGACGTGTCATTAGGTGAAAGATTGGTGGGAGTGAAGGAATACACTGTTTACACTATAAGGGTGTGGAGTGGAACTCATCAGTGGGATGTGGGGAGGCGGTACCGAGATTTTTTTACTTTGTATCGTCGTTTAAAAACAACATTTGCAACCAAAGGCTGGGATCTTCCGTCTCCTTGGTCGATGGTTGACCGGGAGTCAAGAAAATATTTTGGTAATGCCTCACCGGACGTAGTTTCAGAAAGAAGTGTTCTTATACAAGAATGCTTACGATCTATTCTACACTCAAAGTTTTCATCGAGTCTCCCAAGTTTTTTCATTTGGTTCCTGTCCCCACCAAAGAATGGGCCGACTATTTCTCAATTGCAAATAGGGAGCAAGACTATTCAAGGATACACGTTGGGGCAGTCTATTTCTCTTATAGTTGATATTAGGCCTCATAAATCATTGAGACAGATGTTAGAAGCACAACATTATACATGTGCTGGTTGTCATAAATACTTTGATGAGGGAAAGACTCGGTTGTGGGAATTTGTAGAGACACTTGGATGGGGCAAGCCTCGTGTTTGTGAATATAGTGGTCAGGCTTTTTGTTCTAATTGTCATTTAAATGAGACTGCAATCTTGCCTGCTAGAGTTTTGCATTGGTGGGATTTTACAGAATATCCGGTGTCGCAGCTGGCTAAATCGTATCTGGATTCTATTCATGACAAGGTATAGAATGTAGCATCATCTCATCACCAGCCCATGTTACTTACATCACATGATTATGACTTCTGATTTTCTTTCTCACTCTTGTTTTTAAAAATGGGTTTATTATAGAAGTTGCAGAAACATTAGAATAGTACTATACCGTGCCAAAATACTTTCATTTGCTAACAAATGTATCTCGTCACCATCCGTGTCATTTACATCACTAGTGACTTATACTTATTTTTCTTTATCTTTCTTATTCCTTCAAAATATTTTATTTTTAGAAGTTATTATGGTTGGATATAAAATATTAGTGGACTTATGGTATAATAGTTATCTATGAAAAAGTAAGAAAAGTTAGATTTAAAAAAAATTCCGATGAAGCTTGTGACACCTTTATTTTTCCGTTCATTATACCCACAAAGTGAATTATTTTTTGTGTATCCACGTCCTCCCCATTCCGTTCATTATACCCACAAAGTGAAAATATTTTATTTTTAGAAGTTATTATGGTTGGATATAAAATATTAGTGGACTTATTGTATAATAGATATCTATGAAAAAGTAAGAAAAGTTAAGTTTTAAAAAAAATTCCGATGAAGCTTGTGACACCTTTATTTTTCCGTTCATTATACCCACAAAGTGAATTATTTTCCGTTCATACCCACAAAGTGAATTATTTTTGTGTATCCGCATCCTCCCTGTTCCGTTCATTATACCCACAAAGTGAATTATTTTTTGTGTATCCACATCCTTCCCGTTCTTGTTAGTTTTTGTTGTCAATTTGTCATATAGACGATACATGTATGCAGGTCATATGTTTATTTCTGCTATTATTTGTCATTACCAGTGTACTTTTGCTACTTAAAAAGTACGACTAATTGTATTTCGTGGTCCGTCTTTTCAGCCAATGCTTTGTGTCAGCGTTGTGAACCCCCTCCTGTTCTCCAAATTTCCAAGAAAATTATGAATCATATCACAGATGAATGTTTGATATGTTACGATGTGGGTGTTCCATGTGGTGCTCGACAAGCTTGTGATGATCCATCTTCTCTTATTTTTCCTTTTCAGGTATACTATCTTTTCGTATATTGTCACTATCCATGTTACTAAAATCCTGAAAATACTTGGAATAGCCAAGTAAGTTGACAAATATCATGAAAAGAACAGGATTTTAATGATGACAAATGGGTAAAAAATCTATTCATGTTTTATGTGTTGGTTGTTTAGCTGCAAAACAGTTCCATATTAGGGTTAAGATAATCAATGAAGGTACCGGATATTCACTTGAAATCGTGGTATCACTTTCCAATAGAAACTATTCGACCCTATGCCTGGGTTACACGAATATCTCTATGGGATAAGACCAAGTGAAGTTCTTGTTTTAGGCACAAATCAAGAACCAGATGCGTATTAGAGTGTTTAGGGTTTTGTGTTTAGAGTTGTATCTCCAACGTATCTCCATGCAGAATGATGTGACCTCTATTTATAATAGAGAATACTCAAAACCCTAGCCCATGAAATTATGTATAATTAACGGCCCATTAATTATAACATAATAATTTCCATAATTATAGGATCAGTGGTTATCAGTGGAAACATTATCACTAGCAGTGGTGATGTTAATACATCAGTGGAAACGCTAGCAGCAGAATCACACCAGCAGCATAATGCTATCAGCAGAATCAACTAGCAGCAGAATCAGCTATCAGCAGAATCCTAGCAGCAGATTCACAACACTAGCAGCAGAGTCTACTAGCAGTACCTTGATCAAGCAGTACCTTGATCAATACATAACCACTATTGAGTCAGGGGATTCAGTGACCAAATGGGTGTATACTCCATACCTCCAAACCCATTACCAGGTGTGAATTGATCCCTCAAGTGCACTAAATTTACTAACAATCCTCCCCAAATTTAGTTCACTACCTTTGCATGAAAATTCAAACACAAACCAAAACAAGTGCATAAATGAAAATATCCTGAGGATTGAATTTCCACATTAGTACATATACTTTCAAATATTCGAGAATCAGGGTGTTCTAAGAATTGAACCCTTCAACCCATTTGAATACCTGATGATAAATACACACAAGTTTTCAAACACTAAAATACTCCTGACACTATACAAGCCATGTGTCCATATCCAATTCATAAATGTTATAAAAGCTAAAAGTCCAAAGCTTCCTGAAGCGGCAAAACTTCAACATTTACATAGGTGGTTCATCTTTAATTCATGCTCCTGCTTAGCACTTTTTCAAAGAAAATTAACCATTAAGAAGTGAAGACTTCATCCTCCTTTCAGCAGGTAACAAGCACAACCTTGGGATGTTTGTAATACATGTGCTTCAGTCCACTAAATGATCAGCTTTCCACATTGAACTCAGCTTCCAAGTTTCCTTAGAAGGGAGTTGGGTATCCTTGCATTCAGTGACTATGTTGGACTTAAACCCATCCCTTTAGCAGACTTCAAAACCAAGTCTCTAGCCAAACCCTTCGTCAAGTGATCAGCTAAGTTTTGTTGAGATTTAACAAACACTATAGATACCACCCCATTCATGATAAGCTCACGAATCATGCTATGCCTAACACCTAAGTGTCTAGACTTCCCATTGTACATCTGGCTATAAGCCTTTGCCAATGTAGCAGCACTATCACAACGGATAGAAATAGGTGCTATAGGTTTAGACCACAATGGAATCTCAAAAAGCAAGTTTTTCAATCATTCAGCTTCTTTTCCAACAGCAGCTAAAGCCACAAATTCAGATTCCATGGTTGAACTGGTAATGCAAGTTTGTTTCTTGGATGCCCAAGAAATTGCACCTCCACCAAGTAGGAATACCCAGCCACTAGTAGACGAATTGTCTTCAGTGTTACTGATCCAACTTGCATCAGTATATCCTTCTAATACTGAAGGATAACCAGTATATGAGAGACTATAATCCATAGTTCTCTTCAAATACTTAAAGACCCTCTGAATTGCTTGCCAATGATGAACACTAGGATTACTAGTATACCTGCTCAGTTTACCCACAGCAAAAGCAATATCAGGTCTTGTACAAGTCATGGCATACATCAAGCAGCCAATCACCCTAGAATACTCAAGTTGAGATACAGCTTTGCCAGTATTAGGCATTAGCTTCTCACTTGTATCCATGGGAGTACTCACTGGAGTACAATCAAAGTAATTAAATTTCTTTAACACCTTCTCAATGTAATGAGACTGAGATATATAAATTTTGTTACTTTCATGTTTAATCCTTATGCCAAGGATAACATCTGCCTCCCCCATATCCTTCATGGAGAACTTTGATGACAAAAATTCTTTTGTAAGATCAACTTGATTTTGGTCAGTGCTAAAGATCAACATGTCATCAACATATAGACAAATGATGACTCCTTTACCAGATTCATCAAATTTGCTATATACACATTTGTCAGCTTGATTAAGTAAATAACCACTAGACAAAACCACTTCATCAAACTTTTGATGCCATTGCTTAGGTGCCTGTTTTAGTCCATAAAGAGACTTAATCAGTTTACACACCTTGTTTTCATTGCCAGGCATGATGAAGCCCTGAGGTTGGTTCATGTAAACCTCCTCATCTAAATCACCATTCAAGAAAGCTGTCTTCACATCCATCTGATGAATAATCAGATTGTGAATTGATGCCAAAGCAATTAGCAATCTTATGGTACTGATACGTGCCACTGGAGCATAAGTATCAAAGTAGTCTATTCCTGACTTTTGTTTAAAGCCTTGAATAACTAATCTTGCCTTGAACTTTTCAACAGTTCCATCTACCTTCATTTTCTTTTTGAAAATCCATTTGCTACCTAAAGGTTTGCAACCAGGTGGTAGATCAGTCAACATATAAGTGTTATTGCCCATGATAGAGTCCATCTCCTCATTAATTGCTTCTTTCCAGAAAGCAACATCCTGGGACTTCATTGCTTCTTCAAATGTTTTGGGATCATCCTCCACAATGAAGCAATAGGAGTATTGGTCAGAGACCTCACTCCTTGTACCTTCAATTAAGTATAATTGAAACTCAGGTCCAAATGACTTTGGAGTCCTCACCCTATTGCTCCTTCTGAGCTCAGGTTCAGGTTGTTGTTCCACAACCTCAGCAGGAACCTCATCAGCAGGAACCTCATCAGTAGGAACCTCATCAGTGGGAACCTCTGAAACACCATTGTCATTGGTTCCATTTGGAATCCTTTGACTTGGTCTAGGGATAGATGAGAATCTGTTCTCATCAAAGATTGCATCCCTTGATTCAATTATTGAGTTAATTGAAACAGACTCATTAGGTTCTATAACATAAAACCTATATGCCTTGGAATGCTCAGCATATCCAACAAAGATGCATTCAATGCCTCTTTCACCCAAAGTTTTCTGCTTTGGATCAGGGAGTCTTACAACAGCCCTACAACCCCATATCCTAAGATAATTAAGGTTAGGTTTCTTTTTAGTCCAAAGTTCATAAGGGGTAACTTTGTTCCTTTTGTTGGGAACTCTATTTAATAAATAGCAAGCTGTTAACATAGCTTCACCCCAGAATCCTTGACTCAGCCCTGAATAGGACAACATGGAATTAACCATCTCCTTCAGCACCCTGTTTTTCCTTTCAGAAATACCATTTTGCTGAGGAGTATAAGGGGCAGTCGTTTCATGGATTATACCAACAGACTGAAAATACAGAGTATCCATGTACTCACCTCCCCTATCAGTCCTTAATCTTTTGATCAGGGAACTTTGTTGCAATTCAACTTCAGTTTTAAATACTTTAAATTTATCTAATGCTTCATCTTTAGAATGTAATAAATAAACATGACAAAACCTAGAAGCATCATCAATAAAAGTCACAAAGTATTTCTTATTCCCCAAAGAGGGAGTAGCATGTAAATCACAAAGATCACTGTGAATTAACTCCAAAACTTTAGTTTCACGTTTTACTCCTTGAAAAGGTTTCTTAGTTATTTTGTTCAACATACAAGTTTTACACTTTTCAGTGTTCACATCAAAGGCTGGAATTAACCCATCCTTAGACATATCTTGCATTCTTTTAAAATGTACATGGCCAAGTCTTGCATGCCAAAGGTTTGAATCATAAAGTTTAGATGTAGATATAAAAGCAGAATCAATATTATCATGAACAATATTAAGTCTGAACATTTGATTACATAAATAACCAAAACCAATAAACACACCATTTTTAGATAAAACAAACTTATCAGATTCAATAACCTGTTTATAACCACAATTATTTAAAACACTACTAGAAACCAAATTCTTTCTAATATCAGGAACATGTAGAACATTAAATAAAGAAACAATCTTTCCAGAACTAAACTTCAACTCAACACATCATTTTCCATGCACCAGGGCAGTTGACTCATTTCCCATGTGAAGAATAGAACCATCATTCATTGACTTGTAGGTCTTGAACCAGCTTCTATCTTTACACACATGTATTGTTGCTCCAGAGTCAACCCACCACGCAACATCATCATCCTGCACAAAGTAAATGTCAGATATATATGTAACATAATAAATCTTAAAAGACTTATTAAACACATTCTGACCTTTCAGAGAATTGGTGTTACCATTCCCTCCACTTGTGCCTGATCCATTGGATTTGTTTCCAACTTTACCACCCTTGCAATCTTTCCTGAAGTGTCCAGGTTTCCCACACTTCCAACAAGTCACCTTAGGTTTCTTGTTAAGATCAGATTTGGTGTTATCTTGATGCTTACGCTTGCCCTTGTTGTCATTGTACTTGGTGGAGTTGTTATGCTCTACCATATTGACAACTGATGGACCAGTAGCAGTGCTACTCTTTGGCTTGTCAATGTCTTGAGCTTTGAGTGAATCCTCAATGCGCAAGTGACTGCCCAACTCAACAAGAGTTAACTCCTCCTTCTTATGCTTAAGCATATGTTTGAATTCTTTCCAAGAAGGAGGTAGTTTATCGATGATACAAGAGACTGAAATAGCCTCATCCATGTTCATCTTGTGTTGTGTGAATCGACCAAGTATACTAAGAAGTTCATTGTATTATTCCATGACAGGTCTAGAATCAACCATTTTGTAATTGTTAAAATTACTTACAAGGAACTTCTTACTTGATGCATCCTCAGCCATATATTTGGCTTCCAAGGAATCCCATAGTTCTTGAGAAGTTTCAACATTCTGATAAATATCAAAAAGAGAATCAGACATACCATTGAGAATTAAACCTCTGCATATGTAGTCATCATTCTCCCACTTGCTCCTTGCCCTCATCTGATCCATAGTAGCATCATCACCATGATCTTCTGGAATCTCAGTCGTGAGAACATACACCACATTCATACTTGACAATAAGAAGTGCATCTTCTTTTGCCACCTTCTGAAATCAACACCTTCAAACTTTTCCAACTTGGAAAAGTTAGCAGCCATTTGTCTCATAGCAGCAGCCATTGATTATCACTAATAGTTTCTATTGATTGTTGGTTGTTTAGCTGCAAAACAGTTCCAGATTAGGGTTAAGATAATCAATGAAGGTACCGGATATTCACTTGAAATCGTGGTATCACTTTCTAATAGAAACTATTCGACCCTATGCCTGGGTTACACGAATATCTCTATGGGATAAGACCAAGTGAAGTTCTTGTTTTAGGCACAAATCAAGAACCAGATGCGTATTAGAGTGTTTAGGGTTTTGTGTTTAGAGTTGTATCTCCAACGTATCTCCATGCAGAATGATGTGACCTCTATTTATAATAGAGAATACTCAAAACCCTAGCCCATGGAATTATGTATAATTAACGGCCCATTAATTATAACATAATAATTTCCATAATTATAGGATCAGTGGTTATCAGTGGAAACATTATCACTAGCAGTGGTGATGTTAACACATCAGTGGAAACGCTAGTAGCAGAATCACACCAGCAGCATAATGCTATCAGCAGAATCAACTAGCAGCAGAATCAGCTAACAGCAGAATCAGCTATCAGCAGAATCCTAGCAGCAGATTCACAACACTAGCAGCAGAGTCTACTAGCAGTACCTTGATCAAGCAGTACCTTGATCAATACATAACCACTATTGAGTCAGGGGATTCAGTGACCAAATGGGTGTATACTCCATACCTCCAAACCCATTACCAGGTGTGAATTGATCCCTCAAGTGCACTAAATTTACTAACATTATGATGGGGTTTTTGTTGTAAAACACCAACATACTTTTCCGTATGTGTCGTCTTAGTCATTGTACTTACTTTTTTACATTGGGTCATTGAAAGATGGTTATGTGTGCCATTTGTTCGTAATTGGTATATATTTTTATACTAAATTAACTGGTATATATAAGCCTAAATTTCCACAAATCAACAAATTTCTATAAAGATCGTTACCTCTTAGAGACAGATTTGAACTTACAAAATGACCCAAGGGGCATACAAAAACATCTTAAAGGAAAGATGTACACATATGAAACGGACCTAGTATGTTGGTATCCTATGACTGATCCATGTTAATGGAACATAAAATTGCTTTTCAAAACTTGAAAATTAGTTAGTTATACAAATTAACCATGAAAACCACCAAAAGAACTGGCATTGCATGTTTACAAACATGTTCTGGCAACAGGATGGTGAGGTTGAAAGGTGTAAATCTTGTGAATTGGTTTACCACAAGGCTTGCTTCAAGAAGATGACTACCTGCCCATGTGGTGTAAATCTCGGTCCAAGATCCATGAGAAACCCGAATGTTAGCTCAAATGAGGTGTGTGTCGCCCCAAACAACTTGCTGTTGGATACAGAGTCAAAATCTTCAATAGGGTTCCTCACGGGTCTGCTGTCAAAGGCAAGCACTGCAAAATTTTGGGTGACTAAAGACAATGATACGATCATATCCATGGGTTCGTTGCCAAGCTCTTCCCTGTGATTTACTTGAGACATTTGTACAATGCTATAAAGTGTTCATACAATTCACCATAGAATCTCACTATACCTTTAATTTAGGGAACTTCTGTATCCTTATTCTTTGTAAGCATTTGCATGTAGATGAAGATATGAATGAAAAGTCTATTACGTCCCTCATTTGCAGACTTATCGACTTTGGCTGGGTTATATAAGTGAGGATATTTGTGCCCATAAAGGTTTTAGGGGCATTGGTTTTGTGTTCTTAAAGTGATTTTGATTATATGACGTTTGAAATGTTGATCATATAGTAAAGTAATTTTCTGTTTATTATCACTTTGTTAGTTCTATTGCAGATCGTCAGTTACAACTTACAACTGCAAATCTCGGTTTATTGAACGATATAAAACTCATTAGTTCAAAATCACACTTTTGGTCCGTTTTCAACTAACATGTTCGTTTGTCATGGGATTTTTCTTTTTGTGCTCAGAAACAATATATTTGGGAATTGGAATAACTTATGTATTATGTGTTAAGAGTCTTATCTTAGCAAATATCATATGATGCCTAAGTTCTCGACATCAAATTTATCTATTTTTCATATAAGTACTTGCTCTTCCAAAACAACTAACGGAAGTCTTATGGTTTTTTATTTAGTTTCTAAAACTACTTGAGTCGGCTTTAGCTCAAACTATGCATGTTTCTGGCACTTCCTGCTCACGCAACCAAGGTTTAAATGCGAAGGCCACAACCCGAAGGTGATGGTTTTAAATGTGAAGTCAGTGTTCTCAGAATATGGCTTTTAACATACAGTAAAACCTCTATAAATTAATACTCGATAAATTAATTACCTCGATAAAATTAATAATTTGTCCGGTCCCAACTTGGGACCAGTACAAATTTGGACCTCAATCGATAAAATAATAAGATAATAATTTTTTTGAATCCAAAGTGTATATATATTAGTCCCTATGAAATTATAAATTAATAATTACTAAAAATTCCACATATATGTATATGTGTGTGTGTGTGAGAGAGAGAGAGATACACTTCAAAGTCCTAAGATTTTTTCGTAAAAAATGAATCATTAGTCACTTGTTTTTGTTGAACTTAAATCTATTGAGTTTATCTTAAAATCTCCTTATTGCACTAAGAGTTGGTGCGTTGTCTTCTCGTATTGCAGCAAAAAGTGTTAATTTTATTTTCATAAAGTATAAATGTGAACTAATAAAATGTTAATTGGAACTTATTTTTCAAACTTAATTTTCGTCACTAATGAGCATACATTGTAACTAGCTAGTATATTAGACTTGAAAATTTAAGAGTCATGCGTAAACCTCTATAAGTTAATAAATTATTAATTTATCGATATAATAATATCTCGCTAAGTTAATAAAATATCTAGGTCCCAACATTATTAATTTATAGAGTTTTTACCGTATGTTTGAATGCATCTAGTTTCAACTTTAATATGGTGGTTGAGTGTGGTTGGAATTTGATTTAATGCATTGAAGATAAAGACATCAACTAGTTTCATTATGCTTATGCATAACTTATTCAAATTACATGTGAGAAAAAAAAATTACAACTTAACACCTTCACTCATTCTATTCGGCCTTCTTTAGGGTTTCGTTTTTCACCTTATGGCAATCACCACACAAATGTCTTCTCAACTTGTTTTTCATTATAACATCACACAAACATGATCACGAGTAGAACCCGGTCAAACTATCACACTTGTTTTTAGATCAAGAGCATTGAACACCCAGGGCCGGTCCTGAGATTTCGGATGCCCTGGGCGAAATGTTATAATGATGCCCTTACTTAAAGGTTTGGCATATAAACAAACTTTGCGTATTAATTTATAATATTCATAAAACAAATATTAAGTTTAATTTACTTTGTAGATCGATTCATGTGCATTATAACAAAAAAATAATAACTAAAAAAATAGAGCATATGCGTGTCATATTTGAAATTTAGACCAGACTAAAAGTAGGGAACATGTTACTATGGAATTCAAGGTTTTCAAGATCGGGATTCTACCCAGGATCGTTTTCGTCTTTGCAAGATCGTGATCGTAAGATCGGATCAGGATCTTAAGATCCTACTCTAATGTTATTTCTTAATAGTTTTTGTAAGATTATACAAATCTATAAATTATTATATATTATAAACACAAAATACTCTGAATGTTTCATAGAAATGTTCTCATAAACTATGATTATGAAAAAAGGATTAACATGTTGTTTTTTTAATTCTACAAAAATAAATAAAATAAATAAAAAAACTCATAAAACTATAGCTTTTTAGTTTGTAATCCGAGTAAAGTAAAATCGGATTGGATTAGATCTTAAGATAGTATGGTTAAGATCGGGATCTTATAAGATCTTAAGTTCGCAAAGATCCTATGTGGGATCCGGATCATTTTTGCTTTGCAGTACCGTAAAATCGTAAGATCGTAAGATCATGATCGGGATCGGGATCCTGACAACAATATGTATAAATTTTTTTAGCAACATAGTTTATTTTATTACTGATAAAGTTGCAAAAATAAATCAAATCCTTTACATATATTGCTATCGTATTAAACGTAAATTCAGTATATATTTGTGGTGCAACTTTCAGTAAAAGTAGTTCAAAAGAAAATATAATAGATTAAGAAAATATATTATCAAATATAATTAAGGAAATATATTACTCTATCAAATATAAGATAATGAAAAATGAAAGTCATATAAACTAAAAGGGTTGAAGTGCTAACTTAGTTGAAAGTTAGAGGTGCTGTTTCAAAATTGATCAATTATTAGACACCGGACCCACACAAAAAATACAAACAATCCCAAAGTCTTCTTCCTCAACTTTTTACAGTCGACAACATGTCCCTGTATCCGCGTCTATGTCCGGCAACGTCTTCACTCAACTTTTATCTTTTTAACTTTTTCTTAACTAAGCTACAGGTACAAAGAAGCCAAGTTAGTATACTTTCAATCACTTTTATCCCCTTTTACATATACCGATTCACAGGACCATAACTTGATGCCCCCCCTCTTTTTGATGCCCTGGGCCGTCGCCCGCACTGCCCATAGCCAGGGCCGGCCATGTGAACACCTCATTTGTTTAACAATACCATTAGTGCTAAACAAAAAGATGCTACAAGATGTGACTATTAGTGGAAAGTGGAATGTGTGGGTTTCCGGAGGTCATCTCTGTATGAGTCCGGTTGTGAGAGCATGATCAACCATGAGGTAGCTTGATCCATGCATAAACAATGAATACAGGCCAACAACCCATCAGTTCATGGATAACACGAGGCCCAAAAAAGAGAGGAAAGTGTATCAACAAAGTTCATTGACTGCGTGTAACTAAACGAACGTTCTAGTGAGGATTAGGATTTATATATGAACACTGATGAGAATATATCAATTAATTAATGAAATATTCTCATCAATGTTCATATATAGATCCTAAGCCTCACTAGAAGGTTGGTTTAGTCACACGTAGTTACTGAAATTTGTTGAGGCTTTCCTCTCTCTTTTGGGCCTCGCGTTATCCATGGGTTGAATTGATGGGTCGTTGGCATGGTATTCATTGTTTATACGTGGATCATAGCTACAATCAATAACGCCGTCAAAGCTTGCTTGTCATATATAACATCACCAATTATGAGATACGATTTGAGCGTATACATTTTTGGTCAGATTTTGTACGTAACATCAATATGTTTACCACTGATTGTTTAGTTAATTAATGAAAGAATAAACAAGTTGAGATAGACAAAGTGTCTATATTGATTTCTAAGAGAAATGATAGACCCATCATGTATTTGTAGAGATTTTTCTAGCAGAACCTTCCTTTTTTTTGGTCTAGCATTCCTCGATTGCTAAATGGTGAATAAAGAAAAGAAACGTCTTAACACAATGAATAAAGGTGCTTGCAATGATTTTATTTTATCTTTTGTTGTTGTTGAGAAAACTTGAATAAGCCCACAATGAATCAATTTTTTTTTTTTTTTTTTTTTTTTTTTTTTTATTATTTTTTTTATGGAGAACTCGATTAATTCAACCAATTTGCAACCTTGAACAGTCTCAAACCCAAACTTCAATCTAAACATCCCGAACTCCTTGAAACTCGTGAAAAAAGTTTTAACAACATATGTGTAATTCCTGACTTTTAGAGCATCCGATCCGGGTGCGTTATAGCCTGGAATGAGTGGGTTATAGCACTTTAGCACATATATATCGAATTGATTGAACCCTCTAAATGTTGTAATGTGAGCCCCTTATATTATATCTCTTACATATTAGAGATTTTTGAAAAGTGGAAAATGAATAAATGAGAGTGCTCAATTTTATCTCATAGGATCAATGAAGTCATCTCATTGAAAGTCAAAACTGAACTAATCTGATAAACTCGTCTGAAATTTTATCTAGCAAAAAACACATATATTAAAAAAAATAAATAAAGCTTTAGTTATTAAATTTTAAATAAAGTATATAGACTTAATTAAACTTATCAATTTTTATGTTTTTTAATAACTTTATAAATTTCAAATTCGAAAATCTATACATGTAATTCAACTATCGAGTTTTTACACGAAAATTCAACAAAATTCTGTGATATTACATATACCAAACACCCATGCCAATATATATACTACCTTCAATTGATTAACTTCAGCAAGAATTGAAGTCAAGTAGAATGAGGTAAAGCATCATGGGGTATACATCAGATGTTATCAGTAGAATCCCCGAACGTTGAAAGAGAAAACAGGGCAACAGCCACATTAAATGTCTTTGACCCTACTTTATCTATGTGCTTCATTTCTAAGTCACCCTCCTGCAATGTCATCAGATAGCGTAAGTAAAGACCAAAATGGACAGGACAGGTAAAGGGTGGAAATGGGTTTGGGTCAATGGAAAGGACACAAATATATACTCACCATTCTACCACTAGGAGTTGTTAACGGGTATGCTGATGAATACTCAAAACTGTTATTGGGAAGTATAACTGGTTGTTCACCAATGACTCCAATACCCCTATTAAAAGGAAAATGTGTTATAATAGTCAAAAAACGGCTCAGCAATATAAGAGCTTGGTCAGCTCAGTTAGGTGCCAGCATAGTGGGGATCATACCATACATCCTCAGATTTCTCATTAGCATTGGTAATTACCCAATGCCTCTTCAGAAGCTGAACAGGGCGGTCTGAGTTATTAGTGATTCTTATTCTGTAAGCAAAGAAGTACTGGCCTCTTAAAGGTTGGCTCCATCCTTCAATGCACACTCCTAACTTGAACCCTGATCCCCTGAAATAATTATTGAAGTTTTGTTGTTGATTAATAATGGTATAGTGGCACATAATAGCAACGTACTTTTTAAGGTGTACGTTATGCAATGTACTTTTTTTAACACACTTGGTCACTGAACGTAACTGAACATGTAACTCTAGTCCACCCCCAAGTCACTGAAATTTTGAGGGGCAGAACATGTTTTATAAATTCAATGACTTAAAGAGTATTTAAAAAAAATACTAGTAATAAAAATAATAATAATAATAAATTAAAAAAAAAAAAAGTATTACATACAACAGTATACGTGTAAAGTATCCGTCTGCCAACTTTCTTTTGTACGAGAGAAACTTCACCCAAGCCACCTTTGATGACCTGGCAAGCAACTTACCCACGTAAACCCCAGACTTCACAGACCACCACACAAGACTCATGAAGCCTGGTAAATCACTAGCCTTCCAGCATTGTGGACTATATGGCTAGGGTTGGTGGTCTCAAAGAGAACAAGCGTATAACGAATAGAACAAAGAAAATGGTAGAAAGATGGTAATCGTACCAAGGTTGTTGCATCACTTGAACATTTCAATAGATAGTGTGGAGCAATTTCTTTTATCTGATCACGGTATCTTGCTGCCTCCTAAAAGTCCATGGAACCAGAAAACAAAAAGGAAAAAGTAAGCATACGAATTAAAACTTCCAATGTATCTAAAGCACGTTTATGATAACATAATCCTAAAACTACAGCAAAAATATGAGAGTTGGAGAGATGGACATACCTTCCTGTTTAACATTACCATTTCATCAGTCTTTATGTTCGACATGTGGGATATAGGAAATAAGGGGCCAATAGGAGCCTCTTCTACTTGTCTTTTCTTTCAGTTCATCTGGGCATCCCCATATTTCCAAACTCAAAAGTGAAGGCAACAACGTTTCTGGTAGATCTTGAATCTTTGGGCAATCATTAATGCAGAGATGTTGGAGGGAGGTGAGGGTTTCTGGTAGATCTTTCATCTTTGGGCAATTCCAAATAACGAGATGTCGGAGGGAGTTGAGGTGTTGGAGTCCCTTTGAAACTGTTTCCAATTTCTCAAATCTCCATAACTGAAGTTTAGTAAGAGATTTAGGAAGAATATGAGACAATTGACTACAGCTAGTCACATCATCTTCTTCTGCTGAGTCACCCCATAGCCGTAGGTGAACAAGTGAGGATGGAAAAGTCTGCGGGCCCAATTGTGAAATGGGCTTCTTCAAACCCCCTATATCTAAGAAACCCAAGTTAGGAGGCCAAAGCCCAAAGGAAGCAACATCCATATTTTTACAATCAAAGATTGTCAAACGTTTTAACGAGGTGAAAGTCGGCAACACGTCTGCAGGGAATGACTCTATACTCCTACAATAAATTATCCACAATTCAGTGAGGCGAATGAACTTAGTCAATTCATTGACTGATTTCAGATTTGGCCAATCGAATATACGTACAACCTCTAGCATCGATGTGCTCGTGATTGGAAGCACCTTTTCCAGCTCCTTCTCCGATAGTTGGTCACAGAACTCAATTCTGAGTGACTTGAGCTTTTGGCATCCTCCTGTTGGGAAGGAGACACGTGTAATCGAATCACAACTACGGATAGTCAAGGATTCAATGTTGTCAGGACAACTGCAACGCTCCAGCTTCTTACACCTAAATAATTCCAAAATCTTCAGAGATGTTAGATGACTGCACCCAGAATTATCATTCTCCTCTTCTTTCTCTCCTAAACTCACCAATACTGAACAATCCTGTACTTCCAACTTTCTTATATTCACAAAAACCTTACTAGCCTCTGCTTCTGATTCCCACATGTACTTTATTTCATTACACTTTACAATATATATTTCTTCAACTGCCCTAAGATAGCCCATGACATCTCTCCAAACCTCATCACTAAGCCCAGAAATACCCTCTATACTCAACCTGGTGACTGATGAAGCTACATGAACCATACTTCTTAATACACCATCACCACAGTTCTTTATTTTTAGAATCCTTAACGAAGGTAGTGAATCAAGTGAGACTTCACTCAAATTAGGACAATTTTCTAAAATAAGCTCTTGAAGACATGGAAACAGTCCACCTACAGCATCATTATTCATTGACCATTCCTCCCACAGTACCATATCTTCAAAACTCAGAAATTCAAGTGAAGGGAATGCACTTGCAGGGCTGGTGCCAAGTAACTGCGGGCCCACAACTTTCACCTTATCCAGGTCTTTAATAAGCAGCTTCTTAAGTGAAGATAGTTTCCCAAGTGCTGGAAGATTCAAACAGTTTTTGCAGCTTGTAATCGAGACACGAGTCAACCGAAGAAACGATGGATCCCCAATCCAATTTGGAAAATCTATACCCCCATATGACACAACATCAAGATATTTCAAATATCCGTTATGAGGCTTTAGGGCATCGAGAACCTCTTTTTCACGTGTTTCATTTCGAGAACCATCAAACACATCACTCCATTCCACCTTTAACTTTCTAAACCTCTTTTGGGAGAAGTTCAGTTCTTGTGCTTGAGGAGCATTTTGCACTTTGTCCAGTCCATGAATGGAAACTTCTCGGTGGAAATTCTTCAAGTTTTTAAGCCCAGTTATTGCAAAATTGCTGTCTCCTCCAATAATGATCTTGGAAAGATGTAGGTTTTTCAACTCACCAATCCCTAACGGCATATTTTTCAGAAGTGAAGTACCCCTAATGTCAAAATGACGCAAATTCTTAAGCTTTAAGAAGCTATTGGGCAACTTACTCAATTTAGAGCAGCCAAAAACGATCAATGTTTGTAAATTTAACAAACTGCAGACATGTTCGGGTAAATGTGTGATTTCAGTTCGAGACAAATTAAGATATCGCAAGTGCTTCAATTTGCCAACAGACTCCGGTACCTCATCTATCTGTAAGTGACTCAAACATAGAACCCTTAAAAATGGCAATTCAGGAATTAAGTCAACCATAACCTTACTCGATAAGAACTTTTTCCAACTATCTCTCACCAGAACAGGCACCACCAGAAGTGTTCTCAAACTTTTAGCTCTTTCGAATGCCTTGAACTTCTTATAACTCATATATGTCTCTCGAACAACTGACATATGTCGGTACTTTTTCGGAGCTTCCTTCCCAAAATCCTTCTCCGTATCTATGTCTAACCTTGCAAAAAAATCTCCGGCAACATATGTGGCCAAATCATTTATGAGGTCATGCATGACAAACAATGATTCGTCATCAGGCACCACTTGAAAAAATGACCTTGACAACAATTCTTCAAAATATTCCAAACCCAACCGTTCCATTGACTTGCTTGTATTTGATTGTCGCAGAAACCCTTCCGCCATCCACAACAGAATCAAGTCCTCCTTCTCAAACACGCAATCCTTTGGAAATAAGGAACAATATGCAAACAATCGTTTCATACATGCAGAAAGATCTTGATAACTTAATCTAAGAGCTGGAACAATGTCTCCCCCATCTTGTAACATCCATATCTCATTATTCAACAATTCTTTCCATTCTTCTTCGTTTGTTTTTGTTCTCAATAAACATCCAAGGGCTTTTAAAGCCAAAGGCAAGCCATCACACTTTTTCACGATGCCTTCAGCATGTGGTCTTAGCATTGGATATGAGTCAAAGTTCTTTATACCTGCATGTTGAGAAAATAAAGACAGAGCTTCGTCATGTGGCAACTTGTGTAGATCATATGGCTGATCGTGGCCTAGCTGTCTAAGCAATTCTCTCTTTCGGGTTGTGATGATAATTTTACTTCCAGAAGCCCCTTCATAAAATGGGCCCACTAAGGTCTCCCAGTCTTGAATCTTATCGCTCCACACGTCATCCAGAACAAGGAGAAATCGTTTCTCCTTAAGTAGATCTTTAAGAGCTACTTGAAGCAAATTTAAATCTTTAAATTCCTCAGTTTTGCCAGCTACAGATTGAAAGATGACTTCACTTATTTTAAAGCTATCAAACTCGTCAGAAACACAAACCCACGCCTTGAGTTCAAAGTGATCCTTCACTTGCTTATCATCATACAAAAGTCTAGCTAAAGTAGTTTTCCCCATTCCACCCATACCAACAATGGGAACAATGCTAAAGTTTTCATCACATTGTTCATCACTCAATAGCTTACGGATCAACTCCTTCTTCTCATCTTCACGACCAACAATAGTCTTTGAGTTTACCAAAGAGGTTTGATTACTTCTATTAATATTTGTTGACCTTTCACCAGTCACACCCAAACCAAGATTGTTTTTTTCATCTACTAGTTCTTGTAACCTGGTGGTTATATTACTTAACTCGCCGTCCACACTATTACTAGTACTTGGTAAGAACCTAGGGAAATAAGTTGGTAAGAGCTTTCTTACCTTGGAGACGGGTTCAGACTCGTTTGCAAACTCGCGATGCATAGCATCCGTTGCTAAAGTGTCGAGTATGTCGTCAATATCATAAGCCAGATGTTGGAGACTAATAAGCCATTGCTTAACTGCTTCATTTGTTACTTCTTTATCAGAAGCATCGTTAAGCAAAGCTCGGATCTGGGACAATGAGCTCTCCCATTTCTTCAGCTCGGAATGAATATCTTTGGAGGGAGTAAACTGTTCAACGGCTGAAGTGACCAGCTTCTCCAAAACAACTTCGATGAAAGTCGAAAGGATTTGAGCCATTGTTGGTTTCTTGTGAGAGCAGAAAAAAAAGCAGATGAAAATGGTGAAATGGTTTCAACGTTTCTATATGTCTTTGTTATGGTCGACGGTTCTGTTATTGCCTTGCAATTTCTACAGTTCTATTATTTTAATGCCAATGGACAATAATGCAAGTAGAATTAATCATTCATATTTCCAAATTTTTAATCTTTGTTTATTTGTTGTATTTTTCTTGGCACAGTCAAAAGTAGACAATAAAACGAATATTTTCCCATAGTTGTCAGGACCCCGATCTTGATCTTACGATTTTACGATACTACAAAGCAAAATCAATCCAGATCCTACATAGGATCTTTGCAAGTTTAAGATCTTATAGGATCCCGATCTTGACCATACGATCTTAAGATCTAATCCGATTCGATTTTACTTTTCTCATATTACAAACTAAAAAGGTATAAATTTATAGATTGTTTTTTTTAGAATTCAAAAAACAACGTGTTAATCTTTTTAAACATTTTATAATCATAATTTAGAGCAATATTTCTATTAAACATTCATAATATTTTGTGTTTATAATGTATAATAATTTGTAGATTTGTATAATATTACAAAAATTATTAAGAAATAATATTAGAGTAGGATCTTAAGATCCCGATCCGATCTTACGATCACGATCTTGCAAAAACGAAAACGATCCTGGGTAGGATCCCGATCTTGAAAACATTGTATTTTCCACAACTTTACATCAACTACTCAACTACCCCGTATTTGATTTGACAAAAAAAAGTTCCGTGTACCTTTCCACGCATTAACCTTTATCAATCTTAAAATATATAAAAATAGTAGTATATATTTGTAATTTGTAATATGCATTTGTTTCTTTCCAGCAAATAATCACTATTATATCATATTAGACTAGACGGTCGAGTTCTATTGATGGGCCGTACCCATTAGGGTTTGATTTAATTAGTTGCTTATTAGTATTACCAAAGCTATGTAACTAGTCTATACAGGTATGCATCATTAGCTATTGTGTACAAAATTATAATTACAATTACAATTAATACAATATCCTTTGAGGTTTTTATGGTATCATAACGTTTTACAATTCCTACGGACTAACAAATCTGGTATCCTCAATTTCGGGGCTACCTTTAAAATTCACTCTCGGTCAAAAACTCATTTATTTACTGCTATATCCATAGATTCTACACCATTTGAAATTAACTAACGTCGTCAGTGGCTGTAGTTCCATATTAAATTTCCAAACAACACCCCGCTGCAATCGTCGCCACTACTGCCTTGACTTGCCGCCATAAGCCGCTCAAGCTTTTGTTTCTTTTTGAGATCTACATCAGATCGTGAGGAACCGTTTGTACTTTTGAATTCCTTACAACAATCTTTAACAAAACAAAAATAAATATATCAAATTTTACTTGTATATTGGGAGACATTTGTGTACAGTTATCTAAGGTTTCTTTTATTTTTGTACAGTTTGTATTTTTTGTATATTGTTTCCAAAAATACAAAATAATGAAACACTAGCAAATACTATATTAAAACCCATACAAATATACATTGGTAGATATGTTTTGTAAAACCCATTAGTTGGTTAAAAACTCCTCCTTCATATAACCGTAACCTAAGTTATAGGTTAATGGATTACATTAAAAAAAAAAAAAAAAAAAAAAAAAAAAAAAAAAAAATCTACAACTCACGTTATGGCTTTGGCAATGGTGCTATAACGCCGAGGGATAGTGCGCAAATAGCAACACCAAAATGCCTATAATTGTGCCCCTATAGTGATGCACACCCACCTTTCTAATTGTTTTGAGAGACAAAGTACTTGTAATATATATATTGGTTTGTATACTTTGGACCAACATCCTTTGTTTTTTGTGCATAAAAAACTGTGAGTTTTACATAAATTTGAGAAAAAAATAACATATTATTCACATCTTCGTTATTTAACTTGCCCGGTGAAACACAATTCTCCAAACTTCAAAATTCAGTACAGCTTTCGAATTAAAAAATCTACACATGTAACTCTACTATCGAGTTCTTACACGAAAATTCAACAAAATTATTTGATATTACATATACCAAACACCCACATGCCAATATATACTACCTTCGATTGATCAACTTCAGCAAGAATTGAAGGCAAGTAGAATGAGGTAAAGCATCATAGGGTATACCTCAAATGTTATCAGTAGAATCCCCGAACGTTGAAAGAGAAAACGGAGCAACAGCCACATTAATGTCTTTGACCCTACTTTATCTATGTGCTTCATTTCAAAGTCACCCTCCTGCAATGTCATCAGATAGCGTAAGTAACGACCAAAATGGACAGGATAGGTAAAGGGTGAAAATGGGTTTGGGTCAATGGACACTGGACAAGACTAGAGGTGGCAAAACGGGCGGGCACGGGCTACGGGCTATGGGCTAAACGGGCTACGGGCTAAACGGGCACGGACTAAATGGGTGCGGGCCAAACGGCCGCATATTATACGAATCACTTTAGAAACAAAAATTCCTTAAACGTAACACGTCATTTATATTTAAGTAATATATCCATAAGTTTTTCATTAAATGTTCTACAATTGAGAGAAAAACACGTGTGCCCATTATACCCATTTAACTTCTAAATGGGCAATAAATACCCATTTCAAAAAAAGAAGGGGCCCAAATGTACACAAATCTTTTAAAAATGTGGCCATTTAGCCTATTTTTTTGATTATGGGCACAAATTGTCACCTCTAGACAAGACACAAATATATACTCACCATTCTACCACTAGGAGTTGTTAACTGGCATGCTGATGAATACTCAAAAACTGTTATTGGGAAGTATAACTGGTTGTTCACCAATGACTCCAATACCTTATTAAAAGGAGAATGTGTTATGATAGTCAGAAAACAACTCAGCAATATAAGAGCTTGGTCAACTCAGTTAGGTGCCAGCATAGTGGGGATCATACCATACATCCTCAGATTTCTCATTAGCATTGGTAATTATCGAATGCCTCTTCAGAAGCTGCACAAGAAACAAGCCCAACTCAGACTGCAACTTCCAACCTGTGAGAAGCTACATGACCCATGAGCATCCCATAGAGATATCTCGACTGTCTGGATTTTATGGCAAATACCTATGGTGTTTTGATGCAACCAACAGGCCTAAAGTTCCTCATTTAGGGATCTATGTCAATCACGTATATGTTTAGGCAATATTTTCCATTATTTAAAGTTGGTTTCAACTTTTGCATTACTTTTTGAACCTGATAAAAGTAGACTCGCCCTTGAAAAGGCCCTGCATTTAACTCTGCTAATTATTCGGTGATATAATTTAGTTTTTCTCAAAGCACATATTATACACTATGTATGTTCTTTCCATTCTACATCACTTGCAGTATCATTTTCTCTGAGAAGGGGCAGGTTGTAATGTTCTTGTTTGACCCCACTTGCCAAAAGCTTAAAGTTTGCTCGAGTCATGTGCAGGGGACACTTTGGATTAAACCAAATCAACGAATTGGACCAAAGGAGTTCGATACAACTGTCGCTACTTAACGAAATCAAGTTCCCTCCCTTGATGCGGGTTTTGTCAGCACTTCCTAGTGTTTTCGTGTTTTCGTGTTTCCGAGTCTTGAAAAGAGCTTGCTTATCTGTTCCATCACTACACTCTTCACATTTTGTATACTTGACATTTGGTATGTAGTTACATTAATTACTGTTACTACCATTGTCAAACAATGACAAAGAATCAACTCGTTCTCAGTCCCACCCATCATCCAAACACCACCTTATTCTCGCTAATCAGCATTTTCAAGTATATACAATATATTTTGGCTTTCGATTTACGTTGATCTAAACTATAAGGTTTTACTCTAATTCAAGAACAATAATAACTTGATTGTAATGTTACATAAGCCCAATAAGCAGAAGCATTAGCTGAAGTGGTTTGCCCAATAAGCAGAAGAAGCAGTTTTTTGCTTTTCGGATTTGTAGTTATTGATGTTAAAATACTCCGTAATAAATATTATTTGACGTAATTAAGTATTAAGATGAAATAATAAGCCCAAAAACTTTGGTTAGACATACAGTATAAAAAAATTTAACAAAGCCAAATGCAATCAAACAAACAATTGAACCAAAAGCTAATTTCATTTCATTTCACTTGTTAATTGTTACTTGTTAATTCAATAATCCCTAAGCCCTTTCGCTCCTAATCCTCCTAGCCAACTGCATATCTTTGGGCATAATCGTAACCCTCTTGGCATGAATGGCGCACAAATTAGTATCCTCAAAGAGCCCCACCAAATACGCCTCACTCGCCTACCGCACTACTCTGAAACCTCAAATCGGTCTTAAAATCCTGAGCAATCTCTCTGACGAGCCTCTGAAAGGGCAACTTCCTAATCAAAAGCTCGGTGCTCTTCTGGTACTTGCGAATCTCTCGTAAGGCAACGGTTCCAGGCCTGAATCTGTGAGGCTTCTTAACTCCGCCAGTTGCTGGTGCTGATTTACGAGCGGCTTTTGTTGCGAGCTGTTTCCTTGGTGCCTTTCCTCCTGTTGATTTACACGTTGTTTGCTTTGTTCGGGCCATTTCTTTGCTTTTTTTTTTTTTTTTTTTTTTTGAAAATGAATTTGATTTTTGGTTTTATGTGTGAATATTTGGGGATGAAATGAGTGTGTATTTATATGAGTTTGAAATTTGGGGGAAGAGATGGAGAGGGTGAATGTGGGGCATTGGATTTATGAAATAATAATGGACGGTGAAGATTGTTTTAAAAGGGTGGATGCGGATCGTGATCCGTGTGTGATTGGTCATATAAGTCAATAATATTTTCTTTCTTATTTAATTTAGCATCAAATTTTGGCTCATTTTTCTATCTTTAAATTCACAAATGATACTCTGTATGTTTTTATTTTTTACTTTTTCTTTCATTTATCACTAAAGAATCAAAACATATAGGGGTGGCATTGTTGCCTAAAGGTTTATCAATTGTTTTTTAAATTGACCAATAAAAAGAAAGAAATACATTTCATGCCTAAACATGCCTTTTTAGTGGCAATGTCATGCCTAAGCATGCCTAAACTTTTTAGTGGCAATTTATGGTGCAACGGTCAATTACATTTAAAGCTTGCTCTTCACCGAATCGGTAATACATACCGAATACTTTGCCGATTCAGCCTTGCCGATCAAGTGGCATTGTGATGCCGATCGATGCCGACTCTTTGCCAAGAACGTTGCCACCCCCTTACAGTCTTTATTACTCCTATATAATTACTTTCGTGCTTAACAAATAACCTTTTATATATGACTGGTAAAAACTTTCTATCAAAATATTGTTTTGACGAAGAATAATGCAGTTCTACAAAAAAGGGAAATCTCGACTTTCTAGAAATAAAAATACATAAAGGAAAGTTTTACAAATTTAAAAAGCGATGGAATACATCAGAATAATTAAAAGTATAAAGGAAATGCAATAAAACATTTAGAAACGCGAATATTTTTTTTATTTAATTTAAGTATGTCATTCATATTTTCAGGTTTCTCATAAATTTTATTTATTTCCCAACTAAATGCAATATAAGCAATCTAAAACATCCTTTAAGTGGTTGTCTCCTTAAAGAAGCTTTTCAAATGACTATTTCTTTAATACTCTTCAAATAATAACAAAATATTTACACATATATCCTTTTACATTCACAAAACATGTTGAGGAATAAAAAGTTCTAGCTCTTACAATCTATATTGGTTAACTAGTTAGATGACAGATTAGCTTAGTTAACCAAACCGTGTTTAAAATCTTATGTCCGTTATAGTTTATATCATATCTTACGTAATATGCATATATTGTTGCTTAACAAAACATTATAATTGATTGAATTTCCATCATTTGACATAGTGAGAGAGCGGTTATGGTCTTGTAGATAGTCAGTCACCATAAGTCGTTGTTATTGTAATATGTAATCTATTAATCATATAATCGTATAACACATCAAGAGAACACAGCGGAATAAATAGATCAATAGCATAATTAATTAACCTTAAAAATAAATGTATCTTGTTAGCTTCCACGCGTATCAAGTAATCAAAAAAACTACAAACCCTAAAGGGTTTAGTAAAATCGACTTGTATATAAGTCGATTAAAAATCACCACCAAAAATCCAAGGAGGATTTCTCTACGATATTGCACACGCATATTATAGCGATTCAATTATAATGCTAGTTCAAGGATCACAATAACTAGCCAAATCACTTTGGTTTCGTTCCAAGTCAAACGCAAATCCCTTGGATTTGTAATTAGTCGACTAGGACAAAAGAGGGATAGAAGAAAAGAATAATCAGCTAGTTAGGGGTTTTCCAAGAGTTACCACGCAATGAATACAAGGGATTGTATTTATAGTGTGTTAACTTGGAGTCCAAGTTTGAATGAGATTCCCCTTACCCCTAGTCGATCGGTCATAAGCCAAAGGAGGGGGTTCTAGAACCTTCTCCTTGTCTAGTTACATTCTAGTCCCTTTACTTGACATTTAACGATCGTTAGTTAACTACCGTTAAGTATAATGACCGTTAGTGATTTATTATTGTGAATAAATGATTAATGTATAACTTTTATATATAAATTATATAAAAATCTCATACGCAACGCATGCAATCTCATAGGCTCGAGTTCAAACCGGACATTCTTCTATTAAATATGTTCACAAATTAACAACTCCCACTTGGACATATTTTCATAAACATAATGACATTGGTTAGCGTCTAGCAACATGCTAATGCCCCCAGAACAACTAGAGTGTGGTTTCATGAAGCACAATTAATGATTCATCATTATACTATCCTTCTGTTTCAAATACTGTGTTAAATATGGATATGATTTTAGTCATTCCATAATTCAAATATTTTGTTTCTTGTAATATGCCGATTGAACAAGATTACCGAATCATCGGGACGTAATTCAGATCGACATTGGGTATGGCCATACACACATCTTGTCAACCCTACGAGGGACCCAACAATATTATTCTTCAATCAAATTCGAATGGACAAATTCTATCTTGACTACAAGTGTAATCCGTGAATTTCACAACGCTTCTAAAAATAGCCCTTATGACTAAGGTGTTAATCGGGTAGTGTTGGTCGGGTTCGGGTCAAACGGGTCGGGTCCAAGTCGGGTTGAGGCTAAAAATAATACTTCCTCCGTCCCATATTAAATGTCATGTTTGACTTTTTAAAGTATTTTTTTCTCAACGTTGACCTTAATATTTTTGTTTGTGTAATATAATACTTGATACAAAATATATGAATGGATTAAACTTTAAATGTATTTTTGCGTATAAGTTTTATCAAATACTATATAACAAACAAAAATATTTAAGGTCAAAATTGATAAAGAAATACTTGAAAAGTTAAACATGGACATTTAATATGGGACGGAGAGAGTATACCCGAACCCAACCCTATTTGAACTCGGATTAGTCAGGTTCGGGTCGGGTCAAGTCGGGTTCGGGTCTGTCCAATTAACAAAATCACATAATTTTATTTTTTAAATTTAGTAGTTAAAATCAAATAATTTGTTGCCTAGATTGTATATGAGCAATAAGTCCACTTAGTTTTTATATTGTGTATCAAAACTAACCTTTAAAATGATCATTTTCTATAACAATTGTTTCTATGAAGTAATATAAATAAGAAAACTTCACAATTGGTAAATGAATATTTGATTTAATGAATAGAGCACTTGATTTTAAAACATATTACAGTATATAAACACATGAGAATATGTAAGTAATTGCACATTGGTATTTTTGTTGGACCCAAGCCAACATTGATTTTAAAACATATTACAGTATATAAACACATGAGCGTATATAAATACTATTAAAAGCATATCATACTAGTAACAAGTTCCGCACATACCTTTTAAGGCGTTGCAGATATCACTTTGTACTTATAGTTCATGGTCGTTACATGGAGAGTAACCACAAGAAGAGAGTCGACACTCCATTGAGGTTTTATGTTGCCTCAAATTTGAGACAAAATCTAGAAATGGAGCAGTTACCACGAGAAGAATTTTACAGCCTTATAAGTTCTTGCTTAAATTTTGAGGGCAATTTTTTTTATGGAGGGTGAAGTTATAATATCCCAAAAGTTAAACGAAATAATTTGAAAAAAAAAATAATAAAATAGGCTCATGTTTATGATTATTTTCTATTATTTTGTTCTTTCTTTTTGGAATGATCAGTTTAAACAAATCAACAACCAATCGAAATAAAAAATCTCTAAGACTATGATAGGTTATATGTGGTAATATTTCGTTAAATAAGATCCGAAAACCCAATTATTTGAAGTAAACCAAAGCCATGTTAGATCAAAGCCATACTTGATAAATGAGATGAATCTTCTTTGTGAAAGTACTATAAACTGTGTAACCTTGAGAGATATAATAGATTATGTAAGCAGATTAATAAGCTACATCTTTTGCAAACATGTAAGGAACTCTTTAAATTTCTAACATAAATTTCGGGGACGAAATTATTTTAAGGGTGGTAGAATTATAATACTCCAAGTTTTTGTAATGTTTTATATAACTATATATAATATATAATGGGGTACATTTTTTTTGAATAGCAAACATGATATATATAAACAAAAATAAACAGTAGCAAGAAGCTAGAAGTACATAGGTGAATTTAACCAATAAGTCCAACTACTAAACTTGCCTCCTCTAAATTTAATCCAAGAAAAAGAAAACAAACGAAGGTTATTAAAAATATCACATTTCCTCATAGATTGAGAGTTAAAGATGATGACACTATTTCAATAATGCCATATCACCCATAAAGAAGCCACAAAAATTACAAAAATACGTTGCTTATTCGCTAAAGATTTGGACCATGAGCTCAGACACTCTCGCCAATCATCGATAGAGTCAAACTGTGGCATAGATATGTCACACCACCTACGAACAAGCTGCCATATACTGCAAGCAATACCACAAGCAAAGAAGATATGTTGATTTGACTCCATGCTTCCATGACATGACGGACATAAAATCTCTTGAATTTCCATAACTTGAGAAGAAAGATTCAACCGATGATGAAGTCTATCCAAGATCAAATGCCAAAGGAAATGTTAACTTTCCGGCGAAGCATTTTTTCCCATATCGTCGAGGGAACAAAAAGTAGAAAATGATCATCTAAAAATCGACGCGTGACTCCAATAGAACACATACCATCATTCGCTAACAAACAAACACATGCATCTGATACATAATTTATCTCCATGTTTCCAATCTCAACCATTAACGCATTAAGAGAGGACATATTATGAGTCCCCAACTCCGATCTAGACCAATTCCAACACCATTATCCATTAAAAATACAATCAATAACCAAACAATCTGTGTTTCTCTCCAAACGAAATAACCGGTTGTACCGAAGATATAGGGGATAATCCCCAACTCACGTGTCCTTCCAAAAAAGAATTAAGGTGCCACAACCCACTTTAAACAGTAACGAGTCAGTCAGAAGAATACCACTCGAATGCAAATGATTAGAAGAACCAATTATCTTAGCCCGTAAACCGTTTATTTTGCACCCCTGTTGATTAAACCCCCCTTCGTGCCCATGCAAATCCCTAATTAAACAAACCCATAAAGCATTTGGATTAGACGTGAACCTCCATCGCCATTTTTGAAGCAATGCGAGGTTAAAAGATTTCAAACTACCAATACCCAAACCGTGTTTATCGAACGAAGCCATAACATTTGACCACTTAATCCAAGCAATTTTTTTCATTTCTTGAGATCCCCCCCCCCCCCCCCAAAAAAAAAACGAAGCACAAAGACTCCCCATACTCTTCAAAATAGTTCCAAGCACTTTGAAGATAGAAAAATAATATATCCCGAGACTTCCTAACACCGATTTTATTAATGTCAGAAGACCACCAATTAAAAGGAGATTACCCTTCCATGTAGACAGCTTGTCATGAAACCGGTCTACTAAAGTCTTCCAGTTTGCTGTATGATTCATATTAGAACCGATAGGTAACCCGATATAAAAAAAACGGGAAGGTACCTACTGCATATCCTGTTCTACTCACCATATCATTCACCTCGCTAATGAAACACCGACACCATAAACATTAGATTTATTAATGTTTATTTTGAGACAAGATGCCAAGTAGAAAACCTGTAAGACACAAATAATATTATCCATATCTTGAGAGCTCCATTCCATGGTAATTACAACATCATCGGCATAGAATAAATGAGACAGATGCACGACAAAAACATCAAACTTTATACCTCGAATCAAAACAGAACTAAGCGCATCGGATAAAGCAATATGAAGCCATTCCATCACAAACAAAAACAAGAACGGAGAAAGTGGATCACCTTGTCTCAGGCTGCGTTTAAGCGAAAATTCAGAAGTTGGACGACCATTAACTAAAATGGAAGTCCTAGCCGACTCTAAACATGCTTTATTCCATACCCGCCACTTCAATCCAAATCCAAGATTGTTTAACATGAAATCTAAGTATTTCCAACTTACCAAATCATAGGCCTTTTCAAAATCAACTATAAAAATCAGCATTTTCTTGTGCCGCTTTCTGTAGTAATCAATCATCTTGGTGTGTGCTTATTCACACACCTTTTTCTGGCCAAATTAAGACCAAAACAGACACAAACTAACCATAAATGCCAAAGATATTGTGCTTTTGTATTTGTGATCGCCCATGAACGGATATTTCAGAAACAGGCAAAAATTAGGCCAAAAATGACAAAACGAGCACAAGTTTGGTGTAACACCCCCAAAATTCGATACAGCGGAAGACTCAACAAGCTTTCGGGGTGCTACGGGGATTGGTATCCATTCAAAGTCATGAAAGAACGAGATAAAGTAAACATAAGAAAAACACAACCAAAAAGGGTTTTTAAAATTTACATTTATCCCAACCTTCATTCAGAGTCAGGCCCAAAAGAAATAAACATAGGTCCACAATAGTTTATCAGAGTTTTAGAAAAGTAGATCCATAACCGGTGCCATTGCCAAGCCTCCAATCCAAGCATCCATAGAGCATCACTTAATTTCCTGAGAAAACGTGCTAAAAGTCAGCTTTCGCTGGTGAGATCATAGGTTTAAGTTCATCTAACAATATAGTGGACATATACGCAAACCGCTTGCTAGCTAGACTAAGGATTCGCTAAAAGCCTGCGGATACCCTCCGCTCCAACATAACACATGGATACCCTCCATACTAACATAGATATTCGGGTAACCCCGCAATACCAAAAATACTCGGATAACCTTCGAAGTATTAATAACCTATAGGTGCACACTATAGTATCTAAATAAGTCAACCGTGAATAGTACACACAACGTATATGTGACTAAAGTTGACAATTCCAAATAACCAAATAAGCCAACCTTGAATAGTACACACAACCTATATGTGACTAAAGCTGACAATCCACCAATAACCAAATAAGCCAACCTTGAATAGTACACACAACATGTGTGACTAAAGCTGACAATAGATCCTAGTCCATACGCATAGCAAGTTTAGAAAGAATATAAAAGCGATAATAGTCCACATAAAATAATTTGCACGTTTCTCACCCCAATCGTTGAAAACATAGTTCAAGAGTAAAAAGTGGGGCTATGACTCACCTCAAGTCCAGAAATCAGCAATAAGAAATCGGTAGAGGTAAGACGTATAATAACTCCCGACATTTATTACACCACTTTCATAGTATAATATTTATCGTTACGTTATTGTTATAATATTACTCGTGATCGTTTTATTATTAATATACGCATTTATATATTTATATATACGTTATTCACGTCTATATATTTATATAAACGTTTATATTACCAATAATATTATTACGAGTTTTATTATTTGCGTTTGATTATAAATATTTATCGAGTCATACGAAATGGTTACATGTCCGAGTCATCACTCTCGGCTCATTGTCCAAGTCCAAAATAGAAATAATAAACAACACAACCAAGTAATCCATCTCCGTCCACAATTCCCAAACACGTGCTACAACAATAGGGTCCGACTACGGCACCCGACTAACCTATCTCCGTCATTCTAGTTGACCGTCTCACAATCGGTCCCCATATCATATCGTCAACACAACTCCAACATCAATATAAATCATAATACCCTTCCATTTCAGCTCCAAAGTAACGACCATGATTTCAAAAGTATCAATACTCATATACCACAACAACAATAGAATAACAACAACAACCAAGTTAACTACAGCAACATAATACAAAACAGCAACCATAGCCGTTAATGCTAATAATGAACAAGAAAACATCAAGTATAAAGATGTGTTCCGGGTCGATTTTACCAAGTCAACCCGTGCCGAGAGACTCCACTTGAGTCTCGGCTCAAAAATAAACCCCAAGGGTCATACCCGAGACCACCGTGGTCTCGGCTAGCTCATCCGAGCTTGACCCAAAACTAAACCGACCCCAAGGGTCACGGCACACAAGAACGACATCACGCAACCAAGAATCAAGCTCCAATATAATCGGCTACTCTCGCTAAAATGACCACGAGACTAAAACCATCAAGAAAACCACATGGGCTCAAAATAATCACCAAGCCGAGAGCATGGGCTCTCGGTTTCACTTCGACCAACACCAAAACACGTGAAACCCGGATACCAAACTTGTTCAAATCTTGTTTTTATATCTAAACCCACTTATTTTTCATGTTTTAGATCAAGAAAAACCCAAAACCCAGCAAGTTTTACACCGTAATACACGGGTTTAATCATACTGAGACACATTTATAGTCGTTTAGATGCTTTGCTCACCTTCTCGATCTCAATACTCACGGATCTAGCAAAAACTACAAGGAATAGTGGTGGTTCAAGGCTCGACCTTCATGTATTCGTGGTGATGGGGTGGGTTTTGAGGCGCGTGATATATGTAGAAATGAAGAGGATGAGATGAGTGTTAAGATGGTGGTGGCGGTGTAGTTGTAGTTGTGGCGGTGGAACGGCGGCTGGCCGGAAAATAGGGGGGCTAGGGTTTGATGGATGAAGATGGTGATGGAGAGAGAGAGATAATAGATGTGGGTTTGTTTGTGTGTTTCCTGATCCCAGCCATAAGGACCAATTTGTAGCATACTTTTTTTTTTAAATTGTTTCTTCCTTTCTTTTTAACTAACAATAATAATAATAATAATCATAATAATAATAATAATAAGAATAATACTAATAATAATAATATTAGTAATATTAAGGGTAAGGTGACTAGGTGTAGAATACACAGACCAAAACCCGAAACTCGTTTCAAATCTTTAATATCTTACGAGACGTTCCATAAATAAATATATATATAGTCGAATCCGTAGACTCAAGACATAAAATGTTAGTTAGGTTATCTAGTGCCGGAGTCAACGTAGTGCCAAATAAAATCTCGAAATAAATACTCATCATATCGATAATCCAAATTCGAATTCATAAAATATTTTGGATATAATCAGCCAAAATAATGGTTTTACCAGTTCGTTATGAATAAAATTCCAAATATAAATTTATAAACGAACTTTTACGTAATGCGGGTTTTCAAAATGACTCCCTAATTTGCCAGTTGTCACATTTGGAAAACGTGTCAAAAGGCAGAGCCGGGGAAGCAAATTACCATTTTTGAGCTCAGATTGTCAAAACATACCTTGGGGAATGACAGAATGCCAGAAATAGTCCTTGGAGCAGAAGTTTGCAGAATTGGCAGAAATGGTCCCTCAAGTTTGGAAATTTACAGAATTGACCCCTGAGCATTCATTTTTGAAGAAAAGTCAACTAAGGTCCTTTGGGAATCACAAGTTATCATAATTGGTCCTTGGATGAAAATTTTGAAGTTTTGGCAAGTTTAGTCCATCCACTTTCAAAATTAGCAGAAATAGTCCCTCGGAATTTAAATTTTGGAAAATATCATTTATGTCCCTTGGATAAACTAAATATGGCAAGAATGGTCCCTTGGATGAGTTTGGAAATTTGCCAAATCATACCCCTCAAATTTCAGTTTTTACACTTTTGGTCCCTAGGATTTTTCACTAATAAACCAAACGGATGCTTTATTATTATTACCAACCAACACCACATCCAATCCAACCTACTAATCCTAAAAACAAATACAACCCACAGTCCACCATTCAACACCGGTTTGACCCCAGTCAAACCTCACCCCTTTCCCTCCTCCCTCACCACTTGCAGCCCCATCACCTCACCACCCCCTACCATCTCCACTTGCCACTTCCATACACCACAAGACAATTGCAATTAATGCACCCCCTCTCCCAAAAGTAACAAACCCAATTTGCAGTGTCCTTTTTCCCGCCAAAAACAAATGAAGGGCTAGGATCAAATCAACACATCCAATGGTTGGGATTATTGATGGGAAAGTTGCAGAAACTCGGCGGAACCCTAAAAGAAAGAGGAAGCAAGGAGAAGAGTGTGTAGTTTTTAGCTTATTTAGTTATGTCGAATTAATGTTTTCTTGATGTTTTAAGCTTTTATGTACCCTCAGTTTTAATCTTGTAACCATTTTCTTCAATATAATAGAAGTTATCAGTTTCTTCCAAGCTTGTTACTCCTTTTTTCAGTTTTAATAGAAAATTAAAGGTTTTTAGCAAAAACCTTGTTTAAACTTAAATGTTGTTTCGAGTTCAGTTATAAGCTCTCAATAGCTTTCAGAAGTAGTAAAAAAAGGATAAAAAGAACAAAAATAAAATCAAAAATAATCACAGGGTACCTATGCATATGAGACAGGAAGCTTTAGGAAGTTGCCATTTTGGATATGGCAAGATGGACTTATACCTAGCTTATCTTTTATAAGCTAAGAGCTTGTTGCAGTTCAAGATACCCTAGTTTAGCCAGGGTTCAAGGTTTCAAGTTCTTATTTTCTAATTTTCAATTTTTAAGTAGAAATTGCATAATCTGTTCTAGATAGTTGTAGTTGTTAATTGTTGTTTATTTGTGTTCATTTAGGCTTATTTCATGTTAATACAAGTTTATACATCAGTTTCATATATTAAATTGCTCCATTGCTTCATAAATTTCTAAATCTGATTTTTAAAGGGGTGTTTGGATTTGCATGTGAACCTGTGTACTTGTGGTTTTTAAGGCTTAAAACTAGTTTAGTCATATTACCTTAGGTCATATTAGAGTAGTTTAAGCATAAAGTTGGGTAGGTTATTAGTGAAAAGTCAGAATCATATCTAATCTCACTTATACATTCACTGTCAAGCAATTAGGTTCAATAATCATCATTATTAGTTTGTTTGGTGTTAGGATTGCTTTAAATCATCTCATATTAGCTTAGCCTAGCATATTCAGTAACTTAAGATCACTAGAAGTTCATAAAAGTCAAAATAGATTCATAATAAAAAAAGTCAAACTTGCACAAGCAGTTTTCAAAGTCATTTTAGTTTAGATTTTTCTTTCTCTCATTTCTTAACTTAATTGCATGAAAATTTTTGGATTTTAACATCTCTCATCTTGTGATTTAAAAGACATTTTTGGTTTAATTTTAAGAATTTTATTCAATTGCTTTTAAGAAGCTCATAGTTGCCTGTTTGCATAAACCCTCCCCTGCACCAGGGGAGTTGGCTCAGCAAGCTCACCTTCATAAGCTCCTAGCTTGTTGACTGGTCAATCTCAGCCTGAGATTTTTAGCTCTTTATGAAGCTAGCCATACCAGCTCTTTAGAGTAGTGCTTACTTTGAGCTTTGGAGCCCTTGCCCATAGCTTATTTTGGTCTTATAATCCCCACCACTGAGTCAGTAACACTGACTCATCAGATTTGATAAGCCAGCTTCATAAGTGCTTATCTGGCTTATTAGTGAACCCCAGCTTGTGAAATTTGGATTTTTGAAAAGCTCATACACTAGACTAGTTGGATCAGTGCTTAATTTCTACTCTTAAGCTTATTTGATAAGCTCATTTTGAGCCTGCAAGTTACTTCATCACACTCAATACACTGAATCATCAGTGTATTTGAGCCATATTCATAAGCTCTTGTAGAACTTATTAGTGGGGATTATTCTGAGTATTTGGGTTTTTTGAGGAGCTGACCTAGCCAGCTTATTGATTCAAGTTTCATCTGGGACCCCTGAGCTTATTTGGTGGGCCCTATCAAGGCCTGCTGTTAGCTCATTTGGCCTGCATAGGTTGTAGGATTTGGAATTGCTTAATTGTGCTTTTTAGCTTATTCTGTGTGCTTTTCTCTTTTCTTTGGCTTATTTTATACTCATCTCATTTGTCTTTACCTTATTTCACCCTTGGTTCAGTTTATAGCTTTTGTGATAGCTTGTTCAACTTAAAAATCCATTTAAGCTTTCAAAAGGCCAACTGTTAAATAGGTTTGCAAAAGAAAAATCAAAAAAATAAATAAAACAGAAAAAAGTGTGCTTGTGGGATTCGAACCTAACACCTTTATATAGTTTTATTTGGTGATAAGGGACCATGATTTTTGTAACAGATGTATAAATCTGATCTTCCTGTTGTAATGCCTGTATTTGGCTATTCATTATACTCGCTCACAGTTGTATACTTCTGATTAATCGTTTTCAGGTATGATACATCTTATCAATGTTTGTTCTGATCGATAATTATGTTGATTTCCTATGCAGACGTTTTGGTGAAATGATTTGTTTAAATGGGAAAGAAGCAGACCATTCCAGCTCTGTCAACCTCTTAAATTTAAATAGCAATCATCAAACTGCAGTTACTAATGGATCAAATGTGGGATATATAAACCTGCTGTCAATTTCTAAAACCATATAATTGTGAAAGTCAGGCTGCATTTGTTGGGTCATGTTTGACCACAAAATCTGTTCGTGAATTGTGATTATTCATCTCTGTTACTCATCTTATAGGCTTTATTCAATATAAGGTATCTCGCAGAGGTGGCAAATGGGCCAGTTAGGTTGTTCCAGTAATGTTTAGTCAAAAGCAGGTCATCTATACCACCCGAGGCTAAAAAATGGTTCTAGTAGTCTTAACCAGCTAAGTCTTTTGTTTTCCATTGTTGGTAAGTATGTTATATGGAGTAAACAATTGCCATATCAAATACCAATATACCATTACCGAACAAATATCATTTAAATTATAATCTAATTTATCTAAAACTGAAACAAATTCATGAGATTTTTAAGCATTTGAATTCACTTAAGACAAATTTTGTCTCAGTTGACCCACTACGTTCTTTTTACCCATTTAATCTGTTATCTTTACTGGTTTGAATTCTACCATCTGTTATCTACTTACAGAAGGCAATACACAAAGAAAGAAAACAAGTTAGAATTCGTAAATGGCAAGTAGGAGATCCTGACTGTTGACTTATTGAATAGATTCAGATATGATCTGTAACACCCCCTAATTTGAAATGCGGCAGCGGAATAGAAATTAGGGTGTTACGGTGAGGATCGAAGTCATAATGATAGAAAACGACTCGAAGAGACGTTTTAAAAACATAATTTCATTTATAAATATTTGAAATACAATAGGTCCTTATCAGAGTATTATAAAAACTTGATGTTTTGAACTAAATCAAACATCATTTATTTTACATCACATTTAATAATAATTAAACATAATTTGAAGATTTTTGCCGCCCGTTCCATGCTTGCTTCCCCTGTCAAATACCTGAGACACATGCTTAAAAGTCAACAAAATTGTTGAGTGAAATCATAGAGTTTGAATTTAATAATCATTTTGATACACAAGCAAGATTGTATTGGAAAATACAATCAGTTTGAAAACATTGATATTGCAGTTCATATATTGCACTAAGTCTCATGACACGCAAATGTTAACAAATACCATAACGGCGGGTGTATATCAAATCAATGATACATTTTTTGCCCTCGTGTAATAGGTGATTTGCCAATTCCTATTTTTACTCAAATATAATTATCACGACTAATGCGGCTAACCACATGCATATGGCATTCCGTCAAGCATTAGTGGGACAGGCTGTCATACCTTAAATAGATCTATTCATTATATTCGCGTTCACCGCAGTGATTAATGGTTCATGAATAAGGGTCTTTTGGCAATAGCTAACTTAGGCATATATCAGTCAGGAAAGCATACAGAAAATACTTGTGAATCTATTTATAGCATGTATCCCCCTCACGGAGTTTTGAAAATAATTAAATGTGAGGCTATGACTCACCTTGATTGATACTGAAAATGAAGAAAATAAAGTCGGATGAATTTTATGAAAACGGCTTCGAAACACAACCTGATAAATAAATTTATCTAAGAAATTGACCAAAAACTATTCGGTGATTATAAAGAAAATAACGAATATTAGATATTCGTTATGACGATTAAGTGATGTGCAGTGAAAATATTGTGATATGCATGATATGACAAAATATGATTTTTAAAATTATCCATCGAAGTTTTAAACATAACTAAAATCTTAACCTTTTAAAATATCGTTATATATTATTAACGTTAAGTTAATAATATATATATAAATATAAACAATATTTAATCATGATATGAATAATAATAAAAAAAAATATAAAATAAATAAGAATGACAAATGAATTTAGTCTTTGTCTCCTTTTCCAATTTTTACCATTTTTACACTAACGATACTTGCGTTACACCGTTAGTCCTTTATATATATATTTCAACTATAGTCCTCTACTTTGTCCAAAAGTCAATACAAACCTTCTAATATTTATTTTTATTACATTTTATCCTTAGATTTCTGTATTTACAGGTTTAGTCCTTGATTTTCAATATTTACACATTTAGTCCTTCTAGGTGTCGTCGCGTTACATTTTTAGTCCAATTTTGCAAAAATGATTATGAAACTTTCCAAAAATTTTCCGAAGCTTATTTATTAAGTTACAAGCTTATTTTAACTGCTTATTCATTTAAAAGCTTAATTTTTAGCTTATGGGCCGATTAACGTTTCAATTAAAGGCCCATTAAGATTTTTAGAGGCGAGGGCATGGAAAAAGTTTTGGGCTTGGCTTTGGACCATTTTTAGGATTCTAAAAACATATCTTATAGGCCCAATGGGCTTACGGATTTCAAAAGCTTAGTGGGCTTTAGTTAAGCCCACTCGACAAGTTTTAGTTTTTATATGAAAAATTTGGTTGTGAAAACTATTTTGTGCCGATTCAAAATGGATCATTTAAAATGTCTAAACATGATTAATTTTACGAGTTGTCAACATGAAAACTTTAGTTTGCTAGGTGGTCTATGACGTCGTGAAAAGATATGGTACCATTGTTAAGCTAAATTTTAAGTTATACGTGGGTTTAGTGACATGGTTGGATCGATGTAAAAACTTGTAAACTAATAAAATTTTACTAAGTGTTATTCTATATTTCATACGATGGATATAAGTTAGAATGAGTGCATGAAATGATCATAACGTTACAACTAAAGTGAGTGGTGTGTGCTTCGTGATTCCTAAGCCATCCAAGATAGAGGCAAATCACGTTTCGTGTACTAACAACAAATATATATGTGAATTTAACGTGCAAATTGTAAACGTACGAAACAAAATATGCGAAATGCATGATAACATGAAATCGTATGAAATGGATTTATAACTAGTGTAAGAGACTTACAATCACTTTCAAAGTGAAGTAGGGTCGAATTAGGAAGAAAAGAACACAAGAATTCACTTCAAACAATATAACCCGATCGTTATATTAATTAGTTTGAATCCGAAAACTTTCCTTTGTCTCCAATAATATACCAAAGACTACTAAGTCTTTTGAAAATAGTTTGAAGTACAAATTTACTAAGTGAAAGAGTGTGTGAATGAATATGAGCTAATGCATGCATGTAGTTATATATTACTCAAATATATAACACGTGAGTGAGTAAATTTCAATGTGAACTTCACACTCACTATTCCATGTCAGTGATCATAGCTCTTAGGTGTTTATTTTAATGATCTAGGAAGAGTTTGTGAGAGCATATAATAAGGAGATATGTTGGGTGATTCATACATATGTCGACCAAAGTATTTCTTCCACATACGATTCCTCAAATCGTATACTACTTGAGTATACTTGATCATCCGTAACATATAAGCATGAAATCATCCTAGAAATAATATTAGGAACGTGTAGAAACAAACTAGATTCAAAACGGTTAAGTTTTGAATCTAGTGTGAATCGATTTGGGTGTTTAAGGGTCGACTACTTTACCTCTTAAAAGCATATCAAAACTTAACGTAGAAACGTGAAACTTGACATACTAATTATTGGCTAGTAGGTTAATGAGATGAGAGAATAAAATTCGTACGTCTTGTGTAAGAATTAGAAATAAACGAGGCGTTTTGGGGGACTCTTTGAACTAGTCGATCGGATTAAAACTAACTAAATTGGATTTTGGGCTAAATGGCGTGGGCTTAGGAATAGTGAAATTGGATTGGGCCGAAAGTTATTAAGGGTCCGGTTAGTTAATTTAGGGTAATTAAGGATTTTAATTATAATTAATAGATATAATTAGTATTAGGATTTAGGTTTAGGATTAAATAAAGATTTTAAGTTTCGTGTAACGTGTCGAGGATTAATTCCGTCATTTCGTGAATTATATTATTTTGTGAAAATCGCCAAAATAATATAATAAGAAAAATTTTAAATTTTTCCGAGAAAATGGGAATTAGAAACGGTAACGAAAGATTATTTATTTATTAACGATTTGATTACAAGAAATTTTTACAGGGTTCTACAGTACCCACTTGTCATTCTGAATTTCGTCCCGAAATTCGATTTTAAGAAATCTAACAAGTGTGTTCTATGAAAATAAGTGCGGATATTTCTCACGGAATCTATCTTCTCTTTCCCATGTATAAGTCGGTCCTCGCTTAGAGTCCCATCTTACTTTTACAATGGGGATACGATTCTGTTTGAGTTGTTTAACTTCTCTATCCATTATTTCCGCAGGCTCTTCTGTGAACACTAGTTTGTCGTCCAATCTAATCTCTTTTAGTGGAATGACGAGAGTTTCGTCTGACAAACATTTCTTGAGTTGGGATACGTGAAACGTAGGGTGTACCCTACTAAGTTCATCCGGAAGTTCTAACTTATAAGCAACTGAACCAATTCTCTCCAAAATTTTGAAAGGTCCAATATACCTCGGATTTAACTTTCCACGTTTTCCAAAACGAATCATTCCTTTCCATGGCGAAACCTTCAACATGACTTTGTCTCCTACTTGAAATTCCATAGGCTTTCTCCTGACATCAGCATAACTTTTCTGTCTGTCACGAGCAGCTTGCAAGCGTTGCTTGATTTGGAATATCTTCTCAGTAGTATCATGTATTAGCTCTGGTCCGGTAAGTTGCATATCACCAACTTCTGTCCAACAGATTGGTGATCTGCACTTTCTTCCGTACAGTGCCTCAAAAGGTGCAGCCTTTATGCTGGCATGGTAGCTATTATTGTATGAAAATTCAACTAATGGCAAGTGTCTATCCCAACCTTTTCCGAAATCAATCACACATGCTCGGAGCATGTCTTCCAAGGTTTGGATTGTTCTCTCACTTTGTCCATCAGTTTGTGGATGATAAGCGGTGCTCATATCTAACTTAGTACCAAGAGATTTCTGTAGCGATTCCCAAAATCTCGATGTGAATCGGATATCTCTATCAGAAATAATAGATATTGGTACTCCATGTCTGATCACAATTTCCTTAAAATACAACTGAGCGAGTGTTTCCATCTCGTCAGTTTCCTTGATTGGTAGGAAATGTGCAGACTTGGTTAATCGATCGATGATAACCCAGATGGTGTCTAATCCAGTCGAAGTCTTTGGTAATTTGGTAATAAAACCCATTGTGATTCTTTCCCATTTCCAGACCGGAATCTCTGGTTGCACGAGTAATCCTGATGGTTTCTGAGTCTCTGCTTTTACTCTAGAGCAGGTCAAACATTTACCAACGTACTCGGCGATATCAGCTTTCATATTTGGCCACCAATAATTCTTCTTGATATCTTGGTACATTTTATTGGAACCGGGATGAATAGAATATTTGGATTTATGAGATTCATGCATGATAAGGTCTCGAATACCTCCAAACAGAGGAATCCAATATCTTTCCTTAAAACATAGCATTCCATCATCTCTTCTCACAAATTCTTTTTCATTATTTGGCATTCTGTCAACCTGATCTTCCAGGTTTGACTTCCTGTCAATTTTCTCATATTGCCGGTTTTCTTCTTGTAGAGCTTCCATTTGAGCTTTGATGATTTGGGCAGGAAGTGGCGAATGAATTGTCATTCCTAGAGATCGAACTCTAAGAGGTTTAATTCTATCTTTTCTACTCAACGCGTCGGCTACTACATTCGCTTTACCAGGATGGTAACGAATTTCACAGTCGTAGTCATTGAGTAATTCTAACCATCTTCTTTTCCTCATGTTTAGCTCCTTCTGATCTAAGATATGCTGTAGACTCTTGTGATCGGTGAAAACCGTACACTTTGTACCATATAGGTAATGTCTCCATATCTTAAGAGCAAAAACTACTACTCCTAATTCTAGATCATGAGTGGTGTAGTTTTCTTCATTCTTCTTCAGCTGTCGTGAAGCATAGGCTATAACTTTGTCTCTTTGCATTAGTACCGCACCCAAACCATGATGAGATGCGTCACAATACACTACAAAGTCCTCATTGCCTTCTGGTAATGCCAATATTGGTGCTTCACAAAGCTTTTGCTTCAGCAGTTGAAATGCTGACTCCTGCTTCTCTTCCCAGTTATACTTCTTGTTCTTCTGGGTCAGTTCCGTCAATGGTTTTGCAATCTTTGAAAAACCTTCTATAAATCTCCGGTAATAACCAGCGAGACCTAAGAATTGACGAATCTCGGTTGGGGAGGTAGGTGACGTCCAACCTTTAACTGCTTCTATCTTCGCGGGATCTACGTGGATACCTTTGCTGTTGATGATATGGCCTAAAAATTGAACGGTAGTAATCCAAAAATCACATTTGGAAAACTTGGCGTACAACTTTTCCTTCTTAAGCAACTCCAAAACGGTCCTTAAGTGTTCGGCATGCTCCTCTTCATTGCGCGAATAGATTAAAATATCATCAATGAACACAATAACGAATTTATCCAAGTATGGTTTACATACTCGGTTCATTAAATCCATGAATACAGCTGGTGCATTGGTAAGACCAAATGGCATCACCTGAAATTCATAATGTCCGTATCGTGTTCGAAAGGCTGTCTTGGGAATGTCCTCTTCCCTAACTCTTAGTTGATGATATCCTGATCTAAGATCGATTTTTGAGTACACACTTGATCCTTGTAATTGGTCAAATAGATCGTCGATCCTTGGCAATGGATATCGATTCTTCACCGTGAGTTTGTTCAACTCCCTGTAATCGATACACATTCGGAACGTTCCATCTTTCTTTTTGACAAATAGGATTGGTGCTCCCCAAGGGGATGAACTCGGTTGGATGAAACCTTTATCTGATAGTTCTTTCAACTGTTCAGATAATTCTTTCATTTCGGAGGGGGCTAATCGATATGGTGCTTTTGCAACAGGTGCTGCTCCAGGCACTAAATCGATTCGGAATTCTACTTGACGAGTTGGTGGGATTCCAGGTAAGTCTTCGGGAAATACATCAGAAAATTCTCTTACAACTGGCACTTCATCAAGTTGTTTCTTCTTTTCTTTTGTTTCTCCTCCCGTTACTTGGATTTGAAATACATGGCATCCTTTGCTTATGTATTTCATTGTTTTGGCGTATGAAATGAAATTGAAAGAAGTTTTTGGTTTATCACCTTGGATGATTAAGGTTTCACCATCGAATGGAATCTGGATGATTTTCTCATCACAAATTATTCTGGCACGGTGTTTAGATAACCAATCCATACCAATGATGACATCAAAACTTCCCAATTGAATGGGCATAAGATTGATAGGGAAAGATTTATTTAGAAGGGTTAAGGTGCAGTTTTCGATTAAGGTATTGGTACTTAAAATATTTCCATCTGCTAATTCTATTTCATAGATAGTATCTAATTCTACAGGAGTAATATTTAGATTTGCGGCAAACGAAGTAGACACAAAACTTTTATCCGCTCCTGAATCAAATAATATCTTAGCATCTTGTTGATTTAATAGGAACGTACCAGTAACAACATCTAAATTCTGCGTCATGTTCCCATCACTAAGTACATAAGCTCTTCCTCTGGCAACATTATTGGTAAATTTCGGACATTGAGGTCTGTAGTGTCCAACTTCTCCACAACCATGGCACTTTACTGCTATTGGTTGAGTGTTGGCCCCAGTCGCTCGACAGTCCCTTGTCATATGACCAATTCTTTTACAGTTGCCGCAAACAGCTCTACATGCTCCAAAATGATGCATGTTGCACTTGTTACATGGGGGTAGCGTTCCAGAATAACCTTTACTTTCTGCAGGCACTGCTGCATAAGCTCGGGTAGCTTCTTGTCGACGATTTTGTTGTTGATGATGATTACTACGATTCTGCTGCTGATCTCTGTTGCGATTCCTGCCTTGATTGTTGTTGTTGCTGTAGCTACGGTTACCACTGTAACTGTTGTTATAGCTGCGGTTGTTGCTATTGTTACCCCCTCGGTTGTCAGCACTTCTCTTATGCTCATTAATCACAGAGGTAGAACCTCTTTTGATTACCCGGGTTAACAATCTCTGAGCAAGCTCCATAGCTTCTTCTACTGACTTTGGATTCGATGAGGTAACATCTCCTTCAATTGATGGTGGCAGTCCCTCTACGTATTTCTCCAATGCTTGTTCAACATCGGGTACTATAGTTGGACACAGCACTGACAACTCCAGAAACTTTCTGTCGTATGTCTTCAAGTCATTGTACCTTACAACTAGCTGATGAAATTCATCTTCTAGTTTTCGAATCTCTGTTCTTGGACAATACTTCTTCAACATCTTATTTTTCAGCTCATTCCACGAAAGTCTGAAAGCTTCATCTGGACCCATAGCATTCGTAGTAGTGTTCCACCACGATAATGCCTCTCCTTGAAGAGTTCCAGTAGCAAATGTCACAACTCACCATTTCAGGTCATTTCCCGAACTTTGGAAAAACACTATTCATCAGTTTACTATTCATCATTTTTGGTGTCAGTTTGACATTCCGAGAAGCATTCAGAAATTTTACTATTCACTGAACACTATTCATTGCGGGAAAAGATTTCATCATTTACGTGCATTACATATTTCATCGTAAATTTAGTTTACGGGTATTCAAATTCGCGTAACCGGATTGGTTTAGGTGCGAATTCATTTCATTAGTGTTAAGGACATTGCATACGGACTGGAGATAGTCTGCATATCATCATAACAACATTTCCATGTTATACCACTCTTAGGATTTTCAAATTTATATATTTGATACATTTAACGTTTTTCTTATAATTATTTATAATTAAACGTTAACATCCGGTTTATACACGACGAATATATCTAAATATTCCCACGATGGTCCCGACATATTTTTATATCCATTTTATCATCATAAAAGTTATTACATTCATTTACCCAGTATTTTGGAATTTTACGTTTTCTAGTTCAGCGTTTTACGCGAATTACGCGTTTTTAACCCGCGTTTCCAGTTTTAACAACGTTCAAGCAACCCGATGGAACTTACCATTCATTTTTATTTTATTATGGAGTATTTTGACAAGTTTAGTCATTCTTTCAAGTTTCATATTTTTACGATGCCCGAATTTACGTTTCGCGGTTTAAAACTTTACGTTTTGCGAATAATGGAACCAAAACCGACTCCGTGAACCAGATAACACCAAGCTTACTACACACTCATCCCAATCCAACCATGTGCAGCCCCCCCATCCCAAGATTTCTTCAAGTTGACCTTTTATTTACCATTATGCCATTATATTAGATTTTTCTTACATAAACACCTTTAACATAACACATACAAATTTAAGAATCAAAAACTCATATCCTCATCTCTTCCATCTCCATAACCACGACCCAAATAAGATCCATAACCAAAATCCATGATCAAGTGATCATTTTTCAAAGTACAAAGCATCAAAGTTGTTCATTTCATCATCCTAATCAAGAATCATAACACAAAAACACAAGTAATCCAAGGTTTCTAATCATCTCACCACCTATTATTTCAAAGTGAGTTATCAAATTTATTTTCATGTTTTCATCTAATTAACACATGTACCTTATAGTATTCATGCTTAATTTCATGCACAAACTAGCTATACCACTTTATTTTTGTAGACTTTTGAACATACAAACCCTAAATTTTGATTTAGGTGTTCCTTTGTAAAATTAACATGATTACTAGTGATTAGGAACCCATGACACCCTAAGAAGGTGTATGGTAGGATTAGTATAGCTTTGTGGTGTTTGCAAGAGTTTTGGTTGATGTAGAAACTAGTTTTGAACCTTGGAAATGGATTTCTAACAAGTATATATACCTACTGTCCCATTTTGTTAAATTCTGGAAAATCAGTAAATACAAAGTAAACTTTGGCAAAAATTTTAGAAAATACTTTCAAAAACGAATCCGTAGGCGAAAGAACGGATTAAAAAGAGTTAATAACGAAGAAGTTATGATTTTTGCAAGTTTATTGACGAAAACTATTTTCCGGAAAAATACATGCTGTTGGACGTTTTTCGTCAGACAAAAAGAGGCTTTAGACGTAACCCGGAGGAGCCAAGCTTTCCAAAATATATTACTACATACTAAGACGTAACCGTGGATATAAAGAACAAGTAAAACGGACTTATAACGACAAAGATATTCACGTTTGAATATCGGCAAAACTCATTTCATTTTGACAGCTTTTGGAAATATAACGCTAAAACTACGTTGTAACTCTAGATTTTTAGAAATAATACCAAGTACCCAATTTTATAACTAATGAAGTATTAGTTATTACAAGTATATTTTCATCATTTCAAGGCGTTATTTCAAGGATTTCAAACCGAGGATTTCAACACAAACATTGGTACATACGATATATATATAAGTATATATATTGCAACTAGTTTTATTTTTCTAATAGCCATATTTTTCCTAAGTCTTGGAAATGTATATTTTTTATAACAACAAGTATTTTTCAAAGAGTAGAGTGGTATAGGAACATGTGCACAGACATTCATAACATCATTTCATGATCTAAAGTAGATCGCTCATCATTCATATTAGGTTGCGGCTAGTGTGCGCGCCTTGTTTTTCAGCTCATTACATGTTCATGGTACCATCATATCAGGTGAGTCATAGCCCCTACTCTTTTAATTGTTTTGCAAACTCTTTGGGGGAGAATACATGCTCGTTTTACTTAAACGCATTACTTGCTTTACATGGTTGATTACTCAAACATTTTCAGCTTTACCTATATATATGTTTGATCACCTGCATTTCATTGGTATGTTTGATTACCTGTATTTCATGTGACTGTTTCCTAAACATTATTACTTGTTTATATGACCTCATTGTCATCCTTGTTTATCTGGCGACATTGTCAGTATTGTTTACATGACCTCATTGTCATTACTGTTTACCTGGCGACATTGTCAGACTCATTTACATAACCTCATTGTCAAAGTTGTTATCTGGCGACATTGTCAGGATTATCATCACTGTTTATCTGGCGACATTGTCAGCATTGTTTATATAACCTCATTGGACTGAATTATTTATATAGCCGTTTGTCACAACTCACCATTTCAGGTCATTTCAGGTCATTTCCCGAACTTTGGAAAAACACTATTCATCAAACACTATTCATCAAAACACTATTCATCAGTTTACTATTCATCATTTTTGGTGTCAGTTTGACATTCAGAGAAGCATTCAGAAATTTTACTATTCACGGAACACTATTCATTGCGGGAAAAGATTTCATCATTCACGTGCATTACACATTTCATCGTAAATTTAGTTTACGGATATTCAAATTCGCGTAACCGGATTGGGTTAGGTGCGAATTCATTTCATTAGTGTTGAGAACACTGCATACGGACTGGGGATAGTCTGCATATCATCAGTAGGTCATTTACATGTTATACCACTCTTAGGATTTTCAAATTACTATATTCAGTATATTTAACGTTTTACGTATTACGATTTCTAAATAAACGTTAACACCCGGTTTATACACGACGAATATATCTAAATACTCCCACAATGGTCCCGACATATTTTTATATCCATTTTAATATCATAAAAGTTATAACATTCAGTTACCCAGTATTTTGGAAATTTATTTTATTTATAACGTACGCGTATAAATATAACGACGGTTTTCGTGAAAACTAAACAATAATCACCCGATCACTCAGTAAATGTACCCAACATATTTTTAATATGTTTTTAACATTATTATAACTTTATTTCATCCCGGTATACTTCGTGAACGTTTATTGCTATTAAACCCGGTACCCGATTTTAACGAATAACGCGTAATAACACGTAACGCTACACTACATTTTCTAAGTGATCAAAACCGTTTTGGCTACTCCCTTTTCACACCCAAAACCGGCCATGTGCCACCCTTTTTAACCATGTGCATTGAATTATCATTATTATACTAATAAACCTTATAAACATTTCCTTAACAAAAATCACAAATCATAATCTAACTTTTTAGAAAGATCAAAAACCCATTTTCTTCTTCCTCCTCTTGAAACCCACGACTTTTATTGATCTCATAGATCAAGTGATGATTTTCCATAAAGTAAAACACAAAAGTTGTTCATTTTACAAGTCTAATCAAGAATCAAGCAACAAAAACACAAGAACAACAAGCATAATCATCCAATAATCACCTCATTTTGTCAAGTAAGTTTTCATCTTTATTTTTTCATGAATCATCCTATTTTTACATGTATTACATAAGAATCATGCTAAAAACCATGTATAAGTAGCTATACTACACTTTATTTTGGCTAAAAAGTAACATACAAACCCTAACTTTCTTGTTATGAATCCCCTAGCTCTAATAACTTGGTTAGGAGTCCATGGCACCCTAAGAAGGTGTATGGTAAGATTAGATTAGTCATGTGGTGATTACAAGAGGTTTGGTGATGGTAGAAATTGGTTTTTAACCTTGGAAACTTGATTTGGAACCTATTTTAGACATGCTGTCCCATTTTGTAAAAATCTGGAAAATCAGTAAACACCAAGGAAACTTTGGCAAAATTTTTAGAAAATACTTTCAAAAACGAATCCGTAGGCGAAAGAACGGATTAAAAAGAGTCTATAACGAAGGAGTTATGATTTTTGCAAGATTGTTGACGAAAAGTATTTTCTGGAAAAATAGTTGCTGTTGGACATTTTTCGTCGGTCAAAAAGAGGTTTTAAACGTAACCCGGAGGAGCCGAGCTTTCCAAAATATATTACTACATACTAAGACGAAACCGTGGATATAAAGAACAAGTAAAACGGACAAGTAACGACAAAGATATACTCGTTTGAAAATCGGCTAAAACCATTTTATATTGACAGCTTTTAATATATTTGGCGCAAAAACTACGAAGTGCATTTTCAAGCTAAACATAATATCAAGTACCGAGCTTTATAACTAACGTAGTATTAGTTATTACGAGTATGTTTTCATCATTTCAAGGTTTACAACCCGAGTATTTCAACGCTTACATGAGAACTTACGTTATATATATATAAGTATATATATTATAACTAGCCATTTATATTTTCTAATAGCAATATTTTCCAAAGTTTTGGATTATATATTTTTGACAATACAAGTGTTTTCCTAAAGAGTAGAGTGGTATAGAAACATGTGCATGGACATTCATAACATCATTTCATGATCTAAAGTAGATCGTACATCATTCATATTAGGTTGCGGCTAGTATGCGCGCCTTGTTTTCCAGCTCAGTACATGTTCATGGTACCATCATATTGGGTTGCAGCAGCAAATTGTTCATTGGTGTACATTTCATTTCATCACGGTTTCATCAGTTGAGGTGAGTTTTCATAGCCCCGTTTTCAATTCAACATTTTTGATTGTTTTCAAATCCCACGGGGGGAATACATTGCATCAATCATTTCAGTACGAGCCCAAGTATTCAAACATGTACATAGCTTAAGTTACCTTGCCATGTGAAAAGTCCCCTGTAACATCATGAACCGTTAATTTCAAGTACTAAGCGAGAGTGAGTGGATAGATCTATCGAGGGTGACGCCTCCATCCGTGGTAGTGGATACCAACAGTAAGCGGATGCATGTCATGTCTTTTACATTTGAATGTTTCGGCAGAACATTCGGGAGGGGCATAGAATTTCATCAGTCATAGCTTCGGTGTCATGAGCTTAAGGCTATTGTACAATTTTCACGAGATTTTTATCTTGCATTTTTACTTGTGGTGGCCGTACATCAGTACATTTTACAAACCTATGGAATTCACCAACATTCGTGTTGACGTTTTAGCAATGTATTTCAGGTTATTAAGGTAGCTCATGAGACATGCATTTGGACCTTCATGGAGTCGCGGAGTCGACGCGTCTCATCATTATTTCATGCACTTATGTAAACATTTGATCTAGTAGGACTTGTTTTCCTAAACATGCAACACATTTTGGGGACCTCATTTTGTAAACTCTGAATTATTTCAATGATCAAATGCAGTATTTTCCAAACGACACTTTAGGTCGTTCAATGTAACTGTAACTGTGGTGCTATGACAGACACCCCCAGGTATTCCATTCCGCTGCAAGTCAGGTAAATTGGGGGTGTGACAGATTGGCATCAGAGCTAAGGTTATAGCGAACTAGGATGTATCTTGGACCCTAGACTATAACCACATCATCATAGCATCTCATCATTTCATCATAAGTGCATAATCATGATACATGTTGTTTTATACATCCCCTGTGCGAGTTATTTATACTCATATCCGTATATGTATATCATTTTATTGACCTGGTTCACAAGTGACATGCCTTCAGATACTCACCCTGACATCCTTTTATCGGATTCCAACATTGAAGATGCCTTGTCATCTTTCACTACCATTATACCATCAGTTGCACTTACACCACCATTAGTACTATTGATTTGCCATAGGAACAGAGTCTTCCTATCATTCAGCCCGTACATAGAATGCCTTTTGGTAGTGTATTCAGAATTAATCTTAATGGACTTATTAGGATGCTTATTGCAAGGAAGATAGTGTGTTTTCTTTCCATCACTAGTAGGGCACTTATTACTCAGGTACTATCACCACCATCAGTTACTTATTACACTATTGGCCTTCCCACAGTGTGTACTTTAGTTTTACCTTTTGGATGTCGCGAGGTAGCGCGAAAGAGGGTAGTATTCCATTCACTAGTACCATCATTGTCATTTCCTTTTCCATTCCCATTTGCTCAGACTTCAATCGTTTCGCAATATTTTAGCATTGTCTCATCAGGTATTAGGTTGATTTCGTTTTTGACGAATTAGTAGACTATTACCATTCGACAAGATTCACTCACGTATCCAATACACCATTCAAGCTATTGTATTATCATATGGGGAAACTGTTTTACAGAAAAATTTCTGAAGTAAGCTATTTTATTACCATCCTATAAACTGATTTTCTGTCATTACATCAAGTATTTACTATTATTACGCGAGGCAATTTTCATGTTATTTGAAAGAAAACATCAGGATACCATTTTAATAACAATGCGTTGAACACCATCTAAAACTTTTGAGGAAAGTTATGATATTTTGACAAAAATCTATCATCGCATCATTAGTCCTCAATTATACATAGCCTGATCACCTATGTAAAATTCAGGAAGGATTATGCCATGAAGGAAATAATTACCTTTTCAAAGGATTGTAATAACAATCTTCATCCAAAAGTTTTGTAAACAAAGGAACTCATTCATAAACATCCATTTTGCTGAACTATCCCTGGATACTTACCCCACAAGTCACTCACTTAGCCATTAAGTTGGATTTTCCCATTGACTTCCCTAGAGAGACTTTCCATATCAATTACATGCAGGATTCCTTTATACAATAAAAGCAATGAAAGGATTACAGAACTAGTAACCAGGACTAGAAGTATATAGTGAGAGAATTCATAACTCAACAACAAATCCTCAGATACTGCGAGACCATCCTAATTACCATCTCTGACTTAGTTGTCCAATGTCATTATTCAAGGGTACTAGCTATACTGAGCTACAGGATTGAACTCAATAAATGTCCGCAGGACAACACGATAGAAATAAACCCAGCTTCTAATTGAGGCTGTAGAGCATTTCATTTAAACATGGCCTCATCCATACATGAACTTTCCTGCAGTAAGTTTTCACAAAGTACAATTGTTTGAATCAGGAATATCGATGTAGATTCCTCTAAGGCATTATGTCTAGAAAATTCAGATAACTCCACCTTCATACCAAGCAAGGGATCAAACCGGAACATATCTCCTCATCTACATGGGAAAACAGAATAGACATTCATCGACACAACATCAAGTGATACCTTCGTCTTGCCAATTACAACGATGAACTATTTCAGGACTTAAGTTAGTCTAAATGCCTATGCTTGTAGTTATGTCAGATAACCACCAATAGACATTATCCAACCTCAGGAACTAAGTGTTAGACATCTATGCATTTAAGCGAACATTTCCTATTCTACCATTTTATCCTTTTCAGTGTTTTCACTTTTAAATAAAGTTGATGCGTTTACATAAATCACATACCTTGTGGAAAAATGATTTCTGAAATTCCTATTTTGAACCAGTGCGATTCTTTTTGGTCAATCTTTAGCAACACTATGGTACAATGAGGAAAATACATAAACATCAAACTTTGGTAAGCAGTCGTAATCACAACATGTTTGAAAACAGTTCCTATTTCATAACTACTGGATTTTGGATCATCAGGAAAAATATTTCCCAGTAAATCATTTGCTCCATTTTCTAAATTCGTTTATTCAGAAAAGGATTTCAACTAAAACTCATAATCGCGAGACAAATTTCCAGAACAAAGACAAATTTCCAGAACAAATTTCTCTACAACATCGCTTATGCATTTAGGATTTGTGACTGGACAATAGAGAATATTTGGTATATGTGGTGAAGGAATTAGGAGGATATCACAAATTGATCACGAACTTCAGTAGTGGAGACCAAACCCAATAGGCAAAGAAGAACATATGTCTTATCATCCGTTGGAACAAAACACAAGGAATCAAATTGTTACCTATATTCTATCCCTTCAGATAACGCCAAGTTCGAAGGACCGAACGTTGTGGAATTAGTCACAAAGGTTTATTGTAACCATTTCAGTTTTTCCTGTTAAGGAAACCGATTCAACTTGGATTTCATGTAATCTTTTCAGGATTTCCTTCAGAAACCCATTTAGTTGTGAACATCACCTATCACCCTCAGACCGATGGTCAAAGCGACAGAACAATTCAAACATAGGAAAGTATGCTCAGAGCATGAGTGATTGACCTTAGAAATGGTTGGACTAATCACTTAACATAAATCAAATTCATCTACAACAATAGTTATCACACCAACAACGGGAAACTGGCAGAAGTTAGATTGGTACATAACACACATCATTTGGATTGGATATCCTGAATAACAAACCATCCAGATTCAAGTGGGATAACAAACTGAGTTAAATGCATTGCCTTGGATTGGCATGATACAAATTGGATAACAAGAAAGGTTGAACCTTTAGCATATTGGACTATTTAAGATTCATTTTAGAATCGACCAACTAGCATACAAACTTGAGTTCTGGCAGAATTCAGCAGTATATACTACTAGTACCACATTTAAAACATTATGAAGCGCAGACCATCTATTGATGGGCCAAACTCAGAAAAAGCTCAACTCATTAGTTCAGTAGGCATTCATGAGATAACCAGAAATTTTCTACAAGTCAAGAATCAGTTACAAGTTCAATAAGTCGTAAACCATTAAAACTTCAAGTTCTGCAGAGTTAGCAGAAGGTTCTGCCTAGGAAAGGCATGTTATCATTCAGAAAACTTGGAAAGTTACACCAATATACACTGGACCATTTATATTTCAGACAGGGTAGGCCTAGTGGCCGTCAGACTTGAACATTGTCAGAGAACAACAGGATTACACGAACATATTTCACATTTTCAGATCCCCAGAAATGACTTTCAGATGAGTCACTCATGATTCCATTGGAAGGGATCCAACCCAAATGACAATCTCAGACCTTGTAAGAGAACCAACAGAAATCATGGACCGTGTGGTCAAACAGTTGAAACAGAGTCGAATTCCTATCGTTAGAGTTCGCTGGAATTCTCGAATATCATCACCTTTTCACCAATACATTTTCAGAGACCAACATAAACTGAACTTCGGGACGAAGTTCCTTTTAGGGGGGAAGACTGTCACAACTCACCATTTCAGGTCATTTCAGGTCATTTCCCGAACTTTGGAAAAACACTATTCATCAAACACTATTCATCAAAACACTATTCATCAGTTTACTATTCATCATTTTTGGTGTCAGTTTGACATTCAGAGAAGCATTCAGAAATTTTACTATTCACGGAACACTATTCATTGCGGGAAAAGATTTCATCATTCACGTGCATTACACATTTCATCGTAAATTTAGTTTACGGATATTCAAATTCGCGTAACCGGATTGGGTTAGGTGCGAATTCATTTCATTAGTGTTGAGAACACTGCATACGGACTGGGGATAGTCTGCATATCATCAGTAGGTCATTTACATGTTATACCACTCTTAGGATTTTCAAATTACTATATTCAGTATATTTAACGTTTTACGTATTACGATTTCTAAATAAACGTTAACACCCGGTTTATACACGACGAATATATCTAAATACTCCCACAATGGTCCCGACATATTTTTATATCCATTTTAATATCATAAAAGTTATAACATTCAGTTACCCAGTATTTTGGAAATTTATTTTATTTATAACGTACGCGTATAAATATAACGACGGTTTTCGTGAAAACTAAACAATAATCACCCGATCACTCAGTAAATGTACCCAACATATTTTTAATATGTTTTTAACATTATTATAACTTTATTTCATCCCGGTATACTTCGTGAACGTTTATTGCTATTAAACCCGGTACCCGATTTTAACGAATAACGCGTAATAACACGTAACGCTACACTACATTTTCTAAGTGATCAAAACCGTTTTGGCTACTCCCTTTTCACACCCAAAACCGGCCATGTGCCACCCTTTTTAACCATGTGCATTGAATTATCATTATTATACTAATAAACCTTATAAACATTTCCTTAACAAAAATCACAAATCATAATCTAACTTTTTAGAAAGATCAAAAACCCATTTTCTTCTTCCTCCTCTTGAAACCCACGACTTTTATTGATCTCATAGATCAAGTGATGATTTTCCATAAAGTAAAACACAAAAGTTGTTCATTTTACAAGTCTAATCAAGAATCAAGCAACAAAAACACAAGAACAACAAGCATAATCATCCAATAATCACCTCATTTTGTCAAGTAAGTTTTCATCTTTATTTTTTCATGAATCATCCTATTTTTACATGTATTACATAAGAATCATGCTAAAAACCATGTATAAGTAGCTATACTACACTTTATTTTGGCTAAAAAGTAACATACAAACCCTAACTTTCTTGTTATGAATCCCCTAGCTCTAATAACTTGGTTAGGAGTCCATGGCACCCTAAGAAGGTGTATGGTAAGATTAGATTAGTCATGTGGTGATTACAAGAGGTTTGGTGATGGTAGAAATTGGTTTTTAACCTTGGAAACTTGATTTGGAACCTATTTTAGACATGCTGTCCCATTTTGTAAAAATCTGGAAAATCAGTAAACACCAAGGAAACTTTGGCAAAATTTTTAGAAAATACTTTCAAAAACGAATCCGTAGGCGAAAGAACGGATTAAAAAGAGTCTATAACGAAGGAGTTATGATTTTTGCAAGATTGTTGACGAAAAGTATTTTCTGGAAAAATAGTTGCTGTTGGACATTTTTCGTCGGTCAAAAAGAGGTTTTAAACGTAACCCGGAGGAGCCGAGCTTTCCAAAATATATTACTACATACTAAGACGAAACCGTGGATATAAAGAACAAGTAAAACGGACAAGTAACGACAAAGATATACTCGTTTGAAAATCGGCTAAAACCATTTTATATTGACAGCTTTTAATATATTTGGCGCAAAAACTACGAAGTGCATTTTCAAGCTAAACATAATATCAAGTACCGAGCTTTATAACTAACGTAGTATTAGTTATTACGAGTATGTTTTCATCATTTCAAGGTTTACAACCCGAGTATTTCAACGCTTACATGAGAACTTACGTTATATATATATAAGTATATATATTATAACTAGCCATTTATATTTTCTAATAGCAATATTTTCCAAAGTTTTGGATTATATATTTTTGACAATACAAGTGTTTTCCTAAAGAGTAGAGTGGTATAGAAACATGTGCATGGACATTCATAACATCATTTCATGATCTAAAGTAGATCGTACATCATTCATATTAGGTTGCGGCTAGTATGCGCGCCTTGTTTTCCAGCTCAGTACATGTTCATGGTACCATCATATTGGGTTGCAGCAGCAAATTGTTCATTGGTGTACATTTCATTTCATCACGGTTTCATCAGTTGAGGTGAGTTTTCATAGCCCCGTTTTCAATTCAACATTTTTGATTGTTTTCAAATCCCACGGGGGGAATACATTGCATCAATCATTTCAGTACGAGCCCAAGTATTCAAACATGTACATAGCTTAAGTTACCTTGCCATGTGAAAAGTCCCCTGTAACATCATGAACCGTTAATTTCAAGTACTAAGCGAGAGTGAGTGGATAGATCTATCGAGGGTGACGCCTCCATCCGTGGTAGTGGATACCAACAGTAAGCGGATGCATGTCATGTCTTTTACATTTGAATGTTTCGGCAGAACATTCGGGAGGGGCATAGAATTTCATCAGTCATAGCTTCGGTGTCATGAGCTTAAGGCTATTGTACAATTTTCACGAGATTTTTATCTTGCATTTTTACTTGTGGTGGCCGTACATCAGTACATTTTACAAACCTATGGAATTCACCAACATTCGTGTTGACGTTTTAGCAATGTATTTCAGGTTATTAAGGTAGCTCATGAGACATGCATTTGGACCTTCATGGAGTCGCGGAGTCGACGCGTCTCATCATTATTTCATGCACTTATGTAAACATTTGATCTAGTAGGACTTGTTTTCCTAAACATGCAACACATTTTGGGGACCTCATTTTGTAAACTCTGAATTATTTCAATGATCAAATGCAGTATTTTCCAAACGACACTTTAGGTCGTTCAATGTAACTGTAACTGTGGTGCTATGACAGACACCCCCAGGTATTCCATTCCGCTGCAAGTCAGGTAAATTGGGGGTGTGACACCGTTCGCTATATTTATCATGGAATTTGGGTACAAGTATTACATTTGTTCACGTATACATATTACATTTGGCAGTGGGTTGTAAACACACAGGTTACAAGTCTCTTATGGCGGGACTTGTAACTGAGTGGATTTACGATGCCTTTGCTGGGACAACTTCATCCATGTGCATTACATTCTTTTTCACAAGACTCTATGAACTCACCAACCTCGTGTTGACACTTTAGCATGTATTTTCAGGTATTAAGCTATGGCACGCTACTGGAGGTTTTGGCAGGGCATGGCATGGTCATAGAAGACTCTGATTATTCATATGGGGACCGTTTTTAACTATTTTAATGGCCTACTTCCGCACTACTTTTAACAATGTAAAAATCAACATTTTGATTTAACTATTTTATTCTAAATGATTCAAGTGCAAACTATTTTTGAACTAGTGTTGTAATACCAATTGAGTTACACCCCAGCTACATGTATGCTTCCGCTGGACCCGATTTTGGGGGTGTGACAGATTGGTATCAGAGCTTTGGCTATAGCGAACTAGGTGTTTTTAAAACCTAGACTATAGCTACTTTCAAGAAAACTTAACCCTATGACCGTCACGTGCCTGCCTGCCAAGCTGAAGCCTCATTTGTGGTTAGTTGCTGACATAGGTGATGAGATTTATTTCTCATTACCTGATATATTATATTCATTTATTATAGTTGTTTACTATAATTGTCTTTCATATAAGCATGTTCACGTATTATATATATCACCGCATTATGTTTTTCTTTGCATAGTTTCATCATTTGACCTCGAGTTTGGTCACCTGCCTTAGTATTTTAGAACGTCTTGGTATTTGTGAAGGACATAGTATTAGTATAACTGAGCTGAGTATTTCAAAATTCATGGAACCTCGGTGGAATATAGACTGGTCATTTATATTCAACCCGGGATAGTGAGATATAGGCTGACCACCTATGTTTGACTCAGAAATGAATTTTGCAACACTGAGAATGGTTATAATAAAATTTTGTCTGGATTGAATCCTTTACTCATTTTCCAAATGTTTCATGCATGTGTGTGTATACCCTCGTTGTCAGAACATTCATACTTTTCATCACTTCATAAACCACCGATTGGAAGCATGTCAATTGATCATTTCATTTCATGAACATTCACGTCTATGCACGATACATTTACATCACAGTATTTTCTTTTATCACAATATCATTTTGTCGCAGTTGTCACAGTCTCTTCCCTTCTCACCATCACTATCATTTCCTTTCCCCATCCCCATATATATATAGAATTATCTGACACTTTATGGATTCCTATGTCACTCATCCCTCACTACCACCAATATTGATAAGTGGATATTACCAATGACTTCCCTAGGAAAGACTTTCCATACCATCTATAAGGAGGATCCCTAGGTACATTAAGATCATTCAAAACTCAACAGAAATCTCAGGATATCACAAAACAATTCGAACCACTATCACTGGCCTGATCACCAAAAATTCCATCATCTAGAAAGTATTGGCTTGACTGAATTACAGGATTATTTTCGATACGAGTGCTCACTAAGCAACACCATAGAGATAAATCCAACCTCTTAACAGAGACTATAGATTGAACATGTCCTCACCAATAGACTTTATCCAAACATGTTAGACACCTATGCCTTTGTGCAGACATACATACCTGACTATTTTATCCTCTTAATACTTTCACTTTTAAATGGATTTTTCTCCAAACTACAGTTATACAAAACATATATCTTGTAAGAAATACTTTTCTGAGGCACTTATTTTGATAAGCAAATTCCTTTTGGTTAATCATTTACAAAACTATTGAATTGTTAGGAAATCTTAAACATCGATCTTTGGTAAACCATATTATCCACCTTATATTGAAAACTGTCCTATCTTGCATAACTATTAAATTTTGAAACATCAAGAAAAATGTTACTTGGAAAGCCGTTTGCTTAAACTTGTAGATTTATTTATTCGGGGAAGGTTTATGAACAAAACACAATTTCAAAACAAACCTTGAAAAATAAATCACTATATTACATCACTTATACATTTAGAGTTTTGCGAATTGACGACATAGAGCTTGGGGAAAATCTTAGTAATGGAGACTAAGCATCGTAGGTGGAGAAAGCCTCGATTCATGACATCCTGCGGAGGATCACCACTTTATCCTAATCTATTATTTTCAACAACACCCCTTTGACGGACTTAACCTTGTAAGTTTTTCCACAAGATTCATGATATCCATTTCAATTATTTCTAATAGAGGAATTTAATTCACCTCAAACACCTAGCGATTACATTAAGATTTCTTTGGAACCACACCACCTATCATCTGCAGACCAATGGTCAGAATTAGAGAACGATTCAAACATAGGAAGATATGTTCAGAGCATGAGTGATTGACTCAAGAAATGGTTGGACTAACAAAATACCATAAATCAAATTCAGTTGCAACTATAGTTATCGCGCGAGCGTAGAGACTACACCATTTGAGGCACCCTATGGTCGAAGTGCCAACATTCATTGACGGATCAAAATTTGGAAAAGCCCAACTCACTAGTCCAGTAAGTATTCTTGAAATAACCAGAAATTTCCTACAAGTCAAGAATCAGTTACAAGTTCAATAAGTTGTAAACCGTTAAAACTTCATGTTGTTAGGCAGAGTTATATTGAAAGTTCTGCCTAGGAAAGGCATGCTATCATTCAGAAAACTTGGAAAGTTAAACCCGAGATACACTGGACCATGCAATATTTCAGACAGAGTAGGCCTAGTGGCCGTCAGACTTGAGCCTTGTTAGAGAACAACAGCAACAGGATTACACAACCATGTATTATCAGCTTTTCAGGATTGTCACTCATAATTCCATTTGGAAAGGAATCCAACCCAAAGTCAAACATAAACCTTGCAGGAGAACAAGTACAAATCATGGACAGTTAGGTCAAACAGTTGAAGCAGAGTCGAATTCCTATCGTTAGAGTTCGCTGGAATTCTCGAATATCATCACCTTTTCACCAATATGTTTTCAGAAACCAACATAAACTGAACTTCGGGACGAAGTTCCTTTTAGAGGGGAAGACTGTCATAACTCACCATTTCAGGTCATTTCAGGTCATTTCCCGAACTTTGGAAAAACACTATTCATCAAACACTATTCATCAGTTTACTATTCATCATTTTTTGTGTCAGTTTGACATTCCGAGAAGCATTCAGAAATTTTACTATTCACTGAACACTATTCATTGCGGGAAAAGATTTCATCATTTACGTGCATTACATATTTCATCGTAAATTTAGTTTACGGGTATTCAAATTCGCGTAACCGGATTGGTTTAGGTGCGAATTCATTTCATTAGTGTTAAGGACATTGCATACGGACTGGAGATAGTCTGCATATCATCATAACAACATTTCCATGTTATACCACTCTTAGGATTTTCAAATTTATATATTTGATACATTTAACGTTTTTCTTATAATTATTTATAATTAAACGTTAACATCCGGTTTATACACGACGAATATATCTAAATATTCCCACGATGGTCCCGACATATTTTTATATCCATTTTATCATCATAAAAGTTATTACATTCATTTACCCAGTATTTTGGAATTTTACGTTTTCCAGTTCAGCGTTTTACGCGAATTACGCGTTTTTAACCCGCGTTTCCAGTTTTAACAACGTTCAAGCAACCCGATGGAACTTACCATTCATTTTTATTTTATTATGGAGTATTTTGACAAGTTTAGTCATTCTTTCAAGTTTCATATTTTTACGATGCCCGAATTTACGTTTCGCGGTTTAAAACTTTACGTTTTGCGAATAACGGAACCAAAACCGACTCCGTGAACCAGATAACACCAAGCTTACTACACACTCATCCCAATCCAACCATGTGCAGCCCCCCCCCCCCCCCCCATCCCAAGATTTCTTCAAGTTGACCCTTTATTTACCATTATGCCATTATATTAGATTTTTCTTACATAAACACCTTTAACATAACACATACAAATTTAAGAATCAAAAACTCATATCCTCATCTCTTCCATCTCCATAACCACGACCCAAATAAGATCCATAACCAAAATCCATGATCAAGTGATCATTTTTCAAAGTACAAAGCATCAAAGTTGTTCATTTCATCATCCTAATCAAGAATCATAACACAAAAACACAAGTAATCCAAGGTTTCTAATCATCTCACCACCTATTATTTCAAAGTGACTTATCAAATTTATTTTCATGTTTTCATCTAATTAACACATGTACCTTATAGTATTCATGCTTAATTTCATGCACAAACTAGCTATACCACTTTATTTTTGTAGACTTTTGAACATACAAACCCTAAATTTTGATTTAGGTGTTTCTTTGTAAAATTAACATGATTACTAGTGATTAGGAACCCATGGCACCCTAAGAAGGTGTATGGTAGGATTAGTATAGCTTTGTGGTGTTTGCAAGAGTTTTGGTTGATGTAGAAACTAGTTTTGAACCTTGGAAATGGATTTCTAACAAGTATATATACCTACTGTCCCATTTTGTTAAATTCTGGAAAATCAGTAAATACAAAGTAAACTTTGGCAAAAATTTTAGAAAATACTTTCAAAAACGAATCCGTAGGCGAAAGAACGGATTAAAAAGAGTTAATAACGAAGAAGTTATGATTTTTGCAAGTTTATTGACGAAAACTATTTTCCGGAAAAATACATGCTGTTGGACGTTTTTCGTCAGACAAAAAGAGGCTTTAGACGTAACCCGGAGGAGCCAAGCTTTCCAAAATATATTACTACATACTAAGACGTAACCGTGGATATAAAGAACAAGTAAAACGGACTTATAACGACAAAGATATTCACGTTTGAATATCGGCAAAACTCATTTCATTTTGACAGCTTTTGGAAATATAACGCTAAAACTACGTTGTAACTCTAGATTTTTAGAAATAATACCAAGTACCCAATTTTATAACTAATGAAGTATTAGTTATTACAAGTATATTTTCATCATTTCAAGGCGTTATTTCAAGGATTTCAAACCGAGGATTTCAACACAAACATTGGTACATACGATATATATATAAGTATATATATTGCAACTAGTTTTATTTTTCTAATAGCCATATTTTTCCTAAGTCTTGGAAATGTATATTTTTTATAACAACAAGTATTTTTCAAAGAGTAGAGTGGTATAGGAACATGTGCACAGACATTCATAACATCATTTCATGATCTAAAGTAGATCGCTCATCATTCATATTAGGTTGCGGCTAGTGTGCGCGCCTTGTTTTTCAGCTCATTACATGTTCATGGTACCATCATATCAGGTGAGTCATAGCCCCTACTCTTTTAATTGTTTTGCAAACTCTTTGGGGGAGAATACATGCTCGTTTTACTTAAACGCATTACTTGCTTTACATGGTTGATTACTCAAACATTTTCAGCTTTACCTATATATATGTTTGATCACCTGCATTTCATTGGTATGTTTGATTACCTGTATTTCATGTGACTGTTTCCTAAACATTATTACTTGTTTATATGACCTCATTGTCATCCTTGTTTATCTGGCGACATTGTCAGTATTGTTTACATGACCTCATTGTCATTACTGTTTACCTGGCGACATTGTCAGACTCATTTACATAACCTCATTGTCAAAGTTGTTATCTGGCGACATTGTCAGGATTATCATCACTGTTTATCTGGCGACATTGTCAGCATTGTTTATATAACCTCATTGGACTGAATTATTTATATAGCCGTTCGCTATATTTATCATGGAATTTGGGTACAAGTATTACATTTGTTCACGTATACATATTACATTTGGCAGTGGGTTGTAAACACACAGGTTACAAGTCTCTTATGGCGGGACTTGTAACTGAGTGGATTTACGATGCCTTTGCTGGGACAACTTCATCCATGTGCATTACATTCTTTTTCACAAGACTCTATGAACTCACCAACCTCGTGTTGACACTTTAGCATGTATTTTCAGGTATTAAGCTATGGCACGCTACTGGAGGTTTTGGCAGGGCATGGCATGGTCATAGAAGACTCTGATTATTCATATGGGGACCGTTTTTAACTATTTTAATGGCCTACTTCCGCACTACTTTTAACAATGTAAAAATCAACATTTTGATTTAACTATTTTATTCTAAATGATTCAAGTGCAAACTATTTTTGAACTAGTGTTGTAATACCAATTGAGTTACACCCCAGCTACATGTATGCTTCCGCTGGACCCGATTTTGGGGGTGTGACAGATTGGTATCAGAGCTTTGGCTATAGCGAACTAGGTGTTTTTAAAACCTAGACTATAGCTACTTTCAAGAAAACTTAACCCTATGACCGTCACGTGCCTGCCTGCCAAGCTGAAGCCTCATTTGTGGTTAGTTGCTGACATAGGTGATGAGATTTATTTCTCATTACCTGATATATTATATTCATTTATTATAGTTGTTTACTATAATTGTCTTTCATATAAGCATGTTCACGTATTATATATATCACCGCATTATGTTTTTCTTTGCATAGTTTCATCATTTGACCTCGAGTTTGGTCACCTGCCTTAGTATTTTAGAACGTCTTGGTATTTGTGAAGGACATAGTATTAGTATAACTGAGCTGAGTATTTCAAAATTCATGGAACCTCGGTGGAATATAGACTGGTCATTTATATTCAACCCGGGATAGTGAGATATAGGCTGACCACCTATGTTTGACTCAGAAATGAATTTTGCAACACTGAGAATGGTTATAATAAAATTTTGTCTGGATTGAATCCTTTACTCATTTTCCAAATGTTTCATGCATGTGTGTGTATACCCTCGTTGTCAGAACATTCATACTTTTCATCACTTCATAAACCACCGATTGGAAGCATGTCAATTGATCATTTCATTTCATGAACATTCACGTCTATGCACGATACATTTACATCACAGTATTTTCTTTTATCACAATATCATTTTGTCGCAGTTGTCACAGTCTCTTCCCTTCTCACCATCACTATCATTTCCTTTCCCCATCCCCATATATATATAGAATTATCTGACACTTTATGGATTCCTATGTCACTCATCCCTCACTACCACCAATATTGATAAGTGGATATTACCAATGACTTCCCTAGGAAAGACTTTCCATACCATCTATAAGGAGGATCCCTAGGTACATTAAGATCATTCAAAACTCAACAGAAATCTCAGGATATCACAAAACAATTCGAACCACTATCACTGGCCTGATCACCAAAAATTCCATCATCTAGAAAGTATTGGCTTGACTGAATTACAGGATTATTTTCGATACGAGTGCTCACTAAGCAACACCATAGAGATAAATCCAACCTCTTAACAGAGACTATAGATTGAACATGTCCTCACCAATAGACTTTATCCAAACATGTTAGACACCTATGCCTTTGTGCAGACATACATACCTGACTATTTTATCCTCTTAATACTTTCACTTTTAAATGGATTTTTCTCCAAACTACAGTTATACAAAACATATATCTTGTAAGAAATACTTTTCTGAGGCACTTATTTTGATAAGCAAATTCCTTTTGGTTAATCATTTACAAAACTATTGAATTGTTAGGAAATCTTAAACATCGATCTTTGGTAAACCATATTATCCACCTTATATTGAAAACTGTCCTATCTTGCATAACTATTAAATTTTGAAACATCAAGAAAAATGTTACTTGGAAAGCCGTTTGCTTAAACTTGTAGATTTATTTATTCGGGGAAGGTTTATGAACAAAACACAATTTCAAAACAAACCTTGAAAAATAAATCACTATATTACATCACTTATACATTTAGAGTTTTGCGAATTGACGACATAGAGCTTGGGGAAAATCTTAGTAATGGAGACTAAGCATCGTAGGTGGAGAAAGCCTCGATTCATGACATCCTGCGGAGGATCACCACTTTATCCTAATCTATTATTTTCAACAACACCCCTTTGACGGACTTAACCTTGTAAGTTTTTCCACAAGATTCATGATATCCATTTCAATTATTTCTAATAGAGGAATTTAATTCACCTCAAACACCTAGCGATTACATTAAGATTTCTTTGGAACCACACCACCTATCATCTGCAGACCAATGGTCAGAATTAGAGAACGATTCAAACATAGGAAGATATGTTCAGAGCATGAGTGATTGACTCAAGAAATGGTTGGACTAACAAAATACCATAAATCAAATTCAGTTGCAACTATAGTTATCGCGCGAGCGTAGAGACTACACCATTTGAGGCACCCTATGGTCGAAGTGCCAACATTCATTGACGGATCAAAATTTGGAAAAGCCCAACTCACTAGTCCAGTAAGTATTCTTGAAATAACCAGAAATTTCCTACAAGTCAAGAATCAGTTACAAGTTCAATAAGTTGTAAACCGTTAAAACTTCATGTTGTTAGGCAGAGTTATATTGAAAGTTCTGCCTAGGAAAGGCATGCTATCATTCAGAAAACTTGGAAAGTTAAACCCGAGATACACTGGACCATGCAATATTTCAGACAGAGTAGGCCTAGTGGCCGTCAGACTTGAGCCTTGTTAGAGAACAACAGCAACAGGATTACACAACCATGTATTATCAGCTTTTCAGGATTGTCACTCATAATTCCATTTGGAAAGGAATCCAACCCAAAGTCAAACATAAACCTTGCAGGAGAACAAGTACAAATCATGGACAGTTAGGTCAAACAGTTGAAGCAGAGTCGAATTCCTATCGTTAGAGTTCGCTGGAATTCTCGAATATCATCACCTTTTCACCAATATGTTTTCAGAAACCAACATAAACTGAACTTCGGGACGAAGTTCCTTTTAGAGGGGAAGACTGTCACAACTCACCATTTCAGGTCATTTCAGGTCATTTCCCGAACTTTGGAAAAACACTATTCATCAAACACTATTCATCAGTTTACTATTCATCATTTTTTGTGTCAGTTTGACATTCCGAGAAGCATTCAGAAATTTTACTATTCACTGAACACTATTCATTGCGGGAAAAGATTTCATCATTTACGTGCATTACATATTTCATCGTAAATTTAGTTTACGGGTATTCAAATTCGCGTAACCGGATTGGTTTAGGTGCGAATTCATTTCATTAGTGTTAAGGACATTGCATACGGACTGGAGATAGTCTGCATATCATCATAACAACATTTCCATGTTATACCACTCTTAGGATTTTCAAATTTATATATTTGATACATTTAACGTTTTTCTTATAATTATTTATAATTAAACGTTAACATCCGGTTTATACACGACGAATATATCTAAATATTCCCACGATGGTCCCGACATATTTTTATATCCATTTTATCATCATAAAAGTTATTACATTCATTTACCCAGTATTTTGGAATTTTACGTTTTCCAGTTCAGCGTTTTACGCGAATTACGCGTTTTTAACCCGCGTTTCCAGTTTTAACAACGTTCAAGCAACCCGATGGAACTTACCATTCATTTTTATTTTATTATGGAGTATTTTGACAAGTTTAGTCATTCTTTCAAGTTTCATATTTTTTACGATGCCCGAATTTACGTTTCGCGGTTTAAAACTTTACGTTTTGCGAATAACGGAACCAAAACCGACTCCGTGAACCAGATAACACCAAGCTTACTACACACTCATCCCAATCCAACCATGTGCA